>CM040423.1:91808674-93052378 GCA_022702705.1 Papilionanthe hookeriana x Papilionanthe teres | reverse complement strand
CCTCGCAGCATTAAAAAACGATCAAAATAACTGACCGCCTAGAACATATTTTGCGGACTGAATCTTAAGTATTCTTTCACCTCAGAAACATACAAAAGTTATTAAAGAAATGAAAAAAAAGAAGGAAAAAAATTCGATGCAAGTGAATCTACTAAAGACTAGCGTACCTTTAGAATTCATTGGATTGCTTCTCCATAACATGCTATTTTTCAATAAAATTAAATAATTTTGCTGTCGTGGGAAAGCAACTAAAATTTTTTACAATTTTTTGTTATCTAATTCATCCAATTATGAACAAAATGTTTGAAGAGCAGAGATGTCTTTCAATAGCATAGCATAACATGTCCATTTCTTAATGAAATTAGCTAAATTTTGTGTCGCTAGAAAGCTAACAAAACTTTCCACAACTTTTATTTTATTCATGTCATCCAATTCTAAGCAGATGCACAATAGTATCTGAAAAAGTTTGAGATAATGAAATATGTCATGCAACAACCGTTTCCATTTTACTATTTCAATAATAATGCACCTATTTCTTAATGAGATTAAATGATTTTGGCATCGTTGGAAAGGTAGTTAAAATTTTTACAACTATTATGCTATTCATTTCATCTAATTCCTAGCAAATGCACTGCAATTTCTATTAACAATCATAAAAAAGAAATTTATCCTTGATTTTAAAATGTAATGCTTTAGTATTCCTAGAAAGAATTAGGATGGTTTCAACTCTAGATGAGCTAGCTAAATAATTTCCATGGTAGAATCAAGTAAACTGCTCAAAAAGGGTATATTTATCCTCTCCCATTACAGAGTTGTTCAATGCAATTATCCATGTTTATGAAATACGGAACGCATCTATTTATGTGTTCGATACCATTAGGAATTTAATAAATATAAAAAATATAGGTTGTAATTTTAATGTGAATTTTGATATTTGAGCCATTAGCAATGTTATAAATGCTATAAATATAATTGGCATTTATGTATAGAAGAGACCACTAATAAAAAGCGGCGCAAAAAACCCACAAATAACCAATAGACCATTATTTCGAAGCCCATAGCCTTATTCAATAAAAATGTGCATCAACAACCAAAAACCATGCCAAGCATCAAGTTCCAACCATTAGCATTCTCCTACTCACCAAAAGCTAAAAGAGAAGAAAAAGGTTGCATATTTAGGGAATGCAAATGGCATTAAATCCAAAAGACCAAACTAACTACATCTAATACCTCTGTGAAATCCCCAGAAAGCTCCCATAACTTGACAATCCACCGACAATCACCATCACTAACTATAAAGAAACCATACCATCTTACAGATCTCAGACGAATTAGTGATTAGGCCCGCATAAATCCAAATAAAAGATATCAAAACTATTTTAAGAGCTCAATCTGATAACGAGGGTTTCGTTTGAGATGCACTATAGATCTTCAAATTCTAAAAATGAGAACATTAAATCCGAGAGAATCTTTAATCCCGTTATTCATCTGCTCTGCCTTAAGTCTTCCCAAAAAGCAAAAAAAAATGATAACTTTAAATCCTACAAAAACTTTAATCCAGTTTTTCCTCCATTCTACCAAAAATCTTATAGAATCTTGAATCACGTTTTTCCTCTGTTCTGCCTAACTCCTGCTAAACAGCAATAAGATGACAACTATAAATCATAAAAAATCTTTAATCCCATTTTTTCTCTATTCTGTCTTGAAATCCCAGATTCTGGTTGCTAGCTGTGGCACAAATGGGGTTGGAACAAAAGGGGAGAACAGCCGAGCTCACTCAGGAGGCCACCGGAGATCTATGCCAATGGAGATGATTTCATGAACCAAGCACCAAACAAAGTCGAGATCGCGGGAGATGAGGATTTTTGCGGACTTTGAGTTACGATTAGGAAGTGGACAAGCATATTCCAAATTTGCTTGAATCGAGGGGTTTCCAAAATCACGGAGAAAATGGCATTCGATGCATTCGGAATAAGGAGACAATATATGTTGCATTTCCTATGTCACCAGTCAAACAATGGAAAATTTAATTTGCAGGTATTAGAAAAAAAGTACCTCCTTTTTTAAGCCGACCAAACAGCCTTAAATTGATCTCGTCTAGTTAATTAATCATAGATTGACCACCATCTTAGATTGATCTCACATAGTTCACATAGTCCATTAATTATTTGATTATAGGCATACCTCACACATCGAGCTGTGCCACAAGCTCCATAAAGTTTCACTTCGTAAAATCCTAATGCCGCAAATAAAATTAAGCTAATGTATTTTCAGCACTTAAAAGATAATGAGTTAAATTTTCTAAACTCTCATTACATTGTTAATCCGAGAATGACATTTTCAAAATTGCTAGTAAAATTGGTGTTCCTTTTGTTGTTGACCCGCTAACTACTAAGGGATCTAGTTTGACAATTGCAAGAGCAGTATAAGGTAATATTGATTTTGTTTCCCATTTTCTGTATTCTTAATGTTAAAGGTCAAGCTATTATGCAAGAAGTGATTTATGATTGAAAATCTTGTCCATGTAAGTCTTGCTCGATGGTTACACATGTTTCTTTAAATTGTCCTAAGAATCCTTCTTATTAACCTGTACCTATTATTCCGATCTTTAGAAGTAGAAGTAGAAATAAGAATAATAATGACAATTTAAGAACGAATAGTATGGCTCATGTTTCAAATTTTACACCAGTTTTATCTACGATTCTACCTTCAGTTTTGCCTATAGGTAATCTTTCAAAAAATGATTTACTTCAAATTTTGCCTTAACTATTGTTGGTAATGATCCTAAGGCTCTGCATCTAAGCATTAATTTTAATATTAACCCAGATAAACCATTGAAACTTGACCATCACCTTCCAGTTCAGTTTACTGCTTCGATTTTCACAACATTGACGAGTACACTTGTAAGGTGAAATTGCTCTATTTCTATCTTTAACCATCACGTTAAAATGAAAGTAAAAAACAAAAAGTAAAAAACCGGACAAAAGGTTCTATCTTATCTCTTAGATAATCAATTTAGTGGGTTTAGGCTCTCATTGTCATCAATATGGTGTTATATTATCTTAACCTATAATTAAAGATTTTATTTGATATTATCGCTCACATGAAGGTCACTGATAATCAGATAATACTATTGTTGAGATAATCTCCGCCTAGATTAATGCCACTGGACTATCTCAATCTTGACGGCAAAAAAAAATCAATAAATAAGTATTAATCACTCTTGATTAGAATTGAATTTTTCTAACTAATAGTTCAGGAGACTTGAACCTTTAAAGTCTAGAATATATATTTATTTTTTTCTAATTTATATGTCCAAAGGATAAAGAACTAGATCAAGCTTGTATTCTTAGGTATTGTTAGGTATCATTTTTTACTATTTTTTTTCTTGTTATCTTTTTTTTTTTTTTTTTTTTTTTTGCTTATATTTTGATTTGAAAAAAAAAAATTTGGCATATTTGATTCAACTGTGATTGTTTTTAAAAACACTCAACGCACCTAAATATTATAATTAGTATTTTTAAATATATATTAATTCATTTTTAGAAACAAAAATAGAACATGAATACTATAAACAAACATATTTTTAAAAACGAAATTGTTCCCAAATAAGTCCTTAGGCATAAAAGATGGGATATATATTAGTTCAAGAATGCAAATAATCACGAAGAAAGCTCCTCAATGACTTTTAAACGATTTGGTGCCAACAATGGCACACTGCTTGTGTCACTTGGAAAAAGTGGGTACAGCATCATACCACAGAAATAGTTACTTAACAGGAAGAATTTCAAACACTAGTGAAATAATTTGTGGCATCGCATGCAGAATCCAAATTAAAACGCTAATTATCTTGCGAGTGCAAGGAAAGAAATCATTTTCAATACCGTTTTAAAATACATACAAGATCAAACATATTAATATTTAAACATCCCCCGCACTAACAGCGAAATTTAATGTCCTTAAAAATATTAAAAGATTTATGACGTCTAGGTTGGAAAAACCAGAAAAATTTGCGGTGCAAATGCCCAAGTATCTTCCATTTTGCAAAGAATATTTTTTTCCCCACTTTTGGCAGCAATGTAGTCAAATAGAGCTTTATACGGCTTCAAAAAATTAGCGACAGTTCAGTTGAATTTAGCTCAGAGAAAAACAGAGACCAAAAACTGCATAACAATGACTTCTGTCTTACAACAGATCATTCCTTGAGATATACAGAAAGGAAAAAAACTGTTCAATTAGGCTTTAGAGAGATGAACTTAAATTTAATTTCTGGTTTAACTATGACAAATTCAAGCACATAACAAAATTCCCATGGAAGGCAGCGTTTTATAGCATCTAGCTAGTTAAAAAGATATAGAACGTACCTGTAAATCAGGTAACATTGAAAGTCCGCTGTCCATGACCTCAGAGCTCAAACTCCTCATCTCTCAGGGCTGCCTGAGCTGCCTCTTCCTCCTCCTCTTCGTTGAGTACAAAATTTTTGTTCTTTTCCACTGGCCTAAACATATAGAACATGAAGATATAAAAGGCAAGGCTGGCAATCTCCTCAGCTGCCACGCTCACCCAACGGTACCTATACGAAGCGATAGTCTTAAGCGCATATACCACAATCCTTGTAAAGTACAAGTACCCGATCAAAACAATGTAGAATTGCCGGAAAAGAGTGAGCTTGGCCAGGTTCCTCGCTGCCTTTCCATCAGTCTTCGAAGTCTCTCGAAGAGATCGGATAGACCACACAATCGGGAATATTACTGCACAACAGCAGATAATGTCAATGAGGAGGAAAGCCTGGTTCCAGGTGATCCAGCCCTGGATGAACGGCCCAGTCTCGCCGATCACGACAGATGCGATGTTTGCGACGACCTGGAGTGGGATTACAATCATAAGGACCTTCTTTTCCCGGTCCTGGAGGAAAGGTTTAAGAAAGGACCAGCCGGTGCCGATGAGAATGATGACGGTGAAAAGGAGAACCCCCTTTAGGAACTGAAAGAGGTAGAAGAGGACGTCCCATCCATGGGGCGTGCCAGTAAGGCGGATGAAGTGCTGGTCTTCCGCAGCGAAAATGAGGTTGAGGGCCTTGACGAGAAGAAGGCCCGCCATGATCTGGTGGATCCCGTGGACGTTGAGCCGGTTCTTAAAAAGGGAGAAGTATAACCAGACGGCAAGGAAGACGGCGTAGGCAAGAGAGAATAAGAAGTAGATCGACGGGACGGGGGCTTGCCCGACGGAAAGGAAGTCGCGGGAGCCATCAGGTCGAACGTTGTACATCTCCGTACGAACGGACATGGATACCTGGCTTTCGGGAGCGCAGTTCGCGAAGTAGAGACTGTATTCATCCGAGCGGGTGATGGGTAAGGACTTGTTGTAGGAATTCCGCGAGGATTTGTAAAAATCACGGAAGGTGAAGAGCAAGTGGATGTATGGACGGGAGAGAACGCAAGCGATGTTGCCATTAGAATTAGGATTGGAACCTGGGGTTTGCTGCTGGGATTCTAAAATGGCCTGAACTAGATCCTCCTCAGATAGAAGAAAGAAGCCGAAAAGAGCCGGGTCGGGGGAAGATAAGGAGGAGGATGATGAGACGTCGGTGACGGTGATTTCGACGAATCCGCGCTGCGTGTAGCTGAACTTCTCGAATAGGATCATGGAGCGGGAATCGCTTTTGATCCTTAGTTTCTTTATTTCTGCATTGGAAAAGGAAATGATGTTAAGGAAGAGGAAGACGACGAGAACCCAAACCCTATCCATAGAGGAGAAGGATTCTTCTGTTGCCTCCGGCGCGCGTTCTCCTTCGAGGTGAGGCAACTCGGAAAACTTAGCACTGGGTTGTTTGGCAACAGCAAGGATTTAATTTAAATAGAATTAATAAATCTGATAAATTCGTGTTTATGGAATTCATATATTGTTAAATTCATAATACTATTTGTTATATAAGATTAAATTTATTTGAAATGTTTGACGTCTTGTTTTAGTATTTAATAGCAATTAATTAAATAAAAAGTAAATATAAAATACAAGGCTCACATCCGAAATATTGGAGGATTTAATTCATCCCAAAGAAAGTTAAAACCCATTAACATAACTGCACACAACAAGAAAGCTATTGTGTTGAATATAGCTACTGCCTTAGAAGAAACTATAAACATTTTGAAGCTCCCTACTTGAATATTCTGACCTTTGCACTTCCCCCTTCCTTTTCTTAATCTACCTTTTCAAACTTATTTTCTAGTACAAAACGGTTTGAGGCTTTCAACACAATCAAAATACATATAAATTAAAGGGTAATGAAAATTTAACTTTGTTTTATAGTTGGTGCATTTTTTTATTGTGTCTACCATAGTTCTCGAATGATTTTTATATAAAAGATTGGATACGACATTCGAAGAATAATATACTATCTTGAAATATAGAACTATTGCATTAGAATAGATTTAATCACCCGGATGATGAAAATCTTTATGATGGGTCTACCACATGGAGATTTTTTTCTTACCTTATAGTTGTAAGATAAATTTTATTTTTTAGCGGTCTGGTATCCCCACTGAAGAAATCCTCATTGTTAATTATATCTCAAGAATTGTCCTGATAATACTCCTGATTAAGGTTATGGCTTATACTGTGCCTTTTTTTTTTAATAAATGTCTATGAGATGATGATATCGAGGACTGGAATCGATAAAGTTTATAATTTAAAATGATTTTAATGAAATGGGTGGACTAGGAAATTTAATACACATTGATTAACATGAGTTGAAAATGTGAGATGGTCGACTTTAATTTCTTTCAAAGATTTATTTTGAATTAGATTATTTTAGTTGATTTGAGTTTATTTTTAAGTTATGAAAATTATTTGTTTGGAGTTTGTTTAAAGTATTTTACATCTTGTTTAAGATATATGGTTTGAGGGTGTATAAGTTTGTTTGGTTTATGTTTGTTTATGGTCATTTGAAATTTAATTTTTATATTTACTTGATTTATTCTAGTATTTCTTGAAATCTATTTAGGAGTTGTGGGAGGTTTATTTATCCTTTATTAAGATTATTTAAATTTTATTTTAAAATTATTTAGTTTGTTTTAAAAGTTTTTTTAAAAAATTGTTTCATTCATTTCGTTTTATTAAGACATTTTATGTTTATGGAAGTTTGCTCAAATTTCTTAAGTTTTTTTAAGATTTATTAGAATTTTAACTTTGTTGAAAAGGGGCTTGATAAAAATATTTGAGTTTTAATTTTTGGTTTCTATTTTGGTTTTTTTTTTTAAAAGCTTTATAATTTTAAAGGTTTATGTTTCGAGGATTTTAAGATAAATATAAAAGATCTTTGGAGTATTTTAATTTTTTTTAAATTAATAATAATAATATATATATATATATATATATATATATATATATATATATATATATATATATATATGAAAGTTTAAGTTTTTGAAGTTTTCTTTTGAAAAATTTTTATTTATGTTTTAAATTTTTAAAAAATTTTAAAAGTTTGTTTTACTCTTAAAAAATATTTTTGATTGTTTTTAAAACTTTGGAGCCTTGAAAATGATTTTTTTTAAAAGGTTTAGTGTTTTAAAAAAGATTTGGAATTGAGGTTTGAAAGAATTTTAAAAGATTATGAGTTACATAAGATTTTAAAATTTTATTGACAGGTTGAACATAGTTTAGGGTTTTTTAAAAATTTGGAATCGAGGTTTGATATCAAATATTTGAATTTGAGCCTTGAAATGTGAGATTTAGACTCAAATTTTGGATTTGAGACTTGGATATGAATGTTTGGATTTGAGTTTTGGATTTGAAATTTTGAATTTGACCCTAGACTGTGGGAATGACAGGCTAAAGTGATTTCTAGATTGTGGTGATGTCATAATTCTAGAGTAATTATACTAAAAAGAGAGGCTCAATGGGTGGACTAACCTAATTTTTGGGAATAATGCCCCCAATTAATATGTCAATTGCTTTGTATAGTCACGATGCATTAGAATGTTTAGACTATTAACTAACCAAATAACAGGAGGTCCCAATTGTTACCATTTTTATTGTTGACTTTCCAGCTATTAGGTTATGTGGGATAACTTTGTCAATAATTAGGGGTTACCTCATCCTAAGGATTCCACATAATCCACATGAGTTAGTTTATTTGTTTTGTTGGTCCTATTTCTCAGTGCTAGCTAAAGGTGCCTAGCAAACTACCCTTGGATTCTAGGTTTACTAGGGTGAGAAAGCTATTTTCTGATGTTTAAGCTTCTAGTTTGGAATACTAGAGGTATTGCCGATGTCAACGCTTCTAATAGACTTTAAAATATTATCAGGAATCATAAATTACTTTTCCTTGGTATTTTGTAGTCTTTGATTGATAATCATATTATTAATAGATAGATGAAATGTTTCAGAAGATTTAATTTTTTTGCTAATTTGAGCAACAAGATTTGGTTTTTCTGAAGGAATGATATCACCGTGAATCTGATTATTAATCTTTCACAATTCATTCTTTTGAAGATTAGTAATCATAACTATTTTTTTCTTTCGACTTTATTGAAGAGTGTCCTTACTTCTATTCCTCTTTATAATTTATTTTTCATGAAGATTCCAACTAATCAGTGCAAAAGGTTGGAGAATATTTTCAATGATTTCTTTGTGCGGGTAAAGAGCATAAAATCCACGGAATGAGTTGGTTTAAAATGTGTAAAATAACTAAATATGGCGGTTTGGGTTTTAAAAGTAATGATGAATTTATGAAAATCTACTTTATGAGGTTATGGGTGTAGATTAGTAATGATAATTCTCTTTGGTCTCAAATGATGAGGAATAAATATTTTGGCACTTGTGATCCTCCTTCTATTACTAGTAATATGTATGATTCTTTTGTCAGGAAGGAAATTATGAAAGTTTATAAAGCTACTAAAAGTTTAGCGTGCTGGGATATTGGGGATGGTAGCTGTAGCTTTTGTTATGATAATTGGCTGGGGGACTATCTTTCGGTTGTTTTTATGGGGGTTTATGTGTGAAGATGACTATTAATGATTTGTTGGAATAAGGAGGGTTGGCATGTGTTGAATTTGTAAGCAATATGGATACTTTTTTTTATTGCAAGTGTGTCCATAATTTATGGTGTTGATTAAATTAAAGTTAAAAGTTTGCTTGGCTCTTCTATTTTTAAGATTCTTGCTAGTTCTTTTCAGCATACTAACGGGATTGATTTGTATTGGGCTTAGAATTCTTTTGTTGAACCTTCACAATCATTTTTCTTTTGGTGGCAACTCCACAAGATCACTTCTATTGATGATATTCTTACATTGAAAGGCCTAAAGTTACCATCTATCTGTCTTTTATGTAAACAAAATGAAGAGGAGGTGGGACATCTTTTCATTAATTTCCCTTTTACTAAAGAGGTTTTTGAAAATGTTTTCAGTTTTTTTAGAAGAAGATGGAAGCTGATCTTGTGCATTGTATTGCATGTTATATAGATGTCAGGATGAAGTTTGGTGTGTTGTCTTTTGCATCTATTCTTGTTGTTATTTTTTTATTCCTATGGATGATGAGAAGCGAGTATAAACTTCAAGATAAGGTGGTGGATAGTTCTTGTTATTTCCATTTTATTATGAATTTTTCTTTAAAATTATTATATTTGGTGGATTTAAAATGCTTGTTAATTTTCATACCAGGAAGATGTTTAGTAAGTTTTTTTCTTCCTATTATAGTAAAGATTAAATAGAGGTTTAAACTTGTTAATTGGAGGAAACCTGAGTATGGTTGTTTGAAGTGTAATATCGAAATATTAACTTGGTAGGCCTTGGAGGTGTTTGTAGAAATCAACAAGGTAAATGTCTTCGTTTTTCTGCTCCTACTATTTATGTTTCACCTATTATTGCAGAGGCTGAAGCATACTAAAGAGTTACCCATTATTATTAAGTGTGAGTGGGGAAACATTGTTGTAGAGATGGATTCTTTGCTAGTGTGGAAATATTGTAGTTTGAAGTTGGATTAAAATTGGAATCTTATTGCATAGATAATGAAATTTTTTCTTTACGAGCTTTTGTGTAGTTTTTTTGGTCCCTTACACATAGAAAATGAAATAAGTTGGCTACTTGGGCTGAAGGAAAGGCCTTGTCTTCCCAAGTGATTATTTTTAGGTAATATTATTTATTAGAGATGTCTTAGCTGTTAGTCAGGGATTATATGGAAAATACTCATGTTCGGTTTAATCATGGTTTTTATAATTTGTGTGAGTTGTACTTGGCTGATAATGTTATGATGCTTTTGTTTTTCTTGATTGGTTTGTATTTTATGTTTTATTTTATGTGATTTAGTAGAATTGTTGGCTATTTTCTTTAATTGATTTTTTGTGAGCAATAAAATTTCCTACTCGGTTCTATTAAAAAAAAAAAAAGAAAATTATAAGCTTATGCGAAAATTTTTTGCTTAAATAACTTTACATGGAATGTTATTATATGAGCAAGTGTAAGCATATACATTTTTAATGAAAATAATTTGAATTTGAGTGATTTATGTTAACATAATTAACGTCATAATTTTCAAATTTGAGTCAACATAAGCGTACATAAACTATATCAAAATAATTTAAAATTTGAGCACGTTTAAGCTTACATAAATTATATGAAGTTAATTTAATATTTATGTAAGATTACATAACTTATAATAAAATAATTTGAAATTTAGGAACATTTAGCCTACGTAACTTACTATAAAAATAATTTGAATTTGTGCAAATTTAAGCTTAAAAATTTATATGAAAATAATTTCTAAATTTTTGAGCAAATTTAAGCTTAAATAATTCAAGCTTGCAAATTAATAGAATCTACTTATATGAATTAATAGAATCTACTCATATGCTTCAAAATTAACACAAATTAACATATGCTTGCAATTTAACACAACCTAAACATATACTTGCAATTTAACAAAACCTCTACATATGCTTGCCAATTAAGAACACCTATGCATATGCTTACAAAGCAGCATTGGATACACATATGCTTGCCAATTAACACAATCTACACATCTGCTTCCAATTAAACAACATAAACATACGCTTGCAAATTAATTCATCTTATATATGTGCTCACAAATTAACACAACCTACTCACATGGTACATTGACTTGGAAGCATATAAACTACACACATACTATTTAAACAAGGAGATTTCAAAACTATGAATAACATGAACATGGAGAGATGTAAACTACATGATACATAATTATGAAGAAATGTAAACTAAATGATACATAAACATTGAAAATATGCAAACTACATGATACATAAACATTGAGATATGTAAACTATATAATAATTAAACATAGAGTTTTCAAAACTACATGATACATAAATATGCATATATGTAAACCACATGATACATAAAAATAGAAGCTAAACATGGAGGCATATAGGCTAAACAAATGATATATTAATTTAGAAATATGTAAGATATATAACAATGTATGTTGATGACATGAAAACTGTTGACCTCATTGTTAGTCATATAGGACTTGCAAGAACATCACCCCTTGGTTCCGCACAGTGAAATTGGCTAAAGGTAGTCTGTCCTTTTTCTTGCATGGCATGGTCACATGAGTTTTGGACATGACCATGCTCAAAAGTTCCTCAATGTAGTCGCACCAGGTTTAGGTGCGACCCTGCCAGGAAGTTCCTTAGTGTTGTCACATGTGACTAAGCCCAATTAAACGATCTTGACATGCCAGCAATCTGGGGCCTTCATCCACGAATCAGGCAACAAATCATTGCAACATTTTTTCAGTGGTGACCTGTGCCTCACGAACTGTCAAAATAATATATATCGTTGATGTGCCACCCAGTTTCACGGCTCAAGAGGGCTCCACCACCTCCTTACAAGCCTATAAATATGTAAACCCCTACACTCCTCAGAAGACACACATGATTGACTTGAACTTTATAGTACTTACCCTGAGTAGAGGAAAAAGAAGAAGAGAACCAACTTGCTGGAAAGCCTACTCCTTTTTCAAACCCTCATCTCCCAATAAGACTCCTACCTAGTCCTTTGTTGACCTCATTTTTGATGAGGTCTTCCCTTTTCTCTTTTGTGCTTAGGATCTAGCCTTAGGTTTTTCCTTTGACTATCCTAGAGGACTAGAATTGGGACCCATCCTTTAGAAATTCAAGCCACTTCTTAACTCCCTGCAAACCATATATGATTGATTATAAACCCTTAAGTCACTGCCCCTGAGTCACTTGGAGGGTTGAGATCAAATGTGGAGGTTTAAAGGATGAGTTCCCTATAGGACTCTTTGGCCCTAGGATTACCCTGGGTGGCCTGGTCTGGTGAGGGCTGACTTACACATACACTACACTCTCACACACACATTCCAAATCCTAAAACCCACACTCTCACCCAACTTGACCTCTTGACTCATGTGAGTAATTCATATGGATGGTCCTTAACCCCTAAACCCTTGGCTAAGAGGGTTAGGAACAACATGTTGAATGCCTCAAATGAGTTCTTTCATGACTCATGTGGACTTAATATGGCTTCATGGCTCAACCAGAATGATTCCATTTCACTCACACTTAGTCAATCTCCATTTTGCCAAAATTTCAATTTTTGACCCCCAGGACCCCGGACCTGCCTAACCTACTAAAAGCCCTTGAAACTACCCAAATTCTTCAAAATTTTCAAATCACCCAAAATTTCCTAAAATTAATCTCAAACATTTCCCCCACTACTCAAATTGACCATCTCCAACCAAATATACCAAAAATTCCAAAAATACCCCCAATACCCTCCAAATTACCAAAATGCCCCTCTCTTGACCCAAAAATCCAAAAAATCAGAAAATTTTCAGAAAATTCCAAAAAATCCAAAATATTCCCAATTTCACTTTGTTCAACTACACCATGGGCCAATTTTGTCAATTTAACCCACTTTTGTCAAAACCCCCAATTTGACCCATTTTAAACCAAATGAACCTAATGTCAAACCAAATCACCCCAATTGACCCCAATTTTGGTCCAATTCAATTCTAAACTTAAATTCAATATCCCAAATATCAATCTAGACCAAATCCAAGTCCAATTTGATTGACATTTGAATCTAATTTCACTTTTAAGCTTAAGGCCCAAATTTGGCCCATGACCCAAACTTAGCCCAAACCAACCCAATTCAACTCCAATTAACCCCAAACCTCTTCTAAACCTTCCCTAACATCCCCACAAACAAAATACTAACATAATTTGCCCAAAATTTGGACCCAAACCCTACTCAAATTCAACCCAAACCCAAAATCTCTTAAATGGGCCTACACCCAAACCTAACCCAAATAGGCCCAAATCCCAAAATCAAAACACAACCAAAGTTGAAACACTCCCATAAATATTTCTTAATGTTAATTTTACATCAATTTCAACATTAGCCCAACCTTAGCCCAAGTTAGTCCATTTTAACCTATTTTGACCCTATCACTAAAAAGACTCAATTTAGACCTAATTCAATTCCAAACCACCTCAAGTTTGATCCAAATCACGCATGACACATCCCTAAACCAAACCCAACATTTATTTGGCATGGCCCTTTGCAAAATTTTTCATCTAAAAGCCCATTTTTGAAACATAAAAGCCCATTCCCTTAAGCCATTTTAAAAGCCCACCTTCACCAAATTTTAAAAGCCCAAGCCCATCCTAAAGCCCACATTACAATCTCATCTCATCCTCACTTAATTAAAATCATTCCTATGTCCTAAATT
Organism: Papilionanthe hookeriana x Papilionanthe teres; assembly: GCA_022702705.1. NCBI lineage: Eukaryota > Viridiplantae > Streptophyta > Magnoliopsida > Asparagales > Orchidaceae > Papilionanthe > Papilionanthe hookeriana x Papilionanthe teres. Next base: position 93,038,644 of record CM040423.1, on the reverse strand, counting down.
AGCAATCAAACCTTTCTAAACAAAGCCATATGACAAACCATCCAAATTTTACACAAAAATACCAAAATTCCTTAAACCCATTTCCATGAAACCAAGCCAACTTTTCCCAAGCCAAATATGAGTCATGGAGCCATTCTTAAGGCACATGCAAGCCATGTGAGTTTTTTACACGTGACCTTACCACATTGGGCAAAAGGAGGAGGTCCTTTAAGCACTTTCTAAAAGTCATTAACCTTACTTATGATTCCCCTTAACCCAAATTTAATCTAAATATTCTTGGATGGAGACTTCTCCACTTAAGACCAGCTGACCCAACTGATTCACCCAGCCCAAAACCAGGTCATGGGGAGGTGAACAAAGCCCAAAATCATGGGTTGACCAATTTGAGCCCAAAATGAGCCCTTACCCTCTCCATTTCAAGCCATCCTCTTTACACATGGCAACCATCACTTGAACTCACAGGAATCAAGCTCTGACCTCCCTGACCCTAAGGGTGACCCATGCCTGGCCGGCCAGCCACCACAGCTGCCGGAAAACACCATGGTCGATACCTTGGAAGGAGCCAAACATTGAAATTCTCTCTTGCTGAGCTGCTTCATGCCCAGTGGCCATTGGAGCTGTTCTTCCCTTGCCCAGAGCAGCTGATCCCAACCATTAACCCCCCCTGGGAGACCCTCCAGCCAGTATTTAAACCCCCTCACCTCTCAGCCATGAGAGGAGTTGCATAAAACCATACAGAAACTTAGCCAAAATTGTTCCAGATCATCCTCCACACTTAGAGCAATTGATCCCCAGTGACAATTTCCCCTAATCCCCACCAATAGAGCTCAATTTCTCAGCCAAAATTCCACCCAAAACCAGGACATCTCCCAATTCTCCACCAAAATCAAATTAAACTCACCCACACCTGCACAAGACCAAGAGAAGGAGTTCCCCAGTGAAAGCCCCCTCTCTAGGCCACTCATCTGCTCTAGCCTCCAAAGGTTGTGATCGGGTCTGGTGGAAATCAAGTCTAGGCAATTCCCCAGGGCCAGAGACTTCATCTGGAGCTTACTTGGACTCAATCAAAGGTGACACAACTCTCAGATCGAAGCCACACTTCTCTGAGCAAATGTATGAGCTCTCTCTTCTTCCAGAGCTTCCATGAATTCTCCATTTCTATTGCCTTAATTTCATGCCACATAAACCATATGGATGTGTTCGTCTCTTCAAGACGAATCCATAGAGCATAAGAACGTAGAAATCGGTTAAGTATCGAGGGAGATATTAAGCTTGGAAGACGGAAGGTTTTCAAGCTAGGAGGCTTGGGGCCTAACGGATGTCGTCCATTTGATACACGCACGGGTGGACAGTCCAGATTGAGCCGTATGAGGAGACGGGACGATACAGCGGGCCGCGTGGCATCCCAGTCAGATGGCGGCGCAGAACCAAAAGACGCCGCGTGGCCGCTCGGGGAGGCTAAGGTTGACGCGGCACCGCGTGGATAAGTATATAAATAAGGAATTTTCTTATTTATTTAAATACCCAGAACTTCAAAAATTCATATCTCTGCATAGAAAAATCACAAAAATAAAATAAAAATACCATATTGCCCAGTGAACAGAGGATAATAATGTGGAAAAGAAATCAACATAATTGGATGAATATTTTAGTTTTAATAATTTATTTACTGTTTTCAGTATTTTAATTCTTCATTTGCATAGACAATTCACCAAGGCATGAGACCATAGGGCTTTTGAAGCCTATAAACTTGGGAACATTCCCTGAATTTTCCAAGGTCAGAGGCCATCTCTGTGAAAAGTTATTGAATTTTGAAGTTCATGTCACTGTTTTGAGTATTTTAATTCCAATAAATAACATGTTGAGAAATAAATTCTAGGAAATTTTGGTGATGTTTCTCATGACCAGAGGAACCTAGGAAAAATAGGTTTTGAGTTAATTCACATGGAACAACCCTAATTGGCCTAAATACCCAAAATTGAACTTTAATTAATTAGGGTTAACCACACATTAAATTGACTTGAAAACAATTCTCCACTGTCCTTTAGGGTCAGGAGAACCTCACATAAAAATTTGAAGCTAATTGGACTTGATTTGACCCACCAAATGGGTTGATTAAGCCCCATAAGTGAAATTAAACTTTAAAAATTCATAACTCACAAAATACTCTTAAAAAATTCACAAAAATGGTTTTGGGGCTTTTCTGATATCAAAGAAACTTAGGAAAATTAAAATTGTAATTTTCTAAAAAATTTAATTTTTATCATTATTTTAATATTTTTAATAATTAAAAAATAATAAAAATCATAAAAATATTAAAAATCACCAAAATGTCACATTTTAACTCCTAATCACTTAGGAACAAACCGAATATTTTTCCTAAGTCTCTAGGATAAGATATTGAATTTTAAAAGCCTAAAACAATTTTTGAATTAAAAAATGATTTTCTTTAATATTTCCACTAAAATAATTCTAATAAATCAAAGAAAAATCAAAAAATTATAAAATTTGTTTCTCTAAACTCCTTGAGGTCAGAGAGATTTAAGAAAAATATAAAATCCATTTTTCAATTTCAATTTTATTTTATAATTAATTAATACTCTAAAACTCAAAATAATTCTAATAAAGAAAATATAATTCAAAAAATCACCAAAATTGGTCCAAATGGTTCTATCGTCATTAGAAACATCCCATAATTTTCTTAAGGATAGAAACATTTCTTTGGTCATGTTATTGAATTTTCCTTGAAAAACCCTATTTTCCATTAAAAATAATTATATAAATAAATTAAATTCAGAAAAATCACATTTTCTCCTCTAATGTCTTAATTAACATGTGAGTGAGGTTACAAAAAAATTTCAAGTTCATTTGAGCTTAATTTTGTGAGTTATAGAATTATTAAGCTTGAAGGGCAAAAGGGTAATTAAAAATTTCAACCCTTAATTAAAATTTTAGGATTAATCAAAAAAGGGAGGGTAAAATATTTGATTTTAAACTGATTTTGGATGATTGAAACTTAAATGATTGAGGGTAGAAACCTACTAACAATTTCAAATATAATTAAAATAAAACTTTAATTAATTAATTAATTGAAATTTTGGAAGAATAATAGAAATTGAAATTATTAAAGTTGAGATATTATTAAGAGGATATTTATTCTTTAATTTAGAAATCCGTAAATAAACCACTTCAATAACACTTAATTCTTAAAAAAAAATTAAAATAATAATCCAAATTAAAATTAAACTAAAATTAAATTAAATTAAATTAAATTAAATTAAAATTAAATTTAAATTTAAATAAAATTAAATTAAATTAAAATTAAATTAAATTAAAACTAAATTAAATTAAATTAAAAATAAAATTGAATTAAATTAAATTAAATTAAATCAAAATTTAAATTAAATTAAATTAAACCAAATTAAATTAAAATCAAAATCAAATCAAGTTAAGTTAAAATTAAAATAAATTAAATTAAAATTAAGTTGAACCTAAATGAAATCATTAAAAATTAAATCTAAAATAACTTGAACACTATTCCAAACTTAAACTAATTTTTTTTATTAAAATTAAATCATTAATTTTTAATCATTAAAAAACTTAATAAGTTGATTTGCCCTTTTAAAGCCCTTATTATTATAACTCTTAAATGAAGTATCAAGTGAAGTGTTACTTCACTTATAGGATATTCAAATGTCCTAGTTCACTGAGCAAGAGAACAAAACTTAAACTCCTTGATGATTAATTCACTTGTATAATTAAATACTCTTGATCTTAAAACAATCCTAGAGGTATTGAAAAAATGTTTAAGACTCGTCTTAAGCACTTCCTCAATATGATGGGATGTTTATAAGAACAATTGAACTTAATTGTTCTTTGATGTAGAAAATCATCCTTAAACCAAAACACAAGAACCTAGACGTCATAGGAGATGACTAGCTATAGGATTAGAACTTTGGTAGACAACCAAAACCTTTCCCTTAGCCTTACCTAGGTACTTGTTGAAACATTTAAATGTCTTAGCATGTGTTTTAAGTGCAGCTTGGGATGACGGGAAGACCCTCCAGGTATGTTTTTATTTTATTGCAATTTACTTACATGCACTGTACTTTACTTTTCTTGCATGATAAACAACTGTTGCATGAAAAGCAAAACCTTTAGGATAGTCCCTGAACTGAAACCAAAACTAAATTAAAAGTCATTACATGATAAAAATCACCGCCACAACATTTCAAAATATAAAACAACTCAAAATTTAATCACAAACAGAACAACAAAACTACATCTTTAACTAAATTAAAATGTCTCGTTGAATGATCTGGAATACCTCGGATGATGTAACCTACGTGTTGCTAACGGGACTTCCCACGGTCCAAATGAAAGTGTGGAACTCATTCAGTTGAGTTTAGCAAATTCATCTGGACTAAGTGAATTCAATGAAAATAATGGTGTCGGGATGACGGAACCGTGGGATCTTAATCGGTTCTGTTATAATCAACTTTAAGATTTGTTTTAATTAAAATATTAAAAACACTTGGATTTTAAGATTTCTAAACCAAAACACTTCTCTCATCTCCCGATTTATTACTTCTAAAACTAAACCTCTGCAACAACAAGGAGATTGGAGCACGGTGGGCAGCACGACCATCTTTGTCAGTAAAACAACTCTGCATCAACTAAACATTCTTAGAATTAAACAACAAAGCCATAGGATTTTGAGGTGGTTTGCCTAGTGCAGCATAAATCCTCAACTCTTCGTTAGGCATTTGCATAATCATGTTATGCAAATTAAGCCCTAACCGGTCTTAGGACTCCGAGGTAGTCGTTCGGTACGACATAAACCCTCACATCTTCCAGGTTATTTGTATGATCATGTCATACAAAATATAAGTCCTAATTAATTAAAATTGGCAGGATTACAATATTAAATAAATTCCTAAATTGAAGCCAAACAATAGGATAGTTTGGGAAGTTGCCAAGATTCTTCTTGGATCCTCAGCTTCCCCTACTTTTCTTCCTTTGGACTCCTGAAATTAACTATTCCAAACTTGATCCATTCCCTATTGAAATTCCAAAATTCAATCCTTTGAAACCTTAAACTTTGAAATTCTTGAGAGCAAAACCACTGATCATTATCGAGAGTTTTCTTAAATGATTCCTGTCATTTATAATGTAATTAACTATAGGGGCTTGCCCTTATAGGGACTTTAAGAACCTGAGTAACATAAACCCCGCTTAATTCATTTATATTAAACAGGGGAACTTGTCGGCTTATAAAATTGGTTCGCAGACCAAACGGATGTCACAAATCTTATAGTTTATTTAATCGAGCCCTATCATCAAGCAGTGTGTCTATTCTTCGGGATAGATACACGGTTTGTGATGCGGTGCTTGTTTATATAAACTATTTGGGATGTGAGATCGGTTTGATTTCATAGCTTAAAATTTTCAAAGTTAAAATTATTTTCAAAATCAAATACTACTTTCTAAATTATATATATATATATATATATTTAAATTAAATTTAAAATTTAAAATTCGCCGACAACTTCTGTAGGCGACCCCTTTTCAAAACACACAACCTAAAAATATGCCGACAACTTCTGGCGACTCCGCTGGGGACTAGTTCCTCTCTCCATTTTGATCAGATGGTTTTGCTTTCATAAATCGGTAGTGAGTCCATGCCCCTAATGGACCAAAACTACCATTCTTCCGTTGGAATACCCCGTTCATTTCTGTCTTGAACGAGTATAGCCAACTTCTCTCGGATTTAGAAGCCACTGTTTAGACACCCCTAAATAGAGAGGTTCCGAGATCCTTTTACCTCTTTTTTGAGGTGGAGTGGACCCCCAATAGGTGTTAGGTTAGGAGCGATCCTTCGAGTCGAGAAGTCTTGCATCAGACTTTCTCTTCCTTTCCAATTCTAAATCGTGTCCTTTACATTTTCTATAACCTTTTTTTCCTTTAATCGTTTTGTTTCTAACAAACGAACCTCCTAATAAACAATCTCTTTTAAAAATCACAAATGTGTTCGAACTCTTTCTTTTTCGTCCTAAACTTTACGATGAAAAGAAGCATAATTCGGGACTGACATTCGGAATCTGCCCTGCAGAAAATGACTGCCCCAAAGCTAATCTTCTCCTTCTCCAATGGAATGGACTTCGCTGTTTACAAGGATGAACTACCCAACAATGGGATCATCCGCTGACGTCACTCTCTTCACACTAATGGACAAAGTGTCAGAAACTTAAGAGCTCGTGATTGAGTTCAATTTGAAGTCGGCTCAAGAATTCCCTCCTGCAACGGGTTCCAGTTGAAAGGAGTACCATGGTTTGTAGGAGGACTGTTATCTCTAACCCCACCGATGTAGTCATCTCAGCACCTACCCCGACTTCTGCCAAACTGAAGGGGAAGGAAATCCAAGTCTGTGATGAGCTTGTCACCGTGGAGGGTACAGATTTCGCTGCAATACCACCTTTTTTTGAGATTGGGTCCAGTTCAAGAGTTGCACCCCTAACTCGGACTCAAAGGAGAAATAAAAGCAGGAAGATCGCTAAGAAAGCTAGAGCTGCTGAAGTTGCTTTTCTAGAAGAAATTCCCGAAGAAAGAGAAGAACTGCCTGAGTATATACCTCTGTTGGAAGGGAGCATGTTTCACCCCTCTCTCGCCGCATCGATGAAGAGGATGTTCGTAGGATCACCACCGCATTACCCCGACCCGCATACTACAACAATTACAAGAGGAAAAGGGATAAGACTACGCCATTGGCTCCGGCCGCAAGTCGTTATAGAAAGATTGACAAAGAAAGAAAGATGCCCTGTATCAGAAATCTTAAGAAGGATAGAACGGGTGCCAGCTAAATCCCGCCTCCAACCACGAATAGAGCCTCTTGCTGCCAGTCCTCCCATTGTTGTATCGGGTCTTCAGATTAGGGAGGATACCACCTTCCAGCATATAGCCGACAGACGATCCGGTCCTAGGCTTCCGGCTGCAAGAAGGATGGTGTGGCGACCTACTACCGGCCGCGCTAAGACCAAAACAATGTCCCGAGAAGAAAAGTCTCATCAGAAACTTGAATCAGAAGAAAGTGCTACTGCAATAAAGGGGACTCCCAGGAAGGAATTTCAACAACCGTCACGAGACAACTGCAAGACCATGCGAAAAGGGCCACTAGAGGATGCCATGGACAAGTTAAGGACTGACATCCGACGGTTAGTAAAGGAAAGAGAAGAAGAATTAGGAGACGAAATTGACTCATCAGAGTTCATGGATGAGGAGTATGCCGAGATCAACATGGTTGAGACATGAGCATCGTCAGCTTCACAAGGTGCTCCGGCAGCTGCAGAAAGAGATGAACTGGAAGTGTTGAGAGCACAACTTCGGGAAAGAGATGATATGATTTCCTAGATGGCAAAGAGGATGGAAGAGATGACTGCTGCCTTAGCCACTCTCCAGAGTCAGGCCCAGCCTCAGAAAGAGACACCCCCAGAGATTATCCATATTGCAGATGGAGGAAAAGAGATCAAATCCGTCAACGGAGACAAACTACCAAAGAAGGATTCTACACAGAGCATGATCCCTGAAAAGGATATTAAAAACAAGGTAGAACAGCAGGTACGAGAAGCCTTAGCACAATCCAAGAGTGGAGCATCTATTCAGATGGGTAGACCTTACCCCGAAGAGTTCAATGCAGTCCAATACCTGAAAGGCTTCGTACCACCTCTGTTTAAGACTTTTGATGGAACAGGAAACCCTCGGCAGCATGTCGCACATTTTCGTGCCGCTTGCTCGCAATACCGGTGGGAGCGACGCTTACTCTTCCGCCGCTTCGTCGGCAGCTTGTCGTGGATTGCCTTCGACCGGTACGCGAGATTGCCGAACGGTTCGTAAAGACCTTTTCGTAACTAGAAAATCTCTTCGTGAAAAGATTTGTCGGGGCTCAGCACCACATCACTATCGGTGATCTAGTGGTGGAGCAACGAAAAGCCGAATGAGACTTTAGTGGATTACATACTTCGATGGAGAAACTTAAGCATGAAGTGTGAACCACGACTTCAAGAACAACATGCAGTCGGTATCCTGCTTAAAAGTATCCATGGCCCGATATCACTTCTCCTTAAAGGATTTACAATTAAGACTTTCGAGAAGTTGCTTACGAAGGCCGGAGCTTGCAAAAAGAGGCAAAACAGCTTAAGTTTCGCGGACAAGAACGATAAGCGAAGCTTGTGAAAACATTCGAGAAGAAATATGGAATCGTCGCAGCAGTAGATAAGGGCAAGCAGCCAATGCAGATACAGTCAGAGCAGCCACAGTCTAGTTACCAACCACCACAACGAACATACCAACAATCTCAGCAGGGCTATCAGCAACCTCAGCAGGGTTATTAGCAACCTCATCCGAGCTATCAGTCTCCTCAGCATTATGAACAACCACCTCGTTCATCACGTACTTTAAGAGAACTTCTAAACAAAGAATACCCATTCAAAACCGAAGCGATAGCGAAGATGTTCCGTAGCTTAATGAAGACACCGGATTTTCACTGCGAGCCCAAGAAGCCGGAGGAAGCCAATAAGAAAGATCATACGAACTATTGCCCTTACCACCAGATGCTTGGACACAAGATAGAGGATTGCATCACTTTCAAGAGTTGGCGTGATGAAAATCTCTAAAAAGGGAACATAACGATCCTAAAGGAATACATGAAGGAACCTCTGAAGGGAGGTTCTGTCAATGTTATTTCAACAGATCACATTGTTCCGATAAACCCTTACACGACTGATGATGGATGGAGTACTGTCTGGACAAGATCATCGAAGAAAATTTTGGATCACATCCAGGCCGCTTCGGTACGTGCTTCAACTCAGAGTTTGAAACCCGTCGAGCCTGCACTATCACTTGAGATTGAAGAACCGCCCCAGAAGGAGGAGAAGATTGTGGAAGAAAAGAAGACCAAGGCTCCAGAGGGTAGACTAGGGGCTGCTTATCCTAGGATGGTTGTTTCCGATTCGCGGGAGAAATCCCTCGAACTCCTGACTCTGTATGATTATCTGCTCGCTCCGGCGGGATCTTATAATGATAAGGGTTATGGCGTTGGCTACGTTTTGACTGTCTCTAACGATTACGTAACTAACGACAACCGGCTTAATCCGGATCTTGATTCCAATATAAATAACGATTCTCAAATAATACACAACCTCGATGACCATGACGAAGAAGGTGTTCACAAAGGAGGCTACCAAAGCTCAACAAGCAATGAGTCCATTTGTGAATTCTGAGGGGCTCCGATCACGATAGAATTAGAACCATCAGACACCGAAGCAACTTCAGAAGAGCCAGTGATTCCAATTTAAGAGGATACACCGGCAGATCCTACACCAGATTCAGAAGAGATTACTGAAGTAAATTTAAGAAGTAGAAAAGTTCTACCCCCGAGAATGGGTCCAAAGGATAAAGGAAAATACGTGGTTGCTCAGGAAGAGCCAACCCCAGCAGAAGAATTGCCCATTCGGGAAGAAACCGAGGAACATGGTAATAAAGTGGACTACAACGTGCTAGCCCATCTTAGGAAATTACCAGCCAAACTAAGCATATACGACGCTCTGATCCTATCAAAGGAGATGAGAGAAGCTCTGATCAAGGATTTACTTGATCCAGGGATTTGTTTAGCTCAAATGGCCGGTGATTCCTTCGACGAGGTTTGCTCGTTAAGAGAACAGCGAGGTGTTAATTTCACAGACAATGATCTATTACTGGGAACAACAGATCACAACCGACCGTTGTACATTTCAGTCACTATTGGAAAGTTTACGATCTCCAGAGTGTTGGTTGATCTGGGAGCATCAATCAACATAATGAATCTTCGGACGCTAGCATATTTGGAAATTGATGCTCACGAGCTTTAAGCAGACAAGATGCTATTAAGAGGCTTCAATCAAAGAGGAGAGAGAGCTCTTGGATCGATAACACTACTAATGAAGACCGGTGATTTAGCAAAGACAACCGCAAAATTCCACATAATTGATTCTGAGACATCGTTCAACGCTCTACTTGGTCGACCGTGGATCCATGAAAACCGGATGGTACCTTCGTCTCTGCACCAGTGCATAAAGTATTACGAAGGAGGCGAACAATGCATCAAAGGTGACTTGCAACCATCCTCCGTGCATGAAATTGGAATTAATGAAGATGCAGCCTACTACGCGCCCCCAAAGAAAACGTCTCTCGATATCGGGGGAGTTTAAGAAAATTAAAATTTGATTTTAAAAAAAGTTGATTTTAATATTATTTTAATATTTTTAATAATTAAAAAATAATAAAAATCACAAAAATAATAAAATTCACCAAAATGTTATATTTTGAATTTTAATCATTTGGGAACAAGTCCATATTTTCCTAGAGTCTATTTGGTGAGATATTAATTTTTTTAAAGCTCTAGGGTAATTTTAAATTAAAAGAAACCATAACCATTTTCACCATAATAATTATAATAAATCAAAGAAAAAAATCGAGAAAATTGTAAAAGTTTGGTTCTGCGGAATCCTTGATATTAGAGAGAATTTTAAAAATTATAAAATTTATTTTTCAACATTTATTTTATTTTTAAATTAATTAATACTCGAACTTAAAATAATTCTAATAAATAAAATATAATTAAAAAAATTTTTGGTGAGTGATTATACGGTCGTGGAATGTCACTGCAATTTCTTAAGAATGACTTTCCTTCAGTCATATTATTGAATTTTCCTTGAAATTTATATTTTCTACAAAAAATAATTATATAAATAAATTAAATACGAAAAAAAATCGCATTTCTCACTCTCGTATGCTTCGTTGTATAAGTGAAGTCGCGTAAAAATTTGAGGATTCATTTGAGTTCCAATTTAGTGAGTTATGAAATTATTAGGCTTAAAGGGCAAAATGGTAATTAAAATTTTAATCCTTAATTAAGACTTTAGGTTTAATAAAAAAATTAACAAGTAAAATATTTGATCTAATCGGTTGGATGATTGAAATTAAATAATCAAAGGGTAGAAACTAAATTAAGTAATTTAAAATGATTAAACTTTAATTAAATAATTAATTGAATTTGGAAGAATAATAAATTTGGAATTATTAAAATAGGGATATTATTAGGAAGAGATTTATTCTTTAATTTAAAAATCCCTAAATTAATCATCTCATTAATATTTCAAACTCTTAATTAAAATGATAACTAATTTAAAATATTAAAAGACTTAATCATTAAACTAAAATTAAATCATTAAACCTAACTTTAAAAAAATTTTCGATTAAATTAAATTAAATTGAGATTAAAAGTTGAATTAAATTAAATTAAATTAAATTAAATAAACAAATTAAATTAAATTAAATGAATTAAATAAATTAAATTAAATTAAATTAAATTAAATTAAATAAATAAATTAAATTAAATTAAATTAAATTAAATTAAATTAAATTAAATTAAATTAAATTAAATTAAAAAATTAAATCAAATAAATTGAATTGAATTAAATTAAATAAAAGAATCAGACTAAATTAAGCTAAAACGAAATTAAATTAAATTAGATTAAATTAAATTAAGTCGAATTAAATAACCTCGCTTAAGACATGAAGAAATAAATCTAAAATAACTTGAACAACATTACGAACTTAAATCATTAATTTGAACTTAAATTTGAATCACGAATCATTAAATATCATTTTGCCCTTAGGAGCTTTAGTTATCATAAGCTCTAAATAGAACATTAAAATGAAATGTTACTTCACTTATAGGACATTCGAATGTCTGGTTAAGTGAGCAAGTTAACGAAACTTATGAAAACCTCGGACGATGATTCATTTACACGATTAAATTCATTTGGGCTTAAAAACGATCCCTGAGAAATATTGAAAGATGTTTGGGATCTCTCCACAAGCACTTCCTCGATATGATAGGATGTTGATAAGAGCAAATTGAACTAATTGTTCTTTGATGAAGAAAATCGTCTTATTAAAAACCTGAAGAACACAGACGTCGCCCAGGAAGCATTTGGGTTGTAGGATTAGGCAAATTGACTGGTCCTACACCTTCATCTGGACCGAGAGGAGAAGTTTCCCATTGAAAGCCCCATCTCCGGAGCCACCCGGTTGCTCCAGCCTCCAAGCTTTGTGATCGGTTGTGGTCGAAATCCTACCTAGGCAATTCACCAGACCAGGAGACTTCATTTGGAGCTTGCTGGGATCCAATCGAAGGTGACACAACCCTCAGATCGAAGCGACACTTCTCTGAGCAAAGGTATGGCCTCACTCTTCTTCCTGAGCTTCTAAACATTCTCCATTTTTGTTGAGTCAATTTCATGCCACATAAACTGTATGGATGTGTTCGTCTTCTCGAGACGAATCCATAGAGCATAAGAACGTTAAATTTGGTCAAGTATCGAGTGAGATCTTAGGCCTAGAAGACAGACGGCTCTCGGGTAAGGACGTCTGGGGACGATGAACGGATGCCGTTCATTTTATACACGCACGGACGGACGGCCAGGATCGCGGCTGATCAGGAGATTGAACGACACAGCGGGCCCCCGGAGCACTGAGTCAGATGGCGGCGTCGAATCGGAGAGCGCCACGCGGCGTTTCAGAGCTGCCGAGGTTGACGCGGCGCCGCATGGATAAATAGAAAATTAGGGTATTTTTCTATTTATTTAATTCCCTAAACTTTAAAAATCCATAACTTTGTGTAGGAAAATCATAAAAATAAAATAAAAATACCCTCTTGCTCGAGTGAACGAGAGGAGAATAATGTGGAAAAGAAATCATTTAATTTAATCGAAGTATTTTATTTTTAATGATTTATTTCCCTTCTGCATTGTTTTAATTCTCCATGCATATAGGAAATTCACCATGGCATGAGACCATAGGGCTTTTGAAGCCTCCGAATTTGGGAACATTCCTGAATTTTCCAAAGTTAGAGGCCATCCTATGAGAAGTTATTGATTTTTCAAATTCATGTTACTCGTTTTGAGTTTTTTAATTCCAATAATTAGCATGTTGTGAAATAAATTCTAGAAAAATTTGGTGATGTTTCTTATGACCGAGAGGACCACTAGGAAAAATAGGTTTTGAACTAGTTCATTTAAAATGACCACTAATTGGCTTAAACACCCAAAATAGATCCTTAATTAATTAGAGCTAATCATATATCAAATTGACTTGAAATCAATTCTCCACTGACCTTTGGGGTCAGAGAAACCCACCATAAAAATTTGAAGTCAGTTGGACTTGGTTAGCTCTACTAAATGGGTTGATTAAGCTATTTAGCCAATTTAAACTTTAAAAATTCATAACTTTCAAAATACTTTTCAAAAATTCACCAAATTAGTTTTGGAGCCTTTCTGATATCGGGGAATTTAAGAAAAATAAAATTGTAATTTTCTAAAAAAGTTGATTTTTTGTATTATTTTAATATTTTAATAATTAAAAAATAATAAAAATCACAAAAATAATAAAATTCACTAAAATGTCACATTTTGAATCTTAATCACTTAGGAAAAAATGTCATATTTTTCTTAGTTCTATTTAATGAGATATTAAATTTTAAAGCCCTAGGGTAATTTTAAAATTAAAAAAATGTATTTTCTAGCATTTTCACTAAAATAATTATAATAAATCAAAGAAAAAATCATAAAATTGTAAAAATTGATTCTCTGATTTCCTTGATATCAGAGAGAGTTTTAAAAAATATAAAATTAATTTTTCAATCTTTACTTTATTTTTAAATTAATTAATACTCCAAAATTTAAAATAATTATAATAAAAATAATATAATTCAAAAAATCACCAAAATTGGTCCAAGTGGTCCTCTGGTCATTAGAAATGTCCCATAATTTTCGTAAGGATAGAAACTTTCTCTTGGTCATATTATTAAATTTTCCTTCGAAATCCTTATTTTCTACCAAAAATAATTACATAAATAAATTAAATACAGAAAAATCACATTTTCTCCTCTCATGTCTTTATTAACATATGAGTGAAGTCACATAAAAATTTCAAGTTCATTTAAGCTCAATTTAGTGAGTTATGAAATTATTAAGCTTGAAGGTCAAAATGGTAATTAAAATTTTAACCCTTAATTAAAACTTTAGGTTTAATAAAATTAACAAGTAAAATATTTGATCTTAATCTGATTTGGATGATTGAAATTTAAATAATTAAGGGATAGAAACCTATTAAACAATTTAAAAATAAGTGAAATAAACCTTAATTAAATAATTATTTAAATTTGGAAGAATAATAAAATTGGAATTATTAAAAGAGGGATATTATTAGGAAGAGATTTATTCTTTAATTTAAAAATCCCTAAATTAATCATCTCGATAATATTTAATTCTTAATTAAAATGATGATTCAAATTTAAGTTTTAAAATGTTAAAGGACTTAATCATTAAAATTAAATTAAAAAGTTAAATTATTAAACTCTTTTTAAATTTTCAATTAAACTAAAATTAAAAATAAAATTAAATTAAAGATTAAATTAAATTAAATCAAATAAATTAAATTAAATTAAATAAATAAAATAAAATAAAATAAAATAAATAAATAATTAAATTAAATTAAATTAAATTAAATTAAATTAAAACATATTAAATTAAATAAAATTAAATTATATTAAAATAAAATAAAATCAAATAAAATTACAATTAAAATTAATATTAAAAAGAATCAAAATTAAATTAAAATTAAAACTAAACCAAATTAAATTAAATTAAAGTTAAATTAAATTGAATTAAATGACATCACCTAAGACATAAAGAAATTAAATATAAAGCGAACTTGAACACTATTCCAAATTTAAATCCGATAACTGAAATTAAATTAAATCACAAATCATTTGAACATCGGTTTGCCCTCGAAAGCTTTGGTTATCATAACTCCTAAATAGAACTTTAAATGAAATGTTACCCCACTTATAGGATATTCGAATGTCACAGTTAAGCGAGCAAGATAACAAAACTCGAATTCTCGGACGATTAATTCATTTGTATAATTAAATTCATTTGGACTTAAAACAATTCCAGCAATATTGAAAAGATGTTTAAGATTCTTCTTAAGCACTTCCTCAATATGATAGGATAATTATAAGAACAATTGAACTTAATTATTCTTTGATGAAGAAAATCGTCCCCAAACCAAAACACAAGAACCTAGACGTCATAGGAGATGACTAGCTATAGGATTAGGAATTTGGTAGATAACCATAACCCTTCCCTTAGCTTTACCTAGGAACTTGCTTAAATGTTCTAATTGTGTTTTAAGTGCAGCTTGGGATGACGGGAAGACCCTCAGGTACGCTTTTATTTTATTGCAATTTACATTATTGCAATTTCTTTAATCGCATCGCACTTACTTTTCTTGCATGATAAACAATTGTTGCATGAAAACCCACACCTTTAGGATAGCCCCTAAAGCTGAAACCAAAACTAAATTAAAAATCATTACAAGATAAAATTCACCGCCACAACATTTCAAAATATAAAACAACTCAAAATTTAATCACAAACGGAACACGAAAACTACAATTACAACTAAATTAAAACGTCTTGTTGGATGATCGGAAATACCTCGGATGATGTAACCTACGTGTTGCTAACAGGATTTCCCACGGTCTAAATGAAAGTGTGGAATTCATTCAGTTAAGTTTAGCAAATTCAACTGGACTAAGTGAATCCGATAAAAATAACGATGCCGGAAGGATGGAACCGTGGGATCTTAACCGGTGTCGTTATAATCAACTTTAAAATTTGTTTTAATTAAAATGTTAAAAACACTTGGAAATTAAGATTTTTCTCTAAACCGAAACACTTTCCTCATCTCCTGATTTATGACTTCTATAACTAAACCTCTGCAACAACAAGGAGCTCGGGGCATGGTCGGCAGCACGTCAATCGTCATTAGCAAAACCTGAGTCTACTTCAGCAAAACTTTCTTAGAGTTAAATAACGAACCATAGGATTTTGAGGTAGTTTGCACTAGTGCGACATAAATCCTCAACTCTTCGTTAGGCATTTGCATAGCAAATTAAGCCCTAGCTTGGTCTTAGGACTCAGAGGTAGTCGTCCGATACGATATAAACCCTCACATTTTCGAAATTTATTTGTATGATTATGTCATGCGAATATAAGTCCTAATTAATTAAAATTGTTAAGATCAAAATATTAAATAAACATTAGGACTTTCCTAAATCTAAGCCAGACAATAGGATAGTCGGGAAATTACCGAAGTTCGCTTCGAATTTGTAATTTCTCCTACTTTTCTTCCTTTGAATTCCCCAAACAAAATGTTCCAAATTTGATCTATTCCCTATTGAAATTCCAAAATTCAATCCTTTGAAAACTTAAACTTTGAAATTCTTGAGAGCAGAACTACTGATTATTATCGAGTGTTTTCTTAGGTGATTCCCGTCACTTAGGATGTAATTAACTATAGGGGCTTGCCCTTATAGGGAATTTTAAGAACCCAGGTAATATAAACCCTGTTTAATGTTTTCATATTAAGCAGGGGAATTTGTCGGCTTATAAAATTGGTTCGCAGACAAAACAGATGTCACAAAATCTTCTAGTTTATTTAATCGAGCCCCATCATCAAGTAGTGTGTCTATTCTTCGAGATAGGTACATAATTTGTTATGTGGCGCTCATTTATATAAACTATTTGGGATGTGAGATCAGTTTGATTTCATATCTTAAAATTTTCAAATTTAAAATTATTTTCAAAATCAAATACTACTTTTCAAATTATTTATTTAAATTAAATTAAAAATTCGCCGACAATTTCTGTAGGCGACCCCTTTTCAAAATACAACACAACCTAAAAATAATGCCGACACGTATCTAAATGGATTGATGCATTAGCTTTACCAAAATGTGATGCTGATCCTCAAATATTTACCCATACATTTTAGATAATAAATTATACTTTAATTATTTATAAAATGGGATACTACGCAAGTAGACGTATCGTTTATCAAGTAATATATGAATTTTTATTTAAGCCCCAAGATATCGAACCCACATGGAAATGTCTAACAATTTAAAGAAATAAGAAAAATAACTTTCAAGTTTTTTAAATGATTTTTATAAAGTATGCTTTAAGTTATCATGTTTTTAAAATTTGTTTTTGGTATTTTCTGAATAAAAAGTAAAGCAAACAACTAAAATTAACACAAATTTAAAATAGTATGAAAGAAAATGAGAATAAAATATGTTTTTCCTCTTTAAATGAGAATTTCGTTGTGGAAGTATCTAAAATGTGTTGTGCCAAATAAAGGCACTTATATTACTTACCCTTACTTGGTTCTATAAAAAATAGTGTTTAAATTGATGATTTGAAATCTTGTAGATGGGTTAGGCAGGAAAGATACTAGCTCTCACTCTAGAGTTCCCTCGATTCTCTCCACTTGGGGACTAACATCTCATAAAAAAATTTTAACATCAAACCATTTTAGCGGGCTTTAGTCTGTCACTCTAAAGTCCTCTAATTTTACTCCCCATTATAAGCATATCTTCCTATTTATTTGCACTTAATCATATGGACTACAATTCTCATCCATACAATGGCATGTGATTCTTTCCAATTCTTGATTGTACAATACTGTAATAGATCTTACATAATCTCCCAACAAATTTTAACATCTTAATTGGCCAAATCAATAAGTAAATGAAGTGCAAGGTAGTGACTCAACACAAATTTTTCCAACATTGAAATCCTATTCTTCACACAACTACCTTCCATAATTTAATTAATTCATCATTTAAAAGGAAAAATATTAAGAATACTACTCAGAATCCATGGAGAAAACACAATCACAACTAGATTTGAAAGTAGAAATCATATAGAAAACACAATAAGTTTTACTTAAAACCACATGTAAAACAAAGATAGACACTTATCTAAAAATCCTCTCCACTAGACTCTTGAAGTTCCTTTGAAACTTTGCTTTCCCTTTACAAGCGACAATAGAGGTTGGAACCCAACTGTATTGATTTCAAATCTCTATTATACTCTTAATAAAAACTAGATACAATTGATAAAAAATGGTGAAATGGAAAGGTGTATTCTCTCTAATATAAACTTGACTCTTAACACTATCTTCTTTTTAAAATTTTCCAAAAGGTGTCTTGGTGTCTCTTCAAAATATGTCCCAATTCAATGTATCCACCAAGAATACATCCATCCGTTTAAATTTTAAATGAGTTTTGGCGTTGATGGTAAGTTAGTGAAGTTTAAACCAAAGGATGCTTCAAAAAACTCTTCAAATTCGCGCCAAATTTAAATAAATTCATCTCTTTAACTGTGACACCTATGTGCCAGCCCTCCCGCACATAGATACCAGAGGCCAATTTTGCACTTATTTCAATTTTTATTCCAAATTTGATCCTTTTTTGCACTTTTTATCATAATCACTCATTTTAATCATACCTGCAAGAAAAACATAAAAATACCTTCCATTAAAGTGCAATACCATCAAAAATAGGTATAAAATGTGCTTAAAACACTATATATTTTAGGTATATCAAAATCCCCCAAACTTAAAATGTTACTTGTCCTCAGGTGACACCTAATCACTTAGAAAATCTTAACATGCAAATTATGTAAATGAGTTTATTTATGAAGGTTTAAAAATTTTGTTCTAGAAATGAAAATAGTCTAATTTAAAAAAAAATTTAGTAAATGAGACCAAATTAATATTTAGAAGGTTCTTAAGTAAAGGATGATGAAAAATATTATTTTCTATCTAATTGACCCAATAAAAAAAGGTCAAGATTTTCATGCTTATTTTACACTGATTTTGATGATATTGCACTTTAAAGAAAGGTATTTTTGGTGTTTTCTGCAGGTATGAAGAAATAAGGACAAAGGAGCAAAAATATGCAAAAACTCATGGATTTGGAGCGAAAAGGACTAAATTATGCAAATTGGACCTAGGCCGCCAACAACATGATATTCCCGAGAGTTCAAAATTAATTGCAAGGGATGCCTCCGACGGCGAGGATCGAGGTCGCCGACGGCGGGGTCTGTTTAAATGCATTGTTTTTAGAAGGCCACCGACAGTGCCTCGAGGCCGCCGACGGATCTTTCCAAAAATATGTCGAATGTGGACGATTTCCGAAGGGGTGCCTTCACAACCCTTATAGACTCTTCTACAACTTTAAAAGGAATGAAATTAGGTCGAAAAAAGGGCTCTTCTTCTGGTCTCAAAAGTGATTATTAGTGGGTCCATAGTGTAAAAGAGAGTCTATTAGTGAGTTTAATTTAGTGAGTAGTGAGTTCAAATAGAAAATTTGTAAGGAATCCTTCGAGGGATTGTAAGAGTGGAAGGGAAGTGAGAGAACTCTTCCACATTGTCGTTTCAAAGGAGAATTCCAAAGAAAAGATCCAGAGGAACTTCAAAGAGTTTTCTTGGGGAGGAATTTGAGATAAGTAGTGTTTATTTGTTTTTAGTGTGTAGAACTTTACTTTATTATATGAAATCTAAGTTTTACTGCATCCTCTTCATGAATTCTGAGTAGTTGTTCTATCTTTCTCCTGGTTTTGATGTTTTTGTGAAATAATTATATAATTAATCTGTTAAAAAAAATATAAAAGAAGTTGTGATGGTACTATACCTAAACTTACATTACTATACAAATTGGTAATTTGTATTGTTAAAATCCGTGAAGAATTCTTAAGACCCGATCGTGGGCTAAGGATTTTTAACTTGTAGGTATCACATTTCTCTTTGCAAGTTAGACGGGTAAATCCTTGAAGGGAGAAGTGCAAATAAATAGGGAAATAATTATAATCGGGCGTAGAATTAGAGATTTTAGAGTGACAGGCTAAAATCCTCAATTTGGTCCTATTGTTTGGGTGTTGATGTGTAGATTGTTAGCCCTCAGGTGAGGGGAACGTGGGAGCTCTGAAGTGAGAGCCGGTATCCTCCCAGCCTAGCCACATAATCAGTAACTAATCATTAGATTAGTCAATGTTCTTTATGCCTGGACCAAAGGGTAAAGAATAGGTATGCTCCTATTTAGCACAACACAATAAACTAATTATAATTATAATTTCACTTAAATATCTTAAATAAGGAGAAAGATTCTTGCTATTATCTTTATTTGAACTTAACTTTAGTAGTATTAATAAATTGTTAGTAAAACTAGTTTTAATATAAGTCTCATATTATTATCGATTGCATATTAGTGACAGATAGACATTTCAATTTAATTGTGATTCTGAATTGGTTTTTATAATCCTAGTCCGTAGGCTTTAATATATACGCTCTGTGGGATAGATATCCAGGACTCCATTAGAACCCTGTATTACTTGAATGATACATATACTTGTGTTTGAAAGTAACTCTGCGATTAAAAGATTAAAATATTTAATTATTACTAAAGTTAAAATTACGCTCCAAGCAAAGTCTTTGGCACGTTGCTAAGGATTTATATCTTTTAGTAGTGGTGCCAATTTCTTATATTTTAATGTACATTTGAATTGAATAAAATTGCAGGGTGGTTTACTAATTCAGAAATACTTGTAGATTTTTCAAAATATAAGATTCAAACATTTCAACTTTCTCACTTAAAGGTTTTTATTCTTACTATATTATAACCTTAAGCTTTAAATTCTCTCAAAACTTATATTTTAAACTTTAGGTATGGAACCAATTTTTGATTAGGCCCTTAAATCCTCAAGCTTCTCCTTCCTTTTTACATACTATATTTATTTCTCTTCTTTTTCTTTTTTTTCTTTTCTTTTTATAAAGTAAGGATTATAATATTTGGATAGGCCTTTAATAATATTGAATTCTACCCTTTCATTTACAATAAAAGTTAGTTATATATCATTCACTTAAAAATCATAATAATAGTATTGAAAATTATTTCTCGAAAAAAAAAAAAATTTATGCTTTGAAAAAATAAAAGTCAAATATTCTATTTATCCAAATATACAACACTTCTTAGTAAAGATAGTCTAACTATATTTAATATTTCTTTACTAATAAAATTCTAACTTGAAAATTTTCATCATTACTATAAATTTTAACTAAATATTCTTATTCATTTCTATATTCAAAATTTTGCTTCCCTAATATAACTTCATATACATAATTATTTTAAATAAAAAATTAAATTTTATTTAAGTATTATTGAGAACAAATAAAATATTAGTTTTTAAAAATTTATTTGTAAATTCCCCCCCAAACTTTAATTTTTTTAGTAGGATAAAACGTTTAAGCATAAGAAATGATACATGGGTAAGAATTTAAAACAAGAACAACATGCTTGCAGGAATTTAAATATTCTAAATATGCAAGTATAATAGTTTAAAAACAACGAGAAAAAAGAAATTAAATTCAGTTTTTCAATTTTTTATAAAATAGAAATTTCAAAATTTCAAAGGACTTCTACAATAGTGGAGGTTTTCAAAGTAAACACACACCACAAATCACAACATATTAGAAAATAAATGGTAGCAAATTTTGAAAAGTTTAGACATGTTATATAAATAGTGGTTTCTAACAGTGTTCTAAATTTTTCTAATATTTATTGAAATTAAATTAGATACTACTAAAAACATAAACACTAGAGACACATAAAAACATTTACTACCACAAACACATCACATATTACATTATAAAACATTAATCCAACATATAAACATCTTAATGTGCATAATAGAAATAGTCCAACTATAATCTACACAACATAAGAGTCCATAGCAAAATACATCACATCACGTATGAAAATATCTAATAAAAGCATCACAACACATAAAAAAAATTGCATAACAACATCACAAACTATATACAACAATCCTAAGCAACATTCTCATCATCATCATCTTCGTTCCATTCTCTGGATGGTACATAAGGTATATAAAAAGCATGAGGGGGTATCTCAGCACTGTGATCTCCTCTAATCACTCTATCCATGTACTACTAATAATTCTCCTCATATTCATCATGTTTTACAATATACCTTTCAATATTTTCAATCTTACCATCCATATCTCTAACATGCTGTCTGGTAAGACTCACCTTCTTTAAAATCTTCTGTAATAATCTAGTTTGTGAATCACTGGAAGATGATGCATGTGTAGTAGAATTTTTAGAAGGAGAAGCAGTAGAAAAAAAAAGCATTGGAAGCTCTAAATCCTCCTTTCCAGCCAAATACTGAATGTACAGTGTAAGTGTTCACATTTACACTCATAATAGGTCTAAGTTGCTGAAGAACCTCTTCCCATGTATCAGACTTAACACCAGACTGCTCACAAAGTGAATAAATTGAGGATGGAAATCCCATACCTGCAGTAGTAACAGCTCTAACACAGTTCAGAATATAATAAAAAATAATAGCCCCGATATCCAAAGGCTTTCCCTGCTGAATACAATGATTCACAACAACTTTCTCCCTTGTAACTTCACTGACATGACTTGAAGGCAGAAGCTTTGATAAGATAAAATAATGCCATGTCATTGAAGTGGCATTCAACTTAGATGGTTGAAAATTCACTCTTCTGTCATTTGTAATCTTCCACAAACCTCTTCAATCAGTAAGAAAGGTCATCATCTCATTTAACTCTCCCTTAAAAGGATGAAAATTCACATAAAAATAAAACATCGCAGGAGGTAATCGGTAAAAAGTATTAATTACTGCAGATGAAAAATCCACTTGTTGCCTCCTAACCATCACCAAATTGTCTTCTGCTGCAGGTAAGTTAGCATAGAACTCTCTCACCACAGAAACAACTGCAACAGCAGAGAAGCAACTGTATCATTTCCAATTCCTTCTTGTAATCATATCTTCAATTTCTCCTCTTGGCTTACTAAAAACTCATTTTGGAATCAATTTCTATGATGTGAGTGCATCGACGTAATGATTCTCCACTTTAGAACTGGTAAATTTGTTGGAATCAAATTTTTCACTTCCTTCGAACTCTTTGATTTTGGAGCCATCTCTAAAAATTCACCATAAATTCTAAATTTAAACTAATTTTGTTAACTCAATTTCCAAAGGCAAACTCCACTAAATTCAAACAATTTCTCATGCTTTATTTTGAATTTTCACCATGAATAGTAATTTTTAGATTTTTCAACAATGTACTCAAAATACAAGGTGAAAATAAAAAAAATTACTTAGGAGTAGTGATCATACCTTAAGCAACTCAAATCCGACAAATTTCGGCGAAATCGTCTCTAAAATTATCTAAATATTGATTCCCTAGGCTCCTATTTTGCGAAATCGAGAGGTTGAAGGTGATGGGGATGTTAAAAATGGTAAATTTTAGGTTTTTAACTGCCGAAAATTGATTTTCGCAAATCGGCGCCTATGCGCAAGGCATACGACACTTAGCCGCGAAATCTGTTGCTTATGTGACGTCGATTTGGCGCTTAGGCGCCAATGCCCAAATTTTGACAATTAAGTTGATTCCATCAAAAATTTGAGTTAATCACCTTTAATCACTTCAAATAATTATTTCTCCCTATAAACTCTTCTAATACTCTAAAAGTACACATTAATTTCCAATGATTCCATACAAATGTCACACAAAATCGAACTTATATTTCATTAACATTAAAACACACTTAATAAAAACTAAAAATTTCTATCCAAACACTTTGGATGAAATTCTCCAAATACATAAGTTCAAACACAGGTATTTAAACACAATTTTACACCATTAAGATGTATCAAACATATGTAAAGTGCAACAAACACAAACATTAATTAAAATCACACTTAAAACACTAAACACACATCATCAAACAACTAGACCACACATAATTATATTCTAATCTCCATTAGGTGGAATATATCCAAAACAACCATTAGTTCCATTTGAAGCATCTGGAATGTAAATCTGACAAAAAGGGCGATGATTAAAAGCTCTTACATCTTCTTCTTCTATCCATTTGTTCTTCAGATACATCGCTCTATTCGCTTCTTCCACATGACTTGTATGACAAAATTGCATCTTGAGTTGTCATCCAATAAGCACTAAATGAGCATTAATTTCATTTACCTATGCATCGTTAGACTCCACATTAGTCTCGATCTTTATAATCCTTTCTGCTATTCCTTGGATACTCATAGCCAGAAGTCCGTTATATAACTCTTGCGCATTATCACAAATAAACTTCTTCTTATTGGCTTCCTCTTTCTTCTTAATTTTGCTTTCCTAAGAAGACATTTTTTCACTCAAAATACTCTTTCAGAAGACTCAGGAATGAAAATAAGAACTGAGGCAAGTATTTCATAAATTTAGGGCCTTTTTATAGACTTAGGAAGGCACAAAACTGATTCTAGACGTGTTAAAATTCATTAATAACTCAAAAAACTAATCCACGATTTTGACTTCTAGAACTTCGTTTTTCATGTTTTTTATAACTGTGACACCTATGCGCCAACCAGCGGCGCATAACCGCTAGTGTACATTTTTGCACAGTTCTGCCAAATGTCAAAATCTTCATTCTGATTCCTTTAAGTCATTAAATAAGGTCAAATAAACATCACTGTAGCATAAAAACCTCTAAAATGCTACCATATTTCTCAAATCAAACCAAATAAAAGCACATAAAGGAAATAGAAAACAAAACATCCCAGTAAATATGGGTTGCCTCCCACAAAGCGATTGAATTTACGTCATCAGCTTGACATACCCAGGGCTTATTCTGAGTGACCTAACATCAGATTCTCATCAGGTTTAGATTGATTGACTGAAAGAAAAGGTTTAGGTCTATGACCATTCAGTTTAAATATTTTTTCCAATCTTAGGATCTTAAATATCCTTAGCTCCATATGATTAAACATTTGTTACAATAAATAGGCCTGTCCACCTGGACTGAAGTTTTCCAGCAAAAATTCTCAGTCTAGCATTATATAGTAAAACTTTTTGCCCTGGCTCAAGATTTTTAGTAACTCTCTTCCAATCATGCCACAATTTCATCTTTTCTTCATAATCTTAGCATTTTGGTAATCATTCCTTATTCCTTTAAGCTCATTTAATTGCAATAATCCAGTATCTTTCAAATAAAAATTGAACTCTTTAATAGCCCATTATGCTTTATGCTTAAGTTCAATTGGTAAATGACTAGCTTTTCCAAAAATTTGCTTATATGGGGGCATTCCTACATGAGTTCTCTAAGCAGTTCTATAGGCCCACAAAGCATAATCCAGTTTGATTGACCAATCCTTTCTATTTGGATTAACTGTCTTTTCCAATATTCTTTTAATTTCACGATTGGATAATTCAACCAAACCATTTGTCGGTGGATGATAAGCAATAGCAATGCAATGGTTAATAAGAAATTCCTTTACTAACTTCTCCATAATTGCATTTCTAAAATGACTTCTCCCATCATTTATGATTACTCTTGGAATTCCAAAACTGCAAAATATATTCTTATTTAAAAATTTTGCAACACTTTGATCATCACATCAAGGTAAAGCAATAGCTTCTATCTATTTAGATACATAGTCTAGTGCTATCAAAATGTATGTATTTCCGAAAGATGATATAAGTGGTCCCATGAAATCTAATTCCAAATGTCAAATATTTCAATTTCCAACCTAAAATTGAGTGGCATTTCATTTCTTCTAGAAATATTGCCTACACGTTGACTTCGATCATAATTTTTAATATAAACATTAACATCCTTAAAAATTGTAGGCCAATAAAATCCAGATTATAAGATTTTATATGCAGTTTTATCAACTCTAAAATGTCTCCCATAATTAGAATTATGACATTTTTGAATACTTTCATAAGTTTCTTTTAAAGGCACACATCTTTGAATAATCAAATCCTTTCCTTGTTTATATAAAATAAGTTCTGGATTTAGATATAAATTTCTTCCTCTCCTGGTACGTCAAACTATAGGGTAAAATATTACTGACAATAAAGTTTACAATGTTGGCATACCACGGAACACGCCACTCATTAATAGTGAACAATTTTTCATCAGGAAAATTTTCATTAATTTCTTCAGCTTCTTAAAGATATTTTTCAGTTTCAAGCCTGGACAGATGATCAACAATTTGATTATCAGCACTCTTCCTATCTACTATCTCAAAATTAAATTATTGCAAAAGAAGAATCCATCTAATCATTCTTGGTTTTGTATCCTTCTTCTTCATTAAATACTTAATAGTAGAACGATCAGTATGCACCACACAGTTAGTTCCAATTAAATATGAACTAAATTTATCAAAGGCAAATAATATAGCTAATAAATCTTTCTCAGTAGTGGTATAATTAATTTGAGCTTCATAAAGAGTTTTACTAGCATAGTAAATTACATTGAAAATCTTATCTTATTTCTGATCTAAAACAGCTCCAATAGCACAATCACTAACATCACACATTAACTCAAAAGGTTTTTTCCAGTTTGGTGAAACTATAAAAGGTGCAGTGATTAAATTTTCTTTTAAAGTTTCAAAAGCTTTGAGACAATCATCATCAAAATTAAAAATTACATCTTTTTCCAGTAAAAGGCATAATGGCTTCGAAATTTTTGAAAATTCTTTAATATAAAGCCTGTAAAATCTAGCATGTCCAAGAAAACTTCTAATTCCCCTTACATTAGTTGGGCAAGGTAAATTAGAGATCACCTCAATTTTTGTAGAATCTACTTCCATACAATTTTTCGATAAATGTCCCAAAATAATTCCTCCTTCTATCATAGATTGGCATTTCTCCTAATTAAGAACCAAATAAGTTTCTCACAGGGCTTTGGAACATTACATAGATGTTCCAAACATGACTTAAATGAAATTCCAAAGACTGAAAAATCATCCATAAAAAACATCAATTTCTTTTTCTATTAAATCACATAAAATTTCCATCATACATCTCTGAAATGTAGCAGGGGCATTACATAAACCAAAGGGCATTCTTCTAAAAGAAAATGTACCATAAAGACTGGTAAACTTTGTTTTCTCTTGATCCTGAGGAGAAATTTAAATTTGGTGATAACCAATATATCCATCCTGAAAGTAAAAGTATTTATGCCCAACTAGTCTATCCAACATCTGATATAGAAAAGGATGTGGAAAATGATCTTTCTTGGTGGCAAGATTTAATTTTCTATAATCAAAGCATATTCGCCATCCCTTAACTTTGTTACTAGTATTATTTCATTTTTTTAATTAACAGTCACAATATCTCCTCCTTTCTTAGGAACACAATGAATAGGACGAACCCATGCACCATCTGAAATAGAGTAGATAATTCCAGCATCCAACAACTTTAAAATTTATTTGTTAACAACTTCTTTCATGATAGTATTTAATCTTCTTTGAGGATCAGCCCATGGTTTACAGTTATCCTCCATAAGGATTCTATGCATATAATTTGAAAGACTAATTCCTTTAATATCAGTTATTGTCCATCCAAAAGCATTCTTATATTTCTTTAAAATTTCAAGCAAACTTTCTTCTTCTCTTTCAGTTAATTGAGAGGAAATTATAACTTGCAAAGTTGAGGAATCACCTAAAAAGGCATACTTTAAATGATTAGGAAGCATCTTTAAATCAAGTTCAGGAGGTTTTCCAATTGATGAAACAAAAGATTCATCTTTTTCAGTCTTGTCCAAAATTTCAAAATTTTCATGAACATAATTTAAATCTACTTCATGAAAATCTTCAAAATCTTGTAATTTCTCTTCTTGCTTATGTTCTAATTCTTTACTTTCGGATTTCTCTTCACAAGTTGACTTGAAATGACATTCACTCTAATATTTGATAACATCAATCTTATGACATTCAATATATTTACCTCTTGCAGGATATTTCATTGACTTTGAAATATTGAATGTGATAGTTTAATAATTAACTCACATCATTAATTCTCCTTTTTGCACATCTATCATAGCTCTGCCTGTGGTAAGGAAACGTCACCCTAAAATTATGGGTATCTCTTTATCTTCCTCCATGTACAACACAATGAAATCAACAGAAAAAATAAATTGATCCACTTTCACCAAAACATCCTCTATAACTCCTTTAGGATATGTGATCGAACAATCAACTAATTACAAAGTTAAAGTGGTAGGGGTTATTTCTCCTAATCCCAGTCTTTTGAATATTGATAACGACATAAGGTTAATGCTTGCACACAAATCACATAACGCTTTTCCTAAAAATTGTCTCTGTTTGCACATGGAATTGTGAAACTTTTAGGTTCTTTATGCTTTTTAGGAAGGTTTTTCTGAATTATTGCACTGCACTCTTCAATAAGGGCAATGGTCTCATTATCTTTAAACTTCCACTTTTTTTTGAGAATATCCTTCATAAATTTCACATATCTTGGCATATTTTCTATGGCTTTAGCAAATGGAATGTTCATTGTAAGCTTCTTAAATATCTTCAAGAATTTTCAAAATTGCTTATCCAATTTTTGTTGTTGAAGTCTCTGAGGAAATGGAGGTGGTGGCTTTTCTAAGTTAAGCTTAGGTGGAGAAATAGGTCTTTCCAAACCTTTCGGAGCGTCCTATTTTGGTTTTTCACTTTCTTCTTTCTCTACTTCTGTCTCTTCTTGAACTTTACCTTCTAACTCTCTTTCACTTCTCAACTGAATAGCTTGTACTTGCTCTTTAGTTTTGACTCTTGGTTTTAATTCAGTATTACTAGGAAGTGTTCCTTGGGATCTATTACTTAATGCATTGGCAATCTGTCCAAATTGATTCTCAATATTTTGTAATTTATTTCCCATTTGTAACACCACTACTTTAATAGATAACTTCTTCTCCTTAAATTGTGAATTATTGTTTAAACCTAAAGGATAGTTTGGTCTATAATCATTATTCTCTTGGTTGTTCCAGTTTACTAATGGGTTTACTTGGTTGTTCCCCCATTGTTGATTACTACCACCTTGAATATTGGTATTCCAGTTAAAGTTTGGATGGTTTTTCCAACCTGGGTTATAATAATTGGGATATGGGTTATTATGCTTACTTATAACATTCAGTTTCTGGTGAAGTTTGAGAATCAACCATTTGGCCTAATGAATTTTCTTCAAGCATGGAAGTTGGTTGAGAAACATTCATCGCAAATTGGTTTATCTTCCTTAAAATTACAGTAACTTGATTTGCTAGAATTACAGAAGCATCATTTTCATGAATGTTAGCTACCTTTTTAGGATTTAACCTTTCAGAAAGCCATTAAAAATTATTAGTAGACATTTCTTTAATTAAAACATAAGCATCGTCAAATTGACTAGACATTAATGAACCACCAGCATCGGCATAGATAATAGATCTAAGAGATCCAACTAATTTATTATGAAAGGTCTGAATTATTAATTAATTTTGTATCAAATGATGTGGACACTTTCTTAAGAGATCTTTAACACATTCCCATTCTTCATATATGGATACCCATTCAAACTGACAAAAAGATGTGATATCATTTCTAAGCTTCGCAATCTTTGATGGTGGAAAATATTTAGAAAGGAATTTTGTGATAAATCACCCCAAGCACTGATAGACACAAGTAATAAAGAATTTAACCAAATCGTATCTTTATCCCTCGGTGAAAAAGGAAAAATTCTAAGTCTAATAGAATCATCTCAATCACCATCGTATTTAAATTAGAGCACAATTCTAGAATATTGGCAAGATTTAAATTAGGATCTTCAGTTGTTGCTCCCCCAAACTGATTATTAGATACCATTAGGATAATAACAGGTTTAGGTTCAATGAATTAATAGTTACAACAGGGTGTTGAATACTACCATGAAGTTCATCCACTGTAGGGTTAGCATAATCTCTTAAAGGTCTAATTTCTTGATGGATTTCAACATTTTGATGATCTTGATTTGTCATTTCTTGAATATTTTTATCTTTTCTAAATTTATATTTATTTTTTATTTTTTTATAGTTCTCTCTAATTTAGAATCATAAGGCACAAGTCCTTAAGAACCTGGACTACACATACAAAATTAACAAAATAAAATAAAACACACTAACAAAAATAATGAAAAGAAAAAAACTTAATTTTTCTTGAATTTTCTTTAAATAAAATTTAAATTAATTTCCCCGGCAATGGCGCCAAAAATTGGATCCCCAAATATTTACTCTTACGTTTTAGATATAAAATTATACTTTAATTATTTATCAAATGGGATACTACGCAAGTATACATATCGTTTATCAAGTAATAGAGGACATTTTAATTAAGCCCCAAGATATCGAGCCCACAAGGAAATGTCTAAAATTTTAAAGTAAGAAAAATAAAATTTTACTTATTAAAATGATTTTGTAAAGTATGTTTTAAAATATAAAGTTTTTCAAATTTGTTTTTGGTATTTTCTGAATAAAAAGTAAAGCAAACAACTAAAGTTAACACAACTTTAAAATAGTATGAAAACAAATAAGAATAAAATATCTTTTTCCACTTTCAATGAATTAGTAATAATTATGGAATTTCGTTGTGGAAGTATCTGAAATGTGTTGTGCCAATAGGAGCACTTATATTTTTTACCCTTAGTTCTATAAAGAACATTGGTTAATTTGATGATTTGAAATCTTGTAGATGGGTTAGGCAGGAAAGATACTAGCTCTCACTCTAGAGTTCTCTCGATTCCCTCCACTTGGGGGCTAACATGTCATAACAAAATTTTTCACATCAAACCATATTAGGGGGCTTTAGTCTATCACTCTAAAGTCTTCTAATTTTACTCCCCATTATAAGCATTTCTTCCTATTTATTTGCTCCCAATCATATAAATTATAACTCTCATCTATACAATTGCATGGGATTTTTTCCAATTATTGATTGAGATAATACCACAATGGATCTTACATAATATCCTAACAAATTTTAACATCTTAATTGGCCAAATCAAGATGTAAATGAAGTACAAGGTATTGAATCATCACAACTTCCTCCAACATTGAAATCTTATACTTCACACAACTTCCTTCCATAATTTAATTACTTCATCATTTAAAAGGAAAAAAGATAAAGAAAACTACTCAGAATCCATGAAGAAAACACAATCACAACTTGATTTGAAAGTAGAAATCATAGTGAAAACACAACAAGTTTTACTTGAAAACCAAATGTAAAAGAAAGATAAACACTTATCTAAAAATTCTCTCCACAGACTCTTGAAGTTTCTTTGAAACTTTGCTTTCCCCTTACAAGACATAATAGAGATTGGTGCCCAACTCTATTGACTCCAAATCTCTATTCTACTCTTAATAAAAACTATATAACAATTGATAAAAAGTGGTGAAGTGGAAAGATGTACTCTCTCTAACATAATCTTGACTCTTAACACTAATTACACCATCCAACAACAACCCATTTTCTGATCTTCAAGTCTTCTTTTTAAAATTTTCCAGAAGGTACCTTGGTGTCTCTTCAAAATATGTCCCGATTCAATGTTTCCGCCAAGAATGCATCCATCCATTCAAATTTTAAATAAGTTTTGGTGCTGATGGGAAGTTAGTAAAGTTTAAACCAAAGAATGCTTCAAAAACCCCTTCAAATTCACGCCAAATTTAAATAAATTCGTTACTTTAACTATGGTGCCCATGCGCCAGCCATCCGACGCTTAGGCGCCAAAGGCCAATTTTGCATATCTTTCAATTCTTGCTCCAAATTTGATCCTCCTTTATTTCTTTCTTCTTAATCACTCATTTTAATCATACGTGCAAGAAAAACACAAAAATAGCTTCCATTAAAGTGCAATATCATCAAAAATAGATATAAAAATGTGCTTAAAACACTATATATTTTTGATATATCAGATGCTAGAAGCGTTTCAAGGTTTTTAATGAAAAATATTTTCACAAGACATGGAATGCCTAGAGTAATCATCACTAATAGAGGATCCCATTTTAAAAATAATCTGATTCGGAGATATGTTGAAATTTATATTATTATGCATAGAATCTCTACAGCTTGTCATCCTCAAACCAATGGTTTAGCCAAGGTATCTAATCATGAAATTAAATGAATTTCTGAAAAAGTCATAAATCCTGATAAAGTAGATTGGTCCCCTAGATTAGACACCGCATTATGGGCATACAAAATTGCATATAAAACTCCTAGAGGAATGTCCCCTAATAGATTATTTTTTGGGAAGACTTGTTATTTGCTAGTTGAATTAGAATATAAAGGATACTGGGCAATAAAGAAATTAAATTTTAATCTAAAATTTAATAGTGACAAAAGATTGTTGCAATTGAATGAATTGGAAGAAATTAGAAATGAATCATATGACAATGATAGAATATATAAGGAGAGAATGAAAATTTGACATGATCAAAAAAATTATTAAAAAGGAATTTAAACCAGAACAACAAGTTTTATCATACAATATTAGACCGAGATTATTTCCTTGGAAACTGAAATCTTGACGGATAGGATCATTCACAGTTATAAAATTTATCAATTCGGAGCTGTTACTATTGAAGACCCTAAAACTGGAAGAATATTCAAAGTTAATGGACACAGATTAAAACTGGATTTTAAAGGAAATATACCTAATTTTAAAGAGGTTTTAATGTTGGATTAACCTGAATAACCAAAGGTTATGTCGGGTTGACGACGTTAAACGAAGCTCTTTGTGGGAGGCAGCCCACAGTTATGTTTAGTGTTTTTCTTGTTTAAATTGTTATTTTTATTAGATTGCCACATAACTAAGTCATACCCATCATTAAATAACATAAACAACGTAAAGAAATGAATCAAATCAAATTTTGGAATGAATTTTGAAGAAATGAAAATTTGACCAGAACTATGCTCTTGCGTCGGATAGTGCTACAATCTTCGTCGGACCGCGCCGCTGACCAGAAAGAGTTTTCTCATTCTTAAATTTGAATTTTGGAAGTTTTAGGCAGCAATCCTTCCATTTAAACTCTCAAAACCGCCTCTAAACTTTAAAATCATTGAGAAACAAAAAGGAAGATCCCAAATCTCATCCAAACCGATTCCGACTCTATCAAAACATCAAGATTTCATGTTTTTTACCGTAGAATGTTTGTCAGCTTCGAAGCACGATGTTTGTTTGATAAAAACAATTCAAAGAAGAGGCTGATTAAGGAGTGAGGCTTTGTGAATCAAGGTTTGAACTCTCCTACTACTCAGATTGAAGAAATTATTATTCAAAGACGTTGGGAAGTTTTATGTTACACTAATGCTGCCGTAGTCATCCTTGTCGTGAAAGAATTTTTTACAAATCTTCATTGGATCAACCAAGGATCAGTTTATGTGCGAGTCAGGTTTGTCACATTTATTCATGCAAAGATTAGAGACTTATATATGATTGAGAATGTGTCAATCTATCCTCATTCAAATTTTATCTCAATGAGAGACAATATGTATGATATATACAGATATTTAACATATGAGAATGATGATTAGGAGATAAGAGATAAAAGTTATGTGAGTTTTTTGACCATAGATCTTAATCCTAAAGCGAATCACTTGCATTATTTTATATGCGTAAAATTACTCCCAACTATGAAAATCAGTAAAGTTACCAAGGAATATGCTATTTTGAATTATTATATTCAAATGAGGAAGTATATTGATATTGGCTCTATTATTGTCAAATCTATTTTGGGATAGATTGTACACGGATCAAAACATGGGCTTGGGCATCCTTCCTCCACATTTCTTCTCTACAGTCAATCACAAGTGCCATATGAAAATTGGGAGAGAGTACTTATTCCCTGGAAGCCTCTGGTCCCCAAGGACGAACACAGAAACCAGGCAGTTGGAGATGAACCATAGAAGAGTTTAAAGCCAATTCCTCCTTACTTTCCTGAAAGTTCACAGATAATTTTAAAGAAGATTAAGAAATTAGAGAAAGAGATGCGACACCTGTTTAGTGCAATCAACAATATATCTAACTTCTTTAAACACCTGGATTGGAGAATGAAGGAACATTTTGAACGTTATGAACATCTTGATAGAAGTCTGATACGCTTGATGGAAAGAAAGGGCTAGATTGAGGAGGATTCAACTGAAGAATTCACGTATCGTCCCTTCTATAATTTTATCGTTCACGTTCAATCAGTTGGAGACATTAGAGACAACGATATTTCTGAGGATGAGTAGAGACTTGATTATGTGTTTAAGTTTTTGAAATTATTACTTAGTTTGCTTTGCTTGATTGCTATGTTTGAATTTGCTTTCATGTTTAGTTTTCAGCGTTTGAGTATCGTGGTTGTGAGCAACACTGAAATTTACTGTTTTATGGCTTGACAAGTGTGTAGAGTCTAGTGTCACTTATGTATGTTTGTAATTTGGAATTTATATATCAAAGTGATGTTTTTTGTTGTTTTTGTAAGAAATTTTGTTTGCCATGGCTTTAGTACGTTATTCAATGCTTCAATGGACTAATTAGACGTTGGTGTGGGCTTACAATGATCAAAATTGTAAAAGAAATTCGGGAGCCCAAAATTTTAACTGGTGCCAGACAACGCTACCTTCAGCGCCGGACCTCGCCAAATTATAGAGACTTTGTCCTATTGAATCGAAAATAACACCGAATGTTGCTGTCACCAGCGCTGGACCGCCCCTGACACTTAAAAAGTTTTGATTACTCAAATCTTGTGATTTAGCCCTGAGACCCACTGTTTTAACCCCATTCATCATCTTCTACCTCCAGCCAAGGCCCACTTTCACATATAGGGCTCACTTGCATTTGGATTTAGAGCGATTTCATGGCCGGAAAAGTTCAGAATCCATCTTCTCTCGGTAAGAGCTTCACTTTAAACTAAAAATTTTCAATTTTGACCATGGAAATCTCCTACATTACGAAGATTCAAAATTTGAGGTTTTTAGAGAAAATTTGGAGATTTTCCAGGGTATTGAAGTTCTTATTTACTTAAATTTTCTTTGGAGCCTACTACCTTGCAATTTTGAGATTAATTATGACTATTTTGATATTTTTAGAAAAATGAATCTAAAAATGTTGAAAGGGAAGAGAAAATTGGAATACAATGAAAGGAATTTTGTGAATTTTAAAGCTCACTCCCGCTTTAGTACATTTCTTAGCAATAAGAGGTGTATTCACGAGAAAGCTTTTGAAAATTCCGGAGGAGTGATAGAAGAATTAATTGTAAATTATCAGTGAGAAATTTTTTGTTATTTTACTTCCGATGCGATGCTAGGGATAGTATGAGAATTTTATGCTAATCTGTATTACTCTGAAAGTGAATATATACTTGTTAGAGGACAAATGGTTGAGTTTACCTCTGCACGCATCAATGCATTTTACTAGTTGAGAGACCTTCACTATTGTGAATATGAGCATTTTTTGTTAATGAAGAGGGACTAGATATGGTTTTGAACTATCAAACTGCAGAAAAGGAGAATGGAAGATTAAACAAAGGCAAAAAGTTAACTTCTCCCTTTCTATGTTGAATCCTGTATCAAAGCCTGACATTATTTCATATCTGCAAGACTTATGCCTAGCAGCCACCATAGCGAAATAACTGTAGAGAGAGCTGTTCTGAATTACTGCATTTAGAAAATGAAAAATATCAATATTGGGTCTATTATTCATAGAAGTATTTCAAAAGAAGAGACTAGAGGAGGACTAGGACACCCCAGCCTGATTCATGCTCTGTGTATTTAGTTAGGTGCAGAAATTGAAGATAATGATGAGGAAGTCCACCAGTGAGTCCATTAGTAAATTAAACCTGAAGACATTGTTGACCTCAGTTTTGGTTGAGGTCTAGTTTCTCTATAGATTGCCTAGGGTCTAGCCATAGGACTTCCTAGTGACTTTTCTTAGAGGACTAGAAATCGAAACCTCCCCATAGAAATTCAAACTTTTTCTTACTTCACTTGAACTTTCATATGTTAAGGCCTAACCTGCAACTTTAGGACGAAGAGACCAAGCATAAGGAAGTCTAAGTGAAATCCCTATAAGTGACTAAGGCTTAGGATTAGCCCTCGGGGAGCCTGTGTCACACACTAACATTCACATTTACACATTACATTCTACACTCACATCCTAAGTCAAATACATTTCACTTCGACCTTCGTACCCTTTGGAAACTTAAGTGAGTGGTCCCACTAGCCTTAAGCCTATGGGCAAAAGAGCTAAGATCACCACATAGAGGACCAAACAAGGCTTTCCTTAGCTTGTAACCCATCCAGAATGATTCCATTCTTCATGGTCTGACAATACCTCACTTGTCCCAAAATTTTAATTTTTACCATGAAATTACCAAATTGCCCCTTAAAAGGGACCCAAAACCCAAAATTCCCAGAGTCATTTGGGGTTCTCAAAAGTTTTTTTGGAGTGTTCTGCTCGTCGAACTGAGAAGTTTGACTATAAACAAGCCATACTTTTAAGCTACCAGCGGACCCCTCGTGGCTTAAATAGTCGCTACTTGAACGATAATCCGGGCCCTGCAAAACTATCTACAGTGGTCAGAAATGCCCACGGACGCTGCCGTTCAACTACAAATTCAATTTTAAACCACTTTGGACCTTTAAATCACACTTTTAACTAAATTCTCAAAAAATCCTCGAAATTACAAAAATTCCCCTACATGGCCAAAAATTCAAAGAATTCCAAAAATTTCTAAAAATTCTTAGAATCTCGAAGAAATTCCTAATTTTATTTTCTCCAACTATACCATAGCCCAATTTTGTCAATTTAAGCTGATTTCATCAAAAGCCCCAATTTTGACTTAAGCCCGACCTAGACACCGGTTTGATCCAATTTGACCCAATGTTAGCCAATTTTTTCCTGATTTAAATTTTAGATGCTTCAACACATCCCTTAAAACTAAATTTAACATTTAATCGCCACCAATTTGACTTTGAATTCCACTCAAATCTGATTTAATCGTAAAATCCCTAAATTTGACCTATTTCTGACCTATTTCAACGACGAGGTTGCCCAAACAACCTCAGATTCTCAAACGGACTGAGCTGTTCCATCTGAAACATCAAAATTACTTGGGAAACATGTATAAATTGCTATATTCTTATGCATGATGAAATCAGCTCGAAGTCAGCACGATTTTACTTAAAACTCGCTTTCTGGCTCGACCCGGATCAAACCCACGCCTAATCTAGCCTGGCCGAAACCCCCCCATCTCCCCCTATCGCGATTCTTCTTCCCGAGTCTTAGGTATCACATGCCTCCTCTCCTCCATGCACCTCTTCTTCATGGCTTCTTCTCCTCCTCTTGTGCTTGGTGTGGTGGCCTCTTCTCCTCCATGTAAGTTCTGCCATGAGTGGGAATTTCTACTCTCCATAACATCCATGGTAGCCATCTATTAAATCATCCATGGTTTGTCAGTTCTCTTTGATTTTTCTTTCACCTACATTTCAAGAGTGGTTTGAGGGCTGCACCTTCTTTGGACCTTTGGGTATTGCCCATGCGGAATTTTGGGGCTTCTTCTTCTTTCTCCTTTGGCTACAAAATAGCCTTCTTTCTCTATTTTTTTGGTTGGCCAAATTTTAGAGAAAAGAAGAGGGAGAGGTGCTACCCAAATCTCTTCCAAACTTGGTTTTAGTTTTGCTTTCGTGCCTCATACCAAGTGGCAATATCCTCAACTCATTAATTTAGTTGGCTATTTGATGTTTGAAGTTGGGCTTGGTTTGCTCTATGGCTTGATAGTTCACTTGGTGATTTCTTATCTTATCAAAATGCCTTATGATTTGGTGATTTTCTATGCTATTTGATCCCTGATAAATATATTTGCTCCAAAAACTTGACTCCACACCAAATATATGTGCTGATGATTTAGAAATGAAAATTATGATTTTATAATATGGGATACTACCCAAGTATACATATCGTTTATCAAGTAATATAGGACTTTCTGATTAAGCCCCGAGATATCGAACTCACAGGGAAAAATTGAAAATCTTTAAAGGAATCAGAAAAATTATCTTTTTACTTTTTTTATGGCTTTTGAAAGTATGTCTTGATTTTGAAAAGTTTTGAAAGTTGATTTGTCTTTTGAAATTTCCTTAATAAAATGTTAAGAAAGAAATTAAAATTATAATAACTAATAACACTGTATGTAAAACACTATTAACTAGAATATCTTTTTCTTTCCTTTTATGAAGTAGTAATAATTATTAAAGTATTGTTGTGGAAGTATTTAAATTTGTTGTGACAGATAGAAGAAAAGATGTTCTTTACCCTTACTTGGTTCTATAAAGAACATAGGTTAATTTGAAATTTTTATCATTTTGTACATGGTTAGGCAGAGACGATACCAGTCTCTCACTCTAGAGTTCCCTTGATTCCCACCAACTGGGGGCTAACTTCTCATAACAAAACTCAAAACTTTAAACCAAATTAGGGGGTTTTAGCCTGTCACTCTAAAATTCTTTAATTTTACTCCCTTCCATAAAAAAATCTTCTAATATTACATTCAATTATATGGACTACAATTCTCACCCATATAATTGCGTGTGATTCTTACTAACTTTTATGAGATAATACCGCATTGGATCTTACATAATCTCAAGAAATTCTACAACTTAACTGACCAAATTAAGAAGTAAACAAGGTTTTCAGAATCAATCTTCACAACTTCTTCCAACTTTTAAACACTTATACTTTCCACAACAATTCTATATAAATTAGTTACTTCTCCATTTAAGAAAGAAAAAGATAAAGCAAACTACTCATAATGGATTGAGAAAATACAAAAACACATTGATTCGAAATTAAAAATCATATGAGAAACAAAAAACAAAAACAAGTATTAATTAAAAAACTAAATGTAAGAATAAAAGTAAAGACTTATCTTAAAATTCTCTCCACAAGACTCAGGAAGTTCCTCTGAAACTTTAACTCTTCACTAAATTACTCCTCAGAAAGGATCTCTCAACTCCGAAGACTCATAATAACGTCAGACTTCAATAAAAACTAAACTTAAAAGAAAGAAAAGATGTGGGAAGAAGAAGACTTCACTCGGACATTTTTCTCCTTTCTACTCTCTACTCCCACACTTAATAAAAAACTCTCGCAAAATAAAAGTAAAATAATGTAAAAACTTGCAAGTGAAAGAACCCTTCAAAAGGCAAAGGAAGAGCTCCTTAATCTTTCCTAAGACTCTCTTTAAATAGTAAACCAAAAGGGCCTTAGTGTCTTTTCAAATGTGTCCAAATTCAATGTATCCACCCAAGAATGCACCCCTTCATTCAAACTTGCGCCCAAAGGAAGTTATGAAAATTACCACCAAGAGTTGCATCCCATTCCCTTTGAAATTGGTGCCAAATTCATTTGAACTTTAATTTTTAACTATGGCGTCTAAGCACCGGTCCAGCAGCGCTTAGCCGCCAGTGCCCAAATTTTCATTTTTCAACTTTTTTTGCTCCAAATTTGATCCAATTTTGCTCCTTTCATCATGCCCATCCATTTTCATCATATCTGCAAGAAAAACACAAAATACCTTCCATTAAAGTGCAATATCATTAAAAATAGGTATATAAATGTGCATAAAAATACTATATATTTTAGGTGTATCACTATTAAGAAGTTTTTTTTTCCCTCTTATGTTGGGCTAAAATATTGTATTTCAAATGCTTAATGTGGAGGTGATTTCAAGTAGCATCTTGTGGAGTTTTGGTCCCCCTCCCTTGGCCAAAAATTGGAGAAGTGGTGGAGACGCTGCCGGATTTTTGCCGGAGTTTCCCTTTACTTGCTCAACACCTTAGCTAGATCCTCTTGTTTTTGTAACTTTGGTTGTTTATCCAACTCCCAAGGTTTATGTCATTTTTCTTGCTTCATGACATGAAACATTTGCTTGGATGAAGGATTGGATAGAAAAATTTAATTTGATTATCTATTTGGTATTCCTCGTGATTTCTTATGGAAAGCTACATGATTTTCTATGCCTTTATCATTGGGGGATAGCCTCAAGCATATGCATGGATCTATGGTTTGGTTAGTTTGGATGATATGACAAATGTCTTTCATTCATTTTTCTTTAAGATTCTTGAACTCTACATAAAATTTTTGAGGTTTTGAAAATTTTGGAAAAGTTGCCAGAATTTTATATTTGAATTTCTTATGTTGGCCAAAATTTTACAAAAGAGGAGGAGGTGCTGTCCTTTTGCTATTTGATCCAAGGCTTGGGTAAAAATCTTTCATATCCTTTGCTAAGGCTTGGTAAATTGTCATTCTTATATAACTTTTTGTCTTTGGTTAGTTTGCTTTAGCCTTCAAACCATGGAAATTTATCATTAAAAAGATCACTTTCTTATTGCCTTTTTAAGGAGTCACATGGCAAATGGTTAGCTTTATGTTTGAGCATTGAAGTTGTTCTTACATGTTTGAACTTCAAATTCATGCTTGATTTTGAATGCTCTTTCATATGTAGAAATTTAGGCCTTATGTTTGGCTTGAAAGCCACCTTACATGCCATCAAAATTTAAGTTTGAGCCTATGTTTAAGGCTACTTTCACTTGCTATCATTTTGAAATTCAAGTTTGGGTTAAGTCTCTTTCTCTATAGCAAGTTTTGAATTTTTTTTAAGCTTGGAAGCCACTTTACATTCCACCAATATGTGTGTTTTTGCCTATCTTTGCAAGTTCTTTAACATGGTAAGAGTTTGGATTACATACTTATGTTGAGGCCACCTTCACTTGGTAAGATTTAGGATTTATGCCAATTTTTTGAGGCCATCTTTTATATGCTAAAAATCTGAATTTATGCCCATGCTTAAAAGCTATGTTCACATGCAAAATTAGGATTTTTCGAGCCTATGTACAAGGCTATTTCTACTTGCAGAAGTTTTAAGTTTGTGCCTATGTTTAAGTCACTCTTTCATGCTAGATACCTAAGTTTGTGCCTGTGTTTTAAGCCAATTTTGTATGGCTAAAGTTTGGAGCCTATGTTTAGGTCTTAAATCTATTTTCACATAGCAAATCTTTAAACTTATGCTTAGGTTGTAAAAGTGCTTTACATGGCAAAATGCTTGGGATTTCATAAGTATGGTACACTTTTGCTTGAAAGCTTGGTGATACCTTATACATGTTGGAAAGTGCTTAAGGCTTGATACACCTCATCTGAAAGAGATGACATGTTTCTCTTCTCTTGCTTAACATATCTTGGCTTTTGGGCTTTACATTTTTTGAGGCATGAAAGGACT
This sequence comes from Papilionanthe hookeriana x Papilionanthe teres, assembly GCA_022702705.1. NCBI lineage: Eukaryota > Viridiplantae > Streptophyta > Magnoliopsida > Asparagales > Orchidaceae > Papilionanthe > Papilionanthe hookeriana x Papilionanthe teres. The sequence continues at coordinate 92,997,535 of CM040423.1, read as the reverse complement.
TGTTCATGTTATGCAATTTTCGAATTTAGAGAGATTCACTCATGAAACTTTCAAATTTGAGCACATGTGCACTTGTTTTTCATCTACTTCAACACATATTCATATGCACAACATCAAGGTTGGTATTTCACATTCATTTTCACTCATCCCATGCATTTATGATGCTTTTTATTAGTTGGAATACACATGAAACAATTTGGTGAAATATGTGCAATTTTCGAATTTGGAGATAGGCATATGCAAAACTATCAAAAATTTGAACACACATGTGATTATTTTTCATCTATTTCATCAAATATTCATGTGTGTAACATCTAAACTTTTTTTCCATGCATACCTCACTAATTCCATGCATTTATGATGTTATTCATTGGTTGGAATACACATGAAACAATTTGGTGAAATATTTACAATTTTTAGATTTAAACATTTTCATACATGGAATATCCAAATTTGAAGCTATGTGAGCTTGTTTTTCATCTATTTCAACATTTATTCATATACATAACATCAAGGCTATAATTGCACATTTGTTTCACCTCATTTCATGAATAAAATGGTGTTTTACTTGTAGAAACTCAAAACTCTCCTTTTCATGCAAGTCATTTCATGGTTTTGAAATTTTCACATGCACTTCATTACATTTGAAGTATTCACATGCTATATTCATAAAAATCTAAATTTTCACACATTACATGTCACCTACTTTCAACACACCTATACTACATACATGAAACTGCACATTCACATACACTTCACCTACTTTCAAAACACCTACATGCTACATATATGAAACTTCAGATTCATATTCATTTCACTTAATTTCAAGACACTCATATGTTACATACATGAAACTTCACATGTTGCACCCGCTCCACTTTACTTTTGAAATGCCTACATGTTTCGCTTATGAAAAGAGCCACTGATATCAAATGCTTGTTGGAAGGATGGGGTATTGTTACATACATGATTGTAGCAACTTTTTGGGTTATGTTCATTGCCTTTGGGAAGAAATGCCCCCATCCTATGTATGTCAAATGTTAAAATCTGCACTTATACATTAATTTGGAATTGGTTTACATCAACCTTATGCACTCCAAGGATAAAAATCTGCACTTTCACATTAGTTTAGAGGTGCTTTGGATCTTTCCTATGCATTCCTAAACAAAAAATCTGCACTTACATGTTTATGTGGAGTTGATTTAGCTCATCCTTATGCATGCCTAAACTAAAAATCTGCACTTGTACATTTTTTTAGAGGTGCTTTGTATTATTCTTATGCTTTCCTAAACAAAAAAAAATCTGCACTTGTATGTTGTCTTGGAGTTGGTTTTGAACACTTACTTGATGCCCCCACATGAAAAATTACATTGTTAGCTTCTTTACAAGTTGGTTTTGGACATCTACTTATTTCCCCCACATGAAATATTACATTGGTAGCCTCTTTGCAAGTTGATTTAAAGCTTCTCTTTGCTGCCCTTATTTTAAGTTTGCATTGCTAAGCATCATGAGAGTTGCTTTCAAGTGAAAGAGGAAAAGAGGAGAAATGCCATGCTTACTACTTCAAAGAGAGAGCTTGGATATGCTATTCATGATTGGTTTGCTTCAAACTTATACCTTTAATATGCTTGGGTGCCTTAAATTTTATATGTTAGTAAGGAATTCTTTCTTCTTTACATTTCCTACTTGATTAATATGCTTGGAATGGTGTTATATACATATAGGTTGGATGTTGTGATTGTGGGAAACTTGGAATTTGATGGAAATGTTGAATATAACTACATATATATGCTTGTGTACTTCTTGAATTGCAAATTGCAGGCGTGAAAATCAAATTTTTATGCCGTTATGCTGCCAGATTTTTCTCTGATCAGATTTGAATTTTCCTTTCCTTTTGGGCATGTTTTCTCCCCGCTTTTCTAGCATTTGGTTTTGATTTCACATATCTCAACCTTTTTGCTCAACATACTTTATAGTTGTCCCCCGCACCATGATGGGGGAATTTGTTTTCTTCTCCTACCTTATATGCTACATCATCACACTACCTCACATATCACACTACTTCATTACATCATGTTGACCTCATTTTTGATGAGGTCTTCTCTTCCTTCTTTAGTGCTTAGGATCTAGTCTTAGACTTTTCCTATGACCATCTTAGAGGACTAGAAGTGGAACCCACCCTTTAGAAGTCCAAACACCTCTTGACTCCCTACAAACCCCATAAACTTGATTGTAGACCCCTAATCACCTAGAGGGTTGAAATCAAATGTGAAGGTTTAAAGGATGAGTTCCCTATAGGACTCTCTGGCCTTAGGACCACCCTGGGTGGCTTGGTCTGGTGAGGGTTGACTTACACACTCACTACACTCACACTCTACACTTTCACACACACAATCCAAATCCTAAAATCACACCCATACCCAACTTGACTCCTTGACTCATGTAGGTAATTCATATGGATGGACCTTAACCCCTAAGCCCCTGGCTAAGAGGGTTAGGAACAACATAGTGAATGCCTCAAATAAGTCCTCTCATGGCTCATATAGGCTTAACATGGCTTCATGGCTCAACCAAAGTGCTTCCATTTCACTCATATTTGATCAATCTTCTTTTTTTCAAAATTTCAATTTTTGACCCTGGGGCCCTGGCCCCACCAAACCTATCAAATGCCCTTGAAACTACCCAAAATTTGCAAAATCACCTAAATTACCCAAAATTCCCCAAAACCATTCCTAAACATTTCCCTCCACTCAAATTGATCATCCATAGCTAAAAATACCAAAAATTCCAAAAATACCCCGCAATACCCTCCAAATACCCAAAATGCCCCTCTTAGCCAAAAAAATCCAAAACTTCAGAAAATTCCCAGAAAATTCCAGAAAATCTCAAATATTCCCAATTTCGTTTTGTCCAACTACACCATGGTCCAATTTTGTCAATTTACCCCACTTTTACCAAAACCCCCAATTTAGCCCATTCTTAACCCAAGTGAACCCAATGTCAAACCAAATCTACCCAATTGACCCCAATTTTGGTCCAATTCAATTTTAAACTTCAATTTAACATCCAAAATATCAATCTAGACTAAATCCAAGTCCAATTTGATTAACATTTGAATCCAATCTTACTTTTGACCTTAAGGCCCAATTTGGACCCATGACCCAAACTTAGCCCAAACCAAACCAATTCAACTCCAATTGACCCCAAACCTTTTCTAAACCTTCCCTAACATCCCCACAAATAAAACACTAACATAATTTGCCCAAAATTGGGACCCAAACCCCACTCAAATTCAACGCAAAACCAAAAAGCCCAATTTTGACCTAAACCCAAACCTAACCCAAATAAGCCCAAGTCCCAAAACCAAAACCCAACCAAAGTTGAAACCTCTTTGAAACACTCCCATAAAAATTTCCCAACATTAATTTTACATCAATTTCAACCTTAGCCCAACATTGGCCCAAATTAGCCCAATTTGACCTACATTGGCCCATTTACCAAATCAACCCAAATTCAACGCAATCAAACCCAAACCACCTCAAATTCTCAAATCACTCATGACACATCCCTAAACCAAACCCAACAATTATTTGGCCCAAACATCTACAAAATTCCCATCCATGAATTCATTCTTAAACCTAAAGGCTCATTCCCTTAAGCCTTCCTAAAAGCCCAAAGTCCATGACAAAGCCCACATGACAATCCTCTATTATCATCCATTTGATAAAACCATCTCCTAAGTTCTAAATCCATGATGAAATAATTCCAAATCAAGCCATATGCCAAATCCCATCAAATCACCCCTAAATTACCAAAATTTCTAAAACCTTTTTTCATGTAAATGACCAAGCTTTGTCCTAAGCCACATGGAGTCATGAGCAAGACATTTACAAGCCATATGAAGCCATGGAAGGTTTGACATGTGACCAAGCCATTAATGGCAAAAGGAGGGCCCCCTTTCCTAATCCTTTATTAAGCCTTCTTAACCATAACCATGTCACACACTAAACCATGCTTAGCCACCTCACCATGGATGGACACTTCACCACCCCTTCCAAGCTGACCTAAATGATTCCCTCAGCTCAAAATCAGGTCTTGGGGAGGTGCACCAAGCCTATTTCCATGGATTGACCAAACCAAGCCCAAAATACACTCTTCCCCATTCCATTTCAATTCAGCCCCTTTACACATGTCAAACTCCGATTGATCGCACCATTGCTAACCCACGACCCCACTGGTCAAGATGGTGACCGATGCACGGCCGGCCGACCACCGAGACGCCGGAAAACACCATGGTCGAAAGCTCCATGTGAGCCAAAAATTCGATTCTCCCTTGCTGAATTGTCTCAAACCAAATGGACAGCATAACTCTTCTTCTCCTCACTAGAGCAGAGTCGATCCCAGCCTTCAAACCCCCCTGGGGAGCCCTCTAGCCATGCCTATTTAAACACCACCTCCTCTCGGCCATAAGAGGTGCTGAACCAAACCTTACTGAAACCCTGTCAAAATCATCCCAGACTACTCTCTACACATAGAGAACTTGATCCCCACTGAAATCCCCCTGCCATTTCCTCTCTGTGAGCTCAATTTCAGAGTTGAAACTCAAGCTAAAAACCAGGACACTTCACCATAGTGAGCCAATCACTAAATTGATTGGTCCTACACCTTCACCAGACTAAGAGGAGAAGTTTCCCAGCAAAAGCCCCCTCACCAGGCTAGCCATTGCTTCCAGCCTCCAAGCTTTGTGTTCGGGCTTGGTCGAAATCATACTTAGACAATTCACCAGGCTAAGGGACTTCATCTAGAGCTTGCTTAGACCCAATTGAACGTGACACAACTCTCAGATCGAAGCTCCATTTCTTTGAGCAAAGGTATGGACTCACTCTTCCTCCCAAGCTTCTAGAGATTCTCAATTTAGTTTGGGTCAATTTCAATACATGTTTACCGTATGGATGTGTTCATCTCTTCAAGATGAATCCATAGAGCATAAGAACTCAAAAATCCGTTGTGAATCGAGTGAGAAATTAGGGTTAGAAGGTTGACGGTCACGGGTTCACACTAGTCGTAGACGATGACTGGGAACCATTGGATCGCGCGTGTATTGAGCGGACGACCAGGATCGCACCGGACGGAGTAATGGGACATGAACCGTGGGCCCCTGGAGTGTTGAGTCGGATGGCGGCGCCGAATCAGGAGACGACGCGTGGCCTTTCGGAGCTGCCGAGGATGGCGTGGCGCGGCGTGGATAAGTAGGAAAATAAGGATTTTTCTTATTTATTAAATACCCAGAACTTCAAAAATTCATAACTTTGTGTAGAAAAATCCTACAAATAAAATAAAAATACCCTCTTGCTCGGTGAATAGAGGAGAATAATGTGGAAAAGAAATCAAGTAATTTCATTAAGTATTTTATTTTTAATAATTTATTTACTCTCTGCAATATTTCAATTCTCCATGCATATAGGAAATTCACCATGGCATGAGACCATAGGGCTTTTGAAGCCTCTGAACTTGGGAACATTCCCTGAATTTTCCAAGATCAGAGGCTATCCATATGAGAAGTTATTGATTTTTCAAGTGCATGTTACTGTTTTGAGTATTTTAATTCCATTAATTGGCATGTTGAGAAATAAATTCTAGGAAAATTTGGTGATATTTCTTATGACCAAAGTACCTAGGAAAAATAATTTTTGAGCTAATTCACTTTGAACAACCCTAATTGGCCTAAACACCTAAAATTGAACTTTAATTAATTAGGGTTAACAATTCATCAAATTAACTTAAAAACAATTCTCCACTACCCTCTAGGGATAGGAGAACACCACATAAAAATTTGAGATCAATTGGACTTGGTTAGCCCCACCAAATGGGTTAATTAAGCCCCATGAATGAAATCAAACTTTAAAAATTCATAACTCACAAAATTCTTTTCAAAAATTCACAAAATTAGTTTTGGAGCTTCTCGATATCGGAGGAACTTAGGAAAATTAAAATTATAATTTTCTAAAAAAGTTGATTTTTATCATTATTTTAATATTTTTAATAATTAAAAAATAATAAAAATCACAAAAATATTAAAAATCACCAAAATGTCATATTTTGAATTCTAAACACTTAGGAACAAACCAAATATTTTTCTTAAGTCCCCAGGATAAGATATTGAATTTTAAAGGTTTAATGTATTTTTTTTAATATTAAAAATGTATTTTCAACCTTTTCACTAAAATAATTCTAATAAATCAAAGAAAAATCAGAAAATTATAAAAATTGGTTTCTGGTTTCTCTGATATCAGAAAGATTTTTGAAAAATATAAAATTCATTTTTCACCCTTTATTTTATTTTAAAATTAATTAATGCTCCAAAACTCAAAATAATTATAATAAATAAAATAAAATTTCAAAAATCACCAAAATTAGTCCAAATAGTCCTCTGGTCATTAGGAGTGCCCCATAATTTTCTTAAGGATAGAAAATTTTCCTTGGTCATCTTATTTAATTTTCCTTGAAAATCCCTATTTTCCACAAAACAAAAATAATTATATAAATAAATTAAAATACTGAAAAATCACATTTTTCCTCTAGAGTCTTAATTGACATGTGATTGAAGTCACATAAAAATTTCAAATTCATTTAAGCTCAATTTAGTGAGTTATGGAATTATTAAGCTTGAAGTGCAAAATGGTAATTAAAATTTTAACCCTTAATTAAAACTTTAGGCTTGATAAAATGAAAGAGTAAAATATTTGATCCTAATCTGATTTGGATGATTGAAATTTAAATAATTAAAGGGTAGAAACCCATCAATCATTTTTAAGAATAAACATTAATCAATTAATTAATTAAATTTGGAAGATTAATAATAATTGAAATTATTAAAATAGGGATATTATTTAGAAGACATTTATTCTTTAATTTAAGAGTCCCTAAATTAATCACTTCAATAATATTTAATTCCTAATTAAAATGATAATCCAAACTCAAGATTTAAAATACTAAAAGACTTAATCATTAAATTAAATTAAAATTAAAATATTCAAACTAAATTAAATCAAAATTTCAATTAAATTACTACTTTAATAATTAAATTAAATCATCTTTAAAACATAAAAAATAAAATATTGAATTAAAATTAAAAAATAAATTAAAATTAAAATTTAAATTAAATTAAAATTAAAGTTAAATTAAATTAAATTAAATTAAATTAAATTAAATTGAAATATATTAAATTAAATTAAATTAAATAAAAAATAAAATCAAATTAAAATAAAATTAAAATTAAATTAAAAATTAAAATAAAATTAAAATTAAAACTAAACCAAATTAAATTAAATTAAATTAAATTAAATTAAATTGAATTAAATATAACATCACTTAAGACATAAAGAATTCGAAATAGATCTAAAACAACTTGAACACTATTCCAAACTTAAATCCATTAATCAAAAATTAAATTAAATCACAAATCACTAAAACATCAATTTGCCCTTAAAAGCTCTTGTTATCATAACTCCTAGATGGAGCATTAGGTGAAGTGTCACTTCATTCATAGGATATTCAAACATCCTAGTTCACTGAGCAAAAGAACAAAACTTAATTAAACCTCGGATGACTACTTTACCTGATTAATTAAATCCATTTGGACTTAGAACAATCCTAGCAATATTGAAAAGATGTTTAAGACTCATCTTAAGCACTTTCTCAATATGATAGGATGTTTATAAGAACAATTGAACTTAGTTGTTCTTTGATGAGGAAAATCAACCTTAAACCAAAATACAAGAACCTAGACGTCATAGGAGATGACTAGCTATAGGATTAGGACTTTGATAGACAATCAAAACCTTTCCCTTAGCTTTACCTAGGTACTTGTTGAAGTATTTAAATGCCTTAACATGTGTTTTAAGTGCAGCTTGGGATGATGGGAAGACCCTCAGTGTACGCTTTTATTTTATTGCAATTTACCTTCTCGCAATTTAATTAATCGCAATGCACTTTACTTTTCTTGCATGATAAACAACTCGTTGCATGAAAACAAAAACCTTTAGGGTAGTCCCTAAAACTCGAAACCAAAACTAAATTAAAAATCACTGCAAGATAAAATTCACCGCCACAACATTTCAAAATAAAAAACAACTCAAAATTTAATCACAAACAGAACAACAAAACTACAATTGCAACTAAATTAAAACGTCTCGTTGAATGATCGGAAATACCTCGGATGATGTAACCCACGTGTTGCTAACGGGATTTCCTACGGTCTAAATGAAAGTGTGGAACTCAGTTAGTTGAGTTTAGCAATTTCATTTGGACTAAGTGAATTCAATGAAAATAACGGTGCCGGGATGACGAAACCGTGGGATCTTAATCGGTTCTGTTATAATCAACTTTAAGATTTGTTTTAATTAAAATATTAAAAATACTTAGATTTTAAGATTTCTAAACCAAAACACTTCTCTCATCTCCTGATCTATGACTTCTAAAACTAAACCTCTGCAACAACAAGGAGCTTGGAGCATGGTGGGCAGCACGGCCATCGTCATCAAAAACACTCTGGTCTCCATCAGCTAAACATTCCTAGAATTAAACAACAAAGCCATAGGATTTTGAGGTAGTTTCCCTAGTGCAACATAAATCCTCAACTCTTCGTTGGGCATTTGCATGATCATGTCATGTAAATTCAGCCCTAACCGGTCTTAGGACTCCGAGCTAGTCGTTCGGTACGACATAAACCCTCATATCTTCGAGGTTATTTGTATGATTTTATCATACAAATATAAGTCCAAATTAATTAAAATTGGCAAGATTGAAATATCAGATAATATTAGGATTTTCTTAAATTCGAGCCAAACAATAGGATAGTTTGGGAAGTTGTCAAGATTCTTCTTGGATCCTCAGCTTCTCTTATTTCTCTTCCTTTTAGACTCCTGTTGACCTCATTTTAGATGAGGTCTTCTCTTCTTCTTTTTAGTACTTAGGATCAAGCCTTAAGCTTTTCCTTTGACTATCTTAGAGGATTAGAATTGAGACCCACCACCTAGAAATTCAAACCACTTCTTAACTCCCTTCAAACTCCACAAACTTGACTGTAGACCCCTAATCACCTAGAGGGTTGAAATCAAATGTGGATGTTTAAAGGATGAGTTCTTATAGCACTCTTTGGCCTGAGGACTACCCTGGGTGGCCTGGTCTTGTGAAGGGCTGACTTACACACACACTAAACCTATACACTACACTTTCACACACATCCTAAAAAACACACCCATACCTAACTTGATCTCCTGACTCATGAAGGTGATCCACATGGATGGTTCTTAACCCCTAAGCCCTTGGCTAAGACGGTTAGGAACAACATAGTGGATGCCTCAAATGAGTCCCCTCATGGCTCATGTGGGCTTGATATGGCTTCATGGCTCAACAAAAATGATTTTATTCCACTTACATTCACCTAATCTTCAATTTTCCAAATTTTCAATTTTGACCCCCGGGACCCTACACCCCGCCTAGCCTACCCAAAACCCTTGAAACTACCCAAAATTTACAAAATCACCTAAATTACCCAAAATTCCTCAAAATCAATCCCAAACATTCCCACATTACTCAAATTGATCATCCATACCCAAAAATACCAAAAATTCCAAAAATACCTCCCAATACCCTCCAAATACCCAAAATACCCCTCTTGACCCAAAAAATCCAAAAATTCAGAAAATTCCCAGAAAATTCCAGAAAATCCCAAATATTCCCAATTTCATTTTATTCAACAACACCATGTGCCAATTCTATCAATTGACCCCACGTTTGTCAAAACCCCCAATTTGACCCATTTTAACCCAAAGTGAACCCAATGTCAAGCCAAACCTACCCAATTGACCCAAATTCTAGTCCAATTCAATTCTAAACTTCAATTCAACATTCCCAACACCAATCTAGACCAAATACAAGTCCAATTTAATTTACATTTGAATCCAATTTCACTTTTACCCTTAAAGCCCAATTTGGACCCATGACCCAAACCTAATCCAAACTAACCCAATTCAACTCCAATTAACCCCAAACCTTTTCTAAACCTTCCTTAACATCCCCACAAACAAAACACTAACATAATTTACCCAAAATTTAGACCCAAGCCCCACTCAAATTCAACCCAAAGCTAAAAGGCCCAATTTTGACCTAAACCCAAACCTAACCCAAATAAGCCCAAACCCCAAAATCAAAACCCAACCAAAGCCAAAACCTCTTTGAAACACTCACATAAACATTTCAAAACATTTATTTTACATCAATTTCAACCCTAGCCCAACATTGGCCCAAGTTAGCCCAATTTGACCTATATTGGCCCATTCACCAAAGAAGCCGAAATTCAACCCAATTCAAACCCAAATCACTCCCAATTTGCTTCAAATCACTCATGACACATCCATGAACTAAACCCAACATTTGTTTGGCCCAATCCTTCACAAAATTTCCATCCACCAATTTGTTTTCAAACCTAAAGGCCCACTTTCCTAAATCATTCTAAAAGCCCATTTCCACCAAATACAAAAGCCCAAAATTGGCCCTAAAGCCAACATGGCAACTTTTTTTCATCATACCTTTAATTGATATCACCCCTAAGTATCAAAATCATCATTAAACCATTCCAAATCAAGCTTCATCCAAATTTCCACCAAAAATGCCAAGATTCTTAAAATTTACTTCCATGAAATTGACTAAGCTTTGCCCAAGCCAAATGGAGCCATGAAGCCATGCACAAGCCATATGCAAGCCATGGCAGCCACTTTACACATCACCATGTTATTTTTGGCAAAGGGAGGGAGTCCTTTAATGATTCCCTTAAGGGTGATTAAGCCTTTTCACGACTCTCCTAAACCTTGATTAAACAAAAATGTACTTAGATGGTGACTTCTCCCCACTAAGCTAGCAGACTTACCTGACTCACTTAGCCCAAAAATCAGCCCCTTGGAGGGTGCACCATGCCCAAAACCATGGGTTGACCCAAACTATGCCAAAATGATCCCTCCCCCCTTCTACTTTGATTCAACACCTTTACACATGGCCAACTGCAATTGATTTCACCATTGCCGCAGACTCGACCTCCCCGAGCCCGAGAGTGACCCATGCCACGGCCGCCACCACTACAGACCGCCGGAAACCACCAGAGCCGAGAGCTCACATGTGAGCCCAAACTTGGAATTCTCACCTGCTGAGCTGCCCCATCCCCAGTTGCCATTGTAGCTGTTCTTCTCTTGCCAAGAGCAGCTGATCCCAAGTGACCCTCCACCCTCTCCTATTTAAACACCACCCCCTCTCGGCCATGAGAGGTGCTGAACCAGATCTTACTGAAACCCTGCCAAAATTGTTCCAGAACATTCTGCATACTTAGAGCAGTTGATCCCCAATGACAATTTGCCCTAATCCCCACCAAAAGAGCCCAATTTCTCAGCCAAAATTCCACCCAAAACCAGGACACTTCTCCACTGTGGATCAATCCTCAAATTGATTGGTCCTACACCTTCACCAGACCAAGGGAAGGAGTCCACCAGCAAAAGCCCCCTCTCTAGTGCCACCCATCTGTTCCTGCACTCCAAGCTTTGTGATCGTGCTTGGTCGAAATCATACCTAGGCGATTCACCGCACCATGAGACTACATCCGGAGCTTCGTCGAGATCCAATCGAAGGTGACACAACCCTCAGATCGAAGCCACACTTCTCTGAGCAAAGGTATGAGCTAATTCTTCATCCCGAGCTTCTGGAGATTCTCCATTTCAAATGCTTTAATTTCAATGCATGATCACCATATAGATGTATTCGTCTCTTCAAGACGAATCCATGGAGCATAAGAACACGAAAATCCGTTGAGAAATGAGTGAGTTCTTAGGGTTTTAGTGTGGACGGCTCTCGGGTGAGAACAGCTGGGGACGATGAACGGATGCCGTTCATTCCATACACGCGCTGACGGACGGCCAGGATTGCGCCGTATGAGGAGACGAAACGATACAGCGGGCCCCTGGAGCCCTGAGTTGGATGGCGGTGCCGAATCAGAAGGCGACGCGTGTGCTTTCGGAGCTGCCGAGGTTGAGCTGGCGCCGCGTCACTTAAATAAAAAATTAGGGTATTTTCTTATTTATTTAATTCCCTAAACTTCAAAAATGTATAACTTTCTGTAAGAAAATCAAAAAAATAAAATAAAAATACCCTCTTGCTCAGTGAACAGAGGAGAATAATGTGGAAATGAAATCATTTAATTTCATCAAGTATTTTATTTTTAATGATTTATTTACCCTCTCGCATTGTTTTAATTCTCCATGCATATAGGAAATTCACCTAAGGCATGAGACCATAGGGCTTTTGAAGCCTCCGAATTTTGGAACATTCCCCGAATTTTCCAAAGTTAGAGGCCATCCCTACGAGAAGTTATTGATTTTTCAAATTCATGTTGCTGTTTTGAGTATTTTAAATCTAATAATTAGCATGTTGTGAAATAAATTCTTGGAAAATTTGGTGATGTTCATGACCAGAGGACCCTTGGAAAAATAGGTTTTGATTTAATTCCTTGAAATAACCCTAATTGGCCTAAACACCCAAAATAGGTTCTTATTTAATTAGAGCTAATCATACATCAAATTGACTTGAAATCAATTCTCCACTGACCTTTAGGATCAGAGGAACCCACCATAAAAATTTGAAGTCAATTGGACTTAGTTAGCCCTACTAAATGGATTGATTAAGCCATTTAGCCAATTTAAACTTTAAAAATTCATAACTTTCAAAACATTTTTCAAAAATTCACCAAATTGGTTTTGGAGCCTCTCTGATATTAGGGGAATTTAAGAAAATTAAAATTTCAATTTTCTAAAAAAGTTCATTTTTTATATTATTTTAATATTTTAATAATTAAAAAAATAAAAAAAATCTCAAAAATAATAAAATTCACTAAAATGTCACATTTTGAATTCTAATCACTTAGGAAAAAACTCCATATTTTTCTTAGGTTTATTTGATGAGATATTAAATTTTAAAGCCCTAAGGTAATTTTAAAATTAAAAAAATGTATTTTTTAGCATTTCCACTAAAATAATTCTAATAAATCAAAAAAAAAATCAGAAAATTATAAAAATTGATTCTTTGATTTCCTTGATATCAGAGAGATTTTTGAAAAATATAAAATTTGTTTTTAAACCTTTACTTTATTTTTAAATTAATTAATACTCCAAAACTCAAAATAATTATAATAAAAATAATATAATTCAAAAAATCACGAAAATTGATCCAAGTGGTCCTCTAGTCATTAGGAATGTCCATTAATTTTCTAAAGGACAGAAACTTTCCCTTGGTCATATTATTAAATTTTCCTTGGAAATCTTTATTTTTCACCAAAAATAATTACATAAATAAATTAAATACAGAAAAATCACATTTTCTCCTCTCATGTCTTTATTGACATATGAGTGAAGCCACATAGAAATTTCAAGTTCATTTAAGTTCAATTTAGTGAGTTATGAAATTATTAAGCTTGAAGGGCAAAATGGTAATTAAAATTTAACCTTTAATTAAAACTTTAGGCTTAATAAAATAAAAAAGTAAAATATTTGATCTTAATCTGATTTGGATGAATGAAATTTAAATAATTAAAGGGTAGAAACCTATTAAACAATTTAAAAATAATTGAAACGAACTTTAATTAAATAATTGATTAAATTTGGAAGAATAATAAAATTGGAATTATTAAAATAGGAATACTAATAGGAAGAGATTTATTCTTTAATTTAAGAATCCCTAAATTAATCATCTCAATAATATTTAATTCCTAATTAAAATGTTAATTTAAATTTAAGATTTAAAATGTTAAAAGACTTAATCATTAAATTAAATTAAAGTTAAATTATTAAACTCTTTTAAAATTTCAATTAAATTAAAATAAAAATAAAATTAAATTAAAATATAAATTAAATTAAATTAAACAAATTAAATTAAATTAAATTAAATTAAATTAAACAAATTAAAATAAAATAAATTAAATTAAATTAAAAAAAAATAAAATCAAGTTAAAATTAAAATTAATTTAAATTAAATAAATCAAATTAAAATTGAAGCTAAACTAAATTAAATTATATTAAAGTTAAATTAAATTGAATTAAAAATAACATCACCTAAGACATAAAGAAATTCAAAAATAAATATAAAGCAACTTGAACACTATTCCAAATTTAAACCCGTTAACTGAATATAAATTAAATCACAAACCATTTGAACATCAATTTGCCCTCGAAAGCTTTTGTTGTCATAACTCCTAAACAGAACGTTAAATGAAATGTTACTTCACTTATAGGATATTCAAATGTCCTAGTTTACTGAGCGAGGTAACAAAACTTGAATTTCTGCACGAATAATTGATTTGTATAATTAAATTCATTTGGACTTAAAATAATTCTAGCAATATTGAAAAGATGTTTAAGATTCTTCTTAAGCACTTCCTCAATATGATAGATATTTATAAGAACAATTGAACTTAATTGTTCTTTGATGAAGAAAATCGTCCTCAAACCAAAACACAAGAACCTAGACGTCATAGGAAATGACTAGCTATAGGATTAGGAACTTGGTAGAAAACCATAACCCTTCCCTTAGTTTTACCTAGGAACTTGTTCTAAATGTTTAAATATTCTAAATTGTGTTTGAGTGCAGCTTGGGATGACGAGAAGACCCTCCAGGTATGATTTTTTTTTATTACAATTTACTTTATTGCAATTTACTTAATCGCATCGCACTTACTTTCCTTGCATGATAAACAACAGTTGCATAAAAACCCACACTCTTAGGGTAGCCCCTAAAACTGAAACCAAACTAAATTAAAAGTCATTGCAAGATAAAATTCATCCCCACAACATTTCAAAATATAAAACAACTCAAAATTTAATCACAAACGTAACACAAAACCGCAATTACAACTAAATTAAAACGTCTTGTTGGATGATCGGGAATACCTCGGATGATGTAACCTACGTGTTGCTAACGGGATTTCCCACGGTCTAAATGAAAGTGTGGAACTCATTCAGTTGAGTTTATCAAATTCATCTGGACTAAGTGAATCCGATAAAAATAACGATGCCGGAAGGATGGAACCGTGGGATCTTAACCTAGTGTTGTTATAATCAACTTTAAGATTTGTTTAATTAAAATATTAAAAAACACCTGGATTTTAAGATTTTCTCTAAACCAGAACACTTCTCTCATCTCCCGATTTATGACTTCTATAACTAAACCTCTCGCAACAACAAGGAGTTCGGAGCATGGTGGGCAAGACGGCCATCGTCATCAAGCAAAACCCGAGTCTACTTCAAAGAAAACTTTCTTAGAATTAAATAACTAAGCCATAGGATTTCGAGGTAGTTTGCCTAGTGCAACATAAATCCTCAACTCTTCGTTAGGCATTTGCATGATCATGTCATGTAAATTAAGCCCTAACCGGTCTTAGGACTCCGAGGTAGTCGTTTAGTACGATATAAACCCTCATATCTTCGAGGCTATTTGTATGATTTTATCATACAAATATAAGTCCAAATTAATCAAAATTGGCAAAATCAAAACATTAAATAAACATTAGGACTTTCCTAAATCTAAGCTAAACAATAGGATAGTCGGGAAATTTCCGAAGTTCGCTTCGAATCTGTGATTTCTCCTACCTTTCTTCCTTTGAATTCCCAAAACAAAATGTCCCAAATTTAATCCATTCCCTATTGAAATTCTAAAATTCAATCCCTTGAAAACTTAAACTTTGAAATTCTTGAGAGCGTAACTATCGATTATTATCGAGAGTTTTCTTAGGTGATTCCCGTCACTTAAGATGTAATTAACTATAGGGGCTTGCCCTTATAGGGAATTTTAAGAACCCAGGTAATATAAACCCTGTTTAATGTTTTCATATTAAGCAGGAGAATTTGTCGGCTTATAAAATTGGTTCGCAGACCAAACGAATGGCACAAATCTTTTAGTTTATTTAATCGAGCCCTATCATCAAGCAGCGTGTCTATTCTTCGGGGTAGATACACAGTTTGTGATGCGGTGCTCGTTTATATAAACTATTCGGGATGTGAGATTAGTTTGATCTCATATCTTAAAATTTTCAAATTTAAAATTATTTTCAAAATCAAATACTACTTTTCAAATTATTTATTTAAATTAATTTAAAAATTCGCCGACAATTTCTGTTAGGCGACCCCCTTTTCAAAATACAACACTAACCTAAAAATATGCCGACAACTTCTGGCGACTCCGCTGGGGATCAGTTCCTCTCTCCATTTTAATCAGACAATTCTGCTTTCAAAAATTGTTAGTGTATCAATGTTCCTAGTGGATCAAACTACCCTTCTTTCCGTTGGAATACTATGTTCATTTCTACCTTGAACAAGTATAGCCAACATTCTCTCTGGATTTAGGAGCCACCGTTTAGACACCCCTAAACAGAGAGGTTCCGAGATCCTTTACCTCATTTCGAGGTGGGGTGGACCCCCAATGGTATTAGTTTAGGAGCGATCTTGCGGGTCGAGAAGTTTCTACAAGACTTTCTCTTCCTTTTTCAGTTCCTAATCAATTCCTTTTACCCTTCCTACAACTCTCCTTCTTTTAATAATTCTCTGTCTTAACGAACAAATCTTTTCGAAAAAATAATCTTCCTTTAATACCACAAATACACTAAGTTAAACAGAAATGTGTTCAGACTCTTTCTTTTTCTTCATAAGTTATACGATAAGAGGAAGCACGATTCGGGGACTAACACTTGGAATCTACCCTGCAGAAATGGATGCCCCAAAACTGATCTTATCCTTCATCAACGGACTCGACCTGGCCATGTTCAAGGACGAACTGCTTGATAATGGAATCATTCGATTCGGACAAGGATTCGGGGACATCGACATCAAAATCCCCGACGTCACTCTATTTTCACTCACAAGCAAAGTACCGTAAATCGAGAAGCCGTTGATCGAGTTCAACCTCAAGTCAACTCACAAATTCCCTCCTCTCGCAAAAGATTCCAACCGAGAGGAGTACTCGCCGTCCACGAAGGACCGTTGTTGCTACCCCCACCGGTCTAGTTGTCTCCGCACCTACCCCGGCTCCCCGCCAAACTAAAGGGGAAGGAAATTCGGAACTATGGTGAACCCGTTACCGTGGAGGGTACGTACCTTCCCGTGAGACCTTCTATTTTGAAATCGGGTCCAGCCTCTAGAATTCCATCGCCGACACGTGACTCAAAGAAGGAACAAAAGTAGAAGGATCGCTAGAGAAGCCGTAGCCGCCGAAGTTGCTTTCCCGGAGGAAATCCCGTAACCGCCCGAGTATACACCGCCGCCCGAATACATACCACTTTTGGGAGGAAGTAGATTCCATCCCCTCTCCGCCGCAAAGGATGAAGAAAATGTTCGCAAGATTGCTGCCGCATTGCCTCAGCTCGTATATTACAACGATAGTTGTAAGAAAAGGGCCAGAACTACGCCATTTGCTCGACTGCAAACTTTGATAGAGAAGTTAGCGAAGAAGGAAAGGTGCCCTGTATCAGAAATTTTGAGAAGGATAGGGTGGGTGCAGGCCAAATCTCGTCTTGGGCCGCGAGTAGAGCCTGCTATCGCTGCGGAAAAGCTGAATAAGAAAATGAAAGCTAGTCCGCCTGTCGTTGTTTCAGGACTACAAATTAGGGAGGATACCACCTTCCAAGCATTTGGCCGACGTACCATCCGGTCCTAGACCTTCGTCGCTAGAAGGATGGTATGGCGTCCCACTACCGGACAATTAAGATTAAAACAATAACTCGACAAGGAAAGTCTCATCGGAGACTTGAGTCCGAAGAAAGTGCTACCGCAAAGAAAGGGACTCATGAGAAAGAAACCCGACAACTATCGCATGACAACTGCAAGGATGTACAGAAAAGATCACTAGAAGATGCTATGGAAAAGCTGAGAACTGATATTCGAAGATTAGCAAAGGAAAGAGAAGAGAAATTCGGGGATGAGATTGATTCGTTAGAGTTCATGGATGATGAGTATGCAGAAATTAACATGGTCGAAACACGAGCTTCGTCAGCTTCACAAGGTGCCCCTATAGCCGCAGAAAGAGAGGAACCAGAAGTAATGAGGAGGCAGCTTCAAGAGAAAGATGATATGATCGCCCAAATGGCAAAAAGGATGGAAGAGATGGCTGTAGCCCTAGCCACTCTCCAGAGTCAAGTGCAACCCCAAAGAGAGACACCCCCAGAGGTCATTCACATTGTAGACGGAGGAAAGGAGATTAAGTCCGTCAACGGGGATGATCAGCTAAAGAAGGATGCAACGCAAAGCATGATTCTAAAAAAGGATATCAAGAGCATGGTGGAGTAGCAGGTGCAAGAAGCCTTGGCACAATCAAAGAGTGGGACATCCATTCAGACGGGTAGACCTTACCCCGAAGAATTCGACGCCGTCCAATACCCGAAAGGCTTCGTACCACCTCTGTTCAAGACCTTTGATGGAACCAGGAACCCCCGACAAAGATGTTGCACATTTTCGTGTCATTTGTTGCAATGCCGGCGGAAGTGATGCCTTACTCTTCAGACAATTTGTCAGCAGCCTATCAGGGATCCCTTTGATTGGTATGCGAAATTACCAAACGGTTCGGTGAAAACATTTTCAGAATTACAGAACCTCTTCATCAAGCGATTTGCCGGAGCTCAGCACCACATCACTATAGGTGATTTAGTGGTAGAGAAGCAGAAGTCGAATGAAACTTTGGTGGACTACATACTTCGATGGAGGAACCTGAGTATGAAGTGTGAGCCGCAACTACAAGAACAACATGCAGTCGGTATTTTACTTAAGAGCATTCACGGCCCGATAGCACTTCTCCTCAAGGGATTTACTATTAAGACTTTCGAGAAGTTGTTAAGCAAGGCTGGAAGCTTGCAATAGGAGGCGAAGCAATTAAGTTTCAATGACAAAACAGACAAGCAAAAGCCTGTGAAGACTTTTGAAAAGAAATCTGGGATCGTTGCAGCTGTCGATGAAGGCAAGCAACCGATACAAATATCATCAGAACGGCCGCAGCAACCTCAACAGAATTACCAGCAACCCCGACCCAGCCTATCGCTCATCTCAACAAGCATGAACAACCGCCTCGTCCGCAACGTACGTTAAGGGAACTTCTAAGTAGTGAGTATCCGTTCAAGAATGAGGCAAAGGTCGAAAATGTTCCGCAATTCGATGAAGACTCCGGATTTCCAACTCGCCGTAACCTAAGAGACCGTAAGAAGTCAACAAGAAAGGTGATCCCAACTTTTGCCCTTACCACCTGGATGCTCGGGCACAAGATAGTAAGATTGTATTACCTTCAAAAGTTGGCTCAACGACAATCTTCGGAAAGGGAATATAACGATCCCGAAGGAATACATGAAGGAACCCCGTAAAGGAGGTTCCGTCAATGTTGTCTCGACGGATCTCATTGTTCCGATAGCATCCCTATGCGACTGATGATGGATGGGCTACCGCTTGGACAAGGTCTTCGAAAAAGATTTTGGATCACATCCAAACCGCTTCGGTGCGAGCCTCAATTCAGAGTTCGAAACCTGTCAAGTCGACACTATCACTTGCGATGGAAGAATGACCTCAACAAGAGACAATTGAAGAGAAGAAGAAAATCGACGAAGAAGAGAAGACCGAGGCTCCTAAGGCTAGACTAGGGGCCGCTTATCCTAGGATAGTTGTTTCCGATTCGGGGAGAAATCTCTCGAACCTCCGACTCCGTATGATTATCCGTCCACTCCGGTGGGATCTTATAATGATAAGGATTATAGCGTTGGCTACGTTTTGACTGTTTCTAACGATTACGTAACTAGCGACAATCCGGACATCGATTTCGATACAAATGACAATTCTCAAATCATACACAATCTCGACGATCACAATGACGAAGAAGACATCCATCAAAGAGGCTACGAGAGTTCAACGAGCAATGAATCTATTTGTAAGTTTCGAGGAGCTCCAGTCACAATAGAGTTAGAGCCTTCAGACTCCGAGGCTAATCCAAAAGAACCTGTCATTCCGATTCAGGAGGAAACACTAGCAAACTCAATACTAGATTCATAAGAAATTACAGAAGTTAACTTGAGAAGTGAAAGAGTTCTGCCTCCGAGAATGGGTCCAAAGGACAAAGGAAAGCAGGTGATTATTCAAGAAGAACCAACCCCGGCAGAACAGATACCCATTCGGGAAGAAATTGAGACACATGAAAATAAAGTGGACTACAACGTGCTAACCCATCTTAGGAAACTACCGGCCAAACTGAGCATCTACGACGCTCTCATCTTATCAAAGGAGATGAGAGAAGCTCTGATCAAGGCCTTACTCGATCCAAAAATTTGCTTAGCTCAAATGGCCGGAGATTCCTTAGATGAGGTTTGTTCGTTAAAGGAACAGACGAGGTGTCACCTTCACGTGACAATGACCTATTACTCGGGACATCGGACCACAACCGACCGTTGTACATTTCGGCTTACAATCGGGAAGTTTACACTCTCCGTAGTATTGGTGGATCCAGGAGCATCAATTAATATAATGAGTCTTCGAACACTAGCATACTTGGAAATTGATGCTCGCTAGCTCGAAGCGGACAAAATGTTATTAAGAGGATTCAACCGTAAAGGAGAAAGAGCCCTCGAATCAATAACACTCACTAATGAAGACCGGTGACTTGGCAAAGACAACCGCAAAATTTCACATAATCGATTCGAAATGTCGTTCAACGCTCTCATCGGGCCGACCATGGATACATGAAAACCGGATGGTACCATCATCTCTACATCGTTGCATCAAATACTACGATGGAGGGGAACAAGTGCATCAAAGGTGACTTACAACCATTCTCCGTACATGAAATTGGAATCCATGAAGATGCAGACTTATTATGCACCTCCGAAGAAAACAATCTTCTCCAGAGATACCATAACAAATGAAGCAAAGGAAGTTCGAGACGACGAAGAACTCGAAGTTCTAGTCCAACAGCCACTCACCACTCCCTTACGGCGAGATGGTGAAGGTTTCTCCACAACTCGCATCCGAGGTCGAGGCCGGGGACGAGGTCGTGGTAGAGACGTTAGGACAAGCTGGACGGAGGAAACCAGCCATCAATGTTGATCGGGAAGATAATTCCGAAGAAGAAAAAGAGATCAAACAAGAAGCGGCGACAATAAGCTCGAAGAAGCCGCAATTCAGGATCCCTCTCGAAGATGAAAAGAACGAAGAATATAAATCGATGTACGAGAAGATTAACCACTATGTACATACTATGACCCTGATCCCGATCCATTCTAATAAGATCGAGGGTATGGTGGTCAAAGAGGTACGTAGCGGTGATGCAAAGCCAATCAAATTCTACCGTGGTGCTCCCTCCTCCAAATCTGAAAATAATGTACAATTTGAAGATATCACTTCATCAGAATTAATGGAAATACCTTTTGAGTGGTACTCTCCCTGTGTTCAAAATTTAATTCAACCTGGTTTCTTACCTCGACAATGGAGAAAAGGTCAATCACAACATTTTGAAAAATTATGGAATAACTCCGGTCGTCCACCCAATTCAAAACATGGTCTCGGATTCTGCACAGTAGGATCAGTTAACGATGCTGAATTTTGCTTGGTTGTCACTTACGAGTCTAATGAAAACTGCATGGAAACCACGTAAGAATTTGAAGATTTACAAATTGGAGACGCTCCACCGTAATTCGAAGAAGAGATTAAATCTACAATAGATGAGTTAACGAAAGTTAACTTAGGTACTAGCGAAGAGCCTAGACCTACCTTTGTTAGCTCCTTACTCAATAAAGAAGACTTCGAAGAAATAATCAAGTTATTAATGGAATTTAAAAACTGTTTTGCTTGGAGCTACGATGAGATGCCAGGATTAGCTCAAGAGGTCGCAGTCCATAAACTAGGAGTGGATCCTACTTCTGTCCCAATCAGGCAAGGTCCCAGAAGAATGCTTCTAGAAATCGAACAACAAGTCATAGCTGAAGTTAAAAAGCTAATAGATGCTAAATTTGTCCGCGAAGAACAATACCCGACTTGGTTAGCCAATGTGGTACCAGTTAGGAAGAAGAATGGTCAGATCAGAATTTGTGTGGATTTCAGAGATTTAAACAAGGCATGTCCAAAGGATGAATTCCCTCTACCGATCCCAGAATTAATGATCGACATTGCCTCGACACATGGAATATTCTCATACATGGATGGATCTTCAAGATACAACAAGATAAAAATGGCTCCAGAAGATGAAAAGCTTACAGCATTCAGAACGCCGATCGGAGTATATTACTACACAGTGATGCCATTCGGACTGAAGAACGCAGGAGCAACATACCGCAGAGCGATGAAAAGAATTTTTTATGATCTCATCCACAATCAAGTCGAATGCTACGTGGACGATGTGGTCATCAAAAGCAAAGTAAAGGAAAACCACCTGTATGATTTGAGAATTATTTTCGAACGATTAAGACAATTTAACCTTAAGATAAAACCCTTAAAATGCGCATTCGGCGTCACCTCCAGGAAATTCTTACGATTCGTTGTCCAACTTAGTGGAATTGAAATCGACCCGGAAAAGATTAAAGCTATCTTAGAAATTCCGCCTCCCAAAACCTTAAAACAACTACGATCTTTTCAAGGGAAGTTGGCATATCTTCGACGCTTTATCTCAAACTTGTCGTAGGTGTCAGCCTTTCTCGACACTAGTTAAAAAGGACGCCAAATTTATTTGGGAAGAGAAATGCCGAAGGCCTTCGAGGACATTAAGCAATATTTAATGACACCTCCCTGTCTTAGCAGCCCCAGCTCTCAGTGTAGACCGCGATACTTTATACCGCGGCTTTGAACGACTCACTCGGAGCCCCGTTAGCCCAGTCAATGATGAGGGTAAAGAAAATGCTCTTTACTACCTAAGCCGTCGTTTACTTCGAACGGAAATAAGGTATCCCGCAATTGAAAAGCATTGTTTGGCCCCGATCTTTGCCGCTCAAAAGCTCGTGCACTACATGCTTTCTCATAAGGTCAACCTGATCTCGAAATTTAATCTATTGCAATACTTGATGACTCGTCCAATGCTTTCCGACAGACTTGCCAGATGGTCAATGATATTATTGCAATTCAATATAACTTTCATGCCTCTTCGTGCCGTAAAGGGACAAGTCTTAGCAGACTTCCTTGCTGCACACCTTCTGCCGGCAGAATCTCCTCTCAATGACGATTTGCCAGATGAACAAATAATGAGCCTGGAAGACCCTGATGATCGACGTTGGGAATTATATTTCGACGGAGCATCTTCAGCACACAAAGATGAAGAATCACAAGTGATAGTGCCCGGTAAGGCAGGAATCGGACTAATCTTTATAACATCGGAGCGGGGGATGTTAAGATACTCCTCCCACTTGGCAGAGTTGTGTACAAACAATGAAGCAGAATATGAAGCTCTCATAACAGGACTGGAATTAACTATTCAAATGGGGATAACAGACATCAACATCTACGGGGATTCGCAGCTAATCATTCAACAGATCGCTGGACAGTACAGAATTTTAAAGCCAAGACTCGAGCAATACTTCCAGTATGTCGTACAGTTGTTGGAACAGATTCCGAATGCGACGATCTACAAAATTCCCAGGAATGAAAATGCTTTAGCAGATGCGTTAGCTCGCCTTGCAAAAGAATTTACATGCTTGCAAGATGAGTCAGTAGAAGTGTCAGTTCACGGACGTCAGGTCCTATCACAGCTCGACATAGACATAATACACAAAACGAAAAAGAAGAAGAATCGCTTGCAACGATGACGTAAAAACACGAAGATCGGCGACAACCATTAATAGACTACCTCCAAACAGGAAAACTACCGGACGATAGGTCGCTAGCCCATCGTATCAAGAAAAGAACTCCGTCCAACGCATTAATAAACAACACGTTATACGTAAGGTCTTTCGATCAAATGTGGCTAAGGTGCCTAAGCGGGTCCGAGGCCCGTGAAATTGTTAAAGAGGTGCATTCGGGACTCGTGGCGCTCACCACCGGTCCGAAGATGAAAATGAAAATTAAAAGATTAGGGTACTACTGGCCCTCGATGATGATCGACTGCATGAAAATCACCAAGAGCTGTCACCAATGCCAAGTGCACGGAGTGGTTCTACACCAACCTCCAAATGTGTTACATCCGATAATTGCGTCGTGGCCATTTGAATGTTGGGGCATAGACATAGTGGGTCTAATAGAACCACCATCTTCAAAAGGACATCGCTTCATTCTTGCGGCTACAAATTACTTTTCCAAGTGGGCAGAGGCAGTTCCACTTAGAGAAGTGAAAGCACACCACGTGCTACGCGTTTTCAAGAACCAAGTTGTCTACCATTTCGGAGTGCCGCGCAGATTATCTCGTATAATGGGTCGCATTCGAAGCATGCAAATCAACAATTTTGTCGAGAGACACGGAATCGACCGGCGGTATTCAACAATTTACTACCCAAGAGCAAACGGCCTCGTCGAGGCTTTTAATAAAACTCTCGTTCAAATCTTAAAGAAAACTTTGGACGATAATAAGAGAAATTGGCACGAGAAGTTATTAGAAGCCTTATGGGCCTACCGGACAACCTTCGTAACTCCTACTCAAGCTACACCTTATGCTCCGGTGTATGGGTCCGAGGCAAGTGTTACCTTTAGAGGTTCAAGCTTCCTTCACTCGGAATTGCAGCTTGCAAACAAAATCACGACGAAGAGAATGCCAAATTACGACTAGAAGAATTGGAAAGCTCGGAAGGGAAAAGACTTGCAGCACAACGAGAATTTAGAACTATACCAAGCTAAGATGGTTCAAGCCCATGACAGATTGGTCCGCCCAAGAACCTTCAAAGTTGGTGACTTAGTTCTCATTCTCAAGAGACCTATCCTTGCACACCGCAAGATAGGAGGAAAATTTGAACCCACTTGGGAAGGACCGTTTGTGGTTGAAGCAGTCTACTCAGGAGGCTCCTACCAGCTTGTGAATTGCCAAGGAGAAACCCATATGCTTCCGATCAACGGACGATACTTGAAGAAGTATTACGCTACCTGATGTTTCGAAGGAATAAATTCTTCATCCCTAGAAGCACGGGCGAAGTAATTACTTATGATTGGGTCCGAACCCAAAAAATAATAAAAATGTGCTAAAATAAATAAAATCATGATAATAAAGTTTTCCTTGTTTTCTCTTCCAAATCAAAATCTCTTTCCTGATCTTATCTCACTTCATTCCTGTTAAATTTAAAAATACAAGAAGTAATAAAAAAATGTCTTTAATAAACATTTTCTTAATGTTCTTGTTCATAGTACAGCCCCTGATCCTTTTCCTTGTCTTTTCGCAGGGAAATGTCGAACAGGCGGTTGGTCCCGAACTTTAGAAATGGCGTAAGCCTCGCACTCGATGAAAAGAGGGTGAAAGATGGAGCGATAATAGAGATCGACTCGTACTTCGCACCAGCAGGCCCGCAATACGAGGAAAGTGACCGGGTCCCAGTTGACCGAGAGGAATTGCCCAGTCGGACAGTAATGAAAGTGGGTGGCCCAAGCCACCAATCCAGCAGCAAGAAAAGGAAAACAAGCACTAAAGAAGACAAGAAAATCAAGTCTGTGGTCGCTACAGCAGAGGGCAGTCTTGTCAGCTCCGCGCCCACAGAGATTCAGAAAGTATGAAGAGCTACTCTCACAGCAACTCAGCGAAGAAATAAAAATCGCCGTATTCGCAAGATGTTAACTAAACTAGCAGCGGACCAACGCGACGAGGCAGTTGCTACTGCCAGTGCATATACTTCAAGGACGCCGGTTCACCAGGTACCTGAAGGAAGGAGGCCAGCTCCGAGAATAACAGAAGAGACCAGGGAAATCTTAAGGAGAACAGAAGATGGAAGGCTACCATGCTACCAGATAAAGTCACCAGTAATGCATAACCTTGTTGCAGGAGCAACCCCGGAGGATGTCCCGACGGACACCATCCCCGAGGAGCCGAGGTATGCAGGAGAACGTGAAGGGATTGAGCCATATATCCCACAATACGTCACCGTGCCTCGCCATTTGCAGATTATTCCAGAGTAGGAGCTAGAAAGGATGCAGAATGTCGAGAAGAAAACTTTTGAATACTTCAAGAGAATCAGAGGCAGGAGGATCAATATACTAGAAGGCCTCGAGCTACATACAGATGTGTTCTCAGAATACGAGCAACAACAAATCGTGGATTGCATTCGGGATTTGAAAAGAATGGGCCGAGCAGGCCACCTAAGAGAAAACACCTACTCAGAACCCCGGAGATGGATGACAGGGAAAGGGAGAATTACAATACATTGTGGATGCTGCTACAACTTCGCAGAAGATAGGAAGGGAAACCCACCAGGGATACTCCGTCATGGCCAGGTGGATCCAATGCCATTAGAAATCAAAAGGATGGTAAAAAGGATGATAACATGGAGGGTACTGCCAGCAGATTGCATACCCAACAGTTGCATCATTAACATTTACAAGAAGGGTGACTACATACCCCCGCACATAGATCACCACGACTTTATCGACCTTTTCGCACAGCTTCTTTTCGAACGAATGTAATATCATGTTCGGATCCGACCTCCGGATAGCGAGCCCGTGTGAGTTCCGAGGGCCAGTAAAGATACCATTACCGGTAGGTTCCGTCATGATACTGAAGGGCAACGGAGCAGATGTCGCTAAACATTGCATACCGGGAGTACCCGTGAAGTGGATCTCAGTTACTTTTTGAAGGATGGATGACAGGAAAGCATCTTACCACTTCCAGCCAGACCCAAAGCTAGAGAACCTCCGGCCTTACGAGCTGTAAGTTACATGGAAAATATCACACCTCCAACGTACATCCAGACGGCATCCTTGCCTAGGATGGCTTGGAAGGTGATGTTATCGACCATGTACCTCACTATTCGTAGATGGATTTTTGACGGATACCTTTTTGGATGGATCGACAAAGATCATACATAGTCCGTTTTGAGTCTATATGGAGTGTATGAGATGTATTCCAGATCGAGTTGTATGATGTATCTTCAATATGATTGGAATGAAAGTGACCATGTCACATTTTTGGCCTTCACCTCTTGTGTGCAAGTTGACTGAGAAATGCCATTAAAAGTTAAATGAACTTCGAACAAAGAACAGAAAAGAAAAAAATGTGAGAATAAACGAAAGCTTTCCTTAAAAATCTAAATAAATAAAATGATCAACTCCAAACTCACGATAAAATAAAATTTGAATCGTTAAAGGACAAACAAAATGACCACAAATTTTAAATCCAATTTAAATTCAATCTTTCCAAATTTCAAATCAAATCTCAATCAAATTCAAACTCAATCTTCCAAAACCGAAATCCAATTCCTTCTACTCTCTCCCTTGTCTGGGATGGAAGCGGTTGATTCCATTGACACGGATCGAATCTGATGGAAAGGAATTGTATCCAATCCAAACCAGCAACTTCCTATCAACTCTTTTGAATGGGATATGTAGCATCTACATATTCCCTCCTAATTTATTTCCTTCCATGAAAGTCTTTTACAACTTTCATGAAATTCTCAAAACACCAAAATTCCACATTTTTCAAGTCAACATTACAAATCTTTGCAAAATCAATTTCACATCAAATTCAAACTTTTGGAGTCGAGGATTTTACATCCGAGACTGCATTGCTTTAGGATTCTTTCCCTATCACAATGAAATACATCAAAATCAAATTCCTGGGGTTGAGGATTTTACATCCGAGACTGCATTGCTTTAGAATTCTTTCCCTATTGCAATGAAATACATCAAAATCAAACTTTTGGGGTTGAGGATTTTACATCCGAGACCGCATTGCTTTAGGATTCTTTCCCTATCGCAATGAAATACATCAAAATCAAATTCTCGGGGTCGAGGATTTTACATCCGAGACCGCATCGCTTTTAGGATTCTTTCCCTATCGCAATGAAATACATCAAAATCAAACTTTTGTGGTTGAGGATTTTACAACCGAGACTGCATTGCTTTAGGATTCTTTCCCTATCGCAATGAAATACGTCAAAATCAAATTCTTGGGGTTGAGGATTTTACATCCGAGACTGCATTGCTTTAGGATTCTTTCCCTATCGCAATTAAATACATCAAAATCAAACTTTTGGGGTCGACAATTTTACATCCGAGACCGCATTGCTTTAGGATTCTTTCCCTATCGCAATGAAATACATCAAAATCAAATTCTTGGGGTTGAGGATTTTACATCCGAGACCGCATTGCTTTAGGATTCTTTCCCTATCGCAATGAAATACATCAAAATCAAACTTTTGGGGTTGAGGATTTTACATCCGAGACCGCATCGCTTTAGGATTCTTTCCCTATCGCAATGAAATACATCAAAATCAAATTATTGGGGTAAAGGATTTTACATCCGAGACTCGCATTGCTTTAGGATTCTTTCCTATCGCAATGAAATACATCAAAATCAAACTTTTGGGGTCGAGGATTTTACATCCGAGACTCGCATCGCTTTAGGATTCTTTCCCTATCGCAATGAAATACATCAAAATCAAACTTTTGGGGTTGAGGATTTTACATCCGAGACTGCATTGCTTTAGGATTCTTTCCCTATCGCAATGAAATACATCAAAATCAAACTTTTGGGGTTGAGGATTTTACATCCGAGACTGCATTGCTTTAGGATTCTTTCCCTATTGAGATGAAATACATCAAAATCAAACTCTTGAGGTTAAGGATTTTACATCCGATACCGCATTGCTCTGAGATTTCTCCTCATTGCAATGATTCAATCCAATCAATTCAATTTTCTTTTGAGGTTGAAGATGCTACATCTAAAACCACAAAATTCCAATTCTCATTTCAAATCAAATCCCTTCAAATTAATTTTGACAAACTTCAATTTAAATTAAAACTCCAAACTAAAATCTAAGCTCACACATCAAAACTTAAATTGAAACAAAATAAAATCTAAATTGAAATTCCCCTAGGTCATGTGATTTGGGATTCACCACCTTTTCCTTTCCCCAACGAGAGTTCAGGAATCTCCAGTCTCAGAGAGATACTTGACACTCACCAGCGGAAACTCTCCTACTCTGTCCTAAGTTTGTCACTTGGACTTTTGTGTTGGTTTTATTGATCGCTTCGGTCAACACCAATACGCGTGGTGTGCTCCGTTAGCTCACAACACCTATTGGGGGTCCATTTGTTGACCTCATTTTTGAAGAGGTCTTCTCTTCTTCTTTAGTACTTAGGATCTAGCCTTAGGCTTTTCCTTTCGACTATCTTAGAGGATTAGAATCGAGACCCACCACCTAGAAATTCAAACCACTTCTTAACTCCCTGCAAACTCCACAAACTCGACCGTAGACCCCTAATCACCTGTAGGGTTGAAATCAAATGTGGAAGTTTAAAGGATGAGTTCCTATAGGACCTTTCGCCTTGGGACTACCCTGGGTGGCCTGGTCTGGTGAAGGGCTGACTTACACACACACTACACCTATACACTACACTTTCACACACATCCTAAAAACACACCCATACCTAACTTGATCTCCTGACTCATGAAGGTGATCCACATGGATGGTCCTTAACCCCTAAGCCCTCGCAAGCAGGGTTAGTGAACAACATAAGCAGATGCCTCAAATGAGTCCCCTCATGTCTCATGTGGGCTTGAAATGGCTTCATGGCTCAACAAAAATGATTTTATTCCACTTACATTCACCTAATCTTCAATTTTCCAAATTTTTCAATTTTTGACCCCCGGGACCCTACACCCGCCTAGCCTACCCAAAACCCTTGAAACTACCCAAAATTTGCAAAATCACCTAAATTACCCAAAATTCCTCAAAATCAATCCCAAAAATTCCCACATTACTCAAATTGATCATCCATACCCAAAAATACCAAAAATTCCAAAAATACCTCCCAATACCGTCCAAATACCCAAAATACCCCTCTTGACCCAAAAAATCCAAAAATTCAGAAAATTCCCATAAAATTCCAGAAAATCCCAAATATTACCAATTTCATTTTGTTCAACTAAACCATGGGCCAATTATATCAATATACCCCACTTTTGTCAAAACCCACAATTTGAACCATTTTAACCCAAAGTGAACCCAATGTCAAGCCAAACCTACCCAATTGACCCAAATTCTGGTCCAATTCAATTCTAAACTTCAATTTAACATTCCCAACACCAATCTAGACCAAATCAAAGTCCAATTTAATTGAGATTTGAATCCAATTTCACTTTTGGCCTTAAAGTCCAATTTGGACCCATGACCCAAACCTAATCCAAACTAACCCAATTCAACTCCAATTAACCCCAAACCTTTTCTAAAGCTTCCTTAACATCCACACAAACAAAACACTAACATAATTTACCCAAAATTTAGACCCAAGCCCCACTCAAATTCAACCCAAAGCTAAAAGGCCCAATTTTGACCTAAACCCAAACCTAACCCAAGTAAGCCCAAACCCCAAAATCAAAACCCAAACAAAGCCAAAACCTCTTTGAAACACTCCCATAAACATTTCCCAACATTTATTTTACATCAATTTCAAACCTAGCCTAACATTGGCCCAAGTTAGCCCAATTTGACCTATATTGGCCCATTCACCAAAGAAGCCCAAATTCAACCCAATTCAAACCCAAATCACTCCCAATTTGCTTCAAATCACTCATGACACATCCATGAAATAAACCCAACATTTGTTTGGCCCAATCCTTCACAAAATTTCCATCCACCAATTTGTTTTCAAACCTAAAGGCCCACTTTCCTAAGCCATTCTAAAAGCCCATTTCCACCAAATATAAAAGCCCAAAATTGGCCCTAAAGCCCACATGGCAACTTCTTTTCATCATACCTTTAATTGATATCACCCCTAAGTTTCAAAATCATTATTAAACCATTACAAATAAAGCTTCATCCAAATTTCCACCAAAAATGCCAAGATTCCTAAAATCTGCTTCCATGAAATTGACTAAGCTTTGCCCCAAGCCAAATGGAGCCATGAAGCCATGCACAAGACATATGCAAGCCATGGCAGCCACTTTACACATCACCATGTCATTTTTGGCAAAGGGAGGGAGTCCTTTAATGATTCCCTTAAGGGTGATTAAGCCTTTTCATGACTCTCCTAAACCTCGATTAAACATAAATGTACTTAGATGGTGACTTCTCCCCACTAAGCTAGCCGACTTACCCGATTCTCTTAGCCCAAAATCAGCCCCTGGAGGGTGCACCATGCCCAAAACCATGGGTTGACCCAAACTAAGCCAAAATGATCCCTCCCCCCTTCTACTTTGATTCAACACCTTTACACATGGCCAACTGCAATTGATTTCACCATTGCCAAGACCTGACCTCCCTGAGCCTGAGAGTGACCCATGCCGCTCGGCCAGCCACCACAGCCGCCGGAAACCACTGTGCCGAGAGCTCACATGTGAGCCCAAACTTGGAATTCTCACCTGCCGAGCCGCCCCATACCCAGCTGGCCATTGTAGCCGTTCTTCTCTTGCCAAGAGCAGCTCGATCCCAAGCCCTAACTACCCCTGGGAGGCCCTCCACCCTCTCCTATTTAAACACCACCCCCTCTCGGCCATGAGAGGTGCTGAACCAGATCTTACTGAAATCCTGCCAAAATTGTTCCAGAACATTCTCCATACTTAGAGTAGTTGATCCCCAGTGACAATTTGCCCTAATCCCCACCAACAGAGCCCAATTTCTCAGCCAAAATTCCACCTAAAACTAGGACACTTCTCCACAGTGGATCAATCCTCAAATTGATTGGTCCTACACCTTCACTGCACCAAGGGAAGGAGTCCACCAGCAAAAGCCCCCTCTCCAGGCCACCCATCCGTTCCTGTACTCCAAGCTTTGTGATCGGGCTTCGTCGAAATCATACCTAGGCGATTCACCGGACCGGAGACTTCATCCGGAGCTTGCTGGGATCCAATCGAAGGTGACACAACCCTCAGATTGAAGCCACACTTCTCTGAGCAAAGGTATGAGCTAATTCTTCATCCCGAGCTTCTGGAGATTCTCCATTTTAAATGCTTTAATTTCAATACATGATCACCGTATAGATGTATTCGTCTCTTCAAGATGAATCCATAGAGCACAAGAACACGAAAATCCGTTGAGAAATGAGTGAGTTCTTAGGGTTTTAGTGTGGACGGCTCTCGGGTGAGAACGCCTGGGGATGATGAACAGATGCCGTTCATTCCATACACGAGCGGACGGATGGCCAGGATCGCGCCGGATGAGGAGAAGTAACGATACAGCGGGCCCCCGGAGCGCTGAGTTGGATGGCGGTGCCGAATCAGAAGGCGACGCGTGTGCGTTCGGAGCTGCCGAGGTTGAGCTGGCGTCGCGTCACTTAAATAGAAAATTAGGGTAGTTTCTTATTTATTTAATTCCCTAAACTTCAAAAATGCATAACTTTGTGTAGGAAAATCAGAAAAATAAAATAAAAATACCCTCTCGCTTAGTGAACGAGGAGAATAATGTGGAAAAGAAATCATTTAATTTCATCAAGTATTTTATTTTTAATGATTTATTTACCCTCTCGCATTGTTTTAATTCTCATGCATATAGGAAACTCACCATGGCATGAGACCATAGGGCTTTTGAAGCCTCCGAATTTGGGAACATTCCCCGAATTTTCCAAAGTCGAAGCCATCCCTACGAGAAGTTATTGATTTTTCAAATTCATGTTGCTGTTTTCGAGTATTTTAAATCTAATAATTAGCATGTTGTGAAATAAATTCTAGGAAAATTTGGTGATGTTCCTTATGACCAGAGGACCCTTGGAAAAATAAGTTTTGATTTAATTCACTTGAAATAACCCTAATTGGCCTAAACACCCAAAATAGGTCCTTAATTAATTAGAGCTAATCATACATCAAATTGACTTGAAATCAATTCTCCACTGACCTTTAGGATCAGAGGAACCCACCATAAAAATTTGAAGTCAATTGGACTTGGTTAGCCTCTACTAAATGGATTGATTAAGCCATTTAGCCAATTTAAACTTTAAAAATTCATAACTTTCAAAATACTTTTCAAAAATTCACCAAATTGGTTTTGGAGAATCTCTGATATCAGGAGAATTTATGAAAATTAAAATTTCAATTTTCTAAAAAAGTTCATTTTTTATATTATTTTAATATTTTAATAATTAAAAAAATAATAAAAATCATAAAAATAATAAAATTCACTAAAATGTCACATTTTGAATTATAATCACTTAGGAACAAACCCCATATTTTTCTTAGGTCTATTTGATGAGATATTAAATTTTAAAGCCCTAAGGTAATTTCAAAAATTAAAAAAATGTATTTTTTAGCATTTCCACTAAAATAATTCTAATAAATCAAAGAAAAATCAAAAAATTGTAAAAATTGATACTCTGATTTCTTTGATATTAGAGAGATTTTTGAAAAATATAAAATTTGTTTTTCAATCTTTACTTTATTTTTAAATTAATTAATACTCCAAAACTCAAAATAATTATAATAAAAATAATATATTTCAAAAAATCACCAAAATTGGTCCAAGTGGTCCTCTAGTCATTAGGAATGTTCCATAGTTTTCTTAAGGACAGAAACTTTCTCTTGGTCATATTAATAAATTTTTCTTGGAAATCATTATTTTCCACCAAAAATAATTACATAAATAAATTAAATACAGAAAAATCACATTTTCTCCTCTCATGTCTCTATTGACATATGAGTGAAGCCACATATAAATTTCAAGTTCATTTAAGTTCAATTTAGTGAGTTATAAAATTATTAAGCTTGAAGGGCAAAATGGTAATTAAAATTTAACCTTTAATTAAAACTTTAGGCTTAATAAAATAAAAAAATAAAATATTTGATCTTAATCTGATTTGGATGATTGAAATTTAAATAATTAAAGGGTAGAAACCTATTAAACAATTTAAAAATAATTGAAACAAACTTTAATTAAATAATTGATTAAATTTGGAAGAATAATAAAATTGGAATTATTAAAATAGGGATACTAATAGGAAGAGATTTGTTCTTCAATTTAAGAATCCCTAAATTAATCATCTCAATAATATTTAATTCCTAATTAAAATGATAATTCAAATTTAAGATTTAAAATGTTAAAAGACTTAATCATTAAATTAAATTAAAGTTAAATTATTAAACTCTTTTAAAATTTCAATTAAATTAAAATTAAAAATAAAATTAAATTAAAAATTAAATTAAATTAAATTAAAAAAATTAAATTAAATTAATATAAATTAAATTAAACAAATTAAATTAAATTAAATTAAATTAAATTAAAAAAAATAAAATCAAGTTAAAATTAAAATTAATTTAAATTAAATAAATCAAATTAAAATTGAAGCTAAACTAAATTAAATTAAATTAAAATTAAATTAAATTGAATTAAAAATAACATCACCTAAGACATAAAGAAATTCAAAAATAAATATAAAGCAACTTGAACACTATTCCAAATTTAAACCCGTTAACTGAAATTAAATTAAATCACAAACCATTTGAACATCAAATTGCCCTCGAAAGCTTTTGTTGTCATAACTCCTAAACAGAACGTTAAATGACATGTTACTTCACTTATAGGATATTCAAATATCCTAGTTCACTGAGCGAGGTAACAAAACTTGAATTTCTGGACGATTAATTTATTTGTATAATTAAATTCATTTGGACTTAAAACAATTCTAGCAATATTGAAAAGATGTTTAAGATTCTTCTTAAGCACTTCCTCAATATGATAGATATTTATAAGAACAATTGAACTTAATTGTTCTTTGATGAAGAAAATCGTCCTCAAACCAAAACACAAGAACCTAGACGTCATAGGAAATGACTAGCTCATAGGATTAGGAACTTGGTAGAAAACCATAACCCTTCCTTTAGTTTTACCTAGGAACTTGTTCTAAATGTTTAAATATTCTAAATTGTGTTTGAGTGCAGCTTGGGATGACGAGAAGACCCTCCAGGTACGCTTTTATTTTATTGCAATTTACTTAATCACATCGCACTGACTTTCCTTGCATGATAAACAACTGTTGCATGAAAACCCACACTCTTAGGGTAGCCCCTAAAACTGAAACCAAAACTAAATTAAAAGTCATTGCAAGATAAAATTCATCGCCACAACATTTCAAAATATAAAACAACTCAAAATTTAATCACAAACAGAACACAAAACTGCAATTACAACTAAATTAAAACGTCTTGTTGGATGATCGGGAATACCTCGGATGATGTAACCTACGTGTTGCTAACGGGATTTCCCACGGTATAAATGAAAGTGTGGAACTCATTCAGTTGAGTTTAGCAAATTCATCTGGACTAAGTGAATCCGATAAAAATAACGATGCCGGAAGGATGGAACCGTGGGATCTTAACCGGTGTTGTTATAATCAACTTTGAGATTTGTTTAATTAAAATATTAAAAAACACCCGGATTTTAAGATTTTCTCTAAACCGAACACTTCTCTCATCTCCCGATTTATGACTTCTATAACTAAACCTCTCGCAACAACAAGGAGCTCGGAGCATGGTGGGCAAGCACGACCATCGTCATCAGCAAAACTCAGAGTCCACTTCAGCAAAACTTTCTTAGAATTAAATAACTAAGCCATAGGATTTCGAGGTAGTTTGCCTAGTGCAACATAAATCCTCAACTCTTTGTTAGGCATTTGCATGATCATGTCATGTAAATTAAGCCCTAACCGGTCTTAGGACTCCGAGATAGTCGTTTAGTACGATATAAACCCTCATATCTTCGAGGCTATTTGTATGATTTTATCATACAAATATAAGTCTAAATTAATCAAAATTGACAAAATCAAAACATTAAATAAACATTAGGACATTCCTAAATCTAAGCCAAACAATAGGATAGTCGGGAAATTACCGAAGTTCGCTTCGAATTTGTGATTTCTCCTACCTTTCTTCCTTTGAATTCCCAAAACAAAATGTCCCAAATTTGATCCATTCCCTATTGAAATTATAAAATTCAATCCCTTGAAAACTTAAACTTTGAAATTCTTGAGAGCAGAACTACTGATTATTATCGAGAGTTTTCTTAGGTGATTCCTGTCACTTAAGATGTAATTAACTATAGGGGCTTGCCCTTATAGGGAATTTTAAGAACCTGTGTAATATAAACCCCGTTTAATGTTTTCATATTAAGCAGTGGAATTTGTCGGCTTATAAAATTGGTTCGCAGACCAAACGGATGTCACAAATCTTTTAGTTTATTTAATCGAGCCCTATCATCAAGCAGTGTGTCTATTCTTCGGGGTAGATACACAGTTTATGATGCGGTGCTCGTTTATATAAACTATTCGGGATGTGAGATTAGTTTGATCTCATATCTTAAAATTTTCAAATTTAAAATTATTTTCAAAATCAAATACTACTTTTCAAATTATTTATTTAAATTAAATTAAAAATTCACTGACAATTTTTGTTAGGCGACCCCCTTTTCAAAATACAACATAACCTAAAAATATGCCGACAACTCCTGAAAATAAATGTTTCAAATTTGAGCTAATCCCTTTTGAAATTTCAAAAATCCAATCCTTTGAAAACCTTAAACTTTGAAATTCTTGAGAGCAAAACCACTGATCATTATCGAGAGTTTTCTTAAATGATTCCCGTCATTTAAGATGTAATTAACTATAGGGGCTTACCCTTATAGGGAACTTTAAGAACCCAGGTAATATAAACCCTGTTTAATTCATTTATATTAAGCAGGGGAACTTGTCCGCTTAAAAATTGGTTCGTAGACCAAACGGATGTCACAAATCTTCTAGTTTATTTAACCGAGCCCCATCATCAAGCAGTGTGTCTACTCTCCGGGATAGATATATAGTTTGTGGTGCGGTGCTCATTTATATAAACTATTCGGGATGTGATATCAGTTTGATTTCATATCTTAAAATTTTCAAATTTAAAATTATTTTCAAAATCAAATACTACTTTTCAAATTATTTATTTAAATTAAATTAAAAATTCACCGACAATTTCTATTAGGCGACTCCCTTTTCAGAATAAAACACACAACCTAAAAATATGCCGACACATCACTACATTACCTTACAGATGTCACACAGCTTCACATGTTACACTACTTGGCCACAACACCACACCTTTCATATTTCCTCACAATACTTCACTACTTTACTTTATTTCTTTGCATCCACTACATGATAACTGATCTACCTAAAAAATACCCATTTTTATGCCTTATTTATGATCCAATCTTAAGGATATTATGCTTTAATGAAAGGTATTTTCATGTTTTTGGATGTAGATGATTAAAAGAGAGTCCAAGAAAGAAAAGGAAGGAAAAATGAGCAAAAAGGAGAAAAAATGGAACTTATGGAGCAAAATATTATAATTATTGGTCTGGAACCAGAATCTGGCGCCTAAGCGCCGGCTCGATACTGACGCTGTTAAGATTTCTTGATGGTTTTGGGGAGTTATTTTGATGAAGTTAAATGGTTATTGGAACATCTAGAAGACTGGAAGTTACTCCTAATATATAGGACATGTGATACAATGCATTTGGGCATAAGGAAACAGTTTTAATCACGAAGAGATGTGATCCAAAGTGAAGAGGTGCGAGGACCTGGTCACGCAGTCCGGCGCCTAGGCGCCAGATACCGGTGCCTAGGCACAACATCTACCTTCTATTAGATGCATTGAATTTGGACAAATTTTGAAGGGGTGCCTTAAGCAACCCCTAGTCAAATTTAAAGCTCTATAAATAGAAGCCCATTCTACAGAAAAAAGAGCACCTTCTCTCCCCCTCTAATTTTACTTAGTTTTTTTAGTCTCTTCTACACTTAGGGTGCCACTTTACTTTGTATCTAGTGAGTTTATTTTGAGTATTTATTGTGTGTTTTTGCTATTGGAATCTTTCATCATTACTTTAGAGTCAGTAGAAGTCAGCAGATCACTTGAAGGAACACTTCAGATAAGTATTTCTACATTGGTTCAAAGTTTTATAAATATGTTTTGTTACGTGATTTCAATGTGTTTTGAGTAGTAAGTTATCTTTCTCCTTTCAACAATGAAAAGATAATAAATTAATTAAATTTTGTAGGAGAATTAAATTTAAAATATTTAAAACATTATGATGATATTAATACATGATCTTAGTTTACTTTTAAAATTGGCCATTTAAATTATTAAAACCTGTTGAAGAATTTTGAGACATATCTAGAGATAAATTCTTAACTATTAGATATCACAAGAATCCTTGTGTAGTCTAAGACTTTATGCGGGTTATTAAAGGTGAAGTGCAAATAAATAGGAAGATATTATTTATTGGGCGTAAAATTAATTAGTTTTTAGAGTGAGAGACTAAATTCTAGTAATTTGGTTTATAGAAAGGGAACGAGTCACTGGTAGGGCCGACCATAGCTACCCTTGGACATCTAGTAGTGTGAGCCTAGACTAACCCATTCTACTAATAAAATATCCTGAACCGATCTATAGATTATTCAATGTTCTTCGCACCTGGACCAAAGGGTAAAGAATATGAATGCTTCTATTTGACACAATAACATAATCTAAATTCCCCACAAAATATAATTATTCTAAAAATTTTGGATTAGTTGAAAAGGAGAAAGTCATTTTTATACTTGCATTGAATTTTAATTACTGCTTACTTTACATTATTACTGCTTACTGCTTACTTGCTTATAGTAAAAATTGTTTGTAAATTAAATTTGAAAATAAAAAAAATTATATATATATATATATATATAACCAAAAAAAAAAGGAAATTTCATTTAAATAAGAGAGTTACATACATCTAATGTAGGGGAGATCATTGAGATCACCAAAAAGTAAAGGCTTAAGAGGCCCAAAAGGTGTGGCTGAAAAAGAAATAGTACTAGTGGATGTAGCATTTTTGGCCAACCAATTAGCTGGTTGGTTACCTTCCCTATATATGTGAGACCATTTTAAAGTGAAGTTGCTGGAGAGATGGAGAATTTTTCTGAACAAGTAGACCAACTGCCGGGGAGGAGATGAGAGACCTTGTAAAATGTTGACTAAGGACTTTGAATCAGATTCAATCCGGATAAACTTGTAATTAAGTGCTTTAACGAGTTAGTAATGCCCAATAAGCGACTTGCATCTCGTAATCCAGAGTCGAAACGGAAATAATGGGTATCATGAAGCACCACAAAAGTCGACCCAAAGAATTCCTACACACAGCTCAATACCAGCGAGATGAAGGGGTATAGCTACCATCAATATTGATTTTTATCCATGGCAAGGAAGGAGGGAACCATTTCAGCAAAGCGAGTTTGCTTTTAGGTGGGACTTCAACATTGAGTGCTTATTCAAGAAGCTACAACGATTAGCCACAATTTGATTGATAAAAGCAAGTTTGCTATCAAACTTTACTCTATTTCTTGACATCCATATGAACCAAAAGATAACCATAGGAACATGAAACCATTTTTCATTTTTCCAATCCTCCCAACAAGCCTCCACAAGGACTCAGATTATAATTGAGATGAGATAAATTGAGATGCATTAGTACGTGCCTTCCAAACCTCGATTAGAAACTTCACAGACTTAAGAAAAGGTGGGAGACAGATTCTTCATGGGATTTGCATATCCAAGCATCTAGAGGCAGTTCTTAACCCTTTTAGCTTCGAATGTCATCCAATGGGAGGTATTTATGAAAAGTCGCCAACAGAAAATAAGACATTGATGATGATAGCTCGATTGTCCGCATTTTCTTTCCCCAACTAGTGTCGGCCAATGATTAAAGGAGTTGTAAATCATCTTGTTTAAGGATTGATTTGTAGATTGTTTCAAAACAATCCTATCTCGCTTTGGTTGAATCAATTGGTATAGGAAGTATCTGCTGCACACTCTCCTCATCCATCACCTCTCTAAGTAAGTTGGTATTCCATTGGTCGTCAATCCAGAAATCTGAGACTGTTAGTTGTGTGTCAAAAGCAGTAGTAAAGGTTAAAGAGTTACCCATAGTCCAGTTATCATATTGAAAATTAATTTTTCCTTTGCCAACTTCCCAGCAAAAAAATTGATTAGCAGTGTCTCTAATTTTCAGCAATTGTTTCCAGTGTTTGGAATCCCCCATTTTGGGCATGACAGCATTTGGATGGGACTTCCAACAGTACTTGTTCTTTAAATAAGTAGCCCACATAGTGTCTTGTTTACTGAACTTAATCCATTGTTTGCAGTAAAGCAGTTGGCTCATTTGTTGAAAGCATTTGAATCCCAGCCCACCGAGCCTTGATAGGTTTGCAAACTTTATTCCACACGATCCAATGGGGTTGCTTGGATTGGCCCTCCCAAAGGAATTTGTTGAAAAGTGTTTCAATCATTTTCTCGGGTGCTTCTCTTCATCCTTATCATTTGCAAATTATAAAGAGGGAAAGTTGCAAGAATGCTCTTCAGCAAGGTTAGCCTACCCCCATTAGACAAGAATGTATTGGTCCAACAATTTAAAGTTGAAGTAATTTTCTGGACCACACCATCATATTGTGACTGTTTTCTCCTTCCTTTCATTAATCGCATTCCTAGATACTTCGGAGGAAGATCAGTCGCAGAGAAGCCAGGTCACCTCCTTTATCCACTTGTAGATGTTTAAAGCCTTTACCAACTAAGAATTGACATTTCTTGTGATTAAGCTCCAGCCCGACTACCATGGCTAAGTGATTAGTTAATTGCAAGGTTTTCCTTAAAGCACTGTTTACACCCATTGGTGAAGATGATAATATCATCGCATAGGCCAAATGGTCGATGCATCGAGAGGATCCATGTTTGAAGTTGAGATAAGGGTAATGGAGATGTGCAGCATTTAGAATTTTGGAGAAATAGTCAAATGCTAAAATGAATATAGTAGGGGAAAGTGGATCCCCTTGCTTTAATCCCCTTCCTGCTTGAAAAAAACCACAGCTGTTACCATTTAGAAGAATACTATAATAAGCATCAGCTAACCATCTCTGTATTAAATGACAGAAAGAAGGATTGAAACCATGAGCTTTAAGTACCATATCAATAAACTGCCAGCTAAGTGTATCATAAGCTTTTTTAAGATCCAGTTTTAAGATTAAATTCTGTCCCCTACACCTTTTATCAAGATCAAGTAAAATCTCCTGTGCAAGCAAGCAATTGTCAACAATGGATCTACCTTGTACAAAAGCAGATTGGTTAGGGCTGATTAACTGATTGAGATGTGGTTGTAATCTTCCAACAATAATTTTGCTTATTAGTTTAGAGAATGTGGAGGTTAGGCTGATAGGTCTGAAATCAGCAAACTGGTTTTATGATTATCCTTGGGGATCAACACAATACTAGTAGTAGCAAAGTATTTAGGTAATTCAGTCCCTAAGAAGTAAGATTGAACAGCCTTAATGATGTCTTGTCCCACAATATCCCAAGCTTTGAGGTAAAAATTGGAAGTGAAGCCATCAGGACCAGCTGTCCTCGTTACCATCAATATTCTTTAAAGCATTCTGAATTTCCTTGGCATCGGGAATAAAAGTCAGATTAAGCTGATTGACATAGTTATAATTTTCAGAGAAAACTTCTTCAAATAGACACTGGGAGGGGTTAAGTTGTGAAGCAAATAGTAGCTTAAAGTGCTGAAGAGCACTATTTGAAATATGAGTAGGGTTTGTAACCCAATTACCAGTTGAATCCCTTATTCTGAGAATGGCA
Organism: Papilionanthe hookeriana x Papilionanthe teres; assembly: GCA_022702705.1. NCBI lineage: Eukaryota > Viridiplantae > Streptophyta > Magnoliopsida > Asparagales > Orchidaceae > Papilionanthe > Papilionanthe hookeriana x Papilionanthe teres. Next base: position 92,955,751 of record CM040423.1, on the reverse strand, counting down.
TTTATTTTCCTCCTGTGTTTGATCATAGCATGGAAATACTTAGTGTTCCTATCCCCAAAAAGATACCTTGTGGTAGCGACTTTTGTTGCGAAAACTCTCTTCTCTATCTAAAGCTTGTGCAAGTTGAGAATGAGCGATCAACAATTCTCGCTCCCGAATCTCTCCCAAATCCGGTTGAGCCTCCAATAATTGGATTTTTGTTTCAGCATCTCCGACTTGTTGGAACACATTGCCAAATGTGTGCTTATTCCAATACCTGAAATGAAATGCCGGATTCTTATGCGAGTCTCCAAAGTCCGATAATTGGATTGCTATTATGACAATCGGAGACTTTCCAAGAGTTCTTGACCTCTTCCGGAAAGTTGGGATGATCACACCAAATGTTAAGGAATCGAAGGGGAGTGTCTCGTATGAGTGCTGAAGGAGATCTGAATCAATAATGGAGAATGATCAGAAGTAGCTCTATGCAGATGAAGTACTTGAGTGATAGGAAAAGTATTCAACCACGAATCATTTACTAACACTCTATCGAGCCTCTCCATTAGTTTGCCTCTCTGCCAAGTGAAGGGGGATCCAATGAATCCCAAATCGAAAAGCCCAAGAGTGGTTATATTGTGAGAGAATTGCATCATAGTTTGGAGATCCGGGGTTACTGCACTCCCTTTTTATCACTAGGGTCTCCGATACAATTAAAGTCCCCACCCACTAACCAGTTAGAGGGATTAGAAGCACCGATGCCGCAAATTTCAACTTCAAAGATTAGATGCTGTCGCTGGAAGAACGACCAAGCATATAAGAAAGTGGCACATCCATGGAATTGATCTAACCCAAATTGAATGTGTAACAATTGATAGTTATCAATAAGAGTAGTACAATGCAATTCTTTTCTGGTAAAAACCCAAATCTTATTATTACAGTTTGATTGGAAGTGAAAACCAGGGAATCTTTTTGTAATTTTAGTAATCTTAGTGTGAACCATTGGTTCTAAGAGAGCAAATATCCATAGTTTATAAGTCCTGTTCAAATGCAGCAGCCTGTTGAGGGTGCCAGGACCTGCAACACCCCTAACATTCCAGCAGAGAAGATTAATCATGATGGAGTGCCTTACCAGCCCTAGTAAGCCTAGGGGGAGTGGCTGAAGACTGATCCATACCAATGATGTTATCTTGTGATAAATTTTGTAGTTCCATAAGATCTTTCATCCTTCTCCTACTCTTTTGCATAGACCATGCTCCTTCTGCTTCAGTATTCAATCCAGAGAGTATAATTTGGGCTGACTCACCTGTTATAGGTTCAGAGGGGGGAAATAACACTGTATTTGTTGTAGGCTCTGTGGGAGTAGCAAAGGTACCACCTGCAGCTGAACTATCAGGTAGTTCCTGTACAAAAGTATTAGGGGGTTCTTCAGCATTAATCTGGAGTGAAGGACTTTTATCAGGGGGGTCTCTTATTTCAATAACTTGATCAGCATATCTCCCAGCAGCTGAGAGGTCAAAACCAGTTGCGAGTCCCATCCTTCCTGAGTTCGGACACTGCTGTAGTTTTAACCTGAGCAGGATTAAAAGAAATAACTGGAGTGTGGTGATTGTGTATTGCTTGAGTAGTGGAAGTGTTCTCCATATTTTTTGTGCCTTTCTTCTCAACATTGTATGGTCTGAGTTCAGGGTGGAGTTTGAAGCACTGCTCCATTGTATGGCCAAAAAGATGACAGTGTTTGCAATACAAAGGTTGGTATTCCATTACAATGGGTTGCCAGTACCCATTGTTAGCTGTACCAAGCCAAACCCCATCAATGTATGGTTGAGTTATATCCCTTTCCACTAAAAATCTTGCATTTGAAATTCTTGTAACATTTGCAGATGGTATATCAAGTTTTAATGGTCTGCCCATAGAGTCAGCAATGTCATAGATGATCCTATGATTGTTGAAAGGAAGTTTCAGATTGGGTAAACTGAACCAAACAGGAACAATTGGAGGTTCTTTTGTTGGATCAAAATCTAATGTCCATTTCAGTAGTTTCATAGGCTTCCCATCTATCATGATTACCTTTTTTGAGAAAATCTGAGCATAGTCTTCTTCCAATGCTAGCTGTAACATGATATGGTCGACTGTCAAAGACCCCAACCTTCCAGCTGCCCACCAATTTAAAGTCATTAACAGCTTTCCTAAGAATGTCAAGTTTGGGATGTCCAAACTGAAACTTTCCCACCAGTGTGAATCTGTATGGTTCAGATAGCTTTGACATCTCCTCCTCAGTGAAAATAAGAGCAAGCTTGCCAGCCTTTTTGGTACATTTCCGAATAAATTCACACTCTACCTTACCCTCCATTGCATCATGAAAAAGCTGGGGAAATACTAACTTGTCTCCAATGGTGGTACCTCCTTCTTTTCTTACTATCACTTCAGCAAACTTGCCCCTTCCAACAAAATTTGGATCAGCACTAGTAAGTGCTATAGCCATCCCCAATGAAATAGTAACACACAAGAAAATTCAAATAATCAATCACCCGGGAAGGGAGAAAACTAATTTCCCTTCCAAAACCAGAGAAAGACCACAAAGGGAAGCCTTCTTCTTACTCCCAGCTACCTTCCTCCTCACTAGCAAAGCAGCGCCGCCACCACCTCTGTTAATTAGCTCCATTGAAACCCTAGCAGAGCTCCTACAGCCGCCACCACCATATTTTAGCATATATATATATATTACTTTTAATTTGAAAAATTATAAAATATTTCTTACATTTCTTACTTTTTATAAAAACACTATCCCTATGGGATCGATAACCAGGACTCCACTATAGCCATGTATTGCTTGAACGATACATATACTTGCATTTAAAATTGTGACTTTTACAATAATTAATATAAAATCTAAAGATAAATTCATAAGTAAAAATTAACATTACACATCAAGTTTTTGAAGCCATTTGCCAGGAATTAAATATTCTAAAAAGTGATATCAAATTCTTGTATTTAAATGCATATATAAAGTTGCATCGCATCAAATTTTTGGGGTCGTTGCCAGGGATAAAATAGAATAAAAAGTAAAAAGAAAGATAATAAAAAAAACAAAACAAAAACAAAACAAAAATATTTTAGATTTTATGCGTAGTTCTGGATCTGAAGGATTACTATCTTTTGATTTTGAATTAGAAAGAACAATTAAAAGAATTTAAAAAGGAAAACAAATTTCAAAACATCAAGAAATGACTAACTTACATAATAATAATCAAAATCCAATCGAAATTAATGAACAAAATATTTATAAAACATTAAGGGAATATGCAAACCCTATAGTTGATGAACTTCATATTAGTATTAAAATGCCAGCAGTAGATGCTAATTCTTTTGAGCTTAAACCTTCTATTATTCAAATGGTTCAAAATAATCAATTTGGAGGAACACCTAATAAGGATCCAAATTTACACCTTGCTAGTTTTTTAGAACTTTGTGATACCTTTAAATATAATAATGTTTCTGATGATGCTATTAGGCTTAAACTTTTTCCTTTTTCCTTAAAAGATAAAGCGAAGATATGGCTTAATTCATTAACAACTTATTCTATTAAAACTTGGTTAGATATGACACAAAAATTTCTTGCTAAATATTTTCCTCCTTCTAAAACTGCTAAATTGAGAAATAATATTACTTCATTTACGCAATTTGATGGAGAAACAATTTATGAAGCTTGGGAAAGATTTAAAGAACTATTAAGAAAATGTCATCATCATGTTTTACCATATTGCTTAATCATTCAAACATTTTATAATGGACTTATTGGATAACTTAGATCTATTATAGATGCTGCTGTAAGTGGTTCTTTAATGGCTAAGACATTTGAAGAAGCCTACACCTTAATTGAATAAATGGCTAATAATAATTTTCAATGGCCTTCTGAAGGGGTTAATCCTAAAAGAATGATAAGTATTCAAGATAATGAAGCCTTTTATATTTTAGCTTCACAAGTGGCTGCGATATCTAAGAAATTAGATAATTTTGCTATTAACATATCGCATGTAAGTAATGATTATTTTGCAAATTCTAATGATTCTCAAACAATGGAAACTTTGCAAGCTATTGCTAGTAAAACTAATAACCCTTATTCTAATTATTATAATACTGGTTAGAAAAATCATCCTAATTTTAATTGGAGTAATGGACATCAATAATGGAATAATAATCAAATTAATCTAAATTGGAACAATCAAGGAAATTCCAAATTATAGACCAAGTTACCCTCCAGGTTATAACAATCAGCAGAAAAAGTTGTTTGTAGAAGAATTGATCTTGCAACTATGTAATCAGCTACAAAGTAAAAAACACTGCTATTCGTAATATTAAGAATCAAATGGGTCAAATTGCTAATTTCATTAGTTACAGACCTCAAGGAACACTACCTAGCAATGTCGAAATTAATGCTAAAGAATCTAGAAAAGAACATGAATAAGGAAAGTTGTACAACTCAGAAGTCGAAAGGAATTAAAAGAGAAAACAGGGAATGAGATTGAAAAAGAGAAAGAAGTTGAAGAGATTGAAAAACCTAAAGATACCCTTTCTCCAATTAAAGATCAGACTGTAATACCTATTAAAGTAGGAGTTAAAAGACCACCACCACCTTTTGCTCAAAGACTAAAATAGTGGAAGCTTGACCATTAATTTTTCGAGTTCTTTGAAATTTTAAAGAAACTTACCATCAACATTCCTTTTGCTGAAGCTTTGGAGCAAATGCTAAGCTATGTAAAATTTATGAAGGATATTTTAAGCAAGAAGAGAAAATTTGAAGCTTATGAAACTGTTGCATTAACTGAAGAATGTAGTGCAACAATTCATAAGAAATTACCTCAGAAACTTAAAGATCTTGGAAGTTTACCTATACCATGTGCTATTCGAGAAACATTCTGCGAAAAAGCCTTATGTGATTTAGTAGCTAGTATTAATCTCATGCCATTTTCTCGAAGGTTAGATTTAGGAGAGATTTCTCCTACCACTGTAACGCTTCAGTTAGCTCATCGATCGATCACTTATGCTAAAGGAGTTATAGAGAATGTTCTCGTTAAGGTTGATAAATTTATCTTCCCTGTAGATTTCATTGTTCTAGATATGGAGGAAGATAAATAAATACCTATCATTTTAGGGAGACCTTTTCTAGCTACCGGACGAGCTATGATTGATGTACAAAAAGGATAATTAACGATGAGAATTAACCATCAAGAGATAACATTCAATGTTTTGAAATCAATGAGGTATCCTGATAAAGAAAAATGCTATCGGATGATTACATAATTGAAAAGCATTATAAAGAAAAATGTAAGGTCATTTCTGATTTCTGATGATAAAGATAAAGAATCTATGTTATATAATGAGTCATTGAATGAAGAAATTGAAAAATGAAATGAAGAAAATTTATCTGAAGAAACTCATTATATTCATGAAAATTGGGAAATTTTAGACACAACTAAAAATGATATACTTTTACCCTCAATTGAAAAAGCCCCTGAACTAGAATTAAAAATGTTACCTGCATATTTAAAGTACGCATTTCTTAGAAATTCATTAACTTTAGCTGTAATTATGTCTTCAAAATTAAGCAAAGATCAAGAAGAAAAATTAATAAGAGTTCTGAAGAATTAAAAGAATGCTTTTGGTTGGACTATTGCATATATAAAAAGAATAAGCCCTTAAATCTGTATGCATAGGATTTTAATGGAACAAAATTGTAAACCCACTATTGAACCCTAAAGAAGATTGAACCCAAGAATGAAAGAGGTTGTTAAGAAAGTGATTTTGAAATGGTTAAATGCTGGAATTATTTATACTATTTTGGATAACCAATGAGTAAGTCATATTCATTGTGTTCCGAAGAAAGGAGGAGTAATTATCATTGTTAATGAAAAAAATGAATTAATCCCAACAAGACAAGTTACTGGATGGTGAATTTGCATTGACTATCAAAAATTAAACAACGCCACCATAAAGGATCATTTTCCTTTACTTTTCTTGGATCAAATGTTGGATAAACTAGTTGGACATTCATATTTCTATTTTCTAGATGGATATTCTAGTTATCATCAATTACTCGTTGCTACTGAGGATCAAGAGTTTACATTTACAAGTCCTTATTGAACATTTGTCTTTAGAAGAATATCTTTCGGTTTATGCAATGCACCTGCAACTTTTCAAAGATGTACAGTCTCAATATTTTGTGATTTGATTGATAAAGGAATTGAAGTATTTATGGATGATTTTTCAGTTTTTGGAACTTCTTTTGAATCTTGCTTGGAAAATATAGCGAAAGTTCTAAAAAGATGTGAAGAAACAAATTTAGTTCTAAACTGGGAAAAATGTCAATTAATGGTCACAGAAAGAATTGTACTTGGACATAAAGTTTCACAAATAGGGATGGAAGTTATGAGGTAAAAGTGAAAATTATTGCTGATCTTCAACCACCTACTACCGTTGCTGATGTAAGAAGTTTTCTGGGTCATGCTGGTTTTTATAGAAGATATATAAAGGATTTTTCTAAAATTTCTAAACCTCTTTGCCATTTATTATAAAAAGAAGCTAAATTTGAATTTAATGAAGATTATCTGAATGCATTTAATATTTTAAAAGAAAAATTAATCACTGCACCTATCATTGTTGCACCTGATTAGAATAAACCTTTTGAATTAATGTGTGATGCAAGTGATTATACAATCGAAGCTGTATTTGGACAAAAATATGAGAAAATTTTCAAAGTTATATATTATGCTACAAAAACTTTAAATGAAACTCAAATAAATTACACTACTACTAAAAAAGAGCTGTTAGCAATAGTATATGCCTTCAATAAATTTAGACCATATCTTCTTGGAATAAAATATGTCGTACATACTGATCATTCTGTAATTAAATATTTAATGTATAAAAAAGATTCTAAACCAAGATCGATCAGATGGGTTTTACTATTACAAGAATTCGATTTTGAACTACTAAACGGAAGAGGAACTGAAAACCAAATTGCTGATCATTTATTAAGAATTAAAAATAATAAAGAAAATAATTATGAAGAAAATATAAATGAGAAATTCCCTGATGAAAAGTTATATGTCATTCAAGGATTGCAAATGCCTTGGTATGTTGATATAGTTAAATATTTGGTTAGCAATATTTTACCTTATGGGATGAATAACAAATATATTAAGAAATTCATGAATGATTGTAAATCATATATTTGGGAAGATCCTCATTTATTTAATATAGGAAGAGATTCTGTGATTCGAATATGTTCAAAAATGTCATGATTCTAAATTTGGAGGATACTTTGGAGTAGATAAAACCACATTTCAAATTTTTAATTCAGGATTTTATTGGCCTACCTTATTTGAAGATGTTGGACATTGTGTGAAAACTTGTGATCGATGTCAAAGAATGGAAAATATATCCACAAAAGATGAAATGCCTCTAAATTTTATATTAGAAATTAAAATTTTTGATGTATGGTGTTTAGACTTTATGGGACCTTTAGTACCATCATCTGGAAAAATTTATTTTTTTAAGCAGTTGATTATGTTTCAAAGTGGATCGAAGTTGTAGCTTTACCTAACTGTGATTCCAAAAGTGTTTCGAAATTTTTAAATAAAATGATTTTACAAGATTTGGAATGCCTAGGATAATTATCACAGATGGGGGAAGTCATTTCAGAAATATAAGAATTCAATCATTATTAGAAAAATTCAGAATTAAACATAGAATTGCAACTACTTAACATCCTTAAACAAGTGGAATGGCTGAAGTATCAAACAGAGAAATTAAAACATTATTGCAAAAGACTATTAATCCTAAAAGAACTGACTGGGTTGATAGACTTGATTCTGCATTATGGGCTTATAGAACAACTTATAAGACACCTATCGGAATGTCACCTTATCAGTTAATTTATGGTAAACAATGTCACTTACATGTTAAACTTGAACATAGAGCTTATTAGACGATAAAGGTGTTTAATTATAATTTGAATACTGTAGGAGAAAAATGATTATTACAACTAAATGAAATGGAAGAGATAAGAAATGAGTCTTATGAAAATGCAAGAATTTATAAGGAAAGAAAGATGAAATTGCATGACAAAATGATTTTAAGGAAAATATTCGAGCCTGGACAAGAAGTATTATTATTTAATGCTCGTTTAAAACTTTTTCATGGAAAAATAAAATCTAAATGGATGGGACCATTTATAATTGAGAGGTATACCCTTTTGGAGCTGTGGATATTAAAGATCCCAAAACTGAAAAAGAATTTAAAGTTAACATATTAAGACTGAAGCCTTATATGGGAGAAATGAAATTAAATTACAAAGAGGCGTATGAGCTGAGTTTACCCGATAAATTCAATTAATTAGGTCGGGCTGACGATGTTAAACCAAGTTCTTTTTGGGAGGCAACCCATATTTATTTGTGTGAGTTAAATTATTGTTGTAAGGTTAAGCCTTGGTCTTGACTAAATTTATATATAACTTCTGGAAATAGAAGGCTAACAAGTCTGTATTGGCTTAAGCTAAACATTATCTTGAAGTATATAGAATTTGAACTTGGACCACTACATGCAAATGTGAGTAAAAAAGAGATCAAGTTAACCTTCGTTTGTCGTTGTTTGTGATTTGAATTTTTCATAATTGTGTTTGTGTGCTGATCATACTCTTTTGTTAGACCTATTTGTCGGCATATTTTTAGGTTGTGTTGTATTTTGAAAAGAGGTCGCCTAACAGAAGTTGTCGGCGAATTTAAATAAATAATTTTGAAAAGTAGTGTTTGATTTTAAAAATATTTTTTTTTTAAATTTGAAGATTTTAAGATATGAAATCAAACTGATCTCACATCCCAAATAGTTTATATAAATGAACACCGCACCACAAACCTTGTACCTATCCCTAAGGATATACACACTACTTAATGGTGGGGCTCGATTAAATAAACTAGAAGATTTGTGACATCCGTTTGGTCTGCGAACTAATTTTTATAAGCCGACAAATTCCCCTGCTTAATATGAAAACATTAAACAGGGTTTATATTACCTGGGTTCATTAAAATTCCTATAAGGGCAAGCCCCTATAGTTAATTACATCTTAAGTGACGGGAGTCACCTAAGAAAACTCTCGATAATAATCAATAATTCTGCTCTCAAGAATTTCAAAGTTTAAGTTTTCAAAGGATTGAATTTTGGAATTTCAATAGGGAATGGATCAAATTTGGAACATTTTATTTTGGGAATTCAAAGGAAGAAAGGTAGGAGAAATCACAGATTCGAAGCGAACTTCGGCAATTTCCCGACTATCCTATTGTTTGGCTTGGATTTAGGAAAGTCCTAATGTTTGTTTAATGTTTTGATCTTGCCAATTTTAATTAATTAGGGCTTATATTTATATGATAGAATCATACGAAATAGCCTCGAAGATGTGAGGGTTTATGTCGTATCAGACGACTACCTCGGAATCCTAAGACCGGTTAGGGCTTAATTTGCAATGCAAATGCCTAACGAAGAGTTGAGGATTTATGTTGCACTAGGAAAACTACCTCGAAGTCCTATGGGTTTGTTATTTAATTCTAGGAAAGTTTTACTGAAGTAGACTCGAGGTTTTGCTTGATGACGATGGCCGTCTTGCCCACCATGCTCCGAGCTCCTTGTTGTTGCGAGAGGTTTAGTTTTAGAAGTCATAAATCGGGGGATGAGAAAAGTGTTTTGGTTTAGAGAAAATCTTAATTTCCAAGTGTTTTTTGTGTTTTAATTAAAACAAATCTTAAAGTTGATTATAACGACACCGGTTAAGATCCCGCGGTTCCATCCTTCCGGCATCATTATTTTTATCGGATTCACTTAGTCCGGATGAATTTGCTAAACTCAACTAAATGAGTTCCACACTTTCATTTAGGCCAGTGGGAAATCCCGTTAGCAACACGTAGGTTACATCATCCGAGGTATTCCGATCATCCAACGGGACGTTTTAATTTAGTTGTAATTGTAGTTTTGTGTTACTGTTTGTGATTAAATTTTGAGTTGTTTTATATTTTGAAATGTTGTGGCGGTGAATTTTATCTTGCGATGACTTTTAGTTTAGTTTTGGTTTCGAGTTTTAGGGACTATCCTAAAGGTGTGGGTTTTCATGCAACGGTTGTTTATCATGCGAAAAGTAAGTGCAATGCGGTTAAATAAATTGCAAAAATGTAAATTGCAAGAAAGTAAATTGCAATAAAATAAAAGCGTACCTGGAGGGTCTTCCAGTCATCCCAAGTTGCACTTAAAACACGATTAGAATATTTAAGCGAGTTCCTAGGTAAAGGCTAAGGGAAGGGTTATGGTTTTCTACCAAGTTCCTAATCCTATAGCTAGTCATTTCCTATGACGTCTAGGTTCCTTGTGTTTTGGTTTGAAGACGATTTTCTTCATCGAAAGAACAATTAAGTTCGATTGTTCTTATGAACATCTATCATATCGAGGAAGTGCTTAAGGCGAATCTTAAACATCTTTTCAATATTTCTAGGATTGTTTTAAGTCAAGAATGAATTCGATTACACAAATGAATTAATCGTCAGAGGTTTAGTTAAGTTTTGTTGTTATCTTACTCGGTGAACTAGGATATTTGAATGTCATATAAGTGAAGTAACATTTCATTTAATATTACATTTTAGGAGTTATGACAACTAAAGCTTTCGAAGGTAAATTGGTGTTGAAATGATTTGTGATTTAGTTTAATTTCGATTAATGGGTTTAAATTTGGAATAGTGTTAAGTTGCTTTATATTTAATTTCTTCTGTTTTAGGTGATGTTATTTAATTCAATTTAATTTAACTTTAATTTAATTTAATTTAATTTTAATTTTAATTTAATTTAATTTAATTCGATTTAGTTTGATTTGATGTTAAATTAATTTAGTTTAATTTGATTTAATTTCCTTTAATTTAATTTAATTTGATTTAATTTTAATTTAATTTGATTTAATTTAATTTAATTTAATTTAATTTAATATGTTTTAATTTAATTTAATTTAATTTAATTTGTTTTAATTTAATTTAGTTTAATTTAATTTATTTTAATTTATTTATTTATTTTAATTTAATTTAATTTAATTTGTTTATTTAATTTAATTTAATTTAATTTAATTTAATTTAATTTAATTTAACTTAATTAATCTTTAATTTAATTTAATTTGATTTAATTTAATTTAATTCAATTTGATTTATTTAATTTAATTTAATTTTTAATTTAATTTTATTTTTTAACTTTAATTGAAATTTTAAAAGAGTTTAATAATTTAACTTTAGTTTAATGATTAAGTCTTTTAATATTTTAAATTTGAGTTATCATTTTAATTAAGAATTAAATATTAATGAGATGATTAATTTAGGGATTTTTAAATTAAAGAATAAATCTCTTCCTAACAATATCCTTTATTTTAATAGTTCAATTTTATTATTCTTCCCAATTTAATCAATTATTTAATTAAGGTTTATTTCAATTATTTTAAATTGTTTAATGGGTTTCTACCCTTTAATTATTTAAATTTCAATCATCCAAATCAGATTAAGATCAAATATTTTACTTGTTAATTTTATTAAACCTAAAGTTTTAATTAAGGGTTAAAATTTTAATTACCACTTTGCCCTTTAAGCTTAATAATTTCATAACTCACTAAATTGAGCTTAAATGAACTTGAAATTTTTATGTGACTTCACTCATATGTCGATAAAGACATGAGAGGAGAAAATGTGATTTTTCTGTATTTAATTTATTTATATAATTATTTTTGGTAGAAAATAGAGATTTCCAAGGAAAATTTAATAACATGACCAAGGGAAAGTTTCTGTCCTTAAGAAAATTAGGGGACATTCCTAATGACGAGAGGACCATTTGGACCAATTTTGGTGATTTTTTGAATTATATTATTTTTATTATAATTATTTTAAGTTTTGGAGTGTTAATTAATTTAAAAATAAAATAAAGGTTGAAAAATGAATTTTATATTTTTCAAAAATCTCTCTGATATCAAGGAAATCAGAGAATCAATTTTTGCAATTTTCTGATTTTTCTATGATTTATTATAATTATTTTAGTGAAAATGCTAGAAAATACATTTTTTAATTTTAAAATTACCCTAGGGCTTTAAAATTTAATATCTCATTAAATAGACCTAAAAAAATATGGGGTTTGTTCCTAAGTGATTAAAATTCAAAATGTGACATTTTGGTGAATTTTATTATTTTTGTGATTTTTATTATTTTTTAATTATTAAAAATATTAAAATAATATTAAAAATCAACTTTTTTAGAAAATTGAAATTTTAATTTTCTTAAATTCCCCTAATATCAGAGAGGCTCCAAAACCAATTTGGTGAATTTTTGAAAGGTATTTTGAAAGTTATGAATTTTTAAAGTTGAATTGACTAAATGGCTTAATCGACCCATTTAGTAGGGCTAACCAAGTCCAATTGACTTCAAATTTTTATGGTGGGTTCCTCCGATCCTAAAGGTCAGTGGAGAATTGATTTCAAGTCAATTTGATGTATGGTTAACTCTAATTAATTAGGGATCTATTTTGGGTGTTTAAGCCGATTAGGGTTATTTTAAATGAGCTAACTCAAAACCTATTTTTCCTAGGGTCCTGCGGTGCATAAGGGACATCACCAAATTTTCCTAGAATTTATTTCACAACATGCTAATTATTAGAATTAAAATACTTAAAACAGTAACATGAATTTGAAAAATCGAATAACTTCTCATAGGGATGGCCTCGACTTTGGAAAATTCGGGGAATGTTCCCAAATTCGGAGGCTTCAAAGCCACATGGTCTCATGCCATGGTGAATTTCCTATATGCATGGAGAATTAAAAGAATGCAAACGAGTAAATAAATTATTAAAAATAAAATACTTGATGAAATTAAATGATTTCTTTTTCACATTATTCTCCTACGTTCACTGAGCAAGAGGGTATTTTTATTTTATTTTTATGATTTTCCTACACAAAGTTATGAATTTTCCAAGTTCAGGGAATTAAATAAATAGAAAAAAACCCTAATTTTCTATTTATCCGAGTCGGCGCCGCGTCATCCTCGGCATCTCCGAACGGCCGCACGGCGCGCTCTCATTCGAAGCTGCTGCTTGAGTCAGCAGCCCGGGTCCCGCGATTCACGCACCATCTCCTGGTCCGACGCCATCTGAGTCGTCTGTCCGCGCGTGTATTGAATGAACGACATCCGTTCATCGTCCCCAAGCCTCCTAACCCGAGAACCGTCCATCTTCTAGGCTTAAGATCTCACTCGATTCTTGACCAAATTTAACGTTCTTATGCTCTATGGATTCGTATCGAGAAGACGAACACATCCATATGGTTTATGTGGGATGAAATTTACTCAATAAAAATGGAGAGTGTTCAGAAGCTCGGGAAGAAGAGTGAGGCCATACCTTTGCTCGGAGAAGTGTGGCTTCGATCCGAGGGTTGTTTCACCTTCGATTGGATCCCGGCAAGCTCCGGATGAAGTCTCTCGGTGCGGTGAATTGCCTGAGTAGGATTTTGACCACGGCCGATCACAAAGCTTGGAGGCTGGAGCAAGCGGGTGGCTTTGGAGATGGGGCTTTTGTTGGTGGACACCTTCTCTTGGTACGGTGAAGGTGTAGGACCAATCAATTTGAGGATTGATCCACTTGTGAAGAAGTGTCCTGGTTTTTAGGCTAAAGTTTGAACTCAAAATTGAGCTCAGCTGGAGGGAATTGGGGCTGGAATTCAGTGGGGATCAAATGCTCTATGTATGGGGAGTAGTATGGAACAATTTTGGCAGAGTTTCATTAAGGTTTGTTTTAGCACCTTCCATGGCCGAGAAGGGGTGGTGTTTAAATAGAAGAGGGTGGAGGGCTTCCCAGGGAGAGTTAGGGCTTAGGATCAGCTGCTCTTGGCAAGAGAAGAACAGCTACAATGGCCACTAGGGATGGGGCAGCTCAACAAGGGAGAATTCCAAAGTTGGCTCACATGTGAGCTCTCGGCCATGGTGTTTTCCGGCGACCTGATGGCCGGCCGGCCAGGCATGGGTCACCCTCAAGGTCAGATGGGTCAGAGTTGGGACTTGGTGCAAGCAATTGGCAATTGCCATGTGTAAAGGCTTTGATCCAAAGTAGAGTGGGGCATGGCTAGTTTTGAGTCTAAATGGGTCAATCCACCCATTTGGGCTTGGTGCACCCTTCGAGGTGGCTTTGGATGCTGTGGGGGATCAAAGGGATCAGTTTGGTTTGGCATGGAGAAGTCTCCATCCAAATATATTTGGATTAAATTTAAGTTTAGGTGAATCATGATTAAGGCTAATGAGCTTTAGGGATTAAGGAAAGCCCTCCCTCTTCTTACCCAATATGGCATGGTGGAGTGTCCAAGGCTCTCATGGCTCACATGTGGCTCATGCATGGCTTCATGGCTCACCTTTGGCTTGGGGAAAGTTAAGTCGATTTCATGAAAAAGGGTTTTGTGAATTTTGGTATTTTAATGGGAATTGGCATATGGCTTGATTTGGGATGATTTGATGATGAATTTAGGACTTAGGTATTGAGTTTAATTGAAAGTATGATGAGGGGAAATGTCATATGGGCTTTGGGACCAATTTTGGGCCTTTGGATGTGGTAAAAGATGGGCTTTTAAAATGGTTTAAGGAATGGGCCTTTAAGTTTGAAAATGAATTTATGGATGGGAATTTTGTAAAGAGGTTGGGCCAAATAATTGTTGGGTTTAGCTCATGGATGTGTCATGAGTGACTTGAAGCAAATTGGGGGTGATTTGGGTTTGAATTGGGTTGAATTTGGGCTCTTTTGGTGAATGGGCCAATATAGGTCGAAAGTGAGCCAAGTTGGGCCAATGTTGGGCTAGGGTTGAAATTGATGTAAAATTAATGTTGAGAAATGTTTATAGGAGTGTTTCAAAGAGGTTTTGACTTTGGTTGGGCTTTGATTTTGGGGTTTGGGCTCATTTGGGTTAGGTTTGGGTTTAGGTCAAAATTGGGCCTTTTAGCTTTGGGTTGAATTTGAGTTGGGTTTGGGTCTAAACTTTGAGCAAATCATGTTAGTTTTTTGCTTGTGGGGATGCTAAGGAAGATTTAGAAAAGATTTGGGGTTAATTGGAGTTGAATTGGGTGAGTTTGGGTTAGGTTTGGGTCATGGGTCCAAATTGGGCTTTAAGGCCAAAAGTGAAATTGGATCCAAATGTCAATCAAATTGGACTTGGATTTGGTCTAGATTGGTGTTGGGAATGTTGAATTGAAGTTTAGAATTGAATTGGACCAGAATTTGGGTCAATTGGGTAGGTTTGGTTTGACATTGGGTTCACTTAGGGTTAAAATGGGTCAAGTGGGGGTTTTAACAAAAGTAGGGTAAATTGACAAAATTGGCCCATGGTGTAGTTGAACAAAATGAAATTGGGAATATTTGGGATTTTCTGGAATTTTCTAGGAATTTTCGGAATTTTTTGATCTTTTGGGTCAAGAGGGGTATTTTGGGTATTTGGAGGGTATTGGGAGGTATTTTTGGAATTTTTGGTATTTTTGGGTATGGATGATCAATTTGAGTGATGTGGAAATGTTTGGGATTGATTTTGGGGAATTTTGGGTGATTTGGAAATTTTGAAAAATTTGGGTAATTTCAAGGACTTTGGGTAGGTTAGGCGGGTGTAGGGTACCGGGGGTCAAAAATTAAAAATTTGGAAAATTGAAGATTGGGTAAATGTAAGTGGAATAAAATCATTTTGGTTGAGCTATGAAGCCACATCAAGACCACATGAGCCATGAAGGGACTCATTTGAGGCATTCACTATGTTGTTCCTAACCCTCTTACGCGAGGGTTTAGGGGTTAAGGACCATCCATGTGAATCACCTACATGAGTCGGGGAGGTCGAGTTAGGTATGGGTGTGGTTTTAGGAGGTGTGTGAAAGTGTAGTATATGAGTGTAGTGTGTGTGTAAGTCAGCCCCTTCACCGGACCGGGCCACCTGCGGGCGATCCTAAGGCCGAAGAGTCCTATAGGAACTCATCCTTTAAACTTCCGCATTTGATTTCAACCCTCCAGGTGATTAGGGGTCTACGGTCGAGTTTGTGGAGTTTGCGGGGAGTTAAGAAGTGGTTTGAAATTCTAGATGGTGGATCCCAATTCTAGTCCTCTAAGATAGTCAAAGGAAAAGCCTAAGGCTAGATCCTAAGTACTAAAAAAAAGAAGAGAAGACCTCATCAAAAATGAGGTCAAGACTATTTTTACGACCGAAACTTGCAAACTTTGATGATAGGTGAATCAGAGTCAATCGAGGTTCAAGGCCTAGGCGCCAAAATTTGGCGCCTAAGCGCCAGAATGGCCAGTGTATCGATGATCCGAAGCCTAGGCACCAGATTCCGGTGCCTAAGCGCCACGATTACAGATCGTGTAAAAACCAAAATTATTTAGTTTTTCACACGAAATCTCTTTATATATTACCTTATCTTCGACCCCAATCCCATAGAAACCTTAATTTCGACCAGAGCAATCCATTTTGGAGGAGTTAAAAATGATTTGGAGGCAATGGATAGAGGAAATCATGGAAATGAGGTAAGAGACAAATCTCCCAAAGATCCTCAGCCTTATTTTAATGGTTTTATTGTTGTTAGTATGGAGAAATTGTTTAGTCGATTGGAGAAGATTGAAGCGAAACTTCAAAATATTGGTAATCATCTCCATGAGATGTACCACCAATACGAACACTTGGAATGGCAAACCAAACTTCAATCTGATCATATGGCAGCATATCAAAAAGCTAAAGTACAAATGTACGCGAAGAACAAGTGGATCAATGAAAAGACAACTTTGGAATTTCCAAGGGTGTTGGTGTTCTATCCCTTCGGTCCTAGCAAACTTCATTGTGAAAGAGATGGTAATTGAAGATCGGTGTTAAATAGATCTTATATGTGTTTTAGGTGTAATCGAGTCATGTGTTAGTGTGTCTAATATCAAATTTGTGTGTTTGCTTAATTGTTCAATGTGTGTTGTTGGATTTGAATATTTTCTTTAAATATGTTATTGTTTGTGTTATTTATAAAACGACGAACCTTGATGTAGTCTTGTACTGAAATTTTTTGAGTTTGGAATGGAAGTTATAGATTTGAATAAAAGAATTTAGACACATTTTTGTGGATCTAAACTATCATTTTAAATTTATTGTGAAAATGTTTGGAGGATATAATTTGGATTAATACTCTCATAAGAGTAATTAGGAGTCAGTTTGATAAGATTTGGTGGAAAATATAAAATTTAAATCAAATTTTTGGAAAGGCGAGTCTGGCGCCTAGGCGCCGACTCGGCCTGAACCCGAAAACTCATCTTCTTTACAACCCCACGCCATTTTTGATGCCTAAGCTTCCTTCTCCACTGGTTTTCACGAAAATACCTCCTATAGATCCCATTTGAAGCCAGATTTTCAAGTTTTTGAGCTTGAAATCACACGATTTCTTCATCTCGAGGTCAAATCTACAACATTATTTTCGATCTTTACCATGGATTTTGCTCTTATTTAGAAAAATCAAAATTTAGAGATAAATTTTGATTTTTATGGTTAAATCCATGAAATTTTTAAGCTCTTTAAAGTTTGAAAAGCTTAAATTAGTTTATTTTCCTAGATCCGTTGAATTTATTTCATGTTTTTATTTCACATTTAGATGGCACCCAAATCAACGCGAGGAAAGGAACGGGAAAATTTTGATCGTAGCAAGTTCATCACTGCTACTGCACACTTCTGATACAATGATTTTGCTACGACTCGAAAATTTATCTCGGAGTGAAGTTTTTACGATCCTGGAGGAAGAATTGAGGATACAATCTTTGCGCTCAACTGGCAACGATTCTACTATTTTACTGTTGTTTCTGTTAACCAAGTTGTTATTGAGTTTTATGCTAATTTCGTGGATGCTGAAGAGTACGAGATTTTCATCAGATGATTTGGAGCAGAATTCACTCCCGAATGCATCAACATTTTTTACGGTTTACCGCTAAACATTGAGTGTTATTACTCTGGATTATCTCCATCTGAGTGAGATTTGGATATGATCATTGCCTACCTGACTGATATTACTGGAGCCTGGAAGATTCAGAACGGAAAAAGGGTAAATTTTTCATCTTCTAAGCATAATGGTGTATCAAAGACATGGCATTACTTTATTTCTACTCGTCTCCTTCCATCCAATCATCTGAGCTAAGTTACCAAAGATAGAGCTATCCTCAACTACAACATTTAAGAGAGGAAGCCTATTGATGTAGGGAGCATTATTGATGATTATGTAGAGGCTACTGCTCTTTCTAGCACTTCTATTGGACTTGGTTTTCCATCTCTGATCTATTCTCTATGTGAAAGTACTGGTGTAGTTGCTGAGCTTTCTGAGGAAAAGCTCAAGTCAACAAAGCTTATAGGAAGAGAGAGCGTCAGTATCTATGATTGACTTCGATGTAAGAGTTCTACTACACCTTCTGGTTCATTACCTACTTCAGATAGAGCTTCTACTTCTAGAACATCTACTTCTACTGAGCCACCATCTACTTTTTGGGAAACCATGCATGATAAGCTTATAGCACAGCAGAATGAGTTATTCCTAACTCATTGTAGAGTAGATACGATCGATAAGAAGATCGATCATATCTCTGAGTATACTCAAAGAAAGAGTGATTATGATGCTGAGTATTTTGAGACTTTAGCGAGATTTCAGAGGGCTGAGCACGATGTTCAGTTCCCTACTTGTCCCAGATATTCACCATATGTTGATCAGAAGGATATAGAGTTTTTTTTTGGTAATGACGATGATGAAGCTACAGATAGTGATATGTAGCTTGAATTACCTCTGGAGATGTGTTGATTCTGTTTTTAGAGTTTTTCTTGTTTCTTGTGTTGTTTAGTGTGATGTTATTTGTTAGTGTTTATGTGAACTTTTTATGTTAAAATTCATTTTAGATTATCTGATGTGTGTTTAAAGACTGAAATATGAATGAAATTTTATAAAAGTTTTTTCTGTTTCAGCCTACTATTTAGTGTTTATGAATAGTTAGTAATTTTGCATGATCAAAAATAAAAAATAAAAAAAATATACAATAATAAAAAAAAGATTTTTTAGAAATTAACTCATGCTCTACAAAACTTTTCTATATATGCTTGATCATTTCTGTTATATTCATATTAAAGCATGTGTACAAGTAGAAGTTAGTTTTTCCTTACTACATCATTATTGTACTTAGATTAATTCATGTTTATTTCTTTCTCTCCAACTTTAGAGAATTTCATGATTCATATTTATACTAAAGCTGATGTTTGGAGGAAGGGAAAACATTTATCAAATTTAAATATTATTTGTCCTTAATGAACTAATATTTTCTTTAAAAATATATTAACATAACATAAGGAATGAAAAATTTGTTTAAGATTACCTAAATTTTTGAATTTATAAATAATTTAGTAAATTTAACTAAAATTTTAAAAATTTTGATTGATTTTAAGAATAAAATTATTTAACTTAAAGAATAATAAGATAAAAATTTTTCTATTTATAGTAAAGAGAATTATATTTTTGAAATAGTAAGGAATCAAGATTATTTCTTGAAAAAGAAAAGATTGAAATAAATTTTGAAAAATAATAAATTATTAAAAATATCATATTTATTAAGTAAGAATGTATAAGTTTTTGAAAATAAGTTAAGGATAGTGAAGTTCAAAATCATTAACAGGCTATCCAAACATAGTAATCCTCACTTGAAAAAAAAGAAAAAGATTGAAAAAGATTCCAAAAGAAAAAAAAATAAAAAGAAAAGAAAGAAAAAGAAAAAAAGAAGAAAAAGAAAGAATGTGAGGAGAAGCTTGAGAAAATGCCTAATCAAAAATTGGCTTCACTAGAATTATCTTATAGGAAGAAAACTGATTATATTTTTAACTTAATTTCTATGTACAAATATTTCATGAAAATCTTTTTCTTGTAAATATTCTATGTGAACTTAATATGATAAACTACAATTATTCTTGAAATAAAAGAAAAATTAGAAATCTTATGATTTGGTAGTTAAATGTTCTTTAATTCTTAAAATTAAACTTAATTAGTGAAATTTGGTTAATGATTTGCTAAAGCATTTATAAAACCAAAAATTATAAGGAATCTTAAATATTTTAACTTCATTCCAAATGTTATCTATTTTATGTAATTGAAAGGATTACTTGAGGACAAATAACGTTTAAGTATGGGGGAATTTGATCTACCTAAAAAATACCCATTTTTATGCCTTATTTATGATTCCATTCTTATGGATATTATGCTTTAATGAAAGGTATTTTCATGTTTTTTGATGTAGAAAATTAAAAAAGAGTCCAAGAAGGAAAAAGGAGCAAAAAGGAGAAAAATGGAGCTTATGGAGCAAAATATTAGAATTATTGGTCTGGCGCCTATGCGCCAGAATCTGGCTGCTAGGCACAAGAATCTGGTGGCTAGGCGCCAGAATCCGTGCCTAAGTGCCAGCTCGATACAGACGTTGTTAAGATTTTATGATTATTTTTGTGAGTTATTTTGACGGAGTTAAGCGGTTATTGGAGCTTCTAGAGAATCGAAAGTTACTCCTATTATATAGTGTATTTGATACAATGCATTTGGACACAAAGAAACGATTTTAATCGAGAGGAGGTGTGATCCAAAGTGAAGAGGTGAGAAGACCTGGTCACGGAGTCCAGTGCCTAGGGGCCAGATCCCGGCGTCTAGGTGCGATAGTTATTTTCTAGAAGATGCATTGAATTTGGACAAATTTTGAAGGGGTGCCTTAAGCAACCCTTTGTCAAATTCAGAGCTCTATAAATAGGAGCTCATTCTATAGAAAAAAGAGCACCTTCTCTCCCCCCTCTAGTTTTACTTAGTTTGTTTTAGTCTCTTCCACACTTAGGGTGCCACTTTACTTTGTATCTAGTGAGTTTATTTTGAATATTTAGTGTGTGTTGTTGTTGTTGGAGTCTTTCATCATTGCTTTGGAGTCAGTAGAATTCAGCAGATCACTTGAAGGAACACTTCAGATAAGTATTTCTACCTTGGTTCAATGTTTTATAAATATGTTTTGTTGTATGATTTCAATGTGTTCTGAGTAGTTAGTTATCTTTCTCCTTTCAACTATGAAAAGATAATAAATTAATTAAATTTTGTAGGAGAACTAAATTTAAAATATTTAATACACTGTGATGATATTAATACGTGATCATAGTTTACTTTTTAAATTGGTCATTTAAATTGTTAAAACCTCTTGAAGAATGTTGAGACATATCTGGAGATAAATTCTTAACTAGTAAATATCACATAAATCCTTGTGTAGTCGAAGGCTTTATGTGGGTTATTCAAGGTGAAGTGCAAATTAATATGAAGATATTATTTATTGGGCGTAAAATTAATTAGTTTTTAGAGTGACAAACTAAATTCTAATAATTTGATTTATAGAAAGGGAATGGGTCACTGGTAGGGTCGATCATAGCCACCCTTAGACATCTAGTAGTGTGAGCCTAGATTAACCCATTCTACTAATAAAACATCCTGAACCGATCTATAAATTAGTCAATGTTCTTTTCACCTGGACCAAAGGGTAAAGAACAGGAATGCTTCTATTTGGCACAATACAATAATCTAAATTCCCCACAAAAGATAATTATTCTAAAAATCTTGGATTAGTTGAAAAGGAGAAAGTCATTTAATACTTGCATTGAATTTTAATTACTTGTTTTCTTTATTATCGCTATCTTGCTTACTTGCTTATAGTAAAATTTTTAGTAAATTAAATTTGAATATATATATATATATATATATATATATAAATTACTTTTAATTTGAAAAATTCCAAAATATTTCTTACATTTCTTACTTTTTATAAATACATTATCCCCGTGGGATCGATAACCGAGACTCCACTAGAGCCCGCATTACTTGAACGATACATATAATTGTGTTTAAAATTGTGACTTTAATAATAATTATTATAAAATCTAAATATAAATTCATAAGTAAAAGTAAACATCGCAGATCAAGTTTTTGAAGCCATTTGTCAGGAATTAAATATTCTAAAAAGTGGTATCAAATTCTTGTATTTAAAAGTATATAAAAAGTCACATCGCATCAATAACCCTTGGCACCATGTTGCAAGGATTTCACCCTTTTACTCTACATGCTTTACATGATAACCTCTTGCATCATGTTGGAGAGGTTTGACTTTTTGTAGCTACCCCTCGCACCATGTTGGAGAGGTTTAGCTCATTTTCTTCGCATGTCTCATTGTCACCTCTCTGCACCATGTTGAGAGAGGTTTAGCTGTTTTGACTCATGTTTTTTGTTTACTTCGATTTTGAGAAAATAACTCACCTTCTTTCTGATGTCACGCAAGGTGGATTATTTCCTCCTCTATCTTTTCCTTGACCTCTTGTCCCTTGTTTTTCACCTTGTTTCTTGGCTCAATTCACGTGCTTATGTAGGACACATAAGTGCGCATGTATAGCTTTCTGCTATATGTGGGGACATCAAAAAAGGCTATAAGTGCAGTGGGGACAAGGATAGAATTGCAATAGAGAACCGACCCGAGAGAATCACAGAATAGTATCTCCAGACTCAAAGACCCTGGAGAGGGTAGAGAAAGGAAATTGCCGATACTTTCACCCGTCCTTGGGGTTTCTACCACTGACGGTCTAAAGATGTTATCAGTCCTAGTTCGATTGGGGTAGTCAACTTGTGGATCAAATTAGTTTACAAAAAAATATACATAAATATTTTCAAAAAAAATACAAAATTACCTCAACCACAAAACAACCTACTTACCTACAGCTTTTCTTACTTGCATGACATCCAAATTACAATGAATGAAAAATTTACAAAGGTCTACGGTTGGCTCCTCGAGTCAGGCTAGGGCTACCTTCTGTAGAAAGTCAGTCTAGTAGTCAGTACCTAAGGTTGGACATACAGCACAACTTTGAGTAATTTGCACCATCGCACTTACATCCCTCTTGGACTTGTTGTCCTTTATTTTATGTCTTTTTGTTCCTATGTTGCCTTCTTTGGATTTACTAAAGATTTTCTTTATATATTTGTTTTCTACAGATTTCCTATGAATTTTTTTCTACGGATTTTCTTTCCTGGATTTCCTACGAGACATTTCCTCTTTAGAACTTTTAGTTTTCTTGTGATTCCCTTTTGGTCTACTACATAGGTTTTACACTTAGTACTTCTTTCACACACTACGGCACATACACACACCTATTGGTCGGGCTATTCATGCTCTACTTTTAGTACGTGTTCTTGGCTTTCTTATTTTCCTTCTTAGTATACACATGCTTGCTTGTTTCAGTTTGCCTGCTTTACATTACTGCACATATACCTGCTTGGGACAGTTTCCTGCTTTACTTCTCAAAACTTTACATTACTACATATGTAACTGCTTGGGATGAAATAAATCACTTCACAATATTTCAAAATATAAGACAACTCAAGATTTAATTACAAACAAAATAAAATCTCAACTTCAACTAAATTAAATCACCCCTTTGGATGAATGGGAGTTCCTTGGATGATGCAACCTACGTGTTGCTAATAAGGTCTCCTACGGTCTGAATGAAAGTACGAAATCCATTAAGTTGGATTTAGTAAATTCATCCAGACTAAGGGAATCTGATGACATAATGTAACCGAAATGAGGTAGCCGTGGGGTCCTAACCAGTGGCGTTATAATCAAATTTAACATTTGCTTAAATAAATCACTAAGCCACCTTAATTTTCAACATTCTAAAACACACTACTTCTCTCACCCCCACATTTGTCACCACTAAAATCAAAACTTCTGCAACAACAACAAGGAGCTCTAGGAAAGACACCGAGGGCAACACAATCGAGGAGGTGGAAGGACATGTTCGAGAGAGCAAACAACGAGTCTACAACAAGAGCCTTCTTTCCTTAATAATAACAACAAACCATAGGACTTCGTGGTATTTGCCAAGTGAAATATAAAACCTCACCTCATCTTTTAGGCCTTTACACCTGGTACACTACAAGACCTAACTCTTCTAGGTTTTCGAGGGTGTCATTCCGATACGACAGAAAACCTCACATCTTCCAGGCTATTCATATGATCGACATCAAGTGAATGTAAGTCCTACTTAATTAAAATTGGCAGGATGAAACATAAATTAAATCTTTCCCTAAATTGAGCCAAAAAATAAGATAATTTGAGAAGTCACCGAGAATCTTCTCGAATCTGTGCCTTATCCTAGTCCTTCCTCTTTTGGATTCGACAACAACTCTTTCTCAAGACTTCACACCACTCACCTATTGGATTCTGACTATCAAATTTTGTTGAAGAGAACCTTAGCCTTTTTTAAGTCGTAAGAACATATTTCGTGATTTGTATCGAAAGTTTTCTTAGGTAATCCCAATTAACTAAGATGTAATTAACTATAGGGGCTTGCCCTTATAGGAAACTTTTTCGAACCAAGCTTAATATAAACCCTATTTAATCCTTTGTATTAAATGGGGGAACTTTGATTCACTTTAAAAATTACCTTATTTTTAGTGTAGATTTCATGCTAACTTTATGCAAATTTTTAAAAATATTACACTTTAAAGGAATGAATTTTGCATATTTTTGTCTTCAAGTATAAAAATATAATTTTAGAGAAAATCGAGCAAAAACTTTACAATTTTGAGCCAAAATATGCAAGGAAGAAAATTCTAACTTAGCACATATTGATATGTCTTTCTATGCTTAATATCTTTTATATTTCTCACATGTTTTTGAATGAAATTATACTTTTGAGAAAGGTTGTTTTTATGTCTATCTTATAGGTGAAAATGTTAGGAAAGCAGCGCAACGGAAATGGGTTGAAATGGAGCCAAACGGAGCAAAACAGTGAAGCTGTGCACAGCGTGGCTCCTAGGCACCCAAACCAGCTCCTTGGCTCCAGTGACGATGAGAAAAAGATGCCTAGGCACAAGAATTAAGGCGTAGGTGCCAGAATCATCCAAAAAAGGTTATTGGACGGATTTTTGACAAATTTAGGAGTTATTTTGATGGTGTTAAGTAGTTTCTAGACCTTATAGAAGATTAGAAGTTACTCCTAATATATAGGACATGTGATATAATATATCTGGACACATTGGAATGGTTTTAATCGCGAAGAAGTGCGACCTAAAGTGAAGCGGTGCGAAGACTTGGTTACAGGAGTCTGGCGCCTAGGCGCCAGATCCCGGCGCATAGGCGCTAGAGTCGGTTTCTAGAAGATTCAATGAATATGGACTACTTTTGAAGGGGTGCTTTAGGCAACCCTTGGCCATTTTCAGATCTCTATAAATAAGAGATATTTCTACAGGAAAAAGAGACTAGTCTCTCTCTCTCCCCCCTCTCTTTCTTCCCCCTTAGTCACTTTAGTCATTTTAGAGTCATGAAGATGTAGACTTCTACATCTTATGGAGAGATTGGTGACTGATTTTGAGATATTTATGTAAGAGATGTACGAGTGGTGCATGGATCGGTGGGAGACTTTGACGGAGAGATCTTCTTCTTTCCTTCAGAGGGGAAAAACTAAGTATTGTGTTCTTCATTCTCTTGTAATTGTTGTAAACACTTTTTAATAGATTTTCTTTGTTTCAAACCGAGTTTTCTGTCGTGATTTATCCATGCTTCGTAAGTGATTTCTTTAATCATTCTTTTAAATGAAGTAGTGGCCTGTGTAGGAAAATTATTTTTATAGAATTAACTATAAAATGCTTACAGGTGATAGATAGTTGCATAAATATAATAGAATACTAATGAAATAAGTTCCTTGTTGGCACTTAAATTATTACATAATTCTATCAACACTTTTTACTTCTTATGCCATTATTTTCATTTAATTTTATTTTGTAATGAAATAGATGCATGTTTAGAAATTAAGATTTGCTTAGATATTCTCTTATTAAATTATGGTGATGATATTCATACCGAATCTTCATTTACTTTACAAATTGATCACTTGTATTGTTAAAACCTGTTCAAGAATTATGAGACCTATCCGGAGATGAGTTCTTAACTAGTAAATATCACATGAATCCTTGGGTAATCTTAGGCTATATGCGGGTTATTCATGGTGAAGTGCAAATAAATAGGGAGATATGATTTATTGGGCGCAAAATTAATTAGTTTTTTGAATGACAGATTAAATTCTAAAAATTTGATTTATAGAAAGGGAACGGGTCACTAATAGGGTCGACCATAGCCACCCTTGGACATCGAGTAGTGTGAGCATAGATTAACCTATTCTACTAATAGAACATCCTGAACTGATCTATAGATTAGCCAATGTTCTTTACTCCTGGACCAAAGGGTAAAGAATAGGATTGTTTCTATTTGGCACTACTACATAAAATTCTTAGCATTTCTTTCCTACACATTATCTATGTAATTGCAAGAGAAAGGTACTCTTTAACATCTCAAAATTCTTCAAACCAATTTATCCATAAGTTATCTTTTTATTTAAGAACTTTATTTACGATTAGTTATTAAAAAAATCCATTTTAATTAACATTCCAAATTTAGGCCTTATAGAAAATAGATTGGAATTAGCCTAAAGGATTGCTTACCTCGCTTCTCTGTGGGATCGATAATGGGGTTATAAAAGAAAACCCCAAATTACTTGAAAAGATACGTACACTTGCGTAGTACCCCTAGTGTATAAAATATTTTAAAAAATTTTACAACATTTTAATTTTATACACTATCCGCTATTTAGAAATTGGGACAAGTTTTTTGCCATCATTTGGAATCTAAAATTACTGCGTTATTGCGGGTCGGGTCTAGTTTTTGGCAATATTGTCGGGGAAGCTTCGGTAAGAACTTTAG
This sequence comes from Papilionanthe hookeriana x Papilionanthe teres, assembly GCA_022702705.1. Lineage (NCBI taxonomy): Eukaryota > Viridiplantae > Streptophyta > Magnoliopsida > Asparagales > Orchidaceae > Papilionanthe > Papilionanthe hookeriana x Papilionanthe teres. The sequence goes on along the minus strand of CM040423.1, from coordinate 92,928,877 downwards.
GAGAATTTTTGTTGAAATAATTAGGTTTAAACTTGAAAAACGGTAGTGTCGTAAAAATAATTTTTGTGTGAAACGTGTTTTGTTATATGAAAAAATGTTGTAAAAAAAGAAAAAAAATTTTTGTGTGAAAAATAAGGTGTTCGTGAAAATGTTTTGTTGTGCTGAATATATTTCATCTATTAATTGTTTAATTGTTAATGTATTATTTGTTTTTCTATGTATTCGAAACAAAGGATCTACAATAATGGTGCTTTATGATCCTGAGTTTGAAAAAAATAAAAACTTTCAAGATAATAACTTAGAAAATCATCATACTTCATTGAGGGATTACGTAAATCCTACGACAGATGAAATTCACTCAAGTATACAAAACTCTGTCATAGAATCTGACCCGTTTGAAATAAATCATGAGATTATCTAACTGGTGCAGAACAATCAGTTTGGAGGAACTCCTTTGGAGGATCCCTATTTACACTTGTCTAGTTTTCTAGAAATTTGTGCTACATTTCATTATGACTTTATGTCAGACGATGTTGTTAGGCTAAGGCTTTTTCATTTCTCATTAAGGGATAAGGATAAAATATGGTTATACTCATTAGCACCTGGCTCTATTAAAAATCGGGAGGAGTTAACTCAGAAATTCCTAGCTAAGTATTTTCCACCTTCAAGGACTACTAAACTTAGAAACGATATTATCTCATTTTGTTAATATGAAGGAGAAACAATATACGAAGCATGAGAAAGATTTAAGGAACTCCTAAGAAAGTGTCCACATCATACTCTGCCCGATTGGTTAATCATTCAAACTTTTTATAATGGGTTAGTAGGATCCCTTAGGTCTATAAATGATGCTACTGTTGGTGGTTCATTAATTTCAAAATGATTTGATGAAGCGTATCATTAATTAAAAAACTGGCTACAAATGAATTTCAATGGCCCTCTGCAAAAAAAAATATCATAAAAATGTAGCTAATGTGCATGATACAAATGTGATTACAATTCTTGCATCTCAGGTTTCCACAATATCAAGGAAGTTGGACCAATTTGGAATGAACCAGCCTCAATTTACTTTTGTATGTAATGAAAGTTCATTAGGGCGTATAATTGATTCTAACTTATCATATGACGCTTTAAATACCATAGACAACCCATATTCTAACTTTTACAACCTGCGTTAGGAGAACCATCTTAAATTTAACTGGAATCATACTACTGATGGTGGAAACAAAAAATGGGAAAATAATCATGTGAATCCTAATTGAAGTTGGAATAATCAAGGGAACACAAACTATAGTCATTCATATCCACTGGAATCTAACAATGATCAACAATTTGAGGATAAGAAGATGTCTATGGAAGAAGTGGTATTAAAAATGGGAAACCAGTTGCAAAGATAAAATCCTGCGATTAAAAATATAGAGAATCAATTGGGACAAATGGCTAATTCACTTAGAAATAGACCCCAAGGAACACTTCTACAGCAACATTGAGATCAACCCTAAAGAGAGCACTAATGAAGAAGTAGAAGCTATCCAATTAAAAAGTGGAAGAGAGATAGAGGATGTGATTAGAAAAGAGAAAGATGTTGTGAGAGAAACAGATGAAACCAAAAGATCTGAGAAACATGTTTCTAAGGATTTGGAAAAATTAATTTCTCCAACTAAAATTTGTTTGGAAAGACCACCACCTCCATTTCCTCAAAGACTTAGACAACATGAGTTGGATAAGAAATTTTCAAAGTTCATGAAAGTACTTATGAAATTGACGAGAAATATTCCTTTCACTGAAGCTTTGGAACAGATACCAAGTTATGCAAAGTTTATGAAGGAGATATTAAACAACAAAAGGAAATTTAGGGATTACGAGATAGTTGCACTAAGTGAGGAGTGCAGCGCTATACTTCAAAAAAATATTCCTCAGAAATTTAAAGATCCTTGTATCTTCACAATTCCTTGTGCAATTGGAAAAAGTTTATGTGGAAAAGCTTTATGTGATTTAGGAGTGAGCATTAATGTGATGCCTCTATCTATATTTAGAAGGTTAGGTTTAGTCAATATTTCTCCCACTCATCGTAACCCTTATGTTAGCTGATCGATCTATCATTTATCCAAAAGGCGTTATAGAAGACGTGCTTATTAAAGTGGATAAATTTATCTTTCCTTTGGACTTTATTATATTAGATATGTAAGAAGATAAAGAAATTCCAATTATTATAGGGAGACCTTTCCTTGTTACTGGACAAGCTATGATAGATGTGCAAAAAGGAGAGTTGATTATGAATATTAATGACCAGAAAGTCACTTTTGATGTATTAAAGACTATGAAATATTCAGCTGAGAGAAAAAATGATGATTGTTTTTGGATAGATGAAATTGATTATCTAAGTAAAGACCACTTCCAAAAAAGTTTTGAGAGTAAATTAACAAATGAGATTGAAATGGATTTTAATGATGATTCAAAAATGTTATTTAAAGAAGACTGTATGTATGTTCAGGAGAGGTGTGAAATGATGGACGCTACCAAAAGTAGTAAAATTTTAATTCCATTTGTTGAAAAATCTCATGAATTTAAGATGGATGTACCCCATACAATTTTAAAGCCTACCTATTTAGGGAATTCATCTACACAACTAGTTTTAATATCTTTAGATGTGACTCAATCACAAGGAAAACTTGAATTGAATGATGAACATGATAAATTTTTTGAACTAGGACTTGGAAGCGAATTTGAGGATATATTTCAAAAGAACTTTGAGTAAAAAAAAGGATAAGGATATTGGAAGACCATTAAAAGAAATTCCTAAGGAATTAGAAAAAACTATTTCCTCAACTATGATAGATCCTCCATCATTTAAGAATTATAAAGAGGAAGAATTGGAAGATAATTTGAAACAAAAGAGTAACATAGAAGATATTGATCCAAAATCTGAATTATCTAAAGAGAATCTGATCCAAAATTTGGGAGATATTGAAGTATCTTATAAAGATCCATTTTCTTTTAAATTTCAAGGATGATATTAATATGTAAATTCAGAAAATCAATAGAAGAATATTGGATCTAGAAAGAAATATGAGGAACAATGATATAAATCAAATTGAAAATGAAGAGCTGAATGAAAAATTGAAATTTGAGGATTTTACAGAAATCCCTGGATCTGGAAATGATTGGGCGATTGACCGAGGATTACTTAATTGGAATTTTGATTTAGGAGGAATCATTTGTCGGGCCCGCAACGTTAAAACCAAGCATTTTTGTACGGCTTTTTTTTAGGTTGTAAGTTTAATTTTAAAAAGTGGTCGCCTACAGAAGTTGTCGGCGAATTTAAGATTTTAAATTTAGTTTAAATACATATATATATAATTTGAAAGTAGCATTTTAATTTTGAAAATAATTCTAAGTTTGAAAATTTTAAGATATGAAATCAAACCGATCTCACATCTAGAAATAGTTTATATAAACGAGCACCGCACCACAAACCGTGTATCTATCCCGAAGAATAGACACCTGCTTAATGATGGGGCTCGATTAAATAAACTAGAAGATTTGTGACATCCATTTGGTCTGCGAACCAATTTTATAAGCCAACAAGTTCCCCTGCTTAATACAATGAAATTAAGCAGCGTTTATATTACCTGGGTTCTTAAAGTTCCCTATAAGAGGAAGCCCCTATAGTTAATTACATCTTAAATGACTGGAATCATTTAAGAAAACTCTAGATAATGATTAGTGGTTTTGCTCTCAAGAATTTTAAAGTTTAAGGTTTTCAAAGGATTGAATTTTGAAAATTTCAAAAGGGAATGGATCAAATTTGGAATAGTTTATTTCAGGAGTCCAAAGGAAGAAAAGTACGAGGAGCTGAGGATCCAAGAAGAATCTTGGCAACTTCCTAAAATATCCTTTTGTTTGGCTTCAATTTAGGAATTTATTTAATGTTGCAATCCTACAAATTTTATTTATTTAGGTCTTATATTTGTATAACATAATCACACAAAAAGCCTTGAAGATGTGAGGGTTTATGTCGTACCAAAAAAACCTCGGAGTCCTAAGACCGGTTAGGGCTTAATTTGCATAACTTGATTATACAAATGCTTAACAAAAAGTTGAGGAATTATGTTGCACTAAGCAAACTACCTCGAAATCCTATGGCTTGGTTATTTAATACTAAGGAAAGTTTAGCTGATGTAAAGTTGTTTTGCTGATGACGATGGTCGAGCTGCCCACCTTGCTCCAAGCTCCTTGTTGTTGCAGAGGTTTAGTTTTAGAAGTCATAAATCAGGAGATGAGGGAAGTGTTTTAGTTTAGAGAAAATCTTAAAATCCAAGTGTTTTTTAATATTTTAATTAAAACAAATCTTAAAGTTAATTAAACAGAACCCATTAAGATCCCACGATTCCGTCATCCCAGCACCGTTATTTTCATTGAATTCACTTAGTCCAGATGAATTTGCTAAACTCAACTGAATGAGTTCCACACTTTCATTTAGACCGTGGGAAATCTCGTTAGCAACACGTGGGTTACATCATCCGAGGTATTCCCGATCATTCAATGAGACGTTTTAATTTAGTTGCAATTGTAGTTTTGTTGTTTTGTTTGTGATTAAATTTTGAGTTGTTTTATATTTTGAAATGTTGTGGCTGTGAATTTTATCTTGTAATGACTTTTAATTTAATGTTAGTTTCAGTTCAGGGACTACCCTAAAGGTTTTGGTTTTCATGCAACAGTCTTGTTTAACATGCAAGAAAAGTAAAGTACAATGCATGTAAGTAAATTGTAATAAAGTAAATTGCAATAAAATAAAAGCTTACCTGGAGGGTCTTCCCGTCATCCCAAGCTGTACTTAAAACACATGTTAAAGCATTTAAATATTTCAACAAGTACCTAGGTAAAGCTAAGGGAAGGGTTTTGGTTTTCTACCAAATTCCTAATCCTATAACTAGTCATCTCCTATGACATCTAGGTTCTTGTGTTTTGTTTAAGGATGATTTTCTTCATTAAAGAACAATTAAATTTAGTTGTTCTTCGAAAACATCCCGTCATATTGAGGAAGTGCTTAGGACAAGTCCTAAACATCTTTTCAATATTTCTGGGATTGTTTTGAGTCCAAGTAAATTTAGTTGTACAGGTGAATTAATCATCCAGGAGTTTAGTTAAACTTTGTCTCTTGCTCAGTGAACATGGGTATTTGATTACTCGATGAATGAAGTGACATCTCACTTAATACTCTATTTAAGAGTTATAATAATTAAAGCCTTTAAGGGCAAGTTGGTTTATCGAGAATTTTAATCATTCTTAATTAAAAGTTTGAATTAATAGTTTAAAGTGTTTTAATTTAATAATGAGGTTTTAATTAATAAATTTAAGTTTGGAATAGTGTTCAAATTATTTTAGATTTAATTCTTAATTAATTCATTTAGGTTTGTTGTTAAATGATTTTAATTCAATTTGATTTAAATTTAAATTTAATTTAATTTAACTTTAATTTAATTTTTAATTTTAATTTGATTTAAATTTATTTAATTTTTAATTCAATTTAATTTTAATTTAATTTAATTTTAATTTAATTTAATTTTAATTTAATTTAAATTTAATTTAATTTTAATTTAATTTAATTTAATTTTAATTTAATTTTAATTTTAATTTAATTTAATTTAATTTAATTTAATTTAATTTAATTTTGTTTAATTTAAGTTTAAATTTTAGTTTAATTTAATTTAATTTAATTTAATTTTAGTTTTAATTTTAATTTAATTTTAGTTTTAATTTTAATTTAATTTTAGTTTTAATTTTAGTTTTAATTGTTAATTTTAATTATCAATTTGAATTAATATTTTAATTTTTAATTAGGAATTAAGTATTGTTAAAGTGACTTATTTAGGGATTTTTAAATTAAAGAATAAATATCCTCTTAATAACATCCCTATTTTAATGATCCAAATTTAAATATATTCTTTCCAAAATTTAAATTATTTAATTAATTAAAGTTTCATTTTTTGATATTTTCAAAATGTTCAGTGGGTTTCTACCCCATAATTTTCCTAAGTTTCAATCATCCAGCAGAAAGTTAAAATCAAATATTTTACCCCCCATTTTTGATTAAATCTAAAGTTTCAATTAAGGGTTAAAATTTTTAATTATCTTTATGCCCTTTTAAGCTTATTTATTTCATAACTCACTAAATTGAGCTCAAATGAATTTGAAATTTTTATGTCACCTCACTCATATGGCAATCAAGACATTAGAGGAGAAAATGTGATTTTTTCTGAATTTAATTTTTTTATATAATTATTTTTATTAGAAAATAGGTGTTTTCAAAGAAAATTCAACCACATGACCAAGGAAAGGTTTCTATCCTTAAGAGAAATATGGGATGTTTCTAATGAATAGAGGACCACTTGGACCAATTTTGGTGATTTTTTGAATGATATTTTATTTATTATAATTATTTTGAGTTTTAGAGTATTAATTAATTATAAAATAAAATTAAAGTTGAAAAATAAATTTTATATTTTTCTTAAATCTCTCTGACTTCAACGAGTTCAGAGAAATAAATTTTATAATTTTTTTGTTTTCCTTTGATTTATTGCAATTATGTTAGTGAAAAAGGTTAAAAACTCATTTTTTAATATTAAAAATTACATTAAGCCTTTAAAATTTAATATCTCACCCTAGGGACTTAGGAAAAATATTTGGTTTATTCCTAAGTGATTAGGAATCAAAATTTGACATTTTTATGGTTTTTAATATTTTTATGATTTTTATTATTTTTTAATTATTAAAATATTAAAATATTATGAAAAACCAACTTTTTTAGAAAATTCCAATTTCAATTTTTCTAAACTCCCCTGTTATTAGAGAAACCCCAAAACCATTTTTGTGAATTTTTGAAAAGTATTTTTGGAGTTATGAATTTTTAAAGTTCTATTTTGCTTATGAGGCTTAATTAATCCATTTGATAGGGTTAATCAAGTCCAATTGATTTCAAATTTTTTGTGAGGTCTCTCTGATCCTAAAAATTTGTGAAGAATTGTTTTCATGTCAATTTGATGTGTGGTTAACCCTAATTAATTCAAATTCAATTTTAGGGGTTTAGGCCAATTAACGTTATTATGAATGAATTAACTCAAAATATATTTTTCATAGGGTCCTCTGGTCCTAAGAAACATCACCAAATTTTCTTAGAATTTATTTTACAACTTGCTAATTATTAGAATTAAATTACCTAAAACAGTGACATGAACTTGAAAAATCAATAACTTTTCACAGAGGTGGCATCTGACCTTGAAAAATTCAGGGAATGCTCCCAAGATCAGAGGCTTCAAAAGCCCTATGGTCTCATGTCATGTTGAATTATCTATTCAAATGAAGAATCAAAATACTAAAAATAGTAAATAAATTATTAAAAATAAAATACTCATGCAATTAATTTGATTTCTTTTCCACATTATTCTCCTCTGTTCACCGAGCAAGAGGGTATTTTTATTTTATTTTTGTGATTTTTCCATGCAAAGATATGGATTTTTGAAGTTCTAGGCATTTAAATAATTCAAAAATACCCTATTTATCTACTTATCCACGCGGCGATAGCGCAACATCGGCAGCTTCGAAAGCCCACGCGGCGCTTTCCCATTCGACGCAGCCATCCGACTCAGCTCTCCGAGGGTCCGCGGTTCATGTAACATTCCCTGGTCCGGTGCAATCTGAACCGTCTGCTTGATACACATGAGATCCAACGACTCCCGGTCATCGTCTACGACTGGTGTGCACCTGTGACCGTCCACACTAAAATTCTAAGATCTCACTAGAATCTCAATGGATTTTCGAGTTCTTATGCTCTATGGATTCACCTTGAAGAGAAGAACACATCCATACGGTCTATAGGCTATGAAATTAAACTTAAAAAAAATGGAGAATCGCTGGAAGCTTGAGAGGAAGAGTGAGTTCATACCTTTGCTCAGAGAAGTGAAGCTTCGATCTAAGAGTTGTACCACATTCGATTGAGTCCAGGCAAGCTATAGATGAAGTCCCTGGCTCTGGGGAATTGTCTAGGTATGAAAGTGACAATGGCCGATTACAAAGCTTGGAGGCTGGAAGCAATGGCTGGCCTGGTGAGGGGGCTTTTGCTTGGGAACTTCTCATCTTGGTCTGGTGAAGGTGTAGGACCAATCAATTTGGAGATTGGCCCACTATGGTGAAGTGTCCTGTTTTTTAGGTGGATTTTCAACTAAAAAATTGAGCTCTGTTACTGGGGATTAGGGTAAAGGAACACTGGGGATCAACTGCTCTGGGTTAGGTAGAGGTCCTGAAGCAATTTTGGCAGAGTTTCCTTAAGGTCTGGTTCAACTCCTTGCTTTGGCCGAGAGGTGGTGGTGTTTAAATATGCATGGCTGAAGGGCTTCCCAGGGGCAATTGGAGGGTGAGATCAGCTGCTCAGGGGAGGAGAAGAACATCTTTGTTGTCCATTTGGGTTTAGACAAGTCAGCAAGGGAGAATTAGAAAGTTTGGCTCACATGGAGCTTTCGGCCATGGCATTTTTCGGTGACTGTGGTGGCTGGCCGACCAGGCATTGGTCACCATCTTGACCAGTGAGGTCAGGGTTGGGGTTTGGTGCAAGCAATTGGCTATTGCCATGTGTAAGGAGGTTTGATTAAAATGGCATGGGGTAAGGGTCATGTTGGCTTGATTTTGGTCAACTCAAGTATTTGGGTTTGGTGCACCCACCAAGGGACTGATGTGGGCTGAGGGAGGTCAGATGAGTCAGCTAGGAAAGGGTAGTGAAGTCTCCATCCATGAATATTTGGATTAATCATGGATTAAGGTGAAGCATTAAAAGGGTTAAAACCTTTTTAAGGGGGTTTAAAAGAGGCTCCTCCTTTTGCAATTAATGGTATGATGATGTGTAAAGTGATTCTCGTGGCTTCATGTGGCTTGTGCATGGCTTCAAAGCTTGCTCATGGCTTGACTTACTTGCATGAGAAAGGGATTTTGGGATTTTTGGCATTTAGGGGTGATTTGTCATGAGGCTTTATTTGGAATCATTTGATGATGGGATTAGAACTTAGGGAATGACTTTGATTAAATGGATGGCAAATGAAAATGTCATATGGGCTTTAGGATAGATTTTGGGCTCTTTGAAACGGTTTTAGATGGGATTTTAAAGTGATTTAGGGAAGTGGGCTTTTGGATTTTAGGATGAGCTTTTGGGTGAAAATTTTGTTAAGGAACATGTCAAATAAATGTTGCAATTGGTTTAAGGATGTTTCATGAATGGTTTGGAATCAATTTGGTGTGATTTGGATTAGAATTGGGTTGAATTTGGGCATTTTAGTTAAAGGGGCCAAAGTGGGCCAAATTGGGCTAACTTGGGTTAAGGTTGGGCTAAAGTTGGATTTGATGTAAAATTAATGTTGAGAAATGTTCATGGGAGTGTCACAAAGAGTTTTCAACTTTGGTTGGGCTCTAATTTTGGGATTTTGGCCCATTTGGGTTAGGTTTGGGCTTAGGTCAATTTAAGGGATTTTGGTTTTAGGTTAGGTTTGGGTGGAGTTTAGGTTCAAATTTTAGGCAAATTAAGTTAGTGTTTTGTTTATGGCGGTGTTAGGAAGGTTTTAGAGAAGATTTGGGGCCAAATGGAGTTGAATTGGATGGGTTGAGCTAGGTTTAGGTCATGGGCCAAAATTGGGCCTTAGGCTTCAAATTGAAATTGAGCTCAAATGTCAATCAAATTGGACTTTTATTTAGTCTAAATTGATATTGGGGATGTTGAATGGAAGTTTAGAATTGAATTGGACCAAAATTGAGGTCAATTGAAGTGGTTTGGATTGACATTGGGTTCACTTGGGTTTAAAATGGGTCAAATTGGGGGTTTTGGTAAAAGTGGGGTAAATTGGAAAAATTAGCCCATGGTGTAGTTTAATAAAATGAAATTGGGAATATTTGGGATTTTCTGGAATTTTTTTGGGAATTTTCTGAATTTTTGGATTTTTGGGCTAAGAATGGCATTTTGGGTATTTGGAGGGTATTGGGGGTACTTTTGGAATTTTTGGTATTTTTTGGCTATGGATGATCAATTTGCGTGGGGGGAAATGTTTAGGATTGATTTTGAGGAATTTTGGATAATTTAGGTGATTTTGTAGATTTTGGGTAGTTTCAAGGGCTTTTGGTAGTATCAGTAGGTGTAGGGCCCAAGGGGTCAAAAATTGAAATTTTGGAAAAATGAAGATTGATCAAATTTGAATAAAATGGAATCACTTTGGTTGAGCCATGAAGCTATATTAAGCCCATATGAGCCATGAGAGGATTCATTTGAGTCATTCACTATGTTGTTCCTAACCCTTTTAGCCAGGGGCTTAGTGGTTAAGGACCATCCATGTGAATTACCTACATGAGTCAGGAAGTCAGGTTGGGTAAGATTGTGGTTTTAGGACATGGAATGTGTGTGAGAGTGTAGTGTATGTGAAAGTCAACCCTCACCAGACCAGGCCATCCAGGGTATTCCTAAGGCCAAGAAGTCCTTTGGGGAACTCATCCTTTAAACCTCCACATTTGATTTCAACCCTCTAGGTGATTAGGGGTCTACAGTCAAGCTTGTGGGGTTTGTAGGGAGTCAAGAGGTGTTTGAATTTCTAAATGGTGGGTTCCACTTCTAGTCCTCTAAGATTAGTCAAAGGAAAAGCCTAAGGCTAGATCCTAAGTACTAAAGAGAGGAGAAAAAGACCTCATTAAAAATGAGATCAACAAATGGACCCCCAATAGGTGTGGTGTGCTAACCAAGTACACCGCGCCTATTGGCGTTGACCGAAGAGATCAACAAAACCAACACAGATGTCTAAGTGACAAACTTAGGACTAAGTAGAAGAATTTCTGCTGGGGAGTATCAGGTATATTTTTAAGACTGGAGATTCCTGAACTCTCGCTGGGGAATGGAGAAGGAGGTGAACTCCAAATCACAAGATCTGAGGAATTCGATTTAGATTTCATTTTACTTTTAAATTTTAAGTTTCAATGTGTGAGTTTGGATTTTGATTTGAAGTTTGATTTGAAATCGATTAAAGGAAATTTTGAATTTGAAATTTGGATTTGAAATGAGGATTGAAACCTAGGTTTCAACCTTGAGATTGCGAAGAGAACTGGAATTTAGGTACCAGCCTCGGAGTGAGAATTGGAGTTTAAGTATCAATTGAAAAGGATGAGAGTCAGAATTTAGGTACTGATCTCGAAATGAGAGTCAGAATTTAGGTACCGACCTCACAAAGAATGAGAATCAAAATTTAGGTACTAATCTCGAGAGTGTGAGATTTGAAATTTAAGTATCAAACCTGAAAGAGAATCGAAATTTAAGTATCGATCTCAGATGAGAGTCGGAATTTAGGTACCGACCTCGAAGGAAGAGAACTAGAATTTAGGTACCAGTCTCGGAATTTAGAATTGAAATTTAGTTATCAATTCGAAAGAGAATCGAAATATAGGTATCAATCTCGAATGAGAGTCAAAATTTAGGTACCGACCTCGAAAGGAGAGAACTGGAATTTAGGTACCAGTCTCGGAAATTTCGAATTGAAATTTAGGTATCAATTCGAAAGAGAATCAAAATTTAGGTATCGATCTCGAATGAGAGTCAGAATTTAGGTACCGACATCGAAGGAAGAGAACCGGAATTTAGGTACTCGAGTCTCGGAATTTATAATTGAAATTTAGGTATCAATTCAAAAGAGAATCGAAATTTAGGTATCGATCTCGAATGAGAGTCGGAATTTAAGTACCGACCTCGAAGGAAGAGAACTGGAATTTAGGTACCAGTCTCAGAAATTTAGAATTGAAATTTAGGTATCAATTCGAAAGAGAATTGAAATTTAGGTATCGATCTCGAATGAGAGTTGGAATTTAGGTATCGACCTAGAAATGAGAACTGGAATTTAGGTACCAACCTCGGAAATTTAGAATTGAAATTTAGGTATCAATTCGAAAGTGAATCGAAATTTAGGTATCGATCTCGAATGAGAGTCAGAATTTAGGTACCAACCTCGAAGGAAGAGAACTGGAACTTAGGTACCAGTCTCGGAATTTAGAATTGAAATTTAGGTATCAATTCGAAAGAAAATCAAAATTTAGGTATCGATCTCGAATGAGAGTCATAATTTTGGTACCGACCTCGAAGGAAGAGAACTAGAATTTAGTTACCAGTCTCAAAATTTTTAATGAGAAATAAAAACTGGTTTCAATCTCGAAGATTTATCTGTATGAAGAGGGACCCAATCCCATGCCATCAGAACCAAATTGAACAAAGTTTGTGGCTCCGTGTCAATAGAATTAGTCGATCCTCTAAGTTATAGAAGAAAGAGAATTGAAAGGAGCTGGTAAGTGTACCATGCTAAAAAGACTTGACTTAACGACAAGTCGAAGAGACTATTCAAATTTCAAAAGAGTTTCAAACATATTTTGATTGAGAGAAGAACTGAAAGGTTCGAATCAGAGGATTCAGATCGGAATTCAATTTGAGATTTAGATTCGTTTTGTTTGTCCTTTAACGATCCCATTTTATTATTATTATTATTATTATTATTATTATTTTGTTTATTTAATGTTCATGTGAATTTTGAAGTTCATTTTAATATTCAGATTTTTAGGAAAAATTCTCATTTATTTTCTTTTTCTTTCCTGTTCTTCGTTCAGAGTTCATTTAACTCTAATGGCGTTACCCAGTCAATTTGCACAAAAAGAGGTGAAGGCAAAATATGACGTATTCATTTTCATTCCAATTTGCTGAAAGTACATCATACAACTTGATCTAGTCATGATGACATTTTTCTCAGAAATTTTATGTCTCATACAATCCATGTAAATCCATAACGGATTGTGTAAACTTCTTGCTGATCCATTCAAAAGCGTCTATCAAAAAATCCATGTCTGAATAGTAAGAAACATGGACAATAACATCACCTTCCAAGCCACCCTTGGCAGGAGTGCCTCATGGATGTGCATTGAAGGTGTGCTATTTCCCATGTAACTCACAGCTCGTAGGGGCGGAGACTCTTCAATTCTGGATCTGGATGAAAGTGGTAAGGCATTTTTCTGTCTGTCCATTCTTCTAAAAGTAACTGAGATCCGCTCCACAGGCACTCCTGGAATGCAATGCTTCGCAATGTCTGCTCCGTTTCTTTTTAAAACTAGGATGGAACCTACCGGTAGTGGTATCTCCACCGGCCCTCGGAACTCACTGGGGCTTGCAATCCGGAGGTCAGATCTGAACATGATGTTGCACTGGCTGAGGAACGACACTGTGTAGAAAGGTCTAACAAAGTAATGATGGTCTATATGTGGAGGTATGCAGTCACCTTCCTTGTAGATGTTGATAATGCAGCTGTTGGTTATGCAATCTGCAGGCAGTACCCTCCATGTTATCATCCTTTTCCCCATTCTCTTGATGACTCTTGGCATTGGATCCACCTCACTACGACGGAGTATCCATGGTGGATTCCCTTTTCTGTCTATGGCAAAGTTGTAACAACATCCGCATTGGATTGTAACTCTTCCCTTCCCTGGCATCCATCTTCGGGGTTCTGAATATGTCTTTTCTCTCAGGTGGCCAGCTTGACCCATTTTCTCGCAATTCCGAGGATGCGATCCACAATTTTTTGTTGCTCATAATCCGAGAAAACATCTGTATGTAGCTCGAGGCCTTCCAAGATGTTGACGCTCTTGTTTCCAATTCTTTCAAAGCACTCAAAGGTTTTCTTCTCAACTAGTTGCATTTTCTCCAGCTCGTATTCCGGGATTATCTAAAGTCCTCGGGGTCTAGTAAGATACTGCGGGATGTATGGCTCAACCCCAAAGACGTTCTTCTACATGTCTTGGCTCCTCAGGGATAGTCTCCGTAAGGACATCCTCCGGGGTTGCTTTCGCAACAAGACTCTTCGGATCCGGTACATATGCTCGGAGTTGAGGTACAGACTCTATTTCTGCTTTTCTTGGTACCTCTTTTATCTGTTCTGACCTTCTTGGAATCGACTTTCTTCTTTCTGGTTCCTGACGAACCGGTCTTCTTGGAGCATTTGTATTAACAGTATCCACTGTCTGTTCATATTGATCTTCTGCTAACTTGGTTAGCATTTTGCGAATGCGACGATTCTTATTTCTTCACTGGGTAGCAATGAGAGTAGCTCTTCTTACTCCTTGAATTTCTGTGGGTGGCAACTACTGATTTAATTTTCCTATCTTCTCCGGTTGCATGTGTGGCGTATGTTTTCCTTTTCTTGTTGCTGGGTTGGTGGCTCGGGCCACCCATTTTCATCACTGTCTGGCTGTGAAGTTCTTCTCGATCAACTGGGATCCAATCATTTTCATCATATTGTAAGTCGGCTGGTGTGAAGTCTGAGTCAATCTCTATCACTACTCCATCCCTCACCCTCTTTTCATTAAGTGCTAGACTCACATCATTTCTAAAGTTTAGAACCAACCGCCCGTTTGACATTTCCCTGCGAGAAACAAGGAAAGGATCAGAGTCTATAATAAGAACAAGAACAATAAGAAAAACACTTAAAAATTCTTATTCACTTCTATTAAGTTTAAAGGAAGTAGGAAGGGATGAGGAAATATCAGGAATGAATGGATTTAAGAGGAAAAATAGACATTTTATTATTATGATTTGCCATGTTTTCTTTTTAACATTTTTGTTGATGAGATTTTTTTATCATCCATTTTATTTTGTTTTGGGTTCGGACCCAGTCACAAAGTGATTACTTCACCCGTGTTTCTAGGGATAAGATTCTACTTTATAAGCCACCCTTCGAAACATCAGGTCGCGTAATACTTCTTTAAATATCGTCCATTGATTGGAAGCATGGGTCGTTCTCCATGGCAATTCACGAGTTGGTAGGAACCTCCCGAGTAGACTGTCTCGACCACAAACGGCCCTTCCCATGTTGGTTCAAATTTACCACCTATCTTGCGATGTGCAAGAATAGGTCTTCTGAGAACAAGAACTAAGTCACCGACTTTGAATGTCCTGGGACGGACCCGTTTATCATGGGCCTGGATCATCTTGGCTTGATACTGTTCCAAATTCTGTTGCGTGGAAAGTTGTTTTCCTTCCAAGCTTTCCAATTCTTCCAGTCGTAGTCTGGCATTCTCTTCTGTAGTGATCCTTTCTGCAACTGCAATTCGGAGTGACTGAAGCTGAACTTCTAGGGGCAAAACGGCCTCGGACCCGTACACTAAAGTGTAGGGCGTAGACTGAGCAGGAGTCCTTAAAGTCGTCCTATAGGCCCATAAGGCTTCTAGCAACTTCTCGTGCCAATTTCTCTTATTGCCGTCCAAAGTTTTCTTTAAAATTTGAACGAGAGTTTTATTAAAAGCCTCAGCCAAGCCGTTTTCTCTTGGGTAGTAGATCGTTAAGTATCGCCGATCGAACCCGTGTCTTCTGACAAAATTGTTGATCTTTGTACTATTGAATGCAGACCCATTATCTGAAATAATTCTGTGTGGTACTCCAAAATGGTTGACAACTTGGTTCTTGAAAAACTATAGCACGTGGTGTGCCTTCACTTCTCTGAGTGGTATAGCTTCTGCCCATTTAGAAAAGTAGTCTATAGTTGCAAGAATGAAGCGATGTCCTCTTGAAGAAGGCGGTTCTATCGGACCCACTATATCTGTGCCCCAACACTCAAATGGCCATGACGCGATTGTCGGATGTAGCACATTTGGAGGTTGGTGTAGAACCACTCCGTGCACTTGGCACTGGTGACAACTTTTGGCAACCTTCATACAGTCGGTCATCATTGAGGCCAGTAATACCCTAGTCTTTTAATCTTCATTTTCATTTTCGAACCCGACTGATGAGCACCATAAAATCCTGAATGTACATCTTTAACGATTTCACGAGCCTCGGACCCTCTCAGGCATCTTAGCCACATCTGATCAAAAGACCTTCATTATAATGTATTGTTTATTAATGCGTAAGACAAAGTTCTTTTCTTGATTTGATGGGCTAATGACTTATCGTCTGGTAAGTTTCCTCTCTGCAAGTAGTCTATTAATGGCTGCCGCCAATCTTCTGTATTTTCTGTCACTACTGCAATTGTTTCTATTACCTTTTCTGCTGATTTGTGTATTGTATCCATGTCAAGCTGTGATAGGACCTATCGTCCTTGAACTGACACTTCAATTGACTCATCCTGCAAGCAGGCAAATTCCTTTGCAAGTCGGGCTAACGCATCTGCAAGAGCATTTTCTTTTCTAGGAATCTTGTAGATTGTTACGTTTGGAATTTGCTCCAACAGTTTTAATGGCGTACTGAAAGTACTGCTCGAGTCTTGTCTTTAAAATTTTGTACTGTCCGGCGACCTATTGAATGATCAACTGAGAATCTCCGTAAATATTGATGTGCGTTATTCCCATCTGAATGGTTAATTCTAATCTGCTTATAAGGGCTTCATATTCTGTCTCGTTGTTTGTACATGGTTCTTTTAAGTGGTAGGAGTATCTTAACATCCCCCGCTCCGGTGTTATAAAGATTAGTCTGATTCCTGCCTTACTGAGCATTATCGTTTGTAATTCTTTGTTCTTCTGTGTTGAGGACGCACCGTCGAGCATACAGTTCCCAACGTCGATCATCGGGGTCTTCTAGGTTCATTATGTGCTCGTCAGGAAAATCGTCGTCGAGAGGTGAATTTGCTGGTAAAGGGTGTGCTGTAAGGAAGTCAGCTAGGACTTGTCCCTTTATGGGGCGAAGAGGAACAAAAGTTATGTCGAATTGCAATAGTATCATTGACCACCTGGCAAGTCTGCCAGAAAGCGTCGGTTGGGTCATCAAGTATTGCAACGAATTGACTCTCGAAATAAGGTTGACTTTATGAGAAAGCATGTAATGCCTGAGCTTCTGAGAGGCGAAGATCAGGGCCAAACAAAGTTTCTCAATCGGAGGATACTTTACTTCCATCGGGATTAGACGACGGCTTAAATAGTAGAGAGCATTTTGTTTTCCCTCATCATTGACCTGGTCTAGCAGAGCTCCAAGGGAGTCTTCTAGAGCCGCGGTATAAAGTATCAACGGTCTACCTGAGACTGGGGTTGCTAAGACAGGAGGTGTCATTAAATATTGCTTAACGTCCTTGAAAGGCCGCTGGCATTTCTCATCCCAAACGAATTTGGCATCCTTTTTAACTAATGCCGAGAAGGGCTGACACCTACCTGACAAGTTCGAGATAAAGCGTCGAAGATATGCCAACTTCCCTTGAAAGGATCGTAGTTGTTTCAAAGTTTTGGGAGGAGGAATTTCTAAAATAGCTTTAATCTTCTCCGGATCGATTTCAATCCCGCGATGTCGGACAACAAATACTAAGAATTTCCCAGAGGTAACGCCGAAGGATCATTTTAAGGGATTCATCTTAAGGTTCTATTGCCTTAGTCACTCGAAAATAATTCTTAAATCATATAGGTGATTTTCTTTCAGTTTGCTTTTGATGACCACATCATCCATGTAACACTCGACTTGGTTGTAAATGAGATCATCAAAAATCTTCGTCATCGCTCTTTGGTATGTTGCTCCTGCTTTCTTTAGTCTGAATGGCATTACTGTGTAGATATACACTTCGATCGGAGTTCTGAATGCCTTTAGCTTTTCGTCTTATGGTGCCATCTTTATCTGGTTGTATCCCGACGATCCATCCATAAATGAGAAGATTTCATGTGTAGAAGCGAAGTCGATCATCAACTCTGGGATTGGTAGTGAAAATTCATCCTTTGGACATGCTTTATTTAAAACTCTAAAGTCTACGCAGACTCGGATTTGTCCATTCTTCTTTCTGACTGGTACCACGTTGGTTAACCAAGTTGGGTTTTATTCTTCACGGACAAATTTAGCGTCTATTAGCTTCTTAACTTCGGCTATTACTTGTCGCTCAATTTCTCGATGCATTCTCCTGGGAGCTTGTCTAACTGGAACGGAAGTAGGATCCACTCCTAATTTATGAATTGCGACCTCTGGAGCTAATCCTGGCATTTCGTCGTAACTCCAAGCAAAACAGTCCTTGAATTCCATTAATAGCTTGATTATTTTTCCGGAGTCTTCTTTATTGAGTAAGGAGCTAAAAAAGGTAGGCCTAGGCTCTTCGCTAGTACCTAAGTTAACTTCCGTTAACTCGTCTACTGTAGATTTGATTTCTTCTTCAAATTCTGGTGGAGCGTTGCCGATTGGTAGATCTTCAATATCTTCTGAGGCTTCCAAGCAGTCTTTATTAAGTTCGCAAGTGACAACCAAGCAAAATCATGCATCGTCAACTGATCCTACTGTGTCGAATCCGAGACCATATTTTTAATTGGGAGGCCGACCGACATTATTTCATAATTTTTCAAAGTGTTGTGATCGGTCTTTTGTCCATTGTCGAGGTAAGACACCGTGTTGCATTAAATTTTGAACACAGGGAGAGTACCACTCAAAAAGTAATTCCATTAATTCAGATGAAGTAACATCTTCAAATTGTACATCTTTTTTAGTATTGGAAGAAGAAACACCACGGTAAAACTTGATTGGTTTAGCACCACCACCATGTACTTCCTTGACCACCAGACCCTCAATCTTATTAGAATGGATTGGGGTCAGGGTCATAGTATGTACATAATGGCTAATCTTCTCGTACATTGATTTGTGTTCTTCATTCCTTTCATCTTCGAGAGAGATCTTGAACTATGGTTTCTTATGATTTATTGTTGATGCTTCTTTCTTAATTTCTTCTTCTTCTTTGGAACTGTTCTCCCAATCAACATCGATGACCAGTTTCTTCTGTCCAACTGTTCCAACATTTATTCCACGTCCTCGTCCCCGACCTCGACCTCGGGTGCGAGTTCTGGAGAAATCTTCACCATCTCACCGTAAGGGAGTGGTGAGTAACTGTTGGACTTGAACTTCAGGTTCTTCATCATCTCAAATCTCTTTTGCTTCATTTGGTATGGTATTTCTGGAAAAGATTGTTTTCTTCGGGGGCGCGTAGTAGGCCGCATCTTCATGAATTCCAATCTCGTGTACGGAGAATGGTTGCAAGTCACCTTTGATACACTGTTCCCCTCCTTCGTAATACTTTATGCACTAGTGCAGAGACGACGTTACCATACGGTTTTCATGGATCCATGGCCGACCCAGTAGAGCGTTGAATGATGTCTCAGAATCAATTATGTGGAATTTTACGCTTGTCTTTGCTAAATCACCGGTCTTCATTAATAATGTTATCGATCCAAGAGCTCTTTCTTCTTTTTGATTGAAACCTTTTAATAGCATTTTATCTGCTTCAAGCTCGCGAGCATCAATTTCCAAGTATGCTAGCATCTGAAGATTCATTATGTTGATTGATGCTCCCGGATCAACCAACACTCTGGAGAGCGTAAACTTTCCAATAGTGACTGAAATGTATAATGGTCGGTTGTGATCTGCTGTTCCCAGTAATAGATCATTGTCCATGAAGGTAACACCTCGCTGTTCTCTTAACGAGCAAACCTCGTCGAAGGAATTACCGGCCATTTGGGTTAAACAAATCTTTGGATCAAGTAAAGCCTTGATCAGAGACTCTCTCATCTCCTTTGATAGGATCAGATCATCGTATATGCTTAGTTTGGCTGGTAGCTTCCTAAGATGGGCTAGCACATTGTAGTCTACTTTATTACCATGTTCGTCGGTTTCTTCCTGAATGGGCAGTTCCTCTGCTGGGGTTGGCTCTTCCTGAGCAACCACCTGCTTTCCTTTATCCTTTGGACCCATTCTCGGGGGTAGAACTTTTCCACTTCTTAGATTGACCTCTGTTATCTCTTCTAAATTTACTGGTGTCTCCTCTTGAATCGGAAAAATTGGCTCTTCTGAAGTTGCTTCGGTGTCTGATGGTTCTAATTCTATCATGATCGGAGCCCCTCGGAATTCATAAATGAACTCGTCGCTTGTCGAGCTTTCGTATCCTCTTTTGTGAACATCTTCTTCGTCGTGGTCGTCGAGGTTGTGTATGATTTGAGAATCGTTATTTATATTGGAATCGAGATCCGGATTAAGCCGATTGCCGCTAGTTACGTAATCGTTAGAAACAGTCAAAAAATAGCCAACGCCGTAACCCTTATGATTATAAGATCCCGCCGGGGTGAGCAGATAATCATACAGAGTCAGGAGTGTACGGCTTATTTTCAGGTTATGTGTTTTATTTTGAAAAGGGGGTCGCCTAACAGAAGTTGTCGGCGAATTTTTAATTTAATTTAAATAAATAATTTTGAAAAGTAGTATTTGATTTTGAAAATAATTTTAAATTTGAAGGTTTTAAGATATGAGATTAAACCGATCTCACATCCCAAATAGTTTATATAAACGAGCACCGCACCACAAACCGTGTATCTATCCCTAAGGATAGACACACTGCTAACTGATGGGGCTCGATTAAATAAACTAGAAGATTTGTGACATCCGTTTGGTGCATGAACCAATTTTATAAGCCGACAAATTCCCCTGCTTAATATGAAAGCATTAAACAGGGTTTATATTACCTGGGTTCTTTTAAAATTCCCTATAAGGGCAAGCCCCTATAGTTAATTACATCTTAAGTGACGGGAATCACCTAAGAAAACTCTCGATAATAATCAATAATTCTGCTCTCAAGAATTTCAAAGTTTAAGTTTTCAAGGGATTGAATTTTGGAATTTCGATAGGGAATGGATCAAATTTGGAACATTTTATTTTGAGAATTCAAAGGAAGAAAAGTAGGAGAAATTACAGATTTGAAGCGAACTTCGGTAATTTCCCGACTATCCTATTGTTTGGCTTGAGTTTAGGAAAGTCCTAATGTTTATTTAAATGTTTTGATCTTGCCAATTTTAATTAATTAGGGCTTATATTTGTATGATAAAATCAAACAAATAGCCTCGAAGATGTGAGGGTTTATTGTCGTATCGGACGACTACCTCGGAATCCTAAGACCTAGGTTAGGGCTTAATTTGCACATGCAAGTGCCTAACGAAGAGTTCGAGGATTTATGTTGCACTAGTGCAAACTACCCCGAAGTCCTATGGCTTTGTTATTTAATTCTAGTGAAAGTTTTGCCGATGTAGATTCAAGTTTTGCCGACGACGATGGCCGTGCTCGCCCACCATGCTCCGAGCTCCTTGTTGTTGCAGAGGTTTAGTTTTAGAAGTCATAAATCGTGGGATGAGAAAAGTGTTTTGGTTTAGAGAAGTCTTAATTTCCAAGTGTTTTTTTGTGTTTTAATTAAAACAAATCTTAAAGTTGATTATAACGACACTCGGTTAAGATCCCACGGTTCCATCCTTCCGGCATCATTATTTTTATCGGATTCACTTAGTCCGGATGAATTTGCAAAACTCAACCGAATGAGTTCCACACTTTCATTTAGACCGTGGGAAATCCCGTTAGCAACACGTAGGTTACATCATCCGAGGTATTCCCGATCATCCAACGAGACGTTTTAATTTAATTGTAATTGTAGTTTTCGTGTTCCGTTTGTGATTAAATTTCGAGTTGTTTTATATTTTGAAATGTTGTGGCGGTGAATTTTATCTTACAATGACTTTTAACTTAGTTTTGGTTTCAGCTTTAGGGACTATCCTAAAGGTGTGGGTTTTCATGCAACAGCTTGTTTATCATGCAAGAAAAGTAAGTGCAATGCAAGTTAAATAAATTGCAAGAAAGTAAATTGCAGGAAAGTAAATTGCAATAAAATAACAGAGTACCTGGAGGGTCTTCCCGTCATCCCAAGCTACACTTAAAACACAATTAGAATACTTAAACAAGTTCCTAAGTAAAGCTAAGGGAAGGGTTATGGTTTTCTACCAAATTCCTAATTCTATAGCTAGTCATTTCCTATGACGTCTAGGTCTTTGTATTTTGGTTTGAGGATGATTTTATTCATCAAAGAACAATTAAGTCCAATTGTTCTTATAAATGTCCTATCATATTGAGGAAGTGCTTAAGAATAATCTTAAACATCTTTTCAATATTTCTAGGATTGTTTTAAGTCCAAATGGGTTTAATTATATAAATGAATTAATCGTCCAGGGATTCAAGTTTTGTTAACTTACTTAGTGAACTAGGACATTTGAATATCCTATAAATGAAGTAACATTTCATTTAATGTTCTGTTTAGGAGTTATGATAACTAAAGCTTTTGAGAGTAAATTGGTGTTCAAATGATTTGTGATTTAGTTTAATTTCCATTAATCGGTTTAAATTTGAAATAGTGTTCAAATTATTTTAGATTTTTTTTGAATTCTTTATGTCTTTGGTGATGTTATATTTAATTCAACTAAATTTAATTTAATTTAATTTAATTGAGTTTTAATTTAATTTAATTCAATTTAACTCAATTTAGTTTCGATTTGATGTTACATTAAATTAATTTGATTTGATTTAATTTTAATTTAATTTGATTTAATTTAATTTAATTTATTTTAATTTAATTTAATTTAATTTAATTTTAATTCATTTAATTTAATTTAATTTTTAATTTGGTTTAACTTAATTTAATTTGATTTTATTAATTTAATTTAATTTAATTTATTTCATTTAATTTAATTTAATTTGTTTATTTAATTTAATTTAATTTAATCTTTAATTTAATTCAACTTTTAATTTTAATTTAATTTAATTTAACTTAATCCAATTTAATTTACTTAATTTAATTTAATTTTTAATTTAATTTTATTTTTTAATTTTAATTGAAATTTTTAAAAGAGTTTAATAATTTAATTTTAGTTTAATGATTAAGTCTTTTAATGTTTTGAATTTGAGTTATCATTTTAATTAAGAATTAAATATTAATGAAATAATTAATTTAGGGATTTTTAAATTAAAGAATAAATCTCTTCCTAATAATATCCCTATTTTAATAATTCCAATTTTATTATTCTTCCAAATTTAATCAATTATTTAATTAAAGTTTAATTATTTTAAATTGCTTAATGGGTTTCTACCCTTTAATTATTTAAATTTCAATCATCCAAATCAAATTAGGATCAAAGATTTTACTTGTTAATTTTTATTAAACCTAAAGTTTTAATTAAGGATTAAGATTTTTAATTACCATTTTTACCCTTTAAGCTTAATAATTTCATAACTCACTAAATTGAACTCAAATGAACTTGAAATTTTCATGTGACTTCACTCATATGTGAATAAAGACATGAGAGGAGAAAATGTGATTTTTCTGTATTTAATTTATTTATATAATTATTTTTGGTAGAAAATAGAGATTTTCAAGGAAAATTTAATAACATGACCAAGGGAAAGTTTCTGTCCTTAAGAAAATTAGGGAACATTCCTAATGACCAGAGGACCACTTGGACCAATTTTGATGATTTTTTGAATTATATTATTTTTATTATAATTATTTTAAGTTTTCGAGTGTTAATTAATTTAAAAATAAAATAAATGTTAAAAAATGAATTTTATATTTTTCAAAATCTCTCTAATATCAAGGAAATCAGAGAAGCAAATTTTACAATTTTCTGATTTTTCTATGATTTATTATAATTATTTTAGTGAAAATGCTAGAAAATACATTTTTTTAATTTTAAAATTACCCTAGAGCTTTAAAATTCAATATCTCACTAAATAGACCTAAGAAAAATATGGGGTTTGTTCCTAAGTGATTAAAATTCAAAATGTGACATTTTGGTGAATTTTATTATTTTTGTGATTTTTATTATTTTTTAATTATTAAAAATATTAAAATAATATTAAAAATCAACTTTTTTAGAAAATTAAAATTTTAATTTTCTTAGATTCCCCTAATATCAGAGAGGCTCCAAAACCAATTTGGTGAATTTTTGAAAGGTATTTTGAAAGTTATGAATTTTTAAAGTTTAAAATGACTAAGTGGCTTAATCAACCCAATTAGTGGGGCTAACCAAGTCCAATCGACCTCAAATTTTTATGGTAGGTTCCTCTGATCCTAAAGGTCAATGGAGAATTGATTTGAAGTCAATTTAATGTATGGTTAGCTCTAATTAATTAGAGACCTATTTTGAGTGTTTAAGCCAATTAGGGTTATTTTAAATGAACTAACTCAAAACCTATTTTTCCTAGGGTTCTCTCGGTCATAAGGAACATCATCAAATTTTCCTAGAATTTATTTCACAACATGCTATTTATTGGAATTAAAATACTCAAAACAAGTAACATGAATTTGAAAAATCAATAACTCTTCATAGGGATGGCCTCCGACTTTGGAAAATTCAGGGAATGTTCCCACATTCGCAGGCTTCAAAAGCCCTATGGTCTCATGCCATGGTGAATTGTATACATGCATGGAGAATTAAATTTATGCAGAGAGTAAATAAATTATAAAAAATAAAATACTTAATGAAATTAAATGATTTCTTTTCCACATTATTCTCCTCTCGTTCACCGAGCAAGAGGGTATTTTTATTTTATTTTTCCGATTTTTCTACACAAAGTTATGAATTTTTGAAGTTTAGGGAATTAAATAAATCGAAAAAATCCCTAATTTTCTATTTATCCACGCGGCACCGCGTCAAACTCGGCAGCTCCGAAACGCCGCGTGGCGCGCTCCCATTCGACTCCGCCATCTGACGCAGCGCTCCCGGGGCCCTCTGTATCGTTCCGTCTTCTGATCCGACGCGATCCTGGCCGTCTGTCCGCGCGTGTATTAAATGGACGGCATCCGTTCATCGTCCCCAAGTGTCCTCACCCGAGAGCCATCCACACTAAATCCCTAATATCTCACTCGATACTCAATGGATTTTCATGTTCTTATGCTCTATGGATTCGTCTTGAAGAGACGAACACATCTATCCGGTTATCATGCATCGAAATTAAAGCATTTGAAATGGAGAATCTCCGTAGCTCGGGATGAAGAATTAGCTCATACCTTTGCTCGTAGAAGTGTGGCTTCGATCCGAGAGTTGATGCACCTTCGATTGGATCCTAGCAAGCTCCGCATGAAGTCTCCCGGTCCGGTAAATTGTCTAGGTTGGATTTCGACCACGCCCGATCACAAAGCTTCGGAGGCCGGAGCAACCGGGAAGCCGGGAGATGGGGCTTTTGTTGGTGGACACCTTCCCTTGGTCCGGTGAAGGTATAGAACCAATCAATTTGGGGATTGGCTCACCGTGGAGAAGTGTCCTGGTTTTGGGTGGAATTTCAGCTGAGAAATCGGGTTTTGTCAGTGGGGATTAGGGCAAATCGACACTCGGGATCAACTCGCTCTAAGGGTGGAGAAGGGTTTGAAACAATTTTGGCGTAGTTTCGGCAAGGTTTGTGCAACTCTCCTCTCATGGCCGCGAGGGGGCTCGGGTTTAAATAGAGGTGGCCGGAGAGCCTCCCAAGGATGGCCAAGGGTCGGGATCAGCCGCTCCGGTCATGGGAAGAACAGACCATGGTGGCCATTGGGCATGGGGCAGCTCGAAGAAGGTGGAATTCCAAAGTTTGGCTCCTCCCAAGGTCTCGACCATGGTGTTTTCCGGCGATCCGAGTGGCCGGCCGAGCAGCATGGGTCACCTTCGGTGGTCGGGGAGTCCGTGGCTTCAAGTTGGTGAAGTCAATCGGAGTTTGACATGTGTAAAGGCTTTGAATTAAAATGGAATGGAGAAGGGGTAATTTTGGCTTCAATTTGGTCAACCCATTGGTTTGGGTTGGGTGCACCTCCCCATGGCCTCGATTTTGGGCCGAGAGGATCGCTTGGGTCAGCCAAGAGAGAATGGTGTGGCCTCTATCCATGATGAGGTGGCTAAACATGGTTTAGAGTGTGTCATGGATAAGGTTAAAAAGCTTAATGAAAGATTAGGAAAGGAGCCCCTCCTTTTACCATTAATGGCATGGTCACATGCCAAACTTTCATGGCTCCATATGGCTTGTGAATGGCTCATCCTTGGCTCCATTTGGCTTGGGAAAAGCTTGGGTCAATTTCATAAAAAGGGATTTAAGAAAATTTTGATATTTTGATGGGAATTTGTATGTGGCTTGATTTGGAATTGTTTAATTGATGACTTTGAAACTTAGGGGCAATTTTGATTAAATGGATGATGAGGGGAAGTGCCATGTGGGCTTTAGATGAATTTGGGCTTTTGAATTTGAAGGAAGTGGGCTTTTTAGGAAAGTTTAAGGGGAATGGGCTTTTTGATTTTAGGATGGGCATTTGGGTGAAGATTTTGTGAAGGACCTTGTCAAATAAGTGTTATAATTGGTTTAGGGATGTTCTATGAAGGGCTTGGAGTCAATTTGGTGTGATTTGGGGTTGAATTGGTTTGAATTTGGATTTATTTGGTAAGTGGGCCTATGTAGGTCAAATTGGGCTAACTTGGGCCAATGTTGGGCTAGGGTTGAAATTGATGTAAAATTAATGTTGAGAAATATTTATGGGAGTGTTTAAAAGAGGTTTTGACTTTGGTTGGGCTTTGATTTTGGGGTTTGGGCTCATTTGGGTTAGGTTTGGATTTAGGTCAAAAATGGGCCTTAAGGCCAAAAATGAAATTGGATCCAAATGTCAATCAAACTGAACTTGGATTTGGTCTAGATTGGTATTGGGAATGTTGAATTGAAGTTTAGAACTGAATTGGACCAGAATTTGGGTCAATTGGGTAGGTTTGGTTTGACATTGGGTTCACTTAGGGTTAAAATGGGTCAAATTGGGGGTTTTGACAAACGTAGGGTAAATTGACAAAATTGGCCCATGGTGTAGTTGGACAAAATGAAATTGGGAATATTTGGGATTTTCTGGAATTTTCTAGGAATTTTCTGAATTTTTGGATTTTTGGCCAAGAGGGGTATTTTGGGTATTTGGAGGGTATTGGGAGGTATTTTTGGAATTTTTGGTATTTTTGGGTATGGATGATCAATTTGGGTGATGTGGAAATGTTTGGGAATGATTTTGGAGGATTTTGGGTAATTTGGAAATTTTGCAAATTTTGGGTAGTTTCAAGGGCATTTGGTAGGCTAAGAGGGTGTAGGGTCCCGGGGGTCAAAAATTGAAAATTTGGGAAATTGAAGATTGGGTGGATGTAAGTGGAATGAAATCATTTTGGTTGAGCCATGAAGCCATATCAAGCCCACATGAGCCATGAAGGGACTCATTCGAGGCATTCACTATGTTGTTCCTAACCCTCTTAGCCAAGGGCTCAGTGGGTTGAGGACAATCCATGTGAATCACCTACATGAGTCGGAGGTCAAGTTGGGTATGGGTGTGTTTTTTAGGAAGTGTGTGAAAGTGTAGTGTATAGGTGTAGTGTGTAAGTGTAGTGTGTGTGTAAGTCAGCCCCTTCACTGCACCAGTGCCACCTGGTGGGCGTCCTAAGGCCAAAGAGTCCTATAGGAACTCATCCTTTAAACTTTCACATTTGATTTCAACCCTCTAGGTGATTAGGGGTCTATAGTCAAGTTTGTGGAGTTTGAAGGGAGTTTAGAAGTGGTTTGAGTTTCTAAAAGGTGGGTCCCAATTCTAGTCCTCTAAGATAGTCAAAGGAAAAGCCTAAGGCTAGATCCTAAGCACTAAAAAGAAGAAGAGAAGACCTCATCAAAAATGAGGTCAACAAATGGACCCCCAATAGGTGTGGTGAGCTGACGGAGCACACCGCGCATATTGGTGTTGACCGAAGCGATCAACAAAACCAACACAAACGTCCAAGTGACAAACTTTGGACAAAGCAAAAGAATTTCCGCTGGGGAGTATCGGGTATGTTCCCAAAACCGGAGATACTCGAACTCTCGCCGGGGAAAAGAAAAGGAGGTGAATTCCGAATCACATGACCTGGGAGAATTTCGATTTAGATTTTATTTTGTTTCGGTTTAAGTTTGATGTGTGAACTTAGATTTTAGTTTGGAGTTTTAATTTAGATTGAAGTTTTGTGAAAATTAATTTGAGGGATTTGATTTGAAATGAAAATTGGAATTTCGAGGTTTTAGATGTAACATCTTCAACCTCGAAAGAAAATTGAATTGATCAAATTGAATCATTGCAATGAGGAGAGATCTCGAGCAATGCGGTATTGATGTAAAATCCTTAACCTCAAGAGTTTGATTTTGATGTATTTCATTGTCGTAGGGAAAGAATCCTAAAGCAATAGGTACTTGGATGTAAAAATCCTCGACCTAAAAAGTTTGATTTTGATGTATTTCAAAGGCAATAGGAAAGAATCCTAAAGCAATGCGAGTCTTGGATGTAAAATCCTCGACCCAAAAATTTGAATTTGACGTATTTCAAAGGCAATAGGGAAAGAGTCCTAAAGCAATGGCAAGCTTGGATGTAAAATCCTCGACCCAAAAATTTGAATTTGATGTATTTCAAGTGCAATAGGGAAAGAATCCTAAAGCAAGTGAAGTCTTGGATGTAAAATCCTCGACCCAAAAGTTTGAATTTGATGTATTTCAAGTGCAATAGGGAAAGAATCCTAAAGCCGTGCAGTCTTGGATGTAAAATCCTCGACCCAAAAATTTGAATTTGATGTATTTCAAAGGCAATAGGGAAAGAATCCTAAAGCAAGGCGCATCTTGGATGTAAAATCCTCGACCCAAAAGTTTGAATTTGATGTATTTCAGTGCAATAGGGAAAGAATCCTAAAGTAGTGCAGTCTTGGATGTAAAATCCTCGACCCAAAAATTTGAATTTGATGTATTTCAAGGTGCAATAGGGAAAGAATCCTAAAGCAAGGCAGTCTTGGATGTAAAATCCTCGACCCAAAAGTTTGAATTTGATGTATTTCAAGGCAATAGGGAAAGAATCCTAAAGCAAGGCAGTCTTGGATGTAAAATCCTCGACCCAAAAGTTTGAATTTGATGTATTTCAGTGCAATAGGGAAAGAATCCTAAAGCAGTGCAGTCTTGGATGTAAAATCCTCGACCCAAAAATTTGAATTTGATGTCTGATTTAGATTTGATTTGAAATTTGGAAGGATTGAATTTGATTTGAGATTTGGAAGAAATTTAATTTGAATTTGATTGAGATTTGAAATCTGGAAAGATTGAATTTGAAATTTGGAAGGATGAGTTTGAACTCGGTTGAAATTTTGATTTAAGATTTGATTTAAAATTTATGTTGATTTTGTTTATCTTTTAATGATTCAAATTTTATTTTATCGTTTATTTAATGTTCATGTGAATTTGGTGTTCGTCATTTTTAGATTTTTTTTTTTTTAGAAAGTTTTCTTTTATTCTCTTTTTATTTCTTTTCTGTTCTTTGTTCGAAGTTCATTTAACTTTAATGGCGTTTCCCAATCAATTTGCACAAAAGAGGTGAAGGCCAAAAAAAAATGTGACATGGTCACTTTCATTCCAATCATGTTGAAGATACATCGTACAACTTGATCTGGAATATATCTCATACAATCCATGTAGACTCAAAACGGACTATGTATGATCTTTGTTGATCCATCCAAAGAAGCATCTGTCAAAAATCCATGTCTGAATAGTGGGGTACATGGTCAATAACATCACCTTCCAAGCCATCCTTGGCAAAGATGCCGTATGGATGTACATTGGAGGTGTGATATTTTCCATGTAACTCACGACTCGTAAGGCCGGAGGCTCTCTAGCTCCGGGTCCGGCCGGAAATGGTAAGGTGTCTTGCTCGTCGTCCATCCTTCCGAAAGTAACCGAGATCCGCTTCACTCGGTACTCCCGGTATGCAATGCTTAGCGATATCCGCTCCGTTGCCCTTCGCATCATGACGGAACCTACCGGTAAAGGTATCTTCACCGGCCCTCGGAACTCACCCGGGCCTCGCTATCCGGAGGTCGATCCGAACATGATGTTACACTCGTTCAGGAAAGAGACCGTGCAGAAGGTCCGACAAAGTCGTGGTGGTCTATATGCGGGGGTATGCAATCACCTCGCTCAGTAGATGTTAATAATGCAGCTATTGGGTATGCAATCCGCTGGCAGTACCCTCCATGTTATCAATCTCTTTACCATTCTCTTGATGACTAATGGCATCGGATCCACTCGCCCATGACGGAGTATTCCCGGTGGGTTTCCCTTCCCGTCTTCAAAGAAAGTTGTAGCGAAGATCCGCATCAGTATTGTGATTCTTCCCTTCCCCGGCATCCATCTCCGGGGTTCCGAGTAGGTATTTTCCCTTAGGCGCCTGCTCGGCCCATTCTTTTCAAATCTCGGATACAATCCACGATTTGCTGTTGTTCATACTCTGAGAATACGTCTGTATGTAGCTCGAGGCCCTCTAGTATGTTGATCCTTCTGCCTCTAATTCTCTCGAAGTATTCAAAGGTTTTCTTTTCAACATTTTGCATCCTCTCCAGCTCGTATTCGGAATGATCTGCGATGGCGAGGCCCGGTGACATATTGTGGGATATACGGTTCAATCCCTTCACGTTCTCCTGCATACCTCGGCTCCTCAGGGATGATGCCTGTCGGGACATCCCCCGGGGTTGCTTCTGCAACAAGGTCATGTATCACTGGTGGTTCTATCTGGTGGCGTGGCAGCCTCCTTTCTTCTGATCTTTGTGAGATTTCCCTGGTTCTTTCTGTTATCCTAGGAGCTGGCCTCCTTTCTTCAGGTTCCTGGTGAACCGGTGTCCTTGAAGTGTACGTACTGGCATTAGCAACTGTCTCGTCACGCTGGTCCGCAGCTAGTTTTGTTAACATCTTACGGATACGATGATTCTTATTTCTTCGTTGCGTGGCTGTGAGAGTAGCTCTTCGAACTTCTTGAATGTCTGTGGGCGCGGCGCTGACAAGCCTGCCCTCTGCTGTAGCAACTACAGATTTCATTTTCTTGTCTTCTTCAGCATTTGCCTTTCTTTTCTTGTCGTCTGGATTGGTGGCTTGGGCCACCCACTTTCATCACTCGTCCGCCCGGCAGTTCTTTTCGGTCAACCGGGACCCGAGTCACTTTCCTCGTATTGTAGGCTCCGCCGGTGCGAAATCCGAGTCAATCTCGATTATCGCTCCATCTTTCACCCTCTTTTCATCGAGTGCAAGGCTTACGCCATTCTTAAAGTTCAGGACCAACCGCCCGTTCAACATTTCCCTGCGAAAAGACAAGGAAAAGGATCAGGGGCTGTACTAAGAACAAGAACATTAAGAAAACGTTTATTAAAGACATTTTATTTATTACTCTTATATTTTAAAATTTAACAGGAATGAAGCGGGATAAGATCAGGAAAGAGATTTTGATTTGGAAAAGAAAACAAGGAAAACTTTATTATCACGATTTTATTTATTTTAGCACATTTTATTATTTTTGGGTTCGGACTCAATCATAAGTAATTACTTCGCTCGTGTTTCTTAGGGATGAAGAATTCATTCCTTCAAAACATCAGGTAGCGTCATACTTTTTCAAGTATCGTCCGTTGATCGGAAGCATATGTCGTTCTCCCTGGCAATTCACTAACTGGTAGGAACCTCCTGAGTATACTGCTTCAACCACAAACGGCCCTTCCCAAGTGGGTTCAAATTTTCCTCCTATCTTGCGGTGTGCAAGGATAGGTCTCTTGAGAACGAGAACTAAGTCACCAACTTTGAAGGTTCTTGGGCGGACCGCGTTTGTCATGGGCTTCGAACCATCTTAGCTTGGTATAGTTCTAAATTCTGCTGCGCTGCAAGTCTTTTCCCTTCCAAGCTTTCTAATTCTTCTAGTCGTAATTTGGCGTTCCCTTCCGTCGTGATCTTATTTGCAACTGCAATCCTGAGTGAAGGAAGCTGAACCTCTAAAGGTAACACTCGCTCGGACCCATACACCGCAGCGTAAGGTGTAGCTTCGAGTAGGAGTTCGAAGGTTGTCCGCAGGCCCATAAGGCTTCTAACAACTTCTCGTGCCAATTCCTCTTATTATCGTCCAAAGTTTTCTTTAAGAATTGAACGAGAGTTTTATTAAAAGCCTCAGCGAGGCCATTTGCTCTTGGGTAGTAAATTGTTGAGTATCGCCAGTCGATTCCGTGTCTTCTGACAAAATTGTTGATTTGCGTGCTTCTGAATGCTGACCCATTATTTGAGATGATCCTGCGCGGCACTCCGAAACGGTAGACAACTTGGTTCTTGAAAAATTGTAGCACGTGGTGTGCTTTCACTTCTCTAAGTGGAACTGCTCTGCCCACTTGGAAAAGTAATCTGTAGCCGCAAGAATGAAGCGATGTCCTTTTGAAGATGGTGGTTCTATCGGACCCACTATATCTGTGCCCCAACATTCAAATGGCCATGACGCGATTGTCGGATGTAGCACATTTGGAGGTTGGTGTAGAACCACTCCGTGCACTTGGCATTGGTGACGCCTCTTGGCGATTTTCATGCGGTCGGTCATCATCGAGGGCCGTAGTACCCTAGTCTTTTAATTTTCATTTTCATCTTCGGACCCGACCGGTGAGCGCCACAGAGTCCCGAATGCACTTCCTTAACAATTTCACGGCCTCGAACCCGCTTAGGCACCTTAGCCACATTTGATCAAAAGACCTTCCGTACAATGTGTTGTTTATTAATGCGTAAGACGGAGTTCTTTTCTGATCCGATGGGCTAGCGACCTATCGTCCGGTAGCTTTCCCGCTTGCAGGTAGTCTATCAATGGTCGTCGCCAATCTTCTCGTGTTTTCCGTCACCGCCGCTAACCGATTCTTTTTCTTTTTCGATTTGTGTATTGTGTCTATGTCGAGCCGTGATAGGACTCGACGTCCGTGAACCGACACTTCCTCCGATTCATCTTGCAAACAGACAAATTCTTTTGTGAGACGGGCTAAAGCATCTCGCTAAAGCATTTTCTTTTTCGGGAATTTTGTAGATCGTTACATTTGGAATCGTTCCAACCACTCGTATGGCATACCTGGAAGTATTGTTCGAGTCTTGGCTTTAAAATTCCGTATTGTCCGACGATCTCGTTGAATGATTAACTCGCGAATCCCCGTAGATGTTGATGTCTGTTATCCCCATTCGAATAGTTAATTCCAGGTCCCGTTATGAGGGCTTCGTATTCGCTTCGTTGTTTGTACACGGTTATGTCAAGTGGTAGGAGTATCTTAACATCCCCCGCTCCGGCGTTATAAAGATTAGCCCGATTCCCGCCTTACCGGCACTATCACTTGCGATTCTTCGTCTTTGTGTGTTGAAGATGCTCCGTCGAAATATAATTCCCTACGTCGATCATCGTGGTCTTCTAGATTCATTATTTGTTCATCCGGCAAATCGTCATCGAGAGGAGATTCCGCCAGCGAAGGGTGTGCCGCGAGAAAGTCCGCTAAGGCTTGTCCCTTCACGGCACGCAGAGGCACGAAAGTTATATCGAATTGCAATAATATCATTGACCATCTGGCAAGTCTGCCGGAAAGTGTTGGACGAGTCATCAAGTATTGCAATGGATTAAACTTCGAGATTAGGTTGACCTTATGAGAAAGCATGTAGTGCCTGAGCTTTTGAGCGGCGAAGATCAGGGCTAAACAATGCTTTTCAATTGCGGGATACCTTACTTCCGTCGGAAGTAAACGACGGCTTAAGTAGTAAAGAGCATTTTCTTTACCCTCATCATCGACCCAGGCTAACAGGGCTCCGAGAGAGTCGTCTAAAGCCGCGGTGTAAAGTATCGACGGTCTACTCCGAGACTCGGGCCGCTAAGACAGGAGGTGTCATTAAATATTGTTTAATGTCCTCGAAGGCCTTCTCGGCATTTCTCTTCCCAAATAAATTTGGCGTCCTTTTTAACTAGTGCCGAGAAAGGTCGACACCTACCCGACAGTGTCTGAGATAAAGCGTCGAAGATATGCCGCCTTCCCTTGAAAAGATCGTAGTTGTTTTAAGGTTTTGGGAGGCGGCATTTCTAAGATAGCTTTAATCTTCTCCCGGTCGATTTCAATTCGACGATGTCGGACAACGAATCCTAAGAATTTCCGGAGGTGACGCCGAAGGCGCATTTTAAGGGATTCATCTTAAGGTTAAATTGTCTTAATCGTTCGAAAACAATTCTCAAATCATACAGGTGGTTTTTCTTTACTTTGCTTTTGATGACCACATCATCCACGTAGCATTCGACTTGATTGTGGATGAGATCATCAAAAATTCTTGTCATTGCTCTCGGTAGGTTGCTCCTGCGTTCTTCGGTCCGAATGGCATCACCGTGTAGCAAAATACTCCGATCGGCGTTCGAATGCCGTAAGCTTTTCATCTTCTAGAGCCATTTTTATCTCGGTTGTATCCTCGAAGATCCATCCATGAACGAGAATATTTCATGTGTTGAAGCAATGTCGATCATTAATTCCGGGATCGGTAGAGGGAATTCATCTTTTGGACATGCCTTGTTTAAATCTCTCGAAATCCACACAAATTCCGATCCGACCATTCTTCTTTTCGATCGGCACTACATTGGCTAGCCAAGTCGGGTATTGTTCTTCACTGGACAAATTTAGCGTCTATTAGCTTTTTAACTTCGGCTATGACTTGTTGTTCAATTTCTAGACGCATTCTTCCGGGACCTTGTCCGATCGGGACGAAGCAGGATCCACTCCTAGCTTATGGATCGCAACCTCTCGGAGCTAATCCCGGCATCTCGTCATAGTTCCAAGCAAAACAAGTCTTTAAATTCCATTAATAATTTGATTATTTCTTCGGAGTCTTCTTTATTGAGTAAGGAGCTAACAAAGGTAGGTCTAGGCTCTTCGCTAGTACCTAAGTTAACTTCCGTTAACTCATCTATTGTAGATTTGATTTCTTCTTCGAATTCCGGTGGAGCGTCTCCAATTTGTACATCTTCGAGTTCGTCCGTAGTTTCCATGCAGCTTTCATTGGATTCGCAAGTGACAACCAAACAAAATTCGCATCGTCGACCGATCCTACCGTGCCGAATCCGAGTCCATACTTTGAATTGGGTGGACGACCGGAATTATTCCATAATTTTTCAAAATGTTGTGATTGGCCTTTTGTCCATTGTCGAGGTAAGAAACCACGCCGAATTAAATTTTGAACACGGGAGAGTACCACTCAAAAGGTAATTCCATTAATTTCGATGAAGTGACATCTTCGAATTGTACATTATTTTCAGTTTTGGGGGAAGAAGCACCACGGTAGAATTTGGTTGGCCTTGCACCGTCGTTACGTACCTCTTTGACCACCATACCCTCGACCTTGTTAGAATGAATCGGGGTTAGGGTCATAGTATGTACGTAGTGGTTAATCTTCTCGTACATTGATTTGTATTCTTCGTTCTTCTCATCTTTGAGAGAGATCTTGAATTGCGGCTTCTTCGACTTATTGTCGTCGCTTCTTGTTTGATTTCTTTTTTCTTCTTCGAACTATCTTCCCAATCAACATTGATGGCCGGTTTCCTCTATCCAACTCGTCCTAGCCTCTCTACCACGACCTCGTCCCCGGCCTCGACCTCGGATGCGAGTTGTGGAGAAACCTTCACCATCTCGCCGTAAGGGAGTGGTGAGTGATCGTTGGACTAGAACTTCGAGTTCTTCGTCGTCCCGAACTTTCTTTGCTTCATTTATTACGGTATCTCCGGAGAAGATCGTTTTCTTCGGTGGTGCATAATAAGCCGCATCTTCATGGATTCCAATTTCATGTACGGAGAATGGTTGTAAGTCGCCTTTGATGCACTCGTTCCCCTCCATCGTAGTATTTGATGCACCGATGCGGAGATGATGGTACCATCCCGTTTTCATGTATCCACGGTCGGCCCAAGCAGAGCGTTGAACGATGTCTCGAATCAATTATGTGAAATTTTGCGGTTGTCTTTGCTAAGTCACCGGTCTTCATCGTAGCGTTATTGACCCGAGGGCTCTTTCTCCTTTCCGGTTGAATCCTCTTAATAACATTTTGTCCGCTTCGAGCTCACGAGCATCAATTTCCAAGTATGCTAGCGTTCGAAGACTCATTATATTGATTGATGCTCCCGGATCCACCAATACTCCGGAGAGCGTAAACTTCCCAATTGTAACCGAAATGTACAACGGTCGGTTGTGATCTACCGTCCCAAGTAGTAGGTCACCGTCCGTGAAGGTAACGCCTCGTCGTTCTTTTAACGAGCAAACCTCATCTAAGGAATCTCCGGCCATTCGAGCTAAGTAAATTTTCGGATCAAGTAAGGCCTCGATCGAGCTTCTCTCATCTCCTTTGATAAGATGAGAGCGTCGTAAATGCTCGCCTTGGCCGGTAGTTTCCTAAGATGAGCTAGCACGTTGTAGTCCACTTTATTTCCATGTGTCTCGGCTTCTTCTCGAACGGGTATTTCTTCTGCCGGGGTTGGTTCTTCTTGAACAACCACCGCTTTCCTTTGTCCTTTGGACCCATTCTTGGAGGTAGAACTCTTCCACTTCTTAAGTTGACTTCGTAATTTCTTCCGAATCTAGTGTCGAGTTCGCCGTGTCTCCTCCCGAATCGAAATGACGAGTTCTTCTCGTATTAGCTTCGCAGTCTGAAGGCTCTAACTCTATTGCGACTGGAGCTCCTCGAAACTCGCAGATAGATTCGTTGCTTGTTGAGCTTTCGTAGCCTCCTTGATGGATGTCTTCTTCGTTATTTTGATCGTCGAGATTGTGTATGATTTGAGAATTGTCGTTGGTATCGAAATCGATGTCCGTATTGTCGCTAGTTACGTAATCGTTAGAAACAGTGAAAACGTAGCCAACGCCATCACCCTTATCATTATATGATCCCACCGAAGTGAGCAGATAATCATACAAAATCAGAGGTTCGAGGGATTTCTCCCCCAAATCGGAAACAACTATCCTAGGATAAGCAGCCCCTAGTCTAGCCTTAGGAGTCTCGGTCCTCTCTTCTTCGTCGATTTTCTTCTTCTCTTCAATAGTCTCCTGTTGAGGTGGTTCTTCTATCGCAAGTGATAGTACCGGCTTAACAGGTCTCGAACTCTGAATTAAAGCTCGCACCGAGGCGGTTCGGATGCTGTCTAAAATCTTTTTCGAAGACCTCGTCCGAGCGGTAGTCCATCCATCGTCGGTCGTATAGGGATCTATCTGAATGATGGGATCAGTTGAGATAACATTGACGGAACCTCCTTTCTGGGGTTTCTTCATGTACTCTTTCGGGATTGTTATATTCCCTTTCCGAAGGTTGTCATTGAGCCAACTTTTAAAGGTAATGCAATCTTCTATCTTGTGCCCAAGCATCCGGTGGTAGGGGCAAAAGTTGGGATCACCTTTCTTGTTGACTTCCTCTGGTCTTTTAGGCTCTGGCAGCTGGAAATCTGGAGTCTTCATCAGACTACGGAACATTTTTGGTACTGCTTCATTCTTGAACGGATATTCTCTGCTCAGAAGTTCCCTTAATGTACGTTGCGGACGAGACGGTTGTTCATACTGCGGAGACAACCGATAGTTGGACCGGGGTTGCCGGTAATCTTGTTGTGGTTGCTGCGGCCGTTCTGGTGGTATTTGCATCGGTTGCTTGCCTTTGTCAACTGCTGCAACGATCCCGGATTTCTTTTCAAAGGTCTTCACCGGCTTCTACTTGTCCGTCTTGTCGGCGAAACTTAATTGCTTTGCCTCTTCTTGCAAGCTTCCGGCCTTGCTTAACAACTTCTCGAAAGTCTTAATAGTGAATCCTTTGAGGAGAAGTGCTATCGGGCCGTGAATGCTTTTAAGTAAAATGCCGACTGCATGTTGTTCTTGCAGTTGTAGTTCACACTTCATGCTTAAGTTCCTCCATCGAAGTATGTAATCCACCAAAGTTTCATTCGGCCTTTGTTTCTCTACCACTAAATCACCTATAGTGATGTGGTGCCGAGCTCCGGCGAATCGCTTGACGAAGAGGTTCTCTAGTTCCGAGAACGTCTTCACCGAACCATTTGGTAATTCCGCATACCGGCCGAAGGCGATTCCCGACAGATCGCCGACGAACCGTCGGAAGAGTAATGTATCGCTCCCGCCGGCATTACAACAACTGGCACGGAAGTGTGCAACATGCTGTCGGGGGTACCCGGTTCCGTCGAAGGTCTTGAACAGAGGTGGTACGAAGCCTTTCGGGTATTGGACAGCGTCGAATTCTTCTGGGTAAGGTCTACCCATCCGAATAGATGTCCCACTCTTCGATTGTGCTAAGGCTTCTCGCACCTGCTGTTCCACCAAGTTCTTGATATCCTTTTCAGGGATCATACTTTGTGTTGTATCCTTTTTCAGCTGATCATCCCCATTGACGGATGTAATCTCCTTTCCTCCATCTACAATGTGAATGACCTCTAGGGGTGTCTCTCTTTGTGGTTGTACTTGACTCTGGAAAGTGGCCAGAGCTACGACCATCTCTTCCATCCTTTTCGCCTTTTTCCTGAAGCTGCCTTATCATCAGTTCTGGCTCCTCTCTTTCTGCGGCTGCAGGAGCACCTTGCGAAGCTGATGAAGCTCGTGTCTCAACCATGTTGATTTCTGCGTAGTCGTCGTCCATGAATTCCGATGAATCAATCTCGTCTCCGAACTTTTCTTCTCTTTCTTTTGCCAACCGTCGGATATCGGTTCTCAACTTTTCCATGGCATCTTCTAGCGGGGCTTTCTCGTGTGTCTTTGCGGTTGTCGTGCGATAGCCGCTCGGGTCCCCTTTTCACGAGTCCCCTTTATCGCAGTAGCACTTTCTTCGCATTCAAGTTTCTGGCGAGACTTTCTTTCTGGGTTGTTGTTTCAATCTCAACCGCCCAGTAGTGGGACGCCATACCATCCTTCTAGCGACAGAAGGTCCAGGACCGGATGGTCCGTCGGCCCAAATGTCGGAAGGTGGTATCCTCCCTAATCTGTAATCCTGAGACGACAACGGGCGGACTAGCCTTCATTCTTTTACTTGGTTTTTCTGTCATGATGGCGGGTTCTACTCGGGGCCCAAGACGGGATTTGACTGGCACCCGCCCTATCCTTCGTAGAATCTCCGATACGGGGCAGTTTTCCTTCTTTGCTAACTTTTCTACCAAAGTTCTAGTCCTTTTCTTGCGGCTATCGTTGTAATATGTGGGCTGAGGTAATGTGGCAGCAATCTTGCGAACATTCTCCTCATCCTCTGCGGCGGAGAGGGGATGGAACCTGCTTCCTCCCAAGAGTGGTATGTATTCGAGGCAACGGTGTATATTCCGGCGCTTCCGGAATTTCCTCTAGGAAAGCAATTTCGGCAGCTCGGCTTCTCTAGCGATCCTTCTACTTCGTTTCTTCTTTGGGTCCTTGTCGGTGACGGAATCTTTGAACCGGACCCGATTTCGAAAACGAAGGTCTTACAGAAGATCTCGTACCCTCCACGGTAACAGGTTTACCATAATTCTGGATTTCTTTCCCCTTTGATTTGGCAGAAGTCGGGGTAGGTGCAGAAACAACTAGACCAGTGGGGGTAGTAAGAACAGTACTCCTGTGGACAGCAGTACTCCTCTTAGTCGGGATCCTTTACAGGGGAGGAAACTCTTGGGTCGACCTAAGGTTGAACTCAAGCAGCGGCTCCTCAGCTTCAGATACCTTGTTCTTCAGTGCAAAGAGGGAGACGTCGGTGATCTTGACATTCGTGTTTTCAAATCCTTGTCCAAATCGGATGATCCCATTGTCGGGCAGCTCATCCTTATGGACGGCGAAGTCCAGGTCCGTTGGAGAAGGAGAAAATTTGCTTTGGGGTTTCCATTTGCGGCAGGTAGAGTCCGGTTGTCGATCCTAAGTTATGCTTCTTTTCTTTAGGACGAAAAGAAAGGAATTGAAAAGAGTCCGAACACATTCTTGTTCATGTATTTATAAGAAGGAATCATTTGTTAAAAGAATCACTTATTAGAGGGTATGTTTATTTAGAACGGAATGTTCAAAGGTGTAGAGAAGGTAAGGAATCTGATTCGGAGTTGGAAAGGAAAAGAGAGTCTTAAGCAAGACTTCTAGACTCGAAGGATCATTCCTAAACTAACACCTATTGGGGTCCACCCCACCTCGAAATGAGGTAAAAGGATCTCGGAACCTCTCTGTTTAAGGGTGTCTAAACAGTGGTTCCTAAATCCGAGAGAATGTTGGCTATACTTGTTCAAGGTAGAAATAAACATAGTATGTCAACGGAAAGAAGGGTAGTTCGATCCATTAGG
Source organism: Papilionanthe hookeriana x Papilionanthe teres (assembly GCA_022702705.1). Classification (NCBI taxonomy): domain Eukaryota; kingdom Viridiplantae; phylum Streptophyta; class Magnoliopsida; order Asparagales; family Orchidaceae; genus Papilionanthe; species Papilionanthe hookeriana x Papilionanthe teres. The sequence continues at coordinate 92,888,912 of CM040423.1, read as the reverse complement.
GACATGGATACACTACCGATTTTTGAAAGCAGAATTATTTGACTAAAATGGAGAGAGGAATTGTCCTCACGGAGTCGCCGAAATTGTACGGCTTATTTTCGGGTTGTGTGTTTTATTTTGAAAAGGGGGTCACCTAACGTAAGTTGTCGGCGAATTTTTAATTTAATTTAAATAAATAATTTTGAAAAGTAGTATTTGATTTTGAAAATAATTTTAAATTTGAAGGTTTTAAGATATGAGATTAAACCGATCTCACATCCCAAATAGTTTATATAAACGAGCACCGCACCACAAACCGTGTATCTATCCCTAAGGATAGACACATCGCTTGACGGTGGGGCTCGATTAAATAAACTAGAAGATTTGTGACATCCGTTTGGTCTACGAACCAATTTTATAAGCTGACAAATTCCCCTGCTTAATATGAAAGCATTAAACAGGGTTTATATTACCTGAGTTCTTTTAAAATTCCCTATAAGGGCAAGTCCCTATAGTTAATTACATCTTAAGTGACAGGAATCACCTAAGAAAACTCTTGATAATAATCAATAATTCTGCTCTCAAGAATTTCAAAGTTTAAGTTTTCAAGGGATTGAATTTTGGAATTTCGATAGGGAATGGATCAAATTTGGAACATTTTATTTTGAGAATTCAAAGGAAGAAAAGTAGGAGAAATTACAGATTTGAAGCGAACTTCGGTAATTTCCCGACTATCCTATTTTTTGGCTTGAGTTTAGGAAAGTCCTAATGTTTATTTAAATGTTTTGATCTTGCCAATTTTAATTAATTAGGGCTTATATTTGTATGATAAAATCAAACAAATAGCCTCGAAGATGTGAGGGTTTATTGTCGTACGGACGACTACCTCGGAATCCTAAGACCGGTTAGGGCTTAATTTGCAATGCAAGTGCCTAACGAAGAGTTGAGGATTTATGTTGCACTAGTGCAAACTACCCCGAAGTCCTATGGCTTTGTTATTTAATTCTAGGAAAGTTTTGCCGATGTAGATTCAAGTTTTGCTGACGACGATGGCCGTGTCTGCCCACCATGCTCCGAGCTCCTTGTTGTTGCAGAGGTTTAGTTTTAGAAGTCATAAATCGGGGATGAGAAAAGTGTTTAGGTTTAGAGAAGTCTTAATTTTCAAGTGTTTTTTTTGTGTTTTAATTAAAACAAATCTTAAAGTTGATTATAACGACACCGGTTAAGATCCCACGGTTCCATCCTTCCGGCATCATTATTTTTTTCGGATTCACTTAGTCCAGATGAATTTGCTAAACTCAACTGAATGAGTTCCACACTTTCATTTAGACCGTGGGAAATCCCGTTAGCAACACGTAGGTTACATCATCCGAGGTATTCCCGATCATCCAACAGGACGTTTTAATTTAATTGTAATTGTAGTTTTGTGTTACGTTTGTGATTAAATTTTGAGTTGTTTTATATTTTGAAATGTTGTGGCGGTGAATGTTATCTTGCAATGACTTTTAACTTAGTTTTAGTTTCAGTTTTAGGGACTATCCTAAAGGTTTGGGTTTTCATGCAACAGTTGTTTATCATGCAAGAAAAAGTAAGTGCAATGCAGTTAAATAAATTGCAAGAAAGTAAATTGCAGGAAAGTAAATTGCAATAAAATAAAAGCGTTCCTGGAGGGTCTTCCCATCATCCCAAGCTGCACTTAAAACACAATTAGAATACTTAAACAAGTTCCTAGGTAAAGCTAAGGGAAGGGTTATGGTTTTCTACCAAATTCCTAATCCTATAGCTTAGTCATTTCCTATGACGTCTAGGTCTTTGTATTTTGGTTTGAGGACGATTTTCTTCATCAAAGAACAATTAAGTCAAATTGTTCTTATAAATGTCATATCATATTGAGGAAGTGCTTAAGAATAATCTTAAACATCTTTTCAATATTTTTAGGATTGTTTTAAGTCCAAATGGGTTTAATTATATAAATGAATTAATCGTCCAGGGATTCAAGTTTTGTTAACTTGCTCAGTGAACTAGGACATTTGAATATCCTATAAATGAAGTAACATTTCATTTAATGTTCGTTTAGGAGTTATGATAACTAAAGCTTTTGAGAGTAAATTGGTGTTCAAATGATTTGTGATTTAGTTTAATTTCCATTAATGGGTTTAAATTTGGAATAGTGTTCAAATTATTTTAGTTTATTTTGAATTCTTTATGTCTTTGGTGATGTTATATTTAATTCAATTTAATTTAATTTAATTTAATTTAATTGAGTTTTAATTTAATTTAATTCAATTTAACTCAATTTAGTTTGATTTGATGTTACATTAAATTAATTTGATTTGATTTAATTTTAATTTAATTTGATTTAATTTAATTTAATTTAATTTAATTTAATTTAATTTAATTTAATTTAATTTAATTTAATTTTAATTCATTTAATTTAATTTAATTTTTAATTTGGTTTAACTTAATTTAATTTAATTTTATTAATTTAATTTAATTTAATTTATTTCATTTAATTTAATTTAATTTGTTTATTTAATTTAATTTAATTTAATCTTTAATTTAATTCAACTTTTAATTTTAATTTAATTTAACTTAACTTAATCCAATTTAATTTACTTAATTTAATTTAATTTTTAATTTAATTTTATTTTTTAATTTTAATTGAAATTTTTAAAAGAGTTTAATAATTTAATTTTAGTTTAATGATTAAGTCTTTTAATGTTTTGAATTTGAGTTATCATTTTAATTAAGAATTAAATATTAATGAAATAATTAATTTAGGGATTTTTAAATTAAAGAATAAATCTCTTCCTAATAATATCCCTATTTTAATAATTCCAATTTTATTATTCTTCCAAATTTAATCAATTATTTAATTAAAGTTTAATTATTTTAAATTGCTTAATGGGTTTCTACCCTTTAATTATTTAAATTTCAATCATCCAAATCAAATTAGGATCAAAGATTTTACTTGTTAATTTTTATTAAACCTAAAGTTTTAATTAAGGATTAAGATTTTTAATTACCATTTTTACCCTTTAAGCTTAATAATTTCATAACTCACTAAATTGAACTCAAATGAACTTGAAATTTTCATGTGACTTCACTCATATGTGAATAAAGACATGAGAGGAGAAAATGTGATTTTTCTGTATTTAATTTATTTATATAATTATTTTTGATAGAAAATAGAGATTTTCAAGGAAAATTTAATAACATGACCAAGGGAAAGTTTCTGTCCTTAAGAAAATTAGGGGACATTCCTAATGACCAGAGGACCTCTTGGACCAATTTTGATGATTTTTTGAATTATATTATTTTAATTATAATTATTTTAAATTTTGGAGTGTTAATTAATTTAAAAATAAAATAAATATTGAAAAATGAATTTTATATTTTTCAAAAATCTCTCTGATATCAAGGAAATCAGAGAAGCAAATTTTACAATTTTCTGATTTTTCTATGATTTATTATTATTATTTTAGTGAAAATGCTAGAAAATAAATTTTTTTAATTTTAAAATTACCCTAGAGCTTTAAAATTCAATATCTCACTAAATAGACCTAAGAAAAATATGGGGTTTATTCCTAAGTGATTAAAATTCAAAATGTGACATTTTGGTGAATTTTATTATTTTTGTGATTTTTATTATTTTTTAATTATTAAAAATATTAAAATAATATTAAAAATCAACTTTTTTAGAAAATTGAAATTTTAATTTTCTTAGATTCCCCTAATATCAGAGAGGCTCCAAAACCAATTTGGTGAATTTTTGAATGGTATTTAGAAAGTTATGAATTTTTAAAGTTTAAAATGACTAAGTGGCTTAATCAACCCAATTAGTGGGGCTAACCAAGTCCAATTGACCTCAAATTTTTATGGTAGGTTCCTCTGATCCTAAAGGTCAATGGAGAATTAATTTGAAGTCAATTTAATGTATGGTTAGCTCTAATTAATTAGAGACCTATTTTGAGTGTTTAAGCCAATTAGGGTTGTTTTAAATGAACTAACTCAAAACCTATTTCTCCTAGGGTTCTCTGGTCATAAGGAACATCATCAAATTTTCCTAGAATTTATTTCACAACATTTTATTTATTGGAATTAAAATACTCAAAACAGTAACATGAATTTGAAAAATCAATAACTCTTCATAGGGATGGCCTCTGACTTTGGAAAATTCAAGGAATGTTCCCAAATTCAGAGGCATCAAAAGCCCTATGGTCTCATGCCATGGTGAATTGTATACATGCATGGAGAATTAAATGTATGCAGAGAGTAAATAAATTATAAAAAATAAAATACTTAATGAAATTAAATGATTTCTTTTCCACATTATTCTCCTCCGTTCACTCGAGGAAGAGGGTATTTTTATTTTATTTTTCCGATTTTTCTACACAAAGTTATGAATTTTTGAAGTTTAGGGAATTAAATAAATCAGAAAAAATCCCTAATTTTCTATTTATCCACGCGGCGCCGCGTCAACCTCGGCAGCTCCGAAATGCCGCGTGGCGCGCTCCCATTCGACGCCGCCATCTGACTCAGTGCTCCCGGGGCCCGCTATATCGTTCCGTCTTCTGATCCGACGCGATCCTGGCCGTCTGTCCGCGCGTGTATTAAATGGATGGCATCTGTTCATCGTCCCTAAGTGTCCTCACCTGAGAGCCGTCCACACTAAATCCCTAATATCTCACTCGATACTCAATGGATTTTCATGTTCTTATGCTCTATGGATTCATCTTGAAGAGACGAACACATCTATACGGTTATCATGCATTGAAATTAAAGCATTTGAAATGGAGAATCTCCAGAAGCTCGGGATGAAGAATTAGCTCATACCTTTGCTCAGAGAAGTGTGGCTTCGATCTGAGAGTTGTTACACCTTCGATTGGATCCTAGCGAAGCTCCGGATGAAGTCTCTCGGTCCGGTGAATTGTCTAGGTTGGATTTTGACCACAGCCGATCACAAAGCTTGGAGGTTGGAGCAACTGGGAAGCCTGGAGATGGGGCTTTTGCTGGTGGACACCTTCCCTTGGTCTGGTGAAGGTGTAGAACCAATCAATTTGGGGATTGGCTCACTGTGGAGAAGTGTCCTGGTTTTGGGTGGAATTTCAGTTGAGAAATTGGGTTTTGTCAGTGGGGATTAGGGCAAATCGACACCGAGGATCAACCGCACTAAGGGTGGAGAAGGGTTTGAAACAATTTTGGCGAGTTTCGGCAAGGTTTGTGCAACTCTCCTCTCATGGCCGTGAGGGGGTCGGGTTTAAATAGAGGTGGGCTGGAGAGCCTCCCGGGGATGGCCGAGGGTTGGGATCGACTGCTCCGGTCATGGGAAGAACGAGCCATGGTGGCCATTGGGCATGGGGCGGCTCGACGAAGGTGGAATTCCAAAGTTTGGCTCCTCCCGAGGTCTCGGCCATGGTGTTTTCCAGCGATCCGGGCGGGCGGCCGAGCGGCATGGGTCACCTTCGGGGTCGGGGAGTCCAGGGCTTGAAGTTGGTGAAGTCGATCGGAGTTTGACATGTGTAAAGGCTTTGAATTAAAATGGAATGGAGAAGGGGTCATTTTGGCTTCAATTTTGTCAACCCATTGGTTTGGGTTGGGTGCACCTCCCCATGACCCGATTTTGGGCCGAGAGGATCGGTTGGGTCAGCCAAGAGAGAATGGTGTGGTCTCTATCCATGATGAGGTGGCTAAACATGGTTTAGAGTGTGTCATGGATAAGGTTAAAAAAGCTTAATGAAAGATTAGGAAAGGAGCCCCTCCTTTTACCATTAATGGCATGGTCACATGCCAAACTTTCATGGCTCCATATGGCTTGTGAATGGCTCATCCTTGGCTCCATTTGGCTTGGGAAAAGCTTGGGTCAATTTCATAAAAAGGGATTTAAGAAAATTTTGATATTTTGATAGGAATTTGTATGGGGCTTGATTTGGAATTGTTTAATTGATGACTTTGAAACTTAGGGGCAATTTTGATTAAATGGATGATGAGGGGAAGTGCCATGTGGGCTTTAGATGAATTTGGGCTTTTGAATTTGAAGGAAGTGGGCTTTTTAGGAAAGTTTAAGGGGAATGGGCTTTTTAATTTTAGGATGGGTATTTGGGTGAAGATTTTGTGAAGGACCTTGTCAAATAAGTGTTATAATTGGTTTAGGGATGTTCTATGAAGGGCTTGGAGTCAATTTGGTGTGATTTGGGGTTGAATTGGTTTGAATTTGGATTTATTTGGTAAGTGGGCCTATGTAGGTCAAATTGGGCTAACTTGGGCCAATGTTGGGCTAGGGTTGAAATTGATGTAAAATTAATGTTGAGAAATATTTATGGGAGTGTTTCAAAGAGGTTTTGACTTTGGTTGGGCTTTGATTTTAGGGTTTGGGCTCATTTGGGTTAGGTTTGGGTTTAGGTCAAAAATGGGCCTTAAGGCCAAAAGTGAAATTGGATCCAAATGTCAATCAAATTGAACTTGGATTTGGTCTAGATTGGTATTGGGAATGTTGAATTGAAGTTTAGAACTGAATTGGACCAGAATTTGGGTCAATTGGGTAGGTTTGGTTTGACATTGGGTTCACTTAGGGTTAAAATGGGTCAAATTGGGGGTTTTGACAAAAGTAGGGTAAATTGACAAAATTGGCCCATGGTGTAATTGGACAAAATGAAATTGGGAATATTTGGGATTTTTGGAATTTTCTGGGAATTTTCTGAATTTTTGGATTTTTTGCCAAGAGGGGTATTTTGGGTATTTGGAGGGTATTGGGAGGTATTTTTGGAATTTTTGGTATTTTTGGGTATGGATGATCAATTTGGGTGATGTGGAAATGTTTGGGAATGATTTTGGAGGATTTTGGGTAATTTGGAAATTTTGCAAATTTTGGGTAGTTTCAAGGGCATTTGGTAGGCTAAGCGGGTGTAGGGTCCCGGGGTCAAAAATCGAAAATTTGGGAAATTGAAGATTGGGTGGATGTAAGTGGAATGAAATCATTTTGGTTGAGCCATGAAGCCATATCAAGCCCATATGAGCCATGAAGGGACTCATTTGAGGCATTCACTATGTTTTTCCTAACCCTCTTACCAAGGGCTCGGGGGTTAAGGACCATCCATGTGAATCACCTACATGAGTCGGGAGGTCAAGTTGGGTATGGGTGTGTTTTTTAGGAAGTGTGTTAAAGTGTAGTGTATAGGTGTAGTGTGTAAGTGTAGTGTGTGTGTAAGTCGGCCCTTCACTGCACCGAGCCACCTGGAGGCGATCCTAAGGCCAAAGAGTCCTATAGGAACTCATCCTTTAAACTTCCACATTTGATTTCAACCCTCTAGATGATTAGGGGTCTATAGTCAAGTTTGTGGAGTTTGAAGGGAGTTTAGAAGTGGTTTGAGTTTCTAAAAGGTGGGTCCCAATTCTAGTCCTCTAAGATAGTCAAAGGAAAAGCCTAAGGCTAGATCCTAAGCACTAAAAAGAAGAAGAGAAGACCTCATCAAAAATGAGGTCAACAAGGAGTTCGAGTGATTTCTCCCCCGAATCGGAAATAACCATCCTAGGATAAAAAGCCCCTAGTCTACCCTTCGAAGCCTCGTTCTTCTTTTCTTCCACGATCTTCTCCTCCTTCTGGGGCAGTTCTTTAATCGCATGTGATAGTGCCAGCTTGACATGTTTCAAACTTTGAGTTGAAGCGTGTACCGAAGCAGTTTGGATGTGATCCAAAATTTTCTTTGATGACTTTGTTCAGACTGTACTCCATCCATCATCAATCATGTACGGATCTATCGAAACAGTAGGATCCGTTGAAATAACATTGACGAAACCTCCTTTCTAGGGTTCCTTCATGTATTCCTTTGGGATCATTATGTTCCCTTTCTGGAGATTGTCATCAAGCTAACTCTTGAAAGTGATGCAATCCTCTATCTTATGTCCGAGCATCTTGTTGTAAGGGTAATAGTTCAGATGATCTTTCTTATTGACTTCTTCCGGCTTCTTGGGCTCTGGCAGCTGAAAATCTGGTGTCTTCATTAAGCTACGGAACATCTTTGCTACTGTTTCAATTTTGAATGGATATTCTTTATTTAGGAGTTCTCTTAAGGTACGCGATGAACGAGGCGGTTGTTCACAATGCTGAGGTGACCGATAGCTCGGACGAGGTTGCTGATAGCCTTGCTGAGGTTGCTGATAGCCCTGCTGAAGTTGCTGATAGCCCTGCTGAGGTGGTTGATAACTAGGATGTGGCCGCTCTGACTGTATCTGAACCGACTGCTTGCCCTTATCTACTGCCGCGACGATTCCAGATTTCGTTTCGAATGTTTTCATAGGCTTTTGCTTATCAGTCTTGTCTATGAAACTTAATTGCTTTGCTTCTTCTTGCAAGCTCCCGGCCTTGCTAAGCAACTTTTCGAAAGTCTTGATTGTAAACCCTTTAAGGAGAAGTGCTATCGGGCCATGGATACTTTTAAGTAGGATGTCGACTGCATGTTGTTCTTGAAGCTGTGGTTCACACTTCATGCTTAAGTTTCTCCATCGAAGTATGTAATCCACTAAAGTCACATTCGGCTTTTGCTGCTCCACCACTAGATCGCCGATATTGATGTGGTGTTGAGCTCCTGCAAATCATTTCATGAAGAGATTTTCTAGTTCTGAAAAGGTCTTTACTGAACCGTTCGACAATTCTGCGTACCAGTCGAAGGCAATCCCTGATAAGCTGCTGACGAACTGTCGGAAGAGTAAAGCGTCACTCCCACCGGCATTGCAGCAACTAGCACGAAAATGTGCAACATGTTGCCGGGGGTTTCCTGTTCCATCAAAAGTCTTAAACAGAGGTGGTACGAAGCCTTTTGGGTACTGGACTGTATCAAACTCTTCAGGGTAAGGTCTACTCGTCTGAATAGATGCTCCGCTCTTGGATTTTGCTAGGGCCTCTCGCACCTGCTATTCTACCATGCTCTTAATGTCCTTTTCTGGAATCATGCTTTGTGCAGGATCTTTCTTTGGTTGTTCTTCTCCATTGACGGATGTGATTTCTTTTCCCTCATCTGCAATATGGATAATTTCTGGGGTTGTTTCTTTTTGAGGTTGTACCTGACTCTGGAGAGTGGCTAAGGCAGCAGTCATCTCTTCCATCCTCTTTGCCATTTGGGAAATTGTGTCATCTCTCTCCCGAATCTGTGCTCTCAACACCTCTGGTTCATCTCTATCTGCAGCTGCCGGAGCACCTTGTGAAGTTGACGATGCTCGTGTCTCAACCATGTTGATATCAGCATACTCCTCATCCATGAACTTGGATGAATCAACTTCATCTCCTAAATCTTCTTCTCTTTCTTTTGCTAACCGTAGGATGTCGGTCCTTAACTTGACCAAGGCATCCTCTAGTGGCCCTTTTCACGCGGTCTCGCAGTTGTCTCGTGACGGTTGCTGAACTTCCTTCTTGGAAGTCCCTTTCATTGCAGTAGCACTTTCTTCTGATTCAAGTCTCAGGGCATTGTTTTGGTCTCAACTCACCAGTAGTAGGTTGCCATACCATCCTTCTTACAGCCGGAAGCCTAGGACCGGATGGTCTGTCGGTTATATGCTGTAAGGTGGTATCCTCCCTAATTTGTAGACCCGATACAACAACGGGTGGATTGGCTTTTATCTTCTTCTTTGGTTTCTCTGTGGCAGCAACAGGCTCTATTCGCGGTCCAAGGAATGATTTAGCTAGCATCCGTCCTATTCTTCTTAAGATTTCTGACACCGGGCATCTTTCTTTCTTTGCCAATCTTTCTATCAGAGCTTGCAGCCGAGTCAATGGCGTAGTTTTATCCATTTTTCTTTTGTAATTTTTGTAGTACGTAGGTTGGGGTAATGCAGCGGCGATACTATGGACATTCTCTTCGGCAGAGAGATGGTGAAACATGCTCCCTTCCAACAGAGGTATATACTCAGGTAGTTCTTCTCTTTCCTCAGGAATTTCTTCTTGAAAGCAACTTCAGTAGCTCTAGCTTTCTTGGCGATTTTTCTACTTTTATTCCTCCTTTGAGTCCGAGTTAGGGGTGCAATTCTTGAACTGGACCCAATCTCAAAAAAAGATGGTATTATAGCAAAATCTATACCCTCCACGGTGACAGGCTCATCACAAACTTGGATTTCCTTCCCCTTTAGTTTGGCAGAAGTCAGGGTAGGTGCAGAGATGACTAGATTGGTGGGGGTAGAGACAACAGTCCTCCTATGAATAGTAGTACTCTTCTCAGCTAGAATCCTTTGTAGGGGAGGGAATTCTTGAGTCGATTTCAGATTGAACTCAATCATGGGATCTTCAGTTCCTGACACTTTGTCCATTAATGTGAAGAGAGTGACATCAGTAAACTTGATATCTGTGTTGCCGAACCCTTGTCTGAAACGGATGATCCCATTGTCGGGCATCTCATCCTTGTAAACGGCAAAGTCCATTCCATTGGTGAAGGAGAAGATTAACATTAGGGCAGTCATTTTCTGTAGGGCAGATTCCGAATGTCAGTCCCGAATTATGCTTCTTTTCATCGTAAAGTTTAGGACGAAAAAGAAAGAGTCCTAACACATTTTCGTTTATCTTAGTGTATTTGTGATTTTTAAAAGAGATTGTTTATCAGTAGGTTCTTTTGTTAGAAACAAAATGATTAAAGGAAAAAAGAGTTATAGAAAAGGTAAAGGGCCCGTTTTAGAATTGGAAAGGAAGAGAAAGTCTTATACAAAACTTCTCGAATCGAAGGACCGCTCCTAAACTAATACCTATTGGAGGTCCACCCACCTCAGAAAAGAGGTAAAAGGATCTCGAAACCTCTTTGTTTAGGGGTGTCTAAACAGTGGCTCCTAAATCCGAGAGGAGTTAGCTATACTCGTTCAAGACAGAAATGAACGGGGTATTCCAACGGAAGAATGGTAGTTTTGGTCCACTAGGGATATGGACTCACTACCGATTTATGAAAGCAAAACCATCTAATCAAAAATGGAGAGAGGAACTACTCCCCAGCGGAGTCGCCAGAAATTGTACGGCTTATTTTTAGGTTGTAAGTTTAATTTTAAAAAGTGGTCTCCTACAGAAGTTGTCGGCAAATTTAAGATTTTAAATTTAGTTTAAATACATATATATAATTTGAAAGTAGCATTTCAATTTTGAAAATAATTTTAAGTTTGAAAATTTTAAGATATGAAATCAAATCGATCTCACATCTCTAAATAGTTTATATAAACGAGCACCGCACCACAAACCGTGTATCTATCCCGAAGAATAGACACACTACTTGATGAAGGGGCTCGATTAAATAAACTAGAAGATTTGTGACATCCATTTGGTCTGCGAACCAATTTTATAAGCTGACAAGTTCCCCTGCTTAATACAAAGGAATTAAGCAGGGTTTATATTACCTGGGTTCTTAAAGTTCCCTATAAAGGCAAGCCCCTATAGTTAATTACATCTTAAATGACGGGAATCATTTAAGAAAAATCTCGATAATGATTAGTGGTTTTGCTCTCAGGAATTTCAAAGTTTAAGGTTTTCAAACGATTGAATTTTGAAAATTTCAAAAGGTAATGGATCAAATTTGGAACATTTTACTTCAGGAGTCCAAAGGAAGAAAAGTAGGAGGAGCTGAGGATCCAAGAAGAATCTTGGCAACTTCTCAAACTATCCTATTGTTTGGCTTCAATTTAGGAATTTATTTAATGTTGCAATCCTACCAATTTTATTTATTTAGGTCTTATATTTGTATAACATAATCACACAAATAGCCTTGAAGATGTGAGGGTTTATGTCGTACCAAACGACCACCTCGGAGTCCTAAGACCGGTTAGGGCTTAATTTGCATAACATGATTATACAAATACCTAACAAAAAGTTTAGGAATTATGTTGCACTAAGCAAACTACCTCGAAATCCTATGGCTTGGTTATTTAATTTTAAGAAAAGTTTAGCTAATGTAGAGTTGTTTTGCTGATGACGATGGCCGAGCTGCCCACCATGCTCCAAGCTCCTTGTTGTTGCAGAGGTTTAGTTTTAGAAGTCATAAATCAGGAGATGAGGGAAGTGTTTTGGTTTAGAGAAAATCTTAAAATCCAAGTGTTTTTTAATATTTTAATTAAAACAAATCTTAAAGTTAATTAAACAGAACCGATTAAGATCCCACGGTTCCGTCATACCGGCACTGTTATTTTCATTGAATTCACTTAGTTTAGGTGAATTTGATAAACTCAATTGAATGAGTTCCACTCTTTCATTTAGACCGTGGGAAATCCTGTTAGCAACATGTGGGTTACATCATCAGAGGTATTCCCGATCATTCAACGAGACATTTTAATTTAGTTGCAATTGTTATTTTGTTGTTTTGTTTATGATTAAAATTTGAGTTGTTTTATATTTTGAAATATTGTGGCGGTGTATTTTATCTTGCAATGACTTTTAATTTAATTTTGGTTTCAGTTCAGGGACTACCCTAAAGGTTTAGGTTTTCATGCAACAGTCTTGTTTAACATGCAAGAAAAGTAAAACACAATGCATGTAAGTAAATTGTAATAAAGTAAATTGCAATAAAATAAAAGCGTACCTGGAGGGTCTTCCCGTCATCCCAAGCCACACTTAAAACACATGTTAAAGCATTTAAATATTTCAACAAGTACCAAGGTAAAGCTAAGGGAAGGGTTTTGGTTGTCTACCAAATTCTTAATCCTATAACTAGTCATCTCCTATGACGTCTCTATTCTTGTGTTTTGTTTAAGGATAATTTTCTTCATCAAAGAACAATTAAATTTAGTTATTCTTCTAAAACATCCCATCATATTGAGGAAGTGCTTAGGACAAGTCCTAAATATCTTTTCAATATTTCTGAGATTGTTTTGAGTCCAAGTAAATTTAGTTGTACAGGTGAATTAATCATCCAAGAGTTTAGTTAAACTTTGTCTCTTGCTCAATGAACTTGGGTATTTGATTACCTGATAAATGAAGTGTCATCTCACTTAATACTCTATTTTAGAGTTATAATAATTAAAGCCTTTAAGGGCAAGTTGGTTTATCGAGAATTTTAATCATTCTTGATTAAAAGTTTGAATTAATGGTTTAAAGTGTTTTAATTTAATAATGAGGTTTTAATTAATAATTTTAAGTTTGGAATAGTGTTCAAATTATTTTAGACTTAATTCTTAATGATTTCATTTAGGTTTGTTGTTAAATGATTTTAATTCAATTTGATTTTAATTTAATTTTAATTTAATTTAACTTTAATTTAATTTTAATTTAATTTTTAATTTTAATTTGATTTAAATTTATTTAATTTTTAATTCAATTTAATTTTAATTTAATTTAATTTTACTTAATTTTAATTTAATTTTAATTTAATTTTAATTTAATTTAATTTTAATTTAATTTAATTTTAATTTAATTTAATTTTTAATTTAATTTAATTTTAATTTAATTTAAATTTAATTTAATTTAATTTAATTTAATTTAATTTATTTTAATTTAAGTTTTAATTTTAGTTTAATTTAATTAAATTTAATTTTAGTTTTAGTTTTAATTTAATTTTAGTTTTAATTTTAGTTTTAATTGTTAATTTTAATTATCAATTTGAATTATTATTTTAATTTTTAATTAGGAATTAAGTATTGTTAAAGTGATTTATTTAGGGATTTTTAAATTAAAGAATAAATATCCTCTTAATAACTTCCCTATTTTAATGATCCAAATTTAAATATATTCTTTCCAAAATTTAAATTATTTAATTAATTAAAGTTTCATTTTTTGATATTTTCAAAATGTTCAATGGGTTTCTACCCCTTAATTTTCCTAAGTTTCAATCATCCAAGAGAAAGTTAAAATCAAATATTTTACCCCCCCATTTTGATTAAACCTAAAGTTTTAATTAAGGGTTAAAATTTTTAATTATCTTTATGCCCTTTTAAGCTTATTTATTTCATAACTCACTAAATTGAGCTCAAATGAATTTGAAATTTTTATGTCACCTCACTCATATGACAATCAAGACATTAAAGGAGAAAATGTGATTTTTTCTGAATTTATTTTTTTATATAATTATTTTTATTAGAAAATAGGTGTTTTCAAAGAAAATTCAACCACATGACCAAGGAAAGGTTTCTATCCTTAAGAGAATTATGGGACGTTCCTAATGACTAGAGGACCACTTGGACCAATTTTGGTGATTTTTTAATGATATTTTATTTATTATAATTATTTTGTGTTTTAGAGTATTAATTAATTATAAAATAAAATTAAAGTTGAAAAATAAATTTTATATTTTTATTAAATCTCTCTAACTTCAAGGAGTTCAGAGAAATAAATTTTATAATTTTCTAATTTTTCTTTGATTTATTGGAATTATTTTAGTGAAAAAGGTTAAAAACTCATTTTTTAATATTAAAAATTACATTAACCCTTTAAAATTTAAAATCTCACCCTAGGGACTTAGGAAAGATATTTGGTTTATTCCTAAGTGATTAGGAATCAAAATGTGACATTTTTATGACTTTTATTATTTTTTAATTATTAAAATATTAAAATATTATGAAAAATTAACTTTTTTAGAAAATTCCAATTTTTATTTTTCTACACTCCCATGATATCAGAGAAGCCCGAAAACCATTTTTGTGAATTTTTTAAAAGTAATTTTGGAGTTATGAGTTTTTAAAGTTCCATTTTGCTTGTGAGGCTTAATTAATCCATTTGATAGGGTTAATCAAGTCCAATTGATTTCAAATTTTTATGTGAGGTCTCTCTAATCCTAAAAATCAGTGGAGAATTATTTTCAAGTCAATTTGATGTGTGGTTAACCCTAATTAATTCATATTCAATTTTAGGGGTTTAGGCCAATTAAGGTTATTATGAATGAATTAACTCAAAATATATTTTTCATATGGTCCTCTGGTCCTAAGAAACATCACTAAATTTTCCTAGAATTTATTTTACAACTTGCTAATTATTAGAATTAAAATACCTAAAACAATGACATGAACTTGAAAAATCAATAACTTTTCACAGAGGTGGCCTCTGACCTTGAAAAATTTAGGGAATGTTCCCAAGATCAGAGGCTTCAAAAGCCCTATGGTCTCATGTCATGGTGAATTATCTATGCAAATGAAGAATCAAAATACTGAAAAACAGTAAATAAATTATTAAAAATAAAATACTCATCCAATTAATTTGATTTCTTTTCCACATTATTCTCCTCTATTCACTGAGCAAGAGGATATTTTTATTTTATTTTTATGATTTTTCTATGCAAAGATATGGATTTTTGAAGTTCTGGTATTTAAATAATACAAAAATACCCTATTTATCTACTTATCCATGCGGCGACAGTGTAACATCGGCAGCTCCGAAAGCCCACGCGGCGCATTCCCATTCGACGCCGCCATTCGACTCAGCACTCCGGGGGTCCGCGGTTCATGTAACATTCCATGGTCTGGCGCAATCTGAACCGTCCGCTCGATACACGCGATCCAACTGCTCCCGGTCATCGTCTACGACTGGTGTGCACCCGTGACCGTCCACACTAAAATCCTAAGATCTCACTCGATTCTCAATGGATTTTCATGTTCTTATGCTCTATGGATTCTTCTTGAAGAGAAGAACACATCCATATGGTCTATAGGCTATGAAATTAACTTAAACAAAATGGAGACTCGCTGGAAGCTCGAGAGGAAGAGTGAGTTCATACCTTTGCTCGGAGAAGTGAAGCTTCGATCTGAGAGTTGTGTCACCTTCGATTGAGTCCAGGCAAGCTCCAGATGAAGTCCCTGGCTCTTGGGAATTGTCTAGGTATGAAAGTGACCATGGCTGATTACAAAGCTTGGAGGCTGGAAGCAATGGCTGGTCTGTTGAGGGGGCTTTTACTGGGGAACTTCTCCTCTTGGTCTGGTGAAGGTGTAGGACCAATCAATTTGGAGATTTGCCCACTGTGGTGGAGTGTTCTATTCTTTGGGTTGATTTTCAACTCTGAAATTGAGCTCTATTACTAGTGATTAGGGCAAAGGAACACTGGGGATCAACTGCTCTAGGTTAGGAGAAGGTCCTGGAGCAATTTTGGCAGAGTTTCCTTAAGTTCTGGTTCGACTCCTTGCTTCGGCCGAGAGGTGGTGGTGTTTAAATAAGCATGGCTGGAGGGCTTCCCATGGGCAATTGGAGGGTGAGATCAGCTGCTCAGGGGAGGAGAAGAACAGCTATGCTGTCCATTTGGGTTAAGACAAGTCAGCAAGGGAGAATTGGAAAGTTTGGCTCACATGGAGCTTTCGGCCAAGGCGTTTTCCAGCGACTGTGGTGGCTGGCCGGCCAGGCATTGGTCACCATCTTGACCAGTGAGGTCAGGGTTGAGGTTTTGTGCAAGCAATTGGCTATTGCCATGTGTAAGGAGGTTTGATTAAAATGGCATGGGGTAAAGGTCATTTTGGCTTGATTTTGGTTAACTCACATATTTAGGTTTGGTGCACCCACCAAGGGACTGATTTGGGCTGAGGGAGGTCAGATGGGTCAGCTAGGAAAGGGAAGTGAAGTCACCATCCATGAATATTTGGATTAATCATGGATTAAAGTGAAGCATTAAAAGGGTTAAAACCTTTTTAAGGGGTTTAAAAGAGGCTCCTCCTTTTGCAATTAATGGTATGATGATGTGTAAAGTGATTCTCATGGCTTCATGTGGCTTGTGCATGGCTTTAAAGCTTGCTCATGGCTTGGGAATGGCTTGGCTTACTTGCATGAGAAAGGGATTTTGGGATTTTTGGCATTTAGGGGTGATTTGGCATGAGGCTTGATTTTGAATCATTTGATGATGGGATTGGAACTTAGGGAATGACTTTGACTAAATGGATGGCAAATGAAAATGTCATATAGGCTTTTGGATAGATTTTGGGCTCTTTGAATTGGTTTTAGATGGGCTTTTAAAGTGATTTAGGGAAGTGGGCTTTTGGATTTTAGGATGGGCTTTTGGGTGAAAATTTTGTGAAGTACCATGTCAAATAAATGTTGCAATTGGTTTAGGGATGTTTCATGAATGGTTTGGAATCAATTTGGTGTGATTTGGAGTAGAGTTGGGTTGAATTTGGGCTTTTTAGTTAAAGGGGCCAAAGTGGGCCAAATTGGGCTAACTTGGGTTAAGGTTAGGCTAAAGTTGGATTTGATTTAAAATTAATGTTGAGAAATTTTCATGGGAGTGTCACAAAGAGTTTTCGACTTTGGTTGGGCTCTAATTTTGGGATTTGGGCCCATTTGGGTTAGGTGTGGGCTTAGGTCAATTTAAGGGATTTTGGTTTTAGGTTAGGTCTGGGTGGAGTTTAGGTTCAAATTTTAGGCAAATTAAGTTAGTGTTTTGTTTATGGGCGTGTTAGGAAGGTTTTAGAAAAGATTTTAGTCCAATTGGAGTTGGATTGGATGGGTTTGAGCAAGTTTAGGTCATGGGCCAAAATTGGGCCTTAGGCTTCAAATTAAAATTGGGCTCATATGTCAATCAAATTGGACTTGGATTTGGTCTACATTGATATTGGGGATGTTTAATTGAAGTTTAGAATTGAATTGGACCAAAATTGAGGTCAATTGAAGTGGTTTGGTTTGACATTGGGTTCATTTGGGTTTAAAATGGGTCAAATTGGGGGTTTTGGTAAACGTGGGGTAGATTGGATAAATTAGCCCATGGTGTAGTTGAACAAAATGAAATTGGGAATATGTGGGATTTTTTGGAGTTTTTTGAGAATTTTTTGAATTTTTGAATTTTTTGGCTAAGAAGGGCATTTTGGGTATTTGGAGGGTATTGGGGGGTACTTTTGGAATTTTTGGTATTTTTTGGCTATGGATGATCAATTTGAGTGGGGGGAAATGTTTAGGATTAATTTTGAGGAAATTTGGGTAATTTAGGCGATTTTGTAGATTTTGGGTAGTTCAATGGCTTTTGGTAGGTTCAGTAGGTGTAGGGCCCAAGGGGTCAAAAATTGAAATTTTGGAAAATGAAGATTGATCAAATTTTAGTAAAATGAAATCACTTTGGTTTAGCCATGAAGCAATATTAAGCTCATATGAGCCATGGGAGGACTCATTTGAGGCATTCACTATGTTGTTCCTCACCCTCTTAGTCAGGGGCTTAGGGGTTAAGGACCATCCATGTGAATTACCTACATGAGTCAGGAAGTCAGGTTAGGTAAGATTGTGGTTTTAGGACTTGGAATGTGTGTGAGAGTGTAGTGTATGTGCAAGTCAACCCTCACCAGACCTGGCCATCCAGGGTATTCCTAAGGCCAAGAAGTCCTATGGGGAACTCATCCTTTAAACCTCCACATTTGATTTCAACCCTCTAGGTGATTAGGGGTCTACAATCAGGCTTGTGGGGTATGCAGGGAGTCAAGAGGTGTTTGAATTTCTAAAGGGTGGGTTCCATTTCTAGTCCTCTAAGATTAGTCAAAGGAAAAGCCTAAGGCTAGATCCTAAGTACTAAAGAGAGGAGAAGAAGACCTCATCAAAAATGAGGTCAACAGTTTTATGGGACGCAACCCATAGTTATCAGTGTGCTTTGATTTAGTGTGCTTGCGAGTCATGATTGTTTATGAGTTGTTTTGTGTTTTCTTTAGTGCAGAATAGATTAATGTTGTGAGGTTATGCCTTGGTCTTGACTAAATTTGTACATGAATTCTGGTAGTAGCAGGCTGACGAGTCTGTTATAACTCAGTTATCAACCGGAGAGGAGCATTACCTTGAAGCACGTAGAGTTTGGACTTGGTCCAGTCTATGTCAACTCTATTACTTCCTTTATCTAACTTTGTTTTCATTAAGTAAGGTCATGAAATTGCTTAATGAACAACATATGAATGAACTGCACTATTTTTATTTACCAGATTATCATTTTTAGTGTAGTTTCTTCCGTTAGAAATTGAAAGTAAGGATGGAAAATGTGGGTGGAAAGGAGATCAAATTAACCTCAATTGATATTTGTTTATGAATCAGCGTGTCTAAGTATATTAGTTTGTGTGTTGGTGTTTCTGTTTCTGTTACAACAATTTAGAGATTTGAATAACACTTAAATATATATTCTTGTGGCGATACATGTCCTACTTATTTAACATTTCTTTAGTTTAATTTTATTCTAACATGTTTAGTTTAGATTTACTTTCTATTGTAAATTGTTCTATCTTGTTGAATACATGTAGATGTTTTTGATAGAAAATTGTGGTAGATAAAATTTCTGAACTTATTTTCTTCCTGCTTATATTTTCTGTGTTGAATGCTATACATGTTCAAATTCAAGTTTGGGGGTAGGAAGAAAAATATCTTTTAAAGTTAATATACTTCCTTTAAGTTTAATATTATAACAAACATGTTTTAGGCAAGATTTACTTTCTTCTGCAATCATTCTATCCTGATTAAGCATGTATATAAATTTTATAGGATGTTGTAGTAGTTAGAAGATTGATCTTTTATTTTTCTCCCTCCTACATTTTATGAAATTAATTGCAAAATATTTTAAAATTTATGTATGGGGGGGATGAAAAATAATTTTCAAAAACATAAATTTTATTTGTCCTAAAAAATGCTATAAATAAATTTGATTTTTGACTGAAAAATAATTATGTGTATGAAGTTATATTAGGGAAATAAAATTTTGAATATAGAAATGAGTAAGAAAATTAGTTAAAATTTATAGTAATGATGAAAAATTTAAAGTTAAAATTTTCTTAGTGAAGAAATGATAAATATTGTGTAACCATCTTTAGTCAGAAAAGTTGTATTTTTAGAAAAATAGAAAGATTAGACTTTTGTTTTCAATATTTAAATTTCTTTTATTGAAAAATAATTTTCAAAACTGTTATTATATTTCCAAGTAAAAGATATACATCTACCTTATGCTTTAGGAAAGGAAGGGTGGAATTCAAAATTATTAAAGGTTTATCCAGATATAGTAATCCTTGCCGGAAAAAAAATAAAAAAAAGAAAGAGAAGGAAAAGAAAAGGAAAAAGAAAAGAAAAGAAAAGAAAAGAAAAGAAAAGCATAGTATGTGAAAAAGGAAGGAGAAGCTTGAGGATTAAAGGGCCTAATGAAAAATTGGTTCCACACCTGAGCTTTTTAAAGTATAAGATTTGAGAAAATCTTAAGCTTAAAAATATAATATAGTTAGTATAATTATTTTTTAAAAAAATTTTTAAGTAAAGAACATAAAAATGTCTAATCCCTATATTTTGAAAAATCTAAAAGTATTTCTGAATTAGATAGCAACATATATTTTCATACTCTTTCATCTAAGAAATTTTTAAATTTTAAATTGGTCTCATTTACT
The DNA here is from genome assembly GCA_022702705.1 of Papilionanthe hookeriana x Papilionanthe teres. NCBI lineage: Eukaryota > Viridiplantae > Streptophyta > Magnoliopsida > Asparagales > Orchidaceae > Papilionanthe > Papilionanthe hookeriana x Papilionanthe teres. The sequence goes on along the minus strand of CM040423.1, from coordinate 92,868,680 downwards.
AAATTTTTTCTAAATTGGACTACTACATTTCTAGTAAAAAATTTTAGAAACTCCTAAAGAAACTCATACACATGATTTTCTTATGTGGTTTTACATGATTATAGTGTTACATGAGGACAAGTAAATTTTATGTTTGAGGGAATTTAATCCACTTTAAAAATTAGCTATTTTTAGTGTAGATTTCAAGCTAACTTTATGCACATTTTTAAAGATATTACACTTTAAAGGAAAGATTTTTACCTATTTTTGTCTTCAAGTATAAAAATATAATTTTAGAGAAAATAAAGCAAAAAATTTGCAATTTTAAGTCAAAATAAGCAAGGAAGAAAAATCTAACTTAGCACATATTGAAATGTCTTTCTATGCTGAATATCTTTTATATTTCTCACATGTTTTTGAATGAAATTTTACTTTTAAGAAAGGTTGGTTTTATATCTATCTTGTATGTGAAGATGTTAGGAACGCAACACAGCTGAAATGGGTCGAAACGGAGTTAAAACGGAGTTAAACAGAGCAAAATAGTGGAGCTACGCACAGGGTAGCGCCTAGGCGCCAGTGACAATGAGAAAATGGCGCCTAGGAACCAGAATCAAGGCATAGGCATCAGAATCATCCAAAAATGGTTATTGGACGGATTTTTGACAAATTTGTGAGTTATTTTGACGAAGTTAAGTAGTTCCTGGACCTTCTAGAAGACTGGAAGTTACTCCTAATATATAGGACATGTGATACAATGTATCTGGACACATTATAATGGTTTTAATTGTGAAGAGGTGTGACTTAAAGTGAAGGGGTGCGAAGACTTGGTCACAGAACTCTGGCGTCTAGGCACCAGATCCTGGAGCCTAGGAGCCAGAGTCAGTTTCTAGAAGATTCAATGAATGTGGACTACTTTTGAAGAGGTACCTTAAGCAACCCTTGTCCATTTTCAGAGCTCTATAAATATGAGATATTTCTAGAGGAAAAAGAGACTCTCTCTCTCTCTCTCGCTCTTGGGAGCCTCTCTCTTGCCTCTCTTGCCTCTCTCTTCTCTCTCTCTCTCTCTCCCACTCTCTTTCTTCCCCCTTAGTCATTTTAGTCATTTTAGAGTCATGAAGATGTAGATTTCCACATCTTATGGAGAGATTGGTGAGGGATTTTGAGATATTTATGTAAGGGATGTACGACTGGCACATGGATCAGTGGGACACTTTGGCGGAGAGATCTTCTTCTTTCTTTCAGAGGGAAAAAGCTAAGTATTGTGTTCTTCATTCTCTTGTAATTGTTGTGAGCACTTTCTAGTAGATTTTCCTTATTTCAAACCGAGTTGTATGTCGTGATGTATCCATGCTTCGTAAGTGATTTTCTTTAATCTTTCTTTTAAATGAAGTAGTGGCATGTGTAGGAAAATTGTTTTTATAGAATTAAATATTAAATGCTTCTAGGTGACAGATAGTTGCATAAATATAATAGAATACTAATGAAATAAGTTCCTTGTTGGCACTTAAATTATTACATAATTGTAGCAACCCTTTTTACTTATTATGTCATTATTTTCATTTACTTTTTTTTTGTAATGAAATAGATGCATATTTAGGAATTAAGATTTGCTTAGATATTCTCTTATTAAATTATGGCGATGAAATTCATACCACATCTTCATTTACTTTACAAATTGATCGCTTGTATTGTTAAAAACCTGTTGAAGAATTCTGAGAGCTATCTGGAGATGAGTTCTTAACTAGTAGATATCACATGAATCCTTGGGTAATCGAAGGCTATATGCGTGTTACTCATGATGAAGTGCAAATAAATATGGAGATATGATTTATTCGGCGTAGAATTTATTAGTTTTTAGAGTGACATACTAAATTCTAATAATTTGATTTATAGAAAGGGAATGTGTAACTGGTAGAGCAGACCATAGCCACCCTTGGACATCTAATAGTGTGAACCCATTCTACTAATAAAGCTTTCTGAACCGATCTATAGATTAGCCAATGTACTTTACACCTGGACCAAAGGGTAAAGAGTAGGATTGCTTCTATTTGGCACTACTACATAAAATTCTAAGTATTTCTTTCCTACACATTATCTATGTAATTGCAAGAGAAAGGTAGTATTTAACATCTCAAAATTCTCCAAATCAATTTATCCATAAGTTTTCTTTTTATTTAAGAACTTTGATTAGGATTAGTTATTAAAAAAATCCATTTTAATTAACATTCCAAATTTAGGCCTTATAGAAATAGAGTGGAATTAGCCTAAAGGATTGCTCACCTCACTTCTCTGTGGGATTGATACTGGGGTTATAAAAGAAAACCCTATATTACTTAAAATGATACGTATAATTGCGTAGTACCCCTAGTGTGTAAAATATTTTCAAAAATTTTACAATATTTTAAATTTATACACTAGCCGCTATTTATAAATTGGGTCAAGTTTTTTACCATCTTTTGGAAGCTAAAATTACTATGTTATTGCGGGTCGAGTCAAACTTGTCGGCAAATAGAATGGTTTCGCAGACCAAACGGATGTCATTTACTTCTTTAGTTTATTTGATCAAGCCTCATCCTCAAATTTTGTGTTTATCCTTCGGGATAGATACAAGGTTTGAGATATAGTGCTCTTTCATTTGAACTTCAGAAAATATGTGGTCAGTTTGATTTTCATATTTTTCTAAACTTATATATATATATATATATATATATATTTACATATATAAATTAAAACATCCTTCCGAAGCGGGCAACAAGATTTCGATTAAGGCCGCCGACAACTTCTACTAGGCGACCCACATTTTAAATATCCAAACTTTTTATGTGCCGATAACTTCTAGCGACTCCGCTGGGGATTAGTTTCTCTTTCGAAACAAATCAGGAAACTTGTTCTTACACATCTGTAATGTGTCTATGTGCCTCAAAGACCAGATTACCATTCTTCGGTTGATATGTTTCCCTCATTTCTTTCTTGGGTAAGTATCATAGACTCTCCTTAACTTCAAGACTGCTTGTTTAAACCACCTTTAAAAAAAAGGATTCAGGAGGCTTTAGGCTTTTTCTTTGATCTTTTGTGGGGTCAGACTCTCAATAAGTGTGATGGGTGGAAAGGTTCCCTGATTGGATCCCATACCTCACCTATTCTTCTCACCCTACACATCCAATCTTTGCTATTTCGCAAAGTTGAACTTCAAATTCCACAATCCAATCCTAAAGGTTTTCTGAAATTTTATCTCTTTAAATCAATAACAAAATTGAAAATACAAAACCAAAACATCTCCAACACAACAAAATAAAAAAAGCAAGCAAAACAAAATAAAACATAGTTACCCACTTTACAGATCGACCTTCGTTAATTTGTAATTTTTATATTACAAATACGAGGTTTTTGGTCCTTTTGGTAATACTTGGAATTTCCTTTCTGATTGACAGTGACAAAACCTATCCCGACGCTTACATTTTCCTGCAACTTTCTCACCTCCCATGGGGCTCGTCTTGTTTCTCATACAATTCAATTTGGAGCCAGTTTTGACCTGTTCGAGGTCATTCTGGGAAAAGCTCCATTTGTCACGGTGAAGGTCGCGACTCCAAAAATTCAAAAACCTTCAACCGAGTTCAACCTGAACTCTCGTCACGACTTTCTCACTACCAAGAGGGCAAAATTTGTTCCTACTCCTGTCAAGTTAGCTATGTCTATGCCCCGGAGGACTGTTGCTCCTACTCCCGCTGGATTCGCTGTGACCGCTCCTACCTTCCCATCTGCAAAGGGAAAGGAAATCATGTGCGAAGAAAATGAGGGAGAACAAGTTTTCCCATCAGTCTTCGAGGTTAGTTCCTGCTCCAAGACTCAGAAGAGGAATCGCCGACACAGAAATACAAGAACCGCCAGGGCCAATGTTGCCAGTTTACCAGTTACAAATGAGATTCCTCATCACGAGGAACTCGTTGTGCCTGAAGCCACTCCTCTCCTCCGTGGAAGCAGGTTTCATTCGTTATTGGATACCACCAGAAATGAAAACCTTAACCAAATTGCTGCTACGTTACCGCCACTTACCCACAGATGGGGTGAGCTGAGAGAGGAACCCTCAGTTATCACTCAAGTCCGTATCATGGTTCATAGACTCGAGAAAAGAAAGGGATGTTCCGTTTCTGAACTACTCAAGAGAATAGGATGTGCAGTGTCCCCCAAGATGAGGAAGGAAATTTTGAGAAAAGATAAGTCTGAGATATCGTCAGCCCGTGTCCCAGTGAGATTTCATTAAGGAGAACGCATTACCACTACTTCCAATACAGATACAGCTGCTACCGCTTCAGTGCCCGTCAGATGCAGGGCGGTCAAGTCTCGACTGGGTCTGAGAGTACCCCTTGTCACAAGTGAATGACAACACCCGTCAGAAGAGAATGGAATAGGATTGCGATCCTCCACACCTGGTCCGCACCCTAGGGAGCACACCTCCTCTTGCTTTCCCGATGTCCTTACTAAGGCACCCTGCCCCAAGATATCAAGTTCAAAAGGAAAGGTGTGGATACCGAAGGTTTCTACGACATTACAGTCAGAAATGTCCACCGACCGTAATACAAAACATGAGTTATACATTCCCATCGGCGCCACTCCTGTTGCTTTAGAGTCAATAGTAGATAGAGGATCAATGGAAGACATAATTCAGAAACTTCGCCAAGAGATTTTAGAGTTAATTGGGGAGCAAGGATCGGAGGTCGATGACAAGGATCTCCATTTAACAGATTATATGGAAGAAGAAGAGTTCATAGAAATTAACGTGGTGGAAACTAGTGCTACCTTAGCTGCGGGTGAAACTCCTGCTACCGAGAGGAACTCCACAGAGGAATACCAAAGAGCCATCAAACCCAGATGAACGAATACTCCAACGAGAGAAACATATTTAAAAGATGACTGCCGCCATGACGACAATGGTTACGGTACATGGATAGAGACAGTCACGACCCACAGCATCTCTAGAAATCAATCAACCAGAAATTGTACACATTATAGTTGAAAGAAGATGAGTTGCCTCAGCTAGTGGAGGGAAATAACTAAAGAAGAACCCAACACCTGTTCCCACAGAGAAAGATGTTGATCAATTGATCGAACAGAAGGTTCAAGAGGACTTAGCTCAATCCAAAGGTGGTGCATCAATTTCTAAGGGTAGACCTTACCTGAAAGAGTTTGATGTCGTGCCTTACCCTACGGGCTTCGTACCACTGACCTTCAAATCGTTCAATGGAACCGGAAACCATCACCAACACATCGCTCACTTCAGGGCTAGTTGTTGCAACATAGGAGGGAGTAAAGCACTGCTTTTCAGATAGTTCATCAGCAGTCTGTCAGGGACAGCCTTTGATTGGTTCATAGAACTTCCCAACAGATCGGTGAAGATGTTTACAGAAATGGAGAGCTTCTTAGTCAAGAGATTCGCTAGCGCGCAACACCACATCACCATTGGAGATCTGATCACTAGAAAATATATTAAGAATTTCATACCAATTTTATGTGAAATTGCACTTTAAAGAAAGGTATTTTCTTTGTTTTATTGCAGGAATGAAGATTTATAAATACTGAAAGCAAAAAGCACAAAAGATGCGGATTTGGAGCAAAAAGGACTCAATTTGATGAAAATTGAACTGTCCCGCCGACGGCGAGATTTAGGCCGCCGACTGGGAGTTTTTCCCAAAAGATTTTTAATATATTATAAGGAGCCCGCTGACGGTGAGATCGAGTCCGCCGACAGCGAGATCGAGCCCGCCGACAGCGAGATCGGCGCGGTTAGCACATCTTCTAGAGGCCTGCCGACGGTGAGATCGAGTCCTCGACGGTGAGACAGTTGAAAAGAGCCAAAATACAATGAACCTGGACGCTTTTTGAAGAGGTGCTTAAGTACCCTTTGGGGATTTGACCCCTTCTATAAATAGAGACGAAATCTAGTCAGTTGTGTCCTTGGTGTGTTAGTTTTTGTCATTTGTGTGAAATTTAAGTGTAATTTAAAAGTCTTTAAGTTAGTGTTTAGCGTTTTGGTGTGCTGTACTAGAAGGAAGAGTCAAAGGAACTTCATGAATCTTCTTGGGGAGAAGAATTGAGATAAGTACATTTGTTACTTGTTAACTTTAATGAAATCCATGCTTTGTGTTATTTTTCCCATGCATTCTGAGTAGTTTCCTTAGTCTTTCTCCTTGTTATTGAGATTACGTGAAATGATGAATTAAGGTAATTGTGCCTAAAATATGAAAATAGAAATTGTGCTAATCTTTAACTTAAATCTTAATTTACTTTCAATCTGGCCAATTGATTTGTTAACATATGTTGAAATATCAACTATAGTAAAGATTACATCCAAGATTCGGGGAAGTCAAAAGCCTTGGAAGGAGGGTGCAAATAAATAGGGAAATATTAACCATTGGGTGTAGAATTGGACATTTTAGTGTGACAGACTAAAATATTCAATTCTGTCTGATTGTTTGAGAGTTGAATTGTAGATGTTTGCCCTCAGGTGAGGGAAACGTGGGAGCTCTGAAGTGGCAGTCGGTATCCTCCCAGCCTAACCACAGATTCAGTAATCAAACATAAGACTAGTCAATGTTCTTTCCACCTGGACCAAAGGGTAAATAATAGGAATGCTCCTATTTGGCATAATACAATTAAAAACTTATTTAATTCGTCATTCACTTAATTCTCTAAAACAAGGAGAAAGATACTTTTCTGAAATCTTATATTCAACTTTAAGCATTAGTTTAATTTAGATTAAGTATTCTTAATTTTCGTATACTAGATTAGTATGTTTAATTTAATTTATCTTTGAAATTTTCTAACTTCCTTGTGGAATCAATATCTAAGAATCCATTAGAGCCCTATATTACTTGATAATGATACGTATACTTGCGTAGTATCCACAATAAAAATTATAAAATCCATAAAAAAATCATCAGTATATATATTTAGTGCGGATCAAGTTTTTTGTGTCGTTGCTAACTTTTATATCACAATTGTAAGTATAAATATCGAAAAGTGGATCAAGTTTTTGGAGCTGTTGCCGGGAAAGTGAAGTAAAGTAATTATTAAGGTAATTAATAAAATTATTAAAATAATTACTAGAGTAACATACTATTTTAAATATTACTTAAAAATTGTATGTATAAATTTAGAAACGAAAATTTAATACCTTATGATTCAGAATTAGAGTGTACAATTAAAAGAATTAGAAAACAAAAGAGAGAAATTATAAATTTAACACAAATGGCAAATAATCCAGAAATTTAAAATATAAACCAACAAAGACTATTAAGAGACTATGCCAACCCTACATTAGATGAAATTCACCTAACTATTCAAAACCCTGATGTAGCTACTAATTTATTTGAACTTAAACCTGAAATTATCCAAATGGTACAGAATAATCAATTTAGTGGTTCACCTAATGAAGATCCTAATTTACATCTTGCTAGTTTTTGGAACTATGTGCTACTTTTAAATATGAAGGAGTATCTAATGATGCTATTAGACTTAGGCTTTTTCCTTTTTTCTTTAAGGGATAAGGCTAAGATGTGGTTAAATTCATAGCACCTGGATCTATTAAAACTTGGGGAGAATTATCACCAAATTTCTATGCAAATATTTTCTTCCTTCTAAAACTACAAAACTTAGAAATGATATAACATATTTTTGTCAGTTTGATGGTGAATCCTTATATGAAGCTTGGGAGAGATTTAAAGAACTTCTTAGGAAATGCCCACATCATGCATTACCAGATTGGTTAATTAGACAAACTTTTTATAATGGATTAGTAGGATCTCTTAGATCAGTCATTGACGCTGTTGCTGGAGGTTCATTAATGTAAAAACCATTTGATGAAGCCTATGTGTTAATCGAAGAAATGGCTACTAACAATTTTCAATGACCTGCTGAAAGAATAAATCTGAAAAAGATAGCTAGTATTCATGAAAATGATGCAATATCTATGTTAGCTTCTCAAATTGCTGCTATATCAAAGAAATTAGATTATTTTGGAATGAATTACACTCCTACTATATTAGAAGAAAACTCATCTGGACAAATTATAGATTCTCATTCTCCTTACGAAACTATAAATGCTATTAATAATAGACCCAATTATCCTTATGCGAATTATTATAATCCTGGTTGGAAGAATCATCCAAATTTTAATTGGAATAATAATACATCTAATCAAAAATGGATGAACAACTCTATAGGAAATCCACCTAATCAAGGAAATATAAATTATAAACCATCTTATTCACCTGGATTTAATAACACTCAATTTAAAGATAAGAAGTTATCTATAGAAGAATTAATATTAAGTATGAGTCAGCACTTGCAAAATCAAGGAAATCAATTACAAATTAAAGGAAATCAATTACAAAATCAAGGAACAACAATTAAAACTATTGAAACTCAACTCGGACATATTGCTACTGCGCTTAACAATAGAATTCCTAGAACTTTTCCTAGTAATGTGGAAATAAATCCTAAAGACCAAGGAAAAGAACAAATTAAAGCAATACAACTAAGAAGCGGAAAAGAGTTATAAACTAAAATTCAAAAAGAAACAGAAAGTAAAAATGAGGAAGTGGAAATCGAGAAAGAAAAGGATCATCAAGAACAAAACTTAGAATATCCGTTGATCCCTATGAAAATATCTATAGAAAAACCACCACCACCATTTCCTTAACGACTTAAACAATATAAAAAAGATAAGCAATTTGCTAAATTCCTTGAAATTTTAAAAAAATTAACGGTAAATATTCCTTTTGTAGAAGCATTAGAACAAATGCTTAATTATGTAAAATTTATGAAAGATATTTTAAGTAAAAAAAGAAAATTTACAGATAATGAAACGGTTGCACTTAGCGAAGAGTGTAGTGCAATTATTCAGAAAAAGCTTCTTGAAAAATGAAAAGATCCTGGTAGTTTCACTATACCTTGCGCTATTGGAGAAAAAAATTATGGAAAAGCTTTGTGTGACTTAGGAGCAAGCATAAATCTAATGCCTCTATCAATTTTTAAAAGATTAGAATTAGGAGAAATTTCACCTACTTCAGTAACTCTTCAGTTAGTTGATCGTTCTGTGACTTATCCTAAGGGAGTTATTGAAGATGTGTTAGTAAAAGTGGATAAATTATCTTCCCGGTAGATTTTATTGTTCTAGAAATGGAAGAAGATAAATAAATTCCAATAATATTAGGAAGACCCTTTTTAGCCACTGGAAAAGCTATGATTGATGTTCAGAATGGAGAATTGACTATGAGAGTAAACGATCAAAAAATAACTTTTAACATAGCAAAATCAATGAAATATCCTGCCTTAGAAAAAGATGATGAATGTTTTCGAATGGAAATACTTGAACATTTGCAAAATGAACATTTTAAAGAATACTATGAAGAAAAGTTAGAAAAAGAAAATACTGAATTAATTAAAGAAGTAGATAATGAAAAATTGGATTATATACAAGAAAAATTTGAAATGTTGGATAATACTGAAAACACTGAAAAGAATATAGTTCCGTCAATAATTAGACCTCCTGAACTTTAATTAAAAATTCTGCCTAATCATTTAAAATATGCTTACTTAGGTAACCATTCAACCCTACCAGTTATTATATCAGCTGAATTGAATGAATCACAATAACAAAAACTGTTAGACACATTAAAAAAAATATAAGAAAACTTTTGGTTGGACTTTAGCAGATATTAAAGGAATTTGTCCTTGAATCTGTATGCACAAAATTATTTTAGATAAGGAACATAAGCCAAGAGTAGATCCTCAAAGGAGATTAAACCCAATAATGAAAGAAGCAGTCAAGAAAGAAATACTAAAATGGTTAGATAATGATATTATATATTATATTTCATACAGTGCTTGGGTAAGCCCAATTCACTGTGTTCCTAAGAAAGGAGGAGTGACCGTTAAAGCTAATGAAAATAATGATTTAATACCTATAAGACAAGTTACTAGATGGCGTATATGTATTGACTATAGAAAATTAAATGCAGCCACCAGGAAAGATCACTTCCCATTACCATTTCTAGACCAAATGTTGGATAGATTAGCAGGACATAAATATTTTTGTTTTTAGATAGATATACCGGTTATCATCAGATACATATTGCTCCTAAGGATCAAGAGAAAACTACATTTACTAGTCCTTATGGAACATTTGCTTTTCGAAGAATGCCTTTCGGATTATGTAATGCACCTGCAACATTCCAGAGATTTATGATGTCTATATTTAGTAAATTAATTGATGACAGAATAGAAGTATTTATGGATGATTTCTCTGTATTTGGAACGTCATTTGACGCATGCTTGAATCATCTTGAAAAAGTATTATAAGTATGCGAGAAAACTAACTTAGTTTTAAATTGGGAGAAATGTTAATTTATGGTTGCAGAAGGAATTGTATTAGGGTATAAAATTTCAGAAAATGACATGGAAGTAGACTCTGTAAAAATTCAAGTTTTAGCTAAATTACTACCTCGAACTACAGTAAAAGGGTTAAGAAGTTTTCTTGGACATGTTGGATTCTATAGACGCTACATAAAAGATTTTTCAAAAATTACTAAACCTCTATGCCAACTTTTAGAAAAGGATAAGAAATTTGAATTCACAACTGAATGCTTAAATGCTTTTGAATTATTAAAAGATAAATTAATCACAAGTACCTATAATAGTTTCACCCGATTGGGAGAAACCATTTGAACTTATGTGTGATGCTAGTGATTATGCTATAGGAGCAGTACTTGGGCAAAGATATGATAAAATTTTCAAAGTTATATACTATGCTAGTAAAACTCTTAATAATGCTGAATTGAATTATACAGTTACTGAAAAAGAGTTATTAGCAATTGTTTATGCCTTTGATAAATTTAGGCCTTATTTAATTGGAAATAAATGTATTGTGCATACTGATCACTCTGCTATTAAATATCTAATGCAAAAGATAGATTCCAAACCTAGACTTATTAGATGGATATTACTAATGCAAGAATTCGATTTTGAAATCATTAACAAAAAGGGAACTGATAATCAAATAGTAGATCATTTATCAAGGCTAGAATATAATGAATTATCTGATACTGATAATGAAATTACTGACAGTTTTCCTGATGAACAATTATATAATATTAATGAGTGGAAAATACCATGGTATGCTGACATAGTAAATTATAATGTAAGTAATATTTTACCACCTATGTTAACTTTGCAACAACAGAAAAAATTCATTCATGATGCTAAAACATATTTTTGGGATGAACCATATTTATATAAGCAATGTAAGGATCTTATAATTAGAAGATGCGTGCCTTATGAAGAAACATAACAAATCATTCAGAAATGTCATGATTCTGATTTTGGAGGAAATTTTGGAACAGATAAAACTGCTTATAAAATTTTACAATCTGGATTTTATTGGCCTACTCTTTTTAGAGATGTTTATAGATACATCAAAACTTGCGACAAATGCCAACGAGTAGGTAATATATCTAGAATAAATGAAATGCCTCTAAATTTTATGTAAGAAGTTGAAATTTTTGATGTTTGGGGATTAGATTTTATGGGACCATTTGTTCCTTCATTTGGAAACTCATATATATTAGTTGTTATTGATTATGTTTCTAAATGGATTGAAGCACAAGCTTTACCTCGATGTGATGCTAAGAGTGTTTCAAAGTTTCTAATGAAAAATATTGTTACTAGATTGGAATGCTAAGAGTGATTATCACTAACGGGGGTTCTCATTTTAGAAATAAATATATTCACAAACTAGTAGAAAAATTTAACATGATTCATAAGATATCAACTGCTTATTATCCACAAACTAGTGGATTAGTCCGAAGTTTCTAATCGAGAGATTAAACGTATTTTAGAAAAGACTGTAAACCCTAATATATTAGATTGGTCTATAAGACTAGACACTGCATTATGGGCATACAGGACTGCTTATAAAACTCCGATTGGAATGACTCCTTACAGGCTTATTTATGGAAAGACTTGCCACTTAGCAGTTGAATTAGAACATAAAGCTTATTGGGCAATTAAAGAATTTAATTACAATTTGAAAGAAGCTGGTGAGAAAAGATTATTGCAATTGAATGAATTAGATGAATGAAGAAATGAATCTTATCATAATGATAGAATTTATAATGAAAAAATGAAATTATGGCATGATCGGAAGATTAACTTTGAAGAATTTTGAGCCAGGACAAGAAGTTTTGCTTTATAATACAAGATTGAAATTATTTCCTGGGAAATTGAAATCTCGATGGTTAGGACCTTTCACTATAACTCAAATATTCACATATGGAACTATAGAAATTGAAGATCCAAAAACTGGGCATAAATTTAAAGTAAACGGACACAGATTAAAACCTTATTTTGAAGGAATAAGACCAAATTTTAAAGAGGTTTTAATGCTCAGTCAACCTGATTACTAATTAAATTAGGTCGGGCTGACGAAGTTAAACCAAGTGCTTTATGGGAGGCAAACCATAGTAGTTATTAATTATGATCTATTTATTATAGTTATTAAAAAATTAAAAATATAGAATGAAATCTACTCATTATACTTTTTAAAATCATTACAAATTTGAATCTATATGAAGAAATCAGAAAATATTCGGATCGGAGCGAAAATTTGGGCAATTTACCTAATCTCGCCGACGGTGAGATCGATCCCGTCGATAGTAAGATCGGCACGCCCAATTTCAGTTTAAAATAATTAACTATCTCGTCGACGGCGAGATCGTTACCACTGACGGCGATATAGTTCAAAATTGGTTTTTAAGAGTTATTTTGCGGTTTTGGACGGTTCTGAGGGCATTACTATATATAAAACATTTAAAACTTCATTTTTATACTATCTTCATCCTTACAAACAACTAGAGTCCCTCCAAAACAATTTATTATGGCCTCCAAACTACTTGAAACCACGAAATCCGAAATTTTTAACCGACGAAAGTTCTTCAGTTCTGAGGCTCAGCAACTATTCAACAAAGTTCTGATGAAAAAGCATCTGATTAAAGAAAGAGGGTTCGTAAACAGAGGAGCTGAGAATTCAACAACAAAAATTGAAGAAATGATTGTTCAACGATGTTGGGAGGTATTGAGCTATACCACATCTATTGTAGTAATTCTAGTAGTCAAAGAATTCTACTCTAATCTGCATGCGATCCATAATGGAAGTGTCTACGTAAGAGGCAAATGGGTAACTTTCACTCCTTCTCGAGTAAAGGAATTATACTCGATTGAGAATACCCTTGTTTGCCACTATTCAAATTTTGTTCCCACAAGATACAACATGAATTAGATATACAGATATCTGACCGATGAACCTGATGATTGGGAATTACGAGAAGACGGGTACGTTAGTTTTTCTGCGTCACTTCTTAACCCCATCTCAAAGCATTGACATTTCTTTATTTCATCAAAGTTACTACCCACGATGAGGGTAAACAAAGTTTCAAAGGAATGCACAATCTTAAATTACTGTATTCAATCTGGATTGCCTATTGATGTTGGATTTATTATAGTGAAGTCTGCATTAGGATTAATTGTGCATGGGTCAATTCATGGACTTGGACACCCATCAACTATATTTGCTTTATGTAGTCAGTACCAAGTTTCCTACAAAGCTTGGGAAAAAGTGCTATTGCCTTGGAAACCATTAGATCCGATAGATCTGTTTCCTACATTGGATAACAATGATGAAACCATAATTATTTCTGATCAAGCATCACAAAATAATCCTTTAGTTATGCCCCTGACTGATAGAACAAACTTCATTTTACGGAAACTTAAAGGATTGGAAAAGGAACTACAGACTATGATGAATTCTATTGATAATATCTCTGATTTATTCGATCATATCGATTGGAGAATGAAGGAGCACTTTGACCATACAGGACACCTCGAGGTAAGTTTTATACGATTATTAAGAAAGAAAGGGTGGATTGAAGAAGACTCTACTGCAGAATTCCCTTTCAGGCCTTTCTATAATTTATTTGTGCCCCTGCATTCTATTGGAAACATCAGATAAGAGAACAGTTCAGATTCTGATGAGTAGTAGAGACTTCTATTCATATTATATGTATGTGTGTTGATGTGAATTTAGTTTTTGATTTAGTTTGAATTTTACGTAGATAATCTCAGTTTAGATGAGATTGTATGTTGTTTGTTTTGTCTCAGCATTTAGAATATCGCGGTGTGGATTACAATGCTGAATTAGATGTGTTTGGGTTAATTTACTTAGTCAATTGTTAGTTATGTAGTGTTTAAAGTTGTAAGTTCTTGGATTTCATTTATAAAGTTGTAATGTTTGTGTTGTGTGAATTTAAGTGTTAGTATCTAATCTTAATAAAAATAATAATAAATATATCAAATTTAGTGACCGGAACAATGAATAAGGCTTAATCTAATTAGAATGTAATTGAAAAATTAAAATATATTAAATTTTCAAAAACATCGCTGACAGCGATAGAAATCCCGCTGACGGCGAGATTTTCCTGAAACTTTAGCCTTAGTGAATTAATTTGTTCGCCGACAGCGAGATCGCAAAATGTACTTTATTTGACCGGTCAAATGACACTATTCATCATCTCCCTCCTCAAAAACTAAAAAAAACCGACCTAGGGCTTGTGGAATCTTGGATTGGAAGCGATTTCAACACATTTTGACGTCTGATTTCATCTTTTCTTGGTAAGAGCTTCACTCCTATGTAAAAATTTTTTATTTTCTCCCTGAATTTCTTCTACATTGAGAAATTTTGGAAAAATTTGAAATGAGAAGAAAAGAATTAGAAGAAATTTATGAAACTTGATTTAAATTGATTTTACTAACTATTAGAAGCCACCTTTAGAATTTTAGTTAAGATTTTTGCAAATTTCACAAATCGAAAAATGGCTCCATGGCAAAAGAGAAGAGTGGATTATAACGAAACTCATTTCACAATATTCAAGCCAAAACATGCATTCAAGATTGAGTTTTCAAAAGTCCTGGAGGTGAAGTAGAGCGAATAATTAAAGAAAGAGGATGGGAAAATTTCTGTTTCATAACCAACAGAGCCGCTGTAGAAGTGGTAAAGGAGTTCTATGCGAACCTGACACAGGCTGAAGATTCACGGGTTAAGGTTAGAGGATTTTTTGTGGACTTCAGCGCTGCAAGAATAAATGCTTATTACGAGGTACGAGACAACTACACCAGTGAGTATGATACATTTGGAACTATGGAAGGACCACTAGAAGAGGTGATCGACTTTCTCACTGACGGGAAAGGAGTTTGGATGATGAAGCAGCGAGAAGGAGTAAACTTCCCTCTTTCTATGTTGAATGCATCATCTAAAGCCTGGTACTATTTTATTTGTTCTACTTTGTTACCTACTTACCACCATAGTGAGGTAACAAGAGATAGAGTAGTTCTGAATTTCTGTATTTAAAACAAAAAATGTATTAATGTGGGAAGTGTAATTTATAAGAATATATTAGCCACCTCAAGAAATGAAAGTGGAGGAGGACTAGGACATCCTAGTCTTATCTATGCACTCTGCCAATTATCTGGGGTAGAGGCAAGAGTGATGAGGAGTGGGTGGAGCCTATGAAACACATTACTCCGGCTAATATTAAGAAATATGAATCCCACAAAGGATGGAGATCTGGAACAAGGAGTTATGTACCTTCTTCAAGTAGAGATATGCCCTCTACTAGTTATGACCCTCCTCCCTATAGTACTCCTACCCTTCAAGATTTGATGAATGAGATGACTTTACAGTGAAAAAGTTTTGAGAAAATAGAAGAAAAACTAGAACATATTGATCAGAGAATTGGAAGCTTAGAGAGAAGACATGATTATGATAGTGAGTATCTCCAAAGACATTCAGAATATGAGAAAGCCTATTATGATGATGAAAATCGTTACAGAAGAGGAGAGCTCGATGTTGTATTTTCTGAGTGCCCTCGATATACTCATTACCAGCCTAATCCACCAATTGATCCAGGAAATGACGATATAGTTTGGGACTTTGATGCAGAAGATTAGATGTTATGTTTATTTGTTTAGTTATAGATTCTGATGTTCTTATTATTTGTTTGTTGTTTTACATTTAAGTATTGATGTTTTAGTCTATGAACTTGATTATGATGTAGTGTAGATTGTTTTAATATTGTTATTAAATTTAGACAGTTTTTAAAATTTGTAATGTTTTCAGACTACTATTGTAACCCTGAATAAATGTATGTGGATGTAGTATAATATGTTAGTATAAAATGTGGTAATATTATGTTAAAACTTCTTTACCCAGCACTTTATTTAATATTTGATGTATAGAAAAAATACTAACAGTACATGTTAATTAAGTAATGGAAAAAGCCTGTAGAATTTCAAAAAGAAGAAATACCTAAAGCTCGAATGTATGATTTAAATATTACAGTTTATTTCCTTTTCACCCTATATAGATAGAAAAATTTAAGTTTGGGGGAGGGAAAAATACAAATTTAATTATTAAATTGTTCTCAATTTACATTTTCAAAATTATTATAAAATGATTTTCTGAAGTAATTTTAATTCAATAAGCTAAAATTAATTTATTTAATTATTATAGAAAGTTAAGAGAAATACTTTTAATGATTAACTAATTTTTATATATTAAGAAATTTAGTTTAAAAGTATAAGAATATAGTTAACTATTTAAAGTAAGGAAAACTATATTTTTCAAATATGAAATTCTTAAGTATTTAGTTGAGAAAGAAAAAATTGAAACTCAAAAAAGTAAAAACTTTAAAATATATATAAGAGAAGTAAATGTTTCCAGTTTCAAATTTAGGAAGAGGAAAATGAAGTTCAAAATTATTAACTGGCTAACCAAAAAATAGTGATCCTCACTTAAAAAAAAGTAAAGAAAAAAAAGGGATTGAAAATCAATCCAGAAAGAAAAGAAAAAAAAGAAATATATATATATAAGTGAGGAGAAACTTGAGGAGATGCCTTACCAAAAATTGGCTTCATTTTAATCAACCTAAAGGATAAACTTCAATTACATTTCTGAACGTATATATATGGATTAGTCTTTTACTAAGTTGTGTTTTCATGAAATTCCAATCATCTGAATATTTTAAGCAATTTAGTATTAAAAAGTATAGTTATTCTTGAAATTAATAGAAAACTAGAAATCTTAAACTTGAAAACTAAATAACCTTAAATCTATATAATTAGTTTAAATATTTTAAAAATATTTCTATTAAACTTTAATATAATACTTATCTAAATCTAATCCATAGTATTTCTGAATTAAAACTTTACTACAAATAATCATTTACTTTTATGTAGTATCTAAATTACTTAAGGACAAGTAATAGTTAAGTTTGGGGGAATTTGATCACTAGAAAATATATTAAGAATTTCATACCAATTTTATTTGAAATTACACTTTAAAGAAATGTATTTTCTTTGTTTTATTGCAGGAATGAAGATTTATAAGTACTGAAAGCAAAAAAGCACAAAAGAAGCGGATTTGGAGCAAAAAGGACTCAATTTGATAAAAATTGAACTGTCCCGCCGACGGCGAGATTTAGGCCACCGGCGGCGAGTTTTTCCCGAAAGATTTTTAATATATTATAAGGAGCCTGCTGACGGTGAGTTCAAGCTCACCGACAGCGAGATCGGCGCGGTTAGCCCATCTTCTAGAAGCCCGCCGACGGCGAGATTGAGCCCCCGATGGCGAGACAGTTGAAAAGAGACAAAATACAATGCACCTGGATGCTTTTTGAAGAGGTGCTTAAGTACCCTTTGGAGACTTAACCCCTTCTATAAGTAGAGATGAATTCTAGTCAGTTGTGTCATTGGTGTGTCAGTTTTTGTCATTTGTGTGAAAGTTAAGTGTAATTTAAGAGTCTTTGAGTGAGTGTTTAGCGTTTTGGTGTGCTGTACTGGAAGGAAGAGTCAAAGGAACTTCAAGAATCTGCTTGGGGAGAAGAATTGAGATAAGTACATTTGTTATTTGTTAACTTTAATGAAATCCATGCTTTGTGTTATTTTTCCCATGCATTCTGAGTAGTTTCCTTAGTCTTTCTCCTTGTTATTGAGATTGCGTGAAATGATGAATTAAGGAAACTGTGCCTAAAATATGAAAATAGAAATTGTGCTAATCTTTAACTTAAATCTTAAGTTACTTTCATTCTGGCCAATTGATTTGTTAACGTATGTTGAAATATCAACTATAGTAAAGATTACATCCAAGATTCAGGGAAGTCAAAAGCCTTGGAAGGAGGGTGCAAATAAATAGGAAAATATTAACCATTGGGCGTAGAATTGGACATTTTAGTGTGACAGACTAAAATATTCAATTCAGTCTTATTGTTTGAGAGCTGAAGTGTAGATGTTAGCCCTTAGGCGAAGGGAACGTGAGAGCTCTGAAGTGGCAGTCGGTATCCTCCCAGCCTAGTCGTAGATTCAGCAATCAAAAATAAGACTAGTTAATGTTCTTTGCACCTGGACCAAAGGGTAAAGAATAGGAATGCTCCTATTTGGCACAATACAATTAAAAACTTATTTAATTCTTCATTCACTTAATTCTCTAAAACAAGTCGAAAGATGCTTTTCTAAAATCTTATATTCAACTTTAAGCATTAGTTTAATTTAGATTAAGTATTCTTAGTTTTCGTATACTAGATTAGTAAGTAAGTTTAATTTAATTTGTCTTTGAAATTTTCTAACTTCCCTGTGGGATCGATATTTAGGACTCCATTAGAGCCCTATATTACTTGATTACGATACGTATACTTGCATATTATCCACAATATAAATCATAAAATCCATAATAAAATCATCAGTATATATATTTAGTGCGGATCAAGTTTTTGGTGTCGTTGCTAACTTTTATATCACAATTGTAAGTATAAATATCGAAAAGTGGATCAAGATCTCGTAGTAGAGCGACAGAAGCCCCACGAGTACTTTGTTGACTACAATCTCAGATGGAGAAACCTGAGCATGAAATGTGAACCTCAACTACAGGAGCAACATGCGATTGAGATACACCTCAAAAGTATCCACGGTCAGGTGGCCTTCATGCTCAAAGGTTTGACCACTAAATCCTTCGAGAAGCTACTCAGTAAGGCGAGTAGTCTTCTAGAGGAACTCAAGCAAATGGAACCTACAGAGAAAACAGAGAAGTCAAAACTGGTCAAGGCTTTTGAGAAAATGCCAGGTACGGTAGCGACAGTAGACAATAGTAGGCAGCCAATGAAGATTCAGATAGAACAGTCTTCTCAATACAGTCAGCCATACAGTCAGTCATCTCTCAGTACAGTCAACCATAAAGTCAGCCGTCTCCTTAGTACAACTACCAGTACATCCAGCATCCTCCACAATACATCCAACCTCAGCAGTAAGGTCAGCCCCATCCACAGTAGTCTTCCTAGTAGGGACAGCTAAGAGCATATACGTGCCAAAAGATAACAAAACGACTAAAAAAAAATTACTCCTTTAAAGATGACATCGTGGCAAAGATGATTTAGAGCTTAATGAAGAAGCCCGAGTTCAAACTACCAGAGCCTGAGAAACTAGAAGAAGTCGGTAAGAGAAATGAACCCAACTACTTTCTGTATCAGAGAATACTCGGGCACTCAAAAGATAAATGTTTCGCCTTCAAGGATCGGCTTGAGAAGAACTACAAAGAGGGGAATATCATAATCCCAAAAGACTATTTAAAAGAACCTGCGAGAGATTCTATAAATATGATATCAGCCAAACCACTCTGTCAGCTACATCCCAACACTGGAGAAGGGGAATGGAGTACAACTTGGGACGACCTCAAGAGAGCTTTGGATCAGATTTAATCAAACCCGAAGCAGTTGCCGTTCAGAGTTCTCCTTTAGAACATCCAAAGACAAAGACCGAGACAAGGGAGTCTTCACGACAACTGAAACCGAAGAAGAAGGATTTCATGTGAGGAACTAAGGACGATAATACAAAGGGTAGGATAGGGGTTGCCCTGGTTAGATTTGTTGTTTCAGATTTGGGGGTCAAATCCCTCGAACCCCTGACATTGTACCATTATGTTTGTGCCCTTTCGGGCTCTTTTGAATCTAATGATTTCGATTCTGATTACGTTTTGGTTGTTTCTACTAATGATGTAACTAATCACGACCAATCTATCCTCGATCTCGATTCCAAAACTGATCCTCAAATCACATTAACTTCCGATGAGGACTTCAACAAAGAGGAAAACATTGACAGTACCAGCTACGAACCTTCAGTGGACGAGGGACCAATCCTCGAATTCAAAGGAACTCCGGTCCACCTAGATTGTTCATATACAATGTTAACACAAGAAGAACTTATTACAATACCAGAAGAGCCCCTAGGTCGAATAGAGGAGGAAATTACAGAGGTGAACCTCAGAAGTGGGAAAGTATTACCTCCAAGAACATCGGTAATAGTTAAAGGAAAACTAGTTATTACTCAAGAGCAACCCCCTCTAGCAGCATAAGAGATACAAGTTCGAGAAGAAAATAGAAACCCAAATAAAGTGTATTACAATGTGCTAGCACATCTTAAGAAGTTGCCGACCAAACTAAGCATCTACAACGCTCTGATCCTATCCAAGGAGATGAGAGAAAATTTGGTAAGAGCTTTGCTCGACCTAGAAATATGCTTAACTTACTTGGCCAGCTCATCCTCAGATGGAGTTTGTGCTTTGGGAGAACAGCCCGGTGTGACCTTAACTGAAGACGACTTACTACTTGGTATAGCCGATCACAACCGACCGCTCTACATCTCCGTCAACATTGGCAAGTATGCGCTCTCCAGAGTTCTAGTTGATCCAGGTGCTTCTCTCAATATAATGAGTTTATGGACTTTAGCATACTTAGACATCGATGCTCGAGAACTTTCTACAGAAAAGATTATGCGAAGAGGCTTCAATCAGAAAGGAGAAAGATCCTTTGGCTCGATTACGCTACAGATGAAGGTTGGAGATCTAGTAACAACAGCAAAATTCCATATCATCGATGCGGAAACTTCGTTCAACACTCTACTGGGTCGAACGTGGCTCCACGAGTATAACATGGTTCCATCGTCTCTACATCAGTGCATCAAATACTATAAAAATAGACAAGAAAATTGCATCAAAGGGGATCTACAACCATTCTCAATACATGAAATAGGCATCCACGAGGACGGTACCTACTACGCTCCGCCAATGAAGATAGTCTTCTCCAGAGATGTTGTTACAAACAAAATCACAGACCCAAAAAAGTCGCAAGAACAGAACATTGTTGCTCCGTATCAACAATCTCTCACCATCCCTTTACCATGGGGCGGTGGAGGTTCTTCTAGCTCACGCATCCAAAGTTAAGGCTGGGGACGTGGACGAGGAAGAACTTACCAGCTTTTTGGATGGGTGAAGCCAACAATTGACATCGACTCAGAAAGAAGCATCGAAGAGAAAAAAGAAATGATGATAATCAAGTAGAAGAAACCTCAGTTCTAGATCACTTTGGAAGATACAACAACAAAAGTGAATACGAGTCAATGCATGATCGAATCAATCATTATCTTCAAGCCATGACCTTGAATCTGATTAATTCCCAAAAGGTCAAGGGTCTGGAGGTCAAGGAAGTTCATAATGGTGGGATCAAACCGATCAAGTTCTACAAAGCTTCTTCTTCTACCTCTACACCTGTTGTAAACCTGGAGGAAAATGATAATGAATTAATGGAATTACCTTTTGGTTACTTTTTTCCTTGTGTACTAAATTTAATTCAACAAGGATACATACCAAAACAAATGACAAAAGATAAGCTACAACTTTTTAAAAAATTATGGAATACAAAAAGACAAAAACTCAATTCAAAAGAGGGTCTCAGATTTGGAACAGTAGGACCAATCGATAATTCGAGACTTTGCATGGTTATTACTAGCCAGTAAGACAAAATTTCCTTCGACATACAAGATGATTTTGAAGATTCTACAGTCGACGATGCTCCACCAGAGTTTGAAGAAGAAATTAAGACAATGATGGATGAACTTAAAGAAATCAATCTCGGGACTGAGGAGCAGCCCCGACCAACTTTCATATGTTCTCTACTCAACTTAGAAGAAGTTACAAACTTTGTTGAATTATGGATGGAATACAAAGATTGCTCTGCTTGGAGTTATGAAGAAATGCCAGGACTATCCTCATAGGTTACAGTACACGCTTGGGGGTGGATAAAAATATGACACCGGTAAAGCAAGCACCTCGATGAATGTGTATTGATATAGAACAACAAGTTACAGCTGAAATAAAGAAATTAATAGACGCTAAATTCGTCAAAGAAGAGTAGTATCCGACATGGTTAGCTAATGTCGTACAAGTTAAGAAGAAAAATGGACAAATTCAAGTATGTGTCGACTTCAGAGATTTAAACAAAGCATGTCTAAAAGATTAATTCCCGTTACCAGTACCTGAATTAATGGTGGAAATTGCGTCATCACACGAGATTTTCTCCTTCATGAATGGATTTTCGGGATACAATCAAATCAAGATGGCTCCAAAAGATGCAACACTTACAGCTTTCAGAACGCCGATTGGAATTTACTGCTACACCGTAATGCCATTTGGCCTGAAGAACACCGGTTCAAACTACCAATGATTAATGACAAGAATCTTTGATGACCTCATCCATAACCAAGTGGAATGCTACGTGGACGATTTGGTCATCAAAAGCAAAGTAAAGGGAGACCACCTATGTGATTTGAGAATCGTGTTCGAACAGTTATGGCAATACAATCTTAAAATGAATCCCTTAAAATGTGCCTTCGGCGTTACCTCTGGGAAATTTCTAGGGTTCGTTGTCCGTCATCAGGGAATTGAAATCAACCCAGAGAAGATTAAAGCCATCTTAGAAATGCATCCACCTAGAACTTTGAAACAACTATGCTCTTTACGAGGAAAACTAGCATACCTAAGATGCTTTATATCTAATCTGTCGAGGAGGTGTCGGCCTTTCTCAGCTTTAAATAAAAAGAACGCCAAATTTATTCGGGAAGAGAAATGCCAACAAGACTTTGATGATATTAAATGATATCTTATGACACCACCCCTTTTAGCAGCCCGTATCCAGGGTACACCATTGATAATTTATACCACAGCCTTATACGACTCCCTCAGAGCTCTCCTTGCACAAGTCAATGATGAGGGTAAGGAAAACGCACTCTACTACTTGAGTCGACGTCTAATACCGGTGGAAATAAAGTATCCTCCTATTAAGAAGCATTGTCTAGCTTTAATTTTCGCCGCTCAAAAGCTTAAACATTACATGTTATCTCACAAGGTAAACATGATTTTGAAAGTTAATCCATTGCAATATTTGATGACCTGACCTAGTCATTCCGGACATCTTGCAAGTTGGTCAATGATACTATTGCAATTTGACATAACTTTCATGCCCGTTCGCACAATCAAAGGGCAGATTTTAGCAGATTTCCTCGTTGTGCACCCACTACCAGCTAGGTATCCACTTGACGACGAACTACCATACAAGAAAATACTACAAGTAGAAGAACCGAATACACGACGTTGGGAACTATACTTCAACGGTGCTTCTTCAGCTAGAAAAGATAAGGGACAGCGTACAGTAATACCAGGCAGTGCAGGTATTGGTCTGATCTTCATGACACCGGATCAATAAATGCTAATCTGCTCCTACCATCTAACAAAACCATGCACTAATAATGAAGCAGAGTACGAAGCCTTGATTACAGATCTGGAATTGGCAATTTTAATGGACATAACTAACATTGCCATTTACGGCCACTCATAGCTCGTCATCCAGCAAGTGGCAGGACAGTACAAAATTCTGAAACCAAGATTAGAGGATTACCTTAAATAC
The DNA here is from genome assembly GCA_022702705.1 of Papilionanthe hookeriana x Papilionanthe teres. Classification (NCBI taxonomy): domain Eukaryota; kingdom Viridiplantae; phylum Streptophyta; class Magnoliopsida; order Asparagales; family Orchidaceae; genus Papilionanthe; species Papilionanthe hookeriana x Papilionanthe teres. The sequence continues at coordinate 92,844,810 of CM040423.1, read as the reverse complement.
ACAATGAAAATACTGGAGCAAATCCTCGGTGTAACATTCTATAGAATTCCCAGAGCAGATAACGCTTATGTAGATACTTTAGCTAAACTAGCTAAAGAATTTGCATGTCCACTAAAGGATTCTATAGATATCACTATACGAGGATGCCAGGTTCTCTCACAGATAGACCTCGACACTTTACATGAATTGGAAAATGAAAGACTAGCAGCTACAGTAACAGATGACACATCAGACTGGCATCAACTGATAACAGAACATTTACAGACTGGGAAGTTACCGGAAGATAGGTCTACAGCGCACCAGAGACAGAAAAGTGCAATGTCATACACATTAATTAACAGTGCTCTATATAGAAGATCCTTCGACCTGATGTGGCTTAGGTGTCTTGGCAAAGCAGAAGCACATAATATCATCAAAGAGGTTCACGTCGGATAGTGCAGAGCACACCAGTCATGACCAAAAATGAAAATGAAAATCAAGAGAGTCGGATACTACTGGCCGGTAATGATGACAGATTGCAAGGAAACAACTAAGAAATGTCATCAAGGCCAAGTACATGGAGTGGTCCTGCACCAACCTCCAAATGATCTACACCCCACGATTACATCGTGGCCATTCGAGTGTTGGGGTACAAACATTTTGGGTCCGATAGACCCTCCTTCTTCTAAAGGACACAGGTTCACTCTCACTGCTATAGACTACTTTTCAAAATGCGTAGAGACTATTCCATTACGACAGTTCATAGAACAACAAGTTCTACAGTTCTTCAAGGAGCGGTTTGCTGTCGATTTGGTGTGTTGCGCAAAATCATTTCTGATAATGGGTCCGCCTTTAAGGACTAACAACAATTTCATCAGACGCCACGGGATAGATTAGAGGCACTCTACAATTTATTACCCCAAAGCTAATGGACTGACAGAAGTATTCAACAAAACATCAATACAGATTTTGAAGAAAATGCTCGACGAAAAAAAAAAGACAATGGCACGAGAAGTTAGTCGAAGCACTCTATGCTTACAGGAAGACAATTAGAGCATTGATACGATCTACAACCTAAATTCTCGTGTACGGGTCTGAGGCAGTCTTGTCATTGAAAGTACAGCTACCGTCACTTAGAGTCTCCTTTGCAGATCAAATCATTACAAGAGACAAAGCCAGGCTCCAACTAACGGAATTGGAAAGCCTCGAATGGAAGAGATTACTCACACAATAGAATTTGAAACTCTATCAAGCAAAAATGATATAGGCCGACGACAAATTAGTCCGCCCGAGATCGTTCAAAGTTGGTGACCTCGTACTTGTACTCAGAAGACCTATTCTTGCACATCACAAGATAGGTGGAAAATTCGAACCGACTTAGGGAGGACCATTTGTTGTGGAGGAATTTTACTCCGGAGGAGCTTACAAGTTAGAGGATTCACAAGGGGAAAGGCCTCTGTTGCCGATAAATGGATGATACCTGAAGAAATACTATGCGATGTGAAAGTGTTAAAGAATGAATTTTATTCAGATAAAGTGATTTATAAAAAAATACCTATTTCATTATGTCTTAACTCTTATTAATTTCTAAGGATATTATGCTTTAATGAAAGGTATTTTTTGTGTTTTTGGATGTAGGTGATGTAAAAAGGTCTAAAAAGGAAAAAAGGAGCAAAAATGGAACAAAATACAAAAAAGTATATAAAAAAATGGCATGGCGCCTAGGCGCCAGAAGCTAGCGCCTAAGTGCCAGACTCGATAAAAAAACTGTCAAATTTTTGACAAAGTTTGATCTGTTAATTTGACGGAGTGAGCGGTTATTGGACATTCTAGAAGACTGGAAGTTGTTCCTTGATAATAGGACATGTGATACATTGCATTTGGATGCTCCAAAACGGTTTTAATCACAAAGAGGTGCGAGCCAAAGTGAAGAAGTGCGAAGAATTGGACGCGGTGTCCGGCGCCTAGGCGCTAGACGGACCTTCTAGAAGATTCATTGAATGTGGACATGTTTTGAAGAGGTGCCTCAAGGCAACCCTTGAAGCCTATAAATAGGGGTCCATTTCTTCAGAAAACGTGCCCCACCCATTGTAACCCTTTCTTTTATCCACTTTAGGATCTCTCATCCTTAGAGAGAGAAATAGAGAGAGAAATATAGGGCCACTTTGTTTAGTTTAGTGAGTTTATTTTCAAGTTGTTGCATCTGGAGTTCATTACACTGTGGAGTCAGTAGGAATCAGAAGATCTGTAGAAGAAATATTTGAGATAATTATTTTTATATTTGATTCAAAGTTTATTTATCATGTTTTGCAGTTTATTTTCAATGTGTTTTGAGTAGTTAGTTTACTTTCTTCCTTTAATTATGAAGAGATAGATAAGATAATAAAAAGATTCGATGGAGAATTGAAATTCAAAATATTTTCAAAACATTGTGATAACATTAATACCTGATCTTACTTTACTTTTTAAATTGGCCATTTAAATTATTTAAACCTGTTGAAGAGTTTTGAGACCTTGAAGGAGAAGAACTCTTAACTTGTAAATGTCACATGAATCCTTGGGTAGTCGAAGGCCATGTGCGGGCTATTCAAGGTGAAGTGCAAATAAATATGAAGATAAGATTTAAAGGGCGTAGAATTAAAAAGTTTTTAGAGTGACAGACTAAATTCTTATAATCTGATTTATAGATTAGGAAAGGGTCACTAGTAGGGCCGACCATAGCCACCCTTGGACATCTAGAAGTGTGAGCCTAGATTAACCCATTCTACTAACAATACATCTGGACATGTTCTATAAATTAGCTAATGTTCTTTGCGCCTGGATCAAAGGGTAAAGAATAAGAATGCTTCTATTTGGCACAATACCATAAATCAAATTCTCCAACGAATATTAAATTATCTTAAAAATCTTAGATTAATTGAAGGAAAGAAATTTGTTTATTTTATATAGTTTTCATAAATCATTTTCTTATTATTTTTTTCTTTATTTGCATCTAGTAAATTAATAGTAATTTATATTTAAATTAAAAATAAAAATATGTTTTTTTATTTAGAAAATTTATCACTATAATTCTTCCTTGTGGGATCTATATTGGGGTATTTGTTTCAATGCCCTATATTACTTGAAACGATATGTATACTTTCGTAGTACCCCTAGTGTGTAAAAATATTTTCTAAATTTACATCATATTAATTTTATACACTAGCCGCTATTTATAAACTGAGTCAAGTTTTTGGCTATCTTTTGGAAGCGAATATTACTGCATTATTGCGTGTCGGGTCAAAGATTTTGGTACCGTTGCCGGGGAAGACAGAAATAGAATAGTATAAATTTTCTTATAAAAAAACAGAAACATAATAAAAAATAAGTAACTAAATTATTATAAAAAATATATATATATATTTTATTCCTTGTTTTATGCGAAGATTTGGATCTGAAGGATTAATACCTTTAGATTCTAAATTAGAAAGAATAATTAGAAAAAATAAAAAGGGGAAACAAATTCAAAAATTTCAAGAAATGGCTACTTTACAAAATCCAATTGAACTTAATGATCAAAATGTTTATAAACCATTAAGGGATTATGCTAACCCTACAGTTGATGAACTTTATAGTAGTATTCAAATACCTATTGTAGATGCTAATTCTTTTGAACTTAAACCGTCTATTATTCAAATGGTACAAAACAATCAATTTGGTGGATCACCAAATGAGGATCCAAATTTACATCTTGTTAGTTTTTTAGAACTTTGTGCTACCTTTAAATATAACAATGTTTCTGATGATGCTATTAGACTTAGACTCTTTCCTTTTTCTTTAAGAGATAATGCAAAGATGTGATTAAACTCATTAGCGATTGGTTCTATTAAAACATGGGCTGAAATGGCTCAAAAATTCCTTGCTAAATATTTTCCTCCTTCTAAAACTGCTAAATTAAGAAATGATATTACTTCATTTAGTCGATTTGATGGGAGACAATTTATGAAACTTGGGAAAGATTTAAAGAACTATTAAGAAAATGTCATCATCATGCTTTACCTGATTAGTTGATTATTCAAACATTTTATAATGGATTAATTGGATCTTTAAAATCAATTATTGATGCTGCTGCTGGAGGTTCTTTAATGTCTAAATCATTTGAAGAAGCTTAAATTTTAATTGAAGAAATGGCTAATAACAATTTTCAATGGCCTTCCGAAAGGATTAATCCTAAAAAGATGGCCAGTATTCACGATAATGAAGCCTTTTCTATCTTAGCTTCACAAGTTGCGGCAATGTCTAAGAAATTAGATAATTTTGCAATTAATATTTTGCATAATAAGTCTGCTAATATTGAAGATTCTCAAACTATTGAAACTTTACAAGCTATTGCAAGTAAAAATAATCCTTATTTAAATTATTATAATCCTAGGTGGAAAAATCATCCTAATTTTAACTGGAATAATTCACAACAACAATGGGGTAATAATCAATCTCATCCCACTGGAAATTGGAATAATCAAGTTAATTCAAATTATAAACCTACTGGATTTAATAATCAACAGAAAAGGTTATCAATATAAGAATTAATTATGCAAATGAATAATCAATTACAAAATCAAAATACTGCTATTCGTAATATGGAAAATCAAATGGGGCAAATTGCTACTTTAATTAAGAACAGACCTGTAGGAACACTTCCTAGTAATGTTGAAATTAATCCAAAGGAAACTGGAAAAGAACATGAACAAGTTAAAGCTATGCAACATAGAAGTGGAAAGGAATTAAAAGAAAGAATACAAAATGAAATTGAAAAAGAGATTGAGGTTGAAGAGATTAAAAAATCTAAAGAAACTCTCTCTCCTAATCAAGATCAGACTGTTATACTTGTTAATGTGGAAGTTGAAAACAAACACCACCTTTTCCTTAAAGACTTAAACAACAGAAATTAGATCATCAATTTTCTAAGTTCTTTGAAATTTTTAAGAAACTTACTATTAACATACCTTTTGCTGAAGATATTTTAAGCAAAAAATGAAAATTTGAAGCTTTTGAAACTGTTGCATTAAGTGAAGAATGCAGTGCAATAATTCAAAAGAAATTACCTGAAAAACTTAAGGATCCTGTAAATTTCACTATACCCTGTGCTATTGGAGAAAAATTTTGTGGAAAAGCTTTATGTGATTTAGGAGCAAGTATTAATCTCATGCGATTTTCTATCTTTCGAAGATTGGATTTAGAAGATATTACTCCCACCACTGTAACCCTTCAGTTAGCTGATAGATCTATCACTTACCCTAAAGGAGTAATAGAGGATGTCCTTGTTAAAGTGGATAAATTTATCTTCCCTATAGATTTCATAGTAATTGATATAGAAGAAGATAAAGAGATACCTACTATTTTAGGGTGACCTTTTCTAGCTACCGGACGAGCTATGATTGATGTGCAAAAATGAGAACTAACCATGAGAGTTAATGATCAAGAAATTAAATTCAATGTTCTTAAATCAATGAAGTACCCTGATAAAGAGAAATGTTATTGAATGGATATAATTGATTATTTAATTGAAAAATATTATCAAGAAAAATGTAAAGTCTTTTCTGAAGAAAAATTTGAATTTTTAACTGATGAAGATGAAGTAGTAGAACAAGAAGATACTCATTTTATTAAAGATAATTGGGAAACTTTAGACATAACTCAAAATGATATACTTTTTACCCTCAATTAAAAAAGGAACTGAAAACCAAATTGCTGATCATTTGTCTAGAATTAAAAATGATATTATTTTGGAAGAAAATATAAATGAGAAATTCCCTGATAAATCTTTATATGTTATTCAAAGATGCAAAACACCTTGGTATGCTGATATTGTTAATTATTTAGTTAGCAATATTTTGCCTTATGACTTGGATAACAAATTTATTAAGAAATTTAAATATGATGCTAAATCTTATATTTGGGAAGAACCTCATTTATTTAAAATTGGTAAAGATTCTATGATTCGAAGATGTGTACCTTATGAGGAAACTTTTGCTATTATTCAAAAATGTCATGATTCTAATTTTGGAGAACACTTTGGCATAAATAAAACTGTATTTAACATTTTAAATTCTGGATTTTATTGGCCTACCTAATTTAAAGATGTGAGACAATATTTGAAAACATGTGAGCAATGTCAAAGGATGGGAAATATATCTAGGAAAGATGAAATGCCATTAAACTATATATTGGAAGTTGCAATTTTTGATATATGGGGTTTAGACTTTATGGGACCATTTGTTCCATCATCTGGAAAAATTTATATTTTATTAGGAGTTGATTATGTTTCAAAGTGGATCGAAGTCGTTTGCTTTACCAAACTGTGATTCCAAAAGTGTTTCTAAATTTTTAAATAAAATGATTTTTTCAAGATTTGGAATGCCTAAGGTAATTATCACTGATGGTGGAAGTCATTTCAGGAATATAAGAATTCAATCATTACTACAAAAATTTGGAATCAAACATGGAATTGCAACTGCTTTTCACCCACAAACTAGTGGAATGGCTGAAGTATCAAACAGAGAAATTAAAAGAATTTTAGAGAAAACTGTTTATCCTAAAAGAACTGATTGGGTTGATAGACTTGATTCCGCATTATGGGCTTATAGAACGGACTTATAAGACATTAATCAGAATGTCACCTTACCAGTTAATTTATGGTAAACATTGTCACTTACCTGTAGAACTTGAACATAAAGCTTATTGGGCGATAAAGGAGTTTAATATTAATTTGAATAAAGCAGGAGAAAAACGATTATTGCAACTAAATGAGATGGATGAAATAAGAAACGAATCGTAAAAAAATGTGAGAATTTATAAAGAGAAACTGAAGTTATTGCATGATAAGAAAATTTCAGGAAAAATTTTTGAGCCTGGACAAAAAGTATTACTGTTTAATTCTCGTTTAAGAATTTTTCCTTGAAAATTAAGATCTAAATGGATTGGACCCTATTTAGTTGAGAAAGTATACCATTATGGAGCTGTGGATATTAAAGATCCCAAAACAGGAAAAAGTTTTAAAGTAAATGGAGTAAGATTGAAGCCTTATTTGGGAGATATTAAAAAGATTTATAAAGAGGCTTATGAATTGAGTCAACCTGATTAAAGATTTACTTAAGTCGGGCGGACGACGTTAAACCAAGCGCTTTGTGGGAGACAACCCATAATTATCTTGTGTTTTGAGTGTTTTTGTGTTTTGATGTAAGGTTATGCCTCGATCTTGATTAATTTTATATTACTTTAGAAAAATATGATGCTTATAAGTCTTTGATGACTTAGGCTAAAAATTATTTTGAAGTATGTAAGATTTAAAAATAGGATCACTCTATTCTGAATATGAGTAAAAAGGAGATGAAGTTAACCTTCATTATGATAGTTTACAAAGAGAGTTATTGAGTCTAAATTACTCTTACCAGTATAATTTACCTTTCTTGGAGAATGAAATTTTGAAATTTGATGATTAGGCGAAACGGAGTTGAACATAGTTCCGGCACCTAGGCGCCAGAATCAACTATGTATCAATAGGTCCGACGCCTAGGCACCAGATTTAGCACCTAAGCGCCACGGCTACTGGGTCGTGCAAAAACTGAAAATTTTCTGTTTTTCACACGGATTTCCCCTTTAAATCAACCTATCTTCTTCCCTAACCATCAAGCAATCAAAATTACGTCCCTTGCACTTCATTCTTGATAAATTTGAGAAATTTTTGAAGAAATGGAAGGAAGAAATCATGGAGAAGAAGCTAAGGACAAGGTTTCAAAAGATCCTCAACCCTACTTCGATGGTTTCATCGCTGTAAGTTTAGAGAAAATTTCTAGTCATTTGGATAAGTTTGAAGCGGAGTTTAAAAGCATTGGAGATCGCCTTCATGAGTTGTTTCATCAAGTTGAACATCTAGAATGGCAAATGAAACTTCAATTTGATCATTTAGCGGCTTATCAAGATGCTCAAGTTGAAATGTATGCGAAGAACAAGTGGATTGATGAAAAGACGACTACGGATTTCCCGAGAGCGTTAGTGTTCTTTCCAAGTGGAATACACAATTTCCCTTGTGAAGATTAGAATATTCTGGTAATGAGATAGTTATTATGGTTTGTTGAGTTGTTGTATCGATTTAGAGAATCGATTGTGTTTGTTTGTGTATTTACTTTCATGTTCAATGTTTGTTGTTTTTACTAAGAAATTGTTATGTTTGAGTGTGTATTAGGAACTTAAATCAAATATAATACTTATCTGGAATGTATTGAGTCAATATTGATGGTTATAAATGGAATTTAGTGAGTTTGATTGAAACCTTATGTTTGATTGGTGGATTTAATATTTAATTTTTATAAATTTTTGAAAAATGTTGTGGAAGTTAGAAACTGAAGCCCTACTCTGATATGAGTAATTGGAAGTTGAATTTATGAATTTTGGAGGAAAATTAAATTTAAAAATAATTTTTTGTGAAAGGCGAGTCTGGCGCCTAGGCACCAGAATTTGGCTCCTAAGCGCCAGTTCGGCCTGTACTCGAAAATTTACTTAAATAACCCCCAACAGCCATTTTTGACGCCTAAGCTTCATCTTCTTCCCCATTTTCACAAAAATACATCCTTTAGATCCATTTTGAGGTCAAAACATCAAGGATTTGAGCGCGAAACCACTTGATTTCTTCGCCTCTAGGTCGGATCTACACTTTAAACCATTTATTTTAGATTTTCACCTTAGATTTACCTAGGTTTTGCTAAGAACCGAAAATTTAAAAAAAAATTTTGATTTTTAGTGATTTCTTTAGATTTCTAAACTTATTTTAAGTTTTATAAACTTAAAAAGAGTTTAAATCTTTTATTCCTAAATTTGTTCTTGTTTTCTTTCACGTTTAGATGGCTCCAAAATCTAAACTTGGGAAGGCACGAGATAACTTTGATAGCAGCAAATTTTCTACTGTGGCTGCGCATTTTTTCTTCCATGAATTTGCGACCTCCAGAAAGTTCATTTCTGAACGAAGTTTCTATCATCCTGGAGAAATGATTGAAAACACTATTCTTGCACACAATTAGCAACGATTTATTTATTTATTGTTGTTGCTGTTATCCCGATTGTTCAAGAATTTTATGCAAACTTTTTGGATGCCGAAGATTATGAAGTCTTTGTCAGAGGAATCGGAGTAGGATTTAGTCCAGAAAGAGTCAACATATTTTATGGCCTGCCACCGACTATTGAGTGCTACTATTCCGGATTATCACCATCCGAGGGAGATTTGGATATGATCATTGCTTATCCGATCGACGCGTATCGGATCTTGGATGATCGAGAACGGAAAAGGGTAAACTTCAAATCCTCCAAATTAAATGGTATTTCTAAAGCATGGCACTATTTTTTTTCTGCAAGATTGTTACCTTCCAACCACCTGAGTGAAGTGACTAGAGATCGAGCGATCTTAAACTACTGCATTCTGGAGAGGAAGACTATTGATGTCGGGAGCATTATTTATGATTCTGTGGATTCTACTGCGAGGTCCAGCACTTCTGTTGGATTGGGATTTCTATCTCTGATCTATTCACTATATGTTAGTAATGGAGTCACTGTTGATATTTCTGAGGAGAAGTTAAAGTCTATTAAGCCAATTGGGCAGGAGAGTGTTAGTATCTGTGATCGTCTTCGAGGGAAGAGATCGATGCGCTCCTTCTACTTCTGCATATACTTCAGGTAAACCTTCTACTTCTCGACCCTCTACTTCTGCTGAGCCACCATCGGATTTCTGGGAATGAATGCATGATAAGTTTTTAGAGCAGCAACAGGAGTTATTTCAAACTCACTGCAGGATTGATACTATTGATAGGAAACTAGATCATTTATCTGATTATACTCAGAGAAAGAGTAGTTATGATGCTGAGTATGATGAAGCCCTAGTCAGATTTCTGAAGGGTGAACTTGATGTTAGTTTTCCTACTTTTCCTAGGTTCACACCATTTGTTGATCCTAAGGACGTCGAATTTTCCTTTGGTGATGATGATGATGATGAGGTAACAGCTAGTGACTAGTAGTTATAGATCTTTATGTTGAGTTACTCTGTTAGTTGTTTTTTTTTGTTTTGTTTGTTTAGTTTTGTGTTTGATGTATGTTGATTGATTAGTTTTAGGATTCTGTTGTTAAAATATTCTTAGTTTATTGTGTTGAGACTGAAGTTAGAATTAATTTATATGTTGTTTTAGCCTACTGTTTAGTAATTAGTAATTTTGCTCTGTTTTAATTATGTTTCAAATTTAGTATCGTCATAAAATTAGCCTGCTTACTTTTTATACATGTTTAAATTTTATGTTAATTATTCATAAAAGCATGATAGAAGTTAATTTTTCTTTTTAAGATTGTTTTTACATACTTATTAAAAATTCTTATGATTTTCTTTCTCTCATACTTTCAAATTATCATAGTATACCAAAACTTAAGTTTGGGGGAAGGAAAATCCATTCAAAATTAAATTTTATTTGTCCTTAAAGAGCTAATATTTTCATAAAAATAAAAACTTTTTAACATAACTTAAGGAATGAAGAATTTATTTGAGATCACTTTTATTTTTGAAATTATAAACAATTTAGTGAAAATTAACCAAAATTTTACTAACTTTGATTGATTTTAAGAATATAATTATTTAACTTAAAGAAGAATAAGATAAAGGATTTTTTCTATTCATGATAGAAATAATAGATTTTTAGAAATATTAAGTAATAAAAAATTATCACTTGGAAAAGAAAATATTGGAAATCTTTCTGAATTCTTATTTATGTTATAATAATTAAGTGGAAATGTATAAGTTTTGAAAATATAAGTTAAGGATAGTGAAGTTCAAAATCATTAACAGGTTATCCAGATATAGTAATCCTATATATATATATATATATATATATATATGAAGAAAAGAAAAAAAAGAGAAGAGAGGAGAAGCTTGAGGAAATGCCTAATAAAAAATTGGCTTCACTTGAATTATCTTATAGGAAGAAAACTAGTTACATACTTTACTTAATTTTTATACATAAATATTTATTTAGAAAAGATTTTTCAAGAAGATCTTTTTCTTGTAAATAATCTATGAAAGCTTAATATAATAGACTTCTATTATTTTCAAAATGGATGGAAAGTTTGAAATCTTATGATTTGGAAGTTAAATATTCTTTAAATTCTTAAAATTAAACCTAGTTAGTGAAATTGGGTTAATAATTTACTAAAGCCTTTATAAAATAAAAAATTATAATGAATCTTAAATATTTATCTTTTATTCCAAAGGTTATATATTTTATATAGTAGAAAGAGTTACTTGAGAACAAGTATCATTTAAGTTTGGGGGATTTTGAACTATAAAAAAATACCTATTTCTTTATGTCTAAATTCTTATTAATCTCTAAGGATATTATGCTTTAATGAAAGGTATTTTTTGTGTTTTTGGATGTAGGTGATGTAAAAAGGTCTAAAAAGGAAAAAAAGAGCAAAAAGGAGCAAAAATGGAGCAAAATACAAAAAGTATATAAAAAAATGGCCTGGCGCCTAGGCGCCAGAAGCTGGGCCTAAGGGCCAGACTCGATACAAAAACTGTCAAGTTTTTGATAATGTTTGATCAGTTATTTTGATGGAGTGAGCGGTTATTGGACATTCTAGAAGCCTGGCAGTTGTTCCTTGATAATAGGACATGTGATACATTGCATTTGGATGCTCCAAAATGGTTTTAATCGTGAAGAGGTGCAAGCTAAAGTGAAGAGGTACGAAGAACTAGACGTGGTGTCCGGCGCCAGACTAACCTTCTAGAAGATTCATTGATTGTGGACATGTTTTGAAGAGGTGCCTCAAGGCAACCCTTGAAGCCTATAAATAGGGGTCCATTTCTTCAGAAAACGTGCCCCTCCCATTGTAACCCTTTCTCTTATCCACTTTAGGATCTCTCATCCTTAGAGAGAGAAATAGAGAGAGAAATTTAGGGCCACTTTTGTTTAATTTAGTGAGTTTATTTTCATGTTGTTGCATCTGGAGTTCATTACACTGTGGAGTCAGTATGAATCAGAAGATCTCTATAAGAAATATTTGAGATAAGTATTTTTATATTTGATTCAAAATTTATTTATCATGTTTTACTGTTTATTTTCAATGTATTCTGAATAGTTAGTTTACTTTCTTCCTTCAATTATGAAGAGATAGATAAGATAATATAAAGATTCGATGGAAAATTAAAATTCAAAATATTTCAAAACATTGTGATGACATTAATACATGATCTTACTTTACTTTTTAAATTGGTCATTCAAATTGTTAAAACCTGTTGAAGAGTTTTGAGACCATGAAGAAGAAGAACTCTTAACTTGTAAATGTCACATGAATCCTTGGGTAGTCGAAGGCCATGTGCGGGCTATTCAAGGTGAAGTGCAAATAAATAGGAAGATAAGATTTAAAGGGCATAGAATTGATAAGTTTTTATAGTGATAGACTAAATTCTTATAATTTGATTTATAGATTAGGAAAGGGTCACTAGTAGGGCCGACCATAGCCACCCTTAGATATCTAGAAGTGTGAGCCTAGATTAACCCATTCTACTAACAATACATCCGGACCTGTTCTGTAAATTAGCCAATGTTCTTTGCACCTGGATCAAAGGGTAAAGAATAGGAATGCGTCTATTTGGCATAATACCATAAATTAAATTCTCCAACGAATATTAAATTATCTTAAAAATCTTAGATTAATTGAAGGAAAGAAAGTTGTTTATTTTATATAGTTTTCATAAATCATTTTCTTATTATTGTTTTCTTTCTTTGCATCTAGTAAATTAATAGTAATTTATAATTAAATTAAAAGATTAAAATATATTTTCTTATTTAGAAAATTTATCACTATAATTCTTCCATGTGGGATCGATACTGGGGTCTTTGTTTTAAAGCCCTATATTACTTGAAAGGATACGTATACTTGCGTAGTACCCCAAGTGTGTAAAAATATTTTCTAAATTTACATCGTATTAATTTTATACACTAGCCGCTATTTATAAATTGATTCAAGTTTTTTGCTACCTTTTGGAAGCAAATATTACTACATTATTGCAGGTCGGGTCAAAAAGCTATGTGGTCGTATCTGTGACTGGGTTTAAAAATTTTGTAATAACTTCAAAATAAAATAGAATAAAATCTCCTTCCACAAAACATTCATGTGAAATTTGTTAAATCTAAATTCCATGGAATTACATTAAGTAATAAGATCACATTGACATAATTTGAAACCACATAACTTAAAACTCATTAAAATGGATTTTGATATTGTTCTTGTTCGCGCAAAATACCAACCACTGACATTTCTCTTGTCGTTCTTGTGGAAGAAATGTCAGGATGCAATTCGCTATTTGCTTCTAAGAGCGGCTTAAACCTCGCACTTCAGGAAGAAGGACAGTCCTCGGGTACGGTGGTACTGGAGGATTTGTCAATTCATACTTGCTTGACAGCAGACACGGTCAGCTTTCGTCCATGATCTTCACTTCGATAGGTGATATAGTTGCAGCTTCAGTTGAGAGACACCCAGATGCGCCATTAGGACGTACTAAGAGAAGGAATGCAAATAGCTGTAAACGTCGTCTTCTAGACAGGATGGAGAGGAGGCAGGCTTGATAGTTAGCCACTGAGTTGCCACTAGTGCTACGAACTTGAGATGAAAGAGATAGAATAAAGTCTGCCAAGGATTGACACATAACAAGAGCACATCAAAGAACCAGTGCCAGTACAGGACTTGATGGAGGAAATTTTCACAGGATGCCTGACGAGCAGCTCGGACTTCCCTCGATAGTTGACTACTTCAGAGGCATTCTCAGTATGCTCGGACTGCAATGTGCTACGACTCGATTCGTTTCCCTACCTTTTCTGCATATCCTACAAGTCATACATTTCCCTATAATTTCAGCATTTCCTACAAGTCACACATTCTAGAATCAGAACGTGATCGTCTGATTCCTTTCCCTACCTTTTCCGCATATCCTACAAGTCATACATTTCCTTACAATTTCTGCATTTCCCTAAAAGTCACACATTCTAGGAGAGACACATGATCGTCTGATTCCTTACTCTACAATTCCGGTACTTCCTACAAGTCATACATTTCCATACAATTCCCGCACTTCCTATAAGTCATACATTTCCATTCAATTTCCGCTTTTCCTACAAGTCGCACATTCTAGGATCGGTACGTGATCGTCCGATTCCTTTCCCTACCTTTTCCGCATATCCTACAAGTCATACATTTCCCTACAATTTCTGCATTTCCTACAAGTCATACATTCTAGGATTGATACGTGATCGTCTGATTCCTTGCTCTACTTTTTCGCATTTCCTACAAGTCATATATTTCCCTACAGTTCCCGCATTTCCTACAAGTCCGTCATTTACATACAATTTCTACATTTCTCTACAAGTCACACATTCTAGGATCGGCACGTAATCATCCGATTCCTTACTCTACAATTCCCTCATTTCCTACAAGTCATACATTTCCCTACCATTTCTGCATTTCCCTACAAGTCACACATTCTAGGATCGACACGTGATCGTCTGATTCCTTACTCTACAATTCCTGCATTTCCTACAAGTCATACATTTCCATACAATTTCCACATTTTCCTACAAGTCACACATTTTAGGATTGGTACGAGAACGTCTGATTCCTTACAATTTCCATACTTTCTTACAAGTCATAAATTCCAGAATCGGTGTAGGATGGCTCGATTACTTACAGTTACTCTTTATTCTCTCTTACTTTCCCTACAGTTTCCATAAATTTTCTACATAACACACTATTCGAGAGCAAAGAGATGTAAGCTTGCTCAGTTAACTTTAACCTTCAAAATCAAAATTTCAAAAAAAAATCAACAAGCTAAAATCAACAAAATCAAAATCCCAAAATTCCAAAATCAACAAGTTAAAACTTCAAAATCAAAATCTCAAATTTACTTCAAATCAAAATTCAAATTCTCAAACTCCAAATTTCTATCAAATTTTAAACCATCGCTTGGACTGGGTCCCCTTCAGGATGTGGAGTCATGAACTCACATCTTTGTTTTGAAGGACCTCCACCCACCTTTCCCCAGCGGAAGATCAATCCTCAGCGGATACTCCCTCACTGGGTACTTCTTTCTATATGTAGTTTACACTCAGATAGTCGTGTTGGTTTGGTTGATCTCATTGGTCAATACCAATACATGCGGTGTGCTCTTCCCACACACCACACCTATTGGGGGTCCATTTGTTGACCTCACTTTTGGTTGAGGTCTAGTTTCTCTATAGATTGCCTAGGGTCTAGCCATTGGACTTCCTCGTGACTTTTCTTAGAGGACTAGCAATGGAACCCTCCCCGTAGAAATTCAAACTTTTTCTTACTTCACTTGAATTTTCATATGTTAAGGCCAAACCTCCAGCTTTGGGAGGAAGAGAGCACGCATAAGGAAGTCTAAGTTAAATCCTTATAAGTGACTAAGCCTTAAGAATAGCCCTTGGGGAGCCTGTGTCACACATTGACATTCACATTTACACATTACATTCTACAATCACATCCTAAATCAAATACATTTCACTTCGACCTTCGAACCCTTTGGAAACTCATGTGAGTGGTCCCACTAGCCTTAAACATATGACCAAAAGAGCTAAGATCACCACATAAAGGACTAAAGGAGGCTTTGTCGAGCCTGTAACCCATCCAGAATGCTTCCATTCTTCATGGTCTGACAATACCTCACTTTTCCTAAAATTTTAATTCTAACCCCGAAATTACCAAATTTCCCCTAAAAAGGGACCCAAAATCCAAAATTCCACAAAGTCACATGGGGTTCCCGAAAGTTCTTCCAGAGTGTTCCTCTCGTCAAACTGAGAAGTTTAATTTTAAACAAGTCATACTTTGAGCTACCGGCGGACTCCTCGCGGCTTAAATAGTCGCTACTTGAACGACATTCCGAGCCACACAAAACTCTCCATAGTGGTCAGAAATGTCAGTGAACACTTCCGTTCAACTCCAAATTCAACTTTGAACCACTTTGAACCTTTAAATCACACTTTTGACCAAATTATCACAAAATCCCTGAAATTACAATGCCCTTACATCGCCAAAAATTCAAAAATTTCCAAAAATTTCCAAAAATTTCCAAAAATTCCTAGAATCTCTAAAAAATTCCCAATTTCATTTTCTCAAACTACACCATAGCCTAATTTTCTCAATTTAAGCCGATTTCATCGAAAGCCCCAATTTTGACTTAAGCCTGACCTAGGCACCAGTTTGACCCAAATTGACCCAATGTTAGCCAATTTCTTCCCGATTTGAATTTTAGATGCTTTGACACATCCCCTTAAACTAAATGCAACATTCGATCACCACCAATTTGGCTTTGAATTTCACCCAAATCTGATTTAATGGAAAAATCTCCAAATTTGACCTATTTTAGACTGTCTGCATATTTTTTAGGTTTTAATTTAAATATATATATAATTTAGAAAGTAGCATTTGATTTTGAAACTAACTTTAAGTTTGAAAATTTTAAGATACGAAATTAAACCGATCTGACATTCCAAATAGTTTATATAAACGAGCACCACACCACAAATCATATATCTATCCCGAAGAATAGACACACTGCTTGATGAAGAGGCTCGATTAAATAAACTAGAAGATTTGTGACATCTGTTTGGTCTGCGAACCAATTTTATAAGCCGACAAATTCCCCTGCTTAATATAAAGGAATTAAGCAGGGTTTATATTACCTAGGTTCTTAAAGTCCCCTTTAAGGGCAAGCCCCTATAGTTCATTACATCTTAAATGACGGAAATCATTTAAGAAAACTCTCGATAATGATCAGTGGTTTTGCTCTCAAGAATTTTAAAGTTTTAAGGTTTTCAAAGGATTGGATTTTGGAAATTTCAATAGGGAATGACTCAAATTTGGAACAGTTATTTTGAGAATTCAATGGAAAGAAAAGTAGGAGAAGTTGAGGATCCAAGTGGAATCTTGGCAACATCCCAAACTATCCTATTGTTTGGCTACAATTTGGGAAAATTATTTAATGTTTCAATCCTGCCAATTTTAATTAATTAAGATTTATATTTGTTTGATATAATCACACAAATAGCCTCGAAGATGTGAGGGTTTATGTCATACCAAACGACTACCTCGGAATCCTAAGACCGGTTAGGACTTAATTTGCATAATATGATTATGCAAATGCCTAACAAAGAGTTGAGGATTTATGTTGCTCTAGGAAAACTACCCTCAAATACTATGGCTTGGTTATTTAAAACTAGGAAAGGGTTTTGCTGAAGTAGATACAAGTTTTGTTGACGAAGATGGCTGTGCTGCCCACCGTGCTCCGAGCTCCGTGTTGTTGCAGAGGTTTAGTTTTAGAAGGTGAAAATCAGGAGATGAGAGAAGTGTTCTAGGTTAGAAGTGTCTTAATGTTTAGATGTATTTATGTTTTAATTAAAACAAATCTTAAAGTTAATTAAACAGAATCGATTAAGATCCCACAGTTTTGTCATCCAGGCACCGTTACTTTCATCAGATTCACTTAGTCCAGATGAATTTGCTAAACTCAACTGAATGAGTTCCACACTTTCATTTAGACAGTGGGAAATCTCGTTAGCAACACGTGGGTTACATCATCCGAGGTATTCCCGATCATCCAACAAGACGTTTTAGTTTAGTTGTAGTTGTGGTTTTGTTGTTCTATTTGTGATTGAATTTTGAGCTGTTTTATATTTTGAATATTGTGGCGGTGAATTTTATCTTGTGTTGATTTTTAATTTAGTTTTAGGTTACAATTTTGTGGCTATCCTAAAAGGTTTCAATTTTCATGCAATAATCTTGTTTAACATGCAAGCAAGGTAAAGCGCAGTTCATGTTCGTAACTTGCAATAACATAAAAGCGTACCTGGAGGGTCTTCCCTCCATTCCAAGCTACACTTAAAACACATGTTAGAACATTTAAATATTTGGAAAAAGTACCTAGGTAAAGCTAAGGAAAGGTTCTGGTTGTCTACCAAAATCCTAATCCTATTGCTAGTCAATCCCTATGACGTCTAGGTTCTTTTATTTTTGTGGATGATTTTCTTCACCAAAGAACAATTAAGTTTGATTGTTCTTTTAAAACTACCCATCATATTGAGAAAGTGCTTAGGATAAATCCTAAACATCTTTTCAATACATCTGATATAGTTTTGAGTCCAAGTGAATTTAATTGTACAGGTTAATTGATCATCAAGAATTTAGTTAAATTTTTTCTTCTTGCTCAGTGAATTAGGATGTTTGATTATCCAAAAAGTAAAGTGACATTTCACTTGATACTTTACTTAAGAGTTATGATAACAAAAGCCTCTAAGGGCAAATCAGTTTATTAAAGAATTTAATGATTTAAAATTTGAATTGATGATTTAGATTGGATTAATTTAGTTATGAAATTTTCACAATTTTAAGTTTGGAATAGTTTACAAATTGTTTTAAATTTAGTTTAAATCTTTAAACCTTTTTTTTTATCTTAATGTTTCAGTTTAATTTTGATATTTTAAATTTACTTAGAAGTGTTTGAATTATTCATATATTTTTGATGGTTTGATTTAGGTTAATTATGATATTTTAGGTTAGTTTTGATTAGCTTAATTTTTTTTATATTCTTAATTATGAATTATTTTAATATTATTTAATATTTCAAATTTGCTTTAAGTTTGTTATTAAGTGATGTTGAATTAATTTTTAAATTTAATTTAATTGTTAAATCACTTAATATTTTAAATATTAATTTAATTAAGGGTTATTTTCTTTTAATTTTTAATTTATTAATTTCAATTATTATTTTAGGTTTAACTAAGAATTAGATCTTATTGAAGTGATTTATTTAGGGATTTCAAATTAAAGAATTAATATCTTCCAAAGTTATACCCCTAATCTTAATAGTCCAAATTTTGATTTAATCTTCCAAAATTTAAATTATCTAATTAATTAAAATTTACTTTTAAAAGTTTTTAAAGTAATTAGTGGGTTTCTACCTCCTAATTCCCTATGCTTCAATCATCTATGAGAAAAGTTAAGATCAGATATTTTACCCTCCCTCTGATTAGACCTAAATATTAATTAGGTTAAATTTTTTTAATTACTTTTATGCCCTTTTAAGCTTATTCATTTCATAACTCACTAAATTGAACTCAAATGAACTTGAAATTTTTATGTCACTTCACTCATATGTCAATTAAGACATTAGAGGAGAAATTGTGATATCTCTGAATTAAATTTAATTTATATGATTATCTTGATAAAAAAATAGATATTTTCAATGGAAATTCAACAACATGACCAGGGAAAGGTTTCTATCCTTAAAAAAATTATTGGATGTTCCTGATGACCAGATGACCACTTGGACAAATTTTAGTTAATTTTTGAATTATATTTTATTTATTATAATTATTTTGAGTTTTGGAGTGTTAATTAATTATAAAATAAAATTAAAGTTGAAAAAATGGATTTTATATTTTTCATAAATCTCTCTAACTTCAAGGAGTTCAGAGAAACAAATGTTTTGATTTTTTGATTTTTTCTTTGATTTATTAGAATTAATTTGGTGAAAAGGTAGGGAAATTCATTTTTTAATATTAAAAATTGTTTTAAGCCTTTAAAATTCAAAATCTTAACCTAGAGACTTAGGAAAAAAATTTAGTTTGTTCCTAAGAGATTAGGAAGCAAAATATGACATTTTTATGATTTTTAATATTTTTGCGATTTTTATGATTTTTTAATTATTAAAATATTTAAAATATGATTAAAAATGAAAAATTTTAGAAAATTCCAATTTTAATTTTCCTAGACTCCTCTGATATCAGAGAACCCACAAAACCAATTTGGTGAATTTTTAAAATGTATTTTTAGAGTTATAAATTTTTAAAGTTTAATTTTGCTCATGTAACTTAATTAATCCATTTAGTGGGGTTAAACATTTCCAATTGATTCTAAATTTTTATGTGAGGTCCCTCTGATCCTATAGCTCAATGGAGAATTATTTTCAAGTTCTTTTAATGTGTGGTTAACCCTAATTAATTAATGTTTAGTTTTGAGTAATTAGGCCAATTATGGTTATTCTTAATGAATTAATTCAAAAAATAATCATCCTAGGGTCCTCTAGTCCTAAGAAACTTCCCCAAATTTTCCTAGAATTTTCTAAGTAATATGCTAATTAATGGAATTAAAATACCAAAAACAGTGAAATAAACTTGAAAAATACATAACGTGCCATAGAGATAGCCTCTGACCATGAAAAATTCAGAGAATGTTCCCAAGATCGGAGGCTTCAAAAGCCCTATGGTCTCATGCTATGGTGAATTATCTATGCAAATGGAGAATTAAAATACTGAAATGAGTAAATAATTAATTAAAAATAAAATACTCATCAAATTAACTCAATTCCTTTTTCACATTATTCTCCTCTGTTCACTGAGCAAGAGGGTATTTTTAGTTTATTTTTATGATTATTTTATGCAAAGATATGGTTTTTTCAATTTATGGGTATTTAAATAAATAGAAAATAGCCTATTTTCCTACTTAATCTAGTCAGCGCCGCGTCAACCTCGGCAGCTCCGAAAGCCCACGCGGCGAGCTCCCATTCGACGCCACCATCTGACTCGGATGTCACGCGGCTCGCAGTCTCCCTCCATCCTTCGATCCAGCGCAATCTGGACAGTCCGCTCGATACACGCGCGATCAGACGGTGCCTGGTCATCGTCTACGACTGGTGTGCACCCGTGACCGTCCACACTAAAACCCTAAGATCTCTCTCATTTCTCAACGGTTTTTCATGTTCTTATACTCTATAGATTCGTCCTGAAGAGATGAACACATCCATATGGTTTACATGCTATGAAATCAACTCAAACAAAATGGATAATTGCTGGAAGCTCTCGGGTAGGAGGAGTATCCATACCTTAGTTCAGAAGGTGAGGCCTCAACTGAATATGCTCGCCACGTTTGTTGGAGTTGGAGGAGACTGGTGATGAAGCCTCTGGCCCTATCAAATTGTCTAAGTACAACTTCCACCAAGCCCGATTTCAAAGCTTGGTCGATAGAGAGAATGGCCGGCCTGGTGAGGGGGCTTCCACTAGGGAACTTCTTCTCTTGGTCATGTGCAGGTGTGGGTGAGTTTAATTTGATTTTGTTGGAGGTTTGAGAGATGTCCTGTTCTGGCCTGAGAATTGAGCTCCAAAATTGAGCTCAATCAATGGGGTTTAGGGCAGGAGAACAGTGGGGATGGATTGCTCTTGGCTAGGGAAGCTCATGAGGAGTTTGGAGGGATTCTGTGAAGGTTGATTTCAGCCAACCTTTTGGCCGAGAGGGGGTGGCTTGTTTAAATAGCCATGACTGTGGCCTCCCGTGGGGTTTGATGGCTTGAATCAACTACTCTGGTGAAGAGAAGAACAACTGTAGTGGCCATTGGGCATGGGACAACTCAGCTTGTTCAAATTGAATTTTTGAATCCATTTAGACCTCTCGGACATGGTGTTTTCTGGCGAGCTGGTGGCTGGCCGGCCAAGGTCAGGTCGCCATCCTGATCAGGAGGTTCAGGGCTTGAAGTTGGTGAGTTTAATTGGCCAATGCCAAGTGTAAAGAGGTTTGATTTATGTGGTAAGGGGGAAGGGTCATTTTGTCTTGATTTGGTCGAAGGCATGGTTTTGGCTAGGTGCACCTCCCCATGGCTTGACTTTGGGCTAAGGGGAATCATTTGGGCAGCTAGGAAGGGGTGGTGAAGTCCCCATCCAAGGTCATGTGGCTAAACTTTGTTTAGAGTGTAGCACAAATGGGTTTAAAAAGCTTAACGAAGGATTAAGAAAGAGGCCCCCTCAATTTGCCATAAATGACATGGTGAGGTGTAAAGTGACTCCCATGGCTTGCATATGGCTTATGCATGGCTTCATGGCTTCATTTGGCTTGGGAATAGATTTGGTCAATTTCATGAAAAAGGGTTTTATGAATTTTGGTATTTTGTTGAAAATTTGGATGAAGCTTGATTTCGAATGGTTTAATGATGATTTTAAAACTTAGGGGTGATATCAATAAAAGGTATGATGCAAAGAAATTGCCATGTGGGCTTTAGAGCCAATTTTGGGCTTTTGGATTTAGTGAAAATGGGCTTTTAGAATGGTTTAAGAAAGTGAGCCTTTAGGTTTGAAAACAAATTGGTGGATGGAAATTTTGTGAATGATTGGGCCAAAAAAATGTTGGGTTTAGGTTAGGAATGTGTCATGAGTGATTTGAAACAAGTTTGAGGTGATTGGAGTTGAATTGGGTTTGATTTGGAACTTTTTTGGTAAAGGATCTAAAGTGGGTTAAATTGGGCTAACTTGGGCTAAGGTTGGGCTAATGTTGGTTTTAATTTAAAATCAATGTTGGGAAATTTTTATAGGAGTGCTACAAAGAGTTTTCAATTTTGGTTGGGCTTTGATTTTGGGATTTGGGCCCATCTGGGTTAGGTTTGGGTTTAGGCCAAAATTGGGGACTTTGGTTTTGGGTTAGGTTTAGGTGGAGTTTAGGAAGGTTTATGAAAAGATTTGGGGCTAATTGGAGTTGAATTGGGTTGGTTTGGGCTAAGTTTAGGTCATGGGCCAAAATTGGGCCTTAGGCTTCAAATTGAAATTGGATCCAAATGTTAATCAAATTAGGCTTGGATTTGGTCTAAATTTACATTGAGGATATTGAATTGAAGTTTAGAAATGGATTGGATCAACATTGAGGTTAATTGTGTTGATTTGGTTTGACATTGGGCTCACCTAAGTTAAAAAATGGGTCAAATTGGGGGTTTTGGTAAAAGTGGGCTAGATTAACAAAATTATCTTATGGTGTAGTTGAACAAAATAAAATTGGGAATATTTGGGATTTTCTGGAATTTTCTGGGAATTTTTGAAATTTATGGATTTTTTGGTTAAAAAGGGCATTTTGGGTATTTGGAGGGTATTGGGGGGTATTTTTGGAAATTTTAGTATATTTGGCTAAGGATGATCAATTTGAATGGTGAGAAATTTTTAGGATTGGTTTTGAGGAATTTTGGGTAATTTAGTTATTTTCTGCAAATTTTGGGTAGCTTCAATGACATTTGGTTGTTTGGTGGGTGTAGGGCCCCGGAGGTCAAAAATTGAAATTTTGGAAAAATAAAGATTGATCAATTTTGAGTAGAATGGAATCACTTTGGTTGAGCAATGAAGCCATATCAAGCCCATAAGAGCCATGAGAGGACTCATTTGAGGCATTCACCATGTTGTTCCTAACCCTCTTAGCCAAAGGCCTAGGGGTTAAGGTCCATCCATATGAATTACCTACATGAGTCAGGAAGTCAAGCTAGGTATGAAAGGTTTCAGGATTGGAATGTGCGTGAAAGTGTAATGTGTGTGCAAGTCAACCCTCACCAGACCAGGCCACCCAGGGTAGTCCTAAGGCCAAAGAGTCCTATAAGGAACTCATCCTTTAAACCTCCACATTTGATCTTAACACTCCTAGTGGCTTAGGGGTTTACAATCAGGCATGTGGGGTTTAAAGGGAGTTAAGAGGTGTTTGAATTTCTAAATGGTGGTTTCCATCTCTAATTCTCTAGGATAGTCAAAGGGAAAACCTAAGGCTAGATCCTAAGTACTAAGGAGAGAGAAGAGAAAAGACCTCATCAAAAATGAGGTCAATAAATGGACCCCAATAGGTGTGGTGTGCTAACCAAACAGACTGCGCGTATTGGCGTTGACCGAAGAGATCAACAAAACTAATACAGAAGTCTAAGTGACACACATAGAACAGAGTAGAAACAAATTTCCACTGGGAAGTATCGAGTATATCTCCAAGACTGGAGATCCCTGAACTCTCACTGGGGAAAAGAGAAGGAGGTGAATTCCAGATCATAAGATCTGAGGAAATTTGATTTAGATTTCATTTCATTTTCTATTTCGAGTTTTTTTTTTAATGTGCGAGTTTAGATTTCGATTTGTTCTGAGTTTCAATTTCGATTGAGGTTTAATTTAAAATCAATTCAAGGAAATCTGGATTTGAAATGAGAATTGGAACCTAGGTTCCAACCTCGGGATTGCAAAGAGAACTGAAATTTAGGTACCAGCCTCAGAGTAAGAATCAGAGTTTAGGTATCGATTGAATAGGATGAGAATCAGAATTTAGGTACTGATCTCGAAATAAGATTTGGAATTTGGTACCAGTCTCAGAAGGAGAGAGTTGAAATTTGGTATCAATCTCGGGAAGAGAGTCAGAATTTGGTACCGACCTCGAAAGGAGAGAACTGGAATTTAGTACTAGTCTCGAAGGTTTAAAAAGAACTGGAATCTAGTTCCAGTTTTGAAGGTTTAAAGAGAACTGGAATCTGGTTCCAGTCTCGAAGGTTTAAGGAGAACTGGAATCTGGTTCCAATCTTGAAGGTTTAAGGAGAACTGGAATCTAGTTCCAGTCTCGAAGGTTTAACGAGAACTGGAATCTGGTTCCAGTCTCGAAGGTTTAAGGAGAACTGGAATCTGGTTCCAGACTCGAAGGTTTAAGGAGAACTGGAATCTGGTTCCAGTCTTGAAGGTTTAAGGAGAACTGGAATCTGATTCCAGTCTCGAAGGTTTAAGGAGAACTGGAATCTGGTTCCAGTCTCGAAGGTTTAAAGATAACTAGAATCTGGTTCCAATCTCTAAGGTTTAAAGAGAATTAGAATATGGTTCCAGTCTCGAAGGTTTAAAGAGAAATGGAATCTGGTTCTAGTCTCGAAGGTTTAAAGAGAACTGGAACCTGGTTCCAGTCTCGAAGGTTTTGAAATTTGCTGTGGAGATTTGAGTTTAGCGGAAGATTTGGAATGAGATGTGAAAGTGTTTCACGTCCCATGAGGATTGATCAAAGTCTGATTACTTGGCGAAGGATATGAATCCATACCTTCAGAACCAAATCAAAAACTTTCATGGTTCTGTGTCTGTAGATTCAGTCGACCTTCTCAAAAGAGGGAAGGAAATATGGAGAGTCAAAAAGAGATGTGAGAATAGCTGAAGGCTGGGGATTTCAGATTCTGGAATTTGTCATAGTCGCTTGTTGTGATTTGATTTTAGCTTGATTTTCAATTTAGGGTTCACATTTATTTAGAATTCGTGTTTATTTGTAGTTTTTTTTTACATTCAGATTTTTAAAAGAGTTCTCATTTATTTTTTTTCCCTTTGTTCTTTGTTCGAAGTTCGTTTAACTTAATGGCGTTTCCCAGTCAATTTGCACAAAAAGAGGTGAAGGCAAAACATGACATGGTCGTTTTCATTCCGATCTCATCGAAAATACATCATACATCTTGCTCCAAAACATGATGATATTTTCCTTGAGAATTCAATATCACATACAATCCATATATATCCAAAACAGATTGTATAAGATTCTTCAAGTTTCTAAAAGCATCTTTGAAAATCTATGTATGAATAGTGAGATACATGGACAATAACATCACTTTCCAAGTCATCCTTGGCAGGAATGTCGTATGGATGTGCATTGGAGGTGTGATATTTCCCATGTAACTCACTGCTCGTAGGGTCGGAGACTCTCTAACTCTGGATCTGGCTAAAAGTGGAAATGCATTTTTCTGTAATCCATTCTACTAAAAGTGACGGAGTTTCATTCCACAGGCACTCCTGGAATGCAATTTTTTGCGATGTCCGCTCCATTCCCCTTTAACACCATGACGGAACCTACCGGTAGTGGTATCTCCACCGGCCCTCGGAACTCACCAGGGCCTGCAATCCAGAGGTCAGATCCGAACATGATATTGCACTGGTTGACAAAAGACACTGTGCAGAAATTTCTAACAAAATTATGATGGTCTATGTGTGGAGGTATGCAGTCACTATCCTTGTAGATGTTAATGATGCAGCTGTGGGGTATGCAATCTGCAGGCAATAACCTCCATATTATCATCCTTTTTACCATTCTCTTGATAATATTCGGCATCGGATCCACCTCACTGTGACGGAGTATTCCTGGTGGATTCCCTTTTCTGTCTACTGCGAAGTTGTAGCAATATCCGCATTGGATTGTAATTCTTCCTTTTCCTGGCATCCATCTTTGGGATTTTGAATAGATCTTTTCCCTTAGGAGACTAGCTCGGCCCATTTTCTGAAGCTCAAGTACGCAGTCTATAATTTGTTGTTGTTCATAATCTGAGAATACATCTGTATGCAGCTCAAGGCCTTCTAAGATATTGATCCTCTTGCCTCCAATTCTCTCAAAGTTTTCAAAAGTTTTCTTTTCAACATTCTGCATTCTTTCCAACTCATATTCTGGAATTATCTGCAATCGGCGAGGTCTAGTAACGTACTGGGGAATGTATGGTTCAACTCCGACACGCTCTCTGGCATGTCTTGGCTCCTCGGGGATAGTCTCTGTCGGGACATCCACCGGGGTTGCTTTCGCAACAAGACTCTTCAGAACTGGTGCATCTGCTTGGTGTCGACGCGCTGATTCTATTTCTGCTCTTCTTGGAATTTCCTTTATCTGTTCTGCTTTCTTTGGAGTTGATCTCCTCCTTTCCGGTTCCTGACGAACCAATTTCTTTGGAGTATTTGTATTGACGGTAGCAACTGTCTCTTCATGTTGATCTACTGCTAACTTGGTTAACATCTTGCGAATGCGGCGATTCTTGTTCCTCCGCTGGGTGGCAGTGAGAGTAGCTCTCCTTACCCCTTGGACTTCTGTGGGCATGGCACTGACAAGCCTGCCCTCTGTTGTAGCAACAATGGACTTAACTTTCTTATCTTCTCATGTTGCATGAGCGGCGTTTGCTTTTCTCTTCTTGATGGCGGATTGCTGACTTGGGCCACCCAATTTCATCACTGTCTGACTGTGGAACTCTTCCCGATCAATCGGGGTCCAATCATCTTCTTCATATTATAGCCCGGTTGGTGTGAAGTCAGAGTCAATCTCGATCACGGCTCCATCCCTCACCCTCTTTTCATCAAGTGCTAGACTCACGCCATTTCTAAAGTTCAGAACCAACCACCCGTTCGACATTTCCCTGCAAAAAACAAGGAAAGGATCAGGGGCTGTACTAAGAACAAGAACAATAAGAAAATTATTTATTAATGAAAAATTCTTATTTATCTCTTTTAATTTTTAAAGAAAGTAGGAAGAGATGAGGGAAAGATCAGGAATAAATTGATTTAAAAGGAAAGATTGACATTTTATTATTACAATTTCACACGTTTTTTTTTACACATTTTTTTTTGTTAATGATTTTCTTTTTTATCATCAATTTTTTTTATGTTTTGGGTTCAGACCCAGTCACATGTGACTACTCTACCCGTGCTTCTAGGAATAAGACCTCATTTTTAAAGTTCATCCTTCGAAACATCAGGTTGCGTAATACTTCTTCAAATATCGTTCATTGATTGGAAGCATAGGTCGTTCTCCACGGCAATTCACCAGTTGGTAGGAACCTCTTGAGTAGACTGTCTCGACCACGAATGGCCCTTCCCATGTTGGTTCAAATTTACCTCCTATCTTGTGGTGTGCAAGAATAGGTCTTCTGAGAACTAGAACCAAGTCACCGACTTTAAATGTCCTTGGATGGACTAGTTTGTCGTGGGCCTGGATCATCTTGGCTTGATACGATACTGTTGTGCTGAAAGTCATTTCCCTTCTAAGCTTTCCAATTCTTCTAGTCATAGTCTGACATTTTCTTCTGTAGTGATCTTGTTCGCAACTTCAATTCTGAGTGACGAAAGCTGAACCTCTAAGGGTAAAACGGCCTCGGACCCCTACACTAAAGCGTAAGGCGTAGACTGAGTAGGAGTTCTGAAAGTCGTCCTGTAGGCCCATAAGGCTTCTAACAACTTCTCGCGCCAATTTCTTTTGTTGTCGTCCAAGGTTTTCTTTAAGATTTGGACGAGAGTTTTATTAAAAGCCTCGGCCAAGTCGTTAGCTCTTGGGTAATAGATTGTTGAATAGCGCCAATCATTCCCGTGTCTTCTGACAAAATTGTTAATCTTTGTACTCTTGAACGCGGACCCATTATCTGAAATGATTCTGCGCGGTACCCTGAAATGGTAGACAACTTGATTCTTGAAGAACTGTAGCACGTGGTGCGCTTTCACTTCTCTGAGTGGTATAGCTTCTGCCCACATGGAAAAGTAATCTGTAGCTGCAAGAATGAAGTAATGTCCTCTTGAAGTAGGAGGATCTATCAGAACCACGATATCTGTGCCCCAACACTCAAATGGTCACGACGCGATTGTCAGATGTAGCACATTTAGAGGTTGGTGTCGAACCACTCCATGCACTTAACATTGGTGACAACTCTTGGCGACCTTCGTGCAATCGGTTATCATTGAGGGCCAGTAGTACCCTAGTCTTTTAATATTTATTTTCATCTTCGGACCCGATTGATGAGCGCCACAAAGTCCTGAGTGTACTTCTTTGATAATTTCGCGAGCCTCAGACCCGCTCAGGCATCTTAGGCACATCTGATCAAAATATCTTCTGTATAACGTGTTGTTTATTAATGCGTAAGACAGAGTTCTTTTCTTGATTTGATGGGCCATTGACTTATCATCCGGTAAGTTTCTTGTTTGCAAGTAGTCTATTAATGGTTGTCACTAATCTTCTGCATTTTCTGTTAATGCCACAATTGTTTCTTCTTCTTTTCCTGACTTGTGTATTGTGTACATGTCGAGCTGTGAGAGAACCTGACGTCCCTGAACTGACACTTCAACTGACTCATCCTGTAAGCAGGCAAATTCTTTTGCAAGGCTGGCTAACGTATCTGGAAGAGTATTTTCTCTCCTAGGAATCTTGTAGATCGTTACATTTGAAATTTGCTCCAACAGTTTCTTGGCGTACTGAAAGTACTGCTCCAGTACTGGCTTCAGAATTCTGTACTGTCCCGCAACTTGCTAAATGACCAACTATGAATCTCCGTAGATATTGATATCTGTTATTCCCATCTGAATGGTTAATTCCAATCCTGTTATGAGGGCTTTGTATTCTGCCTCATTATTCGTACACGGTTCTGTTAAGTGATAGGAATACCTTAACATCCCCCGCTCCGGTGTTATAAAGATTAGTCTGATTCCTGCCTTACCAGGCATTTCTTTATCTTTCTGTGCTGAATATGCTCCGTCGAAGTACAGTTCCCAAAGCTGATCATCGGGGTCTTCTAGGCTCATTATCTGCTCGTCTGGCAAGTCATCGTTGAGTGGTGATTCTGCCGGTAAAGGGTTAGCTACAAGGAAGTCTGCCAGGACTTGTCCCTTTATGACATGAAGAGGAACGAAAGTTATATCGAATTGCAATAGTATCATTGACCACCTAGCAAGTCTGTCAGAAAGTTTTGGAAGGGTCATCAAATATTGCAACGGATTAAACTTCAAAATAAGGTTGACCTTATGAGAAAGCATGTAGTACCTGAGCTTCTGTGCGGTGAAGATCAGGGCCAAACATTGCTTCTCAATAGGAGGATACTTTACTTCCATCAAAATTAGACAACGGCTTAAGTAGTAGAGAGCATTTTCTTTTCCCTCGTCATTGACCTGGGCTAGCAGGGCTCCGAGAGAGTCGTCTAAAGCCGCGGTATAAAGTATCAACGGTCTACTGGAGACTGGGGCTGCTAAAACAGGAGGTGTCATTAAATACTGCTGAATGTCCTCAAAGGCCCGCTGGCATTTCTCTTTCCAAACAAATTTGTCGTCCTTTTTAACCAATGCAGAGAAGGGATGACACCTACCAGACAAATTCGAGATAAAGAGTCGAAGATATGCCAATTTTCCTTGAAAGGATTGTAGTTGTTTCAAGGTTTTGGGAGGTGAAATTTCTAAGATAGCTTTAATCTTTTCCGGATCGATTTCATTTCCACGATGTCGGACAAAAAATCCTAAGAATTTCCCAGAGGTGACGACGGAGGCGCATTTCAAGGGATTCATCTTAAGGTTATATTGTCTTAATCGCTCGAAAACAATTCTCAAATCATACAGGTGATCTTCTTTCAGTTTGCTCTTGATGACTACATCATCCATGTAGCACTCGACTTGGTTGTGAATGAGATCATCAAAAATCCTTGTCATTGCTCTTTGGTAAGTTGCTCTTGCGTTCTTTAATCCAAATGACATCACTGTGTAGCAGTATACCCCGATCGGCGTTCTAAAGGCTGTAAGCTTTTCATCTTCTAGTGCCATCTTTATCTGGTTGTATCCCAAAGATCCATCCTTGAAAGAAAAGATTTCATGTGTCGAAGCGATGTCGATCATCAGTTCTGGAATTTGTAGAGGAAATTCGTCCTTTGGACATGCTTTGTTCAAATCTCTGAAATCCACGCAAATTCTGATCTGACCATTCTTCTTTCTGACTAGTACCACATTGGCTAACCAAGTCGGGTATTGCTCTTCACGGACAAATTTAGCGTCTATTAGCTTCTTAACTTCAACTATTACTTGTTGTTCAATCTCTAGACGCATTCTTCTCGGAGCTTGCCTGACTGGAACAGCAGTGTGATCCACTCCTAGCCTGTGAACTTTAACCTCTGGAGCTAATCATGGCATTTCATCGTAACTCCAGGCAAAACAGTCTTTGAACTCCATTAATAGCTTGATTATGTTTTCAGAGTCTTCTTTATTGAGTAAGGAGCTAACAAAGGTCGGCCTAGGCTCTTCGCTAGTACCTAAGTTAACTTCCATTAACTCGTCTATTGTAGATTTAATTTCTTCTTCGAATTCAGGCGGAGCATCTCCGATTGGTAGATCTTCGAGATCTTTTGAGGCTTCCAAGCAACTTCCATCATGCTAGTGATTGACAACTAAGCAAAATCCCGAATCATCAACAGACCCTACTGTGCCGAATCCGAGACCATGTTTTGAATTGGGAGGCCGGCTGGCATTATTCCATAATTTTTCAAAATGTTGTGATTGGCCTTTTGTCCATTGTTGAGCTAAGACTCCACGTTGAATTAAATTTTGAACACAGGGAGAGTACCACTCAAAAGGCAATTCCATTAATTCAAAAGAAGTAACATCTTCAAATTGTATATCTTTTTCAGTATTGGAAGAAGAAGCACCACGGTAGAATTTGATCGGTTTAGTACCACCACGTACTTCCTTGACCACCATACCCTCGATTCTTATTAGAATGGATCGGGGTCAGGGTCATAGAATGTACATAATCGTTAATCTTCTCGTACATTGATTTATATTCTTCATTCTTTTCATCTTCGAGAGAGATCTTGAACTGGGGTTTCTTCTGACTTATCGCCACTGCTTCTTTCTTGATTTCATCTTCTTCGGAACTGTTCTCCCAATCAACATCGATGAATGGTTTCTTCTATCCAACTGTTCCAATGTCTCTTCCACGACCTCATCCCCAGCCTCGACCTTGAGTACGAGTTTTGGAGAAACCTTCACCATCTCGCCGAAAGGGAGTGGCGAGTAACTGTTGGACTAGAATTTCAGGCTCTTCATCATGTCGAACTTCTTTTGTTTCATTTGGTATGACATTTCTGGAGAAAATTGTTTTCTTCGGAGGTGCGTAGTAGGCTACATCTTCGTGAATTCTGATTTCATGCACGGAGAATGGTTGCAAATCACCTTTGATACACTGCTCCCCTCCTTCATAATATTTTATGCGCTGGTGCAGAGATGATGGTACCATCCAGTTTTCATGGATCCATGTGATCTATAAAAAAATACCTATTTCTTTATGTCTTAATTCTTATCAATTTCTAAGAATATTATGCTTTAATGAAAGGTAATTTTTTGTGTTTTTGGATGTAGGTGATGTAAAAAGGTCTAAAAAGGAAAAGATGCAAAAAGAAGCAAAAAGGAGCAAAAATGGAGCAAAATACAAAAAGTATAAAAAAATATGGTTATTTTAGCGGACTGTAGGTGATGTAAAAAGGCCTAAGTGCCAGACTCGATACAGAAACTGTCAAGTTTTTGACAACGTTTGATCGGTTATTTTGACGGAGTGAGTAGTTAATGGACATTCTAGAAGACTGGCAGTTGTTCCTTGATAATAGGACAGGTGATACATTGCATTTGGACGCTCCAAAATGGTTTTAATCTCAAAGAGGTGCGAGCCAAAGTGAAGAGGTGTGAATAACTGGACGCCGTCTCCGGCGCCTAGGCGCCAGACAGACCTTCTAGAAGATTCATTGAATGTGGACATGTTTTGAAGAGGTGCCTCAAGGCAACCCTTGAAGCCTATAAATAGGGTTCCATTTCTTCGAAAACGTGCCCCTCCCATTGTAACCCTTTCTCTTATCCACTTTAGGATCTCTCATCCTTAGAAAGAGAAATAGAGAGAGAAATTTAGGGCCACTTTTGTTTACTTTAGTGAGTTTATTTTCAAGTTGTTGCATCTGGAGTTCATTACACTGTGGAGTCAGTAGGAATCAGAAGATCTGTAGAAGAAATATTTGAGATAAGTATTTTATATTTGATTCAAAGTTTTTTTATTATGTTTAGCTGTTTATGTTCAATGTGTTATGAGTAGTTAGTTTACTTTCTTCCTTCAATTATGAAGAGATAGGTAAGATAATATTAAGATATGATGGAGAATTAAAATTCAAAATATTTTCAAAACATTGTGATGACATTAATACCTGATCTTACTTTACTTTTAAATTTGGCCATTTAAATTGTTAAAACCTGTTGAAGAGTTTTGAGACCTAGAAGGAGAAGAACTCTTAACTTGTAAATGTCACATGAATCCTTGGGTAGTCGAAGGCCATGTGCGGGCTATTCAAGGTGAAGTGAAAATATATAGAAAGATAAGATTTAAAGGGCGTAGAATTGATAAGTTTTTAGAGTGACAGACTAAATAATTATAATTTGATTTATAGATTAGGAAAGGGTCATTAGTAGGGCCGACCATAGCATCTAGAAGTGTGAGTCTAGATTAACCCATTCTACTAACAATACATCCGGACTTGATCTGTAAATTAGCCAATGTTCTTTGCACCTGGATCAAAGGGTAAAGAATAGGAATGCTTCTATTTGGCACAATACCATAAATCAAATTCTCCAATGAATATTAAATTATCTTAAAAATCTTAGATTAATTGAAGGGAAGAATATTGTTTATTTTATATAGTTTTCATAAATCATTTTCTTATTATTGTTTTCTTTATTTGCATCTAGTAAATTAATAGTACTTTATAGTTTAATTAAAAGATAAAAGGATGTTTTTGAAAAATAATATTTAGAAAATTTATCACTATAATTCTTCCTCATGGGATCGATATTAGGGTCTTTGTTTCAAAGCCATATATTACTTGAACGATACGTATACTTGCGTAGTACCCCTAGTGTGTAAAAATATTCTCTAAATTAACAACATTATGATTTTATACACTAGGTGCTATTTATAAATTGAGTCAAGTTTTTGGCCATCTTTTGGAAGCAAATATTACTGCGTTATTGCAGGTCGGGTCAAGTTTCTAGCGCCATTGCCGAGGAGGAAAGAAATAAAATATTTATAAATTTTTGTAAAAAAATATTATATTTCTAAAAAATATAAAAATATAAAAAAATATAAAAAAAATAAAAAATAATATTATAAAAAAAAGATATATATTTTATTCCTTGTTTTATGCGAAAATTTGGTTCTGAAGGATTAATACCTTTAGATTCTGAATTAGAAAGAACAATTAGAAAAATTAAAAAGGGAAAACAAATTCAAAAATTTCAAGAAATGGCTACTTTACAAAATCCAATTGAACTTAATGATCAAAATGTTTATAAACCATTAAGGGATTATGCTAACCCTACAATAGATGAACTTCATAGTAGTATTCAAATACCCACTGTAGATGCTAATTCTTTTGGACTTAAACCGTTTATTATTCAAATGGTGCAAAACAATCAATTTGGTGTATCACCAAATGAGGATCCAAATTTACATCTTGTTAGTTTTTTAGAACTTTGTGCTACCTTTAAATATAACAATGTTTTTGATGATGCTATTAGACTTAGACTCTTTCCTTTTTCTTTAAGAGATAAAGCAAAGATGTGGTTAAACTCATTAGCGACTGGTTCTATTAAAACATGGGTTGAAATGGCACAAAAATTTCTTGCTAAATATTTTCCTCCTTCTAAAACTGCTAAATTAAGAGATGATATTACTTTGTTTAGTCAATTTGACGGGGAGATAATATATGAAACTTGGGAAAGCTTTAAAGAACTATTAAGAAAATGTCCTAATCATGTTTTACCTGATTGGTTAATTATTCAAATATTTTATAATGGATTAATTGGATCTTTAAAATCAATTATTGATGCTGCTGCTGGAGGTTCTTTAATGTCTAAATCATTTGAAGAAGCTTACACTTTAATTGAAGAAATGGCTAATAACAATTTTCAATGGCCTTCCGAAAGGATTAATCCTAAAAAAATGGCAAGTATTCACGATAATGAAGCTTTTTCTATCTTAGCTTCACAAGTTGCAGCAATGTCTAAGAAATTAGATAATTTTGTAATTAATATTTCGCATAATAACCCTGCTAATATTGAAGATTCTCAAACTATTGAAACTTTACAAGCTATTGCAAGTAAAAATAATACTTATTCAAATTATTATAATCCTGGGTGGAAAAATCATCCTAATTTTAACTGGAATAATTCACAACAATAATGGGGTAATAATCAATCTCATCCCACTAGAAATTGGAATAATCAAGTTAATCCAAATTATAAACCTCCTGGATTTAATAATCAACAGAAAAAGTTATCAATAGAAGAATTAATTTTATAAATGAAAAATCAATTACAAAATCAAAATAATGCTATTCGTAATATTGAAAATCAAATGGGGGCAAATTGCTACTTTAATTAATAATAGACCTGTAGGAACACTTCCTAGTAATGTTGAAAATAATCTAAAGGAAACTGGGAAAGAACATGAACAAGTTAAAGCTGTGCAACTTAGAAGTGGAAAGGTATTAAAAGAAATAATGTAGAATGAAATTGAAAAAGAGATTGAGGTTGAAGAGAATGAAAAACCTAAAGAAACTCTCTCTCTAGTCAAGATCGATCGTTATACTCGTTAATGTGGAAGTTGAAAAACCACCACCACCTTTTCCTCAATGACTTAAACGAGAGAAATTAGATCATCAATTTTCTAAGTTCTTTGAAATTTTTAAGAAACTTACTATTAACATACCTTTTGCTGAAGCTTTGGAACAAATGCCAACTTACGCAAAATTTATGAAATATATTTTAAGCAAAAAATGAAAATTTTGAAGCTTTTGAAACTGTTGCATTAAGTGAAGAATGCAGTGCAATAATTCAAAAGAAATTACCTAAAAAGCATAAGGATCCTGGAAGTTTCACTATACCCTGTGCTATTGGAGAAAAATTTTATGGAAAAGCTTTATGTGATTTATGAGCAAGTACTAATCTCATGCCATTTTCTGTCTTTCGAAGATTGGATTTAGGAGATATTACTCCCACCACTGTAACCCTTCAGTTAGTTGATAGATCTATAACTTATCCTAAAGGAGTTATAGAGGATGTCCTTGTTAAAGTGGATAAATTTATCTTCTCTCTAGATTTCATAGTACTTGATATGGAAGAAGATAAATAGATACCTATTATTTTATGGAGACCTTTTCTAGCTACCGGACGAGCTATGATTGATGTGCAAAAAGGAGACTTAACCATGAGAGTTAATGATCAAGAAATTAAATTCAATGTTCTTAAATCAATGAAGTACCCTGATAAAGAGAAATATTATTGAATGGATATAATTGATTATTTAATTGAAAAACATTATCAAGAAAAATGTAAAGTCATTTCTGAAGAATAATTTGAATTTTTAACTGATGAAGATGAAGTAGTAGAAGAAGAAGAGACTCATTTTATTAAAGATAATTGGGAAACTTTAGACATAACTCAAACTGATATACTTTTACCATCAATTAAAAAAGCCCCTGAACTGGAATTAAAAATGTTACCTTCCCATTTAAAATATGCGTTTCTTGGAAATTTGTTAATTTTGCCTGTTATTATTTCTTTTGAACTGAGTAAATATCAAGAAGAAAAACTACTAGGTGTGTTAAAGAATTATAAGAAAGCTTTTGGTTGGACTATTGCTAATATAAGAGGAATAAGCCCTTCCATTTGCATGCATAGAATCTTAATGGAAGAAAATTTTAAACCTACTATAGAATCGCAAAGAAGATTAGATCATATCATGAAAGAGGTTGTTAAAAAAGAAATTATTAAGTGGTTAGATGCTGGTATTATTTATCCTATTTTGGATAGTCAATGAGTAAGTCCTATTCATTGTGTTCCCAAGAAAGGAGGTGTAACTGTCATTGTTAATGATAAAAATGAATTAATTCCTACAAGACAAGTTACTGGATGGCAAATTTGTATTGACTATAGGAAATTAAATAAAGCCACTAGAAAGGATCATTTTCCTTTACCTTCCTTGGATCAAATGCTCAATAAATTAGCTAGACACTCATATTTCTATTTTCTGGATGGATATTCTAGTTATCATCAATTACTTATTGCTCCTGTGGACCAAGAAAGGACAACATTTACAAGTCCTTATGGAACATTTGCTTCTAGAAGAATGCCTTTTGGTTTATGTAATGCACCTGCAACTTTTCAAAGATGTATGATGTCAATATTTTGTGATTTGATTGACAAAGGAATTGAAATATTTATGGACAATTTTTCAATCTTTGGAACTTCTTTTGAATCTTGTTTGGAAAATACGTACCAAAGTTCTGAAAAGATGTGAAGAAATAAATTTATTTTTTAACTGGGAAAAATGTCAATTCATGGTCACAGAAGGCATTGTACTTGGTCACAAAGTATCACAAAAAGGGATGGAAGTAGATCAAGCAAAAGTGAAAATTATTGTTGAATTGCAACCACCTACTACTCTTACTGATGTAAGAAGTTTTCTAGGTCAAGCTGGATTTTATAGAAGATACATAAAGGATTTTTCTAAAATTGCTAAACCTCTTTGTCATTTATTGGAAAAAAGATGCAAAATTTGAATTTAATAAATAATGTATTAATGCTTTTAATATTCTAAAAGAAAAATTAAAAACTACACCTATCATTGTTGCACCTAATTGGAATAAATCTTTTGAATTAATGTGTGATGAAAGTGATTTTGCAATTGGAGCTGTAGTAGGACAAAAATATGAGAAAATTTTCAAAGTTGTATATTATGCTAGTAAAACTCTCACTGAAATACAAAGAAATTACACTACCACTGAGAAAGAGGTTCTAGCTATAGTATATGCCTTTGATAAATTTAGACATTATCTTCTTGGTACTAAATGCATAGTTCATACTGATCATTCTGCTATAAATATCTATTATCTAAGAAGGATTCTAAACCTAGACTTATAAGATGTGTTTTACTTCTACAAGAATTTGATTTTCAAATAGTAGATAGAAAAGAAACTGAAAACCAAATTGCTGATCATTTGTCTAGAATTAAAAATGATATTATTTCGGATGAAAATATAAATGAGAAATTTCCTGATGAATCTTTATATGCTATTATGGATGCAAAACACCTTGGTATGCTAATATTGTTAATTATTTAGTTAGCAATATTTTGCCTTATGACTTGGATAACAAATTTATTATGAAATTTAAATATGATGCTAAATCTTATATTTGGGAAGAACCTCATTTTTTTAAAATTGGTAAAGATTCTATGTTTCGAAGATGTGTACCTTATGAGGAAACTTTTGCTATTATTCAAAAATGTCATGATTCTGATTTTGGAGGACACTTTGGCATAGATAAAACTGCATTTAAAATTTTAAATTCTGGATTTTATTGGCCTACCTTATTTAAAGATGTGAGACAATATGCTAAAACATGTGATCGATGTCAAAGGATGGGAAATATATCTAGGAAGGATGAAATGCCTTTAAACTATATATTGGAAGTTGAAATTTTTGATACATGGGGTTTAGACTTTATGAGACAATTTGTTCCATCATCTGGAAAAATTTATATTTTATTAGCAGTTGATTATGTTTCAAAGTGGATTGAAGCTGTTGCTTTACCAATCTGTGATTCCAAAAGTGTTTCTAAATTTTTAAAGAAAATGATATTTTCAAGATTTGGAATGCCTAAGGTAATTATCACGGATGGTGGAAGTCATTTCAGGAGTATAAAAATTCAATCATTACTACAAAAATTTGGAATCGAACATAGAATTGCAACTGCTTATCATCCACAAATGAGTGGAATGGCTGAAGTATCAAACAGAGAAATTAAAAGAATTTAAGAGAAGACTGTTAATCCTAGAAGAACTGATTGGGTTGATAGACTTTATTCTGCATTATGGGCTTATAGAACATCTTATAAGACACCAATCGGAATGTCACCTTACCAGTTAATTTTTGGTAAACATTGTCACATACCTGTAGAACTTGAACATAAAGCTTATTGGGCGATAAAGGAGCTTAATTTTAATTTGAATAAAGCAGGAGGAAAACGATTATTGCAATTAAATGAGATGGAAGAAATAATAAATGAAGCATATGAAAATGCGATGATTTATAAAGAGAAAATGAAGATGTTGCATGATAAAAAAATTTCAGGAAAAATTTTTAAGCCTGGACAAGAAGTATTACTGTTTAACTCTCGTTTAAAGCTTTTTCCTGGAAAATTAAGATCTAAATGGATTGGACCCTATTTAGTTGAGAAAGTATACCATTATGGAGCTGTGGATATTAAAGATCCCAAAACAGGAAAAATTTTAAAAGTAAATGGAGTAAGATTGAAGCCTTATTTGGGAGATATTAAAAAGATTTATAAAGAGGCTTATGAATTAAGTCAACCTGATTAAAGATTTACTTAAGTCGGGCTGACGACGTTAAACCAAGCACTTTGTGGGAGGCAACCCATAATTATCTTTTGTTGTGAATATTTTTGTGTTTTAATGTAAGGTTATGCCTCGATCTTGATTAATTTTATATTACTTTAGAAAAATTTGATGCTTATAAGTCTTTGTTGACTCAGGCTGAAAATTATTTTGAAGTATGTAAGATTTAGAAATTGTATCACTCTATTCTGAATATGAGTAAAAAGGAGATCAAGTTAGCCTTCATTATGATTATTTACAATGTGTGTTATTGAGTCTAAATTACTCTTACCAGTATAATATACCTTTCATGGAGAATGAAATTTTGAAATTTGATGATTAGGAGAAACGGAGTTGAACATAGTTCCGGCGCCTAAGCGCCGGAATCAAACTATGTATCAATAGGTCCGGCACCTAGGCACCAGATTCGGCGCCTAAGCGCTACGGTTACTGGGTCGTGCAAAAACTGAAAATGTTCAGTTTTTCACACGATTTTTCCCTTTTAAATCAACCTATCTTCTTCCCTAACCATCAAGCAATCAAAATTACGTCCCTTGCACTTCATTCTTGAGAGATTTGAGAAATTTTTGAAAGAAATGGAAGGAAGAAATCATGGAGAAGAAGCTAGGGACAAGGTCTCAAAGGATCCTCAACCCTACTTCAATGGTTTCATCGCTGTAAGTTTAGAGAAAATTTCTAGTTATTTAGATAAGTTTGAAGCAGAGTTTAAAAGCATTGGATATCGCCTTCATGAGAGGTTTCATCAAGTTGAACATCTAGAATGGCAAAGGAAACTTCAATTTGATCATTTTGCGGCTTATCAAGATGCTCAAGTTGAAATGTATGCGAAGAACAAGTGGATTGACGAAAAGACGGCTACGAATTTCCTGAGAGCATTAGTATTCTTTCCAAGTGGAATACAAAATTTCCCTTGTGAAGATTAGAATATTCTGGTAATGAGATAGTTATTATATGGTTTGTTGAGTCGTTGAATCGATTTAGAGAATCGATTATGTTGGTTTATGTATTTCCTTTCATGTTCAATGTGTGTTGTTTTTGCTTAGAAATTGTTGTGTTTGAGTGTGTATTAGGAACTTGAATCAAGTGTAATACTTATCTAGAATGTATTGAGTCAATATTGAAGATTATAAATGGAATTTAGTGAGTTTGATTGAAACCTTATGTTTGATTGGTGGATTAAATATTTAATTTTTATAAATTTTTGAGAAATGTTGTGGAAGTTAGAAACTGAAGCCCTACTCTGATATGAGTAATTGGAAGTTGAATTTATGAATTTTGGTGGAAAATTAAATTTTAAAATGTAAGTCTGGCGCCTAGGTGCTACAATTCGGCGCCTAAGCGCCAGTTTGGCCTGTACCCGAAAATTTACTTAAATAACCCCCAAAAGCCATTTTTGACGCCTAAGCTTCATCTTCTTCCCTATTTTAGTGAAAATACACCCTTTAGATCCATTTTGAGGTCAAAACATCAAGGATTTGAGCGCGAAACCACTCGATTTCTTCGTCTCAAGGTCAGATCTACACTTTAAACCATTTAGTTTCAATTTTCATCATAGATTTCCCAAGGTTTTGCTAAGAACCGAAAATTTTGAAAAATTTTTTCGATTTTTAGTGATTTCTTTGGATTTTTGAACTTATTTTAAGTTTTAAAAACATAAAAAGAGTTTAAATCTTTGATTCCTAATTTTGTTTTTATATTCTTTGACGTTTAGATGGCTCCAAAATCTAAACGCGGGAAGACACGAGATAACTTTGATAGCAGAAAATTTTCTACTGCGACTGCGCATTTTCGCTTCCACGAATTTACGACGTCCAGAAAGTTCTTTTCAGAACGAAGTTTCTATCATTTTGGAGAAACAATCGAAAACACTATCGTTGCACACAATTAGCAACGCTTCTGTTATTTCACTGTTGTTCCTGTTATCCCGACTGTTCGAGAGTTTTATGCAAATTTTCTGGATGTCGAAGATTATGAAGTCTTTGTCAGAGGTATCGGAGTAGGATTTAGTCCAGAAAGAATCAATGTATTTTATGGCCTTCCACCAACTTTAGAGTGCTTTTATTCTGGATTATCACCATCTGAGGGAGATTTGGATATGATCATTAATTATGTGACTGACGGTACTAAATCTTAGAAGATCAGGACCGAAAAAGGGTAAACTTCAAATCCTCTTAATTAAATGGTGTATCTAAAGCATGGAACTACTTTATTTATGTAAGATTGTTACCTTCCAACCACCTGAGTGAAGTGACTAGAGATCGAGGGATCTTAAACTACTGGATTCAGGAGAGGAAGCCTATTGATGTTGAGAGTATTATTTATGATTTTGTGGATTCTACTGGGAGATCTAGCACTTCTGTTGGATTGGGATTCCCATCTCTGATTTATTCATTATGTGTTAGTAATGGAGTCACTGCTGATATTTCTGAGGAGAAGTTAAAGTCTACCAAGCCAATTGGGCAGGAGAGTGTTAGTATCTATGATCGTCTTCGAGGGAAGAGATCGACCGCTCCTTCTACTTCTGCACATACTCCAGGTAGACCTTCTACTTCTCGACCCTCTACTTCTGCTGAGCCACCATCGAGTTTCTGGGAATCAATGCATGATCAGTTTTTAGAGCAGCAGCAGGAGTTATTTCAAACTCACTGCAGGATTGATACTATTGATAGGAAACTAGATCATTTATCTGATTATACCCAGAGGAAGAGTAGTTATGATGCTGAGTATGATGAAGCCCTAGTCAGATTTCTGAAGGGTGAACATGATGTTAGTTTCCCTACTTTTCCTAGTTTCACACCATTTGTTGATCCTAAGGACGTAGAATTTTCCTTTGGTGATGATGATGTTGATGAGCCTACAGCTAGTGACTAGTCGTTATAGATCTTTGTGGTGAGCTACTATGTTAGTTTGTTTTATTTGGATTGATTGTTTAGTTTTGTGTTTCATGTATGTTGATTTGTTTAAATATCTGTGTGGATTGATTAGTGGTAAGATTCTGTTGTTAAAATATTCTTAGTATATTGTGTTGAGACTGAAGTTAGAGTTAATTTATGATATGTTGTTTTAGTCTACTGCTTAGTAATTAGTAATTTTGCTCTGTTTTAATTTTATTTTAAATTTAGTATCATAAAAAAATTAGCCTGCTTACTTTTTATACATGCTTGAATTTTATCTTAATTATTCATAAAAGCATGATAGAAGTTAATTTTTCTTTTTAAGATTGTTTTTACATACTTATAAAAATTCCTATGATTTTCTTTCTCTCATACTTTCAAATTATCATAGTATATCAAAACTTAAGTTTAGGGGAACGGAAAATACATTCAAATTTAAATTTTATTTGTCCTTAAAGAGCAAATATTTTCTTAAAATAAAAACATTTTAACATAACTTAAGGAATGAGAATTTATTTGAGATCACTTTTATTTTTGAAATTGTAAACAATTTAGTGAAATTTAACCAAAATTTTACTAACTTTGATTGATTTTAAGAATAGAATTATTTAACTTAAAAAAGAATAAGAGAAAGCAATTTTTCTATTCATGATAGAAATAATAGAATTTTAGAAATCTTAAGTAATCAAAAATTATCACTTGAAAAAGAAAAGATTGGAAATCTTTTTGAATTCTTATTTATGTTATAATAATTAAGTGGAAATGTATAAATTTTGAAAATATAACTTAAGGATAGTGAAGTTCAAAACCATTAACAGGCTATCCAGATATTGTAATCCTCTCTATATATATTATAAAAAAAAGGGAAGAGAGGAGAAGCTTGAGGAAATGCCTAATCAAAAATTGGCTTCACTTGAATTATCTTATAGGAAGAAAACTAGTTACATATTTTACTTAATTTTTATACATGAATATTTTTTTAGAAAAGATTTTTCAAGAAGATCTTTTTCTTGTAAATAATCTATGAGAGCTTAATATAATAGACTTCTATTATTTTCAAAATGAATGAAAAGTTTGAAATCTTATGATTTGGTAGTAAAATATTATTTAAATTCTTAAAATTAAACCTAGTTAGAGAAATTGGGTTAATAATTTACTAAAGACTTTATAAAATCAAAAATTATATGGAATTTTAAATATTTATCTTTTATTTCAAAGGTTATATATTTTATATAGTAGAATGAGTTACTTGAGGACAAGTAACATTTAAGTTTGGGGGATTTTGATCTATAAAAAAATACATATTTCTTTATATCTTAATTCTTATCAATTTCTAAGGATATTATGCTTTAATGAAAGGTATTTTTTGTGTTTTTGGATGTAGATGATGTAAAAAGGTCTAAAAAGGAAAAGAAGCAAAAAGAAGCAAAAAGGAGCAAAAATGGAGCAAAATACAAAAAGTAAAAAAAAATTTTGCCGGGCGCCTAAACGCCAGAAGTTGGCGCCTAAGCGCCAGACTCGATACAGAAACTGTCAAGTTTTTTACAACGTTTGATCAGTTATTTTAACGGAGTGAGCGGTTATTGGACATTCCAGAAGACTGACAGTTGTTCCTTAATAATAGGACATGTGATACATTGCATTTGGACACTCCAAAAAGGTTTTAATCGTGAAGAGGTGCGAGCCAAAGTGAAGAGGTGCGAAGAACTGGACGAGGTGTCCGGTGCCTAGGCGCCAGATTCCGGCGCCTAGGCGCCCGACAGGCCTTCTAAAAGATTCATTGAATGTGGACATGTTTTGAAGAGGTGCCTCAAGGAATCCCTTGAAGCCTATAAATAGGGGTCCATTTCTTCAGAAAATGTGTCCCTCCCATTGTAACCCTTTCTCTTATCTACTTTAGGAACTCTCATCCTTAGAGAGAGAAATACCACCTCCTCTCGGC
Organism: Papilionanthe hookeriana x Papilionanthe teres; assembly: GCA_022702705.1. Taxonomy (NCBI): domain Eukaryota; kingdom Viridiplantae; phylum Streptophyta; class Magnoliopsida; order Asparagales; family Orchidaceae; genus Papilionanthe; species Papilionanthe hookeriana x Papilionanthe teres. The sequence continues at coordinate 92,801,112 of CM040423.1, read as the reverse complement.
CATGAGAGGTGCTGAACCAAAACTTACTGAAACCCTGCCAAAATCATCCTAGATCACTCTCTACACATAGAGAACTTCATCCCCACTGAAATCCCCTGCCATTTCCTCTATGTGAGCTCAATTTCAGAGTTGAAATTCAAGCCCAAAACCAGGACACTTCACCACAGTGAGCCAATCTCCAAATTGATTGGTCCTACACCTTCACCAGACCAAGAGGAGAAGTTTCCCAGAAAAGCCCCTTGCCGGGCCAGCCATTGCTTCCGACCTCCAAGCTTCGTGATCGGGCTTGGTCGAAATCATACCTAGACAATTCACTAGTGCCGAGGGACTTCATCCGGAGCTTGCTTGGACCCAATCGAACGTGACACAACTCTCGGATCGAAGCTTCACTTCTCTGAGCAAAGGTATGGACTCACTCTTCCTCCCGAGCTTCCAGAGATTCTCAATTTAGTTTGGGTCAATTTCAATGCATGTTTACCGTATGGATGTGTTCGTCTCTTCAAGAAGAATCTATAGAGCATAAGAACTCAAAAATACGTTGAGAATCGACTGAGAAATTAGGGTTAGAAGGTTGACGGTCACGGCTTCACACCAGTCGTAGACGATGACTGGGTACCGTTGGATCGCGCGTGTATCGAGTTGACGGCCAGGAACGCGCCGGATGGAGCAATGGAACATGAACCGCGGGCCCCTGGAGCTCTGAGTCGGATGGCGGCGCCGAATCAGAGCGCGTCGCGTGGCCTTTTGGAGCTGCCAAGGATGGCATGGCGCCGCGTGGATAAGTAGGAAAATAGGGATTTTTCTTATTTATTAAATACCCAGAACTTCAAAAATTCATAACTTTGTGTAGAAAAATCCTAAAAATAAAATAAAAATATCCTCTCGCTTAGTGAACGTAGGAGAATAATGTGGAAAAGAAATCAAGTAATTTCATTAAGTATTTTATTTTTAATGATTTATTTACTCTCTCGCACTATTTCAATTCTCCATGCATATAGGAAATTCACCATGACATGAGACCATAGGGCTTTTGAAGCCTCTGAACTTGGGAACATTCCCTGAATTTTCTAAGGTCAGAGGCCATCCTTATGAGAAGTTATTGATTTTTCAAGTTCATGTTACTATTTTTTGAGTATTTTAATTCCAATAATTAGCATGTTGAGAAATAAATTCTAAGAAAATTTGGTGATGTTTCTTATGACCAGAGGGACCTAGGAAAAATAATTTTTGAGCTGATTCACTTTGAACAACACTAATTGGCCTAAACACCCAAAATTGAATTTTAATTAATTAGGGTTAACCATTCATCAAATTAACTTAAAAACAATTTTCCACTGTCCTCTAGGGATAGGAGAACAACACATAAAAATTTGAGATCAATTGGACTTGGTTAGCCCCACCAAATGAGTTAATTAAGCCCCATGGATGAAATCAAATTTTAAAAATTCATAACTCACAAAATACTTTTCAAAAATTCACAAAATTGGTTTTGGAGTTTCTCTGATATTAGAGGAACTTAGGAAAATTAAAATAATAAATTTCTAAAAAAGTTGATTTTTATCATTATTTCGATATTTTTAATAATTAAAAAATAATAAAAATCACAAAAATATTAAAAAATCACCAAAATGTCATATTTTGAATTCTAAACACTTAGGAACAAACCAAATATTTTTCTTAAGTCCCTAGGATAAGATATTGAATTTTAAAGGTTTAATGTAATTTTTAATATTAAAAATATATTTTTCAACATTTTCACTAAAATAATTCTAATAAATCAAATAAAAATCAGAAAATTATGAAAATTGGTTCTCTGGTTTCCCTGATATTAGAGAGAGTTTTGAAATATATAAAATTCATTTTTCAACCTTTATTCTATTTTTAAATTAATTAATACTCCAAAATTCAAAATAATTATAATAAATAAAATAAAATTCAAAAAATCACCAAAATTTGTCCAAATGGTCCTCTGGTCATTAGGAGTCCCCCATATGTTTCTTAAGGAAAGAAAATTTTCCTTCTTCATCTTATTGAATTTTCTTTGAAAATCCCTATTTTTCACAAAAAATGATTATATAAATAAATTAAATACAGAAATATCACATTTTCTCCTCTAGAGTCTTAATTGACATGTGAGTGAAGTCACATAAAAATTTCAAATTCATTTAAGCTCAATTTCGTGAGTTATGGAATTATTAAGCTTGAAGGGCAAAATGGTAATTAAAATTTTCAACCTTTAATTAAAACTTTAGGCTTAATAAAATGAAAGAGTAAAATATTTGATCCTAATCTGATTTGGATGATTGAAATTTAAATAATTAAAGGGTAGAAACCCATCAATCATTTTTAAGAATAAACCTTAATCTATTAATTAATTAAATTTGGAAGATTAGTAAAAATTGAAATTATTAAAATAGGGATATTATTTAGAAGACATTTGTTTTTTAATTTAAGAATCCCTAAATTAATCACCTCAATAATATTTAATTCCTAATTAAAATGATAATTCAAACTCAAGATTTAAAATACTAAAAGACTTAATCATTAAATTAAATTAAAATAAAAACATTTAAATTAAACCCTTCCAAAATTTCAATTAAATTAATACTTTAACAATTAAATTAAATCACCTTTAAAACATGAAAAATAAAATATTGAATTAAAATTAAAAATAAAATAAAATTAAAATAAAATTAATTTAAAATTTAAATTAAATTAAATTAAATTAAATTAAATCAAATTAATTTAAATTAAATTAAAACATATTAAATTAAATTAAATAAAAAAATAAAAAAATCAAATTAAAATAAAATTAAAATTAAATTAAATTAAAATTAAAATTAAATTAAATTAAAATTAAAAGAAAACAAATTAAATTAAATTAAATTAAATTAAATTAAATTGAATTAAATATAACATTACTTAAGACAAAGAATTCAAAATAAGTCTAAAACAACTTGAACACTATTCCAAACTTAAATCTATTAATTAAAATTAAATTAAAACACAAATCACTAAAACATCAATTTGCCCTTAAAAGCTCTTGTTATCATAACTCCTAAATGGAGTATTAGGTGAAGTGTCACTTCATTCATAGGATATTCAAACATCCTAGTTCACTGAGCAAAAGAACAAAACTTAATTAAACCTCGGGTGATTACTTCACCTGATTAATTAAATTCTCTTGGACTTAAAACAATCCTAGAGGTATTGAAAAGATGTTTAAGACTCGTCTTAAGCACGTCCTCAATATGATATGATGTTTATAAGAACAATTGAATTTAATTGTTTCTTTGATGAAGAAAATCGTCCTTAAACCAAAATACAAGAACCTAGACGTCATAGGAGATGACTAGCTATAGGATTAAGACTCTGATAGACAATCAAATCCTTTCCCTTAGCTTTACCTAGGTACTTGTTGAAAGATTTAAATGCCTTAACACGTGTTTTAAGTGCAGCTTGGGATGACGGGAAGACCCTCCAGGTACGCTTTTATTTTATTGAAATTTACTTTATTGCAAATGCACTTTACTTTTCTTGCATGATAAACAACTGTTGCATGAAAAACAAACTTTAGGGTAGTCCCTAAAACTGAAACCAAAACTAAATTAAAAATCACTGCAAGATAAAATTCAGTGCCACAACATTTCAAAATATAAAGTAACTCAAAATTTAATCACAAACAGAACACAAAACTACAATTACAACTAAATTAAAATGTCTAGTTGAATGATCGGGAATACCTCGGATGATGTAACCCACGTGTTGCTAACTGGATTTCCCACGGTCTAAATGAAAGTGTGGAACTCATTTAGTTGAGTTTAGCAAATTCATCTGGACTAAGTGAATTCAATGAAAATAACAGTTCCGGGATGACGGAACCGTGGGATCTTAATCGGTTCTGTTATAATCAACTTTAAGATTTGTTTTAATTAAAGTATTAAAAAAACTTGGATTTTAAGATTTCTAAATCAAAACACTTCTCTCATCTCCTGATTTATGACTTCTAGAACTAAACCACTGCAACAACAATGAGCTCGGAGCATGGTGGGTAGTACGACCATCGTCATCAACAAAACTTGGGTCTACTTCAAAGAAAACCTTTCCTAGAATTAAATAACCAAGCCATAGGATTTCGAGGTAGTTTTCTTAGTGCAACATAAATCCTCAACTCTTTGTTAGGCGTTTGTATAATCATGTCGTGTAAATTAAGCCCTAACCGGTCTTAGGACTTCGAGGCAGTCGTTTCGTACGACATAAACCCTCACATTTTCTAAGTCGATTGTATGATTATGTCATACGAATATAAGTCCTAATTAATTAAAATTGGAAAAATTGAAATATCAAATAATATTAGGATTTTCTTAAAATCGAGCCAAACAATAGGATAGTTTGGGAAGTTGCCAAGATTCTTCTTGGATCCTCAGCTTCTCCTACTTCTCCTCCTTTGGATCATCAAAAATAAATTGTTCCAAATTTTGAGTCATTCCCTTTTGAATTTCCAAAATCCAATCCTTTGAAAACCTCAAACTTTGAAATTCTTGAGAGCAAAACCACTGATCATTATCGAGAGTTTTCTTAAATGATTCCCGTCGTTTAAGATGTAATTAACTATAGGGGCTTTCCCTTATAGGGAACTTTAATAACCTGAGTAATATAAACCCCCGCTTAATTCATTTATATTAAGCGGTGGAATTTGTCGGCTTATAAAATTGGTTCGCAGACCAAACGGATGTCACAAATCTCCTAGTTTATTTAACCGAGCCCCATCATCAAGCAGTGTGTCTATTCTTCGGGATAGATACACGGTTTGTGATGTGATGCTCGTTTATATAAACTATTTGGGATGTGACATCGGCTTCATTTCATATCTTAAAATTATTTTCAAAATCAAATACTACTTTCTAAACCATATATACATATTTAAAATAAATTTAAAATCTAAAATTCGCCGACAATTTCTGTTAGGCGACCCGTTTTCAAAATAAAACACATAACCTAAAATATGCCGACAGTGATGCAATCCTTTATCTTGTGTCCGAGCATTCGGTGGTAAGGGCAATAGATCAGATGATCTTTCTTGTTGACTTCTTCCGACCTCTTGGGCTCTGGTAGCTAAAAATCTGGTGTTTTCATTAAACTGTGGAATATCTTTGCTACTGCTTCAGTCTTGAACGAATATTCCTTATTCAGAAAATCTTTCAGGGTTCGCTGTGGCGAGGAGGTTGTTCATAATGCTGAGGCTACTGATAGCTCGGTCGAGGCTGTTGATAACCCTGCTAAGGTTGTTGATAAGTATGTCGCGGTGGTTGATAGCTAGGTTGTGGCCGCTCTGGCTGCTTGCACTTATCTACTGCCGTGACGATTCTGAACTTCTTTTCAAATGCTTTTATAGGCTTCTAGTTATCATTCTTTTCCACGAAACTTAGCTGCTTTGCCTCTCCTTACAAGCTCCCGGCCTTGTTAAGCAACTTCTCAAAAGTCTTGATTGTAAATCCTTTAAGGAGAAGTGCTATCGGGTCATAGATACACTTAAGCAAGATGCCGACTGCATGATGTTCTTGAAGCTGTGGTTCACACTTCATGCTTAAGTTCCTCCATCAAAGTATGTAATCTACTAAGGTCTCGTTCGGTTTCTGTTGCTCCACCACTAGATCACCGATGGTGATGTGGTGCCGAGCCCCGGCAAACCGCTTAAAGAAGAGGTTTTCCAATTCTACAAAGGTCTTAACTGAACCATTTGGCAATTATGGGTACCAGTCGAAGGTGATCCCTGACAAAATGCTAACGATCTGACGGAAGAGTAAAGCGTCACTCCCACCGGCATTGCAACAACTAGCACAAAAATGTGTGACATGCTGCCGGGGGTTTCCCGTTCCATAAAAAGTCTTAAACAAAGGTGTTACGAAGCCTTTCGGGTATTGGACTGCATTAAACTCTTCGGGATAAGTTCTAACTGTATGAATAGATGCTCCGCTCTTAGATTGTGCTAAGGCTTCTCGCACCTGCTGTTCTACCATGTTTTTTATATCATTTTCGAGAATATATGTATTTTTTATTTCATTAAGGTTAATTTGATTTAAATTAAACTTTATTCAATCAAAAAATCCTAGGGGCGTCCCGTGTCCTCGGATCAGACGAAACGTGGCTGACTCGCTACGGGAGCCCAAACAACGGAGATAGAGGAATTTAATCTTAACCATCCATTTCCAAAAATGGGAATGGACGGTTGAGGTTCATCATCATCATCTGTTCTGATCCCACAGATCGTCCATAGTCTAGGAGCTAATTCTCTCTCGATTCTTGATGAAATCGAGCGAAATTTGTTTCTATAGGATCTTTGTAAGATGACGAACCCATCCATACAGTGATGAATGGGTTTTGAAATAGTCTGCTTAACAAAGTTTCGAACCTGAACGCCATTAGAATGAATAATCCATACCTTGGCCTTAGTCGATTCAAGCTCAAACATTATGGCTCTGAAGCTTTGTCTCGACCTCAAATAGCTTTCCCTTAACTTAATTTGGAGTTGAATCAGTCTAGGTATGAAATTCTCCTCAAGGTGGCTTGGCTTAATCGAAGAAAGTCAATAGCTAGGTTAAAGTCAATGGGGATGGCCAATTTTAATTGGACTCATCATCGTCGGTCATAGTGATGGTGTAAGAGCAATCAATTTGAAGTTTTATGGAGTTTAGTTTCACATTTGGATTTTGTTCTGGTTTTGGGCTCTTTCGGGTTAGCCAAATAGATGGGAATTAGTGGGTTTTATGGCTTGATTTCAGGTGGGATCAATTGTCTCGATCCTAAAGTGTATTTTTGGTGTTGAGGGTCCATGGATTTTAGCAATAGTTTGCTCTATCTTATGTTGGTCTCCCCTTTGGGTGCTCTTAGTTTAGCCTTATTTATAGCCATAGAAATGGCTTGGGCTGGCCTGGGGGAGGTCTCATCTTGTTCATGATGATCTTTAGATGAGATTTGAGCTTAGGGATAAGCTCAATTGATAATTTCAAGACTAACCCACGTATGGTCCAACTATGGTGAAGGTTTAACCTAAGGCTTGGCTTGCTTTCATTGGTTATTGTTTGAGGTGGATAAAACCAGTTAGAACTTATTGAATTCACCTCCTTTATATGAGGTGTTTGTATCATTTAATGTTTTAAAGAGAACATGACACCTTAGCCTCATTACTCTCTTAAGGCATGGATAGGTCATGATGACCTTCCCACTGATTTGGTTCATGTTTATTGGCATGGAAAAAGGTGTGTGATGACTCACAAAGAGCAAGCCATCTTCTTTTCACCATGTCACTTAATCTTGGTGGATTGCATGACACATAATTTTCCTTTCTCATTATTTTCCAAAATTTGGTAATAATGAGTTAATTTCATGATGTGGTGATGACTTAAACCAAACTTTCTTATTGAATGGTCCATGAGGCATGGAAAATTATCCTCTAAGTAGCCGACCACCTCATTGTCAAGGAGAGGTGAGTCATACCTTGGGTTTGGGGAAGAATGACACATCATCCTTTTTCATGATGGAATCTTAATAATGATCCTTAACAATGGTTAAAATGCCATGTTATGAATCATTAATAGGTTGATTCATATAGAATGTGTTATATGGGTTGTGTCTAACCCATAATAGGTCATCCATGATGTTATAAAGGGGTTTGGAATTTTGGAAACTCATTTATTGTGCCATGTGTGATGTCATGTGCCAAAATTTTATTTTATGGCTTTTTAATTATAATTTCATTTTTAATTAATTGTTTAATTAATCAAAAATGTTGGAAATTATATTATTAGCCAATAAATTAAGCAAAAAAATTTTAGGATTAATTATTTGATTACGTTTATCATTTTTGGTCCAAAATTAGGTATTTTGATCAAATTTGATACATGTTGACCAATGTTGACGAATGTTGACCAACGTTAACCCAGGTTGACCAATTCGAGTCTAAGAGTATCAAATGTGACCCACCCAACCTTGTCATGGTTGATTTGGTCATAAGGTGTATGGGTTTTGTCATTAAGAGTTTGATTTGGTCATATTGAACTATTTTAGGGTTTAAATCAATCCAAAGGCCAATGTGGTGACTTTTGGTTTATATTTTTGTCACTTTAATCAATGTCAAGTTGATCACGTCAATCTCTGTCTTTGAAATTATTTTTATGGTCAAAGGGGCATGGGTTAGCCATTTTGACCAATTTTAACCTTTTTGGTCAAGAGTTGACAAATGGGGCTAGGGTGGCTATCTTTGTGTCTTGTATGGATTATTTTAATCAAATTTTAATCATTTATGTCAAAGAATGTCAAATAAGGCCAATGCAATAATCTTTGGGTCATGGTTTGACCATTTTGACTAAAATTAACTTTTTGGTCAAACGTGACCAATGAGGTGAATGTCGTGGTCTTTAAGTTTTGGGTTGATGATTTTGGTCAATTTTGACTTTTTGGGTCAAAAGTTAACTATTTGGGTCAATAGGGTTGTTATTGGGTCAAGGATTGATGATTTTGGCCAATTTTGACTTTTTGGGTCAAAAGTTGACCATTTGGGTCATTGGGGTGGTAATAGGGTCAAGGGTTGACCATTTTGACCAAAGTTGACTTTTTAGTCAAAAATTGACTTATTGGGTCAATAGGATGGTCATTTGGGTCAAAAATTGACTCTTTTGACTAAAATTAACTTTTTGTTCAAAAATTGACCTATTGAGTGAATGGGTTATTATTGGGTGAAGGGTTGACCATTTTAACCAAAGTTGACTTTTTGGTCAAAAGCTGACCTATTGGGTCAATAGGATGGTCATTGGGTCAAATATTGACTATTTTGATCAAAATTGACTTTATGGTTAAAAGTTAACCTATTGGGTCAATAAGATGGTCATTGGGTCAAGGGTTGGCCCATTTTGACCAAAATTAACTTTTTAAATGATCCTCACAAAAGTGAGGTCAACATATGAATTAAATCAAATTTGGCACCATTTTCAAGGGGTGTTTGAAACAACATTTGGTTTGAAATTCTTTAACTTCTTTTAGGCGACAAATTCGAATGAAGAGATATATCCTTTGATAGATACATTGAGTTTGGACATGATTCGAAGAGACCCAAAGCAACTTTTGAAGAATTATTAAAATGAAGACTTGTAATCAGAATAGGAGTTTTTTTGGAGTTTTTAGAGAGTCTTTAAAGAGTCCTTAAAGTTATTGGAGTCTTGTAGAGAGTTCTAGAGGGGAAAGAGTTGGTGTTGAAGCCTTCTTCTCACCAATATTCTTTCGTCCATTTATCTAGTTTTTATCTGAGTTTAAAGTCAGAGGATGTCTACAGTGTTGGGCGACCTACTCTGAGGAGTCATTTAGTGAAAAGCAAATTTTCAAAGGAACTTCAACAATCTTGTGGAAAGGATTTTCAGGTAAGTTTTTATCTTTGTTTTTACATTCGATTTTAAAGTAAGACTTGTTGTGTTTTCACTATAATCTATGCTTTCAAATCAAATTGTGCTTGTGTTTTCTCCATGAGTTCTGAGTAGTTTTCTTTATCTTTTTCCTTTTAAATGATAAAGAAATTAAATTATTGAAGGAAGTTGTGTGAAGTATAGATGTTAAATATTAGAAGAAGTTCTGATGATTCAACTACCTTGCACATTATTTACCTCTTAATTTGACCAATTGAGATGTTAAAATTTGTTGTGAGAGCATGTAAGAACCAATGTGATATTATCTCAATCAACAATTAGAGAGAATCACATGAAATTATATGGGTTAGAATTGTAGTTCGTATAGTTGAGTGCAAATAAGTAGGGAGTTATGCTTTTGATTGAGTCTAGAATTAGAGGACTTTAGAGTGACAGGCTAAAGCGCCCAATTTGGTTTGATTTCTTAAGTTTTGTTATGAGATGTTAGTGCCCAGGTGGGGGAGAAGAGGGAACTCTAGAGTGAGAGCTAGTATCTTCCCTACCTAACCCATCTTCAAGATTTCAAAGCATTAGATTAACCTATGTTCTTTATAGAATCACGTAAGGGTAAAGAATATAACGACTCCTATTTGGTACAACACATTTAGTAATTCCACAATGAAATTCCATAATTATTACAGATTCAAGATGAGGAAAAACATATTTTATTCTTATTTACTTTCCTATCATTTAATAGCCATGTTAATTTTAGTTGCTTACTTTACTTTTTCTTAAAAATTATGAAAAAGAATTTAAAATTTCTAATTATAAAACATAACCTACAAAATCATTTTGAAAAGTAAAAAGTTGTTTTTCCGCTTTTTTTAAATTTTTAAAACATTTTCCTGTGGGTTCGTTATCTAGGGGCTTAATCAGAAAGTCCTATATTAATTGATAAATGATGCGTAGAATCTCATATTATAAATAATTAAAGTTGATCTTTTATTTGCTTCAGAATCAAGTTTTTTGATGCCATTGTAAAGAGAGAGATATTATTGCTGAGAAGAAATATAAAGTGTAATTTCATGTATAAACCGTAAACATAAATATTTGGGGATCAAAATTTTGGCGCCTTCGTCGGGGAAATTAATTATAATATCGTAAAGTAAATTTAAGAAAAACCAAGTTTTTACTTTTCCTTGCTCTTGTCAGTGTGTCTTATTTTGTTTTGTTTTGTAAAAGTGTATGTGTAGTTTAGGTCCTGTGGAACTTGTGTCTTATGTATCTGAATTAGAAAGAACTTTTCAAAAAAACAGAAATTTTTAAAATACAGAAAAAGATAAAAATATTCAAGAAATGGTGAATCAAGATAATCATAATGTTGAAATACATCAAGACTTTAGACCTTTAAGAGATTATTCTAATCCTACAATAGATGAACTTCATGGTAGTATTTAAAAACCTGTTGTAGTGGCTAATTCATTTGAATTAAACCTACTATTATCCAAATGGTATCTAATAATCAGTTTGGGGGAGCACCAACTTAATATCATAATTTATATCTTACCAATTTTATAGAATTATCTGCTACTTTAAAATATGATGGTGTTTTGGACGATGCTATTAAACCTAGACTTTTTCCTTTTTCACTGAGGGGTAAGGCTAAGATATGGCTAAATTTGTTAGTACTTGGATCTATCAGAACTTGGGGTGATTTATCACAAAAATTCCTTGCTAAATATTTTCCACCATCAAAGACTGCGAAGCTTAGAAATGATATTATATCTTTTTGTGAGTTTGAAGGGGAATCTATATATGAAGCATGGGAATAATTTAAAGATCTCCTAAGAAAGTGTCTTCATCATTCGATACCAGATTGGTTAATAATTCAAACTTTTTACAATGGATTACTTGGGTCTCTTAGATCTATTATCAATGCTGCTGTTGGTGGTTCATTGATGTCTAAATAGTTACTGGCGCTTATGCTTTAATTGAAGAAATGAATACTAATAATTTTTGATGTCCTTCTGAAAGGTTAAATAATAAAAAGGTAGCCAATATTCATGAAAATGACGCTTTTGCAATGCTAGCAAATTAAGTTGCTGTAATTTCAAGAAATATAGTTCAATTTGGAATGAATTTTACTCAGTCAATTTCCATGATTGAACAAAATTCATTAGTCTAAATGTTTGATTTTCATACATCATTAGAAACTTTGAATGCCATAAATAAGCCTAATAACCCATATTCAAATTATTATAACCCGGGTTGGAAAAACCATCCAAACTTTAACTGGAATAACAATAATGTGGGTGGTAGTAATAAAAAATTGGGGAACAACCAAGTAAACCCATTGAGGAACTGGAACAACCAAGGGAATAAAAATTATAAACCAACCTATCATCCAGGTTTTAACAATATTTCACAATTTAAGGAGAAGAAGTTGTCTGTAAAAGCAGTGGTGTTACAAATAGGTAATCAACTGCAATGTCTTCGACCTACAATCAGAAACATTGAGAATCAATTGGGACAAATAATAAATTCATAATCTAATAGATCCCAAGGAACATTTTCTAGTAATACAGAAGTAAATCCAATAGACAAGAATAAAGAGCAGTAAAAGCAGTTCAACTGAGAAGTGGAAGAGAGTTGGAAGGTAGAGTTCAAAAAGAGATTGATGTAGAGAAAGAATTGATTGAAGAACCTAAGGAGGACGCTCCAAAATGTTTGGAAAGACCTATTTCTCCACCTAACATTGATTTAGAAAATCCACCACCTCCATTTCCTCAAAGACTTCAACAACAAAAGTTAGATAACTAATTTTCAAAGTTCTTGGAAATATTTAATAATCTTACAATTAATATTCGATTTGCTGAAGCCTTAGAACAAATGTCAAGCTATGTGAAATTTATGATGGATATTCTCAACAGAAAAATGAAGTTTGAAGATAATGAAACATTTGCACTCAGTGAAGAGTGTAGTGCTATAATTCAGAAAAAGCTTCCTGAAAAGCTTAAAGATCTTCGTAGTTTCACGATTCCATGTGCGATCAGAGACAGATTTTATGGGAAAACTTTATGTGTTATGATGCTTCTCTACTTCTAGTGAACTTCACATTAGTTATAGGATTCAAGATTTTTTGCCTAGTTACAACGTAATTCCTTACCCTCCTATGCTTTCTTTATATCATACATTGTATGATATAAACCCTAACTTTGTATTACAAATCAAGATGAAATATTAAATAAATCTCCCTCAAAATCATTAAAGTCAAATAATGTGATAGTTGAAATGTCATTGAGTGACTCAATATCTTCTACATCTCCCATCTTCTGGGTACCATTAATAACAGTTCCACTTTTGAGCATTTTCCGTCTGGAATTCCTAATAATTAATTGTGGAGGTCTAAACTAAAAAAATTCTTGAAGAAAAAATCATAACCTTGATTTAGAGTTCTCCTAGGGGTTTGCTCTTATAGAAAGTTTAAGACCTCAAATTAAAATTGATTGGATAGGAGAGATATTTTATCAATTTTAATTGAATACCAATCCAAATATCTAAAATTTCTTAATTTAAGTTATCAAACTCATCGTAATTTGATATCTCTATCTCTCGAGATAGTATATTACTTTACATAGCATGCTTGCTTTTTTCAACAATTAAATTTTCAAATATGGCCGATATTCAAAACCCCATGTCAAAAAATAAAACTAACAATACTTTCACTTATTAAGTGAAATGTCATAATCTTGCTCTCTTACTAGCATTGCATGTATGGTTTAGGTAGTATTCACAGATAATTATGATTCCAATGTAACTATTGATATTAATTCATAAATTTAATCATAAATTATAATTCAGGATAATGCAAATCCGTGTTTTAACTTTTTTTTTTTTACTTCTGAAGTAGGATTATCAAACAATTTAGCTAATTATCTGCAAATTGCAATTCAAATACTATAAAGATGAAATCATGCAGTCCTTATTTCAAAAATTAATCAAAGCACAATAAAATAGCCATCCGAACATAGAACTATCTAAACTCAATAAATTTATTATTTTCCTATTTTCTGATTGGAGGAAATTTTTGGTGGTAATCATTATTTCCAAAGGAAATAAAATGATAAAAAAATTCTCTGCCTATTTATATGGGGCCATCTTAATTCAAAATTTTATAAAAATATCAAATTCATTCCATCTTTCTTAATATCTTTCTTTCTTTTCATAGGTATAGTCATAAATCCAACAATCCAATAAACTAATCTATAAACGAATTTTATTTGGAAACTTCCTACCAGGATAATTTTTTAATTAATTGAAGGCTGCGGTTAATATTATAATTTTTTATTCAACACGACTTCTCGCATGCCCGGCGTCAACGTCAAATAATCTCCACTTATTTTTAATAATCTGTAGCAAATTTTTAGTGTTTTCTTCATGTTTAAAAGCTTTTTTAATCTTACCATAGTAGGAATTTTAATTCTATTTAAAATTTACAATTGAATATAAATTAAATATTTAAATTTATTATTTATCATTTATCATTTATCTATTACGTTGATTTAAGTTTGCTGTGAAATGAAAATCTTTTTTTTTTTTTTTGTTCCAGATAATTTTAATAATTTATATAATTTATTGTTTTCCTCATAAATATTAAATTCATATCACTTTACTATTTTTAAATATATGTAGTGAATGTAAGAAATGATTTTGAATAAATAATACTAAGTGATTGTATGGATAATGCAAAAAAAGGGAAGAAGAACAACGAGATAGCATTTTTTTACGTTTCTTTAATTACTTATTTTTTAATCTGTACTTTATTTTTTCACAATGAGAAGCCTGGATCTATGATCAAATAATACGCTGACATTACATTTAACCCAAATACTAATAAAAAATAAATATTTTTACTGTAAATAAAAATATGCAGTTACAATCAAACACAATTAAAGAGAAAATACAACACCTCACGTTGGGACGGATTCCGAGCTGTGGTGGTGATTGTTGGGAGCTTGCAAAGGGGGCAGCAAAGTAGGGAAGGGATTTTTGCACTGTGGATGAGGAGCGACAACAATTATGGGCTGCTAAAACAACAGAGCAGCACGGAACGATAGTCCAAAAAACTACAGTTTGCTTTTTGAGGTATTTAGACAACAAAAAAAACAACAAAGGTAAGGCAGTGTGATCTTCGACAACGACGGTGGATGGTAGGGACAGCAAAGGCAGTAAGAATGGAGGGTTGGAAGGGAGATGGTAGTGGGTATGAGGTGGCTAGAAGGTTGTGGGATGTCAAAACACAAGAGGGCGGGCTGGCAGGTGAAATGGAAGGACGACGACATGGATTGTGGATGGGAGGTGGTGGATAGAGAAGAATTGCATGAAAGGATAAAGGCGACAGTTGTCTTGTGTAGTTGCAGAGAGAAAAGTGGTTTAGCTGTAAAGGGAGGGATGCAGGGAAAGAAAAGGTTGAGAATAATACTCAATAAAGAACAAGCTACAACCAGAGCACTACTCTACCCCTGCAAGAAAGTAGTCATCTTAGACTAGTTACAATCAACACACAATCCAGATTTGTAAAGAATAGATAAATGGGGACACAAACAGTTGTCCTTAATATCAACACGACAAAACTACCTCTGAAATCGTAATACAACACATATATAAGAAAGGAATAGAAATGAAGGAAAGTAAAGTAGAAAACTTGGTAAAAACCGAAAAGAAAATGACTGCAAGCTCTTCGGTTTGATTATGATCTCCTCAGGTAACTCTGAAACCTCAATGGGTCCACACATGTGAATCTCAAAGTTAGGGGAGCTTCAACCTCATATATTAAAGCTTTTGGATCCTCACTGTATAGCGTTAGATTGGTAATGGTGAAGGTGGTAGGGCTACTGTAACTTCCTAGTAAATCATTCCTACAAGATTCGTCATTCCAAAACACATTATGGTGAAATAAATATTCATCATTTTTTGACAAAATCTGAGTTATAGTCTAAGAAAAACATAGATTCTCCCAAAGTAACTATTTTTTAGTCTTTTTTCTTTAAAAGAGTCGCCAACTTGTTTGTCATCGTATAATTTTTTTTTCTGAATAAGTCTCTCTTCCAAATCATATAGATGATCTGGAGAAGAGAGGAATCAAAATGATAGGGATATATAATGACGGAGATAAACAAGATAACGAATGTAGAGAGTCTATACGCTGTAAATCTCATGTGATAGGTCAAGAGGTATCTCTAATCATGATCGGACATAAACACTTTGAACCGAATATTCACAAAAGAGTACTTGCATAAGCTACCCAAATCAAAGAAAAAAAATATCCCCCAATGTAACATAACCAATTGGTTAATTAAATCTTAGGGTCTGCCCAAGAATACTCTTAATCAGAGGAGATTTGCTTATAATTGAATGAAACCTATCGAGGGCAACACAAAGGATGGTTGTCTCATAGGAAACATTCTGACACTTTCTGAGATCTCACTAAGCCATAGGGCAGAGAGTAAGTCTCTCATGGTCCCACTTGGGTAGAGGCTCATACGTAATCGAGGCCTGTGAAAAAATCAAATCACTTGATAGGAAACATCCCACCACTTCGACGCGAGGCTGGGTTGTAACGGTAGAGGGTAAATCTTCGTATTCTAAACAGGGAATGACTAGTTAACTAAGTGAGGACTGTCAATTGACATGGACACCAACATCAAAGGAGCGACAAGGCTTAACGTGGCTAAGCAAAGGAAAGGAGGGAGCAATCTTAATCAGGTAGAGATAGCTAGAACAGGACACAATGGAACCTTCATTCCAAGTTATTCGGACCACAATTCTACATGATTGAGAAGGAAGTTGACCCAACTTGAACGGAGACTCCTATTCAGCAATCCATGAATTGCGTCATCCAAAGGAAGTTGGTAGCCTTAAGGTTAAGAAAATGAGGCTCTACTTCTATATCCTAGAGTTTAGATTTTGTAGATGTGGAAATTATACTGGCCAAACATAAGTAAGTAGCTGTATCTAAGAGAAGAAAGAGAGGCCTTGCTTATCAAGCTAGAGCACTCTCACAAAAGGCCTTATACCCTATCTAAGTTGGGGAGCCTTTTAAAAACTTACACATTCTAGAAAACCACAAAAACCAAAAAAAAATTATGTTGGGCCAGTCGGTTTATAGAAGTACGTTGAATTCTCTTAGGAACATGAAAGTACAAAATCTAGAGTGGTCCTTTGATTGTTGAGGCTCTATTCGCATGACATGTGTTACGCCCATGAAATGCAATCCATTTTAAAAATGCTCTGAAAGCCATGCAAGAAGGTAAAGTGTAGTATTAAAATCTTGGGATATTTTAATCCTAAATTTTAGTTAGTCCTAAAATTTTACTATGATTTTTGAAAGATATAGAATTTTAGGTCCTATAGAGTCTATTTCATGATTAATCCCAAATAAACCAAACATCAAAAAGGGTGAAACTAGCAATTTCAAGCACAACATAAAAGGTAAATGCACTCCAAGCAATGAAAGGAAATATGTCTGTGCTATTGGGTCAGCAATACATCCCATGATATAGGAAAGGTGGCCAAGAAGGGTATAAATACATATAGCCGTAATTCTATGCAAGAATATGAATTCAGACTTATGGTACATAACATGAGCCTGCTACTCCTAGTCCCTCATCATGTGGTTTGATGCGTCATGCACCTAGAAACCAATGTTCAAACCTTATTTTTGATATAGACTTGATCCTAAGTACTCTATCAAATACATGATAAAAGAAAAAAGACTCAACCTACAAAAAAATTAGCATGAGTTATCTCATGCAACATATATGAGTCATGCCTAGCGGGAAGAGCTTAGCAGCGTATGCAGAAAAGAATTAACATTGAAATCATTACCTGCTCCTCCTTGCTATATGTGTGTGTTTGTATTTTAGGCATGTATCCTTGCAAATGTCTATCCCAAACATGCTATTGTGCTTGTCTCAAACTCGGTAAACACACACAAAGCCCAATAAAAATGTTTCATGGCTAGGGCAATGATCCTAAATATTTATGCCTACGTTTTATAGATGAATTGACACTTCTCTTTAATGATATATCTTTCTTTACAACGGCGCCAAAAACTTGATGCCTATGTAAATAAGAGTTTTAAATGTTATTATGAAATGAGATACTACGCAAGTATACGAATCGTTATTAAGTAATATAAGACTTTCTGATTAAGTCCCAAGATATCGAACCCACACGGAAAATGTTAAATAATTTAAACAAAGATAACAGAAAAATATTATTTTACTCTTTAAGAAAAATCTTACTCAAACAAAAGACATAATATTAGGAAATAAAGTTCAATTCTTTTTGTTAATTTTTCAAATTTGAAATGAAAGTAAACAACTACTTTAATTAGATTTTTGTAAGATGAAAGTAAATGCAAATAAAATATCTTTTTCCTTATTATGAATCAGTAAAAAGTCATGGAATTCTATTGTGGTAGTATCTAAAGTGTTTTGTGTCAAATAGGAGAAATTATATTCTTTTCCATTACCAGAGATTCTATAAAGAATGTAGGTTAATCTAGTGTTTTAATAATCTTAAAGACGGGCTACGCAGGAAAGATACTAGCTCTCTATTTAGAGTTTCCTCTTCTCCCTGTACCTTGGGGCTAACATCACGTATTAAGACATAAAATAATAAATTGAATTAGGGGCTTAGCCAGTCACTCTTAAGTCCTCTAATTTTATACCCATTAAAGTATATCTCCCTACTTATTTGCACTCAATCATATGGATTACATTCTCACCAATATAATTTCATGTGATTCTTTTCAATTGTTGACTGAGACTATACCATACCGATTCTTACAAGTTATCACAATATATATTAACATCTT
This sequence comes from Papilionanthe hookeriana x Papilionanthe teres, assembly GCA_022702705.1. Classification (NCBI taxonomy): domain Eukaryota; kingdom Viridiplantae; phylum Streptophyta; class Magnoliopsida; order Asparagales; family Orchidaceae; genus Papilionanthe; species Papilionanthe hookeriana x Papilionanthe teres. The sequence goes on along the minus strand of CM040423.1, from coordinate 92,782,836 downwards.
CATTTGCTAAATTAGGAAGTAAATGAAGTGCAAGATTTGAATCATCTCAACTTCTTCCAACATTGATTTCCTATACTTCACAAAACATTCATTCACAACTTAATCACATCATAATTTTGAGGAAAAAGATAAAGAAAACTAATCAGAATTAATGGAGAAAATACCATCACAACTTGGTTTAAAAGTAGAAATCATAGTGAAAACATAAGAAGTCTTAATTAAAAACCAAATGTAATAACAAAGATAAAGACTTATCTGCAAATCCTCTCCATCAAACTCTTTAAATTCTTTTGGAAACATTGTTTTTCCTTACAATACTCCTCAAAGATTTGCGCCCAACTCTAAGGATTCTAATTATCACTTCTAATCCTAATACAAATTATATTAAAGAAAGTAGAAATGGTGAAGTGGAGTGGCGTGTTACAAAAAATTCTTATACACAATAAACATAAGCTACACACTCTCCCACAACAAACATTTTTTTGATCTTCAAGTCTTCTTTCTATAACTTTCTGTTGACCTCATTTTTGATGAGGTCTTTTCTTCTCTCTTTAGTACTTAGGATCTAGCCTTAGGCTTTTCCTTTGACTATGTTAGAGGACTAGAAGTGGAACCCACCATTTAGAAGTTTAAACACCTCTTGACTCCCTGCAAACCCCACAAGCTTGATTGAAGAACCCTAATCGCCTAGAAGGTTGAAATCAAATGTGAAGGTTTAAAGGATGAGTTCCCTATAGGACTCTTTGGCCTTAGACCACCCTGGGTGGCTTAGTCTGGTGAGGGCTGACTTACACACTCACTACACTCATACTCTACACTCTCACACACAAAATCCAAATCCTAAAACCACACCCATACCCAACTTGACTCCCTGACTCATGTAGGTAATTCATATGGATGGACCTTAACCCCTAAGCCCACGGTTAAGAGGGTTAGGAACAACATAGTGAATGCCTCAAATGAGTCCTCTCATGGCTCATATAGGCTTAATATGACTTCATGGCTCAACCAAAGTACTTCCATTTCACTCATATTTGATCAATCTTCATTTTTCCAAAATTTCAATTTTTGACCCAGGGACCCTACACCTATCAAACCTACCAAAAGCCCTTAAAATTGCCCAAATCCTCCAAATTTCCAAATCACCCAAAATTCCCCAAAATTAACCTTGAAAATTTTCTCACCAATCAAATTGATCATCCATAGCCAAAAATACCAAAAATTCCAAAAGTATCCTTCAATACCCTCCAAATTACCAAAATGCCCCTCTTGACCCAAAAATCCAAAAAATCAGAAAATTCTCAGAAAATTTCAGAAAATCCCAAATATTCCCAATTTCATTTTGTCCAACTATACCATGGGATAATTTTGTCAATTTACCCCACTTTTACCAAAACCCCCAATTTAGCCCATTCTTAACCCAAGTGAACCCAATGTCAAACCAAACCTACCCAATTGACCCTAATTTTGGTCCAATTCAATTCTAAACTTCAATTAAATATCCAAAATATCAATCTCGACCAAATCCAAGTCCAATTTGATTGAAATTTGGGTCTAATTTCATTGTTAAGCTTAAAACCCAATTTTGGCCCATGACCCAAACTTAGTCCAAACCAAACCAATTCAACTCCAATTTGACCCAAATATTTTCTAAATCTTCCCTAACATCTCCATAAACAAAACACTAACATAATTTGCCACAATTTGGACCCAAACCCCACTCAAATTCAACCTAAAACCAAAAAGCCCAATTTTGACCTAAACCCAAACCTAACCCAAATGGGCCCAAACCCCAAAATCAAAACCCAAACAAAGTTGAAACCTCTTTGAAACACCCCCACAAACATTTTTAAATATTAATTTTACATCAATTTCAACCTTAGCCCAAAATTAGCCTAAGTTAGCCCAATTTGGCCCACCATGGTCCCTTTACCAAATAAAACCAAATCCAACCCAATTCAATCCCAAATCACACCAAATTGATTCAAAATCACCCGTGATACATCCCTAACAAATTACAACATTTATTTGGCCCAAACTTTCACCAAATTTTTATACAAAAATTCATTTGGAAACCTAAGAGCCAACCTTTTTTTAAGACACTTTAAAAGCCCATCCAAAACAATTTCAAAGGCCCAAAACCTATGTCAAAACCCATATGACATCTTCATTGATCATCCATTTGATAAAATCACCCCCTAAGTTCTATTTCATCATTTAAACAAACCAAATATGGCCTTATGAAAATTTTCAATCAAAATGTCCAAAAGTTCAAAACCCTTTTTCATGTAATTGACTAAGATATTTCCCAAGCCAAATGAAGCCATGAAGCCATGCATAAGCCACATGCAAGCCATGGAAGCCACTTTCCACATCATCAAACCATTTAAGGTTAGAGAGGGAACCCCTTTGCAAACTCCTTCTTAAGCCTTTTTAACCCCTTTTATGTCACACTCTAACCCATGCTTAATAAAAATTCCTGGGATAGAGACTTCTCCACCTAAAGTCAGCTGACCCAAAAGATTCCCTAAGCCCAAAACTAGGCCTTGGTGGGTGTACCAAACCCAAAACCATGGCTTGGACCAAATCAAGCCAAAATGGCCTCTCCCCCATGCCATTTTAATCCAAGCTCTTTACACTTGGCAAAGCACAATTGCCTACACTAAACCCTAGCCCTGACTCACCTGAACCTGACGGTGACCCATGCCTGTCGGCCAGCCGTCTGGATCGCCGGAAAACACCACACCCGAGAGCTCCCATGTGAGCCAACATTGAAATTCCCCCTTGCTGAGCTGCCCCAAGTCCAGTGGCCACCATGGCTGTTCTTCTCTTGCATAGAGCAGCTGATCCCAAGCCCTAACTCCCCCTGGGAGGCCCTCCAACCATGCCTATTTAAACCCCACCTCTCTCGGCCATGAAGTGGTGCTGAAACAAACCTTAAGGAAACTCTGCCAAAATCATTCCAGACTCTTCCCCATACCTAGAGAACTTGATCCCCACTGAAATCCCCCTGTCATTTCCTCTATGTGAGCTCAATTTCAGAGTTGAAATCCAAGCCCAAAGCCAGGACACTTCACCACAGTAAGCCAATCCCCAAATTGATTGGCTCTACACCTTCACCAGACCAAGAGAAGAAGTTTACCAGCAAAAGCCCCTCTCCAGGCCAGCCATTGCTTCTAGCCACCAAGCTTTGTGATCGGCTGTGGGCACTTTCATACCTAGACAATTCACCAGGCCAAGGGACTTCATCTGGAGTTTGCTTTTCCAAGTTCATTGGCCTGGTGAATTGTCTAGGTATGAAAGTGCACATCAAATTCCAAGTCTATGAGAAGTTATTGATTTTCCAAGTTCATGTTACTGTTTTGAGTATTTTAATTCCAATAATTAGCATGTTGAGAAATAAATTCTAGGAAATTTTGGTGATGTTTCTTATGAACAGAGGAACCTAGGAAAAATAAGTTTTGAGTTAATTCACTTGGAACAACCCTAATTGGCCTAAATACCCAAAATTGAACTTTAATTAATTAGGGTTAACTACACATCAAATTAACTTAAAAATAATTCTCCACTGTCCTTTAGGGTCAGGAGAGTCTCACATAAAAATTTAAAATCAATTGGACTTGATTAACTTCACCAAATGGGTTAATTATGCCTCTTAAGCAAAATGGGTAAAATTAAACTTTAAAAAATTCATAACTCACAAAATACTTTTCAAAAATTCACAAAAATGGTTTTGGAGCTTCTCTGATATCAGAGGAACTTAGGAAAATTAAAATTTTAATTTTCTAAAATAGTTGATTTTTATCATTATTTTAATATTCTTAATAATTAAAAAAAAATAAAAATCATAAAAATATTAAAAATCACCAAAATGTCACATTTTGAATTCTAATCATTTAGGAACAAACCAAATATTTTTCTTACGTCCCTAGGGTAAGATATTGAATTTTAAAGGCTTAATATATTTTTTAATATTAAAAAATGTATTTTCCAACCTTTTCACTAAAATAATTCTAATAAATCAAAGAAAAATCCGAAAAACACAAAATTTGTTTCTCAGAACTCCTTGAGATTAGAAAGATCTAAGAAAAATATAAAATCCTTTTTTCAACATTAATTTTATTTTAAAATTAATTAATGCTCCAAAAATCAAAATAATTCTAATAAATAAAATATATTCAAAAAATCACCAAAATTGGTCCAACTGGTCCTCTAGTCATTAGAAACATTTGAAATTTTTCTTAAGGACAAGAACATCTACTTGGTCATGTTATAGAATTTTCCTTGAAAACCCCTATTTTCCATTAAAAATAATTACATAAATAAATTAAACACAGAAAAATCACATTTTCTCCTCTAATGTCTTAATTGACATGTGAGTAAGGTTGCATAAAAATTTCAAGTTCATTTGAGCTTAATTTAGTGAGTTATAGAATTATTAAGCTTGAAGGGCAAAAAGGAAATTAAAAATTTCAACCCTTAATTAAAATTTTAGGATTAATCAAAAGGGGAGGGTAAAATATTTGATTTTAAACTGATTTGTGGATGATTGAAACTTAAATGATTAAGGGTAGAAATCTACTAATCATTTCAAATATAATTAAAGTAAAACTTTAATTAACTAATTAATTGAAATTTTGGCAGAATAATAGAAATTGGAATTATTAAAGTAGGGATATTATTTAAGAAGATATTTATTCTTTAATTTGAAAATCCCTAAATAAATCACTACAATAATACTTAAGTCTTAATTAAAAAATTAAAAGAATAATCTCAATTAAATTAAAATTAAAATTAAATTAAATTAAAAGTAAAATAAATTGAAATTAAATTAAAATTAAATTAAATTAAATTATAATTAAAATTAAATTAAATCATATTAAATTAAATTAAATTAAACTAAATTAAAAATTAAATTAAATTAAAACTAAATTAAATTAAAATTAAATTAAATTAAATTAAATTAAATTAAAATTAAATTAAATTGAATTAAATTAAATAAAAATCATTTAATAACAAACCTAAATGAAATCATTAAGAATTAAATCTAAAATGACTCTAACATTATTCCAAACTTAAACGAATTTTTTTTATAATTAAGTCAAAATTAAAATTAAATCATTAAGTTTAAATCATTAAAATACTAGATAATTTGATTTGCCCTTTTAAAGCTCTTATTATTATAACTCTTAAATGAGGTATCAAGTGAAGTGTTACTTCACTCATAGGATATTCAAATGTCCTAGTTCACTGAGCAAAAGAATAAAATTTAAACTCCTGGATGATTAATTCACTTGTATAATTAAATTCTCTTGGACTTAAAACAATCCTAGAGGTATTGAAAAGATGTTTAAGACTCGTCTTAAGCACTTCCTCAGTATGAAAGGATGTTTATAAGAACAATTGAATTTAATTGTTTCTTTGATGAAGAAAATCATCCTTAAACCAAAACACAAGAACCTAGACGTCATAGGAGATGACTAGCTATAGGATTAGGACTTTGGTAGACAACCAAAACCTCTCCCTAAGCTTTACCTAGATACTTGTTGAAATATTTAAATGCCTTAACATGTGTTTTAAGTGCGACTTGGGATGACGGGAAGACCTTCCGAGTACGCTTTTATTTTATTGCAATTTACTTTATTGCAATTTACTTACATGCTCTGTACTTTACTTTTCTTGCATGATAAACAACTGTTGCATGAAGACCAAAACCTTTAGGATAGTCCCTGAACTGAAACCAAAACTAAATTAAAAGTCACTACAAGATAAAATTCACCGCCACAACATTTTAAAATATAAAACAACTCAAAATTTAATCACAAACAGAACAACAAAACTACAATTACAACTAAATTAAAACGTCTCGTTGAATGATCGGGAATACCTCGGATGATGTAACCCACGTGTTGCTAACGGGATTTCCCAAGGTCTAAATGAAAGTGTGGAACTCATTTAGTTGAGTTTAGCAAATTCATCTGGACTAAGTGAATTCAATGAAAATAACGGTGTCGGGATGACGGAACCGTGGGATCTTAATCGGTTCTGTTTAATCAACTTTAAGATTTTGTTTTAATTGAAACACTAAAAAAAAACACTTGGATTTTAAGATTTTCTATAAACCAAAACACTTCTCTCATCTCTTGATATATGACTTCTAAAACTAAACATCTGCAATAACAAGGAGCTTGGAGCATGGTGGGCAGCACGGCCATTGTCATCAGCAAAACTTGAATCTACTTCAGCAAAACCTTTCCTAGTTTTAAATAACAAAGCCATATGACTTTGAGGTAGTTTTCTTAGTGCAACATAATTCCTCAACTCTTTGTTAGGCATTTTCATGATCATGTCATGTAAAATAAGCCCTAACCGGTCTTAGGACTCCGAGGTAGTCGTCCGATACGACATAAACCCTCACATCTTCGAGGTTATTTGCATGACTGCGTCATGCAAATATAAGTCCTAATTAATTAAAATTGGCAGGATGGAAACATTAAGTAAATTTCCCAATTGAAGCCAAACCATAGGATAGTGTGGGAAGTTGCCAAGATTCTTCTTGGATCCTCAGCTTCTCCTACTTCTCTTCCTTTTGGACTCCTAAAAATAAATGTTCCAAATTTGAGCTAATCCCTTTTGAAATTTCAAAATCCAATCCTTTGAAAACCTTAAAATTTGAAATTCTCGAGAGCAAAACCATCGATCATTATCGAGAGTTTTCTTAAATGATTCACTTCATTTAAGATGTAATTAACTATAGGGGCTTGCCCTTATAGGGAACTTTAAGAACCGGAGTAATATAAACCCCGCTTAATTCATTTATGTTAAGCAGGGGAACTTGTCGGCTTTTAAAATTGGTTCGTAGACTAAACGGATGTCACAAATCTTCTAGTTTATTTAACCGAGCCCCATCATCAAGCAGTGTGTCTACTCTCAGGGATAGATGTACAGTTTTTGGTGCGGTGCTCGTTTATATAAACTATTCAGGATGTGAGATCGGTTTGATTTCATATCTTAAAATTTTCAAACTTAAAATTATTTTCAAAATCAAATGCTACTTTCTAAATTATATATATATATATATATTTAAATCAAATTTAAAATCTAAAATCCGCCGACAATTTCTGTAGGCGACCTCCTTTTCAAAATACACCACAAACCTAAAAATATGCTGATAACTTCTAGCGACTCCACTGGGGACTAGTTCCTCTCTCCATTTTAATCAAATGGTTTTGCTTTCATAAATCGGTAGTGAGCCCATGCCCCTAGTGGACCAAACTATCATTCTCCCGTTGGAATACCCCGTTCATTTCTGTCTTGAACGAGTATAGCCAACTCCTCTCAGATTTAGGAGCCACTATTTAGACACCCCTAAATGAAGAGGTTCCGAGATCCTTTTACCACTTTTCTGAGATGGGGTGGACCCCCAATAGGTGTTAGTTTAGGAGCGGTCCTTTGAGTCGAGAAGTCTTGCATAAGACTTTCTCTTCCTTTCCAATTCTGAATCGGATTCCTTACCTTCTCTACACCTTTGAACATTCCATTCCTAATAAACAAATCCTCTAATGAACGACCCTTTTAAGAAGTAACTCCTTTTTATAAATACATGGACAAAAATGTGCTCGGACTCTTTTCGATTCCTTTCTTTTCGTCCTGATGAGAAGAAGCATAACTTGGGACTGACAATCAGAATCTACCTTGCAGAAAATGTCTGCCCCAAAGATGATTTTCTCCTTTACCAACGGACTTGACACAGCTGTCTACAAGGAGGAGCTTCCTGACAATGGAATCATCCATTTCGGGCAAGGATTCGAGAATACAAATGTCAAGATCACTGACGTCACCCTTTTCATACTTAGAGACAAAGTACCTGAAACTGAAAAGCCTTTGATCGAGTTCAACCTCAAGTCAACTCAAGAGTTCCCTCCTCTCCAAAGGGTTCCAGTTGAGAAGAGTACTGCTGTTTGTAGGAGGACCGTTGTTTCTACCCCCGCTGGTCTAGTCATCTCTGCACCTACCCCGGCTTCCGCCAAACTGAAGGGGAAGGAAATTTAAATTTGTTATGAGCATGTTACCGTGGAGGGTACAGATCTCCATGCAGGACCTTCTGTTTTTGAAATTGGGTCTAGCTCAAGGGTTCTACCCCTAACACGGACTCAGAGGAGAAACAGGAGTAGAAAGATTGCAAGAAAAGCCAGAGCTGCTGAAGTTGCTTTCTTGGAAGAATTGCCTGAGTACACACCACTACCTGAGTACATACCATTGCCTGAGTATACACCGCTTTTGGAAGGAACTAGATTCCATCCCCTCTATGCCGCAGCTGACTAAAAAAATGTTCGCAAGATTGCTTCTACATTACCTCGACCCGCATACTATAGCAACAGTCGAAAGAAAAGGGCTAGGATTACACCATTTGCCCGACTACAGACTGTGATAGAGAAGTTAGCAAAGAAAGAGAAATGTCCTGTATCAGAGATTTTAAGAAGAATAGGGCGGGTGCCAGCCAAATCCCGTCTTGGGCCGCGAGTAGAACTCGTTAGCGCCACAGAAAAGCTGAATAAGAAGATGAAAGCTAGTCCACCTATTGTTGTTTCAGGTTTACAGATCGGGGAGGATACCACCTTCCAAGCATTCGGCCGACGTGACCATCCGGTCCTGGGCCTCCTGTCGCTAGAAGGATGGTATGGCGTCCTACTAGCGGCCGATTAAGACCGAAACAATGACCAGAAAAGGAAAGTCTCGTCAGGAGACTCGAGTCCGAAGAGAGCGCCACTGCAATGAAGGGGACTCCCAAGAAGGAAATCCAACAGCCATCGCATGATAACCGCGAAACCGTACGAAACTGACATTCAACGATTAGCAAGAGAAAGAGAAGAAAAGTTTGGAGATGAAGTCGATTCGTCGAAATTCATGGATGAAGAATATGTGGAGATCAACATGGTTGAAACACGAGCATCGTCAGCTTCGCAAGGTGCTCTGGTAGCTGCCAAAAGAGATGAACCAGAAATGTTAAGAGCACAACTTCAAGAAAAAGATGATACAATCTCTCAAATGGAGAAAATGATGGAAGAGATGGCTGCAGCCCTAGCCACTCTTCAGAGTCAGGTTCAACCCCCAAGAGAAATGCCTCCAGAAGTTATTCATATTACGGATCGAGGAAAAGAAATTACATCCGTTAACGGAGACGATCGACCGAAGAAAGATTCTAGTCGGAATATGATTCCGGAGAAAGACATCAAGAGCATGGTAGAACGGCGAGTGCGAGAAGCCTTAGCACGATCTAAGAGCGAGCATCTATTCAGACGGGTAGACCTTGCCCCGAAGAATTTGATGCAGTACAATACCCAAAAGGCTTCGTACCACCTCTGTTCAAGACTTTTGATGGTACCGGAAACCCTCGACAGCATGTTGCACATTTTTACACTAGTTGTTGCAACGCCGGTTTAAGTGATGCCTTACTCTTCCAACAATTCGTTAGCAGCCTGTCAGGGATCGCCTTCGATTGGTACGCAGAGTTACCGAATGGTTCGGTAAAGACATTTTCAGAATTAGAAAACCTCTTCGTGAAACAATTTGCCGGAGCTCAGCACCATATCACCATCGGTGATCTAGTGGTGGAGAAATAGAAACCGAACTAAACTTTAGTGGACTACATACTTCGATGGAGAAATCTAAGCATGAAGTGTGAGCCACAGCTATAAGAGCAGCATGTAGTTGGTATCTTGCTTAAAATCATTCATGGCCCGATAGCACTTCTCCTTAAGGGATTTACGATTAAGACTTTCGAGAAGTTGTTAAGTAAGGCCGGAAGCTTGCAAGAGGAAGCGAAACAGCTAAGTTTCGTCGATAAGACAGACAAACAAAAGCCTGTGAAGACATTTGAAAAGAAATTCGGGATCGTCGCAGTAGTCGATAAGGGCAAGCAGCCAATCCAAATACAGCCGGAGCAGCCGCAGCCCAACTATCAGCAACCTCACCAGAAATACCAACAACCTCGACCTGGTTATCAGCCAACTCAACAACATGAGCAACAGCCTCACCCGCAGCGTACATTAAAGGAGCTCATAAATAGAGAATATCCATTCAAGAATGAAGCAGTGCCAAAGATGTTCCGCAGTTTGATGAAGACTTCGGATTTTCAACTGCTAGAACCCAAGAAGCCGGAAGAAGTTAATAAGAAAGACAATCCCAACTACTGCCCTTACCATCAGATGCTTGGACATAAGATAGAGGATTGCATCACCTTCAAGAGTTGGCTTGACAACGATCTCCGAAAGGGGAACTTAACAATTCCAAAGGAATACATGAAAGAACCCCAGAAAGGAGGTTTTGTCAATGTTATTTCAACGGATCCTATTGTTCCGATAGATCCTTACACGACTGATGATGAATGGAGTACTGTCTGGACAAAATCATTGAATAAAATTTTGGACCACATCCAGGCCGTTTCGGAGCATGCTTCAACTCAGAGTTTGAAACCTGCCAAGCCGGCACTATCACTAGCAATTGAAGAACCTCCCCAAGAGGAAAAGACTGTAGAAAAGAAAGAGATCGTAGAAGAAGAAAAGACCGAGGCTCTTAAAGCTAGACTAGGGGCTGCTAATCCTAGGATGGTTGTTTCCGATTCGGGGGAGAAATTCCTCGAACCCCTGACTCTGTATGATTATTTGCTCGCTCCGGCGGGATCTTATAATGATAAGAGTTATGGCGTTGGCTACGTTTTGACTGTTTCTAATGATTACGCAACTGACGACAACCAATCTAATCCGGATCTCGATTCTAATACAAATAACAATTCTCAAATCATACACAACCTCGACAATCACGATGACAAAGAAGACATTCACCAAGAAGGCTACGAAAGTTCAACAAGCAATGAATCTATTTGTGAATTTAAAGGAGCTCCAATCACAATAGAGTTAGAGCTTTTCGATTCCGATGTGACTCCAGAAGAACCTGCATGCCGATTCAAAAGGAGACACCAGTAAACTCAGTACCAAATTCAGAAGAAATCACAGAAGTCAACTTAAGGAGCGGAAGGGTTCTACCTCCGAGAATGGGTCCAAAAGACAAAGGAAAACAGGTAGTTGTTCAGGATGAATCAACCCCAACAGAAGAATTGCCCATTCGAGAAGAAACTGAAACACATGGTAATAAAGTAGACTATAACGTGCTAGCCCATCTCAGGAAACTACCAGCCAAACTGAGCATCTACGACGCTCTCATCTTATCAAAAGAGATGAGGGAAGCTCTGATCAAGGCCTTACTTGATCCAGAGATTTGTTTAGCTCAGATGGCGGAGACTCCTTAGACGAGGTTTGCTCGTTAAAGGAACGACGAGGTGTTACCTTCGCGGACGGTGATCTACTACTCGGGACGGCCGATCACAACCGACCGTTGTACATTTCGATCACGATCGGAAAATTAACGCTCTCCGCGATATTGGTGGATCCAGGAGCGTCAATCAACATAATGAATCTTTGGACGCTAGCATACTTGGAAATTGATGCTCGCGAGCTTGAAGCGGATAAGATGTTACTAAGAGGATTCAACCAGAAAGGAGAAAGAGCCCTTGGATCAATAACACTATTGATGAAGACCGGTGACTTAGCAAAGACAACCGTAAAATTCCACATAATTGACTCTGAGACATCGTTCAACCCTCTACTGGGCCAGCCGTGGATCCATGAAAACCGGATGGTACCATCATCTATGCATCAGTGCATAAAATACTACGAAGGAGGAGAACAGTGCATTAAAGGTGATTTACAACCTTTCTCCGTACAAGAGATTTGAATCCATGAAGATGCAACTTTTTACGCACCTCCGAAGAAGACAATCTTCTCTAGAAACACCATGCTAAATGAAGCAAAAGAAATTTGAGACGATGAATAACCTGAAGTTCTAGTCCAACAGTCACTCACCACTCCCTTACGGCGAGATGGTGAAGGTTTCTCCAGAACTCGCATCCGAGGTCGAGGCCGGGGACGAGGTCGTGGAAGAGACACTGGGACAATTGGACAGAAAAAGCCGGTGATCAACGTTGATTGGGAGAACAGCTCTGAGTAAGAAGAGGAAGTAAAGAAAGAAGCAGCTACAATAAACTAGAAGAAACCACAATTCAAGATTTCTCTCGAAGATGAAAAGAACGAAGAATACAAATCGATGTACGAGAAGATTAACCACTATGTACACACTATGACCCTGACTCCGATCCAATTGTCGGCATATTTTTAGGTTTTAAATTTGATTTAAATATATATATATATAATTTAGAAAGTAGCATTTGATTTTGAAAATAATTTTAAGTTTGAGGATTTTAAGATATGAAATCAAACCGATCTCACATCTCGAATAGTTTATATAAACGAGCACCGCATCACAAACTCGTGTATCTATCTCGAAGAATATACACATCGTTTAGTGATGGGGCTCGATTATATAAACTAGAAGATTTGTGACATCCGTTTGGTCCGCGAACCAATTTTATAAGCCGACAAATTCCCTCGCTTAATATGAAAGCATTAAACGGGGTTTATATTACTCGGGTTCTTTAAAATTCCCTATAAGGGCAAGCCCCTATAGTTAATTACATCTTAAGTGACGGGAATCACCTAAGAAAACTCTCGATAATAATCGATAATTACGCTCTCAAGAATTTCAAAGTTTAGGGTTTTCGAGGGATTGAATTTTGGAATTTCAATAGGGAATGGATCAAATTTGGAACATTTTGTTTTGGGAGTTCAAAGAAAGAAAGGTAGCGAAATCACGGATTCGAAGCGAACTTCGGTAATTCCCCGACTATCCTATTGTTTGGCTTGGATTTAGGAAAATCCTAATATTTATTTAATGTTTTGATCTTGCCAATTTTAATTAATTTGGACTCATATTCGTCTGATATGATCACACAAATAGCCTGGAAGATGTGAGGGTTTATGTCGTACCAAACGACTACCTCGGAATCCTAAGACCCGTTAGGGCTTAATTTGCAATGCAAATGCCTAACAAAAGGTTGAGGATTTATGTTGCACTAGGAAAACTACCTCGAAGTCCTATGGCTTGGTTATTTAATTCTAAGAAAGTTTTGCTGATGTAGATTCAAGTTTTGCTGATGACGATGGTCGTGCTGCCCACCATGCTCCGAGCTCCTTGTTGTTGCAGAGGTTTAGTTATAGAAGTCATAAATCAGGAGATGAGAAAAGTGTTCTGGTTTAGAGAAGTCTTAAAATCCAAGTGTTTTTAATATTTTAATTAAAACAAATTTTAAAGTTGATTATAACGACACTGGTTAAGATCCCACGGTTCCATCCTTCCAGCATCGTTATTTTTATCGGATTCACTTAGTCCAGATGAATTTGCTAAACTCAACTCAATGAGTTCCACACTTTCATTTAGACCGTGAGAAATCCCGTTAGCAACACGTAGGTTACATCATCCGAGGTATTCCCGATCATCCAACGAGGACGTTTTAATTTAGTTGTAATTGTAGTTTTGTGTTCCGTTTGTGATTAAATTTTGAGTTGTTTTATATTTTGAGATGTTGTGGCGGTGGATTTTATCTTGTAATGACTTTTAATTTAGTTTTGGTTTCGTTTTAGGGACTATCCTAAAGGTGTGGGTTTTCATGCAACGAGTTGTTTATCATGCAGAAAAGTAAGTGCGATGCGATTAAAGAAATTGCAATAATGTAAATTGCAATAAAATAAAAGCGTACCCGGAGGGTCTTCCCGTCATCCCAAGCTGCACTTAAAACACAATTAGAATATTTAAGCGAGTTCCTAGGTAAAGCTAAGGGAAGGATTATGGTTTTCTACCAAATTCCTAATCCTATAGCTAGTCATTTCTTATGACGTCTAGGTTCTTGTGTTTTGGTTTGAGGACAATTTTCTTTATCAAAGAATAATTAAGTTCAATTGTTCTTATAAGTATCCTATCATATTGAGGAAGTGCTTAAGAAGAATCTTAAACATTTTTTCAATACTGATAGGATTGTTTTTAAGTCCAAATGGATTTAATTAATCAGGTGAAGTAATCGTCCGAGAATTCAAGTTTTATTGTTATCTTACTCAGTGAACTAGGACATTTGAATATCCTATGAGGGAAGTAACATTTCATTTAATGTTCTGTTTAGGAGTTATGACAACAAAAGCTTTCGAGGGCAAATTGATGTTCAAATGGTTTGAGATTTAGTTTAATTTCAGTTAACGGGTTTAAATTTGGAATAGTGTTCAAGTTGCTTCATATTTAATTTCTTTATATCTTAGGTGATGTTATTTAATTCAATTTAACTTTAATTTAATTTAATTTAATTTTAATTTTAATTTAATTTAATTTAATTCAATTTGGTTTGATTTGATGTTAAATTAATTTAGTTTAATTTGATTTAATTTCCTTTAATTTAATTTAATTTGATTTAATTTTAATTTAATTTAATTTAATTTAATTTAATTTAATTTAATTTAATTTAATTTAATTTAATTAATTTTTTTAATTTATTTAATTTATTTAATTTATTTAATTTATTTAATTTAATTTAATTTAATCTTTAATTTAATTTTATTTTTAATTTTAATTTAATTGAAAATTTAAAAGAGCTTAATAATTTAACTTTTAATTTAATTTAATGATTAAGTCTTTTTAGCATTTTAAAACTTAAATTTGAATTATCATTTTAATTAGGAATTAAATATTATTGAGATGATTAATTTAGGGATCTTTAAATTAAAGAACAAATCTCTTCTTAATAATATCCCTATTTAATAATTCCAATTTTATTATTCTTCCAAATTTAATCAATTATTTAATTAAGGTTTATTTCAATTATTTTCAAATTGTTTAGTAGGTTTCTACCCTTTAATTATTTAAATTTCAATCATCCAAATTAGATTAAGATCAAATATTTTATTTGTCATTTCATTAAACCTAAAGTTTTAATTTAAGGGTTAAAATTTTAATTACCATTTTTCCCTTCAAGCTTAATAATTTCATAACTAACTAAATTGAACTTAGATGAACTTAAAATTTTTATGTGACTTCACTCATATGCCAATAAAGACATGAGAGGAGAAAATGTGATTTTTCTGTATTTAATTTATTTATATAATTATTTTTGGTAGAAAACGAGGATTTCCAAGGAAAATTTAATAATATGACCAAGGGAAAGTTTCAGTCCTTAAGAAAATTATGGGACATTCCTAATGACCAAAGGACCACTTGGTCCAATTTTGGTAATTTTTTGAATTATATTCTTTTTATTATAATTATTTTAAGTTTTGGAGTATTAATTAATTTAAAAATAAAATAAAGGTTGAAAAATGAAATTTATATTTTTCAAAAATCTCTCTGATATCAAGGAAATCGAGAGAATCTATTTTTGCAATTTTCGATTTTTCTTTGATTTATTAGAATTATTTTAGTGAAAATGCTAAAAAAATACATTTTTTTAATTTTAAATTTACCTTAGGGCTTTAAAATTTAATATCTCATTAAATAAACCTAAGAAAAATATGGGGTTTGTTCCTAAGTGATTAAAATTCAAAATGTGACATTTTGGTGGATTTTATTATTTTTGTGATTTTTATTATTATTATTTTTAATTATTAAAATATTAAAATAATGCAAAAAATTAAATTTTTAGAAAATTGAAATTTTAATTTTCTTAAATTCCTCCGATATCAGAGAGGCTCCAAAACCGATTTGGTGAATTTTTGAAAGGCATTTTGAAAGTTATGAATTTTTAAAGTTTAAAATGGCTAATTGGCTTAATCAACCCATTTAGTAGGGCTAACCAAGTCCGATTGACTTCAAATTTTTATGGTGGGTTCCTACGATCTTAAAGGTCAGTAGAGAATTGATTTCAAGTCAATTTGATGTATGGTTAGCTCTAATTAATTAAGGAGCTAGTTTGGGTGTTTAAGCCAGATTAGGGTTATTTTAAATGAACTAATTCAAAACTTATTTTTCCTATGGTCCTGCGGTCATAAGAGACATCACCAAATTTTCCTAGAATTTATTTCACAAAATGCTAATTATTAGATTTAAAATACTCGAAGACGAGTAACATGAATTTGAAAAATCAATAACTTCTCATAGGGATGGCCTCCGACTTTGGAAAATTCGGGGAATGTTCCCGAATTCAGAGGCTTCAAAAGCCCTATGGTCTCATGCCATGGTGAATTTCTTATATGCATGAAGAATTAAAACAATGCAGAAGCGAAATAAATCATTAAAAATAAAATACTTGATGAAATTAAATAATTTCTTTTCCACATTATTCTCCTCTGTTCATTGAGCAAGAGGTATTTTTATTTTATTTTTCGATTTTCCTACACAAAGTTATGGATTTTTGAAGTTTAGGGAATTAAATAAATAGAAAAATACCCTAATTTCCTATTTATCCACGTGGCGCCGCGTCAGCCTCGGCGACTCCGAAGCGCCGCGTGGCGCTCTCCGGTTCGATGCCGCCATCCGACTCGGCGCTCGGGGCCCCGTCGTGTCGTTCCATCTCCCCGATCCGGCGCGATCCTGGTCGTCCGTCTGTGCGTGTATTAAATGAACGACATCCGTTCATCGTCCCCAGGCGTCCTTACCCGAGAGCCGTCCGTCTTCTAGGCCTAAGATCTCACTCGATACTTAACCAAATTTAACGTTCTTATGCTCTATGGATTCGTCTCGAGAAGACGAACACATCCATATGGTTTATGTGGCATGAAATTGACTCAATACAAATGGAGAATGTTCAGAAGCTCGGGAAGAAGAGTGAGGCCTTACCTTTGCTCAGAGAAGTGTGGCTTCGATCTGAGGGTTGTGTCACCTTCGATTGGATCCCGGCAAGCTCCAGGATGAAGTCTCTTGGTACAGTGAATTGCACTAGGTAGGATTTCGACCACAGTAGATCACAAAGCTTGGAGGCTAGAGTAACTCGGGTGGCTTCGAAGATGGGGCTTTCAGTGGGAAACTTCTCCTCTTGGTCCGGTGAAGGTGTAGGACCGGTCGATTTGAGGATTGGCTCATCTGTGACAAAGTGTCCTGGTTTTGGGTGAAATTTCGGTTGAGAAATTGGATTCGTTGGAGGGGATTAGGGCAAATTGACACTGGGGATCAACTGCTCTAAGTATGGAGAAGGGTTTGGAACAATTTTGGCGAGTTTCGGCAAGGTTTGTGCAACTCTCCTCTCATGGCCGTGAGGGGGTCGGGTTTAAATAGAGGTGGATGGAGGGCCTCGCGGGGATGGCCGAGGGTTGGGATCGACTGCTCTGGGCATGTGAAGAACGACTACGATGGCCATTGGGGATGGGGCGACTCGGCGAGTGAAAATTTCAAGTTTGGGCTCACATGTGAGCTCTCGGGTGTGGTGTTTTCCGGCAACCTCGTGGCTGGCTGGCCAGGCATTGGTCACCATCAAGCTCAGGCAGGTCAGGGCTGGGGCTTAGTGTATTCAATTGGCAGTTGCCAAGTGTAAAATGGTTGGATCAAAATGGAATGAGGATATGGCTAATCTTTGCTAAGTTTGGTCAACCCATTTGTTTGGGCTGGGTTCACCTCCCCATGGCTAGCCTTGGGCTGAGAAGATCAGTTAGGTTAGCTGATCAAAAGGTGGTGACGTCCTTATCCAAGAATATTTGGATTAAATCTTGGTTAAGGGGTATCATGGGTGAGGTTAAAGACTTTTAGAAATTTAAGGAAAGCTCCCTCTCCTCTTACCCAATGTGGTATGGTCACATGTCAAACAATTCACATGGCTTGCATGTGGCTTAAGAATGGCTTCATGGCTCACCTTTAGCTTGGGAAAAGTTGAGTCAATTTCATGGAAATGGATTTAAGAAAAATTTTAGTATTTAGGGGTGATTTGGCATGAGGCTTGATTTGGAATTATTTGATGATGGGATTGGAACTTAGGGAATGGCTTTGATTAAATGGATGGCAAATGGAAATGTCATGTGGGCTTTGTCATGAACTTTGGGCTTTTGAATTTGTCTTGGATGGGCTTTTAGGAAGGTTTAAGGGAAGTGGGCTTTAGGCTTGAAAATAAATTGGTGGATGGGAAATTTGTAAAAGTTTGGACCAAATAATTGTTGGGTTTGGTTTAGGAATGTTCCATGAGTAATTTGAAACAAATTTGGAGTGATTTGGGTTTGAATTGGGTTGAATTTGGGCTTTTTGGTAAAGTGGCCAATGTAGGTCAAATTGGACAAATTTGGGCCAATGTTGGGATAGGGTTGAAATTGATGTAAAATAAATGTTGGGAAATTTTTATGGGAGTGTTTCAAAGAGGTTTTGGCTTTGGTTGGGTTTTGATTTTGGGGTTTGGGTTCATTTGGGTTAGGTTTGGGTTTAGGTCAAAATTGGGCTTTTGGGCTTTGGATTGAATTTAAGTGGGGTTTGGGTCTAAATGTTGGGCAAATCATGTTAGTGTTTTGTTTTTAGGGATGTTAAGGAAGGTTTGGAAAAGATTTGGGGTCAATTGGAGCTGAATTGGGTGAGTTTGGGTTAGGTTTGGGTCATGGGTCCAAATTGGGCCTTAAGGCCAAAAGTGGAATTGGATCCAAATGTCAATCAAATTGAACTTGTATTTGGTCTAGATTGGTGTTGGGAATGTTGAATTGAAGTTTAGAATTGAATTGGACCAGAATTTGGGTCAATTGGGTAGGCTTGGTTTGACATTGGGTTCACTTAGGGTTAAAATGGGTCAAATTGGGGGTTTTGACAAAAGTAGGGTAAATTGACTAAATTGGTCCCTAGTGTAGTTGAACAAAATGAAATTAGGAATATTTGGAATTTTCTGGAATTTTTTTGGAATTTTTAGGATTTTTTAGATTTTTGGGTTAAAAAGGGTATTTTGGGTATTTGGGGGGTATTGGGGGGTATTTTTGGAATTTTTGATATTTTTGGCTATGAATGATCAATTTGGGTAATGTGGAAATGTTTGGGATTGGTTTTGTGGAATTTTGGGTGATTTGGAAATTTTGGAGGATTTCAAGGGTTTTGGGTAGGCTAGGCGGGTGTAGGGTCCCGGGGGTCAAAAATTAAAAATTTGGAAAATTGAAGATTACGTGAATATAAGTGAAATGAAATCATTTTGGTTGAGCCATGATGCCATATCAAGCCCACATGAGCCATGAAGGGACTCATTTGAGGCATCCACTATGTTGTTCCTAACCCTCTTGCTCGAGGGCTTAGGGGTTAAGGACCATCCATGTGAATCACCTACATGAGTCGGGAGGTCGAGTTGGGTATGGGTGTGGTTTTAGGAGGTGTGTGAAAGTGTAGTGTATAAATGTAGTGTGTGTGTAAGTCAGCCCCTTCACCGAGACTAGGCCACCTGGGGCGGTCCTAAGGCCAAAGAGTCCTATAGGAACTCATCCTTTAAACTTCCACATTTGATTTCGACCCTCACAGGTGATTAGGGGTCTACGATCGAGTTTGTGGAGTTTGCAGGTTGTTAAGAAGTGGTTTGAATTTCTAAGTGGTGGGACCCAATTCTAATCCTCTAAGATAATCAAAGGAAAAGCCTAAGGCTAGATCCTAAGTATTAAAAAGAAGAAGAGAAGACCTCATAAAAAATGAGGTCAACAAATGGACCCCCAATAGGTGTGGTGAGCTGACGGAGCACACCGCGCGTATTGTTGTTGACCGAAGCGATCAACAAAACCAACACAAACATCTAAGTGATAAACTTAGGACGAAGTACAAGAGTTTCTGCTGGGGAGTGTCAAGTATATCTCTGAGACTGGAGATTCCTGAACTCTCGCTGGGGAAAGGAAAAGGAGGTGAATCCCAAATCGCATGATGCGGGGAATTTCGATTTTGATTTCATTTTGTTTCAGTTTAAGTTTTGATGTGTGAGCTCAGATTTTAGTTTGAGTTTCAATTTAGATTGAAGTTTTGTTAAAATTAATTTGAAGGGATTTGAACTTGAAATGAAAATTGGAATTTTGTGGTTTTAGATGTAACATCTTCAACCTCAAAAGAAAATTGAATTGATTGGATTGAACCATTACAATGAGGAGAGATCTCAGAGCAATGTGGTATTGGATGTAAAATCCTTAATCTCAAGAGTTTGATTTTGATGTATTTCATTGCGATAGGGAATGAACCCTAAAGCAATGCAGTTTCGGATGTAAAATCCTCAACCCCAGGAATTTGACTTTGATGTATTTCATTGCGATAGGGAAAGAATCCTAAAGCAATGCAGTTTCGGATGTAAAATCCTTAACTCCAAAAGTTTGAATTTGATGTATTTCATTGCGATAAGGAAATGATCCTAAAGCAATGCAGTCTTGGATGTAAAATCCTCAACTCCAAAAGTTTGAATTTGATGTATTTCATTGCGATAAGGAAATGATCCTAAAGCAATGCAGTCTCGGATGTAAAATACTCAACTCCAAAATTTTGAATTTGATGTATTTCATTGCGATAGGGAAAGGCTCCTAAAGCAATGCAGTCTCGAATGTAAAATCCTCGACTCCAAAAGTTTGAATTTGATGTATTTCATTGCGATAAGGAAAGGATCCTAAAGCGATGCGGTCTCGGATGTAAAATCCTCGACTCCAAAAGTTTGAATTTGATGTATTTCATTGCGATAGGGAAAGAATCCTAAAGCGATGCGGTCTCGGATATAAAAATCCTCGACCCAAAAGTTTGAATTTGATGTATTTCATTGCGATAGGGAAAGGCTCCTAAAGCGATGCGGTCTCGGATGTAAAATCCTCGGCTCCAAAAGTTTGAATTTGATGTATTTCATTGCGATAGGAAAGGCTCCTAAAGCAATGCAGTCTCGGATGTAAAATCCTCAACTCCAAAAGTTTGAATTTGATGTATTTCATTGTGATAGGGAAAGGCTCCTAAAGCAATGCAGTCTCGGATGTAAAATCCTCAACTCCAAAAGTTTGAATTTGATGTATTTCATTGCGATAAGGAAAGGCTCCTAAAGCAATGCAGTCTCGGATGTAAAATCCTCAACTCTAAAAGTTTGAATTTGATGTATTTCATTGCGATAGGGAAAGGCTCCTAAAGCAATGCAGTCTCGGATGTAAAATCCTCAACTCCAAAAGTTTGAAATTGATGTATTTCATTGCGATAAGGAAAGGATCCTAAAGCAATGCAGTCTCGGATGTAAAATCCTCAACTCCAAAAGTTTGAATTTGATGTATTTCATTGCGATAAGGAAAGGCTCCTAAAGCAATGCAGTCTCGGATGTAAAATCCTCAACTCTAAAAGTTTGAATTTTATGTATTTCATTGCGATAAGGAAAGGATCCTAAAGCAATGCAGTCTCGGATGTAAAATCCTCAACTCCAAAAGTTTGAATTTGATGTATTTCATTGCGATAGGGAAAGGCTCATAAAGCAATGCAGTCTCAGATGTAAAATCCTCAATTCCAAAAGTTTGAATTTAATGTAGTCATTGACTTTGCAAAGATTTGTAGTGTTGATTTGAAAAGTGTGGAATTTTGGTGTTTCGAGAATTTCATGAAAGTTGTAAAAGTCTTTCATGGAAGGAAATAGATTAGGAGGGAATATGTAGATGCTACATGTCCCATTCAAAAGAGCTGATCGGAAGTCACTGATTTGGATTCGATATAATTCCTTGCCATCAGATTCGATCCGTGTCAATGGAATCAACCGCTTCCATCCCAGACAAGGGAAAGAGTAGAACGGATTGGATTTCAGATTTGGGAGATTGAATTTGAATTTGATTTAGATTTGATTTGAAATCTGGAAGGTTGAATTTGAGATTTGATTGAGATTTGGGATCTGGAAAGATTGAATTTGAATTTGATTGAGATTTGATTTGAAATTCGAAAAGATTGAATTTGAAATTGAGATTGAGATTGGATTTGAAATTTATGTTCATTTTGTTTGTCTTTTAACGATTCAAATTTATTTTATCGTTTATTTAATGTTCTTGTGAATTTGGTGTTCGTCATTTTTAGATTTTTAAGGAAAGTTTTCCTTTATTCTCTCTTTTTTTATTTCTTTTCTGTTATTTGTTCGAAGTTCATTTAACTTTAATGGCGTTTCCCAGTCAATTTGCACAAAAGAGGTGAAGGCCAAAAATGTGACATGGTCACTTTCATTCCAATCATGTCGAAGATACATCATACAACTCGATCTGGAACACATCTCATACAATCCATGTAGACTCGAAACGAACTATGTATGATCTTTGTCGATCCATCCAAAAGGTACCTGTCGAAATCCATGTACGAATAGTGAGGTACATGGTCGATAACATCACCTTCCAAGCCATCCTTGGCAAGGATGTCGTATGAATGTACGTTGGAGGTGTGATATTTTCCATGTAACTCATAGCTCGTAAGGCCGGAGGCTCTCTAGCTCCGGGTCTGGCTGGAAGTGGTAAGGTGTCTTCCTGTCTTCCATCCTTCTGAAAGTAACTGAGATCCGTTTCACTGGTACTCCTGGTATGCAATGTTTAGCAACATCTGCTCCGTTGCCCTTCAGTATCATGACGGAACCTACCGGTAATGGTATCTTCACTGGCCCTCGGAACTCACTTGGGCCTGCTATCTGGAGGTCAGATCCGAACATGATGTTACATTCATTCGGAAAAGAAACCGTGCAAAAAGGTCGACGAAGTCGTGGTGATCTATGTGCGGGGGTATGCGATCACCACTGCTTGTAAATGTTAATGATGCAACTGTTGGTTATGCAATCTGCCGGCAGTACCCTCCATGTTATCAATCTTTTTACCATTCTTTTGATGACCAATGGCATCGAATCCACCTGGCCATGACGGAGTATTCCCGGTGGGTTTCCCTTCCTGTCTTCTGTGAAGTTGTAGCAGCATCCACATTGTATTGTAATTCTTCCTTTCCCTGGCATCCATCTCCGGGGTTCTGAGTAGGTGTTTTCTCTTGGACGGCCCGCTCGGCCCATTCTTTTCAAATCTAGGATGCAATCCACGATTTGTTATTGTTCATATTGTGAGAATACGTTTGTATGTAGCTCGAGGCCTTCTAGTATATTGATCCTTCTGCCTCTGATTCTCTCGATGTATTCAAAAGTTTTCTTTTCGACATTCTGCATTCTTTCTAGCTCGTATTCTGGAATAATCTGTAAATGGCGGGGCCTGGTGACGTATTGTGGGATATACGGCTCAATCCCTTCACGTTCTCCTGCATACCTCGGCTCCTCGGGGATGATGTCCGTCGGGACATCCTCCGGGTTGCTTCTGCAACAAGGTTATGCATTACTGGTGGTTCTATCTGGTGGCGTGGTAGCCTTCTTTCTTCTGATCTTCTTGAGATTTCCCTGGTTTCTTCTGTTATCCTAGGAGCTGGCCTCCTTTCTTCGTGCACAGTGAATCGGCGTCCTTGAAGTGTATGTACTTGGCGATAGCAATCGCCTCGTCGCGCTGGTCCGCTGCTAGTTTGGTTAACATCTTACGAATACAGCGATTCTTATTTCTTCGTTGCGTTGCTGTGAGAGTAGCTCTTCGAACTTCCTGAATCTCTGTGGGCGCGGCACTGACAAGCCTGCCCTCTGTCGTAGCGACTACAGACTTGATTTTCTTGTCTTCTTCAGCGTTTGCTTTCCTTCTCTTGTTGTTGGATTGGTGGCTTGGGCCACCCATTTTCATCACTGTCTGACCGGGCAGTTCCTCTCGGTCAACTAGGATCCAGTCACTTTCCTCGTACTGTAGGCCTGCTGGTGCGAAGTCCGAGTCAATCTCGATTATCGCTCCATCTTTCACCCTCTTTTCGTCGAGTGCAAGGCTTACACCATTTCTAAAGTTCAGGACCAACCGCCCGTTCAACATTTCCCTGCGAAAAGACAAGGAAAAGGATCAGGGGCTGTACTAAGAACAAGAACATTAAGAAAATGTTTATTAAAGACATTTTTTTTATATTATTTTTTTGTATTTAACAGGGAATAAAATGGGATAAGATCGGGAAAGAGATTTTGATATGGAAGAGAAAACAAGGAAAACTTTATTATCATGATTTTATTTATTTTAGCACATTTTTTATTATTTTTGGGTTCGGACCCAGTCATAAGTAATTACTTCGCCCGTGCTTCTAGGGATGAAGAATTCATTCCTTCGAAACATCAGGTAGCGTAATACTTTTTCAAGTATCGTCCATTGATCGGAAGCATATGTCGTTCTCCCTGGCAATTCACTAGCTGGTAGGAACCTCCTGAGTATACCGCTTCAACCACAAACGGTCCTTCCCAAGTGGGTTCAAATTTTCCTCCTATATTGTGGTGTGCAAGGATATGTCTTTTGAGAACGAGAACTAAGTCACCGACTTTCAAGGTTCTTGGGCGGACCAGTTTGTCATGGGCTTGAACCATCTTAGCTTGGTATAATTCTAAATTCTGCTGCGCTGCAAGTCTTTTCCCTTCCAGGCTTTCCAATTCTTCTAGTCGTAATTTGGCATTCTCTTCGTCGTGATTTTGTTTGCAAGCTGCAATTCGAGTGAAGGAAGGCTGAACCTCTAAGGGTAACACTACCTCGGACCCATACACCGGAGCGTAAGGTGTAGCTTGAGTAGGAGTTACGAAGGTTGTCCAGGTAGGCCCATAAGGCTTCTAATAACTTCTCGTGCCAATTTCTCTTATTATCGTCCAAAGTTTTCTTTAAAATTTGAACAAGAGTTTTATTAAAAGCCTCGGCAGGGCCGTTTGCTCTTGGGTAGTAAATTGTTGAATATCGCCGGTCGATTCCGTGTCTCTCGACAAAGTTGTTGATTTGTGTGCTTCGAATGCCGGCCCATTATACGAGATAATCTGCGCGGCACTACGAAACGGTAGACAACTTGGTTCTTGAAAAGCCGTAGCACGTGGTGTGCTTTCACTTCTCTGAGTGGAACTGCCTCTGCCCACTTGGAAAAGTAATCTGTAGCCGAAAGAATGAAGCGATGTCCTTTTGAAGATGGTGGTTCTATTGGACCCACTATATCTGTGCCCCAACATTCAAATGGCCACGACGCAACTGTGAGATGTAACACATTTGGAGGTTGGTGTAGAATCACTCCGTGCACTTGGCATTGGTGACAGGTCTTGGACATTTTCATGCAGTCGGTCATCATCGAGGGCCAGTAGTACCCTAGTCTTTTAATTTTCATTTTCATCTTCAGACCCGACTGGTGAGCGCCACGAGTCACGAATGCACCTCTTTAACAATTTCGCGGGCCTCGGACCCGCTTAGGCACCTTAGCCACATTTGATCAAAAGACCTTCGTATAACGTGTTGTTTATTAATGCGTAAGACAGAGTTCTTTTCTTGATCCGATGGGCTAACGACCTATCGTCCAGCGCTTTTCTGTTTGCGGGTAGTCTATTAATGGCTGTCACCAATCTTCCGTGTTTTTTGTCATCGTTGCAATTGATTCTTTTTCTTTTTCGATTTGTGTATTGTGTCTATGTCGAGTTGTGATAGGACTCGACGTACGTGAATTGACACTTCCATCGATTCATCCCGCAAGCGAGGCAAATTCTTTTGCGAGACGAGCTAACGCATCCGCTAAAGCATTTTCTTTTCTGGGAATTTTATAGATTGTCACATTCAGAATCTGTTCCAATAACTGTATGTCATACTGGAAGTATTGCTCGAGTCTTGGTTTTAAAATTTTGTACTGTCCGACGATCTGTTGAATGATTAACTGCGAATCCCCATAGATGTTGATGTCTATTATCCCCATTTAAATAGTTAATTCCAGTCCTGTTATGAGGGCTTCGTATTCTGCTTCATTGTTTGTACATGGTTATGTCAAGTGGTAGGAGTATCTTAACATCCCCTGCTCCGGTGTTATAAAGATTAATCTGAATCCTGCCTTACCGGGCACTATCACTTGCGATTCTTCGTCTTTGTGTCTCGAAGATGCTCCGTCGAAATATAATTCCCAACGTCGATCATCGTGGTCTTCTAGGCTCATTATTTGTTCGTCGACAAGTCATCATTGAGAGGAGATTCACGACAGAAGGGTGTGCTTGCGAGGAAGTCTCTAGGACTTGTCCCTTTACGGCACGAAGAGGCACGAAAGTTATATCGAATTGCAATAATATCATCGACCATCCGGCAAGTCCGCCGGAAAGCGTTGGACAGGTCATCAAGTATTGCAATGGATTAAATTTCGAGATCAGGTTGACCTTTTGAGAAAGTATGTAGTGCCGGAGCTTTTGAGCGGCGAAGATCAGGGCCAAACAATGCTTTTCAATTGCGGGATACCTTATCTCTGTCGGAAGTAAACGACGGCTCAGGTAGTAAAGAGCATTTTCTTTACCCTCATCATTGACACAGGCTAACGGGGCTCGAGAGAGTCGTTTAAAGCCGCGGTATAAAGTATCAGCGGTCATACACGAGACTAGGGCCGCTAAGACGAGGAGGTGTCATTAAATATTGCTTAATGTCCTCAAAGGCCTTCTCAGTATTTCTCTTCCCAAATAAATTTGGCGTCCTTTTTAACTAGTGTCGAGAAAGGCTGACACCTACTCGACAAGTTTGAGATAAAGCGTCGAAGATATGCCAACTTCCCTTGAAAAAATCGTAGTTGTTTTAAGGTTTTGGGAGGCGGCATTTCTAAGATAGCTTTAATCTTTTCCGGGTCGATTTCAATTCCACGATGTCGGACAACGAATCCTAAGAATTTCCCGGAGGTGACGCCGAAGGCGCATTTTAAGGGATTCATCTTAAGGTTAAATTGTCTTAATCGTTCGAAAACAATTCTCAAATCATGCAGGTGGTTTTCTTTTACTTTGCTTTTGATGACCACATCGTCCACGTAGCATTCGACTTGATTGTGGATGAGATCATCAAAAAATTTTTTCATCGCTCTACGGTATGTTGCTCCTGCGTTCTTCGAGTCCGAATGGCATCACTTTGTGTAGCAATATACTCCGATCGGCATTCGAATGTCGTAAGTTTTTCATCTTTCGGAGCCATTTTTATCCGGTTGTATCCCGAAGATCCATCCATGAATGAGAATATTTCATGTGTCGAAGCAATGTCGATCATTAATTCGGGATCGATGAGAGAATTCATCTTTTGGACATGCCTTGTTTAAATCTCCGAAGTCCACACAAATTCGATCCGACCATTCTTCTTTACGACTGGTACCACATTGGCTAACCAAGTCGGGTATTGTTCTTCACGAGACAAATTTAGCGTCTATTAGCTTTTTAACTTCAGCTATGACTTGTTGTTCAATTTCTAGACGCATTCTTCTGGGACCTTGCCTGACTAGAATAGAAGTAGGATCCACTCCTAGCTTATGGACTGCGACCTCTGGAGCAAATCCTGGCATCTCATTGTAGTTCCAAGCAAAACAGCCTTTAAATTCCATTAATAACTTGATTATTTCTTCGGAGTCTTCTTTATTGAGTAAGGAGCTAACAAAGGTAGGTCTAGGCTCTTCGCTAGTACCTAAGTTAACTTACGTTAACTCATCTATCGTAGATTTGATCTCTTCTTCGAACTACGGTGGAGCGTTTCAATATGTAAATCTTCAAATTCTTCCGTAGTTTCCATGCGGTTTTCATTAGACTCGCAAGTGACAACCAAGCAAAATTCAGTATCGTCAATTGATCCTACTGTGCCGAATCCGAGACCATGCTTTGAATTGGGTGGACGACCGGAGTTATTTCATAATTTCTCAAAATGTTGTGATTGGCCTTTTGTCCATTGTCGAGGTAAGAAACCACGCTGAATTAAATTTTGAACACAGGGAGAGTACCACTCAAAAGGTAATTCCATTAATTCTGATGAAGTGACATCTTCAAATTGTACATTATTTTTAGTTTTAGAGGAAGGAGCACCACGGTAGAATTTGATTGGCTTCACACCGCCGCTATGTACCTCTTTGACCTCCATACCCTTGACCTTATTAGAATGGATCGGGGTTAGGGTCATAGTATGTACATAGTGGTTAATCTTCTCGTACATTGATTTATATTCTTCATTCTTCTCATCTTCGAGAGAGATCTTGAATTGCGGCTTCTTCGGACTTATTGTCGCTGCTTCTTGCTTGATTTCTTTTTCTTCTTCAGAACTGTCTTCCCAATCAACATTGATGGCTGGTTTCCTCTGTCCAACTGTCCTAACGTCTCTACCACGACCTCGTCCTCGGCCTCGACCTCGGATGCGAGTTGTGGAGAAACCTTCACCATCTCGCCATAAGGGAGTGGTGAGTGGTCGTTGGACTAGAACTTCGGGTTCTTCGTTGTCCCGAACTTTCTTTGCTTCATTTGTTATGGTATCTCTGGAGAAGATTGTTTTCTTTGGAGGTGCATAATAAGCTGCATCTTCATGGATTCCAATTTTGTGTACGGAGAATGGATGTAAGTCACCTTTGATGCACTATTCCCCTCCATCGTAGTATTTGATGCACTGATGTAGAGATGATGGTACCATCCTGTTTTCATGTATCCATGGTCGGCCCAGTAGAGCGTTAAACGACGTTTCTGAATCAATTATGTGAAATTTTGCGGTTGTCTTTGCTAAGTCACCGGTCTTCATTAGTAGTGTTATCGTTCCGAGGGCTCTTTCTCCTTTCTGGTTGAATCCTATTAATAACATTTTGTTGGCTTCGAGCTCGCGAGCATCAAATTCCAAGTATGCTAGTGTTCGGAGGCTCATTATATTGATTGATGCTCCTGGATCCACCAATACTCTGGAGAGTGTAAACTTCCCAATTGTAACTGAAATGTACAACGGTCGGTTGTGATGCAGCGTCCCAAGTAGTAGGTCATTGTCCGTGAAGGTAACACCTCATCTGTTCCTTTAACGAGCAAACCTCATCTAAGGAATCTCCCGGCCATTTGAGCCAAGCAAATTTACGGATCAAGTAAGGCCTTGATCAGAGCTTCTCTCATCTCCTTTGATAAGATGAGAGCATCGTAGATGCTCAGTTTGGCCGGTAGTTTCCTAAGATGGGCTAGCACGTTGTAGTCCACTTTATTTCCATGTGTCTCGATTTCTTCTCGAATGGGTATTTCTTCTGCAGGGTTGGTCTTTCCTGAACAACCACTCGCTTTCCTTTGTCCTTTGGACACATTCTCGGAGGTAGAACTCTTCCACTTCTTAAGTTAACTTCTGTAATTTCTTCTGACTCTAGTATTGAGTTTGTTGGTGTTTCCTCCTGAATCGGAATGACAGGTTCTTCTAGATTAGCTTCAGAGTCTGAAG
Organism: Papilionanthe hookeriana x Papilionanthe teres; assembly: GCA_022702705.1. NCBI lineage: Eukaryota > Viridiplantae > Streptophyta > Magnoliopsida > Asparagales > Orchidaceae > Papilionanthe > Papilionanthe hookeriana x Papilionanthe teres. The sequence goes on along the minus strand of CM040423.1, from coordinate 92,753,692 downwards.
GCTCTAACTCTATTGTGACTGGAGCTCCTCGAAACTCGCAAATAGATCCATTGCTCATTGAACTCTCGTAGCCTCCTTGGTGGATGTCTTCTTTGTCATTGTGATCGTCGAGATTGTGTATGATTTGAGAATTGTCATTTGTATCGAAATCGATGTTCGGATTGTCGCTAGTTACGTAATCGTTAGAAACAGTCAAAACGTAGCCAACGCCATAACCCTTATCATTATAAGATCCCACCGGAGTGAGCAGATAATCATACGAGTCGAGGTTCGAGGGATTTCTCCCCCGAATCGGAAATAACTATCCTAGGATAAGCAGCCCCTAGTATAGCCTTAAGAGCCTCGGTCTTCTCTTCTTCGTCGATTTTCTTCTTCTCTTCAATTGTCTCTTGTTGAGGTGGTTCTTCTATTGCAAGTGATAGTGACGACTTAACAGGTTTCGAACTCTGAATTGAGGCTCGTACCGAAGCTGTTTGGATGTGATCCAAAATCTTTTTCGAAGACCTCGTCCAAGCGGTAGTCCATCCATCATCAGTCGCATAAGGATCTATCGGAACAATGAGATCAGTCGAGACAACATTGACGGAACCTCCTTTCTGGGGTTCCTTCATGTACTCCTTCGGGATTGTTATATTCCCTTTCCGAAGATTGTCGTTGAGCCAACTTTTGAAGGTAATGCAATCTTCTATCTTGTGCCCAAGCATCCGGTGGTAGGGGCAAAAGTTGGGATCACCTTTCTTGTTGACTTCCTCGGTCTCTTTGGCTCCGGCGATTGGAAATCCGGAGTCTTCATCGGACTACGGAACATTTTTGGCACTGCCTCATTCTTGAATGGATATTCCCTGCTCAGAAGCTCCCTTAATGTACGTTGCGGACGAGACAGTTGTTCGTACTGTGGAGACGACTGATAGCTAGGTCGGGGTTGCTGGTAATTCTGTTGAGGTTGCTGCGGCAGTTCTGATGATATTTGTATCGGTTGTTTGCCTTTGTCAACTGCTGTAACAATCCCAGATTTCTTTTCAAAAGTTTTCACAGGATTTTGCGTGTCTGTCTTGTCGGCGAAACTTAATTGCTTCGCCTCCTCTTGCAAGCTTCCGGCCTTGCTTAACAACTTCTCGAAGGTCTTAATGGTAAATCCCTTGAGGAGAAGTACTATCGGGCCATGAATGCTTTTAAGTAAGATGTCGATTGCATGTTGTTCTTGTAGTTGTGGTTCACATTTCATACTTAGGTTTCTCCATCGAATTATGTAATCCACCAAAGTTTCGTTCGGCTTCTGCTTCTCTACCACCAAATCACCTATAGTGATGTGGTGCTAAGCTCCGGCAAATCGCTTGATGAAGAGGTTTTCTAGTTCTGAGAATGTCTTCACCGAACCATTTGGTAATTCTGCATACCAATCAAAGGCGATCCCTGACAGGCTGCTGACGAATTGTCGGAAGAGTAATGCATCACTCCCGCCGGCATTGCAACAACTGGCACGAAAGTGTGCAACATGCTGTCGGGGGTTCCCGGTTCCATCAAAGGTCTTGAACAGAGGTGGTACGAAGCCTTTTGGGTATTGGACAACGTCGAATTCTTCCGGGTAAGGTCTACTCATCCGAATGGATGTCCCGCTCTTTGACTGTGCTAAGGCTTCTCACACCTGCTGTTCCACCAAGCTCTTGATATCTTTTTCGGAATCATACTTTGTGTTGTATCTTTCTTTAGCCGATCATCCTCGTTGATGGATGTAATCTCCTTTCCTCCGTCTACAATGTGAAAGACCTCTGGGGGTGTCTCTCTTTGGGGTTGCACTTGACTTTGGAGAGTGGCTAGGGCTACAGCCATCTCTTCCATCCTCTTCACCATTTGAGCGATCTTATCGTCTTTCTCTTGAAGCTGCCTCCTCATTACTTCCGGCCCCTCTCTTTCTGCAGCTGCAGGAGCACCTTGCGAAGCTAACGAAGCTCGCGTTTCGACCATGTTGATTTCTGCATACTCATCGTCCATGAATTCCGACAAATCGATCTCATCTTCGAATTTCTCTTCTCTTTCTTTTGCTTGTCGTCGAATATCAGTCCTCAACTTTTCCATAGCGTCCTCTAGCGGTCTTTTCTGTGCATCTTCGTAGTTGTCGTGTGATAGCTGCCGGGTTCCCTTCTCATTAGTCCCCTTTACTGCAGTAGCACTTTCTTCGGATTCAAGTCTCCCGATGAGACTTTCCTTTTCAGGCTGTTGTTTCAATCTTAACTCGTCCAGGTAGTGGGACGCCATACCATCCTTCTAGCGACGAAGGTGCTAGGACCGGATGGTCCGTCGACCAAATGCTGGAAGGTGGTATCCTCCCTAATCTGTAATCCTGAAACAACGATAGGCGGACTAGCCTTCATCCTTTTATTTGGCTTTTTTGTAACGATGGTGGGTTCTACTCGGGGCCCAAGACGGGATTTGACTGGCATCCGCCCTATCCTTCTTAGAATCTCCGATACGAGGCATTTCTCTTTCTTTACTAGCTTCTCGATCAAAGTCTGTAGTCGGGCAAATGGTGTGATCCTAGCCCTTTTCTTTCTGTTGTCGTTGTAGTATGCTAGTTGAGGTAATGTAGAAACAATCCTGTGGACATTTTCCTCGTCAGCTGCGGCGGAAAGGGGGTGGAATCTACTTCCTTCCAAAAAGGGTGTATCTTCGAGCAATGGTATGTATTCAGGTAGTGGTGTGTACTCGGGGATTTACGGATTTCCTCCAGGAAAGCAACTTCGACGGCTCGGCCTTCCCGGCAATCTTCCTACTTCGTTCCTTCTTTGGGTCCGTGTTAGTGATGGAATTCTTGAGCTGGACCCGATTTCAAAAACGAAGGCCTCACGAGAAAGTCCGTACCCTCCACGGTAACGGGTTCACCATAGTTACGGATTTCCTTCCCCTTTAATTTGGCGAGCCGGGGTAGGTGCGGAGACAACCGGACCGGCGGGGGTAGCAACAACGGTCCTCCCGCGGACGGCAGTACTCCTCTCAGTTGGAATCTTTTGCAGGGAGGAAACTCTTGAGTTAACCTAAGGTTGAACTCGATCAACGGCTTCTCAGCTTCAGATACTTTGTTTGTCAGCGCGAAAAGGGAAACGTCGGTGATCTTGACATTTGTGTTCTCGAATCCTTGTCCAAACCGGATGATCCCATTGTCGGGCGGCTCATCCTTGTAAACAGCGAAGTCGAGTCCATTGGTGAAGGAGAAAATCGGCTTTGGTGCTTCCATTTCGCAGGGTAGGTTCGATTGTCGATCCCAAGTTAATCTTCTTCTCATCGGGACGAAAAGAAAGGAATCGAAAAGAGTCCGAACACATTCTTGTTCATGTATTTATAAGAAGGAGTTATTTGTTAAAAGAGTCATTCATTAGAGGGTTTGTTTATTTAGAAGGGAATGTTCAAAGGTGTAGAGAAGGTAATGAACCCGATTCAGAGTTGAAAAGGAAAAGAAAGTCTTATGCAAGACTTCTCGACTCGAAGGATCATTCATAAACTAACACCTATCGGGGGTCCACCCCACCTCAGAAATAAGGTAGAAGGATCTCGGAACCTCTCTGTTTAGTGGTGTCTAAACAGTGGCTCCTAAATCCAAGAGAATGTTGGCTATACTCGTTCAAGGTAGAAATGAACATAGTATTCCAACGGAAAGAAGGGTAGCTTGATCCACAAGGGACATGGATACACTACCGATTTCTGAAAGCAGAATTGTCTGATTAAACTGGAGAGAGGAATTGTCCCCAGCAGAGTCGCCAGAAATTGTCGGCATATTTTTAGGTTTTAAATTTGATTTAAATATATATATATATATAATTTAGAAAGTAGCATTTGATTTTGAAAATAATTTTAAGTTTTAGGATTTTAAGATATGAAATCAAACCGATCTCACATCTCGAATAGTTTATATAAACGAGCACCGCATCACAAACTGTGTATCTATCTCGAAGAATATACACACTGTTTAGTGATGGGGCTCGATTAAATAAACTAGAATATTTGTGACATCCGTTTGGTCTGCGAACCAATTTTATAAGCCGACAAATTCCCCTGCTTAATATGAAAGCATTAAACAGGGTTTATATTACTCGGGTTCTTTAAAATTCCCTATAAGGGCAAGCCCCTATAGTTAATTACATCTTAAGTGACGGGAATCACCTAAGAAAACTCTCGATAATAATCGATAATTCGCTCTCAAGAATTTTAAAGTTTAGGGTTTTCAAGGGATTGAATTTTGGAATTTCAATAGGGAATGGATCAAATTTGGAACATTTTGTTTTGGGAGTTCAAAGGAAGAAAGGTAGGAGAAATCACAGATTCGAAGCGAACTTCGGTAATTTCCTGACTATCCTATTGTTTGGCTTGGATTTAGGAAAATCCTAATATTTATTTAATGTTTTGATCTTGCCAATTTTAATTAATTTGGACTTATATTCGTATGATATGATCACACAAATAGCCTGGAAGATGTGAGGGTTTATGTCGTACCAAACGACTACCTCGGAATCCTAAGACCGGTTAGGGCTTAATTTGCAATGCAAATGCCTAACAAAAGGTTGAGGATTTATGTTGCACTAGGAAAACTACCTCGAAGTCCTATGGCTTGGTTATTTAATTCTAAGAAAGTTTTGCTGATGTAGATTCAAGTTTTGCTGATGACGATGGTTGTGCTGCCCACCATGCTCCGAGCTCCTTGTTGTTGCAGAGGTTTAGTTATAGAAGTTATAAATCAGGAGATGAGAAAAGTGTTCTGGTTTAGAGAAGTCTTAAAATCTAAGTGTTTTTAATATTTTAATTAAAACAAATTTTAAAGTTGATTATATCGACACCGGTTAAGATTCCACGGTTCCATCCTTCCGGCATCGTTATTTTTATCGGATTCACTTAGTCCAGATGAATTTGCTAAACTCAACTAAATGAGTTCCACACTTTCATTTAGACCGTGGGAAATCCCGTTAGCAACACGTAGGTTACATCATCCGAGGTATTCCCGATCATCCAACAGGACGTTTTTATTTAGTTGTAATTGTAGTTTTGTGTTCTGTTTGTGATTAAATTTTGAGTTATTTTATATTTTGAGATGTTGTAGTGGTGGATTTTATCTTGTAATGTCTTCACAGGCTTTTGCTTGTCTGTCTTGTCGGCGAAACTTAATTGCTTCGCCTCCTCTTGCAAGCTTCCGGCCTTGCTTAACAACTTCTCGAAGGTCTTAATGGTAAATCCCTTGAGGAGAAGTACTATCGAGCCATGAATGCTTTTAAGTAAGATGCCGATTGCATGTTGTTCTTGTAGTTGTGGTTCACATTTCATACTTAGGTTTCTCCATCGAAGTATGTAATCCACCAAAGTTTCGTTCGGCTTCTGCTTCTCTACCACCAAATCACCTATAGTGATGTGGTGCTGAGCTCCGGCAAATCGCTTGATGAAGAGGTTTTCTAGTTCTGAGAATGTCTTCACTGAACCATTTGGTAATTCTGCATACCAATCAAAGGCGATCCCTCACAGGCTACTGACGAATTGTCGGAAGAGTAATGCATCGCTCCCGCCGACATTGCAACAACTGGCACGAAAGTGTGCAACATGCTGTCGGGGGTTCCCGGTTCCATCAAAGGTCTTGAACAGAGGTGGTACGAAGCCTTTTGGGTATTGGACAACGTCGAATTCTTCCGGGTAAGGTCTACCCGTCCGAATGGATGTCCCGCTCTTTGACCGTGCTAAGGCTTCTGCACTTCGCTGTTCCACCAAGCTCTTGATATCTTTTTCTGGAATCATACTTTGTGTTGTATCTTTCTTTAGCTGATCATCCTCGTTGATGGATGTAATCTCCTTTCCTCCGTCTACAATGTGAAAGACCTCTGGGGGTGTCTCTCTTTGGGGTTGCACTTGACTTTGGAGAGTGGCTAGGGCTACAGCCATCTCTTCCATCCTCTTCGCCATTTGGGTGATCGCATCATCTTTCTCTTGAAGCTGCCTCCTCATTACTTCCGGCTCCTCTCTTTCTGCGGCTGCAGGAGCACCTTGCGAAGCTGACGAAGCTCGCATTTCAACCATGTTGATTTCTGCATACTCATCGTCCATGAATTCCGACGAATCGATCTCATCTCCGAATTTCTCTTCTCTTTCTTTTGTTAGTCGTCAAATATCAGTCCTCAACTTTTCCATAGCGTCCTCTAGCAGTCTTTTCTGTGCATCTTCGTAGTTGTCGTGTGATAGATGTAGGGTTCCCTTCTCACGAGTCCCCTTTACTGCAGTAGCACTTTCTTCGGATTCAAGTCTCCTGACGAGACATTCCTTTTCAGGCTGTTGTTTCAATCTTAACTGTCCAGTAGTGGGACGCCATACCATCCTTCTAGCAACAGAAGGTCTAGGACCAGATGGTCTGTCAGCCAAATGCTGGAAGGTGGTATCCTCCCTAATCTGTAATCCTGAAACAACTATAGGCCGACTAGCCTTCATCCTTTTATTTGGCTTTTCTGTAACGATGGTGGGTTCTACTTGGGGCCCAAGACGGGATTTGACTGGCACCCGCCCTATCCTTCTTAGAATCTCCGATACGAGGCATTTCTCTTTCTTTGCTAGCTTCTCGATCAAAGTCTGTAGTCGGGCAAATGGTGTGATCCTAGCCCTTTTCTTTCTGCTGTCGTTGTAGTATGCTGGTTGAGGAAATGTAGAAACAATCCTGTGGACATTTTCCTCGTCACTGTAGGCGGAAAGGGGTGGAATCTACTTCCTTCCAAAAGGGTGTATCTTCGAGCAATGATATGTATTCGGGTAGTGGTGTGTACTCGGGGATTTCGGGATTTCCTCCAGGAAAGCAACTTTGGCGGCTCCGGCCTTCCCGGCGATCTTCCTACTTCGTTCCTTCTTTGGGTCCGTGTTAGTGATGGAATTCTTGAGCTGGACCCGATTTCAAAAACGGAAGGTCTCACAGAAAGTCCGTACCCTCCACGGTAACGGGTTCACCATAGTTCTGGATTTCCTTCCCCTTTAATTTTGCAGAAGCCGGGGTAGGTGCAGAGACAACCAGACCAGCGGGGGTAGCAACAACAGTCCTCCTGCGGACGGCAGTACTCCTCTCAGTTGGAATCTTTTGTAGGGGAGGAAACTCTTGAGTTGACCTAAGGTTGAACTCGATCAACGGCTTCTCAGCTTCAGATACTTTGTTTGTCAGCGTGAAAAGGGAAACGTCGGTGATCTTGACATTTGTGTTCTCGAATCCTTGTCCAAACCGGATGATTCCATTGTCGGGCGACTCATCCTTGTAAACGGCGAAAGTCGAGTCCATTGGTGAAGGAGAAAATCGGCTTTGGTGCTTCCATTTCGCAGGGTAGATTCGATTGTCGGTCCCATGTTATGCTTCTTCTCATCGGGACGAAAAGAAAGGAATCGAAAAGAGTCCGAACACATTCTTGTTCATGTATTTATAAGAAGGAGTTATTTGTTAAAAGAGTCATTCATTATAGGGTTTGTTTATTTAGAACGGAATGTTCAAAGGTGTAGAGAAGGTAATGAACTCGATTCAGAGTTGAAAAGGAAAAGAAAGTCTTATGCAAGACTTCTCGACTCGAAGGATCACTCCTAAACTAACACCTATCGGGGGTCCACTCCACCTCAGAAATAAGGTAGAAGGATCTCGGAACCTCTCTGTTTAGTGGTGACTAAACAGTGGCTCCTAAATCCAAGAGAATGTTGGCTATACTCGTTCAAGGTAGAAATGAACATAGTATTCCAACGGAAAGAAGGGTAGCTTGACCCACAAGGGACATGGATACACTACCGATTTTGAAAGCGGAATTGTTCGATTAAAATGGAGAGAGGAATTGTCCTCACGTGAGTCGCCGAAATTGTCGGCATATTTTTAGGTTTTAAATTTGATTTAAATATATATATATATATATAATTTAGAAAGTAGCATTTGATTTTGAAAATAATTTTAAGTTTGAGGATTTTAAGATATGAAATCAAACCGATCTCATATCCCGAATAGTTTAAATAAACGAGCACCGCATCACAAACTGTGTATCTATCTCGAAGAATATACACACTGTTTAGTGATGGGGCTCGATTAAATAAACTAGAAGATTTGTGACATCCGTTTGGTCTACGAACCAATTTTATAAGCCGACAAATTCCCCTACTTAATATGAAAGCATTAAACAGGGTTTATATTACCTGGGTTCTTTAAAATTCCCTATAAGGGCAAGCCCCTATAGTTAATTACATCTTAAGTGACGGGAATCACCTAAGAAAACTCTCGATAATAATCAGTAATTCTGCTCTCAAGAATTTCAAAGTTTAGGGTTTTCAAGGGATTGAATTTTGGAATTTCAATAGGGAATGGATCAAATTTGAATTATTTTGTTTTGGGAGTTCAAAGGAAGAAAGGTAGGAGAAATCACAGATTTGAAGTGAACTTCGGTAATTCCCCGACTATCCTATTGTTTGGCTTTGATTTAGGAAAATCCTAATATTTATTTAATGTTTTGATCTTGCCAATTTTAATTAATTTGGACTTATATTCGTATGATATGATCACACAAATAGCCTGGAAGATGTGAGGGTTTATGTCGTACCAAACGACTACCTCGGAATCCTAAGACCGGTTAGGGCTTAATTTGCAATGCAAATGCCTAACAAAAGGTTGAGGATTTATCTTGCACTAGGAAAACTACCTCAAAGTCCTTTGGCTTGGTTATTTAATTCTAAGAAAGTTTTGCTGATGTAGATTCAAGTTTTGCTGATGACGATGGTCGTGCTGCCCACCATGCTCCGAGCTCCTTGTTGTTGCAGAGGTTTAGTTATAGAAGTCATAAATCAGGAGATGAGAAAAGTGTTCTGGTTAGAGAAGTCTTAAAATCCAAGTGTTTTTAATATTTTAATTAAAACAAATTTTAAAGTTGATTATAACGACACCGGTTAAGATCCCACGGTTCCATCCTTCCGGCATCGTTATTTTTTCTGGATTCACTTAGTCCAGTATGAATTTGCTAAACTCAACTAAATGAGTTCCACACTTTCATTTAGACCGTGGGAAATCTCGTTAGCAACACGTAGGTTACATCATCCGAGGTATTCCCGATCATCCAACAAGACGTTTTAATTTAGTTGTAATTGTAGTTTTGTGTTCTCGTTTGTGATTAAATTTTGAGTTGTTTTATATTTCGAGATGTTCGGCGGTGGATTTTATCTTGTAATGATTTTTAATTTAGTTTTGGTTTCAGTTTTAGGGACTATCCTAATGGTGTGGGTTTTCATGCAACAGTTGTTTATCATGCAAGAAAAGTAAGTGCGATGCGATTAAAGAAATTGCAATAATGTAAATTGCAATAAAATAAAAGCGTACCTGGAGGGTCTTCCCGTCATCCCAAGCTGCACTTAACACACAATTAGAATATTTAAGCAGGTTCCTAGGTAAAGCTAAGGGAAGTGTTATGGTTTTCTACCAAATTCTTAATCCTATAGCTAGTCATTTCCTATGACGTTTAGGTTCTTGTGTTTTGGTTTGAGGACAATTTTCTTCATCAAAGAATAATTAAGTTCAATTGTTCTTATAAGTATCCTATCATATTGAGGAAGTGCTTAAGAAGAATCTTAAACATCTTTTCAATACTGATAGGATTGTTTTTAAGTCCAAATGGATTTAATTAATCAGGTGAAGTAATCGTCCGAGAATTCAAGTTTTGTTGTTATCTTACTTAGTGTACTAGGACATTTGAATATCCTATGGGGGAAGTAACATTTCATTTAACGTTCTGTTTAGGAGTTATGACAACAAAAGCTTTCAAGGGCAAATTGATGTTCAAATGGATTGTGTTTTAATTTAATTTCAGTTAACGGGTTTAAATTTGGAATAGTGTTCAAGTTGCTTTATATTTAATTTCTTTATGTCTTAGGTGATGTTATTTAATTCAATTTAACTTTAATTTAATTTAATTTAATTTTAATTTTAATTTAATTTAATTCAATTCAATTTGGTTTGATTTGATGTTAAATTAATTTAGTTTAATTTGATTTAATTTCCTTTAATTTAATTTAATTTGATTTAATTTTAATTTAATTTAATTTAATTTAATTTAATTTAATTTAATTTAATTTAATTTATTTTATTTAATTTATTTAATTTATTTAATTTATTTAATTTATTTAATTTATTTAATTTATTTAATTTAATTTAATTTAATCTTTAATTTAATTTTATTTTTAATTTTAATTTAATTGAAAATTAAAAAAAGAGTTTAATAATTTAACTTTTAATTTAATTTAATGATTAAGTCTTTTTAGCATTTTAAAACTTAAATTTGAATTATCATTTTAATTAGGAATTAAATACTATTGAGATGATTAATTTAGGGATCTTTAAATTAAAGAACAAATCTCTTCTTAATAATATCCCTATTTAATAATTCCAATTTTATTATTCTTCCAAATTTAATCAATTATTTAATTAAGGTTTATTTCAATTATTTTCAAATTGTTTAGTTGGTTTCTACCCTTTAATTATTTAAATTTCAATCATCCAAATCAGATTAAGATCAAATATTTTATTTGTCATTTCATTAAACCTAAAGTTTTAATTTAAGGGTTAAAATTTTAATTACCATTTTGCCCTTCAAGCTTAATAATTTCATAACTCACTAAATTGAACTTAGATGAACTTGAAATTTTTATGTGACTTCACTCATATGCCAATAAAGACATGAGAGGATAAAATGTGATTTTTCTGTATTTAATTTATTTATATAATTATTTTTGGTAGAAAACAGGGATTTCCAAGGAAAATTTAATAATATGACTAAGGGAAAGTTTCTGTCCTTAAGAAAATTATGGGACATTCCTAATGACTAGAGGACCACTTGGTCCAATTTTGGTTATTTTTTGAATTATATTCTTTTTATTATAATTATTTTAAGTTTTGGAGTATTAATTAATTTAAAAATAAAATAAAGGTTGAAAAATGAAATTTATATTTTTCAAAAATCTCTCTGATATCAAGGAAATCAGAGAATCCATTTTTGCAATTTTCTGATTTTTCTTTGATTTATTAGAATTATTTTAGTGAAAATGCTAAAAAAATACATTTTTTTAATTTTAAAATTACCTTAGGGCTTTAAAATTTAATATCTCATTAAATAGACCTAAGAAAAATATGGGGTTTGTTCCTAAGTGATTAAAATTCAAAATGTGACATTTTGGTGGATTTTATTATTTTTGTGATTTTTATTATTATTATTTTTAATTATTAAAATATTAAAATAATGCAAAAAATTAAATTTTTAGAAAATTGAAATTTTAATTTTCTTAAATTCCCCTGATATCAGAGAGGCTCCAAAACCAATTTGGTGAATTTTTGAAAGGCATTTTGAAAGTTATGAATTTTTAAAGTTTAAAATGGCTAAATGGCTTAATCAACCCATTTAGTAGGGCTAACCAAGTCCAATAGACTTCAAATTTTTATGGTGGGTTCCTCTGATCTTAAAGGTCAGTGGAGAATTGATTTCAAGTCAATTTGATGTATGGTTAGCTCTAATTAATTAAGGAGCTAGTTTGGGTGTTTAAGCCAATTAGGGTTATTTTAAATGAACTAATTCAAAACCTATTTTTCCTATGGTCCTCTGGTCATAAGAGACATCACCAAATTTTCCTAGAATTTATTTCACAAAATGCTAATTATTAGATTTAAAATACTCAAGACAGTAACATGAATTTGAAAAATCAATAACTTCTCATAGGGATGGCCTTCGACTTTGGAAAATTCGGGGAATGTTCCCAAATTCGGAGGCTTCGAAAGCCCTATGGTCTCATGCCATGGTGAATTTCTTATATGCATGAAGAATTAAAACAATGCAGAAGGAAATAAATCATTAAAAATAAAATGCTTGATGAAATTAAATAATTTCTTTTCCACATTATTCTCCTCATTCACTGAGCAAGAGTGTATTTTTATTTTATTTCTCTGATTTTCCTACACAAAGTTATGGATTTTGAAGTTTAGGGAATTAAATAAATAGAAAAATACCCTAATTTTCTATTTATCCACGCGGCGCCGCGTCAACCTCGGCAGCTCCGAAACGCCGTGTGGCGCTCTCTGATTCGACGCCGCCATCTAACTCAGCGCTCCGGGGCCCCGCTGTGTCATTCCATCTCCTGATCCGACGCGATCCTGGCCGTCCGTCTGCGCATGTATTAAATGAACGGCATCCGTTCATCGTCCCCAGGTGTCCTTACCCGAGCGTCGTCCGTCTTCTAGGCCTAAGATCTCACTCGATACTTAACCAAATTTAACGTTCTTATGCTCTATGGATTCGTCTCGAGAAGACGAACACATCCATACGGTTTATGTGGCATGAAATTGACTCAATAAAAATGGAGAATGTTCAGAAGCTCGGGAAGAAGAGTGAGGCCATACCTTGCTCGCAGAAGTGTGGCTTCGATCCGAGGGTTGTGTCACCTTCGATTGGATCCCGACAAGCTCCGGATGAAGTCTCCCGGTCCAGTGAATCGCCTAGGTAGGATTTCGACCACAGCCGATCACAAAGCTTGGAGGCCGGAGCAACCTGGGTGGCCTCGGAGATGGGGCTTTCGTGGGAAACATCTCCTCTTGGTCCAGTGAAGGTGTAGGACCAGTCAATTCGAGGATTGGCTCACCGTGACAAAGTGTCCCGGTTTTGGGTGAAATTTCAGCTGAGAAATTGGATTCGTTGGTGGGGATTAGGGCAAATTGACACCGGGGATCAACTGCTCTAAGTATGGAGAAGGGTTTGGAACAATTTTGGCAGAGTTTCGGCAAGGTTTGTGCAACTCTCCTCTCATGGCTGTGAGGGGGTCGGGTTTAAATAGAGGTGGATGGAGGGCCTCACAGGGATGGCCAAGGGTTGGGATCAGCTGCTCTGGGATTTGGAAGAACAGCTACAATGGCTATTGGGGATGGGGCAGCTCAGCAAGTGAGAATTTCAAGTTTGGGCTCACATGTGAGCTCTCGGGTGTGGTGTTTTCCGGCGACCTGGTGGCTGGCCGGCCAGGCATTGGTCACCATCAAGCTCAGGGAGGTCAGGGCTGGGGCTTAGTGTAATCAATTGGCAGTTGCCAAGTGTAAAATGGTTGGATCAAAATGGAATGGGGATATGTCTAATCTTGGCTAAGTTTGGTCAACCCATTTGTTTGGGCTGGGTTCACCTCCCCATGGCTAGCCTTGAGTCGAGAAGATCAGATTAGGTTAGCCGATCAAAAGGTGGTGATGTCCTTATCCAAGAATATTTGGATTAAATCTTGGTTAAGGGGTATCATGGGTGAGGTCAAAGACTTTTAGGAATTAAGGAAAGCTCCCTCTCCTCTTACCCAATGTGGTATGGTCACATGTCAAACAATTCACATGGCTTGCATGTGGCTTAAGAACGGCTTCATGGCTCACCTTTGGCTTGTGAAAAGTTGAGTCAATTTCATGGAAATGGATTTAAGAAAAAATTTGGTATTTAGGGGTGATTTGGCATGAGGCTTAATTTGGAATTATTTGATGATGGGATTGGAACTTAGGGAATGGCTTTGATTAAATGGATGGCAAATGGAAATGTCATGTGGGCTTTGTCATGAACTTTGGGCTTTTGAATTTGTCTTGGATGGGCTTTAGGAAGGTTTAAGGGAAGTGGGCTTTAGGCTTGAAAATAAATTGGTGGATGGGAAATTTGTAAAAGTTTGGACCAAAATAATTGTTGAGTTTGGTTTAGGAATGTTCCATGAGTAATTTGAAACAAGTTTGGAGTGATTTGGGTTTGAATTGGGTTGAATTTGGGCTTTTTGGTAAAGTGGCCAATGTAGGTCAAATTGGGCTAATTTGGGCCAATGTTGGGATAGGGTTGAAATTGATGTAAAATAAATGTTGGGAAATGTTTATGGGAGTGTTTCAAAGAGGTTTTGGCTTTGGTTGGGTTTTGATTTTGGGGTTTGGGTTCATTTGGGTTAGGTTTGGGTTTAGGTTAAAATTGGGCTTTTTGGCTTTTGATTGAATTTAAGTGGGGTTTGGGTCTAAATGTTGGGCAAATCATGTTAGAGTTTTGTTTGTAGGGATGTTAAGGAAGGTTTGGAAAAGATTTGGGGTCAATTGGAGCTGAATTGGGTGAGTTTGGGTTAGGTTTGGGTCATGGGTCCAAATTGGGCCTTAAGGCCAAAAGTGGAATTGGATCCAAATGTCAATCAAATTGAACTTGGATTTAGTCTAGATTGGTGTTGGTAATGTTGAATTGAAGTTTAGAATTGAATTGGACCAGAATTTGGGTCAATTGGGTAGGCTTGGTTTGACATTGGGTTCACTTAGGGTTAAAATGGGTCAAATTGGGGGTTCTGACAAAATTAGGGTAAATTGACAAAATTGGCCCTTGGTGTAGTTGAAAAAAATGAAATTGGGAATATTTGGGATTTTTTGGAATTTTCTGGGAATTTTTGGGATTTTTTAGATTTTTGGGTTAAAAAGGGTATTTTGGGTATTTGGGGGGTATTGGGGGTATTTTTGGAATTTTTGATATTTTTGGCTATGAATGATCAATTTGGGTAATGTGGAAATGTTTGGTATTGGTTTTGAGGAATTTTAGGTGATTTGGAAATTTTGGAGGATTTCGAGGGTTTTGGGTAATTAGGCGGGTGTAGGTCCGTGAGGTCGAAAATCGAAAATTTGGAAAATTGAAGATTAGGTGAATATAAGTGAAATGAAATCATTTTGGTTGAGCCATGAAGCCATATCAAGCCCACATGAGCCATGAAGGGACTCATTTGAGGCATCCATTATGTTTTTCCTAACCCCTTAGCCGAGGGCTTAGGGGTTAAGGACCATCCATGTGAATCACCTACATGAGTCGGGAGGTCAAGTTGGGTATGGGTGTGGTTTTAGGAGGTGTGTGAAAGTGTAGTGTATAAATGAAGTGTGTGTGTAAGTCAGCCCCTTCACCGGACCGGGCCACCTGGGCGATCCTAAGGCCAAAGAGTCACTATAGGAACTCATCCTTTAAACTTCCACATTTGATTTCAACCCTCTAGGTGATTAGGGGTCTACAGTCAAGTTTGTGGAGTTTACAGGGAGTTGAGAAGTGGTTTGAATTTCTAAGTGGTTGGTCCTAATTCTAATCCTCTAAGATAGTCAAAGGAAAAGCCTAAGGCTAGATCCTAAGTACTAAAAAGAAGAAGAGAAGACCTCATAAAAAATGAGGTCAACACCAGTCTAATAAGATCGAGGGTATGGTGGTCAAAGAAGTAAATAGCAGCGGTGCAAAGCCAATCAAATTTTACCGTGGCTCTTCTTCTTCCAATACTGAAACCGATGTACAATTTGAAGATGTCACTTCTTCTGAATTAATGGAATTACCTTTTGAGTGGTACTCTCCCTGTGTTCATTATTTAATTCAGCATGGTGTCTTACCTCGACAATGGACAAAAGGCCAATCACAACACTTCGAAAAATTATGGAATAATGTCGGTCAGCCTCCCAATGCAAAGCACGGTCTCGGATTTGGTACAGTAGGATCAGTTGACGATACAGAATTTTTCTTGGTTGCCACTTGCGAACCTAATGAAGACTGCTGGGAAACTACAGAAGAGCTTGAAGATCTGCAAATTGAAGACGCTCCAGCAGAGTTCGAAGAGGAAATCAAATCTACAATAGATGAGTTAATGGAAGTTAACTTAGGTACTAGCAAAGAGCCTAGGCCAACCTTTGTTAGCTCCTTACTCAATAAAGAAGATTCCGAGGAAATAATCAAGCTACTAATGGAATTCAAAGACTGTTTTGCTTGGAGTTATGATGAAATGCCAGGATTAGCTCCAGAAGTTGCAGTTAACAGGCTAGGAGTGGATCCTACTTCTGTTCCAGTCAGACAAGCTTCCAGAAGAATGCCTTTGGAAATTGAACAACAAGTCATAACTGAAGTTAAGAAGCTAATAGATGCTAAATTTGTCCGTGAAGAACAATACCCGACTTGGCTAGCCAATGTGGTATCAGTCAGAAAGAAGAATGTTCAGATCAGAATCTGCGTGGATTTCAGAGATTTGAACAAAGCATGTCCGAAGGATGAATTTCCACTACCAATCCCAGAATTGATGATCGACATTGCTTCAACACATGAAATATTCTCATTCATGGATGGATCATCAGGATACAACCAGATAAAGATGGCACCAGAAGACGAAAAGCTCACGACATTCAAAACATCAATCGAAGTGTATTGCTACACAGTAATGCCATTCGGACTAAAGAACATAGGAGCAACATACCAAAGAGCAATGAAAAAAATTTTTGATGATCTCATTCACAACCAAGTTGAGTGCTACGTGGATGATGTGGTCATCAAAAGCAAGCTGAAGGAAGATCACCTGTATGATTTGAGAATTGTTTTTGAGCGACTAACACAATACAACCTTAAGATGAATCCCTTAAAATGCGCCTTCGGCGTCACCTCTGGGAAATTCTTAGGATTTGCTGTCCGACATCGCGGAATGGAAATTGATCCAGAAAAGATTAAAGCTATCTTAGAAATGCCTCCTCCCAAAACCTTAAAACAGCTACGATCCTTTCAAGGGAAGCTGGCATATCTTCGACGCTTTATTTCGAACTTGTCAGGTAGGTGTCAGCCCTTCTCGACATTAGTTAAAAAGGATGCCAAATTCGTTTGGGAAGAGAAATGCCAACGGGCCTTCGAGGACATTAAGCAATACTTAATGACACCTCCTGTCTTAGCAGCCCCAGTCTCAGGTAGACCGCTGATACTTTATACCGCGGCTCTAGAAGACTCCTTTGGAGCCCTACTAGCCCAGGTCAATGATGAGGGAAAAGAAAATTCTCTCTACTACTTAAGCCGTCGTTTGATTCCGATGGAAGTAAAGTATCCTCCAATTGAGAAGCATTGTTTGGCCCTGATCTTTGCCGCTCAAAAGCTTAGGCATTACATGCTCTCTCATAAGGTCAACCTTGTCTCGAAAGTTAATCCGTTGTAATATTTGATGACCCGTCCAACACTTTCTGGCAGGCTTGCCAGGTGGTCGATGATACTATTGCAATTCGACATAACTTTCGTGCCTCTTTGTGTCGTAAAGGGACAAGTCCTAGCAGACTTCCTTGCAGCACACCCTTTGCCGGCAGAATCACCTCTCAACGACGACTTGCCAGACTAGCAGATAATGAGCCTAGAAGACACTGATGATCGACGTTGGGAACTCTACTTAGACGGAGCATCCTCAGCACAGAAAGACAAAGAATTGCAAACGATAGTGCCCGGTAAGGCGGGAATCGGACTAATCTTTATAACACCGGAGCGGGGGATGTTAAGATACTCCTACCACTTAACAGAGCCGTGCACAAACAACGAGGCAGAATACGAAGCCCTCATAACAGGACTAGAACTGACCATTCAAATGGGAATAACGGATATCAACATCTATGGAGATTCTCAGTTGATCATTCAACAGATCGCCGGACAATACAGAATTTTAAAGCCAAGACTCGAGCAATACTTTCAGTATGCCATGAAATTGTTGGAACGAATTCCGAATGTAACAATCTACAACATCCCCAGAAGAGAAAATGCTCTCGAGGATGCGCTAGCTCACCTTGCAAAAGAATTTGCCTGCTTGCAAGATGAGTCAGTTGAAGTGTCAATTCAAGGACGACAGGTCCTATCACAGCTCAACATAGACATGATACAGAAATCAGAAAAAATAGAAGAATCAATTGCAGCAGTGACAGAAAACACAGAAGATTGGCGTCAACCGCTAATAGACTACCTGCAAACAGAGAAATTACCAGATGACAAGTCATTAGCACATCAAATCAAGAAAAGAACTCTGTCTTACGCATTAATAAACAATACATTATACAGAAGTTCTTTTGATTAGATGTGGTTAAGATGCCTGAGCAGGTTTGAGGCTCGTGAAATTGTCAAAGAAGTGCATTCAGGACTTTGTGGATCTCATCAGTCGGGTCCGAAAATGAAAATGAAAATTAAAAGACTAGGGTATTACTGGCCCTTGATAATGACCGATTGCATGAAAGTCGCCAAGAGTTGTCACCAGTGCCAAGTGCACGGAGTGGTTCTACACCAACCTCCAAATGTGCTACATCTGACAATTGCGTCGTGGCCATTTGAGTGTTGGGGCACAGATATAGTGGGTCCGATAGAACCACCTTCTTCAAGAGGACATCGCTTCATCCTTGCAGCTGCATACTACTTTTCTAAATGGGCAGAGGCAGTTCCACTCAGAGAAGTAAATGCACACCACGTGCTACAGTTTTTCAAGAATCAAGTTTTCTACCATTTCAGAGTACCGCGCAGAATCATTTCATATAATGGGTCCGCATTCAGAAGCACAAAAATCAACAATTTTTTTAAAAGACATGGAATCGATTGGCGATACTCAACAATCTATTACCCAAGAGCAAACGGCTTGGCCGAGGCTTTTAATAAAACTCTCGTTCAAATTCTAAAGAAAACTTTGGACGACAACAAGAGAAATTGGCACGAGAAGTTGTTAGAAGCCTTATGGGCCTACAGGACGACTTTTAGGACTCCTACTCGACCTACGCCTTACACTTTAGTGTACGGGTCCGAGGCGAGTTTACCTTTGGAGGTTCAGGTTCCATCACTCAGAATTGCAGTTGCAAATAAAATTACTACAGAAGAAAATGCCAGATTACGATTGGAAGAACTGGAAAATTTGGAAGGGAAAAGACTTGCAGCTCAACAAAATTTGGAACTGTACCAAGCTAAGATGATCCAGGCCCATGATAAACTGGTCCGCCCAAGAACTTTCAAAGTTAGTGATTTAGTTCTTGTTCTCAGAAGACATATTCTTGCACATCGCAAGATAGGAGGCAAATTTGAACCTACTTGGGAAGGGACGTTTGTGGTCGAGTCAGTCTACTCAGGAGGCTCCTACCAACTTGTGAATTGCCAAGGAGAACGACAAATGCTTCCAATCAATGGACGATATTTGAAGAAGTCTTACGCAACCTGATGTTTCAAAGGAATGAATTCTCATCCCTAGAAACACAGGTGAAGTAACCACTTGTGACTGGGTCCGAAACCAAAAACATAAAAATGGATAAGAAAAAAAAATCATTAAAAAATATATGTACTAAAAATAAAATATGGGGAATCATAATAAGTTTTACCCTTCCTTTCAAATCAAATCTTGTTCCTGGTCTTTCCTCATCTTTTCCTACCTTCCTTTAAATTAAAATAAGTGAATAAGAATCTTCAGTGATAAATATTTTCTTAATGTTCTTGTTCTTAGTACAGCCCCTGATCCTTTCCTTGTCTTCTTCGCAGGGAAATGTTGAATGGCGGTTGGTCCTAAACTTTAAAAATGGCGTGAGTCTCGCACTCGATGAAAAGAGGGTGAAGGATGGAGCAGTGATAGAAATTGATTTTGACTTCACACCGACCGACCTTACAATATGAAGAAAATGATTGGGTCCCGAGTGGACCGGGAAGAGCTTCATAGCCAGATAGTGATGAAGATGGGTGGCCCAAGCCACCAATGCAGCAACAAGAAAAGAAAGACAAACACCGAGGAAAGCAAGAAAATCAAGTCAGTAGTTGCCACGGCAGAGGGCAGGCTCGTCAGCGCCGCGCCCGTAGAAATTAAAGAAGTGAGGAGAGCTACACTCACTGCTACTCAAAGAAGGAATAAGAATCGCCGTATCCGCAAGATGTTGACTAAATTAGTAGCAGATCAACACGAGGAAACAACCACCTTCGCCGACACACACATTTCAAAGATACCGGTTCATCGGGAACCCGAAAAGAGAGAACAAGCTCCGAGAACAACGAAAGGATAAGGGAAACTCGAGAAGATCGGAGGCGGAGAGATCGCCTCGACGCCGGATAAAGATACCATATCCGAAGAACCTTGTTGCTTGAAGCGGCCCCGGAGGATGTCCCGAGCAGAGACAATCCCCGAGGAGCCAAGGTATGCGGGGAGAACGTGATGGGATTGAGCCATACATCCCGCAATACATTACTAGGCCTCGTCACTTGCGGATCATCCCGAATATGAACTAGAAAGAATGCAAAATGTTGAGAAGAAGACTTTCGAATACTTTGAAAGGATTAGAGGCAAAAGAATCAACATTTTGGAAGGCTTCGAGTTACACACAGGTGTATTCTTAGAGTACGAGCAACAACAGATTGTGGATTGCATCTTAGAACTTCAGAAAATGGGTCGAGCAGACCGTCTGAGAGAAAAGACTTATTCAGAACTCTGGAAATGGATGCCAGGGAAAGGAAGAGTCACAATACAATGCGGATGTTGCTATAACTTCGCAGAGAACAGAAGAGGAAATCCACTAGAGATACTCCGTCACGGTGAGGATAATTAAAAGAATGGTTAAAAAAATGATAACGTGGAGGGTACTACCAGCAGACTGCATACCTAACAGTTGCATAAGCAATATTTATCAGAAGGGCGACTGCATACCTCCACACATAGACCACCATGACTTTGTCAGACCTTTCTGCACAGTTTCGTTCGTCAACCAATGCAATATCATGTTCGGATCCGACATCCGGATAGCGAGGCCCGGGTAAGTTCCGAGGGCTGGTGGAGATACCACTTCGGTAGATTTCGTCATGATATTACAAGGAAATGGAGCATACATCGCAAAACATTGTATGCCGGGGGTACCAGTGGAGCCGATCTCCGTCACTTTTAGAAGGATGGACGACAGAAAGGCTCCTTACCACTTCCAGCCAGATCCAGAATTGGAGAGTCTCCGGCCCTACGAGCTGTGAGTTACACGGGAAATAGCACACCTCCAATGCACATCCATGCGGCACTCCTGCCAAGGACGGCTTGGAAGGTGATGTTATTGACCGTGTATCTCATTATTCAGACATGGATTTTTTAACAGATACTTTTTGGATGGATTAACAAGAATCATACATAGTCCGTTTTGAGTCATGGTTTGTGTGAGAAATATTTCAGATCGAGTTGTATGATGTATCTTCAACAAGATTGGAATGAAAGTGACCATATCACATTTTGCCTTCACCTCTTTTTTTGAAAATTGACTGGGAAACGCCATCAAAGTTAAATGAACTTCGAACAAAGAACATAAAAGAAAAGGAAAATAAATAAGAACTCTCTTCCATAAAAATCCAAACATTAAAAAGAACTTCAAATCCACATGAACACCAAATAAACAACAAATAAAAAAATGGGATAGTTAAAGGACAAACAAAACAAATCTAAAGCTCAAATTGAATTCCAGTCTAAATCAATCTTTTCAAATCCTCCAATTCTTCTTCGAATCAAGATCAATTTTAGACCTCCTTTGAAACCCTCTTTCGGGATGATTTCAGAATCACGAAGAATTTTCAATTTGATTCGGATGGCATGGATTCGTACCGTTCGCCAAATAATCAAACTTTGATTGATTCCCATGGGATATGGAACACTTTCATATCTCATTTCGATCTCCCGCTAAATCCAAATCTCCACAGTAAATTTCAATTCTCAAATTTCCGAGACTGGTACCTAAATTCCAGTTCTCATTCCGAGATCGATACATAAATTTCGATTATCATCCGAATTGATACCTAAATTTCAATTCTCAAATCTCCGAGACTGGTACCTAAATTCAAGTTCTCATTCCGAGATCGATATTTAAATTTTGATTCTCATCTGAATTGATACCTAAATTTCAATTCAAAATTTCCTTGAGTGGTACCTAAATTCCAGTTCTCCTTCCTAGATCGATACCTAATTTTCGATTCTCATCTGAATTGATACCTAAAATTCAATTCAAAATTTCCAAAACTAGTACCTAAATTCCAGTTCTCATTCCGAGATCGATACCTAAATTTGAATTCTCATCCGAATTGATACCTAAATTTCAATTCTCAAATTTTCGAGACTGGTACCTAAATTCCAGTTCTTATTCCGAGATCGATACCTAAATTTTGATTCTCATCCGAATTGATACCTAACTTTCAATTCAAAATTTCCGAAACTGGCACCTAAATTCCAGTTCTCATTTCGAGATCGATACCTAAATTTCGATTCTCATCCGAATTGATACCTAAACTTCAATTCAAAATTTCCGAGACTGGTACCTAAATTCTAGTTCTCATTCCGATATCAGTACCTAAATTCTGATTCTCATCCTTTTCGAGGTCGATACCTAAATTTTGACTCTCTTCCGAGATTGATACTTAAATTTCAATTCTCATTCATTCCGAGATCAGTACCTAAATTCTGATTCTCATCCTTTTCGAGGTCTATACCTAAATTTCGACTCTCTTTCGAGATTGATACTTAAATTTCAATTCTCATCCCTCTCAAGATCAGTACCTAAATTCTGATTCTCATCCTTTTTCCATCGATACTTAAACCCTGATTCTCACTCCGAGGCTGGTACCTAAATTCCAGTTTTCCTTGCAATCCCGAGGTTGGAATCTTGGTTTCAATTCTCATTTCAAATTCAAAATTTTCTCAAATTGATTTTAAATCAAACTTCAATCTGAATTAAAACTCAAAATCTAAGCTCACACATTGAAACTTGAAATTTAAAAGTAAAATGAAATGTAAATCGAAATCTTCAGATCTGGTGATTAGGAGTTCACCTCCTTTTCCATTCCCCAGCAAAAGTTCAGGAACCTCTGGTCTTGGAAATATACCTGATACTCCCTAGCGGAAATTCTTCTACTTCGTACTAAGTTTGTCACTTGGTCATCTGTGTTGGTTTTGTCGAACTTTTCGGTCAATGCTAATACGCGCGGTGTGCTTGGTTAGAACACCACACTTATTGGGGGTCCATTTGTTGACCTCATTTTTTATGAGGTCTTTTCTTCTCTCTTTAGTACTTAGGATCTAGCCTTAGACTTTTCCTTTGACTATCTTAGAGGACTAGAAGTGGGACCCACCCTTTAGAAGTTTAAACACCTCTTGACTCCCTGCAAACCCCACAAGCTTGATTGAAGACGCCTAATCACCTAGAAGGTTGAAATCAAATGTGAAGGTTTAAATGATGAGTTCCATATAGGACTCTTTGGCCTTAGGACCACCCTAGGTGGCTTGGTCTGGTGAGGGTTGACTTACACACTCACTACACTCATACTCTACACTCTCACACACACAATCCAAATTCTAAAACCACACCCATACCCAACTTGACTCTCGACTCATGTAGGTAATTCATATGGATGGACCTTAACCCCTAAGCCCCTGGTTAAGAGGGTTAGGAACAACATAGTGAATGCCTCAAATGAGTCCTCTCATGGCTCATATAGGATTAATATGACTTCATGGCTCAACCAAAGTTCTTCCATTTCACTCATATTTGATCAATCTTCATTTTTCAAAAATTTCAATTTTTGACCACGGGGACCCTACACCTATGAAACCTACCAAAAGCCCATAAAATTGCCAAAATTCCCCAAAATTTCCAAATCACCCAAAATTCCCCAAAATTAACCTTGAACATTTCCTCACCAATCAAATTGATCATCCATAGCCAAAAATACCAAAAATTCCAAAAGTATCCCCCAATACCCTTAAAATTACCAAAATGCCCATCTTGACCCAAAAATCCAAAAATTCAGAAAATTCCAAAAAAATCCCAAATATTCCCAATTTCATTTTGTCCAACTACACCATAGGCCAATTTTGTCAGTTTACCCCACTTTTACCAAAACCCCCAATTTATCCCATTCTTAACCCAAGTGAACCCAGTGTCAAACCAAACCTACCCAATTGACCCCAATTTTAGTCCAATTCAATTCTAAACTTCGATTCAATATCCACAATATCAATCTAGACCAAATCCAAGTCCAATTTGATTGACATTTGGGTCTAATTTCATTTTTAAGCTTAAAGCCCAATTTTGGACCATGACGCAAACTTAGCCCAAACCAAACCAATTCAACTCCAATTTGACCCAAATATTTTCTAAACCTTCCCTAACATCTCCATAAAAAAAAAACTAACATAATTTGCCCAAAATTTGGACCCAAACCCCACTCAAATTCAACACAAAACCAAAAAGCCTAATTTTGACCTAAACCCAAACCTAACCCAAATGGGCCCAAACCCCAAAATCAAAACCTAACCAAAGTTGAAACCTCTTTGAAACACCCCCACAAACATTTTTCAATATTAATTTTACATCAATTTCAACCTTAGCCCAACATTAGCCTAAGTTAGCCCAATTTGGCCCACCATGTTCCCTTTACCAAATAAACTCAAATCCAACCCAATTCAATCCCAAATCACACCAAATTGATTCAAAATCTCCCATGATACATCCCTAAACAAATTACAACATTTATTTGGCCCAACCTTTCACTAAATTTTTATCCAAAAATTCATTTGGAAACCTAAGAGCCCACCTTTTTTAAGACACTTTAAAAGCCCATCCAAAAAAATTTCAAAGGCCCAAACCTATGTCAAAACCCATATGACATCTTCATTGATCATCCATTTGATAAAATCACCCCCTAAGTTCTATTTCATCATTTAAACAAACCAAATATGGCCTTATGAAAATTTTCCATCAAAATGTCCAAAAATTCAAAACCCTTTTTCATGTAATTGACTAAGATATTTCCCAAGCCAAATGAAGCCATGAAGCCATGCATAAGCCACATGCAAGCCATGGAAGCCACTTTCCACATCATCAAACCATTTATGGTTAGAGAGGGAACCCCTTTCCAAACTCCTTCTTAAGCCTTTTTAACCCCTTTTATGT
The DNA here is from genome assembly GCA_022702705.1 of Papilionanthe hookeriana x Papilionanthe teres. NCBI lineage: Eukaryota > Viridiplantae > Streptophyta > Magnoliopsida > Asparagales > Orchidaceae > Papilionanthe > Papilionanthe hookeriana x Papilionanthe teres. Next base: position 92,728,971 of record CM040423.1, on the reverse strand, counting down.
CACACTCTAACCCATGCTTAATCAAAATTCTTGGGATAGAGACTCCTCCACCTAACGTCAGCTGACCCAAATGATTCCCTAAGCCCAAAACCAGGCCTTGGTGGGTGCGCCAAACCTAAAACCATGGCTTGGACCAAATCAAGCCAAAATGGCCTCTCCCCCATGTCATTTTAATCCAAGCTCTTTACACATGGCAAAGCCCAATTGCCTACACTAAACCCCAACCCTGACTCACCTGAACCTGAGGGTGACCCATGCCTGCCGGCCAGCCACCTGGATCACCGGAAAACACCACACCCGAGAGCTCCCATGTGAGCCAACATTGAAATTCCCCCTTGCTGAGCTGCACCAAGTCCAGTGGCCACCATGGCTATTCTTCTCTTGCATAGAGCAGTTGATCCCAAGCCCTAACTCCCCCTGGGAGGCCCTCCAGCCATGCCTATTTAAACCCCACCTCTCTCGGCCATGAAGAGGTGCTGAAACAAACCTTAAGGAAACTCTGCCAAAATCATTCCGGACTCTTCCCCACACCTAAAGAACTTGATCCCCACTGAAATCCCCCTGCCATTTCCTCTCTGTGAGCTCAATTTCGAGTTGAAATCCAAGCCCAAAACCGGGACACTTCACCACGGTGAGCCAATCCCCAAATTGATTGGCTCTACACCTTCACCGGACCAAGAGAAGAAGTTTACCGGCAAAAGTCCCCTCTCCGGGCCGGCCATTGCTTCTAGCCTCCAAGCTTTGTGATCGGTTGTGGGCACTTTCATACCCAGACAATTCTCCAGGCCAAGGGACTACATCTGGAGCTTGCTTGGACCCAATCGAACGTGACACAACTCTCAGAACGAAGCTTCACTTCTCTGAGCAAAGGTATGGACTCACTCTTCCTCCCGAGCTTCCAGAGATTCTCCATTTAATTTGAATCAATTTCAATGGATGTTTACCATATGGATGTGTTCGTCTCTTCAAGACGAATCCATAGAGCATAAGAACACAAAAATCCGTTGAGAATCGAGTGAGAAATTAGGGTTAGAAGGTTGACGGTCACGGGTTCACACCAGTCGTAGACGATGACGAGGAGCCGTCGGATCGCGCGTGTATCGAGCGGACTGCCAGGGTTGCGCCGGACGGAGCAACAGGACATGAACCGTAGGCCGCGTGGCATCCGAGTCAGATGGCGGCGCCGAATCAAGAGGCGACGCGTGGAGCTTCGGAGGCGCCGAGGTTGAGTCAGCGCTGATTGATAAGTAGGAAAATAAGGTATTTTTCTATTTATTTAATTACCAGAACTTCAAAAATTCATAACATTGTGTACAAAAATCTTAAAAATAAAATAAAAATACCCCCTTACTCAGTGAACAGAGGAGAATAATGTGGAAAAGAAATCAAGTAATTCATTAAGTATTTTACTTTTAATGATTTATTTACTCTCTGCATTGCTTTAATTCTCCATTTGCATAGACAATTCACCATTGCATGAGACCATAGGGCTTTTGAAGCCTCTGAACTTAGGAACATTCCCTGAATTTTCAAAGGTTAGAGGCCATCCCTATGAGAAGTTATTGATTTTCCAAATTCATGTTAACTTTTTGAGTATTTTAATTCCAATAATTAGCATGTTTAGAAATAAATTCTAGGAAATTTTGGCGATGTTTCTTATGACGAGAGGAACCTAGGAAAAATAAGTTTTGAGTTAATTCACTTGGAACAACCTTAGTTGGCCTAAATACCCAAAATTGAACTTTAATTAATTAGGGTTAACCACACATCAAATTAACTTAAAAACAATTCTCCACTGTCCTTAGGGTTAGGAGAGTCTCACATAAAAATTTGAAATCAATTGGACTTGATTATCTTCACCAAATGGGTTAATTAGGCCTCTTAAGCAAAATTGGTAAAATTAAACTTTAAAAAATTCATAACTCACAAAATACTTCTCAAAAATTCACAAAAATAGTTTTGGAGCTTCTCTGATATCAGAGGAACTTAGAAAAATTAAAATTGTAATTTTCTAAAAAAGTTGATTTTTATCATTATTTTAAAATTCTTAATAATTAAAAAATAATAAAAATCATAAAAATATAAAAAATCACCAAAATGTCACATTTTAAATTCTAATCATTTAGGAACAAACCAAATATTTTTCTTAAGTCCCTAGGGTAAGATATTGAATTTTAAACGCTTAATGTATTTTTTAATATTAAAAAATGTATTTTCCAACCGTTTCACTAAAATAATTCTAATAAATCAAAGAAAAATCAGAAAAATACAAAATTTGTTTCTGTGAACTCGTTGAGGTTAGAGAGATCTATGAAAAATATAAATCTTTTTTTCAACTTTAATTTTATTTTAAAATTAATTAATGCTCCAAAACTCAAAATAATTATAATAAATAAAATATAATTCAAAAGATCACCAAAATTGGTCCAAATGGTCCTCTAGTCATTAGAAACATCCCAAAATTTTCTTAAGGACAAGAATATCGCCTTGGTCATGTTATTGAATTTTCCTTGAAAACCCCTATTTTCCATTAAAAATAATTACATAAATTAATTAAATACAGAAAAATCACATTTTCTCCTCTAATGTCTTAACTGACTTGTGAGTAAGGTTGCATAAAAATTTTAAGTTCATTTGAGCTTAATTTAGTGAGTTATAGAATTATTAAGCATGAAGGGCAAAAAGGTAATTAAAAATTTCAACCCTTAATTAAAATTTTAGGATTAATCAAAAGGGGAGGGTAAAATATTTGATTTTAAAATGATTTTTGGATGATTGAAACTTAAATGATTAAGGGTAGAAATCTACTAATCATTTCAAATATAATTAAAATAAAACTTTAATTAACTAATTAATTGAAATTTTGGAAGAATAATAGAAATTGGAATTATTAAAGTAGGGTTATTATTTAAGAAGATATTTATTCTTTAATTTGAAAATCCCTAAATAAATCACTTCAATAATACTTAAGTCTTAATTAAAAAATTAAAAGAATAATCTCAATTAAATTAAAATTAAAATTAAATTAAATTAAAAGTAAAATAAATTGAAATTAAATTAAATTAAATTAAATTAAATTAAATTAAATTAAATTAAATTAAAATTAAATTAAATTAAAATTAGATTAAATTAAATTAAATTAAATTAAAATTAAATTAAATCATATTAAATTAAATTAAATTAAACTAAATTAAAAATTAAATTAAATTAAAACTAAATTAAATTAAAATTAAATTAAATTAAATTAAATTAAATTAAATTAAATTAAATTAAATTAAATTTAAATTAAATTTAATTAAATTAAATAAAAATCATTTAATAACAAACCTAAATGAAATCATTAAGAATTAAAACTAAAATGACTCCAACATTATTCCAAACTTAAACTAATTTTTTTTTATAATTAAGTCAAAATTAAAATTAAATCATTAAGTTTAAATCATTAAATACTTGATAATTTGATTTGCCCTTTTAAAGCTCTTATTATTATAACTCTTAAATGAGGTATCAAGTGAAGTGTTACTTCACTCATAGGATATTCAAATGTCCTAGTTCACTGAGCAAAAGAACAAAATTTAAACTCCTGGATGATTAATTCACTTGTATAATTAAATTCTCTTGGAATTAAAACAATCCTAGAGATATTGAAAAGATGTTTAAGACTCATCTTAAGCACTTCCTCAATATGATAGGATGTTTATAAGAACAATTGAATTTAATTGTTTCTTTGATGAAGAAAATCGTCCTTAAGCCAAAACACAAGAACACTAGACGTCATAGGAGATGACTAGCTATAGGATTAGGACTTTAGTAGACAACCAAAACCTCTCCCTTAGCTTTACCTAGATACTTGTTGAAATATTTAAATGCCTTAACATGTGTTTAAAGTGCAGCTTGGGATGACGGGAAGACCCTCCAGGTACGCTTTTATTTTGTTACGATTTACTTTATTGCAATTTACTTACATGCACTGTACTTTAATTTTCTTGCATGATAAACAACTGTTGCATGAAAACCAAAACCTTTAGGATAGTCCCTGAACTGAAACCAAAACTAAACTAAAAGTCACTGCAAGATAAAATTCACCGCCACAAAATTTCAAAATCTAAAACAACTCAAAATTTAATCACAAACAGAACAACAAAACTACAATTGCAACTAAATTAAAACGTCTTGTTGAATGATCGGGAATACCTCGGATGATGTAACCCACGTGTTGCTAACGGGATTTCCCAAGGTCTAAATGAAAGTGTGGAACTCATTTAGTTGAGTTTAGAATATTCATCTGGACTAAGTGAATTCAATGAAAATAACGGTGCCGGGATGACGGAACCGTGGGATCTTAATCTGTTCTATTTAATCAACTTTGAGATTTTGTTTTAATTAAAACACTAAAAAAAAACTTGTATTTTAAGATTTTCTCTGAACCAAAACACTTCTCTCATCTCTTGATTTATGACTTCTAAAACTAAACCTCTGCAACAACAAGGAGCTTGGAGCATGGTGGGCAGCACGACCATTGTCATCAGCAAAACTTGAATCTACTTCAGCAAAACCTTTCCTAGTTTTAAACAACAAAGCCATAGGACTTCGAGGAAGTTTTCTTAGTGCAACATAATTCCTCAACTCTTTGTTAGGCATTTGCATGATCATGTCATGTAAATTAAGCCCTAACCGGTCTTAAGACTCCGAGGTAGTCGTCCGATACGACATAAACCCTCACATCTTCGAGGCTATTTACATGACTGCGTCATGCAAATATAAGTCCTAATTAATTAAAATTGGCAGGATGGAAACATTAAGTAAATTTACAAATTGAAGCCAAACCATAGGATAGTGTGGGAAGTTGCCAAGATTCTTCTTAGATCCTCAGCTTCTCCTACTTCTCTTCCTTTTGGTCTCCTAAAAATAAATGTTCCAAATTTGAGCTAATCCCTTTTGAAATTTCAAAAATCCAATCCTTTGAAAACCTTAAACTTTGAAATTCTTGAGAGCAAAACCACTGATCATTATCGAGAGTTTTCTTAAATGATTCACTTCATTTAAGATGTAATTAACTATAGGGGCTTGCTCTTATAGAGAACTTTAAGAACCCAGGTAATATAAACCCTGCTTAATTCATTTATGTTAAGCGGGGAACTTATCGGCTTATAAAATTGGTTCGTAGACTAAACGGATGTCATGAATCTTCTAGTTTATTTAACCGAGCCCCATCATCGAGCGAGTGTGTCTACTCTCGGGATAGATATACGAGTTTGTGGTGCGGTTGCTCGTTTATATAAACTATTCGGGATGTGAGATCGGTTTGATTTCATATCTTAAAATTTTTAAACTTAAAATTATTTTCAAAATCAAATGCTACTTTCTAAATTATATATATATTTAAATCAAATTTAAAATCTAAAATTCGCCGACAATTTCTGTAGGCGACCTCATTTTCAAAATACACCACAAACCTAAAAATATGCCGACACTTTCCAACAGGTGCTTTCGTATCTCTTCAAATTGTGTCCAGATTCAATGAGTCCTCTAAGAGATGCATTCATTCAAGAGTAATTTAAATTAATTTTTGTGCCAATAGGGAGTTACACACGTTTGTACCAAGAGATGCCTCAAACACCCCATTAAAATGGTGCCTAAAATTGAATAACTCCTCTAAAGTAACCATCACACGTAAGCATGAGGTCTTGGAGCTTAGCCGTAAGTCTTCTAGCATGTAAGCTCCAGATTAGGCGCATAGCCATAGGGCTCTGGCGCATATGCACAGGTCCAAGCGCTTAGCCGCCACAGATCAATTTTCCGCTTTTCTTCATTTTTGCTCAAAATGTTGTCCTTTTTCAATCCTTTCATGGCAATCATCTATTTAATCACACATGCAAGATAAATACACAAAATAACTTCTATTAAAGTGCAATATTATAAAAAATAGTTATAAAAATGTGTATAAAAATATTATATATTTTAGGTGTACCAGGCAACCAAACTAACTGAGAAATATAGCTCGGGCATCGCAAATACTACCAGGCATCCCAATCCTAGCCTAGCAAACAATCTAATATATGTGTCTTAACAGATTAGGGTTTAAGAAGGCTACCGTATGCCTTGAAGAAGTCACCATGTTTCGTCCCCATCCTAAGGATACTAAGGATTCTAAGCAGTACCACTAAATGCAAATTTTAAACTATTTAAGGTCTTGACCTTATATATGGTCTAAGTTAAGGATGCAACTAACTCAAAATAGATTTGAAGGCCAGGGATATGTTCCACCTATTGAGAATGGAATTAATTTTGAGAGTCTGTCTTTGTTTTCTTTTTGTTTGTGTTTGTTTGTTTTTAAGTGTTTAATGTAAGTTTGTCTTGTGTTGTGATGAATTTTGACGCTATCTCATTCAATTTTCTTTGGAGTGGAGATTAGCTATGTGAAGTGTGTTTTTATTTGTTGGATATGTGGATAAAAGTGTTTTGATTGTGTGAAAATTTGTTATTGTGATCGAATTAAAGTTTTGAAAATTGAGAATTTTTTAGAAAGAAGAGAGCAAAAGTGGATGAAAATTGTTATTATGATTTGTTAAGACCATTTCAGGGTGGTTAAATTACGAAGATGTGAATTTGGATCAAAATTTTGAAATATAAAAAATTGTGCACTGGCGACTAAGCGCCAATATCCAAGATTAAGTGTGAGCTAGCTCGAGAGCTTGGCGTATAGGCACCAAACTTATCACACTTAAGTGCGGATTCATGAAAACCAGTTCATGACAATTTTAAGAGCCGAAAGCCATCATTTTTCTCCATTTCTTTTTCTTATTCCTTAAGATCTCACGATTTTGGACTTAGGGCTTCCTCAAAAGTGAAGAAAACTTGGTGAAATTGAGTCAAATTTGTTGTATTTTTTTTTCTCAAGGTTAAAGCTTCTCTTTTATGTAAGATTTTTTTATTTTTACCATCGATTTGGAGAGTGACCCAACATGCAATTACGCAGATAATTAAAATTATAAAAGATAGGTAAACTTGATCCTAATGTAAGCGGCTACTGTGTAAGATCAAAATGTTATAATTTTTAGAAAATAATAAACACACTAGGGGTACTACGCAAGTATACGTATCATTTCAAGTACTATAGGATTTTCTTTTAAAAAACCCAGATATCGATCCAACAGTGAAAACAAGTGTAATTAGAAAAAATTTTTAAATAAAATAAAAGTAAGTGCTAATTCTTAATTTTTGTTTACAACTAACATGAGTAAAATTCAAACTTACTAAAATTTTCTTGAATTATGCAGAAAGTTGTTTGAGAAAACAAATAAAATACTTAATTAAAGATACTTTCTTCTTACAAATATTTATGAAATAATTAGAGAAATTCAAATTTTATTAGAAATTAAAAATGTTTTGTTGTGATAAATATGAGCATAAATATTCTTTACCCTTTGGGCCAAGCATAAAGAACATTGGCTAGTCTAAAGGGTGATACAAGATAAGTTATTAGTAGTGTTCAGTAAATTCTAGGCTCTCACTTCAAGATTACTCAATGTGCTCTCTATATTGGACCTACCAGTGACGCCTTTTCATTATTTTAAGCTAAATTGGAAGCATTTAGTCTGTCACTCTAAAAACATTCAATTCTATGCCCATCAAATCTTATCTCCCTATCTATTTGCACTCCCCTTCCAATGATAACTTATGAACTTCCAAAGTGATTGTGATACGTACAAGCTAAGATATCTTTTCCCACAGTCAGGTCTATAAGATTTCTGCACAGGTTTTAAAAATACAATGGGCAATGTTTTAAAGTAAAAGAGGTTTAGGTAAAATGTCATCACAACTTTTAGGTAAGAAAAAGAAAAAGTTCTTAAATAAAAATCCAAACCTATTAACTTAATTTACATTATATTTGTAAGGATAAAGAGAAGAAAACTACTCATAAAGCATTGGATTAAGACAACAAAACATATTTATAATCATTGAAACCAAAGCACACAACTTAAGAGTTAAGTTACAAAAACTTATCTTTAATGTTCACCAAAGCAATCATTTGTAGTTTTCTAACTTTTCTGACTCATTCACACTCTTACAGAACTTTAAACTTTAGGGAATCACAAACACTCACTAAACACTTACAAACTTGAACCTAAATTGAAAGAAACTAAGTATATCTTGAGAATGTCTCTAAAACAACTATCCTCTAATGTGAAATTAATTTATTTTTATTGATCTTCAAAAATGACCAAGCGTTGCTTCAGACATCTCTTCAAAATTTATCCTAACTCATTGAATCTTCTAGAATATAACTATCCCACCTAGGGGCCAGTTTAGGCGCTTAGGCACCAGTTTAAATGATTCATTTGAGCGCTTTTGCTTCCAGGGACACATCTCCTCATTAAAATGTGTCTAGATTCATTGTATACTTTATTTGAAATGTGCATGATCATATGGGGCTTTCTATAACAGCTAAGAACAACCAAAATTCAAAAACTAACTACTCCAACCGTCTCTAGCGCCTAAGCACCAAACTTAATTTGTTATTTTTTTCTTCATTAAGCCCCAATTTTACTCATTTTGCTTCTTTTCATCCTTAAACTTATTTTCTTAATACTGCAATAAAAAACATAAAAATACCTTTCATTAAAGCATAATATTCTTAAAAATATAAAAGTAGTTTATCCACAAAAATGGTTAATTTTAAAGTAGATCAATTCCTCCAAACTTAAATATTTCTTGTCCTCAAGTGACACTAACCTTTAAGAACAAATAAATTATGTGAATGAGTTTCTATAGGTGTTTCCAAAATTTTGTTCTGAAATTGTAGTAGTCTAATTTAGAAAAAGTTCTAGTAACTGAGACCAATTTTTAGAATTTTCTTAAGTAAAGGTGAAGAAATATGAGTTCATATCTTAGTCAGAAATAGTTGTAGATTCTTCCAAGTATAGGGTTTAGACATTTTATATTCTTTACTTAAACATCCTTACTAAAATTAATAATTCTAATTATATTATAATTATAAGCTTCAAGTTTTTCTCAAGTTTTATACTTTAAAAAGATCTGGTGTAGAACTAATTTTTTATTAGGCCCTTAAATCCTCAAGCTTCTCTTTCCTTTTTCACATACTATTTTTCACTTTTCTTTTCTTTTTCCCGGATTACTGTATCTGGATATGCCTTTAATGATTTTGACTTCCACCCTTCCTTTCTCAAAGCATAAGATAAATGTATATCTTTAACTTAGAAATATAATAAACGTTATAAAAATTATTTTCAATAAAAGAAATTTAAGTATTAAAAATAAAAGTCTAATCATTCTATTTTGCCAAAGATACAATTTTTCTTACTAAAGATAATCACAAAATATTTATCATTTCTTCATTAAGAAATTTTTAGCTTTAAATTTTTAATCCTTACTAAAAATTTCAACTAAATTTTCTTACTCATTTCTATATTTAAAATTTTACTTCCCTAGTATAACTTCATTCGCATAATTATTTTTCAAATCAAATTTATTTTTACCACATTTGAGAATAGATAATATTTAAATTTTGAAAATTGGTTTTCATCCCCCCCCCCAAACTTATGTTTTAAAACATTTTGTAATATAAAGTTTCTAATAAGCATAAAGAAGGTTAAACATTAAAGGTATTTTAAAGTAGGAGAATAAATGCAGGTAGAGAAAGTAGTACAAAAAATTGACAATATGATTAGCAATTAAAAGCTAACATTCTTTTTTAGCATTTTTACAATACTAAATAAACACGAGGTCACAGTCATAAATAACATAAGTCTTTAAACAAACCTACACAGTCATCATAGTCTAAACATAGAAAATAAAAGACAATGGAAATAAAAACAACAACATAAAGGATAAATACTACAACATAAAAAGAGGTCTGATCATTAGCTTTAGTCTCCTCCTCCTCATCATCGTCAAATTAGATATCCTCATCCATTGTATTTGGATCCGTATACGGTGAAAATTTGGGGCATGTAGGGAAATTCACAGTCTGATCTCCCTTTTAGAAACTTTACCAATGCTTCATCATATTTAGTATCATAATCACTTTTCCTATAAACATATTTTTCCATATAATCATATTTCTTGTCCAAATCCTCCATAGAATAATGCATCTGAAACATGTCACTTTGATATTCCAAATATCTCTCTCTCCAAAAATCCCAAAATCCAGGTGGAGGCTCAGTAGCGGTGGATGTAGATGGTCCAGAAGGTATTGAAGTAGAACGTGCACTAGGAACTCTACCTCGAGGTCGTCCATAAACATCTACATTAGCCTTACCATTACAGTTTCAAAGGCTTCAACTGCTCTTCAAAATGCTCATGCTTCACCCCAGATTGCTTGCATAAAGAGAAAATAAGAGATGGAAAGCCTAGTCTAGAAATACTACTAGCTCTCACCGAAGAACTAATAGCATCACAAATTATCGTTCCAACATGAATTGGCTTCATCTCTTGAATACAATAATTCAAATAATTCTTTCTTTTGTAACCTCACTTATGCCAAGCTTTAAAAGTAGCATTAAGCGAAGCAGAAGAAAAATTTACCTTTTTATCATTTTTAACCTTCCAATCTCTAGATCCATCAGTCAAATAATGAATAATAGTATCAACCTCAATCTTAGATGGAGTAAATTCTGAATAAAAATAGCTAGTCACAAGAGGCAGAACATATAGCATATAGATCCTCTCTGGAGTGAACTCAACTTCCTTAGCTCGAACCAACACTTTATTATCAACTGTCGTAGTAAAGTTTGCATAAATTTCACGAACAATAAGGATTATAGCAACAACAGTAAAATAACAGAACTTCTCCCAATTTCATGCTACATTAACATTCTCAATCGCTCCACTCGGATGATAAAAATTTCTCTTAGCAATAAATTTTCTGGTGGATGCAAACTGTTTGTAACGCAAGTACGTTAATACTAACAAATATTGATTGATCAAAATCTTCTATTTTTTTTCCTTTCTTAGTTTTAGGAGCCATCTTAAAAATGATGAAAATTTTTAATTAAATTATAAAAATTAAGATTTTAGACTTCTTCCAAGTTTTGTCAAACTAAATACAACTTAAATCAATTGATTTTTCACTTATAAATAAAAAATTATGAAAACTTGGGCTCTCTTCAAAAGTTTGAAAAAATCCATGGTAGATTCACAAAATAACAAAGTTAAAGTTAAGATCTAACCTTCAAAAGATGAGATTCAGTGTTTTTAAGACACGGAACTTCAAAAATCGAGCTCGAAAAGGAACCATAAGATTGGTTTTCATGAAAGAGAGGAAGAAGAAGGAGCTTAGGCGTCAAAAATGGCATCGGGCGGTTTAAATCATAAATTCGGTCGGTTCAGGTGAACCTGTGCCTAGGCCCCATGTTTGGCGCCTAGGCACCAGACTTGCTAAAAATTTTAATTTTTTCCAAATTTTCTTTTATAAATTATCCTAAGCAAGTCTAACACTTGTAGGCCCAAAAGTTCATATCAATCTCATTCAATTCTTCTAATTCTATCAACGAACAAAAAATTCCAAATCGAGATCAAATTTAACCAATCTAACATATGATTTACACAAATCACTTCAATTTCATTCTACATATTCAATATTGGGTTCAGAAAACATACAAAATACAAACATACACATCATTACAAGATTAACTCACAAACGAGATTCAACAAGTACACAATCTTCATAAAGATCAAAATTTAAATAAATAAACATACAATAACACAATTAGATAACATCCCTCATCATTTCAAGACTTCTCTAATTGTGATCAGAACCTTCATTCTCCTCATCACATGGTAGATTGCTACTAACAAAGGAGTGAAAGAAAGCGACACGAGGAAATTCCATGATTTTTTTCTCATAAATCCAATTTTTCTTGACATACGTTGTACCTGATGATGTAACTTTTTTATATGTAAAAATTTATGACTTCAGATTTATATATTTATAAAGATTTTGTAAAGTCACAATTTCAAACGCAAGTATATGTATCGTATCAAGTAATACAGAGCTCTAAAGGAGTCCCGTTTATTGGTCCTACAGGGAAGCGAGATAAGAGGTTCTTAGTCAAATTCTAGTCTACTACTAACAGCCTTAATTTGGAAGGGTGATATAAATAGTTTTTCTAACAATTACTCTTATAGGTAAATCTTAATTTTAAAATAACTAATAATTACTCTTAAAGGAATATATTAATACTAAAGATAACCCATTCAGGATAAATTAGTTTGGTGAATTTTGAGATAATAAAATCTACTATTCCTATGTAATGAATTAGATAAAGTTTAGGAATGAGATGCATTAAATATTGTATGTGCCAAATAGGAGCATAAATGTTTCTTTACCCTCAAAAGAGTACCCCCTCTTCTAAGCATGTAAAAAACATTGACATATCCTTAGTTCAGTCACTAAATCTAAGGCTAGGCTGGGAGGATACCGGCTGTCACTACAGAGCTCCCACTCACCCTGCACCTGAAGGCAAACCTTTGACTTTAGTTACCAATCTTAGTACCAAATTGGGGATCTCGGCCCGTCACCTTGAAACCTCCAATTCGATGCCCATGAAACCATATTTTACTATCTATTTGCACTCAATCCTCATGAACTACACAATTCATTCGCAGACATTGAATGTGATTCCACTTTGTTGAGAATTACACCGCCCTTTTAGGATAATGCAATTACAATGAATTTTAACAATACAACGGGCCCTTATTGTAATGTAAATGAAGTGCAAGTAAAAACCCTCACATTTATAATAAAATCATCTTTTAGCAAGCATCTCGATATCCTAAACATGAATCCTACTCATTGTAAAAGAAAAGTGGAATGAAAACAATGGCATAAACTTCTTATGCTATTATTTCCAAACAAGAAGAAAGAGTAAGAGAAAGACATCACAAAGCATGAAGAAAACACAACGAAGAACTTCATTTCAAAGCAAATTCACAAAATAAGTGTTTACAAAATCATAAGATAAAGAAGAAAAAATACTTAGCTTTTTCCCCTTGAAAGAAAGATGAAAATCTCTCTCATAAAGTCTCCCGCCGATTCATACAATGATATAACATCTCCTTACAAATTCTCTAAAAATCCCCTCTCCAATCTCTCCCAAAGAGTAGAAATCTAAATTTTTTCTCCTATTCTAAAATCTCTAAGCATTCTCAAAATTTTTTCTATCATTCCTCTGATTTTTTGGCTTCTAATTCAGTTTAAAATAGTGTACGGATGAATTTCCCAAGAGGTGCATGAAGAAACCCTCCAAAAACCGTCCAGATTCAATGTATTTGGCCAAAAACCGCCCAATATCGCACTCGGGCCTTCTCGGGCACCACCGATGCTGAATAGGCGTTGTTGGGGCCCTATTTTTTGTGCCATCGGGTTTCTGGCTCCGCCGGTGCCAGTTTGGGTGCCCCCGACGCCCATCCTGAGCAGCACCAACTTTTTTCTCCGTTTGGCTTCGTTTCAGCTTTGATTCACCCCATTTCAGTTGCGTTGCATTCCTAACAGATAGCCCTACAATATAAGCATAAATAAACCTTTCTTTAAAGTGTAATCTCATTCAAAAATATTCAAAAAGTGTAAAAGACATTAAACATAGAAAGACTTATCAAAAGGCGTCAAGCTAATATTTATTTTCTTGCTCGCTTTTGCTCCAAATTGCATCGTTTTTGCTTCTTTTTGCTCCAATCACATTTCTTGTACATAAAACCAAAAAAAATAAAAAAACCTTTCTTTTAAAGTGTAATATCACCAAAAATGAGTAAAATCATATAATAAAAATTGTATATTTTTTTAGGGCATCAAAATCCCCCAAACTTAACTGTTACTTGTCCTCAAGTAACACTATAACTTTAAAAACTAAATATGTTGACTTGTGGTTGTTGGTTTCAATAGAGTTTCCTATAATTTCATTTCAGAAATATTATAATATAACATAGGAGAAATTCTAGCAAATCATCCTAGGACTAAAGTGTAAGAATATCTCATATTCAACTTAGGAATCCTGATTTTCTATTTACTTCAAAAGTTATTAAAAATTGTCAAACTAAAGATTCATAAATAGTATAAAAATGGAATTTAAGCACCTTATCTATACCAATTTAACTAATACCTTTTGAAATAAGATTAAGCTTAGGATTATTTTTAAGTCTTTTCATTTAAAAAGATTTAAGTGAAACAAATTTTTTATTAGGCTTCTCCTCAAGCTTCTCCTCACTTATTTTCTCTTTTTTTTGTTCTTTTCTATCGGGATCATTTTTAATCCTTCTTTTTTTTACTTTTTTTTTATGTGAGGATTACTATATCTGGATAGGCCTTTAATAATTTTGAATTTCACTATCTTCTCTCTAAAATCCTAAACTCAAAACTTTCTCTCTCTTTTTATAAGTGTAAGTATTAGTTCGAAAAAAGTTTTCAATAAGGCTCAATTCTCATTAAGTATAAATCTAAGAATTTTAGCTTTTCAATATTCGACACCTTTCTACCATAATAGAAAAATCATTTTTCTAATTTTTCCTACAAATTATCTTAACTATAGAACAGTTTCTTCACTAAGGATTTCATCTAGAATATTTTTCTAACATTCCTAAAATTTAAATTATAGTAACCTAAACGTAACACCACATACCACAAGTCATTTTAAAAGTAATATCAAATTAAATATAGGCTACTGAGGACAAATAAAATTACATTATAAAATTTTTTCTTCCTCCCAAACTTAAATTTTAAAATAGTTTGCAATTAATTTCATAAAATGTTGCAGGAAGAAAAAGTAAAGATTGAATCTACTTACAATTATAATATTGTATCAAATTCATATACATGCATAATCAGGATAAAATGACTGTAAGAGAAAGTAAATCTAACCTAAAACATGACTATAATAAAATTACACTAAAATGAAGTATTTTTAATTTATGATTTTATTTTTCTTCCTACCCCTAAAGTTAATTTTTTAAATGCATAACATTTAGTATAGAAAATATAAGCAGGAAGAAAACAGTTCAGAAATTTTCTCTACCACACATGTCTATAAAAAATGTTTACAAGTATTCATTAGGGCAAAACAATATGCACCAGAAAGTAAATCTAAACTAATCATGCCAGAATGAAATTCATTAGATAAAAGTTTAATTAGCATAACGGGTATCAGTAAGGGAATATAAAAATGTTCTTCAAGACCTAAATAAAGTTGTAACACAAACAAAAATACACATATGATAAATGAGGTTAATTCATCCTTTAACTCATCCAATCTCACTACCTTACCTCCAATTTCTAACGGAATCACTACACTAGTAAATTAGGTACTTTCAAATGATTTTATAGATTATAATCCTAAAGATAAGATTATCCCTGATAAATTTGTTTCAGGATACCAATCTCAGGTATCATCTAATCCCTTTAATTAAGCACCTCTAACTGTTATAAATTGTAGTGTAAGATCATCCACAAGTTATTTATCAAATAGGTTCATGACTCCTATCAAATGAAAACAAAGTTAGAGAAAGGATGTAACAAAATTGAGATGAAGCTGTCATTGTTCAAATTAATGATATCTCTTGTAAAACTCAAGTCCGAGTAAGACCCGAGTTATAGTGAACTCGTCAATCCAACTACTACAAGAGAACATACAAGTCTAACCATAATAAGAAGTTAAGGAATCACCTCCCTCATGACATAAAAAGATCAAATCAAACTACTAACAATCGAAACATCTACCAACAATAATCAAACAGATCAATCCATAATGACACATAAAGATCAAGTCAATCCACTAATCCAAACATGAATTATGCTGATCAATCCACACTAAAGCAAACACAATACAACACTAACAATCATGACTCTCAAGCATACTAAATCAAAGCACACTGATAACTATGGGTTGCCTCCTATAAAGCGTTTAGTTTTAACATCACGAGTCCGACAAATGATTCCTTCTAGATAAAAATTCCAATTAAGTAATCCTCAATCATTTGCCCAATCCTTTTCAGATCTAAGAATTTCTACAAAATCCTTAAATTGTAATTTTTCATTCAACTCTTCCTTTTCAGATGGATTTATATCATTATTCTTCATATTTCTTTCTTGATCCAATATTCTTCTATTGATTTTCTGAATTTGCATATTAATATCATCCTTGAAATTTATAAGAAATGGATCTCTATAATATAATTCAAGATCTCCCAAATTTTGGATAGAATTCTCTCTAGATAATTCAGATTTAGGATCAAATTCTTCTATGTCACTCTTTTGTTTCAAGTTATTTTCAAATTCTTCCCCTTTATAATTATTAAATGATGGAGGATCTATCTTAGTTGAAGAAATAAGTTTTTCTAATTCCTTAGGAATTTCTTCCAATGGTCTTCCAATATCCTTAATCTCTTTTCTCAACTCAAAGGTCTTTTGAAATTTATCATCAAATTCTCTTCCAAGTCCTAGTTCAATAACTTTATCTTGTTCATCATTCAATTCAGGTTTTTCTTGTAATTTAGTTGAATATGATGATATAAAGACTGGTGGTGTAGATGAATTCCCTAAATAGGCAGGCTTTAAAATTGTATGGGGTACATTCATCATAAGTTCATGCGATTTTTCACTAAATGGAATTACAAGTGCACTATTTATTGCAGCTTCCATCATTTCACCCCTCTCTTGAATATACATACAATCTTCTTTAGATAACATTTTTAACTCATCATGAAAATCCATTACAACCTCATCTGTTATCTTACTCTCAAAACTTTCTTGGAAATGGTCTTTACTTAGATAATCAATTTCATCTATCCAAAAACATTCATCATCTTTTCTCTCAGCTGGAAATTTCATAGTCTTCAACACATCAAAAGTGACTTCCTGATCATTAATATTCATAATCAACTCTCCTTTTTGCACATCTGTCTTAGTTTGTCCAGTAACAAGGAATAATTGTTCATTATCATTCTCTTTAGGTTTGATCTCAGTGTTGCTAGGAAGTGTTCCTTTAGGTCTATTGCTAAGTAAATTAGAAATTTCTCCCAGTTGATTCTCTATGTTTCTAATCGCAACATTTTGACTTTGTAATTGGTTTCCCATTTGCAATACCACTTTTTCTATAGACATCTTCTTATCCTTAAATTGTTGATCAACATTAGAGTCCAGTGGATGTAAAGGCTTATATCTTGTGCTACCCTGCCTATTCCAACTTCCATTAGGATTTGCATGATTGTTTTCCCATTGTTGGTTTCTAACCTCAGTAGTATGATTCCAGTTAAAATTAGGATGGTTCTTCCAACATGGGTTGTAAAAGTTAGAATATGGGTTGTTTTTGGTATTTAAAGTCTCATATAAAAATTTGGAATCAATCATACACCCTAATGAACTTTTCTCACTTACAGGAGTAAATTGTGGTTGGTTCATTCCAAATTGGTCCATCTTCCTTGATATTACAACAACCTGAGATGCAAGAATTGTAATCGCATCTGTATCATGAATACTAGCTACATTTTTAAGATTTACCTTTGCAGAGGGCCATTGAAATTCATTTGTAGCCATTTCTTCAATTAATGCATATGCTTCATCAAATGTTTTTTACATTAATGAACCACCAACAACAGCATCAATAATGGACCTAAAGGATCCTACTAACCCATTATAAAAAGTTTGAATGATTAACCAATCAGGCAGAGTATGATGTGGACACTTTCTTAGGAGTTCCTTAAATCTTTCTCAGGCTTCGTATTTTGATTCCCCTTCATACTGAAAAAATGAGATAATATCGTTTCTAAGTTGAGTAGTCCTTGAAAGTGGAAAATACTTAGCTAGGAATTCCTGAGTTAACTCCTCCTAATTTTTAATAGAACCTGGTGCTAATGAGTATAACCACATTTTAGCCTTATCCTTTAGTGAGAAAGGAAAAAGCCTTAGCCTAACAGCATCGTCTGACATGCCATTATAACGAAATGTAGCACAAAGCTCTAGAAAACTAGATAAGTGTAAATAGGGATCCTCCGAAGGAGTTCCCCCAAACTGGTTGTTCTGCACATGTTGGATGATCACTGGATTTAGTTCAAATGAGCCAGCTTCTACAACAGGGTTTTGTATACTTAAGTGAACTTTATCTATCATAGGATTTACATAATTCCTTAATGATTTATGATAATTTTTTAAGTTATTATTGTGAATGTTTTCCAATTCCATTTCTAGTTTTTTAAGTCATTTCTATTTTTTATTTTTTTCTATTTTTCTAACTCGGGATCATAAGGCATAAGTCCTACAGATCCTTTGTTTTTCATATGTAACACAACAAACAATACATTAACAATAAAACAAATAAAAAGAAAAATATATTCAACATAACAAAGCATTTTAACAATCACCTTATTTTTCACACAAACAGTTTTTTTTTGCAACACTTTTTCATACAAAAAAAACACTTTCACACAAACACAATTTTATGACACTAAAGTTTTCCAATTCTAAGCCTAATTACTTCAACTAAAATTCTCCTAAAATTCTTACCGAAGCTTCCCCGACAATGGCGCCAAAAACTAGATGCGACTTTTTTATATGTAAGAATTTATGACCTTAGATTTATATATTTATAATGATTTTGTAAAGTCACAATTTCGAACATAATTATATATATTGTATCAAGTAATACAGAACTCTAGTGGAGTCCCATTTATCGATCCCACAAGGAAGAGAGGTAAGAGGTTCTTAGTCAAATTCTAGTCTACTACTAACAGCCTTAGTTTGGAAGGGTGTTATAAGTGCTTTATCTAAAAACTACTCCTAAAGGTAAATCTTAATTTTAAAATAACTAACAACTACTCCTAAAGGAAAATATTAATAGTAAATATAACCCTTTTTGGATAAATTGGTTTGGGGAATTTCGAGATAATAAAATCTATTATTCTTATGTAATGAATTGGATAAAGTTTAGGAATAAGATGCATTAAATATTGTATGTGCCAAATAGAAGCATAAATGTTTCTTTACCCTCAAAAGAGTACCCCCTCTTCTAAGCATGTAAAGAACATTGACATATCCTAAGTTTAGTCACTAAATCTAAGGCTAGGCTGGGAAGATACCGGCTGTCACTACGGAGCTCCCACTCACCCTTCACCTGAAGGCTAACCTTCGACTTTAGTTACCAATCTTAGGACCAAATTGGGGATCTCAGCCTGTCACCCAGAAACCTCCAATTCGATGCCCATGAAACCATATTTCCTTATTTATTTTCACTCAATCCCCATGAGCTACGCAATTCATTCACGGACATTGAATGTGGTTCCACTTTGTTGAGAATTACACCGCCCTTTTGGGACAATGCAATTATAATGAATTTTAACAATACAACGGACCCTTATTGTAATGTAAATGAAGTGCAAGTAAAAACCATCACATTTATGATTAAAACATCTTTTAGCAAGAATCTCAATGTCCTAAACATGAATTCTACTCATTGTAAAAGAAACGTAGAATGGAAACAATGGCAAAAACTTCTTATGCCACTATTTCCAAACAAGAAGAAAGAGTAAGAGAAAGACATCACAAAGCACGAAGAAAACACAACGAAAAACTTCATTTCAAAGAAAATCTACAAAATAAGTGTTTACAAAATCATAAGATAATGAAGAACACAATACTTAGTTTTTTCCCCTTGAAAGAAAGATGAAAATCTCTTCCATAAAGTCTCCCGCAGATTCATGCAATACTAGAATATCTCCTTACAAATTCGCTCAAAATCCCCTCTCCAATCTCTCCAAAAGGGTAGAAATTTACATTTCTACTCTTATTCTAAAATCTCTAAGCATTCTAAAAATTTTTCCTATCCTTCCTCTGGTTTTTTGGCTTCAAATTCAGTTTAAAATACTGTAGGGACGAATTTCCTAAGAGGTGTATGAAGAGACACTCCAAAAAGCATCCAGATTCGATGTATTTGGCTAAAAACCGCCCAATATCGCATCTGGGCCGTCTCGGGTGCCGAAGTCGCTAATAAGGTCACTGCCGGCGCCCTATTTTTTGTGACCTCAGGTTTTTGGAGTCGTCGGTTCCTGTTTGGGCTTCCCAGGTGCCCATCCTGTGCAGCTCCACCATTTTGCTCCATTTGGCTCTGTTTCAACTCAGATTCATCCCGTTCTAGTTGCGTTGTGTTCCTAACAGATAGCCCTACAAAATAAGCATAAAAACAACCTTTTTTGAAGTGTAATCTTATTCAAAAATATTCAAGAAGTGTAAATGAGATTAAGCAAAGAAAGCCTTATCGAAAGGTGTCAAGCCAAAATTTGTTTTCTTGCTCATTTTTGTTCGAAATTGCACCATTTTTGCTTCTTTTTGCTCCAATAAAATTTCTTATACCTAAAACAGAAAAACATACAAAATACCTTCCTTTTAAAGTGTAATATCACCAAAAATGAGAAAAATCATATAGCAAAAACCGTAAATATTTTGGTACCTCACCTAATAATCTTCAAAAGCAGTCATATGATCAGATTGTCTCTTCATTTGCCATTCTAGATGCTTATATTAATGGAACATCTCATACATCCTATTCTTAAGAAGTTCAATCTTCTCAAATCAGTTAATATCCTCTCTAAACTCATTGGTAAATATCCATTGAAATAAGTTTGTGAATCCTTGTGCACAAACGTATCATTTCTCTCCAAACTATTGCTTCTATTCTCTATTAAATCTAGCAAATCTTAATCTCTCTTTAAATTTTTGGCTTTTCTGGTCAATTACTAAGGGGATACTCATTGGGGACTGATCCACTAAAAATTTGATAGCTTTTTAGTGCTATTTCATACCTATTTTTTATGGTATTGCACTTTAAAGAAGGGTATTTTTCATGATTTTATGCAGGTACAATGATTTCAGGCATTTGGAGCAAAATCAAGCAAAAAGGAGCAAATTTGAAGAAAAATGGTGGACATTTTGACCTAGAGCACCGAACGACACCCTATCCAGAGCCGGACTGCTCCCAAATCAAGAGAATTTGTGTATAATGACTGAAAATAACGCCGGACCTCGCCCTATAACTAATTCAACCAGATTCGATGTATTTGGTCGGATTTTGGAGGAGTTCTTGTGGGAACTGTTGAGAAAGTCGCTTCTGCACAAATTTAAACAAATTTGGAACCAAAATAAGGGAGTCTATTCAGTGTTTTCAGAGTCTTTCATTGTTCTTGAGTGGAGATTCCATTAGAGAGAGTTTAAGGATTAGTGTATTATGTGTTTTTCTACTAAGAAGCGTAGGAGGAGAGGAAAAGTGAGAGATTTCTACTTCTTTACTCATCTTAAGAGAGAATTTTGTGTTGTTGTGGAGAAATAAGAGAAGTCAAAGGAATTTCAAGAGATTCTCTTGGGTAAGAAATTGAGATAACTTGTATTTACTTTTCTTTGTTTGTATGATGTTGCTTTTATATATAGAATCCATCTTTTATCGTACTTTCCTCATGAGTCTTGGGTAGATTTCTCTGTCTTTCTTATTTTCATGTGATGTGTTAATTTTGTAAAATGGAAATGACATGAAAGGAAAATTTGTGAGGACATTTTCACTTCGAACTTCATTTACTTTTTGATCTGGCCAAATTAAATTTTAAAAACTTGTTGAGAAACATATGTTTCGAAGGACTATGAGTTCTACAATAAAAGTGAAGGTCACATTCAATGTCCATGAATGAGTGATGTAGTTGATGGGGGATGGGTTCAAATAAATAGTGAAATATATTTTGATGGGCGTAGAATTGGAGATTATAGAGTGACAGGTGAAATCCTCAATTTGGTCCTATGATTTGGAAACTAAAGCGAGAGTTAGCCTTCAAGCGATGGGAGGTGGGAGCTCCGTAGTGACAACTGGTATCCTCCCAGCCTAACCACAGATTTAGGGACTAAACCTAGGATTAGCAAATGTTCTTTATATTGATCAGAAGAGAATAAAGAATAGGAATGCTCCTATTTGGCACAATACAGTTGTATCACTGATCTACGTCACAAAACCATCACATTATCATTGGAAAGGAGAATGATTCTTTCTTGCAATTTGAACTTTTGTTATAAATTTAGTCTTGTGTTTGTTAATTGTGTTGGAAGAGAAGAACGAACTTTGGTGGAATTAATAACTGTTACTGTCTAAACATCTTTAATGTATTATTAAGTGATGCAATTGTGTTGTGATTGGAATATTAATTTTTGTGCTCCATTATAGAGTTTTTAATCCTCCTTATGGGATCGATAACCAGGACTCTACTAGAGCCATGTATTACTTTATAGAGTATATATATAAGTTCGTAAAATTTTGGCATTTAAAAAAGTCACACCAAGTTTTTAGCGTCATTGCTAGGGAGGTAACAGTAAATGTAAATTTGGTAGTACTCGAAAACTTATATTTGAATTACAAGTCATAAATGTGTGTTCTTGCTTATTGCTAGTGTCCTTATTTTGATTGTGTATGCGTAGATTCAAAACTGAAAATTTATTACCTTACGATTCTAATTGGAGTGTACTATTAAAAAGTTTCGAAAACAAAAGAGAGAACTTAGAAATTTAAATCAAATGGCCAACAATCTAAACAATCAAAGAATTGAAAAATGAAAACCAACCAAGACCGTTAAGAGATTATGCTAACCCAACATTAGATGAAATTCACTTAACCATCCAAAACCCTGATGTAGCTACTAATTCATTTGAGCTTAAACCTACTATTATCCAAATGGTACAAAATAATCAAATCTGTGGGACATCAAATGAAGATACTAATTTACATCTTGTGAGTTTTCTATAACTATGTGCTACATTTAAATATTATGGAGTGTCAAATGATGCTGTTAGACAAAGGCTTTTTCCCTTTTCATTAAGGGATAAAGCCAAAGCTTGGTTAAATTCGTTAGCACCTGGATCTATTAGAACTTGGGGAGAACTTTCACAAAAACTCTTATCAAAGTATTTTCTACCATCAAAGACTGCTAAGCATAGAAATGATATAACATCTTTCAGTCAATTTGAGGGAGAATCATTATATGAATCGTGGGAAAGATTTAAAGATCTTCTTAGGAAATGTCCATATCACGCTCTACCAGATTTATTAATAATTCAATCATTTTATAATGGATTGGTAGGATCTCTTAGATCAATTATAGATGCTACTGTCAGTGGATCAATATTGTAAAAACCTTTTGAAGAGGCTTATGCTTTAATTGAAGAAATGGCTACTAATAATTTTTAATGGCCTTCTAAATGGGTAAATCCTAAGAAAGTAGTCAGTATTCATGTTTTTGATGTTATAATTATGATAGTTTCTAAAATTGCTGCTCTTTTAAAGAAATAGATCGATACATAATGAATTATTTTCAAACACCCCCAGTGTTAGAGGAAAATTCATTAGGACAAAATATAGATGCTCAATCTTCATATGAACCTTAAATGCTATAAACAATTGACAAGGAAATCTTTATTCGAAATATTATAATCCTGGTTGGAAAAAGTACAAAAATTTAAACTAGAATAATAACAATAATAATGTTAACACTATTAATCCTCAGTGGAGGGACAACCCAGTGAACCCATTAGGAAACTTTAACAACCATGGAAATTTGAATTATAGCCCTTCTCATCCTCCTTGCTTCTATAATAATCCACAATTTAAGGAAAAAAAATTTTCTATGGAAGAAATGGTTCTAAATATGGGAACTCAATTACAAAGCCATTGAGCTGCAATTAAAAATATAAAAAATCAATTAGGACATATTGCTACTGCACTTAGCAATAGACCTTCAAGAACACCCCCTAAAAATGCTGAAGTAAGTCCAAAAGACCAACGTAAATAACAAATTAAGGCTATTCAATTAAGAAGAGGAAAAGAATTGGAAAAAAGGGTCCAAAAAGAAACTGAAGTTGAAAAAGAAAAGGTGGAAACTGAAAAAGAAAATGAAAATTTATATCTAGAATTAGAATATCCATTAAAACCAATGAAGATCACTGTAGAAAGACCACCACCACCATTTCCTCAAATATTAAAGCACGAGATAAAGGAAAACGATTTACTAAATTTTTAGAAAACTTAAGAAAGTTTTCTATTAATATTCCCTTCATTGATGCTTTAGAACATATGTCTGATTATGTTAAGTTTATGAAGGATATACTAAAAAAAGAGGAAGTTACTAGCTCATGATACTGTTACACTCAGAGAAGAGTTTAGTGCTATTATTCAGAAAAAGCTTCCTGATAAACTTAAAGATCCTGGTAGTTTTACTATCCCGTGTGCTATAGGTGAAAAATTCTACGGACTACTATTGTGTGGTTTGGGAGCTAGCATAAATCTTATGCCTCTATCAACCTTTAAGAGATTGGGAATAAGAGAATTTACACCAACTTCTATAACTCTCCAGTTACCTGATCGATCTATTACTCATCCTAAGGGGGTTGTAGAAGATGTTTTGGTCAAGTTTGAAAAATTTAGCTTTCCTGTAGACTTTCTTATCTTATATATGGAAGAAGATAAGGAAATACAAATTATCTTGGGAAGACCATTCCTAGCTACAGGAAGATCTATGATTGATGTTCAAAGAGGAGAATTAACTATGAGAGTAAATGACCAATGGGTACATTTAACAATTCAAAGTCAATGAAATATCCCTCAATAGAAAAAGAGAATGAATGCTTTAGAATGGAAATATGTGATTATTTGAAAGAGGAATATTTCAAAGAAAAAATTTGAAGAGAAAATAGAACAAGAAGATCTGAAAAACAAGACTCATGATGAGATAAAAGATTATTATGATGAGACTGATAATGAAGAAATAGAATATGTTCAGGAAAAATTTGAAATGTTTGATTCAATGGAACCTGAAAACAAAAGTTTAGTTCCATCTATTGTGAAACCTCCGGAACTTGAAATGATAACTCTTCCAAAGCATTTAAAGTATGCATTTTTAGGGGAATCATTAACATTACCAGTTACCGTATCTTCAGATTTAAATG
This sequence comes from Papilionanthe hookeriana x Papilionanthe teres, assembly GCA_022702705.1. Taxonomy (NCBI): domain Eukaryota; kingdom Viridiplantae; phylum Streptophyta; class Magnoliopsida; order Asparagales; family Orchidaceae; genus Papilionanthe; species Papilionanthe hookeriana x Papilionanthe teres. The sequence continues at coordinate 92,703,998 of CM040423.1, read as the reverse complement.
AGTTACACGAACAAAAATTATTGGATATGTTAAAGAAATCTAGAAGAGCTTTTGGTTTGACTTTAGTTGATAACAAAGGAATTAGTCATTCTATTTGTATGCACAGAATTTTATTAGACAATGAATATAAACCTAGAGTTGATCCGCAAAGGAGAGTGAACCAAATGATGAAAGAAGTCGTAAAGAAATAAATATTAAAGTGGTTAGATGCTGGAATCATCTATCCCATTTCTGATAGTGCTTGGGTAAGTCCAATTCATTTTGTTCCTAAGAAAATATGAGTGACAGCTGACATAAATGAAAAGAATGAAATTATTCCAACAATGGTTGGCGAATCTGTATTGATTATAAAAAATTGAACGCCACCACCAGAAAAGATTACTTACCTTTACCTTTCTTAGACCAAATGTTAGACAGACTTGCTGGGCACAAGTATTATTTCTTTTTAGATGGATATACAGGTTATCACAAAATACCTATGTTGACCTCATTTTTGATGAGGTCTTCTCTTCCCTCTTTAGTGCTTAGGATCTAGCCTTAGGCTTTTCCTTTGACTATCATAGATGACTAGAATTGGGACCCATCCTTTAGAAATCTAAACCACTTCTTGTCTCCCTGCAAACCCCACAAGCTTGATTGTAGACCCCTAATCACCTAGAGGGTTGAAATCAAAAGTGAAGGTTTAAAGGATGAGTTCCCCATAGGACTCTTTGGCCTTAGGACCACACTGGGTAGCTTGGTCTGGTGAGGGTTGACTTACAAACTCACTACACTCATACTCTACAATTTCACACACACAATCCAAATCCTAAAACCACACCCATACCCAACTTGACTCCTTGACTCATGTAGGTAATTCATATGGATGGACCTTAACCCCTAAGCCCCTAGCTAAGAGGGTTAGGAACAACATAGTGAATGCCTCAAATGAGTCCTCTCATGGCTCATATAGGCTTAACATGGCTTCATGGCTTCATGGCTCAAACAAAGTGATTCCATTTCACTCATATTTGATCAATCTTCTTTTTTTCAAAATTTCAATTTTTGACCACGGGGACCTTACACCTATCAAACCTACCAAAAGCCCTTAAAATTGCCCAAATCCTCCAAAATTTCCAAATCACCCAAAATTCCCCAAAATTAGCCCTAAACATTTCCTCACCAATCAAATTTATCATCCATAGTCAAAAATACCAAAGATTCCAAAAATACCCCCCAATACCCTTCAAATACCCAAAATGCCCCTCTTAGCCAAAAAATCCAAAAATTCAGGAAATTCCCAGAAAATTCCAGAAAATCCCAAATATTTCCAATTTCATTTTTTCCAACTACACCATGGACCAATTTTGTCAATTTACCCTACTTTTTCCAAAACCCCCAATTTGACCCATTCTTAACCCAAATGAACCCAATGTCAAACCAAACCCCCCAATTGACCCCAATTTTGGTCCAATTCAATTCTAAACTTCAATTCAATATCCCCAATATCAATTTAGACCAAATACAATTCCACTTTGATTGAGATTTGGATTCAATTCCAATTTGGAGCCTAAAGCCCAATTTTGACCCATGACCTAAACTTGACCCAATTTGACCCAATTCAACTCCAATTGATCTCAAATCTTCCCCAAACCTTCCTAGCATCCCCACAAACAAAAAACTAACATGATTTGCCCAAAATTTGGACCCAAACCCCACTCAAATTTAACCCAAACCAAAAAGCCCAATTTTGACCTAAACCCAAACCTAACTCAAATAAGCCCAAGTCCCAAAACCAAAACCCAACAAAAGTTGAAACCTCCTTAAAACACTCCCATAAAAATTTTCCAACATTAATTTTACATCAATTTCAACCTTAGCCCAACATTGGCCCAAATTAGCCCAATTTGACCTACATTGGCCCATTCACCAAATCAACCCAAATTCAACCCAATTCAAACCCAAACCACCTCAAATTCATTTTAAATCACTCATGACACATCCCTAGACTAAACCCAACATTTCTTTAGCCCAATACTTTACAAGATTTCCACTTACCAATTTGTTTTTAAACTTAAAAGCCCATCCCCTTAAACCATGCTAAAAGCCCACCTTTACCTAATTTTAAAAAAGCCCAAACCCATCCTAAAGCCCACACTACAATTTCATCTTATCTTCACTCAATTAATATCACTCCCTAAGTGCTAAATCCATCATGAAAATCAAACCAAGATGGTATTATGCCAAATCCCATCAAATAACCCCAAAATTTTAAAAATTTCATAAACCCTTTTCCATGAAAGTTGACTTGACTTTTCCCAAGCCAAATGTGAGCCATGAACAAGCCATTCTCAAGCCACATGAAGCCATGGGGCTTTGACTTGTCATTAGACCACTTATGGCAAGAAGAGGGGGTTCTTTCTTAAACCTCCCTTAAACCTTTTTAACCTTATTTATGCTACACACTAAACCATGTTTAGCCACCTCACCATGGATAAGGACTTCACTACCCCAATTCAGCTGACCCAAATGATTCTCCCTCAGCACAAGGTCAAGCCTTGGATGGTGAACCTAGCCCAAATTCATGAGTTGAACCAAACCAAGCCGAAATGAGCCTTCTCCCATTCCATTTAAAGCAAACTCCTTTACACATGTCCATGGCCAATTGACTGCACTAAACCCCAGCTCTGACCCACCTGAACCTGAGGTTGACCCATGTCTGCCGGCCAGCCACCTGGATCACCGGAAAACACCACACCCGAGAGCTCACATGTGAGCCAACATTGAAATTCCCCCTTGCCGAGTTGCCCCAAGTGCGATGGCCACCATGGCTATTCTTCTCTTGCATGCAGAGCACTCGATCCCAAGCCCTAACTCCTCCCGGGAGGCCCTACACCCTCTCCTATTTAAACACCACCTCCTCTCGGCCATGGGAGGTGCTGAAACAAACCTTAAGGAAACTCGCCAAAATTGTTCCAGATTACTCCCAACACATGAGAACTTGATCCCCATTGAAATCCCCCCGTCATTTCCTCTCCGCGAGCTCGATTCTAGAGTCGAAATCCAAGCCCAAAACCGGGACACTTCTCCACAGTGGACCAATCCCCAAATTGATTGGTCCTACACCTTCACCAGACCAAGAGAAGAGGTTTCCCCCTAAAAGCCCCCTCTCCGGGCCAGCCATTGCTTCTAGCCTCCAAGCTTTGTGATCGGCTGTGGGCACTTTCATACCTGGACAATTCATCAGGCCAAGGGACTTCATCTGGAGCTTGCTTGGACCCAATCAAATGTGACACAACTCTCAGATCGAAGCTTCACTTCTCTGAGCAAAGGTATGGACTCACTCTTCTTCCCGAGCGTCCAGAGATTCTCCAATTATTTTGAATCAATTTCAATGCATATTTACCATATGGATGTGTTCGTCTCTTCAAGATGAATCCATAGAGCATAAGAACACAAAAATCCGTTGAGAATCGAGTGAGAAATTAGGGTTAGAAGGTTGACGATCACGGGTTCACACCAGTCGTAGACGATGACCAAGAGCCGTCGGATCGCGTGTGTATTGAGCAGACGGTCAGGATCGCGTTGGATGGAGCAACAGAACGTGAACCACGAGCCGCGAGGCATCCCAGTCAGATGGCGGCGCGGAATCAAAAGACGATGCGTGGAGCTTCGGAGATGCCGAGGTTGACGCGACGCCGCGTGGATAAGTAGGAAATTAGGATTTTTCTTATTTATTTAATTACCAGAACTTTGAAAATCCATAACTTTGTGTAGAAAAATCCTAAAAATAAAATAAAAATACTCTCTTGCTCAGTGAACAGAGGAGAATAATGTTGAAAAGAAATCATGTAATTTCATTAAGTATTTTATTTTTAATTATTTATTTACTCTTTGAACTATATCAATTCTCCATGCATATAGGAAATTCACCATGGCATGAAACCATAGGGCTTTTGAAGCCTCTGAACTTGGGAACATTCCCTGAATTTTCCAAGGTCAGAGGCCATTCCTATGAGAAGTTATTGATTTTTCAAATTCATGTTGTCGTTTTGAGTATTTTAATTCCAATAATTAGCATGCTGAGAAATAAATTCTAGAAAAATTTGGTGATGTTTCTTATGACTAGAATGACCTAGGAAGAATATTTTTTGAGCTAATTCATTCTGAACAACTCTAATTGGCTTAAACACTCCAAAGTGAACCTTAATTAATTAGGGCTAACCATTCATCAAATTAACTTAAGAACAATTCTCCACTGTCCTTTAGGGATAGGAGAACATCACATAAAAATTTGAAAACAATTGGACTTGATTGACCCCACCAAATGGGTTGATTAAGCCTCTTAAGTAATAATGAATAAAATTAAACTTTAAAAATTTATAACTCACAAAATGCTTTTCAAAAATTCAAAAAATTGGTTTTGGAGCCTCTCTGATATCAGAGGAATTTAGGAAAATTAAAATTATAATTTTCTAAAAAAGTTGATTTTTATCAATGTTTTAATAATTTTAATAATTAAAAAATAATGAAAATCATAAAAATATTAAAAATCACCAAAATGTCATGTTTTGAATTCTAAACACTTAGGAACAAACTAAATATTTTTCTTAAATCCCTAGGATAAGATATCGAATTTTAAAGATTTAATGTAATTTTTATTATTAAAAATGTATTTTTTTAACCTTTTCACTAAAATAATTCTAATAAATCAAAGAAAAATAAAAAAATTATAAAAATTGGTTTCTGGTTTCTCTGATATTAGAAAGATTTTTGAAAAATATAAAATTCATTTTTTAACCTTTATTTTATTTTTAAATTAATTAATACTCCAAAACTCAAAATAATTATAATAAATAAACTAAAATTCAAAAAATTACCGAAATTTGTCCAAATGGTCCTCTGGTCATTAGGAATGCCCCATAATTTTCTTAGGAGCAGAAGAATTTCCTTGGTCATGTTATTGAATTTCCCTTGAAAAACCCCTATTTTTCATTAAAAATAATTACATAAATAAATTAAATACTGAAAAATCACATTCTCTCCTCTAATGTCTTAATTGACATGTAAGTGAGGTTACATAAAAATTTCAAGTTCATTTGAGCTTAATTTAGTGAGTTATAGAATTAGTAAGCTTGGAGGGCAAAATGGTAATTAAAATTTTCAACCATTAATTAAAATTTTAAGATTAATCAAAAGGGAAGGGTAAAATATTTGATTTTAAACTGATTTTGGATGATTGAAACCTAAATAGTTAAGGGTAGAAACCCACCAATCCTTTTAAGAATAATTAAAGTAAGCCTTAATTAATTAATTAATTAAATTTGGAAGATTAATAAAAAAAATTGAAATTATAAAGTAGGGATATTACTTAAGAAGATGTTTATTCTTTAATTCAAAAATCCCTAAATAAATCACTTCAATAATACTTAATTCTTAATTAAAAGATTAAAATAACAATCTAAATTAAAATTAAATTAAAATTAAATTAAAGTAAATTAAATTAAATTTAATTAAACTCAAATCAAATTAAATTAAATTAAACTAAATTATAAATAAAATTAAATTAAAATTAAATTAAATTAAAATTAAATTAAATTAAAATTAAATTAAATTAAATTAAATTAAAATAAAATAAAATTGAAATTAAATTAAATTGAAATTAAATTAAAATAAAATTAAATTGAAATTAAATTAAATTGAAATTAAATTTAAGTTAAGGTAAATTAAATTAAATTAAATTGAATTAAATTAAATTAAAATCATTTAATAACAAACATAAATGAAATTATTAAGAATTAAACATAAAATAACTTAAACACTATTCCAAACTTAAAATGATTTTTTATAATTAAATCAAAATTAGAATTAAATCATTAAGTTTAAATCATCAAAATACTTAATAACTTGATTTGCCCTTTTAAAGCTCTTATTATTATAACTCTTAAATGAAATATCAAGTGAAGTATTACCTCACTTATAGGATATTCAAATGTTCTAAGTTCACTGAGCAAAATAATAACATTTAAACTCTCGGATGATTAATTCACTTGTATAATTAAATTCTCTTGGACTTAAAACGATCCTAGAAATATTGAAAAGATGTTTAAGACTCGTCTTAAGCACTTCCTCAATATGATAGGATATTTATAAGAATAATTGAACTTAATTGTTCTTTGATGAAGAAAATTGTCCTTAAACCAAAACACAAGAACCTAGACGTCATATGAGATGACTAGCTATAGGATTAGGACTTTGATAGACAACCAAAACCTTTCCCTTAGCTTTACCTATGTACTTGATGAAACATTTAAATGCCTTAACATGTGTTTTAAGTGTAGCTTGGGACGACGGGAAGACCCTTCAGGTATGCTTTTGTTTTATTGCAATTTACTTTATTGCAAATGCACTTTACCTTTCTTGCATGATAAACAACTGTTGCATGAAAACCAAAACCTTTAGGGTAGTCCCTGAATTGAAACCAAAACTAAATTAAAAGTCATTACAAGATAAAAATCACCGCCACAACATTTCAAAATATAAAAACAACTCAAAATTTAATCACAAACAGAACATAAAACTACAATTGCAACTAAATTAAAACGTCACGTTGAATGATCGGGAATACCTCGGATGATGTAACCCACGTGTTGCTAATGGGATTTCCCACGGTCTAAATGAAAGTGTGGAACTCATTCAGTTGAGTTTAGCAAATTCATCTGGACTAAGTGAATTCAATGAAAATAACGGTGCTGGGATGACGGAACCGTGGGATCTTAATCGGTTCTGTTCTAATAACTTTAAGATTTGTTTTAACTAAAACACTAAAAATACTTGGACTTTAAGATTCCTAAAACCATACTCTTCTCTTCTCTTTTGATTACAATCTTCTAAAACTAAACCTCTGCAAAAATAAGGAGCTCGGAGCATGGTGGGCAGCACGGCCATCGTCATCAGCAAAACCTGAGTCTACTTCAACAAAACTTTCTTAGAATTAAATAACCAAGCCATAGGATTTCGAGGTAGTTTGCCTAGTGTAACATAAATCCTCAACTCTCCGTTAGGCATTTGCATGATCGTGTCATGTAAATTAAGCCCTAACCGGTCTTAGGACTCCGAGGTAGTCGTTTGGTACGACATAAACCCTCATATCTTCAATGCTATTTGTATGATTTTATCATACAAATATAAGTTCAAATTAATTAAAATTGGAAAGATTGAAATTTCAGATAATATTAGGATTTTCTTAAATCTGAGCCAAACAATAGGATAGTTTGGGAAGTTGTCAAGATTCTTCTTGGATCTTCAGCTTCTCCTACTCCTCTTCCATTGGACTCCTGAAAATAACTGTTCTAAATTTGATCCATTCCCTATTGAAATTTCCAAAATCCAATCCTTTGAAAACATTAAACTTTGAAATTCTTGAGAGCAAAGTCACTGATCATTATCGAGAGTTTTCTTAAATGATTCACTTCATTTAAGATGTAATTAACTATAGGGGCTTGCCCTTATAGGAACTTTAAGAACCCGAGTAATATAAACCTCGTTTAATTCATTTATATTAAGCGAGGGAATTTGTCGGCTTATAAAATTGGTTCGCAGACCAAACGGATGTCACAAATCTTCTAGTTTATTTAATCGAGCCTAATCGTCAAGCAGTGTGCCTATTCTTCGGGATAGATACACGGTTTGTGGTGCGGTGCTCGTTTATATAAACTATTTGAGATGTGAGATCGGTTTGATTTCATATCTTAAAATTTTTCAAATTTAAAATTATTTTCAAAAATCAAATACTACTTTTCAAATTATTTATTTAAATTAAATTAAAAATTCGCCAACAATTTCTGTAGGCGACCCCCTTTTCAAAACACATAACCTAAAAATATGCCGACAACTTCTGGCGACTCTGCTAGGGAATAGTTCCTCTCTCCATTTTGATCAAATGACTTTGCTTTCATAAATCGGTAGTGAGCCCGTGCCCCTAGTGGACCAAACTACCATTCTTCCGTTGGAATACCCCATTCATTTCTGTCTTGAACGAGTATAACCAACTTCTCTCGGATTTAGGAGCCACTGTTTAGACACCCCTAAACGGAGAGGTTCCGAGATCCTTTTACCTCTTTTCTGAGGTGGGGTGGACCCCCAATAGGTGTTAGTTTAGGAGCAGTCCTTCAAGTCGAGAAGTCTTGCATAAGACTTTCTCTTCCTTTCCAATTCTGAATCGGGTTCCTTACCTTTTCTTCACCTTTGAATATTCTATTCCTAATAAACAAATCCTCTAATGAACGACTCTTTTAAACTATAACTCCTTTTTATAAATACATGAACAAACATGTGTTCGGACTCTTTTCAATTCCTTTCTTTTCGTCCCGATGAGAAGAAGCATAACTTGGGACTGACAATCGGAATCTACCTTGCAGAAAATGTCTGCCCCAAAGCTGATTTTCTCCTTCACTAATGGACTGGACTTCGCTGTTTACTAGGATGAGCTGCCCAACAATGGGATCATCCGTTTCGGATAAGGATTTGAGAACACAAATGTCAAGATCACTGACATTACCCTTTTCACACTTACAGACAAAGTATCTGAAACTGAAAGACCTTTGATCGAGTTTAACCTCAAGTCAACTCAAGAGTTCCCTCCCCTGCAAAGGGTTCCAGCTGAGAAGAATACTACTGTCCATAGGAGGACTGTCATCTCTACCCCCACTGGTCTAGTCGTCTCTGCACCTACCCCGGCTTCCGCCAAACTAAAGGGGAAGGAAATTCAAATTTGTAACGAGCATGTTACCGTGGAGGGTACAGACTTCCGTACAAGACCTTCTGTTTTCGAAATTGGGTCCAGCTCAAGGGTTCCACCCCTAACACGGACTCAAAGAAGGAACAGAGGTAGGAAGATTGCCAGAAAGGCCAGAGCTGTCGAAGTTTCTTTCTTGGAAGAAATCCTTGAAAATACACCACTACCTGAGTACATACCATTACCTGATTATACACCGCTTTTGGAAGGAAGTAGATTCCATCCCCTTTCCACCGCAGCTGACGAGGAAAATGTCCGCAAGATTGCTTCTACATTACCTCGACCCGCATACTATAGCGACAGCCGAAAGAAAAGGGCTAGGATTACACCATTTGCCCGATTGCAGACTGTGATAGAAAAATTAGCAAAGAATGAGAGATGTCCTGTATCAGAAATTTTAAGAAGAATAGGGCGGGTACCAGCCAAGTCCTATCTTGGGCCGCGAATAGAAAACGTTAGCGCCGTAGAGAAACCGAATAAAAAGATGAAAGCCAGTCCACCTGTTATTGTTTCAGGATTACAGATCAGGGAGGATACCACCTTCCAGCATTCAGCCGACAGACCATCCGGTCCTAGGCCTTCTGCTGCTACAAGGATGGTATGACGTCCTACTACCGGTCAATTAAGACCAAAACAATGACCAGAAAAGGAAAGTCTCATCAGAAGACTCGAGTCAGAAGAAAGTGCTACTGTAATAAAGGGGACTCCCGGAAAGGAAGTTCAACAACCATCACGAGAAAACTGTGAAACTGTATGAAAAAGACCATATGAGGACGCTATGGAAAAGCTAAGAACCGACATTCAACGATTAGCAAGAGAAAGAGAAGAAAAGTTTGGAGATGAAGTTGACTCGTCGGAGTTCATGGATGACGAATATGTGGAGATCAACATGGTTGAGACATGAGCATCGTCAGCTTCGCCAGGTGCCCCAGCAGCTGCGGAAAGAGATGAACCGGAAGCATTAAGAGCAAAAATTCGAGAAAAAGATGATACAATCTCTCAAATGGCAAAAAGGATGGAAGAGATGGCTGCAGCTCTAGCCACTCTTCAGAGTCAGGTTCAACCCCAAAGAGAAACACCTCCAAAAGTTATTCATATTACAGACGGAGGAAAAGAGATTACATCCATTAACGGAGATGATCAGCCAAAGAAGGATTCTACTCAGAACATGATTCCAGAGAAGGACATCAAGAACATGGTGGAACAGCAGGTGTGAGAGGCCTTAGAAAACTCTAAGAACGGAGCATCTATTCAGACAGGTAGACCTTATCCCGAAGATTTCGATGCGATACAATACCCAAAAGGCTTCGTACCACCTCTCGTTCAAGACTTTTGATGGTACCGAAAATCCTCGACAAGCATGTTGCACATTTTCGTGCTAGTTGTTGTTACGCCAGGTGAAGTGACGCTTACTCTTCCGATAATTCGTCGCACGACTCGTCGTGGATCACCTTCGATTGGTATGCGTAGTTACCAAATGGTTCGGTGAAAACATTTACAGAATTGGAAAATCTCTTCGTGAAACGGTTTGCCGGAGCTCAGCACCATATCATCATCGGTGACTTAGTGGTGGAGAAACAAAAACCGAATGAAACTTTAGTGGATTACATACTTCGATGGAGAAATCTAAGCATGAAGTGTGAGCCACAGCTACAAGAACAACATGCAGTCGGTATCCTGCTTAAAAGCATTCACGGCCCGATAGCACTTCTCCTTAAGGGATTCACGATTAAGACTTTTGAGAAGTTGTTAAGCAAGGCCAGAAGCTTGCAAGAGGAAGCAAAACAACTAAGTTTCGTCGATAAAAAAGATAAGTAGAAGCCTACGAAGATATTCGAAAAGAAATCCGGGATCGTCGCGGCAATTGATAAGGGCAAACAGCCGATGCAAATACAGCCGGAGCAAAAGCAGCCCAGCTATCAAAAACCTCAGCAGAACTACCAACAACCTCAACCTGGTTATCAACCAACTCAAAAAAATGAGCAACCGCCTCGCCCACAGCACACGTTAAAGGAGCTCATAAATAGAGAATATCCATTCAAGAACGAGGCAGTGCCAAAGATGTTCCGCATTTTGATGAAGACTTCGGATTTTCAACTGCCAGAACCCAAGAAGCCGGAGGAAGACAACAAGAAAGACCATCCCAACTACTGCCCTTACCACCAGATGATTGGACATAAGATAGAGGACTGCATCACCTTTAAAAGTTGGCTTGACAACAATCTCCGAAAAGGGAACATAACGATCCCGAAGGAATACATGAAAGAACCCCATAAAGGAGGTTCTGTCAATGTTATTTCGACGGATCCCATTGTTCCGATAGACCCTTACACGACCGATGATGGATGGAGTACCGCTTAGACGAAGTCATCGAAGAAAATTTTGGATAGCATCCAGGCCGCTTCGGAGTATACTTCAACTCAGAGTTTGAAACCTGTCAAGCCGGCGCTATCGCTTGCAATTGAAGAACCGTCCCAGGAAGAAAAGATCATAGAAAAGAAGAAGATCATAGAAGAAGAGAAGACCGAGGCTCCTGAGGCTAGACTAGGGGCTGCTTATCCTAGGATGGTTGTTTCCGATTCGGGGGAAAAATTCCTCGAACCTCTGACTCTGTATGATTATTTGCTCGCTCCGGCAGGATCTTATAATGATAATAGTTATGGCGTTGGCTACGTTTTGACTGTTTCTAACGATTACGTAACTAACGACAACCAATCTAATCCGGACCCCGATTTCGATACCAATAACAATTCTCAAATCATACACAACCTCGACAATCACGATGACAAATAAGATATTCATCAAGAAGGCTACGAAAGTTCAACAAGCAATGAATCTATTTATGAATTCCAAGGAACTCCAGTCACAATAGAGTTAGAGCCTTCAGATTCTGAAGCAACCCCAGAAGAACCTGTCATACCAATTCAAAAGGAGACACCTGTAAATTCAGTACCATACTCAAAAGAAATCACAGAAGTCAATTTAAGGAGCGGAAGGGTTCTACCTCCAAGAATGGATCCAAAAGACAAAGGAAAGCAGGTGGTTGTTCAGGAAGAATCAACCCCAGCAGAAGAATCGCCCATTCGAGAAGAAACTGAGACACATGATAACAAAGTGGACTATAACGTGCTAGCCCATCATAGGAAACTACCAGCCAAACTGAGCATCTACGACGCTCTCATCTTATCAAAAGAGATGAGGGAAGCTCTGATCAAGGCCTTACTTGACCCAGAGATTTGTTTAGCTCAGATGGCCGGAGATTCCTTAGACGAGGTTTGCTCGTTAAAGGAACAGCGAGGTGTTACCTTCACAGACAGTGATCTACTACTTGGGATAGCTGATCACAAGCGACCATTGTACATTTCAGTTACAATCAGAAAATTTGCACTCTCCAGAGTATTGGTGGATCCACGAGCATCGATCAACATAATGAATCTCCGGACACTAGCATACTTGGAAATTGATGCTCGCGAGCTTGAAGCGTACAAGATGTTACTAAGAGGATTCAACCAGAAAGGAGAAAGAGCACTTGGATCAATAACACTGTTAATGAAGACCAGTGACTTAGCAAAGACAACCGCAAAATTCCATATAATTGATTCTGAAACATCGTTCAACGCACTACTAGGCCGACCATGGATACATGAGAACCGGATGGTATCGTCGTCTCTGCATCAATGCATAAAATACTACGAAGGAGGAGAACAGTGCATTAAAGGTGATTTGCAACCTTTCTCCGTACATGAGATTGGAATCCATGAAGATGCAGCTTATTACGCACCTCCGAAGAAGACGATCTTCTCCAGAAACACCGTGCCAAATGAAGCAAAAGATATTCGAGATGATAAAGAACCTAAAGTTCTAATCCAACAGTCACTCACCACTCCCTTACGGCGAGATGGTGAAGGTTTCTCCAGAACTCGCATCCGAGGTCGAGGCCGGGGACAAGGTCGTGGAAGAGACACTGGGACAGTTGGACAGAAAAAGCCGATGATCAACATTGATTGGGAAAACAGCTCTGAGGAAGAAGAGGAAATCAAGAAAGAAGTAGCTACAGTAAACAAAAAGAAACCACAATTCAAGATTTCTCTCGAAGATGAAAAGAACGAAGAATACAAATCGATGTACGAGAAGATTAACCACTATGTGCACACTATGGCCCTGACCCCGATCCAGTCTAATAAGATCGAGGGTATGGTGGTTAAGGAAGTGCATGGCGGTGGTGCTAAACCAATCAAATTTTACCATGGTACTTCTTCTTCCAATAATGAAAAAGATGTACAATTTGAAGATGTCACTTCTTCCTAATTAATGGAATTACCTTTTGAGTGGTACTCTCCCTGTGTTCAAAATTTAATTCAACGTGGTGTCTTACCTCGACAATGGACAAATGGTCAATCACAACATTTTTAAAGACTATGGAACAATGCCGGTCGGCCTCCCAATTCAAAACATGGTCTCGGATTCGGCACAGTAGGTTCAGTTGACGATACAAAATTTTACTTGGTTGTCACTTGCAAGCCTAATAAAGACTGCTTGGAAGCTTCAGAGGACCTCGAAGATCTACCAATCGGAGATGCTCCACCAGAATTCAAAGAAGAAATCAAATCTACAATAGACGAGTTAATGAAAGTTAACTTAGGTACTGGCGAAAATCCTAGACCAACCTTTGTTAGCTTCTAACTCAATAAAGAAGATTTCGAGGAAATGGTCAAGCTATTAATGGAATTTAAATACTGTTTTGCTTGGAGTTACGATGAAATGCCAGGATTAGCTCCAGAAGTCGCAGTTCACAAGCTAGGAGTGGATCCTACTTCCGTTCCAATCAGACAAGCTTCCAGAAGAATGCGTCTAGAAATTGAACAACAAGTAATAACTGAAGTTAAGAAGCTAATAGATGCTAAATTTGTCCGTGAAGAACAATACCCTACTTGGCTAGACAATGTGGTACAAGTCAGGAAGAAGAATGGTCAGATCAGAATCTGTGTAGATTTCAGAGACTTGAACAAAGCATGTCTGAAGGATGAATTTCCACTACCAATCCCAGAATTGATGATCAACATTGCTTCGACACATGAAATATTCTCTTTCATGGATGGATCTTCAGGATACAACCAGATAAAGATGACACCAGAAGACGAAAAGCTCACAGCTTTCAGAACACCTATCGGAGAATATTGCTACATAGTAATTCCATTCAGACTAAAGAACGCAGGAGCAACCTACCAAAGAGTAATGACAAAGATTTTTGATGAGCTCGATCACAACCAAGTTGAGTGCTATGTGGATGATGTGGTCATCAAAAGCAAACTGAAGGAAGATCACCTGTATGATTTGAGAATTGTCTTCGAGCGACTAAGACAATACAAGCTTAAAATGAATCCCTTAAAATGCGCCTTCGGTGTCACCTCCGGGAAATTCTTAGGATTTGTTGTCCTACATCACGAGATTGAAATTGATCCGGAAAAGATTAAAGCTATCTTAGAAAAGCCGCCTCACAAAACCTTAGAACAACTACGATCCTTTCAAGGGAAGCTGTCATATCTTCGACACTTTATCTCGAACTTGTCAGGTAGGTGTCAGCCCTTCTCGGCATTAGTTAAAAAGGATGCCAAATTCGTTTGGGAAGAGAAATGTCAACGGGTCTTCGAGGACATCAAGCAATACTTAATGACAACTCCTGTCTTAGCAGCCCCAGTCTCAGGTAGATCGTTGATACTTTATACCGCGGCTCTAGACGACTCCCTTGGAGCCCTGCTAGCCCAGGTCAATGATGAGGGGAAAGAAAATGCTCTCTACTACTTAAGTCGTCGTTTGATTCCGATGGAAGTAAAGTATCCTCCAATTGAGAAGCATTGTTTGGCCCTGATCTTCGCCGCACAAAAACTCAGGCAATACATGCTCTCTCATAAGGTCAACCTTATCTCGAAAGTTAATCCATTGAAATATTTGATGACCCGTCCAACACTTTCTGGCAGGCTTGCCAGGTGGTTGATGATACTATTGCAATTCGATATAACTTTCGTGCCTCTTCATGCCGTAAAGGGACAAATCCTAGCGGATTTCCTTGCAGCACACCCTTTGCCGGCAGAATCGCCTCTCAATGACGACTTGCCAGATGAATAGATAATGAACCTAGAAGACACTGATGATAAACGTTGGGAACTATACTTCGACGGAGCATCCTCAGCACAGAAAGACAAAGAATTGCAAATGATAGTGCCCGGTAAGGCAGGAATCGGACTAATCTTTATAACACCGGAGCGGGGGATGTTAAGATACTCCTACCATTTAACAGAGCCGTGCACAAACAATGAGGCAGAATACGAGGCCCTCATAACAGGATTAGAACTGACCATCCAGATGGGAATAACAGATATCAACATCTATGGAGATTCTCAGTTGATCATTCAAGAGGTCGTAGGATAATACATAATCTTAAAGCCAAGACTCGAGCACTACTTTCAGTATGCCATGAAACTGTTGGAACAAATTTCGAATGTAACAATCTACAAGATCACCAGAAGAGAAAATGCTCTCGCGGACGCGTTAGCCCGCCTTGCAAAAGAATTTGCCTGCTTACAAGATGAGTCAGTTGAAGTGTTAGTTTAGGGACGACAGGTCCTATCACAGCTCGACATGGATATGATACAGAAATCAGAAAAAGCAGAGGAATCAGTTGAAGCAGTGAAAAACACAGAAGATTGGCGTTAGCCGCTAATAGAATACCTGCAAATAGGGAAATTACCAGACGATAAGTCATTAACACATCAAATCAACAAAAGAACTCTGTCTTAGGCATTAATCAACAATACATTATACAGAAGGTCTTTTGATCAGATGTGGTTAAGATGTCTGAGCGGGTCTGAGGCTCGTGAAATTGTCAAAGAAGTGCATTCAGGACTTTGTGGCGCTCATCAGTCGGGCCCGAAAATGAAAATGAAAATTAAAAGACTAGGGTATTACCGGCCCTTGATGATGACCAACCGCATGAAGATTGCCAAAAGTTGTCACCGGTGCCGAGTACACGGAGTGGTTCTACACCAACCTCCAAATGTGCTACATCCGACAATTGCATCGTGGCCATTTGAGTGTTGGGGCATGGATATAGTGAGTCCGATAGAACCGCCTTCTTCAAGAGGACATCACTTCATCCTTGCAACTGACGTACTACTTTTCTAAATGGGCGAAGGCGGTCCACTCAGAGAAGTAAAGGTACACCATGTGCTACAGTTTTTCAAGAACCAAGTCGTCTACCGTTTTGGGGTACCGCGCAAAATCATTTCAGATAATGGGTCTGCATTCAGAAGTATAAAAATCAACAATTTTGTCAGGAGACATGGAATCGACTGGCGATACTCAACAATCTACTACCCAAGAGCAAACGGCTTGGCCGAGGCTTTTAATAAAACTCTCGTTCAAATCTTAAAGAAAACTTTGAACGACAACAAGAGAAATTGACACGAGAAGTTGTTAGAAGCCTTATGGGCCTACAGAACAACCTTCAGGACTCCTACTCAGTCTACACCTTACACTTTAGTGTACGGGTCCGAGGCAGTGTTACCATTGGAAGTCCAACTTCCATCACTCAAGATTGCAGTTGCAAATAAAATTACCACAGAAGAAAATGCCAGATTACGACTGGAAGAACTAGAAAACTTGGAAGGAAAAAGACTTGCAGCGCAACAAAATTTGGAACTGTACCTAGCTAAGATGATCCAGGCCAATGATAAACTGGTCCGCCCAAGAACTTTCAAAGTTGGTAACTTAGTTCTTGTTCTCAGAAGACCTATTCTTGCACATAGCAAAATAGGAGGCAAATTTGAACCAACTTGGGAAGGACAGTTTGTGCTCAAGGCAGTCTACTCAGGAGGCTCCTACCAACTTGTGAATTGCCAAGAAGAAAGACAAATGCTTCCAATCAATGGATGATATTTAAAAAAGTATTACGCAACCTGATGTTTCAAAGGGTGGCCTCTAAAATAGAGTCCTATCCCTAGAAACACGGTTGAGACAATCACTTTGTGATTGGGTCCGAACCAAAAAAAACACAAAAAAATAAATAAATAAAAAATGTACTAAAAAAATACGTGAAATCATAATAATAAAGTTTTACCCTTCCGTTCAAATCAAATCTTGTTCCTGATCTTTCTTCATCTTTTCCTACTTCCTTAAAAATTAATATAAGTGAATAAAAATCTTCGGTGATAAATATTTTCTTAATGTTCTTGTTCTTAGTACAGCCCCTGATCCTTTCCTTGTCTTTTGTGCAGGGAAATGTCGAACGGGTAGTTGGCCCTAAACTTTAGAAATGGCGTGAGTCTCGCACTCGATGAAAAGAGGGTGAAGGATGGAGCAGTGATAGAAATTGACTCGGAATTCACACCAGCTGGCTTACAATACGAAGAAAATGATTGGATCCCAGTTGATCGAGAAGAACTTCACAGCCAAATAGTGATGAAAGTGGGTGGCCCGAGCCACCAATCCAACAACAAGAAAAGAAAAACAAAAGCCGCAGAAGATAAGAAAATTATGTCCGTGGTTGCTATAGTAGAAGGTGGGCTTGTCAGCACCGCGCCCACAGAAATTCAAGGAGTGAGAAGAGCTACTCTCACTGCTACCCAGCGACGGAATAAGAATCATCGTATTCGCAAGATGTTGACCAAGTTAGCAGAAGATCAACATGGATAGACAGTGGGTACTGTTAGTGCAAATGCTCCAAGGAGACCGGTTCGGCGAGAACCGAAAAGAAGAAAGCCAACTCCAAAAGGTTGGAACAGATGAAAGAAATACCAGGAAGAACAGAAATGGAGTCGGTGCCTCAACGCCAAGCAAATGTACCAGACCCGGAGAGTCTTGTTGCGAAAGCAACCCCGGAGGGTGTCCCTACAGAGACTATCCCCAAGGAGTCGAGACATGCAGGAGAGCGTGCTGGGGTTGAGCCATACATCCCACGATGACGTTACCGGACACCGAGGACTTCGGATAATTCCAGAATATGAGCTGGAGAAAATGCAGCTAGTTGAAAAGAAGACCTTTGAATACTTTGAAAGGATTGGAGGGAGAAGAATTAACATCCTGGAATGCCTCGAGCTACATAAAGGTGTATTCTCAGAAAACGAGCAACAACAGATTGTGGATAGCATTCTAGAACTTCAGAAGATGTGTCGAGCAGGCCGTCTGCGAGAAAAGACTTATTCAGAACCCCAGAAGTGGATGCCAGGGAAAGGAAGAGTCACAATACAATGCGGGTGTTGCTATAACTTCGCAGAGGAAAGAAAAGGGAATCCGCCAGGAATACTCCGTCACGGTGAGGTGGATCCCATGCAAAGAATCATTAAAAGGATGGTGAAAAGAATGATAACATGGAGGGTACTACCAGCAGATTGTATACCCAACAGTTGCATCATCAACATCTATCAGAAGGGCGACTGCATACCTCCACACATAGACCACCACGACTTTGTCAGACCTTTCTGCACAGTTTCGTTCGTCAACCAGTGCAATATCATGTTCGGATCTGACCTCCGGATAGCAGGCCCGGGCAAGTTCCGAGGGCCAGTGGAGATACCACTTCCGGTAGGTTCCATCATGATATTAAAAGGAAATGGAGCGGATATCGCAAAACATTGCATACCGGGAGTACCAGTGGAGAGGATCTCTGTCACCTTTAGAAGAATGGACGCCAGAAAGGCACCATACCATTTCCAACAAGATCCAGAATTGGAGAGTCTCCGGCCATACGAGCTGTGAGTTACATGGGAGATATCACACCTCCAAAGCACATCCATGCGGCATTCCTGCCAAGGGTGGCTTGGAAGGTGATGTTATTGACCATGTACCTTACTATTCAGACATGTATTTAGCAGATACTTTTGGATGGATCAACGAGAATCATACATAGTCCGTTTTGAGTCATGGATTGTATGAAGAATATTTCAGATCAAGTTGTATGATTTATCTTCAACAAGATTGGAATGAAAGTGACCATGTCACATTTTGCCTTCACCTCTATTGTGCAAATTGACTGGGAAACGCCATTAAAGTTAAATGAACTTGGAACAAAGAACAAAAAAAGAGAAAAGGAAAATAAATAAGAACTCTCTTTCATAAAAATCCAAACATTAAAAAGAATTTCAAATCCACATGAACTTCTACAATCATTCTCTGTGCTTTGCAATATGTTTAATCTCTGCATTCATAAATCTCAGCAATATGTTTTCATAATCTCTGCATTCATAAATCTCAACAATATGTTTTCATAATCTCTACATTTATAAATCTCAGCAATCGGGATAGGCTTCCGCCCTACTCCCATCTCAGCAATTCTCAGCAATCGGGATAGTCTTCCGCCCTACTCCCATCTCAGCAATCTCAGCATTCGGGATAGGCTTCCGCCCTACTCCCATCTCAGCAAATCTCAGCAATCGGGATAGGCTTCCGCCCTACTCCCATCTCGGTAATCTCAGCATTCGGGATAGGCTTCCGCTCTACTCCCATCTCAGCAATCTCAGCAATCGGGATAGGCTTCCACCCTACTCCCATCTCAGCAATCTTAGCAATCAGGATAAGCTTCCTCCCTACTCCCATCTTAGCAATTCTCAGCAATCGGGATAGGCTTCCGCCCTACTCCCATCTCAGCAATCTCAACATTCGGGATAGGCTTCCGCCCTACTCCCATCTCGAGCAAATCTCAGCATTCGGGATAGGCTTCCGCCCTACTCCCATCTCAGCAATCTCAGCATTCGGGATAGGCTTCCGCCCTACTCCCATCTCAGCAATCTCCCAAATCGGGATAGGCTTCTGCCCTACTCCCATCCCAGCAATCTCAGCAATCAGGATAGGCTTCAGCCCTACTCCCATCTCATCAAATCTTAGCAATCGGGATAGGCTTCCGCCCTACTCCCATCTCAGTAAATCTTAGCAATCGGGATAGGCTTCCGCCCTACTCCCATCTCAGCAAATCTCAGCAATCGGGATAGGCTTCCACCCTCTCCCATCTCAGAAAATCTCAGCAATCGGGATAGGCTTCCGCCCTACTCCCATCTCAGCAAATCTCAGCAATTGAGATAGGCTTCCGCCCTACTCCCATCTCAGCAAATCTCAGCAATTGGGATAGGCTTCCAACCTACTCCCATCTCAGCAATCGGGATAGGCTTCCGCCCTACTCCCATCTCAGCAAATCTCAGGATTCGGGATAGGCTTCCGCCCTACTCCCATCTCAGCAAATCTCAGCATTCGGGATAGGCTTCCACCCTACTCCCTTCTCAGCAATTCTCAGCACTCGGGATAGGCACAGTCCTACTCCTTTATCAGCAATCTCAAAATTTGATCCTCTCAGCAAGAAATTGAAATCAAAGAACTCTGCATTTCGGATAGACTTTGTCCTATTCTTCCTGAGCATATGGAATAGGTTCAGTCCTACTTTCTTCTCAGGATACAAATGCATTCGGGTGGGCCTTATCCTTACTCTTTTCTTCGCCTAAAATCAAAATTGAAACTCAAATCGAAATCCAAACTCAAAATTGAAAACTTGAAATAGAAAATTAAACGAATCTAAGATCCAATCTCGTGAAATCTTGTGATCTGAAATTCACCTCCTTTTTCCCCAGTGAGAGTTCTGGAATCTTTAGTCTTGGAGATTTACCTAATACTCCCCAGTGGAAATTTCTTACACTTCGTCCTAAGTTTGTCACTTGGACATCTATTTTGGTTTTGTTGATCTCTTCGATCAACGCCAATATGCGCGGTATGCTTGGTTAGCACACCACACCTATTGGGGGTCCATTTGCTGACCTCATTTTTGATAAGGTCTTCTCTTCCCTCTTTAGTGCTTAGGATCTAGCCTTAGGCTTTTCCTTTGACTATCTTAGAGGACTAGAATTGGGACCCATCCTTTAGAAATCTAAACCACTTCTTGTCTCCCTACAAACCCCACAAGCTTGATTGTAGACCCCTAATCACCTAGAGGGTTGAAATCAAAAGTGAAGGTTTAAAGGATGAGTTCCCCATAGGACTCTTTGGCCTTATGACCACCCTGGGTAGCTTGGTCTGGTGAGGGTTGACTTACACACTCACTACACTCATACTCTGCACTCTCACACACACAATCCAAATCCTAAAACCACACCCATACCCAACTTGACTCCTTGACTCATGTAGGTAATTCATATGGATGGACCTTAACCCCTAAGCCCCTGGCTAAGAGGGTTAGGAACAACATAGTGAATGCCTCAAATGAGCCCTCTCATGGCTCATATAGGCTTAACATGGCTTCATGGCTCAACCAAAGTGATTCCATTTCACTTATATTTTATCAATCTTCTTTTTTCAAAATTTCAATTTTTGACCCCGGGGACCTTACACCTATCAAACCTACCAAAAGCCCTTAAAATTGCCCAAATCCTTCAAAATTTCCAAATCACCCAAAATTCCGCAAAATTAGCCCTAAACATTTCCTCACTAATAAAATTGATCATCCATAGTCAAAAATACCAAAGATACCAAAAATACCCCCCAATACCCTTCAAAAACCCAAAATGGCCCTCTTAGCCAAAAAATCCAAAATTTCAGAAAATTCCCAAAAAAATCCAAAAAATCCGAAATATTCCCAATTTCATTTTGTCAAACTACACCATGGGCTAATTTTGTCAATGTAGCCCACGTTTTCCAAAACCCCTAATTTGACCCATTCTTAACCCAAATGAACCCAATGTCAAACCAAACCCCCCCAATTGACCCCAATTTTGGTCTAATTCAATTCTAAACTTCAATTCAATATCCCCAATATCAATTTAGACCAAATACAAGTCCAATTTGATTGACATTTGGATTTAATTCCAATTTGGAGCCTAAAGCCCAATTTTGACCCATGACCTAAACTTGACCCAATTTGACCCAATTCAACTCCAATTGATCCCAAATCTTTCCCAAACCTTCCTAGCATCCCCACAAACAAAAAACTAACATGATTTGCCCAAAATTTGGACCCAAACCCCACTCAAATTCAACCCAAACCAAATAGCCCAATTTTGACCTAAACCCAAACCTAACCCAAATAAGCCCAAGTCCCAAAACCAAAACCCAACCAAAGTTGAAAACTCTTTGAAACACTCCCATAAACATTTCAAAACATTAATTTTACATCAATTTCAACCTTATCCCAACATTGGCCCAAATTAGCCAATTTGACCTACATTGGCCCATTCACCAAATCAACCCAAATTCAACCCAATTCAAACCCAAACCACCTCAAATTCATTTTAAATCACTCATGACACATCCCTAGACTAAACCCAACATTTCTTTAGCCCAATACTTTACATGTTTTCCACTTACCAATTTATTTTTAAACTTAAAAGCCCATCCCGTTAAACCATGCTAAAAGCCCACCTTTACCTAATTTTAAAAAAAGCCCAAAGCCCACACTACAATTTCATCTTATCTTCACTCAAATTGATTGGTCCTACACCTTCACCAGACCAAGAGAAGAGGTTTCCCCCTAAAAGCCCCTCTCCGGAGCCGCCATTGCTTCTAGCCTCCAAGCTTTGTGATCAGCTGTGGGCACTTTCATACCTAGACAATTCACCAGGCCAAGGGACTTCATCTGGAGCTTGCTTGGACCCAATCGAATGTGACACAACTCTCAGATCGAAGCTTCACTTCTCTGAGCAAAGGTATGGACTCACTCTTCTTCCCGAGCTTTCAGAGATTCTCCATTTAGTTTGAATCAATTTCAATGTATATTTACCGTATGGATGTGTTCGTCTCTTCAAGACGAATCCATTGAGTATAAGAACAAAAAAATCCATTGAGAATCGAGTGACAAATTAGGGTTAGAAGGTTGACGGTCACGGGTTCACACCAGTCGTAGACGATGACCAGGAGCCGTCGGATCGGGTGTGTATCGAGCGGCGGTCAGGATCGCGCCGGATGGAGCAACGGGACATGAACCGCAGACCGCGTGGTATCCCAGTCAGATGGCGGCGCCGAATCAAAAGACGACGCGTGGAGCTTCGGAGACGCCAAGGTTGACGCGGCGCCGCGTGGATAAGTAGGAAATTAGGATTTTTCTTATTTATTTAATTACCAGAACTTTAAAAATCCATAACTTTGTGTAGAAAAATCTTTAAAATAAAATAAAAATACCCTCTTGCTCAGTGAACAGAGGAGAATAATGTGGAAAAGAAATCATATAATTTCATTAAGTATTTTATGTTTAATTATTTATTTACTCTATGCACTATTTCAATTCTCCATGAATATAGGAAATTCACCATGACATGAGACCATAGGGCTTTTGAAGCCTCTGAACTTGGGAACATTCCCTGAATTTTCCAAGGTCAGAGGCCATCCCTATGAGAAGTTATTGATTTTTCAAATTCATGTTGCTTGTTTTAAGTATTTTAATTCCAATAATTAGCATGTTGAGAAATAAATTCTAGGAAAATTTGGTGATGTTTCTTATGACCGTGAAGGACCTAGGAAGAATAATTTTTGAGCTAATTCATTCTGAACAACCCTAATTGGCTTAAACACGCAAAAGTGAACTTTAATTAATTAGGGCTAACCATTCATCAAATTAACTTAAAAACAATTCTCCACTGTCCTTTTGGGATAGGAGAACATCACATAAAAATTTGAAAACAATTGGACTTGATTGACCTCACCAAATGGGTTGATTAAGCCTCTTAAGTAATAATGAATAAAATTAAAATTTAAAAATTTATAACTCACAAAATACTTTTCAAAAATTCACAAAATTGGTTTTGGAGCCTCTCTGATATCAGAGGAATTTAGGAAAATTAAAATTATAATTTTCTAAAAAAGTTGATTTTTATCAATGTTTTAATAATTTTAATAATTAAAAAATAATGAAAATCATAAAAATATTAAAAATCACCAAAATGTCATATTTTGAATTCTAAACACTTAGGAACAAACTAAATATTTTTCTTAAGTTCCTAGGATAAGATAATAAATTTTAAAGATTTAATGTAATTTTTAATATTAAAAATTTATTTTTTTAACCTTTTCACTAAAATAATTCTAATAAATCAAAGAAAAATCAGAAAGTTATAAAAATTTGTTTCTGGTTTCTTTGATATTAGAAAGATTTTTGAAAAATGTAAAATTCATTTTTCAACCTTTATTTTATTTTTAAATTAATTAATACTCCAAAACTAAAAATAATTATAATAAATAGAATAAAATTCAAAAAATTACCAAAATTTGTCCAAATGGTCCTCTAGTCATTAGGAATGCCCCATAATTTTCTTAAGAGTAGAAGAATTCCCTTGGTCATGTTATTGAATTTCCCTTGAAAAACCCCTATTTTCCATTAAAAATAATTACATAAATAAATTAAATACAGAAAAATCACATTTTCTCCTCTAATGTCTTAATTGACATGTAAGTGAGGTCACATAAAAATTTCAAGTTCATTTGAGTTTAATTTAGTGAGTTATAGAATTATTAAGCTTGAAGGGCAAAATGGTAATTAAAATTTTCAACCTTTAATTAAAATTTTAAGATTAATCAAAGGGTACGGGTAAAATATTTGATTTTAAACTGATTTTGGATGATTGAAACCAAAATGGTTAAGGGTAGAAACCCGCCAATCCTTTTAAGAATAATTAAAGTAAGCATTAATTAATTAATTAATTAAATTTGGAAGATTAATAAAAAAAATTGAAATTATAAAGTTGGGATATTATTTAAGAAGATGTTTATTCTTTAATTTAAAAATCCCTAAATAAATCACTTCAATAATACTTAATTCTTAATTAAAAGATTAAAATAATAATCCAAATTAAAATTAAATTAAAGTAAATTAAATTAAATTAAATTAAAGTCAAATCAAATTAAATTAAATTAAACTAAATTATAAATTAAATTAAATTAAAATTAAATTAAATTAAAAAAAATTTAATTAAATTAAATTATGTTAAAATAAAATAAAATTGAAATTAAATTAAATTGAAATTAAATTAAAATAAAATTAAATTGAAATTAAATTAAATTTAAATTAAATTTAAATTAAGGTAAATTAAATTAAATTAAATTGAATTAAATTAAATTAAAATCATTTAATAACAAACCTAATTGAAATTATTAAGAATTAAACCTAAAATAACTTGAACACTATTCCAAACTTAAACTAATTTTTTATAATTAAATCAAAATTAGAATTAAATCATTAAGTCTAAATCATCAAAATACTTAATAACTTGATTTGCCCTTTTAAAGCTCTTATTATTATAACTCTTAAATGAAATATCAAGTGAAGTATTACCTCACTTATAGGATATTCAAATGTCCTAAGTTCACTGAGCAAAAGAATAACATTTAAACTCCTGGATGATTAATTCACTTGTATAATTAAATTCTCTTGGACTTAAAACGATCCTAGAAATATTGAAAAGATGTTTAAGACTCGTCTTAAGCACTTCCTCAATATGATAGGATATTTATACGAACAATTGAACTTAATTATTCTTTGATGAAGAAAATCGTCCTTAAACTAAAACACAAGAACTTAAACGTCATAGGAGATGACTAGCATAGGATTAGGACTTTGATAGACAACCAAAACCTTTCCCTTAGCTTTACCTTGGTACTTGATGAAACATTTAAATGCCTTAACATGTGTTTTAAGTGCAGCTTGGGATGATGGGAAGACCCTCCAGGCACGCTTTTGTTTTATTGCAATTTACTTTATTGCAAATGCACTTTACCTTTCTTGCATGATAAACAACTGTTGCATGAAAACTAAAACCTTTAGGGTAGTCCCTGAATTGAAACCAAAACTAAATTAAAAGTCATTACAAGATAAAAATCACCGCCACAATATTTCAAAATATAAAAACCACTCAAAATTTAATCACAAACATAACATAAAACTACAATTGTAACTAAATTAAAACGTCTCGTTGAATGATCGGGAATACCTCGGATGATGTAACCCACGTGTTGCTAACGGGATTTCCCATGGTCTAAATGAAAGTGTGGAACTCATTCAGTTGAGATTAGCAAATTCATCTGGACTAAGTGAATTCAATGAAAATAACGGTGTCGGGATGACGGAACCGCGGGATCTTAATCGGTTCTGTTCTAATAACTTTAAGATTTGTTTTAACTAAAACACTAAAAACACTTGGACTTTAAGATTCAAAAAACCAAACTCTTCTCTTCTCTTTTGATTACAATCTTCTAAAACTAAACCTCTGAACAACAAGGAGCTCGGAGCATGGTGGGCAGCACAGCCATCGTCATCAGCAAAACCTGAGTCTACTTCAGCAAAACTTTCTTAAAATTAAATAACCAAGCCATAGGATTTCGAGGTATTTGCCTAGTGCAACACAAATCCTCAACTCTCCGTTAGGCATTTGCATGATCGTGTCATGTAAATTAAGCCCTAACCGATCTTAGGACTCCGAGGTAGTCGTTTGGTACGACATAAACCCTCATATCTTCGAGGCTATTTGTATGATTTTATCATACAAATATAAGTCCAAATTAATTAAAATTGGCAAGATTGAAATATCAGATAATATTAGGATTTTCTTAAATCTGAGCCAAACAATAGGATAGTTTGGGAAGTTGTCAAGATTCTTCTTGGATCTTCGACTTCTCCTACTCCTCTTCCATTGGACTCCTGAAAATAACTGTTCTAAATTTGATCCATTCCCTGTTGAAATTTCCAAAATCCAATCCTTTAAAAACCTTAAACTTTGAAATTCTTGAGAGAAAAGTCTCTGATCATTATCGAGAGTTTTCTTAAATGATTCACTTCATTTAAGATGTAATTAACTATAGGGGCTTGCCCTTATAGGGAACTTTAAGAACCTGGGTAATATAAACCCCGTTTAATTCATTTATATTAAGCGAGGGAATTTGTCGGCTTATGAAATTGGTTCGTGGACCAAACGGATGTCACAAATCTTCTAGTTTATTTAATCGAGCCCCATCGTCGAGCAGATGTGCTTATTCTTCGGGATAGATACACGGTTTGTGGTGCGGTGCTCGTTTATATAAACTATTTGGGATGTGAGATCGGTTTAATTTCATATCTTAAAATTTTTCAAATTTAAAATTATTTTCAAAAATCAAATACTACTTTTCAAATTATTTATTTAAATTAAATAAAAAATTAGCCGACAATTTCTATAGGCGACCCCCTTTTCAAAACACATAACCTAAAAATATACCGACAACCTATTGCTCCTGAATATCAAGAGAATACTACATTTACTAGTCCTTATGGAACCTTTACTTTTAGAAGAATGCACTTTGAATTAAGTAATGCACCGACAACATTTTGAAGATGTTTGATGTCAATATTTAGCAATTTGATAGATGACGGAAAAGAAGTGTTTATGGATGATTTCTTGGTATTTGGCGACTCATTTAATGCATGCCTAAGCAACTTGGAAAAATTTTTAGAGGTATGCGAAGCAACAAACTTAGTCCTAAACTAGGAAAAATTTCAATTTATGGTTATAGGAGAAACTGTACTTGGGCAGAAAATATCTAAATATTGCAAAGATTCAAAGAACACAGTGAGAGGGGTAAGAAGCTTTTTGGGACATGTTGGATTCTATAGGAGATACATTAAATATTTTTCAAAAATAACTAAGCCTTTATGCCAACTTTTAGAGAAAGATAAGAAGTTTGATTTTAACGAAGAATGTTTAAAAACTTTCGGCTCACTAAGGAAAACAATAATCGCTGCTCTTATAATAGTTTCACGTGATTGAGAGAAACCATTTGAATTAATTTGTGATGCGAGTGATTATGCTATTGGAGTTGTTTTAGGACTAACGTATGAGAAAATTTTTAATGTTATATACTACACTAGAAAAACTCTTACTGATGCTCAAACTAATTACACTACTACAGAGAGAGAGTTATTAGCTATATTTTATGCCTTTGAAAAATTTAGAACATACTTAATTAGAACTAAATGTATAGTGCATACTGATCATTCTGCTATTAAATATTTAATGCAAAAGAAGGATGCTAAACCAAATTAATTCGATGGATACTTTATTGCAAGAATTTGATTTTGTGATTGTCAGTAGAAAAGGAGTCAATAACCAAATAATTGATCATTTATCTAGACTTAAAAAAAATAAATTGTCTGATTTTGGAAAGGAAATAATCAAAACTTCCCTGATGAGCAACTATATAATATTAAAGAAAGAAATTTACCATGCTATGCTGATACTGTGAACTACATCGTCAATAACATTTTAGCACTAGAATTAACAATGCAACAACAGAAAAGATTTATATGATGTTAAATCTTATTTTTGGGACGATCCTTATGTATACTAGTAGTGTAAAGATATTATTATTAGGAGATGTGTGCCTTATGAAGAAATTGAACAAATTATTCGAGGATGTCATGATTCTGAATTCAGAGGACATTTCAGAACTGATAGACTGCACATAAGATTTTATAATTTAGATTTTATTGGCCTACTATTTTTAGAGATATTTATAAATTTATCAAGTCCTATGATCGATGTCAGAGGGTAGGCAATATATCTTGAAGGAATGAAATGCCTCTAAATTTTACAGTGGAAGTTGAGATTTTTGATGCTTTGGGATTAGATTTTATGGGACCATTTTATCCTTCATTTGGAAATTCTTATATATCAATTGCTGGGAATTATGTATCTAAATGGATTGAGGCAATAGCTTTACCAAAATGTGATGCTAGAAGCGTTTCAAGTTTTTTAATGAAAAATATTTTTACAAGTATGGAATGCCTAGAGTAATCATTACGGATGGAGGATCCCATTTTAAAAGTAATCTGATTCAGAGATTGGGTGAAAAATATAATATTATGCATAGAATCTCTACAGCTTATCATCCTCAAACCAATGGTTTAGCCGAGGTATCTAATCATGAAATTAAATGAATTTTAGAAAAATTCATAAATCTTGATAAATTAGATTGGTCTGCTAGATTAGACACCACTTTATGGGCATACAAAACTATTTATAAAACTCATGTCGGAATATCCCATTATAAATTAATTTTTAGGAAGACTTATCACTTGCTTGTTGAATTAGAATGTAAAGCATATTAGGTGATAAAGAAATAAAATTTTAATTTGAAAGATGCTAGTGATAGAAGATTGTTGCAATTGAAAGAATTGGAAGAAATAAAAAATGAATCATATGATAATGATAGAATATACAGGGAGAGAATGAAAATGTGGAATGATGGGAAAATTGTTAAAAAGGAATTTGAGCTAGGACAAAAAGTTTTATTATACAATACTAGATTGAGATTATTTCCTGGGAAACTGAAATCAAGATGGATAGGACCATTAACTGTTATAAAAATCTACAACTCGTAGCTTTTGTTATTGAAGACCTTAAAACTGGAAGACGATTCAAAGTTAATGGACACAGATTAAAACTGTATTTTAAAGGTAATAGACATAATTTTAAAGTGGTATTAATTGGATCAAACTGAATAACCAAAGGTTATGTCGGGCTAATGATGTTAAACCAAGCACTTTGTGGGAGGCAACAGAAGTAATGATTAGTGTTTTACTTGTTTAAATTGTTATTTTTGTTAGATTGCCACATAATTAAGTCCTACCTATCCTTAAATCTCATAAACAGTAGTAATGAAATGAATCGAATCAAAGTTTGGAACAAATTCAGATAAAATGAAAATATGGCCAGAACTGTGCTCGAGCGCCTAACAACTCTACAATTAGCGCCGAACCGCGACGCTGACCAGAAACAGTTTTTTCATTCTTAAATTCAAATTTTGCTAATTTTAGTTGGCAATCCTTCCATTTAAACACCCAAAAACCACCTATAAACTCTAAAACTGCCAGAGAAACGAAAAGGAAGATCCCAAATCTCGTCCAAGTGGATTCTGACCCGATCGAAACTTTAAGATTTCAAGTTTTCAACTGCATAAAGTTCATCAGTTTCGAAGCGCAACATCTGTTCGACATAAACATTTCAAAGAAGAGGGTGATTAAGGAGCGAGGATTCACGAATAGAGGTTTGATTTCTCCTACTACTCGGATTGATGAAATTATTGTTCAAAGATGTTGGGATGTTTTATGTTACACTACTGTTGTCGTAGCCATCCTTGTTGTGAAAGAATTTTATGCAAATATTCATAGGATCAACCAAGGATCAGTCTATGTGCGAGGCAGGTTTGTCACATTTACTCCTATGAAGATTAATAACTTTTACATGATTGAGAATGTGCTGATCTATCATTATGCAAATTTTATCTTGAAGAAAGATAATATGTGCGATATATACATATATTTGACAAATTAAAATGATGATTGAGAGATTAGAGATAACAGACATGTTAGTTTTTTTACCGCACTTCTGAATCTTATGTCAAACCACTTACATTATTTTATATGTGAAAAATTACTCCCAACTATGAAAATCAGTAAAGTGACCTAGGAATGTGCTATTTTGAATTACTGTATTCAAATGGGGATGCCTATTGATACTGGTTCTATTATTGTGAAATCTATTTTAGGATTGATCATACACAGATTAAAATATGGGCTTGGACATCCTTCCACCATATTTCTTCTCTGTAGTCAATCAAAAGTGTCATATGAAAATTAGGAGAGAGTACTTCTTCCCTGAAAGCCTCTAGACCACAAAGACAAACACAGTAACCAGGTAGTCGGGGATGTGAATGATATAAGTATTATTGAAAATCACCATATCAGAGTTCAAAGCCTATTCCTCCTTACTTTCCTAAAAGTTTGCAGATAATTCTGAAGAAGATTAAGAATTTAGATAAAGAGATGCAACTCCTGATGAGTGCAATCAACAATCTATAACTTCTTTAATCACCTAGATTGAAGAATGAAGGAACAATTTGAGCATTCAGGTCATCTTGAAGGAAGTCTCATACGCTTGATGAAAAGAAAAGGCTGGATTGAAGATGATTCAACTGAAGAATTCTCGTATCGTCCATTCTATAATCTGTTCGTTCACGTCTAATCAATTGGAGACATTAGAGATAATGGTAGTTCTTAGGATGAGTAGATACTTGATTATGTGTTTATTTATTTGAAATTATTACTTAATTTGCTTTGCTTGATTGCTATGTTTGAATGTCTTTACATGTTTAGTTTTCAGCATTTGAGTGTCGTGGTTGTGAACAATGATGAAATTTAGTGTTTTATGGCTTGATAAATGTGTAGAGTCTAGTGTCACTTATTTATGTTTGTAATTTGGATTTTATATATCAAAGTGATATTTTGTGTTGTTTGTGTAAAAAATTGTTGTTTATCATGGCTTTAGTACGTTATTAGATGATTAAATGGACTAATTTGACGTCGGTGCAGGCATAAAATGATTGAAATTGCAAAAGAAATTCATGAGACCAAAATTTGAACTGGCACCGGACAGCACTATCACCAGTGCTAGACCACGAGAAATTATAGAGACTTTGGACTATTGAATCGAAAATAGTGCAGGAAAGCACTATCACCAGTGCTAGACCGCGCCCGACACTTGTACTCAAATTTTGTGATTTAACTCCGGGACCCACAATTCTAACCCAATCCATCGTCTTTTACTTTCATCCAAGGCAGATGTTCACATCTTGGGCATGACTGCATTTGGATATAGAGTGATTTCGTGGTTGGAAAATTTTAGATTCCATCTTCTCTCGGTAAGAGCTTCACTTTAAAATAATTTTTTTTATTTTGACCGTAGAAATCTCCTACATTAGGAAGATTTGAAATTTGAGATTTTTAGAGAAAATTTGGAAATTTTCCATGGTATTGAAGTTATTATTTACTTAAATTTACTTTGGATCCTAATACATTACAATTTTGAGATTGAGTTGGATTATTTTGATATTTTTAGAGAAATGGCTCCAAAAACATTGAAAGGGAAGATAAAATTGGAATATAATCAAAGGAAATTTATGAATTTTAATACTCACTCCCGCTTTAGTACATTCTTAGCAATAAGAAGTGAATTCAAGAGAAAGCTTTTGAAAATCCATGTGGAGTGATAGAGGAATTAATTGCAAATCGTCAGTGGAAAATTTTTTGTTATTTTACTGTCGATGCTATGCTAGGGATTGTCGGCATATTTTAGGTTATGTGTTTTATTTTAAAAAGGGGGTCGCCTAACAGAGTATGTCGGCGAATTCTTAATTTAGTTTAAATAAATAATTTTGAAAAGTAGTATTTGATTTTGAAAATAATTTTAAATTTGAAGGTTTTAAGATATGAGATTAAACCGATCTCACATCCCAAATAGTTTATATAAACGAGCACCGCACCACGAACCGTGTATCTATCCCTAAGGATAGACACACTCGCTTGATGGTGGGGCTCGATTAAATAAACTAGAAGATTTGTGACATCCGTTTGGTCCGCGAACCAATTTTATAAGCCGACAAATTCCCCGCTTAATATGAAAGTATTAAACAGGGTTTATATTACCTGGGTTCTTTAAAATTCCCTATAAGTGCAAGCCCCTATAGTTAATTACATCTTAAGTGATGGGAATCACCTAAGAAAACTCTCGATAATAATCAATAAATCTGCTCTAAAAAAATTTCAAAGTTTAATTTTTCAAAGGATTGAATTTTTGAATTTCAAAAGGGAATGGATCAAGTTTGGAACATTTTGTTTTGAGAATTCAAAGGAAGAAAGGTAGGAGAAATCACAGATTCGAAGTGAACTTCGGTAATTTCCCGACTATCCTATTGTTTGGCTTAGATTTAGGAAAGTCCTAATGTTTATTTAATGTTTTGATCTTGCCAATTTTAATCAATTAGGACTTATATTTATATGATAGAATCATACAAATAGCCTGAAAGATATGAGGGTTTATGTCGTATCGGACGACTACCTCGGAATCCTAAGTCCGGTTAGGGCTTAATTTGCAAGGTAAATGCCTAACAAAAGGTCGAGGATTTATGTTGCACTAGAGCAAACTACCTCGAAGTCCTATGGCTTTGTTATTTAATTCTAGGAAAGTTTTGCTGAAGTAGACTCAGGTTTTGCTGATGACAATGGTCGTGCTGCCCACCATGCTCCGAGCTCCTCGTCGTAGAAGGTTTAGTTTTAGAAATATCAAATTGCAGAGATGAGAAAAGTGTTTTGGTTTAGAGAAAATCTTAATTTCCAAGTGTTTTTTTTTTACGTTTTAATTAAAACAAATCTTAAAGTTGATTATAACGACACCGGTTAAGATCCCACGGTTCCATCCTTCCAGGCATCATTATTTTTATCGGATTCACTTAGTCCGGATGAATTTGCTAAACTCAACTGAATGAGTTCCACACTTTCATTTAGACCGTGGGAAATCCTGTTAGCAACATGTAGGTTACATCATCCGAGGTATTTCCGATCATCCAACATGACGTTTTAATTTAGTTGTAATTGTAGTTTTGTCTTCTGTTTGTGATTAAATTTTGAGTTGTTTTATATTTTGAAATGTTGTGGCGGTGAATTTTATCTGGCAATGACTTTTAATTTAGTTTTGGTTTCAGTTTTAGGGACTATCCTAAAGGTTTGGGTTTTCATGCAACAATTGTTTATCATGCAAGAAAAGTAAGTGCAATGCAGTTAAATAAATTGCAATAATGTAAATTGCAAGAAAGTAAATTGCAATAAAATAAAAGCGTACCTGGAGGGTCATCCCGTCATTCCAAGCTGCACTTAAAACACAATTAGAATATTAAGCAATTTCCTAGGTAAAGCTAAGGGAAGGGTTATGGTTTTCTACCAAGTTCCTAATCCTATAGCTAGTCATTTCTTATGACGTCTAGGTTCCTTGTGTTTTTGTTTGAAGACGATTTTTTTCATCAAAGAACAATTAAGTTCAATTGTTCTTATAAACATCCTATCATATCGAGGAAGTGCTTAAGACAAATCTTAAACATCTTTTCAATATTTCTAGGATTGTTTTAAGTCCAAATGAATTTAATTATACAAGTGAATTAATCGTCCGAGAATTCAAGTTTTGTTATCTTGCTCAGTGAATTAAGACATTTGAATATCCTATAAGTGAAGTAACATTTCATTTAATGTTCTATTTAGGAGTTATGATAACCAAAGCTCTCGAGGGCAAATTGGTGTTCAAATGATTTAATTTAAGTTAATGGGTTTTAATTTGGAATAGTGTTCAAGTTGCTTTAGATTTATTTTGAATTCTTTATGTCTTTGGTGATGTTATATTTAATTCAACTTAATTTAATTTAATTTAATTTAATCTTTAATTTAATTTAATTCAATTTAATTCAATTTAGTTTGATTTGATGTTAAATTAAATTAATTTGATTTGATTTAATTTTAATTTAATTTGATTTGATTTAATTTAATTTAATTTAATTTAATTTAATTTAATTTAATTTAATTTTATTTTATTTTATTTATTTAATTTAATTTAATTTAATTTATTCATTTAATTTAATTTAATTTGTTTATTTAATTTAATTTAATTTAATCTTTAATTTAATCCAACTATTAATTTTAATTTAATTTAATTTAATTTAATTTAATTTACTTAATTTAATTTAATTTTTAATTTAATTTAATTTTTTAATTTTAATTGAAATTTTAAAAGAGTTTAATAATTTAATTTTAGTTTAATGATTAAGTCTTTTAATATTTTAAATTTGAGTTATCATTTTAATTAAGAATTAAATATTAATGAGATAATTAATTTAGGGATTTTTAAATTAAAGAATAAATCTCCTCCTTATAATATCCATATTCTAATAACTCCAATTTTATTATTCTTCCAAATTTAATCAATTATTTAATTAAGGTTTAATTATTTTAAATTGTTTAATGGATTTCTACCCTTTAATTATTTAAATTTCAATCATCCAAATCAGATTAGGATCAAATATTTTACTTATTAATTTTTTATTAAACCTAAAGTTTTAATTAAGGGTTAAAATTTTAATTACCACTTTACCTTTTAGGCTTAATAATTTCATAACTCACTAGATTGAACTCAAATGAACTTGAAATTTTTATGTGACTTCACTCATATGTCAATAAAGACATGAGAGAAGAAAATGTGATTTTTCTGTATTTAATTTGTTTATATAATTATTTTTGGTAGAAAATAGAGATTTTCCAAGGAAAATTTAATAACATGACCAAGGGAAAGTTTCTGTCCTTAAGAAAATTAGGGGACATTCCTAATGACCAAAGGACCACTTGGACCAATTTTGGTGATTTTTTTGAATTATATTATTTTTATTATAATTATTTTAAGTTTTGGGGTATTAATTAATTTAAAAATAAAATAAATGTTGAAAAATAAATTTTATATTTTTTAAAAATCTCTCTGATATCAAGGAAATCAGAGAATTAATTTTTGCAATTTTCTGATTTTTCTTTGATTTATCATAATTATTTTAGTGAAAATGCTAGAAAATACATTTTTTTTTAATTTTAAAATTACCCTAGAGCTTTAAAATTTAATATCTCACTAAATAGACCTAAAAAAATATGGGGTTTGTTCCTAAGTGATTAAAATTCAAAATGTGACATTTTGGTGAATTTTATTATTTTTGTGATTTTTATTATTTTTTAATTATTAAAAATATTAAAATAATATTAAAAATCAACTTTTTTAGAAAATTGAAATTTTAATTTTCTTAAATTCCCCTGATATCGCAGAGGCTCCAAAACCAATTTGGTGAATTTTTGAAAGATATTTTGAAAGTTATGAATTTTTAAAGTTTAAAATGACTAAGTGGCTTAATCAACCAATTTAGTAGGGCTAACCAAGTCCAATTGACCTCAAATTTTTAAGGTGAGTTCCTCTGATCCTAAAGGTCAGTGGAGAATTGATTTCAAGTCAATTT
This sequence comes from Papilionanthe hookeriana x Papilionanthe teres, assembly GCA_022702705.1. Taxonomy (NCBI): domain Eukaryota; kingdom Viridiplantae; phylum Streptophyta; class Magnoliopsida; order Asparagales; family Orchidaceae; genus Papilionanthe; species Papilionanthe hookeriana x Papilionanthe teres. Next base: position 92,668,360 of record CM040423.1, on the reverse strand, counting down.
GATGTATGGTTAGCTCTAATTAATTAGAGATCCATTTTGGGTGTTTAAGCCAATTAGGGTTGTTTTAAATGAACTAACTCAAAACCTATTTTTCCTAGTGGTCCTCTGGTCATAAGGAACATCACCAAATTTTCCTAGAATTTATTTCACAACATGCTATTTATTGGAATTAAAATACTCAAAATAGTAACATGAATTTGAAAAATCAATAACTTTTCATAGGAATGGCCTCTGACATTGAAAAATTCAGGGAATGTTCCCAAATTCAGAGGCTTCAAAAGCCCTATGGTCTCATGCCATGGTGAATTGTATACATGCATGGAGAATTAAAAATATGCAGAGAGTAAATAAATTATTAAAAATAAAATACTTAATGAAATTAAATAATTTCTTTTCCACATTATTCTCCTCTATTCACTAAGCAAGAGAGTATTTTTATTTTATTTTTATGATTTTTCTACACAAAGTTATGGATTTTTCAAGTTTAGGGAATTAAATAAATCAGAAAAATCCCTAATTTTCTATTTATCCACGCAGCGCTGCGTCAACCTCGGCAGCTCCGAACGCACACGCGTCGCGCTCCCATTCGACGTCGCCGCTCGAGTCGCAGCCCGGCCCCGCGGTTCTCGTACCGTCTTCCGGTCCGACGCCATCCGAGCCGTCCGTCCGCGCGTGTATTGAATGGACGGCATCCGTTCATCGTCCCCGAGCGTCCTCACCCGAGAGCCGTCCACACTAAATCCCTAAGATCTCACTCGATACTCAATGGATTTTCATGTTCTTCTGCTCTATGGATTCGTCTTGAGAAGACGAACACATCCATACGGTTTATGTGGGATGAAATTTACGCAATAGAAATGGAGAATGTTCAAAAGCTCGGGAAGAAGAGTGAGGCCATACCTTTGCTCAGAGAAGTGTGGCTTCGATCTGAGGGTTGTTGCACCTTCGATTGGATCCCAGCAAGCTCCAGATGAAGTCTTTTAGTCTAGTGAATTGCCTAGGTAAGTTTTCGACCAAGCCCGATTACAAAGCTTGGAGGCTGGAGCAACTGGGTGGCCTGGAGATGTGGCTTTTGCTGGTGGACACCTTCCCTTGGTCTGGTGAAGGTGTAGAACCAATCAATTTGGGGATTGGCTCACTGTGGAGAAGTGTCCTGGTTTTGGGCTTGGATTTCAACTCCGAAATCGAGCTCACAGAGAAGAAATGGCAGGGGGATTTCGGTGGGGATCAAGTGCTCGTGTATGAGGAGTAGTCCGGAACAATTTTGGCGCAGTTTCCTTAAGGTTTGTTTCGAGCACCTTTCATGGCCGAGAGGGGTGGTGTTTAAATAGGAGAGGGTGGAGGGCCTCCCAGGGAGAGTTAGGGCTTGGTATCAGCCTGCTCTCGGCAAGAGAAGAACAGCTCCAATGGCCACTGGGGATGGGGCAGCTCAGCAGGTGAGAATTCTAAGTTGGGCTCACATGTGAGCTCTCGGCCTGGTGGTTTTCGGCGGCTGTGGTGGCTGGCCGGCCAGGGTCAGGTCACCCTCAAGGTCAGGGAGGTCAGGGCTGGAGGTTTGTGCAGTCAATTGGCCATGGAGATGTGTAAAGGAGTTGAATTGAAATGGAATGGGGGATGAGCTCATTTTGGGTCCAAATGGGTCAACCCACCTTTTGGGCTTGGTTCACCTCCACATGGCCGATTTGGTCGAGGGAAGATCGGATGGATCAGCTAGGAAAGGGTGGAGAAGTCACCATCCATGAATATTTTGATTAAACATGGATTAAGGTGAAGCATTAAAAGGGTTAAAACCTTTTTAAGGGGGCTTAAAAGAGGCTCCTCCTTTTGCCATTAGTGGCTTGATCACATGTCAAGCCTTCCATGGCTTCATGTGGCTTGTCCATGGCTTGCATGGCTCACCTTTGGCTTGGGAAAAGTGGAGTCAATTTCATGGAAATGGATTTAAGAAAAATTTTGGTATTTAGGGGTGATTTGGCATGAGGCTTGATTTGGAATTATTTGATGATGAATTTAGGACTTAGGTAATGGCTTTAATTAAGTGGATGGCAAATGGAGATGTCATGTGGGCTTTAGGGTGGATTTTGGGCTTTTTTGAAGTGGTTTTAGATGGGCTTTTAAGATGGTTTAGGAAAGTGGGCTTTTGAATTTTAAAATGGATTTTGGGATGAAATTTTGGTAAAGGCTTGGGCCAGAAAATTGTTGGGTTTAGCTCATAGATGTGTCATGAGTGACTTGAAGCAAATTGGGGGTGATTTGGGTTTGAATTGGGTTGAATTTGGGCTCTTTAGGTGAATGGGCCAATATAGGTCAAAGTGGGCCAAGTTGGGCCAATGTTGGGCTAGGGTTGAAATTGATGTTAAATTAATGTTGAGAAATGTTTATGGGAGTGTTTCAAAGAGGTTTTTACTTTGGTTGGGCTTTTATTTTGGGGTTTGGGCTCATTTGGGTTAGGTTTAGGTTTAGGTCAAAATTGGGCCTTTTAGCTTTGGGTTGAACTTGAGTGGGGTTTGGGTCTAAATTTTGGGCAAATCATGTTAGTGTTTTGCTTGTGGGGATGCTAAGGAAGATTTAGAAAAGATTTGGGGTTAATTGGAGTTGAATTTGGTGAGTTTGGGTTAGGTTTGGGTCATGGGTCCAAATTGGGCTTTAAGGCCAAAAGTGAAATTGGATCCAAATGTTAATCAAATTGGACTTGGATTTGGTCTAGATTGGTATTGGGAATGTTGAATTGAAGTTTAGAATTGAATTGGACCAGAATTTGGGTCAATTGGGTAGGTTTGGTTTGACATTGGGTTCACTTTGGGTTAAAATGGGTCAAATTGGGGTTTTGACAAAGGTAGGGTAAATTGACAAAATTGGCCCATGGTGTAGTTGGACAAAATGAAATTGGGAATATTTGGGATTTTCTGAAATTTTGTGGGAATTTTCTGAATTTTTGGGATTTTGGGTCAAGAGGGGTATTTTGGGTATTTGGAGGGTATTGGGAGGTATTTTTAAAATTTTTGGTATTTTTGGGTATGGATGATCAATTTGAGTGATGTGGAAATGTTTGGGATTGATTTTGGGGAATTTTGGGTGATTTGGAAATTTTTGAGAAATTTGGGTAATTTCACGGGGTTTGGGTAGGTTAGGCGGGTGTAGGGTCCCGGGGGTCAAAAATTGAAAATTTGGAAAATTAAAGATTGGGTAAATTTGAGTGGAGTGAAATCATTTTGGTTGAGCCATAAAGCCACATCAAGCCCACATGAGCCATGAAGGGACTCATTTGAGGCATTCACTATGTTGTTCCTAACCCTCTTAGCCAAGGGCTTAGGGGTTAAGGACCATCCATGTGAATCACCTACATGAGTCAGGAGGTCAAGTTGGGTATGGGTGTGGTTTTAGGAGGTGTGTGAAAGTGTAGTGTATGAGTGTAGTGTGTGTGTGTAAGTCAGCCCTTCACCAGACCAGGCCACCCAGGGCAGTCCTAAGGCCAAAGAGTCCTATAGGAACCCATCCTTTAAACTTCCACATTTGATTTCAACCCTCTAGGTGATTAGGGGTCTACAGTATTTTTTGTGGAGTTTGCATGGATTTAAGAAGTGGTTTGAATTTCTAAAAGGTGGGTCCCAATTCTAGTCCTCTAAGATAGTCAAAGGAAAAGCCTAAGGTTAGATCCTAAGTACTAAAAGAAGAAGAGAAGACCTCATCAAAAATGAGGTCAACAGGGATAGTACAAGAATTTTATGCTAACCTGTATTATTCTAAGAGTGCATATATACTTGTTAGAGAAAAAATGGTTGAGTTTACCTCTCAATGCATCAATACATTTTACCAATTAATGGACCCTCACTATTGTGAATATGAGCTTTTTATTGTTAATGATGAGGTACTCGATATATTTATTAACTATCTGACTGACAGAAAAGGGGAATGGAAGATTAAATAGAAGAAAAAAGTTAACTTCTCCCTTTTTATGTTAAATCATGCATTGAAATACTGGCATTATTTTATATCTACTACACTTATGCCTACCAGCCACCACAGCGAAGTAACTGTAGAGAGAGCTGTTCTGAATTACTGTATTCAAAACATGAAAGATATCAATATTGGGGCTATTATTCATAGAATTATTTTGAATATTTCTAAAGGAGAGACTATATGAGGACTAGGACAACCCAGCCTGATTCATGCCCTATGTATTCAGTCAGGTGTAGAAATTGAAGATAATGATGAGGTAGTCCACTGAACCGACTCCGCGCACTTAGCGTAATCTTAATATTGTAAGAAATGTAAAAAATATTTAATAATTGCAGAATTACTCTTATCAACACAAGTATACGTATAGCTCAAGTAATACAAGGCTTTAGTAGAGTCTTGGATATCGATCCCACAGGGAATATTTTAGAGGCTACGAACTAGGATTATGAAAACCAATTCTGAATCACAAACTTGTAGTTCCAATTGTCTATTTGTCACTAATAAGCAATCGTAAGTAAGATGTAATTTTAATAAACTAATTTTACTAACAACTAACTACTTTTACTAATAAAGCGAGTTTCAATATATAAGCAAGTATCCTTCTCCTTGTTAAGAAATTTAAGTGAATGGTTAATTAGAATTAGTTTAAAACTGTGTTGTGCCAAATATGAGCATACATATTCTTTACTCTTTAGTCCAGGCATAAAGAACATTGACAAATCCTATGCTTGGTTATTGAATCTACAGTTAGGCTGGGAGGATATCAGCTCTCACTTTGGAGGTCCCACGTTCCCCTCGCCTGAGGGCTAACATCTACACTTCAACACCCAAACGATAGGACCGAATTTAGGATTTTTGTCTGTCACTCTAAAATCTCTAATTCTACGCTCAATAAATAATATACTCTATTTATTTGTACCCTACTTTCATGGACTTTGACCTCCCTGAATCTTGGATGTAATCTTCACTTTAGTTGTAAAAATCAACATATTTTAACAAATCAATTGACCAAATTGAAAGTAAATTAAGATTAAAGTAAAAGATTATCACAACTTCTTTAACATTCTCTTGGCACACTAATTCAAATCACCATTTCACAAAATCTCAAAACAAGGACAAAGACAGAGAAACTACTCAGATCTCATGGAGAAGATACAAAAAAACTTGGATTTCATATATAAAAGCAAAGTTATACAATCTATCATAAGTAAATACAACTTATCTCGAATTCTTCCCCAAGAAAACTCCTTGAAGTTCCTCTAAATCTCTTCCTTTCTTTACGACACACAAAATTCTCCTTCGAAGCGGCAAGGAGGAAGAAATTTCTCACTTTCCTTCCACTCTTACAATGTCTCGAAGAATCTCTCACAATTAACACTAACTAAACTAACTCTCTAATACACTAATGGCACCACACACACTAATAGACATAGTGGACACACTTTCGACCTCAAATTGTTTCTTTTAAAGTTGTAGAAGAGTTTCCAAGAGTTGCCCAAGCATCCCTTCAAAAATCATCTACATTCGATGCACCTCGTGAGATAACCGACATACTCTCTGTCAGCAGCCTCGATCTCGCCGTCGGTGGTCTTCTAGAATGCTAAGTTTTGGACCATATCTGTTATGGTTCACTGTCGGCGGGGTCAAGCAAGCCGTCGCCGACCTTCTTTGTAATATATTTTCTGAACTCTCAGGAAAAATCCATCGTAGGCGCCGTCGATCTCGCTATCGTCACCGAAAGTCAAATCTCCATATTTTGATCCTTTTGCTCCATGTTCGCTCATTTTTACATCTTTTTGCTCCAATATCCATAAATCAACATACCTACGACAAACATCAAAAATACCTTTTTTAAAGTGTAATATCATCAAAATCAATATAAAATTGGCATGAAACTCTCAACATATTTTCAGTTGGTCATCCACCCCCTGAAGCCCATTAGTAAATTAAACCTGAAGACATATACAACCCATGTAGGTTGGAGCTGGACTAAATGTGCTGATGTACCTTCTTCTAGTCAGGAGAGACCATCTACATCCAGGGACTCTACTCTTCATGATGTTATGGATAAGTTAGAAAAGTTGAACACTAGAGTAGGAGGACTAGAAGCAAGGAATAAGATAAATGATGGTTATCAAGTGCAGTGGCGAGAATACAAAATAACTTATCATGATGCACAGATTAGATTCCTAAGGGGAGATATTATGGTTGTATTTCCTACATACCCGAGTACACTCCATACCAGCCTGATGAACCTGAAGATGCTAAAGCTGCTGCAGATTATGATTGGTAGTGTAGTATCTTTATTTTTCATTGCATTTTGTATTTCCTGTTGTATTGTGATGTATTTGTGATGTATTTGAGACTGTGATTTGTATTGCTGATGTAAGTTGTATTTGGTTGTATTTGTTGTGGAACTTCAACTTGTTTTATGTTGAACTGTAATTGATGTGATGTGATGTGATAAGTGAATTTGCATATATTTTTTTTATTAGTTTAATTTGTGATTGTAACAGTTGGATGTTAATATGTGATATTCAATTGATGTTTTATGTTTTCAATGTTTCAAAATTGTTCACCTGCAAATTTCTAAAATATTATGTGTGTAGAAAAGCTCTTATTATTTCAGGCCTACTATTTTAAATTTATGAAGATGACCTGCCAAAATTCAAAGGTATGAAAAGCCCAACACAATGAGGTATGAGTTATATACATGTTTATGTCTTTTCTTTCTACCTATGCTAGTTTTATAAGTATTCAAAAACTTATGTTTGGGGCAGGGAAAGAATTAACTATTAATTATTCTCATTTAAAAGTGTTTTCAACAAAATATTAACATGATTTTCTATAATAGAGCTTAACTTCAGATCACTGTATTATGATTGTATTTAAGTACTCTAGTGGACTTGAATGAAAGTTTTTGGTAATGAAAAGTAATTTTGTAGGCTATAATATTTGGTTTAAGAGAATAGGAATACAATCAACCATTCAAAGTAAGGAAAACTGTCTTTTTGAAATATTTAGAATCTTAAAAATTTATGTGAAAGGAAAGGATTAGGACTTTATGATGAATCATTTATAAGCTAAAGAAATATCTATAAGGTAAAGGTTATGGTAAGTTCCAAATTTAGGGAAATAAAGGTGAAGTTCAAAATTATTAAAGGCTACCAAGATATAGTAATCCTTACTTGAAAAATAAAATAAATGATTGAAAAACAATCCCTGAAAATAGAGAAAAAGAATAAATAGGATTGAAAAGCAATCCAAATGTGAAAAGAAAAGAAAAAAAAGTGACGAGAAGCTTGAGGAGATGCTTAATCTAAAATGGGCTTCACTTAGACCTACCTAAAGGGATAACTTATTTACTTTTCTGAACTTATATGTATGGATTAGCATCTTTACTAGTACTGTTCTCATATACTTCTTTTCTTGTTATTCTTTTAAGTGCCTTAATAGGACAATCTACAGTCATTTTTGAAATGAATAGAAGGCTAGAACTCTTAGACTTGATGACTAGATAGCCTTACGCCTGCACAATATACTTGAATTACTAAAAAATCTTTCTAAAAATTTTGCTATTGCGTCTATCTAATATCAAATTTATGGTATTCTGAAAGACGATTTCATTGCAGTGGATCATTATTTTATGTAGTAACTAAATTACTTGAGGACAAGTAATAGTTATGTTTAGGGGATCTTGATTCACTTAAAATTTGATAGCTTTTTAATGCCTATTTCCTACATATTTTTGATGATATTGCACTTTAAAGAAGGGTTATAACATGATTTCATACAAGAATGATGATTTCAGGCCTTTAGAGCAAAAGAAGCAAAAAGGAGCAAATTCAGAGAAAAATGAGGTAAATTGGACATTTTGACCTAGAGCGCAGAACGACACTCTATCCAGCATCGACTACGCCCAAATCTAGAGATTTTGGGCAGAACAATGGAAAATAGAGTTGGATGACACCCTATCAAGTGTCAGACTGCGCCCTATCGCTAATTCAATGAGATTCAATGTAATTGGCAAGATTTGGAGGGGTGCCTGAGGGAACTCTTAGGAAAGTCGGTTCTACCCGAATTTAAATGAATTTAGAGCCAAAAAGAGGTAGTCTCTTCAGTGTTTTTTAGAGTCTTTCATTTTTCTTGAGTGAAGAGTCCAATAGAGAGAGTTTAGGGATTAATGTATTGTGTGTTTTCTCTACTAAGAATTGTTAGAGGAGAGGAAGAGTGGGAGATTTCTTCCCCTTTACTCATCTTAAAAGAGAATTGTGTGTTGTTGTACAGAAAGAAGAGGATTTGAAGGAATTTCAAGAGATTCACTTGAGGAAGAAATTGAGATATGTTGTATTTACTTTTCTTTGTTTGTATGGCATTACTTCTATATATATAATCCAACTTTTGTCGTACTTCCTCATGAATCTTGAGAAGATTTCTTTGTCTTCCTCCTTTTCAGGTGATGTGTTGATGTTGTGATATGGAAATGATGTGTCAATTTAATATGGAAAATTTTTTATAACCTTTTAACTTCAAACTTCATTTACTTTTTGATCAGTCCAATTGAATTGTTAAAACTTGTTGAGAGACATAAGTTCTGAAACGATTATGAGTTCTACAACAAAAGTGAAGGTCACATTCAATGTCTATGAATGAGTAACGTATTTTATGCGGGTTGGGTCCAAATAAATAGGGAAATATATTTTGATGGCGTAGAATTAGAGATTTTGAAGTGACATGTTGAAATCACCAATTTGGTCCTATGGCTTGGAAACTAAAGCGAGAGTTAGCCTTCAGGTGAAGGGAAGTAGGAGCTCCATAGTGACAGCCGGAATCCTCCCAGCCTAACCACGAGTTTAGGGACTAAACCTAGGATTAGCCAATGTTCTTTATAATGCATGGAAGATAGTAAAGAATAGGAATGTTGTTGTTTGGCATAATACAATTGTATCACTTATTTATGTCACTAAATAATCACATTATCCTTAGAAACGAGGAGGATTCTTTCTTGCAATTTGAACTTTTGTTATAAAATTTAGTCTTGTATTTGTTAATTTTGTTAGAAGAGTATAACTTTCTTTGGTAGAATTAGAAACTGTTACTGTCTGAACATCCTTAAAGTATTAGTAATTGGTGCAATTGTGTTGTGATTTGAATATTGATTTCTTAGCTTCATTATAGAGTTTGAAAACCTCCTCACGGGATCGATAACCAGGACTCCACTAGAGCACTATATTACTTGAGTGAAACGTATAATTGCATTTTGAATGTGTGACTCACTAGAAATCTAAATCAATATATATATCTGAGTTCATAAAATTTTGGCATTTAAAATAGTCGCACCAGGGATGAATATAGGCCACTTTGTGAGTAAGGAAATGGTTAAAACTGCAATTTGGCGATTTTTCTCACTTCTAGTAACTGTGGCGCTTAGGCGCCAATCCTTGGGCTTAGGCACCAGTATCGCAGGTGTCTGGCGCTTCGGGGCCAATTCTGGTGCCTAGGTGCCACTATCCAAAAAAATACTATTTCTCCTTATGTCAAATTTCTAAAGATTCAAATCATATACAAGTCTTCATAAGGTGTTAAATAATTGGTATGAAACAAAAGGATGATCACATCTTTCAACAATCAAATTGAATCAAATTAAATCAACAGAAATATGGGTTGCCTCCTATAAAGTGCTTGGTTTAACATCATCAGCCTGACTTATCTATAGATTCTTTGTAATAAGGCATGTTTTCTCTAATATGGGGTTTCAATCTGTACCCATTTAATTTAAATAATTTATTAGTCTTAGGATATTTTATACCCACAACTCCGTAAGGATAAACATTTCTCCTTAATATAAGGCCCCATCCATTTAGTTTTTAATTATCTAGGAAATAATTTCAATCGGTTATTATATAATAAAACATCTTGTCCAAGCTCAAAATTATTTTTTTAAATCTTCTTATCATGTAAATTCTTCATCTTTTCTTTGTATATTCGAGCATTCTCATAAGACTCATTTATGATTTCATCAAGCTCATTTTGTTGTAACAATCTCTTTTCTCCAGCATCCTTTAAGTTATAATTAAATTGTTTTATTCCCCAATAAGCTTTATGTTCTAACTCAATAGGTAAGTGAAAGGGCTTTCCATATACGAGCCAATATGGTGACATTCCTATATGAGTTTTATAAGCATTAAACTAAGTCTATAATGCAGAATCAAGTCTTTCAACCCATACAGTTCTTCTAGGATTTACACTATTCTCTAAAATTTTTTTGATTTCTTTATTTGAGACTTCTGCAATTCCACTAGTTTGAGGGTGATAAGTTGTAGCGATTTTATACTTAATTTTATTTTTGCTAAGTAATTTTTGAATCTTAAAATTCTTAAAGTCACTTCCCCCATCGGTAATAATAATTCTGGGTATTCCAAATCTAGTAAAAATCTTTTTGATTAGAAACTTTGAAACACCTTTAACATCACAATGAGGTAAATCTACAGCTTCAATACATTAGAAACATAATCAACAAATAGTAATATGTAAATTTTTCCAGAAGATAGTACAAATGGTCCCATAAAATCCATAACCCATGCATCAAAAGTTTAAACTTCTAAGGTGAAATTTAGAGGCATTTCATCTCTTCTAGAAATATTTCCTTTACATATTTGTTAACATCTTTAAATAATGTAGGCCAATAAAATCCAGATTATAAAATTTTAAATGTAGTTTTATCAATACCAAAATGTCCTCCAAACTAGAGTTGTGTCATTTATGAATAATTTCATGAGTTTGTAGGTACACATCTTCGAATAACAGAATCTTTACATTGTTTGAATAAATAGGGGCCATCCCGAAAGTAAAATTTTGAATCATGCATGAACTTCTTTTTCTCATAACCAGTTAATCCATAGGGTAAAATATTACTAGTAAAATAATTAACCATATCAGCATACCATGGAACTTACCATTCATAAATAACATAAAGTTGTTCTGCAAGAAAATAATCATTTATGTTTTCTTCAAAAATCTTTTTATTGTCATTTTCAATTCTAGACAAATGATCAGCTTTTTGATTATCACAACCCCTTTTCTATCCACTATTTGAAAATCAAATTCTAGCAAGAGAAGTACTCATCTAATTAACCTCGGTTTAGTATCCTTCTTTGAAATTAAATACTTAATAGCGGTAGGATCGGTATGGACTATGCATTTTGCTCTAAGTAAATATGGTCTAAATTTATCAAAATCACATACTTTTGCGAATAACTCTTTTTCAATAATAGTATAATTAATCTGAGCTTCATTAAGGATTCTACCGGCATAATATATAACTTTAAAAATATTATCGTATTTTTGTCCTAAAACTATTCCAATAACATAGTCACTAGCATCACACATTAATTCAAAAGGTTTAACCTAATTAAGTGAAATAATAATAGGTGCAGTAATTAATTTTTCTTTTAATGAGTTGAAAGCCTTTAAACAATTTTCACTAAAATCAAATTTAGTGTTATTTTCTAAGAGATGGCATAGAGGTTTAGCAATTTTGGAAAAATCTTTAATATACCTCTTACAAAATCCAACATGTCCGAGAAAACTTCTCACAACTGTAACTGAAGAAGGTTGTAATCCAGCAATAATTTGAATTTTTTGCTTGGTCAACTTCCATACCATTTTTAGAAATTTTATGACCCAAAAAAATTTCTTTTGTAACCATAAATTGACATTTTTCCCAGTTCAGAACCAAATTTATTTATTTACAACGTTTTAACACTTTAGCTAAATGGTCTAAACAAGAATTAAAAGCGGTTCCAAATACGCAAAAATCCTCCATAAAAATTTTAATTTATTTCTTATTTAAATCACAGAAAATAGACATCATACATCTTTGGAATGTTGTAGGTGGATTACATAACCCAAAAGGCATTCTTCTAAAAGGAAAAGTTCCATAAGGACTACTAAATGTAGTTTTTTCTTCATCTTCTAGAGTTATCAGAATTTGGTGTTAACCAGGATATCCATCCAAAAAAAAATATGAATATCCAACTAATTTATCCAACACTTGATCCAAGAAAGGCAAATGAAAATGATCCTTCCTAGTAGCAGCATTCAATTTCTATAATCAATACAAATCCAACATCTAGTGACTTTTCTTATTTGAATCAATTCATTATTTTCATTAATAACTACAATCTTCCCTTCTTTCTTCGAAACACAGTGAATCGGACTAACCGAAGAATTTTTAGATATAGGAGAAATAATTCCAGCATCCAACCATTTTAATATTTTTTTCTTTACTACCTCTTTTATTATTGGATTTAATCTTCTTTGAGATTGAAAACTTGGTTTATAATCTTCTTCCATTAAAATTTGAAGCATACAGATTGAGTGGCTTATTACTTTTATATCCGCTATTGTCCAACCAATATTTATTTATAATATTTTAAAATTTCTAATAACTTATTTTCCTGATCTTTAGTTAATTCAGAAGATATTATTACAGGAAAAGTTGATGAATTCCCAAAGAAAGCATACTTTAAATGAGTAGGCAATACATTTAACTCAAGTTCAAGAGCCTTTTCTATAGAAGGTATTATAAATTCATTATTTTCAGTTGTATTTAAAATTTTCCAATTTTCATGATATATTTAAATTTTCCTTGAGATATTTTAATGTTTCATCCTACCAATTATTAATTAAATAGGGATTACATTCACTTGATATCGATCATGTGAATAGCCTAGAAGATAGGAGGATTTATGTCATACTCGATGACAACTTCAGAATCCTAAGACGAGTTAGGGCTTATATTGCACAGAGTACAAATGGCGTAAAGAGATGAGGTGAGGGTTTATACCACACTTGGCAAGCTACCTTAAAGTCCTATGGCTTGTTGTTTAGTTCTAAGGATTTTTGTTGTTGAAGATGGCTGTGCTACCCACTATGCATGCTCCAAGCTCCTCATCGTAGCACGTTCATTTCAAAGAAGTGACAGTTGAAGAGAAAAGAGAAGTATCGTGTTTTGCAAATATTTAAATTCAGGTTTATTAATATCTTATTTGGGGAATATTTAAGTTGATTATAGCGACACCGGTTAGGATCCCACGATTCATTCATTCTGGCACCACTATTACCTTTAGATTTACATAGTCTAAATGAATTTACTAAACTCAACTAAATGAGTTCCATACTTTCATTTAGAAAGTGGGAAATCTTGTTAGCAGTTGTAGGTTGCATCCTCTGAGGTATTCTTGATCATTTGATAGAGACACTTTAATTTAGTATCTCTTGTGATTTTGTTCTTTTTGAGACTAAATTTTAAGTTTTTTTTATATTTTGATGGTTGTGGCGTGAATTTTAACTTGTTTTGATTTTAATTTGATTTTGGTTTTAGTTTTGTGGCTACTGCAAAGGTTTTGGTTTTCATGCAGGGTGACATTGTTATTTAACATGCAAGTTTATAAAAGTACAGTAAAGAAAGTATGGAAATGAAAGTACTGTAAACTTGTAAAAGCGTACTTATCGAGTCTTCTCGTTCCTCCACTTGAAACATTAGTATCTTGCAATAAACATTTGTAATTTGCAAGGAAGTAAAAGCCTATAGATAGGTTCATCGCATTCCAACAAAATCCTATGTCATAACTTGGTGGGTCCTATTTATTTATTGAAGAGATGCCTTCTTTTAATAAGTATGATATGTTCATTGTTGACCTCATTTTTGATGAGGTCTTCTCTTTTCTCTATAGTACTTAGGATCTAGCCTTATGCTTTTTCTTTGACTATCTTAGAGGACTAGAATTGGGACCCACCACCTAGAAATTCAAACCACTTCTTAACTCCCTGCAAACTTCACAAACTTGACTGTAGACTCCTAATCACCTAGAGGGTTGAAATCAAATGTGGAAGTTTAAAGGATGAGTTCCTATAGGACTCTTTGGACTTAGGACTGCCCTGGGTGGCCTGGTCTGGTAGGGGCTGATTTTCACACACTACACCTATACACTACACTTTCACACACCTCCTAAAAACACACTCATACCCAACTTGACCTCCTGACTCATAAAGGTGATTCACATGGATGGTCCTTAACCCCTAAGCCCTTGGCTAAGAGAGTTAGGAACAACATAATGAATGCCTCAAATGAGTCCTCTCATGGCTCATATAGGCTTAACATGGCTTCATGGTTCAACCAAAATGATTTTATTCCACTTACATTCACCCAATCTTCAATTTCCTAAATTTTCAATTTTTGACCCCCGGGACCCTACACCCGCTAAGCCTACCCAAAACCCTTGAAATTACCCAAATTTTTCAAAAATTTCCAAATCACCCAAAATTCCCCAAAATCATTCCTAAACATTTCTCACCACTCAAATTGATCACACATACCCAAAAATACTAAAAATTCCAAAAATACCTCCCAATACCCTCCAAATACCCAAGATACCCCTCTTGACCCAAAAATCCAAAAACTCAGAAAATTCCCAGAAAATTCCAGAAAATCCCAAATATTCCCAATTTAATTTTTGTCAACTACACCATGGGCCAATTTTGTCAATTTACCCTACTTTTGTCAAAACCCCCAATTTGACCCATTTTAACCCTAAGTGAACCCAATGTAAAACCAAACCTACCCAATTGACCCAAATTCTGGTCCAATTCAATTCTAAACTTCAATTCAACATTCCCAACACCATTCTAGACCAAATCCAAGTCCAATTTGATTGACATTTGGATCCAATTTCACTTTGGGCCTTAAAGCCCAATTTGGACCCATGACCCAAACCTAACCCAAACTCACCCAATTCAACTCCAATTAACCCCAAATCTTTTCTAAATCTTCCTTAACATTCCCACAAGCAAAACCTTAACATGATTTGCCCAAAATTTAGACCCAAACCCCACTCAAATTCAACCCAAAGCTAAAAGGCCCAGTTTTAACCTAAACCCAAACCTAACCCAAATGAACCCAAACCCCAAAATCAAAACTCTACCAAAGCCAAAACCTCTTTGAAACACTCCCATAAACATTTCCCAACATTTATTTTACATTAATTTCAACCCTAGCCCAACATTGGCCCAAGTTAACCCAATTTGACCTATATTGGCCCATTCACCAAGGAAGCCCAAATTCAACCCAATTCAAACCCAAATCACTCCCAACTTGCTTCAAATCACTCATGACACATCCATGAACTAAACCCAACATTTGCTTGGCCCAATCCTTCACAAAATTCCCATCCATAAATTTATTTTCAAACCAAAAGCCCATTTTCTTAAACCTTCCTAAAAGCCCAAATTTCATGCTAAAGCCCATATGACAAATTCTTCTCATCATACCCTTAATTAAAATCAATCCCTAAGTTTCAAAAACTCATCATGAAGCCATTCCAAATTAAGCCCCATACAAATTCCCATTAAAATACCAAAATTTTATTAAATCCATTTCCATGAAATTGACTTAACTTTCCCAAGCCAAAGATGAGCCATGAAGCCATGCATGAGCCACATGGAAGCCATGAGAGCCTCTTTACATGTCAGCATGTCATTTTGGGCAAAAGGAGGAGACACTTTCCTTAATTCCTAAAGGTGATTAACCACTCCCATGATTCCCCTTAACCATGCTTATGCCTAATTGTGCTTGGATGGTGACTTGACCTTACTGATTATGCTGAGCCAAATCACTTTCTCTTCAGCCTAAACCAAGCCTTGGGTGGTGCACCTAGCCCAAAGGGATGGGTTGACCAATTTGAGCCAAAATGAGCCTTCTTTCATACCATTCTAATCCAAGCCTTTTACACATGGCATTTGCCAATTGCCTACACTAAACCCCAGCCCTAACCCACCTGAACAAGATGGTGACCAGTGCCTGGCCGGCCAGCCACCAGGTTGCCGGAAAAGACCATGGCCGAGACCTTGGGAGGAGCCAAACTTTGGAATTCCACCTTGCTGAGCTGCCCCATGCCCAATGGCCACCATGGATGTTCTTCCCATGCCCAGAGCAGCTGATCCCAACCCTTGGCCATCCCCGCGAGGCTCTCCGACCACCTATATTTAAACCCGACCCCCTCACGGCCATGGAAGAGAGTTGCACAAACCTTGCCGAAACTCGCCAAAATTGCTCCAAACCCTACTCCATACTTAGAGCAGTTGATCCCCGGTGTCAATTTGCCTTAATCCCCACCAACGAATCCATTTCTCGACCGAAATTTCACCCAAAACCGGGACACTTTGCCACAGTGAGCCAATCTTCAAATTGACTGGTCCTACACCTTCACTGGACCAAGAGAAGAAGTTTCCCACTGAAAGCCCCATCTCCAGGCCACCCAGTTGTTCCAGCCTCCAAGCTTTGTGATATGTTGTGGTCACTTTCATAGCTAAGCAATTCACCAGACCAGGAGACTTCATCTGGAGCTTGTTGGGATCCAATCGAAGATGACACAACCCTCAGATTGAAGCCACACTTCTCTGAGCAAAGGTATGAGCTAATTCTTCATCCTGAGCTTCTGGGGACTCTCCATTTCAAATGCTTTAATCTCAATGCATGATCACCGTATAGATGTATTCGTCTCTTCCAGACGAATCCATAGAGCACAAGAACAAGAAAATCTGTTAAGTATTGAGTGAGATATTAGGAATTTTGTGTGGACGGTTCTCGGGCTAGGAGGCTTGGGGACGATGAACGGATGTCGTTCATTTAATACACTCGTGGACGGACGGCCAGGATCACACCGGATGAGGAGACGGAACGATACAGCGGGCCCCTGGAGCGCTGAGTCGGATGGCGGCGTCGAATCAAAGAGCGCCACGCGGCGTTTCAGAGCTGCCGAGGTTGACGCGGCGCCGCGTGGATAAATAGAAAATTAGGGTTTTTTCTATTTATTTAATTCCCTAAACTTCAAAAATCCATAACTTTGTGTAGAAAAATCAGAAAAATAAAATAAAAATACCCTCTTGCTCAGTGAACAGAGGAGAATAATGTGGAAAAGAAATCATTTAATTTAATCAAGTATTTTATTTTTAATGATTTATTTACCCTCTGCATTATTTTAATTCTCCATGCATATAGGAAATTCACCATGGCATGAGACCATAGGGCTTTTGAAGCCTCTGAATTTGGGAACATTCCCTTAATTTTCCAAAGTCAGAGGACATCCCTATGAGAAGTTATTGATTTTTCAAATTCATGTTACTGTTTTGAGTATTTTAAATCTAATAATTATCATGTTGTGAAATAAATTCTAGGAAAATTTGGTGGTGTTTATTATGACCAGAGGACCCTAGGAAAAATAGGTTTTAAATTAGTTCATTTAAAATAGCCCTAATTGGCTTAAACACCCAAAATAGGTCCCTAATTAATTAGAGCTAATCATACATCAAATTGACTTGAAATCAATTCTCCACTAACCTTTGGGATCAGAGGAACCCACCATAAAAATTTGAAGTCAATTGGACTTGGTTAGCTTTACTAAATGGGTTGATTAAGCCACTTAGTCAATTTGAACTTTAAAAATTCATAACTTTCAAAATGCTTTTCAAAAATTCACTAAATTAGTTTTGGAGCCTCTCTGATATCAGGGGAATTTAAGAAAAATAAAATTTCAATTTTCTAAAAAAGTTGATTTTTTGGTATTATTTTAATGTTTTAATAATTAAAAAATAATAAAAATCACAAAAATAATAAAATTCACGAAAATGTCACATTTTGAATTTTAATCACTTAGGAACAAACCCCATATTTTTCTTAGGTCTATTTTATGACATATTAAATTTTAAAGCCCTAAGGTAATTTTAAAATTAAAAAATATATTTTTTTAGAATTTCCACTAAAATAATTCTAATAAATCATAGAAAAATCAGAAAATTGTAAAAATTGATTCTCTGATTTCCTTGATATCAGAGAGATTTTTGAAAAATATAAAATTCATTTTCAACCTTTATTTTATTTTTAAATTAATTAATACTCCAAAACTTAAAATAATTATAATAAAAATAATATAATTCAAAAAATCACCAAAATTGGTCCAAGTGGTCCTCTGGTCATTAGGAATGTCTCATAATTTTCTTAAGAACAGAAACTTTTCCTTGGTCATATTATTAAATTTTCCTCGGAAATCCCTATTTTCTACCAAAAATAATTACATAAATAAATTAAATACAGAAAAATCACATTTTCTCCTCTCATGTCTTTATTGGCATATGAGTGAAGTCACATAAAAATTTTAAGTTCATTTAAGCTCAATTTAGTGAGTTATGGAATTATTAAGCTTGAAGGGTAAAGTGGCAATTAAAATTCTAACCTTTAATTAAAACTTTAGGCTTAATAAAATTAAAGAGAAAAATATTTGATCTTAATCTGATTTGGATGATTGAAATTTAAATAATTAAAGGGTAGAAACCTATTAAACAATTTAAAAATAATTAAAATAAACCTTAATTAAATAATTGATTAAATTTGGAAGAATAATAAAATTGGAATTATTAAAATAGGGACATTATTAGGAAGAGATTTGTTCTTTAATCTAAGGGTCCCTAAATTAATCATCTCAATAATATTCAATCCCCAATTAAAATGATAATTCAAATTTAAGTTTTAAAATGTTAAAGGATCTAATCATTAAAATCAAATTAAAGTCAAATTATTAAACTTTTTTTTAAATTTTCAATTAAATTAAAATTAAAAATAAAATTAAATTAAAGATTAAATTAAATTAAATCAAACAAATTAAATTAATTTAAATTAAATTAAATCAAATAAATTAAATTAAATTAAATTGAACAAATTAAATTAAATTGAATTAAATTTAATTAAAATTAAATTAAATTAATTAATTAAAATTAAATAAAAAATTAAATCATATTAAATTAAATTAAATTAAATTAAATCATATTAAATTAAATTAAATTAAATTAAAATAAAAAATAAAATCAAGTTAAAATTAAAATTAATTTAAATTAAATAAATTAAATTAAAATTGAAGCTAAACCAAATCAAATTAAATTAAAGTTAAATTAAATCGAATTAAAAAATAACATCACCTAAGACATAAAGAAATTCAAAATAAAGCAACTTGAACACTATTCCAAATTTAAACCCGTTAAGCGAGATTGAATTAAATCACAAACCATTTGGACACCAATTTGCCCTCGAAAGCTTTGGTTATCATAACTCCTAAACAGAACATTAAATGAAATGTTACTTCACTTATAGGATATTCAAATGTCCTAGTTCACTGAGTAAGATAACAACAAAATTAACTAAACCTCGGACGATTACTTCACCTGTTTAATTAAATCCATTTGGACTTAAAACAATCATATCAGTATTGAAAAGATGTTTAAGATCCTTCTTAAGCACTTCCTCAATATGATAAGATACTTATAAGAACAATTGAACTTAATTATTCTTTGATAAAGAAAATCATCCTCAAACCAAAACACAGGAACCTAGACGTCATAGGAAATGACTAGCTATAGGATTAGAAATTTGGTAGAAAACCATAACCCTTCCCTTAGCTTTACCTAGGAACTTGCTTAAATATTCTAATTGTGTTTTAAGTGCAGCTTGGGATGACAAGAAGACCCTCCAGGTACGCTTTTATTTTATTGCAATTTACCTTATTGCAATTTATTTAATCGCATTGCACTTACTTTTCTTGCATGATAAACAACTATTGCATGAAAACCCATACATTTAGGATAGTCCCTAAAACTGAAACCAAAACAAAATTAAAAGCCATTACAAGATAAAATTCACCGCCACAACATTTCAAAATATAAAACAACTCAAAATTTAATCACAAACAGAACACAAAACTGCAATTACAACTAAATTAAAACGTCTTGTTGGATGATTGGGAATACCTCGGATGATGTAACCTACGTGTTGCTAACGGGATTTCCCACGGTCTAAATGAAAGTATGGAACTCATTTAGTTGAGTTTAGCAAATTCATCTGGACTAAGTGAATCCGATAAAAATAACGATGCCGGAAGGATGGAATCGTGGGATCTTAACCGGTGTTGTTATAATCACCTTTAAGATTTGTTTCAATTTAAACATAAAAAAACACTTGGAAATTAATATTTTCTCTAAACCAAAACACTTTTCTCATCTCCTGATTTATGACTTCTAAAACTAAACCTCTGCAACAACAAGGAGCTCGGAGCATGGTGGGCAGCACGGCCATCCTCGTCAGCAAAACTTGAATCTACATCAGCAAAACCATTTTTAGAATTAAACAACAAAGCCATAGGATTTCGAGGTAGTTTGCCTAGTGCAACATAAATCCTCAACCTTTTGTTAGGCATTTGCATTGCAAATTAAGCCCTAACCGGTCTTAGGATTCCGAGGTAGTCGTCCGATATGACATAAACCCTCACATCTTCGAGGCTATTTGTATGATCATATCATACGAATATAAGTTCTAACTAATTAAAATTGGCAAGATCAAAATACTAAATAAACATTAGGGCTTTCCTAAATCCAAGCCAAACAATAGGATATTCAGGAAATTACCGAAGTTTGCTTCGAATCTGTAATTTCTCCTACCTTTCTTCCTTTGAATTTCCAAAACAAAATGTTCCAAATTTGATCCATTCCCTGTTGAAATTCCAAAATTCAATCCCTTGAAACCTTAAACTTTGAGATTCTTGAGAGCATAACTACTGATTATTATCGAGAGTTTTCTTAGGTGATTCCTGTCACTTAAGATGTAATTAACTATAGGGGCTTGCCCTTATAGGGAATTTTAAAGAACCTGGTAATATAAACCCTGCTTAATTCTTTTATATTAAGCAGGGGAACTTGTCGGCTTATAAAATTGGTTCGTAGACCAAACGGATGTCACAAATCTTCTAGTTTATTTAATCGAGCCCCATCATCAAGCAGCGTGTCTATTCTTCGGGATAGATACACGGTTTGTGATGCGGTGCTCATTTATATAAACAATTTGGGATGTGAGACCGGTTTGATTTCATATCTTAAAATTTTCAAACTTAAAATTATTTTCAAAATCAAATGCTACTTTCTAAATTATATATATATATTTAAATCAAATTTAAAATCTAAAATTCGCTGACAATTTCTGTTAGGAGGCCCCCTTTTCAAAATAAAACACACAACCTAAAAATATGCCGACAACTTCTGGCGACTCCGCTGGGGACAATTCCTCTCTCCATTTTTAATCAGATAGTTCTGCTTTCAAAAATCGGTAATGCATCCATGTCCCTAATGGATCAAGCTACCCTTCTTTCCGTTGGAATACTATGTTCATTTCTACCTTGAACGAGTATAGCCGACATTCTCTTGGATTTAGGAGCCACTTGTTTAGACACCCCTAAATAGAGAGGTTCCGAGATCCTTTTACCTCATTTCTGAGGTGGGGTGGACCCCCAATAGGTGTTAGTTTAGGAGTGATCCTTCGAGTCGAGAAGTCTTGCATAAGACTTTCTTTTCCTTCCCAACTCTGAATCTGATTCATTACCTTCTCTACACCTTTGAACATTCTGTTCTAAATAAACAAACCCTCTAATGAATGACTCTTTTAACAAATAACTCCTTATAAATACATGAACAAGAATGTGTTCGGACTCTTTTCGATTCCTTTCTTTTCATCCCGATGAGAAGAAGCATAACTTGGGATCGACAATCGAGTCATACTCCGGAAATGGAAGCCCCAAAGCTGATTTTCTCCTTCACCGATGGACCTGGGCTTCGCCGTTTACAAGGATGAGTCTGCCCGACAATGGGATCATCCGGTTTGGACAAGGATTCGAGAACACAAATGTCAAGATCATCGACGTTATCGTTGACCTCATTTTTGATGAGGTCTTCTCTTCTTCTCTTTAGTACTTAGGATCTAGCCTTAGGCTTTTCCTTTGACTATCTTAGAGGACTAGAATTGGGACCCACCTTCTAGAATTTCAAACCACTTCTTAACTCCCCGCAAACTCCACAAACTTGACCGTAGACCCCTAATCACCTAGAGGGTTGAAATGAAATGTGGAAGTTTAAAGGATGAGTTCCTATGGGACTCTTTGGCCTTAGAGACTGCCACAGGTGGCCCTGGTGCGGTGAGGGGCTGACTTACACACACACTACACTTATACACTACACTTCCACACACCTCCTAAAACCACACCCATACCCAACTTGACCTCCTGACTCATGTAGGTGATTCACATGGATGGTCCTTAACCCCTGAGCCCTTGGCTAAGAGGGTTAGGAACAACATAATGAATACCTCAAATGAGTCCCTTCATGGCTCATATGGGCTTGATATGGCTTCATGGCTTCATGGCTCAACCCAAATGACTTCTTTCCACTTACATCCACCCAATCTTCAATTTCCCAAATTTTCAATTTTTGACCCCCGGGACCCTACACCCGCTTAGCCTACCCAAAACCCTTGAAATTACCCAAATTTTTCAAAAATTTCCAAATTACCCAAAATTCTCCAAAATCAATCCCAAAAATTTCCACATCACATAAATTGATCATCCATACCCAAAAATACCAAAAATTCCAAGAAAACCTCCCAATACCCTCCAAATACCCAAAATACCCTTCTTGGCCAAAAAATCCAAAAATTCAGAAAATTCCCAGAAAATTCCAGAAAATTCCAAATATTCCCAATTTCATTTTGTCCAACTACACCATGGGCCAATTTTGTCAATTTACCCTACTTTTGTTAAAACCCCCAATTTGACCCATTTTAACCCAAAGTGAACCCAATGTCAAACCAAACCTACCCAATTGACCCAAATTAAGGTCCAATTCAATTCTAAACTTCAATTCAACATTCCCAACCCCAATCTGGACCAAATCCAAGTCCAATTTGATTGACATTTGGATCCAATTTCACTTTTGGCCTTAAAGCCCAATTTGGACCCAAGACCCAAACCTAACCCAAACTCACCCAATTCAACTTCAATTAACCCCAAACCTTTTCTAAATCTTCCTTAACATTCCCACAAACAAAACACTAACATGATTTGCCCAAAATTTAGACCTGAACCCCACTCAAATTCAACCCAAAGCTAAAAGGCCCATTTTTGACCTAAACCCAAACGTAATCCAAATGAGCCCAAACCCCAAAATCAAAGCTCAACCAAAGCCAAAACCTCTTTGAAACACTCCCATAAACATTTCTCAACATTGATTTTACATCAATTTCAACCCTAGCCCAACATTGGCCCAACTTGGCCCACTTTGACCTACATAGGCCCACTTACCAAATAAACCCAAGTTCAAACCAATTCAACTCCAAATCACACCAAATTGACTCCAAGCCCTTCATAGAACATCCCTAAACCAATTATGACATTTATTTGACAAAGTTCTTCACAAAATCTTTACCCAAATGCCCATCCTAAAATCAAAAAGCCCATTTCCCTTAAACTTTCCTAAGAGCCCACTTCCTTCAAATTCAAAAGCCCAAAATCTACCCTAAAGCCCACATGACATCTCCATTTGCCATCCACTTAATTAAAGCCATTACCTAAGTCCTAAATTCACCATCAAATTATTCCAAATCAAGTTTCATACAAATTTCCATCAAATTACCAAAAATTCCTAAAATCCATTTTCATGAAATTGACCAAACCTTTTCCCACGCCAAAGGTGAGCCATGCAAGCCATGGACAAGCCACATGAAGCCATGGAAGGCTTGACATGTGATCAAGCCATTAATGGCAAAAGGAGGGGCCCCTTTCCTAATCCTCCTTAAACCCTTTTTTACCTTAAGCATGTCACACACTAAACCATGCTTAGCCACCTCATCATGGATAGAGACCACACCATTCTCTCTTGGCTGACCCAAGTGACCCTTTTCAGCCCAAGACCAGCCCTTGGGTGGTGAACCTAGCCGGAAAACACCATGGCCGAGAGCTCACATGTGAGCCCAACTTGGAATTCTCACCTGCTGAGCTGCCCCATCCCCAGTGGCCATTGGAGCTGTTCTTCTCTTGCCAAGAGCAGCCGATCCCAAGCCCTAACTCTCCCTGGGAGGCCCTCCACCCTCTCCTATTTAAACACCACCCCTCTCGGCCATGAGAGGTGCTGAAAACAAACCTTAAGGAAACTCTGCCAAAATTGTTCCAGACTCCTCCCCATACGCGAGCACTTGATCCCCAAGTGAGATCCCCCTGCCATTTCTTCTCTCGCGAGCTCAATTTCGAGTTGAAATTCCACCGAAAACCAGGACACTTCTCCACGGTGAGCCAATCCCCAAATTGATTGGCCCTACACCTTCACTGCGACCAAGGAATGGTGTCCACCAGCAAAAGCCCCATCTCCAGAGCCACCCGGCTTGCTCCAGCCTCCAAGCTTTGTGGATCGGGCTTGGTCGAAATCACATCTGAGACAATTCACTGACACCGGAGACTTCATCCGGAGCTTCGTCGGGATCCAATCGAAGGTGCAACAACTCTCGGATTGAAGCCACACTTCTCCGAGCAAAGGTATGAGCTAATTCTTCATCCCGAGCTTCTGGAGATTCTCCATTTTGAATGCTTTAATTTCGATGCATGATAACCGTATAGATGTGTTCGTCTCTTCAAGACGAATCCATAGAGCATAAGAACATGAAAATCCATTGAGTATCGAGTGAGATCTTAGGGATTTAGTGTGGACGGCTCTCGGGTGAGGACGCTCGGGGACGATGAACGGATGCCGTCCCTTCAATACACGCGCGGACGGACGGCTCGGATGGCGTCGGACCGAGAGACGGTACAAGAACCGCCGGGCCCGAGCGCCGAGTCGGATGGCGGCGTCGAATGGGAGCGCGACGCGTGTGCGTTCGGAGATGCCGAGGATGAGTTGGCGCCGCATGGATAAATAGAAAATTAGGGGTATTTTCTATTTATTTAATTCCCTAAACTTCAAAAATTCATAACTTTGTGTAGAAAAATCAGAAAAATAAAATAAAAATACCCTCTTGCTCAGTGAACAGAGGAGAATAATGTGGAAAAGAAATCATTTAATTTCATCAAGCATTTTATTTTTTATAATTTATTTACTCTCTGCATACTTTTAATTCTCCATGCATGTATACAATTCACCATGGCATGAGACCATAGGGCTTTTGAAGCCTCTGAATTTGGGAACATTCCCTGAATTTTCCAAAGTCAGAGGCCATCTCTATGAAGAGTTATTGATTTTTCAAGTTCATGTTACTGTTTTGAGTATTTTAATTCCAATAAATAGCATGTTGTGAAAAAAATTCTAGGAAAATTTGGTGATGTTCCTTATGACCAGAGGACCCTAGGAAAAATAAGTTTTGAATTAGTTCATTTAAAACAACCCTAATTGGCTTAAACACTCAAAATAGGTCTCTAATTAATTAGAGCTAACCATACATCAAATTGACTTGAAATCAATTCTCCACTGACCTTTAGGATCAGAGGAACCCACCATAAAAATTTGAGGTCAATTGGACTTGGTTAGCCCCACTAATTGGGTTGATTAAGCCACTTAGTCGTTTTAAACTTTAAAAATTTATAACTTTTAAAATACTTTTTAAAAATTCACCAAATTGGTTTTGGAGCCTCTCTGATATCAGGGGAATTTAAGAAAATTAAAATTTCAATTTTCTAAAAAAGTTGATTTTTAATATTATTTTAATATTTTAATAATTAAAAAATAATAAAAATCACAAAAATAATAAAATTCACCAAAATGTCACATTTTGAATTTTAATCACTTAGGAACAAATCCCATATTTTTCTTAGGTCTATTTAGTGAGATATTAAATTTTAAAGCTCTAGGATAATTTTAAAATTAAAAAAATGTATTTTCTAGCATTTTCACTAAAATAATTATAATAAATCATAGAAAAATCAAAAAATTGTAAAATTTGATTCTCTGATTTCCTTGATATCAGAGAGATTTTTGAAAAATATAAAATTCATTTTTCAACATTTATTTTATTTTTAAATTAATTAACACTCCAAAACTTAAAATAATTATAATAAAAATAATATAATTCAAAAAATCACCAAATTTGGTCCAAGTGGTCCTCTGGTCATTAGGAATGTCCCCTAAGTTTCTTAAGGACAGAAACTTTCTCTTGGTCATGTTATTAAATTTTCCTTGAAAATCTCTATTTTCTACCAAAAATAATTATATAAATAAATTAAATACAGAAAAATCACATTTTCTTCTCTCATGTCTTTATTGACATATGAGTGAAGTCATATAAAAATTTCAAGTTCATTTGAGTTTAATTTAGTGAGTTATGAAATTATTAAGCTTAAAGGGTAAAGTTGTAATTAAAATTTTTAATCCTTAATTAAAAATTTTAGGTTTAATAAAAAATTAACAAGTAAAATATTTGATCCTAATTTGAGTTGGATGATTGAAATTTAAATAATTAAAGGGTAGAAACCCATTAAACAATTTTAAAATAACTAAACCTTAATTAAATAATTGATTAAATTTGGAAGAATAATAAAATTAGAATTATTAAAATAGGGATATTTTTAGGAAGAGATTTATTCTTTAATTTAAAAATCCCTAAATTAATTATCTCATTAATATTCAATTTTTAATTAAAATGATAACTCAAATTCAAAACATTAAAAGACTTAATCATTAAACTAAAATTAAATTATTAAACTCTTTTAAAAATTTCAATTAAAATTAAAAATAAAATTAAATTAAAAATTAAATTAAATTAAGTAAATTAAATTGAATTAAATTAAATTAAATTAAATTAAATTGAAATTAAAAGTTGGATTAAATTAAAAATTAAATTAAAGATTAAATTAAATTAAATTAAATAAACAAATTAAATTAAATTAAATAACTTAAATTAAATTAAATTAAATCAAATTAAATTAAATCAAATTAAATTAAAATAATTAAATCAAATTAAATGAATTAAATTAAATTAAATTAAATTAAATTAAATTAAATTAAATCAAATTAAATTAAAACTAAATTAAATTAAATTAATTTAATGTAACATCAAATCAAACTAAATTGAATTAAATTGAATTAAATTAAATTAAAACTCAATTAAATTAAATTAAATTAAATTAAGTTGAATTAAATATGACATCACTAAAGACATAAAGAATTCAAAATAAATCTAAAATAACTTGAACACTATTCCAAATTTAAACCCATTAACTTAAATCAAATCATTTGAATACCAATTTACCCTCGAAAGCTTTGGTTATTATAACTCCTAAACAAAACATTAAATGAAATGTTACTTCACTTATAGGATATTCAAATGTCCTAGTTCACTGAGTAAGATAACAATAAAACTTGAATTCTCGGACGATTAATTTATTTGTATAATTAAACCCATTTGGACTTAAAACAATCCTAGAAATATTGAAAAGATGTTTAAGATTATTCTTAAGCACTTCCTCAATATGATAGGACATTTATAAGAACAATTGGACTTAATTGTTCTTCGATGAAGAAAATCGTCCTTAAACCAAAACACAAGAACCTAGACGTCATAGGAAATGACTAAGCTATAGGATTAGGAACTTGGTAGAAAACCATAACCCTTACCTTAGCTTTACCTAGGAACTTGCTTAAATATTCTAATTGTGTTTTAAGTGCGGCTTGGGATGACGGGAAGACCCTCCAGGTACGCTTTTATTTTATTGCAATCTACTTTCTTGCAATTTACCTTCTTGCAATTTATTTAATCGCATTGCACTTACTTTTTCTTGCATGATAAACAACCGTTGCATGAAAACCCACACCTTTAGGATAGACCCTAAAACCGAAACCAAACTAAGTTAAAAGTCATTGCAAGATAAAATTCACCGCCACAACATTTCAAAATATAAAACAACTCAAAACTTAATCACAAACGTAACACAAAACTACAATTACAATTAAATTAAAACGTCCTGTTGGATGATCGGGAATACCTCGGATGATGTAACCTACGTGTTGCTAACGGGATTTCCCACGGTCTAAATGAAAGTGTGGAACTCATTCGAGTTGAGTTTAGCAAATTCATCTGGACTAAGTGAATCCGATAAAAATAATGATGCCGGAAGGATGGAACCGTGGGATCTTAACCGGTGTCGTTATAATCAACTTTAAGATTTGTTTTAATTAAAACACAAAAACACTTGGAAATTAAGATTTCTCTAAACCAAAACACTTTTGTCATCCCCTGATTTATGACTTCTAAAACTAAAACTCTTCAACAACAAGGAGCTCGGAGCATGGTGGGCAGCACGGCCATCGTCATCAGCAAAACCTGAGTCTACTTCAGCAAAACTTTCCTAGAATTAAATAACAAAGCCATAGGATTTCGAGGTAGTTTGTCTAGTGCAACATAAATCCTCAACCTCTTCGTTAGGCACTTGCATTGCAAATTAAGCCCTAACCGGTTTTAGGATTCCGAGGTAGTCGTCCGATACGACATAAACCCTCACATCTTCAAGGCTATTTGTATGATTCTGTCATATAAATATAAGCCCTAATTAATTAAAATTGGCAAGATCAAAACATTTAAATAAATATTAGGACTTTCCTAAACTTAAACCAAACAATAGGATAGTCGGGAAATTACCGAAGTTCGCTTCGAATCTGTGATTACTCCTACTTTTCTTCCTTTGGATTCCCAAAACAAAATGTTCCAAATTTGATCCATTCCCTATTGGAATTCCAAAATTCAATCCTTTGAAAACATAAACTTTGAAATTCTTGAGAGCAGAATTATTGATTATTATCGAGAGTTTTCTTAGGTGATTCCCGTCACTTAAGATGTAATCAACTATAGGGGCTTGCCCTTATAGGGAATTTTAAAGAACCCGAGTAATATAAACCCTCGTTTAATGCTTTCATATTAAGCGGGGAATTTGTCGGCTTATAAAATTGGTTCGCGGACCAAAAGGATGTCACAAATCTTCTAGTTTATTTAATCGAGCCCCACTCGTCGATGCGTGTGTCTATCCTTAGGGATAGATACACGGTTGTGGTGCGGTGCTCGTTTATATAAACTATTTGGGATGTGAGATCGGTTTGATTTCATATCTTAAAATTTTTCAAATTTAAAAGTATTTTCAAAATCAAATACTACTTTCTAAATTATAAATATATTTAAATTAAAGTTCAGGACCAACCTTCAGAACTCCTACTCAAGCTACACCTTACGCTCTGGTGTATGGGTCCGAGGCAGTGTTACCTTTAGAGCTTCGGCTTCCTTCACTCGAAATTGCGGTTGCAAACAAAATCACGACGAAGAGAATGCCGGATTACGACTAGAAGAATTGGAAAGCTCGGAAGGGAAGAGACTTGCAGCGCGAAGCAGAATTTAGAACTATACCAAGCTAAGATGGTTCAAGCCCATGACAGATTGGTCCGTCCAAGAACCTTCAAAGTTGGTGACTTAGTTCTCGTTCTCAAAAGACCTATTCTTGCACACCACAAGATAGGAGGAAAATTTGAACCCGCTTGGGAAGGGACATTTGTGGTTGAGGCAGTCTACTCAGGAGGCTCCTACCAGCTAGTGAATTGCCAAGGAGAACGACATATGCTTCCTATCAACGGATGATACTTGAAGAAGTATTACGCTACCTGATGTTTCGAAGGAACGAATTCTTCATCCCTAGAAGCACGGGCGAAGTAATTACTTATGACTGGGTCCGAACCCAAAAAATAATAAAATGTGCTAAAATAAATAAAATCATGATAATAAAGTTTTCCTTGTTTTCTCTTCCATATCAAAATCTCTTTCCTGATCTTATCCCACTTCTTTCCTGTTAAATTTAAAAAGTATAAAACTGTCTTTAATAAACATTTTCTTAATGTTCTTGTTCTCAGTACAACCCCTGATCCTTTTCCTTGTCTTTTCGCAGGGAAATGTCAAACGGGCGGTTGGTCCTGAACTTTAGAAATGGCGTAAGCCTTGCACTCGACGAAAAGAGGGTGAAAGATGGAGCGATAATAGAGATCGACTCGTACTTCGCACCGACGAGCTCGCAATACGAGGAAAGTGATCGGGTCCCGATCGACCGAGAGGAACTGCCCAGTCAAACAGTAATGAAAGTGGGTAGCCCAAGCCACCACTCCAACAAGAAAAGGAAAACAAGCACTGAAGAAGACAAGAGAATCAAGTCTGTAGTCGCTACAGCGAGGGCGGCTTGCTCGCCGCCGCGCCCACGTAAACTCGTGAAGTACGAAGAGCTACTCTCACAAAGAACCCGGTGAAGAAATAAAAATCGCCGTATCCGCAAGATGTTAACTAAATTAGCAGCGACCGACCGCGACGAAGCCGTTGCTACCGCCAAGGCATACACTTCAAGGACACCAGCTCACCGTGAACCTAAAGAAAGTAGGCCAGCTCCTAGGATAACAGAAGAGACCAGGGAAATCTCAAGAAGATCAGAAGAAAGAAGGCTACAACGCCACCAGACAAAGTCACCAATAATGCATAACCTTGTTGCAGAAGCAACCCCGGAGGATGTCCCGACGGACATCATCCCTGAGGAGCTAAGGTATGCAGGAGAACGTGAAGGGATTGAGCCTTATATCCCACAATACGTCACTGTGCCCCGCCATTTGCGCATTATTCCGAATACGAGCCGGAAAGAATGCGGAATGTCGAAAAGAAAATTTTGAATACTTCGAGAGAATCGAGGCAGGAGGATCAATATACTAGAAGCCCTCGAGCTACATACAGACGTGTTCTCATAATACGAACAACAATAAATCGTGGACTGCATCCGGGATTTGAAAAGAATGGGCCGAGCAGGCCGCCTAAGAGAAAACACTTACTCAGAACCCCGGAGATGGATGTCATGGCCAAGTGGATCCAATGCCATTAGTCATCAAAAGGATGGTAAAGAGAATGATAACATGGAGGGTACTGCCAGCAGATTGCATACCCAACAGTTGCATCATTAACATCTACAAGAAGGGTGACTGCATACCCCCGCACATAGATCACCACGACTTTGTCGACCTTTCGCACGGTTTCTTTTCCGAATGAGTGTAATATCATGTTCGGATCCGACCTCCGGATAGCAGAGCCCGTGTGAGTTCCGATGGCCAAGAAAGATACCATTACCGGTAGGTTCCGTCATGATACCGAAAGACAACGGAGCGTATGTCGCTAAACATTGCATACCAGGAGTACCAAGTGAAGCGCATCTCGCTTACATTCGAAGGATGGACGACAGGAAGACACCTTACCACTTCCAACTGTACCCGGAGCTAGAGAGCCTCCGGCCTTACGAGTCGTGAGTTACATGGAAAATATCACACCTCCAACGTACATCCATACGACATCCTTGCCAAGGATGGCTTGGAAGGTGATGTTATTGACCATGTACCTCACTATTCAGACATAGATTTTTTGACAGATACCTTTTTGGATGAATCGACAAAGATCATACATAGTCCTTTTTGAGTCTACATGGATTGTATGAGATGTATTCCAGATTGAGTTGTATGATGTATCTTCAGCATGATTGAAATGAAAGTGACCATGTCACATTTTTGGCCTTCACCTCTTTTGTGCAAGTTGACTGAGAAACGCCATTAAATTTAAATGAACTTCGAACAAAGAACAGTAAAAGAAACAAAAAGAATAAAAAAACTTCCCTTAAAAATCTAAAAATGATGAACTCCAAATTCATGATAAAATAAAATTTGAATCGTTAAAGGGTAAACAAAATGACCACAAATTTTAAATCAATTTCAAATTCAATCTTTCCAAATTTCAAATAAAATCTCAATCAAATTCAAATTCAATCTTTCCAAATTTCAAATCAAATCTCAATCAAATTCAAATTCAATCTTTCCAAATTTCAAATCCAATCTCAATCAAATTCAAATTCAATCTTTCCAAATTTCAAATCAAATCTCAATCAAATTCAAATTCAATCTTTCCAAATTTCAAATCCAATCTCAATCAAATTCAAACTCAACCTTCCAAATCTGAAATCCAATCCGTTCTATTCTCTCCCTTGTCTGGGATGGAAGCGGTTGATTCCATTGACACGGATCGAATCTGATGGCGAGGGATTGTATCCAATCGAAACCAGCAACTTTCGATCAACTCATTTGAATGGGATATGTAGCATCTACATATTCCCTCCTAATCTATTTCCTTCCATGAAAGTCTTTTACAACTTTCATGAAATTCTCGAAACACCAAAATTCCACACTGCAAATCTTTGCAAAATCAATTATATCAAAATCAAATTCTTGGGGTTGAAGATTTTACATCCGAGACTGCATTGCTTTAGGATTCTTTCCCTATTGCAATGAAATACATCAAAAATCAAATTTTTTGAGGTTGAGGATTTTACATCCGAGACTGCATTGCTTTAGGATCCTTTCCCTATCGCAATGAAATGCATCAAAATCAAATTCTCTGGGGTCGAGGATTTTACATTCGCGACCGCATCGCTTTAGGATTCTTTCCCTATCGCAATGAAATACATCAAAAGTCAAACTCTCGAGGCCGAGGATTTTACATCCGAGATCGTATCGCTTTAGGATCCTTTCCCTATCGCAAAGAAATACATCAAAATCAAATTCTCGGGGCCGAGGATTTTACATCCGAGACCGCATCGCTTTAGGATTCTTTCCCTATCGCAATGAAATACATCAAAATTCAAATTCTTGGGTCGAGGATTTTATATCCGAGACTGCATTGCTTTAGGTTCTTTCTCTATTGCAATGAAATACATCAAAATCAAACTTTTGGGGTCGAGGATTTTATATCCGAGACTGCATTGCTTTAGGTTCTTTCCCTATCGCAATGAAATACATCAAAATTCAAATTCTTTCGGTCGAGGATTTTACGTCCGAAATCGCATTGCTTTAGGATTCTTTCCCTATCGCAATGAAATACATCAACATCAAAATCAAACTTTTGGGGCCGAGGATTTTATATCCGAGATCGTATCGCTTTAGGATTCTTTCCCTATCGCAATGAAATACATCGAAACTTAAATTCTTGGTAGAGGATTTTACGTCCGAAACTCGCATTGCTTTAGGATTCTTTCCCTATCGCAATGAAATACATCAACATCAAAATCAAATTTTCGGGTCGAGGATTTTTTATCCAAGACCGCATCGCTTTAGGATTCTTTCCCTATCGCAATGAAATACATCAAAACTCAAATTCTTTGGGGTCGAGGATTTTACATCCGAGACCGTATCGCTTTAGGAATCTTTCCCTATCGCAATGAAATACATCAAAATTCAAGTTTCGAGGTTAAGGAATTTACATCCAATACCGCATCGCTCCGAGATCTCCCCTCATTGTAATGATTCAATCCAATCAATTCAATTTTCTTTTGAGGTTGAAGATGTTACATCTAAAACCACAAAATTTCAATTTTCATTTCAAGTTCAAATCCCTTCAAATTAATCTTAACAAAACTTCAATCTAAATTAAAACTCCAAACTAAAATCTAAGCTTACACATCAAAACTTAATCCGAAACAAAATAAAATCTAAATTGAAATTCCCCCAGGTCATGTGATTTGGGATTCACCTCCTTTCCCTTTCCCTGCCGAGAGTTCAGTGAATCTCTAGTCTCGCAGATATACTTAACACTCCCCACGTGAAACTCTTCTACTTTGTCCTAAGTTTGTCACTTGGACATCCGTGTTGGTTTTGTTGATCTTTTTGGTCAACGCCAATACACGCGGTGTGCTTCGGTTAGCACACCACACCTATCGGGGGTCCATTTGCTGACCTCATTTTTTACGAGGTCTTCTCTTTCTCTATAAGTACTTAGGATCTAGCCTCAGCGTTTTCGACTATCTTAGAGGACTAGAATCGGGACCCACCACCTAGAAATTCAAACCACTTCTTAACTCCCCGCAAACTCCACAAACTCGACCGTAGACCCCTAATCACCTGTAGGGTCGAAATCAAATGTGGAAGTTTAAAGGATGAGTTCCTATACGACTCTTCGGCCTTAGGACCGCCCCGGGTGGCCCGGTCTCGGTAGGGCTGATTTTCACACACTACACCTATACACTACACTTTCACACATCTCCTAAAACACACCCATACCCAACTCGACCTCCCGGCTCATAAAGGTGATTCACATGGATGGTCCTTAACCCCTAAGCCCTCGCTAAGAGGGTTAGAACAACATAATGAATGCCTCAAATGAGTCCTCTCATGGCTCATATAGGCTTAACATGGCTTCATGGCTCAACCAAAATGATTTTATTCCACTTACATTCACCCAATCTTCAATTTCCCAAATTTTCAATTTTCGACCTCCTGACCCTACACCCGCTTAGCCTACCCAAAACCCTTGAAATTATCCAAATTTTTCAAAAATTTCCAAATCACCAAAAATTCCCCAAAATCATTCCTAAACATTTCTCTCCACTCAAATTGATCACCCATACCCAAAAATACCAAAAATTCCAAAAATACCTCCCAATACCCTCCAAATACCCAAGATACCCCTCTTGACCCAAAAATCCAAAAATTCAGAAAATTCCCAGAAAATTCCAAAAATCCCAAATATTCCCAATTTTATTTTGTTCAACTATACCATGGGCCAATTTTGTAAATTTACCCTACTTTTGTCAAAACCCCCAATTCGACCCATTTTAACCCTAAGCTGAACCCAATGTCAAACCAAACCTACCCAATCGACCCAAATTCTGGTCCAATTCAATTCTAAACTTCATTTCAACATTCCCAACACCAATCTAGACCAAATCCAAGTCCAATTTGATTGACATTTGGATCCAATTTCACTTTGGGCCTTAAAGCCCAATTTGGACCCATGTCCCAAACCTAACCCAAACTCACCCAATTCAACTCCAATTAACCCCAAATCTTTTCTAAATCTTCCTTAACATTCCCACAAGAAAAACCTTAACATGATTTGCCCAAAATTTAGACCCAAACCCCACTCAAATTCAACCCAAAGCTAAAAGGCCCAGTTTTAACCTAAACCCAAACCTAACCCAAATGAACCCAAACCCCAAAATCAAAACTCAACCAAAGCCAAAACCTCTTTGAAACACTCCCATAAACATTTCCCAACATTTATTTTACATTAATTTCAACCCTAGCCCAACATTGGCCCATGTTAACCCAATTTGACCTATATTGGCCCATTCACCAAGGATGCCCAAATTCAACCCAATTCAAACCCAAATCACTCCCAACTTGCTTCAAATCACTCATGACACATCCATGAACTAAACCCAACATTTGTTTGGCCCAATCCTTCACAAAATTCCCATCCATAAATTTATTTTCAAACCAAAAGTCCATTTTCTTAAACCTTCCGAAAAGCCCAAATTTCATGCTAAAGCCCATATGACAAATTCTTCTCATCATACCCTTAATTAAAATCAATCCCTAAGTTTCAAAAACTCATCATGAAGCCATTCCATATTAAGCCCCATACAAATTCCCATCAAAATACCAAAATTTTCTTAAATCCATTTCCATGAAATTGACTTAACTTTTCCCAAGCCAAAGATGAGCCATGAAGCCATGCATGAGACACATGGAAGCCATGAGAGCCTCTTTACATGTCACCATGTCATTTTGGGCAAAAGGAGGAGACTCTTTCCTTAATTCCTAAAGGTGATTAACCACTCCCATGATTCCCTTTAACCATGCTTATGCCTAATTGTGCTTGGATGGTGAATTGACCCTACCGATTATGCCGAGCCAAATCACTTTTCTTCAAATCTAAACCAAGCCTTGGGTGTCGCACCTAGCCCAAAGGGATGGGTTGACCAATTTGAGCCAAAATGAGCCTTCTCTCATACCATTCTAATCCAAGCCTTTTACACATGGCATTTGCCAATCGCCTACACTAAACCCCACCCGACCCACCCGAATAAGATGGTGACCACGTGCTCGGCCGCCAGCCACTGTGTCGCCGGAAAACACCATGGCCGAGACCTCGGGAGGAGCCAAACTTTGAATTCCACCTCGTCGAGCCGCCCCATGCCCAATGGCCACCATGGCTATTCTTCCCATGCCCGCAGCAGCATCGATCCCAACCCTCGTCATCCTCGCGAGGCTCTCCAACCACCTCTATTTAAACCCGACCCCCTCACGACCATGGAAGAGAGTTGCACAAACCTTGCCGAAACTCGCCAAAATTGCTCCAAACCCTACTCCATACTTAGATCGGCTTGATCCCCAGCTGTCAATTTGCCCTAATCCCCACCAACGTAATCCAATTTCTCAACCGAAATTTTACCCAAAACCGGGACACTTTGCCACAAGGAGCCAATCTTCAAATCGACCGGTCCTACACCTTCACCGGACCAAGAGAAGAAGTTTCCCACCGAAAGCCCCATCTCCGAGCCACCCAGCTTGTTCCAGCCTCCAAGCTTTGTGATCGACCGTGGTCACTTTCATAGCTAGGCATCCACTGCACCGTGAGACTTCATCCTGGAGCTTGCCGGGATCCAATCGAAGGTGACACAACCCTCGATCGAAGCCACACTTCTCTGAGCAAAGGTATGAGCTAATTCTTCATCCCAAGCTTCTGGAGATTCTCCATTTCAAATGCTTTAATTTCAAAGCATGATCACCGTATAGATGTATTCGTCTCTTCAAGATGAATCCATGGAGCACAAGAACACGAAAATCCGTTAAGTATCGAGTGAGATATTAGAATTTAGTGTGGACGGCTTCTCTGCCAGGAGGCTTGGGGACGATGAATGGATGCCGTTCATTTAATACACGCGCGGACGGACGCGCCGGATCGCGCCGAAGAGGAGACCGAACGATACAGCCAGGCCCCCGAGCGCCGAGTCGGATGGCGGCGTCGAATCAGAGAGCGCCACGCGGCGTTTCGGAGCTGCCGAGGTTGACGCGGCGCCGCGTGGATAAATAGAAAATTAGGGTTTTTTCCTATTTATTTAATTCCCTAAACTTTAAAAATCCATAACTTTGTGTAGAAAAATCAGAAAAATAAAATACAAATACCATCTTGCTTAGTGAACAAAGGAGAATAATGTGGAAAAGAAATCATTTAATTTAATCAAGTATTTTATTTTTAATGATTTATTTACCCTCTGCATTATTTTAATTCTCCATACATATAGGAAATTCACCATGGCATGAGACCATAGGGCTTTTAAGCCTCCGAATTCGGGAACATTCCCCGAATTTTCCAAAGTCGAGGCCATCCCTATGAGAAGTTATTGATTTTTCAAATTCATTTTACTCGTTTTGAGTATTTTAAATCTAATAATTAGTATGTTGTGAAATAAATTCTAGGAAAATTTGTTGGTGTTTATTATGACCAGAGGACCCTAGGAAAAATAGGTTTTGAATTAGTTCATTTAAAATAGCCCTAATTGGCTTAAACACAAAAAATAGGTCCCTAATTAATTAGAGCTAATCATACATCAAATTGACTTGAAATTAATTCTCCACTGACCTTTGGGATCAGAGGAACCCACCATAAAAATTTGAAGTCAATTGGACTTGGTTAGCTTTACTAAATGGGTTGATTAAGCCATTTAGTCAATTTGAACTTTAAAAATTCATAACTTTCAAAATGCTTTTCAAAAATTCACCAAATTAGTTTTGGAGCCTCTCTGATATCAGAGGAATTTAAGAAAATTAAAATTTCAATTTTCTAAAAAAGTTGATTTTTTTGTATTATTTTAATGTTTTAATAATTAAAAAATAATAAAAATCACAAAAATAATAAAATTCACCAAAATGTCACATTTTGAATTTTAATCACGTAGGAACAAACCCCATATTTTTCTTAGGTCTATTTGATGACATATTAAATTTTAAAGACCTAAGGTAATTTTAAAATTAAAAAATATATTTTTTTAGCATTTCCACTAAAATAATTCTAATAAATCATAGAAAAATTAGAAAATTGTAAAAATTGATTCTCTGATTTCCTTGATATCAGAGAGATTTTTGAAAAATATAAAATTCATTTTTCAACCTTTATTTTATTTTTAAATTAATTAACACTCCAAAACTTAAAATAATTATAATAAAAATAATATAATTCAAAAAATCACCAAAATTGGTCCAAGTGGTCCTCTGGTCATTAGGAATGTCCCATAATTTTCTTAAGGATAGAAACTTTCCCTTGGTCATATTATTAAATTTTTCTTGGAAATCCCTATTTTCCAACCAAAAATAATTACATAAATAAATTAAATACAGAAAAATCACATTTTCTCCTCTCATGTCTTTATTGGCATATGAGTGAAGTCACATAAAAATTTTAAGTTCATTTAAGCTCAATTTAGTGAGTTATGGAATTATTAAGCTTGAAGAGCAAAGTGGCAATTAAAATTCTAACCTTTAATTAAAACTTTAGGCTTAATAAAATTAAAGAGTAAAATATTTAATCTTAATCTGATTTGGATGATTGAAATTTAGATAATTAAAGGGTAGAAACCTATTAAACAATTTAAAAATAATTAAAATAAACCTTAATTAAAAAATTGATCAAATTTGGGAAGAATAATAAAATTGGAATTATTAAAATAAGGACATTATTAGGAAGAGATTTGTTCTTTAATCTAAGGGTCTCTAAATTAATCATCTCAATAATATTCAATCCCCAATTAAAATGATAATTCAAATTTAAGTTTTAAAATGCTAAAGGATCTAATCATTAAAATCAAATTAAAGTCAAATAATTAAACTTTTTTTTAAATTTTCGATTAAATTAAAATTAAAAATTAAATTAAATTAAAGATTAAATTAAATTAAATCAAACAAATTAAATTAATTTAAATTAAATTAAATCAAATAAATTAAATTAAATTAAATTGAACAAATTAAATTAAATTGAATTAAATTTAATTAAAATTAAATTAAATTAATTAAATAAAATTAAATAAAAAAATAATTAAATTAAATTAAATTAAATTAAATTAAATTAAATTAAATCATATTAAATTAAATTAAATTAAATTAAATTAAATTAAAATAAAAAAATAAAATCAAGTTAAAATTAAAATTAATTTAAATTAAATAAATTAAATTAAAATTGAAGCTAAACCAAATCAAATTAAATTAAAGTTAAATTAAATCGAATTAAAAAATAACATCACCTAAGACATAAAGAAATTCAAAATAAAGCAACTTGAACACTATTCCAAATTTAAACCCGTTAACTGAGATTGAATTAAATCACAAACCATTTGGACACCAATTTGCCCTCGAAAGCTTTGGTTATCATAACTCCTAAACAGAACATTAAATGAAATGTTACTTCACTTATAGGATATTTAAATGTCCTAGTTTACAGAGTAAGATAACAACAAAAGTTAACTAAACCTCGGACGATTACTTCACTTGATTAATTAAATCCATTTGGACTTAAAACAATCCTATCAGTATTGAAAAGATGTTTAAGATCCTTCTTAAGCACTTCCTCAATATGATAAGATACTTATAAGAACAATTGAACTTAATTATTCTTTGATAAAGAAAATCGTCCTCAAACCAAAACACAGGAACCTAGACGTCATAGGAAATGACTAGCTATAGGATTATGAATTTGGTAGAAAACCATAACCCTTCCCTTAGATTTACCTAGGAACTTGCTTAAATATTCTAATTGTGTTTTAAGTGCAGCTTGGGATGACGGGAAGACCCTCCAGATACACTTTTATTTTATTGCAATTTACCTTATTGCAATTTATTTGATCGCATCGCACTTACTTTTCTTGCATGATAAACAACTGTTGCATGAAAACCCACACCTTTAGGATAGTCCCTAAAACCGAAACCAAAACTAAATTAAAAGCCATTACAAGATAAAATTCACCGCCACAACATTTCAAAATATAAAACAACTCAAAATTTAATCACAAAACGTAACACAAAACCGCAATTACAACTAAATTAAAACGTCTTGTTGGATGATCGAGAATACCTCGGATGATGTAACCTACGTGTTGCTAACGGGATTTCCCACTGGTCTAAATGAAAGTGTGGAACTCATTTAGTTGAGTTTAGCAAATTCATCTGGACTAAGTGAATCCGATAAAAATAACGATGCCGGAAGGATGGAACCGTGGGATGTTAACCGGTGTTGTTATAATCAACTTTAAGATTTATTTCAATTTAAACATAAAAAAACACTTGGAAATTAATATTTTCTCTAAACCAAAGCACTTTTCTCATCTCCTGATTTATGACTTCTAAAACTAAACCTCTGCAACAACAAGGAGCTCGAAGCATGGTGGGCAAGACGCGCCATCGTGGTCGCGAAAACTTGAATCTACATCAGCAAAACCATTTTTAGAATTAAACAACAAAGCCATAGGATTTCGAGGTAGTTTTCCTAGTGCAACATAAATCCTCAACCTTTTGTTAGGCATTTGCATTGCAAATTAAGCCCTAACCGGTCTTAGGATTCCGAGGTAGTCGTCCGATACGACATAAACCCTCACATCTTCGAGGCTATTTGTATGATCATATCATACAAATATAAGTCCTAACTAATTAAAATCGGCATGATCAAAATACTAAATAAACATTAGGGCTTTCCTAAATCCAAGCCAAACAATAGGATAGTCGGGAAATTATCGAAGTTTGCTTCGAATCCGTAATTTCTCTTACCTTTCTTCCTTTGAATTCCTAAAACAAAATGTTCCAAACTTGATCCATTCCCCGTTGAAATTCCAAAATTCAATCCTCGAAACCTTAAACTTCGAGATTCTTGAGAGCAGAACTACTGATTATTATCGAGAGTTTTCTTAGGTGATTCCTGTCACTTAAGATGTAATTAACTATAGGAACTTGCCCTTATAGGGAAGTTTAAAGAACCCAGGTAATATAAACAGTGCTTAATTCCTTTATATTAAGCAGGGGAACTTGTCGGCTTATAAAATTGGTTCGTAGACCAAACGGATGTCACAAATCTTCTAGTTTATTTAATCGAGCCCCATCATCAAGCGGTGTGTCTATTCTTCGGGATAGATACACGGCTTGTGATGCGGTGCTCATTTATATAAACTATTTGGGATGTGAGACCGGTTCGATTTCATATCTTAAAATTTTCAAACTTAAAATTATTTTCAAAATCAAATGCTACTTTCTAAATTATATATATATATTTAAATCAAATTTAAAATCTAAAATTCGCCGACAATTTCTGTTAGGCGACCCCTTTTCA
Source organism: Papilionanthe hookeriana x Papilionanthe teres (assembly GCA_022702705.1). Taxonomy (NCBI): domain Eukaryota; kingdom Viridiplantae; phylum Streptophyta; class Magnoliopsida; order Asparagales; family Orchidaceae; genus Papilionanthe; species Papilionanthe hookeriana x Papilionanthe teres. The sequence continues at coordinate 92,627,298 of CM040423.1, read as the reverse complement.
AAATAAAACACACAACCTAAAAATATACCGACATTCATTCATCCTACAAGATGTCTAGAAGACTTGTGAAAAATTCTAGGGAATACCTAGATATTTCAAAACCCTTTTAAACTTTCTTGAGTTCATTTGAACTTATGATACATGCTAAATGATTCATCTATTTCATACCTTATGCTTAGTGAACTAATGATTAAATTGTCTGAAAAGGTGGGATAAATATCATTTGATAATTTATTTATGAATTATGTAAGTGGGGCCATTACAAGAAATTTAATTTATGAGTGAATTAAACCAATTTTGATGGGCTTGTGTTTCAAATGTATTTTAAAATAATTATGTTTTTCTTTTCTAAACTTCATTAGTCAAATTTGATTAAGCCTACTCTCACTACCAAGCCCTTAAGACTTAAGCGGGTGTATTTGTAATTTTTAGAAGAGTTATTTATATAACTATGATTCTTATCAAATTAATGAATTATCATCGAACCACCGATTAGGATTTCTAGATCATTAAATATCACCTTCCAAAGATGAAACCCCTAACATTAAGGATCATTTAACCTTAGTTATCTCCCAAATTAATGTAATTTAAAGATATTACAAATTTACCTTTTAATATGTAAAAAAATGAGATTAATTTCTACCATTTATCCTTTTTTTTCAATCATTCAAACATGTTTATTATGATCATGCGTTACCCATTTCCCACTTTAATTAAGCCTAAATATATGTTAAGGCTAAATTCTTTAAAATTGTGCTTTTGCCCCTAAAGACCTTATCACTTCATAATTCATTAAATTCAATTAAAATTACTTAAAAATTTTTATGCTATCCACTCATGGTTCAATAAAAGCATTAGAGGAGAAAATGTGATTTTTCTTAATTTAATTTAATTTACATAATTATTTTCATACAAAATAGGGATTTTTAAAGAAAATTTAATAACTTAGACAAAATAATGTTTCTTTCCTTGAGAAAAATATTGGAGGTTCACATAGACCAAAGGACCACTTCGATCAAATTCCATGATTTTTTGAATTTTAATTTAATTATTATAATTATTTCAATTTTTGGAGTATTTATTAAGTATAAAATATTATTTAATTGAGAAATTGTGTTTTATATTTTTCATAAATCTCCCTAAGGTCAAGAAACCTAGAGGACCAAATTTTATATTTTTGTGAGTTATATTTTAAGTATTAGAATTATTTTAGCAAGAAATTAGGGAAATTACATTTTATCTTTTAAAAATTAATTTTAACCCTTTAAAATTTAATATTTTTTATTAGAGAGTCGGTAAAATTAATCCAATTGCCCTAAATGATTAGAAGGCAATTTAGAATATTTCCATAAGTTTTATTTATTTTGTGAATCTTATTAATTTTTAATTATTTAAATAATAAAATAATACTTAAAAATGAAAAGTTTATTTTAATTACAATTTTTATTTTTCAGAGAATCCTCTCATCACGGAGAACTCCCAAAATTAATTGTATAAATTTTTAACTTGTACTTTATTTAATATAGTTATCTAAATGACAAAAATGATATTTAACTTAGCAAATAAAGTTAAGTGATCAAATCAATTCCAAATGATTTCAAAATTTTTATAGGAGTCCCTTTGACCTAAACCACAAGTGGAGAATGATTTTTAGGCTAATTTCATTTGTGTTTAGTACAATTTATTTTTCTTTAAGATTTATGGTTTAATTACAATAAGGGTTATAGTAAATGAGTTAAACAAAGTTTAATTTTGTCTTATGTTTCTCTGGTCACAGTGAACCTACAAAATATTAATTTAGATATTTCTGATAATTATTTTAATTATTATAATGTTTATACAAATACAAGCACCTACAACTTGAAAAATAGAGATATCTTTATAGGGATCTACTCTGACCTTTGAAAAATCAGGGAAGATCCCCCATGGTAGAGAGAACAAAAACGCTAAATTTCAAGCCATAGTGAAATATGCATGTACATGAAGAATCAAAAGACTGCAGACTGTATTTAATTAATGAAAAATAAAAAGCACATCAAATGAACTTTAAACTAGTTCCACATTGTTCACTTCTTTTCACTGAGCAAGACTGTATTTTTATTTTATTTTTCTGATTTTTCTACACCAAATTATGTATTTTTAAAGTTGGCCTGATTTAAATAATTCAAATAAATCCTATTCTTCTATTTATCCAACTCATCATACGGCGACACTGAATAGAACATGTGTCCTCCACTGATTAGCGCTATCATCCGAGTCGACCTTCACTTTATGCACCGTAGCTTCGACTCGGCTACATCGGCATCGTCCAAACGTTACACATGCGATCCAACGATGCTCCTTTTTCGTCCCCAACTGGTGTGCACAGAGAAGCATCCACCTTCTAACCCTAAGATCACGAGCTAGACTTAACCAAATCACATGTAGTTTGATTATGAAGCTTCTTCTAAGCAAGACAAACCTATCTATATGGATTATATGGTATGAAATACAGTGTACATGCATGGAGGATGAAAAATAGTTCGGGAGAGGAAGAGAGTTCAATAAATTTTTCTGAGAGGGGATGCCTCAATCAGATGGTTGTAGCAGCTTTGATTGGATACAACAAACCTCCAAAGAAGCCTCTGGTCGTGGTGAAGTGTCTAGATCCAAGTTCACTTAAGCTCGATTACAGGTGTTGAATAAAATCTGGTATGGGGGCTCTCTGTGATTGAGCTTTGATGGGGGAACTTCTTCTTTCAGTGCTGTGAAGGTGTGGGCACAACTAATTTGTTTTTGGTTCAGTGTAGAGCTGTAATTGAGCGTGTCCCGGTTTTGGCTAGAATTTCAATGAGTAAATTAGCTTCTAGACAGTGGGGATGGTGCTCGGCATATTTATAGGTTAAGTGTTTTATTTTAAAAGGGGTCGCCTACAAAAGTTGTCAGCGAATTTTAGATTTTAAGTTTAATTTAAATATATATATATATATATATATATATATATATATATATATATATAATTTAAAAGGTAGCATTTGATTTCGAAAATAATTTTAAGTTTGAAAATTTTAAGATATGAAATCAAACCTATCTCACATCCTAAATAGTTCATATAAACGAGCACCACACCACAAACCGTGTATCTATCTCGAAGGACAAACACATCGCTTGACGATGGGGCTCGATTAAATAAACTAGAAGATTTGTGACATCTGTTTGGTCCGCGAACCAATTTTATAAGCCGACAAGTTCCCTCGCTTAATATAAAGGAATTAAGCAAGGTTTATATTACTCAGGTTCTTAAAGTTCCCTATAAGGGCAAGCCCCTATAGTTAATTACATCTTAAATGACGGGAATCATTTAAGAAAACTCTCGATAATGATCAGTGGTTTTGCTCTCAAGAATTTCAAAGTTTAAGATTTCAAAGGATTGAATTTTGGAAATTTCAAAAGGGATTAGCTCGAATTCAGAACAGTTCATCTTAAGAGTCCAATGGAAGAGAAGTAGGAGAAGTTGAGGATCCAAGAAGAATCTTGACAACGTCCCAAACTATCCTATTGTTTGGTTTAGATTTGGGAGTTTGCTTAATGTTGCAATCCTGCCAAATTTATTTATTTATGTGTTATATTTTTATGATATAATCACACAAATAGCCTGTAAGATGTGAGGGTTTATGTCGTACCAAACGACTACCTCGCGAGTCCTAAGACCGATTAAGGCTTAATTTGCATAACACAATTATGAAAATGCCTAATGAAGAGTTGAGGATTTATGTCGCACTAGTGCAAATTACCTCGAAATCCTATGGCTTGGTTATTTAAAACTAGGAAAGGTTTTACTGAAGTAGATTCAAGTTTTCTGATGACGATGGCCGTACTGCCAACCATGCTCCAAGCTCCTTGTTGTTGCAGAGGTTTAGTTTTAGAAAATGATAATCAGAGATAAGAAAAGTGTTTTGGTTTAGAGAAAATCTTAAAATCCAAGTGTCTTTAGTGTCTTAATTAAAACAAATCTTAAATTTATTTAAACGTAACCGATTAAGATCCTACTGCTCCGTCATCCTAACACCGTTATTTTCATCGAATTCACTTAGTCCGGATGAATTTGCTAAACTCAACTGAATGAGTTCCACACTTTCATTTAGACCGCGGGAAATCCTCATTAAGCAACACGTGGGTTACATCATCCGAGGTATTCCCGATCATTCAATGAGACGTTTTAATTTAGTTGCAATTGTAGTTTTGTTATTCTCGTTTGTGATTAAATTTTGAGTTGTTTAATTTTTGGAATGTCGTGGAGGTGAATTTTATCTCGCATCGACTTTTAATTTAGTTTTGGTTTCGAGCTTTGTGGCTATCCTAGAAGGTTTCAATTTTTATGCAACAATCTTATTTAACATGCAAGAAAAAGTAAAGTACAGTGCATGTATGTAAATTGCAATAAAATAAAAGCGTACCTGGAGGGTCTTCCCGTCATCCCAAGCTGTAGTTAAAAAACATGTTAGAACATTTAAACATATTTTTGCAAGAAATACCTAGGTAAAGTTAAGGGAAAGGGTTTTGGTTGTCTACCAGAATTCTAATCCTATTGCTAGTCATTTCCTATGACGTTTAGGTTTTTGGTTTAGTTTAAGGATGATTTTCTTCATCAAAGAATAATTAAATTCTATTGTTCTTCTAAAACATCCCGTCATATCGAGGAAGTGTTTAAGACGAATCTTAAACATCTTTTCAATACTTCAGGATTATTTTGAGGTTCAAATGAATTTTATTGTATTGGTGAATTAATTATCGAAAGGATTTTAATTTTGTTTTTTTTTCTCGCTCGATGAACTTAGGACATTCTGAATATCCGACGAATGAAGTGACATCTCACTTAATACTCTATTTAAGAGTTATAATAATTAAAGCCTTTAAGGGCGAGTCGCCTTATTGAGAATTTTAATCATTCTTAATTTAAAGTTCGAGTTAATAATTTAAAGTGATTTAATTTAATTACGAGGTTTTAATTAATAATTTTAAGATTGGAATAGTGTTCAAATTTTTTTAGATTTAATTTAAATCTTTACACTTTCAATTATCTTAGTATTTCAGATTGATGTTTATGTTTTAAATTTACTTAGATAGAAAGAGGTGTTGAAATTACTGATATGTTTTGATTTGACCCTTAATGATTTCATTTACGTTTGTTGTTAAGTGATTTTAATTTAATTTAATTTAATTTAATTTGATTTTAATTTAATTTAATTTAATTTTAATTTTAATTTAATTTTAATTTTAATTTAATTTAATTTAATTTAATTTAATTTAATTTAATTTAATTTTATTTTATTTTATTTTATTTTAATTTAATTTTAATTTAATTTAATTTTAGTTTTAATTTAATTTTAATTTAATTTAATTTTAGTTTCAATATTTTAAATTAAATTTAATTTAATTGTTAAGGTGTTAATTTAATTTAATTTAAACTTTGACTTGACTTAATTTAATTTAATTTAATTTAGCTCCAAGATTTTATATTTGATTTTAACTATTGGACCAATTAACATTTTAAGCTTTAATTCATTTAAGGGTTATCCTCTTTTAATTTTTAATTTATTTAATTTGGATTATTATTTTAATTTTTAATTAAGAACTAAATATTATTGAAATGTCTTATTTAGGAATTTTTAAATTAAAGAATAAATATCCTCTTAAAATATCCCTATTTTAATAATCCAAATTTTAAATATATTCCTTCTAAAATTTAAATTATTTAATTAATTAGAGTTTCATTTTGATATTTTCAAAGTGTTTAATGGGTTTCTTCCCTTTTAATTCCCTATGTTTCAATCATCCAAGAGAAACTTAAAATCAAATATTTTACCCTCCATTTTGATTAAACCTAAAGTTTTAATTAAGGGTTAAAATTTTTAATTACCTTTATGCCCTTTTAGGCTTATTTATTTCATAACTCACTAAATTGAGATCAAATGAATTTGAAATTTTTACGTCACTTCATTCATATGTCAATTAAGACATTAGAGGAGAAAATGTGATTTTTCTGAATTTAATTTATTTATATAATTATTTTTAGTAGAAAATAGGGTTCTCGAAGAAAATTCAACAACATGACCAAGGTAAAGTTTCTGTCCTTAAAAAAATTATGGGATGTTTCTAATGACTAGACAACCACTTGGACCAATTTTTGTGATTTTTTGAATTATATTTTATTTATTATAATTAATTTGAATTTTAGAGTATTAATTAATTTTAAAATAAAATAAAATTTGAAAAATAGATTTTATACTTTTCATAAATTTCTCTGACTTCAAGGAGTCCAAAGAAACAAATTTTATAATTTTCTAATTTTTCTTTGATTTATTAGAATTATTTTATTAAAAAAGGTTGAAAATTCATTTTTTAATATTAAAAATTACGTTAAGCCTTTAAAATTCAATGTCTTATCCTAGGAACTTAGGAAAAATATTTGGTTTGTTCCTATGTGATTAGAAGTCAAAATGTGACATTTTTATGTTTTTTATTATTTTTGTGTTTTTTATTATTTTTAAATTATTAAAATATTAAAATATTGTGAAAAATTAACTTTTTTAGAAAATTCCAATTTTAATTTTTTCTAAACTCCTCCGATATCAGAGAAGCTCCAAAACCATTTTCGAGAATTTTGAAAAGTATTTTTGGAGTTATGAGTTTTTAAAGTTCTATTTTGCTTATGAGGCTTAATCAATCAATTTGGTGGGGTTAATCAAGTCCAATTGATTTAAAAATTTTATGTAAGTTTCTTCTGAACTTAAAGAGTAATGAAGAATTGTTTTCAAGTCAATTTGGTGTGTGTTTAATCCTAATTAATTCAAATTCAATTTTGGGAGTTTAGGCCAATTAGGGTTATTATGAATGAATTAACTCAAAATATATTTTTCATAGGGTCCCCTGGTCCTAAGAAACACCACCAAATTTTCCTAGAATTTATTTTACAACATACTAATTATTGGAATTAAAATACCTAAAATGATGACATGAACTCAAAAATCAATAACTTTTCATCGAGATGGTCTCCGACTTTGAAAAATTCAGGGAATGTTTCCAAGATCAGAGGCTTTAAAAGCCCTATGGTCTCATGCCATGGTGAATTGTTTATGTAAATGGAGAATCAAAACATTAGAAATAGTAAATAAATTATTAAAAATAAAATACTCATCTAATTAAATTGATTTCTTTTCCACGTTGTTCTCCTCTGTTCATGAGCAAGAGGGTAATTTTATTTTATTTTTGTAATTTTTCTATGAAAAGATATGAATTTTTGAAGTTTTGGTATTTAAATAAATCCAAAAAATCCTAATTTTCTACTTATGCGACTCGGCGCCGCATCATCCTCATCCGGATCGAAAGCCCACGCGTTGCTCTGTGATTCGGTGCCGCCATCTGACTCAGCGCTCCAGGGGCCCGCAGTTCATGTAACATTCCCTGGTCCGGCGCAATCTGAACCTTCCGCTCGATACACGCGCGATCCAACGGTTCCTGGTCATTGTCTACGACAGGTGTGCGCCCGTGACCGTCCACACTCAAACCCTAATATCTCTCTCGATTCTCAATGAATTTTCGAGTTCTTATACTCTATGGATTCTTATTGAAGAGACGAACACATCCATACGGTTAAGGTGCATTGAAATAAACTTAAACTAAATGGAGAATCACCAGGAGCTCAGGAGGAAGAGTGAGTTAATACCTTTGCTCAGAGAAGTGAAGCTTCGATATGAGGGTTGTGTCACCTTCGATTGAGTCCAAGCAAGCTCCAGATGAAGTATCGTGCTCTGGGGAAATGCCTAGGTACAAAAGTGACCAAGGCCGATCACAAAGCTTCGAGGCTGGAAGCAATAGCTGGCCTGGTGAGGGGGCTTTTGATGGGGAACTTCTCCTCTTGGTCTGGTGAAGGTGTAGGGTCAATTAATTTGAAGATTGGCTCACTGTGGTGAAGTGTCGTAGTTTTTGGGTGGATTTTCAACTCAGAAATTGAGCTCTGTTAATGGGGTTTAGGGCAAAGGAACACCGGGGATCAATCTGCTCGGGTTAGGAGAAGGTCTCGGAGCAATTTTGGCGCAGTTTCCTTAAGGTCCGCTTCATCACCTTGTTTGGCCGAGAGGTGAGAGGGTCTAATCAGAGGTGGCCGGAGGGCCTCTAGTGGGGTTTAATGGCTTGGATCAACCGCCTCGCCAGGGAAGAACAACCATAGTGGCCATTGGGCATGGGACAGCACAGCAAGTGAAATTTGAAATTTTAGCTCACATGGAGCTCTTGGCCAAGGTGTTTTCCGACGTCCTGGTGGCTGGCCGGTCAGGGTCAGGTCACTGTTGTCATCAGGGATGTCAGTGCTTGAGGTTTGTGAGTTCAATTGGCAAATGCCAGGTGTAAAGGAGTTAAATCAAAGTGGAAGGGGAAAGGGCTCATTTTGGGCTTGGTTTGGTCAAATTCATGGATTTGGGTTTGGTGCACCCACCAAGGTCTGATTTTGGGCTGAAAGGAATCATTTGGGCCAGCCAAGAGAAGTTGGTGTGGTTTCTATCCATGGTGAGGTGGCTAAGCTTGGTTTAGAGTGTGACATGAATAAGGTTAAAAAGGTTTAATGAAGGATTAAGAAAGATCCCCCTCTTCTTACCATTAATGGTTTGGTGAGGTGGAAAGTGGCTTCCAAGGCTTGCATGTGGCTCATGCATGGCTCCATGGCTCCATTTGGCTTAGGGATGGCTTAGCTTAGTTTCATGGAAATAGATTTTAAGGATTTTTGGTATTTAGGGGTAATTTGGCACATGGCTTAGTTTAGAAAAATTCAATGATGAATTTGAAACATAGGGAGTGATTTAATTAAATGGATGATGAGATGAAAGTGTCATGTAGGCTTTGGATTGATTTTTGGCTTTTTTGAAATCATTTTGGATGGGCTTTTAAAGTGGTTTAAGGAAGTGGGCTTTTGGATTTAAAGTAAAATTAGAATGAAAATTTTGTAAAATATTGTGCCAAATAAATGTTGCAATTGGTTTAACCATGTGTCATGAGTGATTTGAAACAAGTTAAAGTAATTTTGAATTGAATTGGGTTTAATTTGAGCTTTTTAGTTAAAGAGGCCAAAGTGGGTCAAATTAGACTAACTTTGTTTAATGTTGGGCTAATTTTGGGATTTGATGTAAAATTAATGTTGGGAAATTTTTATGGGGTGTAACAAAGAGTTTTCAATTTTGGTTGGGCTTTAATTTTGGGATTCAGGCCTATTTGGGTTAGGTTTGGGCTTGGGTCAATTTAAGGGATTTTGGTTTTGGGTTAGGTTTAGGTGGAGTTTAGGTTCAAATTTTGGGCAAATCAAGTTAGTGTTTTGTTTATGGGGATATTAGGAAGGTTTAGGAAATGATTTGAGGTTAATTGGAGTTGAATTGGGTTGGTTTGGGCTAGGAGTAAGTCATGGGCCAAAATTGGGCCTTAGCCTTCAAATTGAAATTGGGCCCAAATGTCAATCAAATTGGGCTTGTATTTGGTCTAAATTGACATTCGGGATATTGAATTGAAGTTTAGAATTGAATTGGACCAAAATCGATGTCAATCGGGATGGTTTGGTTTGACATTGGGTTCACTTGGGTTAAAAAAATGGGTCAAATTGGGGGTTTTGGTAAAAGTGAGGTAAATTGGCCAAATTGGCATATGGTGTAGTTGAACAAAATGAAATTGGGAATATTTGGGATTTTCCAGAATTTTTTGGGAATTTTAAGAATTTTTGGATTTTTTGGGGTAAAAGGGTATTTTGGTAATTTTGGGGGGTTTAGGGGTATTTTTGGAAATTTTGGTATTTTTGGCCTAAGATGGTCAATTTGAGTGGTGGGAAGTGTTTAGGATTAATTTTGAGGGATCTTGGGTAATTTAGGTGATTTTGCAAATTTTCGGTCATTTCAAGGGTATTTGGTAGGTTTGGTGGGTCCGGCCCCTGAGGTCAAAACTGAAATTTTGAAAAAAAGGAAGATTGATCAAGTGTGAGTGAAATGGAATCACTTTGGTTGAGCCATGAAGCCATATTAAACCCATATGAGCCATGAGAGGACTCATTTGAGGCATTCATTATGTTGTTCCTAACCCTCTTAGCTAGGGGCTTAGGGGTTAAGGACCATCCATATGAATTACCCACATGAGTCAGGAAGTCAAGTTGGGTGAGAGAGTGGTTTTAGGACTTGGAATGTGTGTGAGAGTGTAGTGTATGTGCAAGTCAACCCTCACTGCACTGTGCCATCTAGGGTATTCCTAAGGCCAAAAAGTCCTATAGGGAACTCATCCTTTAAACCTCTACATTTGATTTTAACCCTCTAGGTGATTAAGGGTCTACAATCAAGCTTGTAGGGTTTGTAGGGAGTTAAGAAGTAGTTTGAATTTCTAAATGGTGGGTTTCATTTCTAGTCCTCTAAGATTAGTCAAAGGAAATGCCTAAGTCTAGATCCTAAGTACTAAAGAGGGAAGCAAAAGACCTCACCAAAATTGAGGTCAATAAATAAACCCCCAATAGGTGTGGTGTGCTAACCAAGCACACTACGCATATTGGAGTTAACTGAAGAGATCAACAAAACCAACACAGATGTCCAAGTGACAAACTTAAGACGAAGTAGAAGAATTTCCTGCAGGAGTATCGAGTATATTTCCAAGACTGGAGATTCCTGAACTCTCGATGGGGAATGGAAAAGGAGGTGAACTCCAAATCACAAGATCTAGGGAATTCGATTTAGATTTTATTTTACATTTAAATTTCAAGTTTCAATGTTTGAGTTTAGATTTCGATTTGCTCTGATTTTCAATTTCGATTGAAGTTTTAATTTAAAATCAATTTAAGGAAATTTTGAGTTTGAAATTTGGATTTGAAATAAGAATTGAAACCTGGGTTTCAACCTCGGGATTGCGAAGAGAACTGGAATTTAGGTACCGACCTTCGGAGTGAGAATCGAGTTTATGTATCAACGAAAAAAGGATGAGAATCGAATTTAGGTATCGATCTCGAGAGAGTGAGGTTTGAAATTTAAGTACCAAACATGAAAGTGAATCGAAATTTAGGTATCGTTCTCAGAAAAAGAGTCAGAATTTGGTACCGACCTCGAAATGATAGAACTGAAATTTGGTACCAGTCTCGAAAGAGAGAATTGAAATTTAGGTATCAATTAGAAAGGGAGTCGAATTTGGTACCGACCTCGAAGGAAGAGAACTGGAATTTGGTGCCAGTCTCGGAATTTAGAATTGAAATTTAGGTATCGATCTCGGAAAAAGACTTAGAATTTGGTACCGACCTCGAAATGAGAGAACTGGAATTTGGTATCAGTCTCGAAAATTTAGAATTGAAATTTAGGTATCAATTCGAAAGAGGGTCGGAATTTGGTACCGACCTCAAAGGAAGAAAACTGGAATTTGGTGCCAGTCTCGGAATTTAGAATTGAAATTTAGGTATCAATTCAGATGAGAGTCATAATTTTGTATCGACCTCGAAGGAAGAGAACTGGAGTTTGGTACCAGTCTCAGAAATTTAGAATTGAAATTTGGTATCAATTCGAGAGAGTCGGAATTTGGTACCGACCTCGAAGAAAGAGAACTGGAATTTGGTACCAGTCTCGAAAATTTAGAATTGAAATTTAGGTATCAATTCGAATGAGAGTCAAAATTTGGTACCGACCTCGAAAGGAGAGAACTGGAATTTGGTACCAGTCTCAGGAATTTACAATTGAAATTTAGTATCAATTTGAAAGAGAGTCGGAATTTGGTACCGACCTTAAACGAAGAGAACTGAAATTTGGTACCAGTCTCGGAATTTAGAATTGAAATTTAGGTATCAATTCGAATGAGAGTCGGAATTTGGTACTAACCTCGAAAGGAGAGAACTGAAATTTAGTACCAGTCTCAGAAATTTAGAATTGAAATTTAGGTGTCAATTCGAAAGAGAGTCGAAATTTGGTACCAACCTCGAAGGAAGAGAACCGGAATTTGGTACCATTCTCGGAATTTAGAATTAAATTTAGGTATCAATTCGAATGAGAGTCGGAATTTGGTACAGACCTCGAAAGGAGGAGAACTGGAATTTGGTACCAGTCTCGAAAATTTAGAATTGAAATTTAGGTATCAATTCGAATGAGAGTCGGAATTTGGTACCGACCTCTAAGGAAGAAAACTGGAATTTGGTTCCAGTCTCGTAATTTAGAATTGAAATTTAGGTATCAATTCGAAAGAGAGTCGGAATTTGGTGCCGACCTCGAAAGGAAGAGAACTGGAATTTGGTACCAGTATCGGAAATTTAGAATTGAAATTTGGTATCAATTTGAAAGAGAGTCAGAATTTGATACCGACCTCGAAGGAAGAGAACTGGAATTTAGTACCAGTCTTGGAACAGAGGATTGAAATTTAGTATTAACCTCGAAAGAGAATCGAAATTTAGGTATCGATCTCGGAAAGAAGAGAGCTTGAATTTGGTACCAGTCTCGGAAATTTAGAATTGAAATTTAGGTATCAATTCGAAAGAGAGTCGAAATTTGGTACCGACCTCGAAGGAAGAGAACTGGAATTTGGTACCAGCCTCGAAATTTAGAATTGAAATTTAGGTATCAATTCAAATGAGAGTCAAAATTTGGTACCGACCTAGAAGGAAGAGAACTGGAATTTGGTACCAGTCTCAGAATTTAGAATTGTAATTTAGGTATCAATTCGAATGAGAGTCGGAATTTGGTACCGACCTCGAAAGGAAGAGAACTGGAATTTGGTACCAGTCTCAAAAATTTATCTATATGAAGAGGGATCCAATCTTATGCCATCAGAAAAAAATCGAATAAAGTTTGTGGCTCCGTGTCAATATAACTAGTCGATCTTCTAAGACACGAAGAAAGAGAATTGAAAGGGCCGGTAAGTGTACCAAGCTGAAAAGACTTGACTTAGCAATAAGTCGAGGGAAATACTCAAAATTCAAAAGAGTTTCCAACAGATTTCGATGGATGAAAGAACTGAAAGGTTCGAATCAAGGGTTTTAGATCAGAATTCAATTCGGAGTTTAGATTCATTTTGTTTGTCCTTTAACGATCCCATTTTTATTTTTTGTTGTTTATTTAGTGTTCATGTGAATTTGAAGTTCATTTTAATATTCAGATTTTTAGGAAAAGTTCTCATTTATTTTCTTTTCTTTTCTGTTCTTCGTTCAAAGTACATTTAACTCTAATGGCGTTTCCTAGTCAATTTGCACAAAAAGAGGTGAAGGAAAAATATGACGTAGTCATTTTCATTGCAACTTGCTGAAAATACATCATACAACTTGATCTAATCATGATGATATTTTCTTCAGAAATTTAATGTCTCATACAATCCATGCAAATCCAAAACGGATTGTGTAAGCTTATTGTTGATCCATCCAAAAGCATCTTTCAAAAATCCATGTCTGAATAGTAAGAAACTTGGGCGATAACATCACCTTCCAAGCCACCCTTGGTAAAAATGCTGCATGGATGTGTATTGGAGGTGTGTTATTTCCCATGTAACTCATAGCTCATAAGGCCAGAGACTCTCCAATTCTGGATGTGGCTGAAAGTGGTAAGGCATTTTTCTGTCATCCATTCTTCTAAAAGTAACTGAGATCCGCTCCACAGGAACTCTTGGAATGCAATGCTTCGCAATGTCTGCTCCATTTCCTTTTAACACCAGGACGGAACCTACCGGTAGTGGTATCTCCACCAGCCCTCGCAACTCACCGAGGCCTGAAATCCGGAGGTTAGATCCGAACAAGATGTTGGACTGGTTGACGAATGACACTATGCAGAAGGGTCTAACAAAGTCATGATGGTCTATATGTGGAGGTATGCAGTCGGCTTCCTTATAGATGTTAATAATGCAGCTGTTGGGTATGCAATCTGCAGGCAATACCCTCCAAGTTATCATCCTTTTCACCATTCTCTTAATGATTCTTGGCATCAAATCCATCTCACTGCAACGGAGTCTCCCTGGTGGATTTCCTTTTCTGTATATGGCAAAATTGTAGCAACATCCGCATTGGATTGTAACTCTTCCTTTTCCTGACATCCATCTTCGGGGTTCTGAATAGGTCTTTTCTCTCAGGCGGCCAGCTCGGCCCATTTTCTGTAATTCGAGGATGCGATTCACAATTTGTTGTTTCTCATAATCTGAGAATACATCTGTATGCAGCTCGAGGCCTTCCAAGATGTTAACCCTCTTGTCTCCAATTCTTTCAAAGTATTCAAAGGTTTTCTTCTCAACTAGTTACATTTTCTCTAGATCGTATTCCGGGATTATCTGAAGTCCTCGGTGTCTAGTAACATACTGCTGGATGTATGGCTCAACCCCAGCACGTTCTTCTACATGTCTCGGCTCCTCGGGGATAGTCTTTGTAGGGACATCCTTCGGGGTTACTTTCACAACAAGACTCTTCGGATCCGGTACATCCGCTTCGAGTCGAGGTAATCGACACTATTTCTACTTTTCCCGTTACTTCTTTTATCCGTTTCGACTTTCTTAGAGTTGACTTTCTTCTTTCGGTTCTCGACGAACCGGTCTCCTCGGAGCATTTGCACTAACGGTATCCACCGTCCGTTTATGTTGATCTTCCGCTAACTTGGTCAACATTTTGCGAATGCGACGATTCTTATTTCTTCGTTGGGTAGCGATGAGAGTAGCTCTCCTTACCCCTTGAATTTCGATGGCGCGGCGCCGACAAGCCTACCCTCTCGCCGTGGCAACCACGGACTTAGCTTTCTTATCTTCTCCGGTTGCATGAGCGGTGTTTGCTTTTCTTTTCTTGTCGTCGGATTGGTGGCTCGGGCCACCCATTTTCAATACTGTCTAGCTGTGAAGTTCTTCTTGATTAACTGGGATCCAATCATTTTCTTCGTATTGTAAGCTGGCTGGTGTGAAGTCTGAGTCAATTTCTATCACTGCTTCACCCCTCACCCTCTTTTCATCAAGTGTTAGACTCATGCCATTTCTAAAGTTTAGAACCAACCGTACGTTCGATATTTCCTTTCGAAAAACAAGAAAGGATCAGAGGATGTACTAAGAACAAGAACAATAAGAAAAACACTTAAAAATTCTTATTCACTTCTTTTAAATTTAAAGGAAGTAGAAAGAGATGAGAAAATATTAGGAATGAATGGATTTAAAAGGAAAGATTGACATTTTATTATTATGATTTCCCATGTTTTCTTTTTAACATTTTCGTTGATGAGATTTTTTTTTATCATCCATTTTATTTTATTTTGGGTTCGGACCCAGTCACAATGTGATTACTTCACCCGTATTTCTAGTGATAAGATTCTACTTTAGAGGCCATCCTTTGAAACATTAGGTCGCGTAATACTTTTTTAAATACTGTCCATTGATTGGAAGCATGGGTCGTTCTCCACCGCAATTCACCAGTTCGTAGGAACCTCCTGAGTAGACTGTCTTGACAAAGAGAGGCCCTTCCTTTGTTGGCTCAAATTTACCACCTATCTTGTGATGTGCAAGAATAGGTCTCCTGAGTATAAGAACTAACTCACCGACTTTGAAAGTTCTTGGGCGGACCTGTTTATCATGGGCCTAGATCATCTTGGCTTGATACAGTTCCAAATTCGCCGCGCGGCCTTCCAAGCTTTCCAATTCTTCCAGTCGTAGTCTGGCATTTTCTTTTGTAGTGATTGTCGGCATATTTTTAATTTAATTTAATTAAATAATTTGAAAAGTAGTATTTGATTTTGAAAATAATTTTATATTTGAAAATTTTAAGATATGAAAAATCGAACAGATCTCACATCCTAAATAGTTTATATAAACGAGCACCGCCTCACAACCGTGTATCTATCTCGAAGAATGGACACACCGTCGACGATGGGGCTCGCTTAAAAAAACTAGAAGATTTGTGACATCCGTTTGGTCTGCGAACCAATTTTATAAGCCGACAAGTTCCCCTGCTTAATACAAAGAAATTAAGCAGGGTTTATATTACCTGGGTTCTTAAAATTCCCTATAAGGGCAAGCCCCTATAGTTAATTACATCTTAAGTGACGGGAATCACCTAAGAAAACTCTCCATAATAATCAATAATTCTGCTCTCACGAATCTCAAAGTTTAAGTTTCCAAGGGATTGAGTTTTCGAATTTCAACAGGGAATGAATCAAGTTTGGAACATTATGTTTTGGGAATTCAAAGGAAGAAAGGTAGGAGAAATTGCAGATTCGAATAGAACTTCGATAATTTCCCGACTATCCTATTGTTTGGCTTGAATTTAGGAAAGTCCTAATATTTATTTAATGTTTTGATTTTGCCAATTTTAATTAATTAGGACTTATATTCGTATGACATGATCATACAAATAACTTCGAAGATGTGAGGGTTTATGTCGTACCGAACGATTACCTCGGAGTCCTAAGACCGGTTAGGGCTTAACTCGCAATGCAAATGCCTAACAAAAAGATTGAGGATTTATGTTGCACTAGGCAAACAACCTCGAAATCCTATGGCTTGGATATTTAATTCTAAGAAAGTCTTACTGAAGTAGACTCAGGTTTAGCTGATGACGATGGCCGTGCTACCCACCATGTTTCGAGCTCCTTGTTGTTGCAGAGGGTTTAGTTATAGAAGGTGAAAATCAAGAGATGAGAAAAATGTTATGGTTTAGAGAAGTCTTAAAATCCAAGTGTTTTTAGTGTTTTAGTTAAAACAAATCTTAAAGTTGATTATAACAACACCGGTTAAGATCCCACGGTTCCATCCTTCCGGCATCGTTATTTTTATCGGATTCACTTAGTCCAGATAAATTTGCTAAACTCAACTAAATGAGTTCCACACTTTCATTTAGACCATGGGAAATCCCATTAGCAACACGTAGGTTACATCATCCGAGGTATTCCCGATCATCCAACAAGACGTTTCAATTTAGTTATAGTTATAGTTTTGTTGTTTTGTTTGCGATTAAATTTTGAGTTGTTTTATATTTTGAAATGTTGTGGAGGTGAATTTAATCTTGCAACGACTTTTAATTTAGTTTTGGTTTTGGTTTTAGGGGCTATCCTAAAGGTGTGGGTTTTCATGCAACATTTGTTTATCATGCAAGAAAAGTAAGTGCATTTGCAATAAGGTAAATTACAAGAAGGTAAATTGCAATAAAATAAAAGCGTACCTGGAGGGTCTTCCCGTCATCCTGTGCCGCACTTCGAACACAATTTAGAATATTTAAGCATTTAAAGCAAGTTCCTAGGTAAAGCTAAGGGAAGGGTTACGGTTTTCTACCAAATTCCTAATCCTATAGCCTAGTCCTCTCCTATGACGTCTAGGTTCTTGTGTTTTGGTTTGAGGATGATTTTCTTCATCAAAGAACAATTAAGTTCAATTGTTCTTGTAAACATCCTATCCTATTGAGGAAGTGCTTAAGACGAATCTTAACATCTTTTCAATACCTCTAGGATTGTTTTAAGTTCAAGAGAATTTAATTATAGAAAATGAATTAATCATCCAGGAGTTCAAGTTTGTTATTTTGCTCAGTGAACTAGGACATTTGAATATCCTATGAGTTAAGTAACACCTCACTTAACACTCTGTTTAGGAGTTATGACAACAAGAGCTTTTGAGGGCAAATCGATGTTCAAGTGATTTGTGATTCGACTTAATTTTAATTAATGGGTTTAAGTTTGGAATAGTGTTCAAGTTGTTTTAGATTTATTTTTGAATTCTTTATGTCTTAAGTGATGTTATATTTAATTCAATTTAACTTGAATTTAATTTTAATTTAATTTGCTTTAGTTTTAATTTTAATTTAATTTTAATTTTATTTTAACTTGATTTTATTTTTTATTTAATTTAATTTAATTTAATATTTTTTAATTTAATTTAATTTAATGTGTTTTAATTTAATTTAAATTTTAATTTAATTTAATTTAATTTAATTTAATTTTAATTTAATTTAAATTTTCATTTGGTTTTATTTTTTTAATTTAATTTACATTTTAATTTAATTTTAATTTTTAATTTTAATTTAATATTTTATTCTTTAAGCTTTAAGGATGATTTAATTTTAATTGTTAAAGTATTAATTTAATTGAAATTTTAAAGGATTTAATTTAAATGTTTTAATTTTAATTTAATTTAATGATTAAGTCTTTTAGCATTTTAAATTTTGCATTTGGATTATCATTTTAATTAGGAATTAAATATTATCGAGGAGATTAATTTAGGGATTCTTAGATTAAAGAATAAATTTCTTCCTAATAATATCCCTATTTTAATAATTCCAATTTTTTTATTATTCTTCCAAGTTTAAACAATTATTTAATTAAGGTTTATTTTAATTATTTTCAAATTATTTGGTAGGTTTCTATCCTTTAATTACCTAAGTTTCAAACATCCAAAATCAACTTAGTATCAAATATTTTACCCACCCTTTTAATTAAACCTAAAATTTTTAATTATAGAGTTAAAATTTTAATTACTATTTTGCCCTTTAAACTTACTAATTTCATAACTCACTAAATTGAGCTTGAATGAATTTGAAATTTTTATGTAACTTCACTCATATATCAATCAAGACATTAGAGGAGAAAATGTGATTTTTCTATATTTAATTTATTTATATGATTATTTTTGGTGGAAAATAAGAATTTTCAAGGAAAATTTAATAACATGACCAAGGGAAAGTTTCTATCCTTAAGAAAATTATGGGACATTCCTAATGACCAGAGGACCACTTGGACCAATTTTTGTATTTTTTTGAATTATATTATTTTTATTATAATTATTTTGGATTTTGGAATATTAATTAATTTCAAAATAAAATAAAGGTTAAAAAATGAATTTTATATTTTTCAAAAATCTCTCTAATATCAAGGAAACCAGAGAACCAATTTTTATAATTTTTTGATTTTTCGTTGATTTATTAGAATTATTTTAGTGGAAATGCTAGAAAATACATTTTTTTAATTTTAAAATTACCTTATGGCTTTAAAATTTAATATCTCATCATAGAGACTTAAGAAAAATATGGGGTTTGTTCCTAAATGATTAATATTCAAAATATGACATTTTGGTGAATTTTATTATTTTTGTGATTTTTATTATTTTTTTAATTATTAAAATATTAAAATAATGCAAAAAATCAACTTTTTTGGAAAATTGGAATTTTAATTTTTTTAAATTTCCCTGATATCAGAGAGGCTCCAAAACCAATTTGGTGAATTTTTTAGAAGTATTTTGAAAATTATGAATTTTTGAAGTTTAATTTTGTCTAAATGGGTTAATCAACCCATTTGATAGGGCTAACCAAGTCCAATTGACTTCAAACTTTTATGGTGGGTTCCTCTGATCCTAAAGGTCAGTGGAGAATTGAATTCAAGTCAATTTGATGTATGATTAGCTCTAATTAATTAAAGCTCCATTTTGGGTGTTTAAGCAAATTAGGGTTATTACAAGTGAGTTAACTCAAAAAACCATTTTCCCTATGGTCCTCTGGGTCATAAGAAACATCACCAAATTTTCCTAGAATTTATTTCACAACATGCTAATTATTAGAATTAAAATACTCAGAATAGTGACCTAGAATTGAAAAATCAATAACTCTTCATAGGGATGGCCTCTAACTTTGGAAAATTCAGGGAATGTTTCCAAATTCAGAGGCTTCAAAAGCCCTATGGTCTCATGCCATGGTGAATTGTATACATGCATGGAGAATTAAAATAGTGCAGAGAGTAAATAAATAATTAAAAATAAAATACTTGGTGAAATTAAATGATTTCTTTTCCACATTATTCTCCTCTGTTCACTGAGCAAGTGTGTATTTTTATTTTATTTTTTTGATTTTCCTACACAAAGTTATGCATTTTTGAAGTTTAGGGAATTAAATAAATCAAAAATACCCTAATTTCCTACTTATCCACGCGGCGCCACGCCATCCTCGACAGCTCCGAAAGGCCACGCGTCGTCTTCTAATTCGACGCCGCCATCAGACTCAGCCCTCCAGGGCCGTGCGGTTCACGTACCATCACACTGTCCGACTCAATCCAGACCGACCGTTCGATACATGATCGATCTGACGGCTCCCAGTCATCATCTAATACTGGTGTGCACCCGTGACCGTCAACCTTCTAACCCTAATTTCTCACTCGATTCTCAATGGATTTTCGTGTTCTTATGCTCTATGGATTCGTCTTGAGGAGACGAACACAGCCCATACGGTAAACATGTATTGAAATCGACTCAAATTAAATAGAGAATCTCTGTAAGCACATGAAGAAGAGTGAGTCCATACCTTTCCTCAGAGAAGTGAAGCTTCGATCTGAGAGTTGTGTCACCTTCGATTGGGTCCAAGAAAGCTCCAGATGAAGTCCCTTGGCCTGGTGAATTGTCCAGGTATGATTTCGACCACAACCGATTACAAAGCTTGGAGTCTAGAACAGATGGGTGGCCTGGAGAAGGGGCTTTTGCTGGTAAACTTCTTCTCTTGGTCTGGTGAAGGTGTAGGACCAATCAATTTGGGGATTAGCTCATTGTGGAGAAGTGTCTTGGTTTTGGGCTTAGATTTCAACTCTGAAATTGAGCTCACAGAGAGGAAATGGCAGGGAGTTTTCAGTGGGGATCAAGTTCTCTATGTGTGGGGAGTAGTCTGGAATGATTTTGGCAGAGTTTCCTTAAGGTTGGTTCGGCACCTCTTTCATGGCCGAGAGAGGTGGTGTTTAAATAGGAGATGCTCGGAGGGCCTCCTGGGGAGTTAGGGACCGGGATCAGCTGCTCTCGGCAAGGGAAGAACAGCTGCAATGGCCACCGGGCATGGGGCAACTCAGACAAGGGAGAATTTCAATGTTGGCTCACATGCGAGCTCTCGGGTGTGGTGTTTTCCGGCGATTTAGGTGGCCGGCCGGCAGGCATGGGTCACCCTCGTGTCCAGTGGGTCGTGGCTGGAGGTTTGTGCAGTCAATTGGGCCTTACCATGTGTAAAGGGGGTGTCTTGGAATGGAATAGGGAAGAGGCCATTTTGGCTTGGTTTGGGTCAACCCATGTGTTTGGGTAGGGTTCACCTCCCCATGACCTGGTTTTAGGCTGAGAGAATAAGTTAGGTCACTGGTCAAAGGTGGTGAGGTCTCTTTCTAAGAATATTTAGATTAAATTTGGGTTAAGGGGAATCATGGTTAAGGCTAATGACTTTAGGAGATTAAGGAAAGAGTCTCCTCCTTTTGCCCAAAAATGCATGGTGACATGTAAAGAGGCTCTCATGGCTTCCATGTGGCTCATGCATGGCTTCATGGCTTGCCTATGGCTTATGATGGCTTGGCTTGATTTCATGGAAGTAGAATTTAGAAATTTAGGTACTTTGGTGGAGAATTTTCATGAAGCTTGATTTGGAATGGTTTAATGATGATCTTGAAACTTAGGGGTGATTTTGATTAAATGGATGATGAGGGGAAGTGTCATGTGGGCTTTGGATGAATTTTGGGCCTTTTGAAGTCATTTTTGATGAGCTTTTAGGAAGGCTAAAGGGGATGGGCCTTTAGGTTTAAGAATGAATTCATGGATGGGAATTTTGTAGAAGTTTGGAACAAATAATTGTTGGGTTTGGTTTAGGGATATGTCATGAGTGATTTGAAATGAGTTTGGAGTGATTTGGGTTTGAATTGGTTTGGATTTGGGCCTCTTTGGTAAATGGGCCAATGTAGGTCAAATTGGGAAAACTTGGGCCAATGTTGGGCTAGGGTTGAAATTGATGTAAAATTAATGTTGGAAATGTTTATGGGAGTGTTTCAAAGAGGTTTTGACATTGGTTGGGTTTTGATTTTGGGGTTTGGGCTTATTTGGGTCAGGTTTGGGTTTAGGTCAAAATTCGGCCTTTTAGCTTTGGGTTGAATTTGAGTGGGTTTTGGGTCCAAATTTTGGGCAAATCATGTTAGTGTTTTGTTTGTGGGGATGTTAGGGAAGGTTTAGAAAAGGTTTGGGGTCAATTGGAGTTGAATTGGTTTGGTTTGGGCTAAGTTTGGGTCATGGGTCCAAATTGGGCTTTAAGGTCCAAAGTGAAATTGGATTCAAATGCCAATGAAATTGGACTTGAATTTGGTCTAGATTGGTGTCGAGGATGTTGAATTGAAGTTTAGAATTGAATTGGACCGAATTTGGGTCAATCGGGTAGGTTTGGTTTGACATCGGGTTCATTTTGGGTTAAAATGGGCCAAATTGGGATTTTTACAAAAATGGGGTAAATTGACAAAATTGGCCCATGGTGTAGTCAAATAAAATGAAACTGGGAATATTTGGGATTTTCTGGAATTTTCTGGGAATTTTCTGAATTTTTGGATTTTTTGGCTAAGAGGGGCATTTTGGGTATTTGAAGGGTATTGGGGGTATTTTTGGAATCTTTGGTATTTTTGGCTATGAATGATCAATTTGAGTAATGTGGGAATGTTTGGGATTGGTTTTGAGGAATTTTTGGTATTTGGAGATTTTTTGAAAATTTTGGGTAATTTCAAGGGTTTTGGGTAGGATAGGCGGGTGTAGAAAATTAAAGATTGGGTAAATGTAAGTGGAATGAAATCATTTTGGTTGAGCCATGAAGCCATATCAAGCCCACATGAGCCATGAAGGGACTCATTTGAGGCATTCACTATGTTGTTCCTAACCCTCTTAGCCAAGGGCTTAGGGGTTAATGACCATCCATGTGAATTACCTGCATGAGTCAGGAGGTCAAGTTGGGTATGGATGTGGTTTTAGGAGGTGTGTGATAGTATAGTGTATGAGTGTAGTGTGTGTGTAAGTCAGCTCTTCACCAGACCAGGCCATTCAGGGCACTCCTAAGGCCAAAAAGTCCTATAGGAACTCATCCTTTAAACTTCCACATTTGATTTCAACCCTCTAGGTGATTAGGGGTATACAATCAAGTTTGTGGAGTTTGCAGGGAGTTAAGAAGTGATTTGAATTTCTAAGTGGTGGGTCCCAATTCTAATCCTCTAGGATAGTCAAAGGAAAAGCCTAAGACTAGATCCTAAGTACTAAAAAGAAGAAGAGAAGACCTCATCAAAAATGAGGTCTACAGTGATCTTTTCTGCAACTGCAATTCGAAGTGACGGAAGCTGAACTTCCAGGGGCAAGACAGCCTCGGACCCGTACACTAAAGCGTAAGGCGTAGACTTAGTAGGAGTCCTAAAAGTCGTCCTGTGGGCCCATAAGGCTTCTAACAACATCTCGTGCCAATTTCTCTTGTTGTCCTCCAAAGTTTTCTTTAAAATTTGAACGAGAGTTTTATTAAAAGCCTCGGCCAAGCCGTTTGCTCTTGGGTAGTAGATCGTTAAGTATCGCCAATCGATCCCGTGTCTTCTGAGAAAATTGTTGATCTTTGTACTTTTGAAACGGTAGACAACTTGGTTCTTGAGAAACTGTAGCACGTGGTGTGCCTTCACTTCTCTGAGTGGTATAGCTTCTGCCCATTTAGAAAAGTAATCTGTAGCTGCATGAATGAAGAGATGTCCTCTTGAAGAAGGTGGTTCTATCGAACCCACTATATCTGTGCCCCAACACTCAAATAGCCATGACGCGATTGTCGGATGTAGCACATTTGGAGGTTGGTGTAGAACCACTCCGTGCACTTGGCACTGGCGACAACTTTTGGCAATCTTCATGCAATCGGTCATCATTGAGGGCCAGTAGTACCCTAGTCTTTTAATCTTCATTTTCATTTTTTGACCCGACTGATGAGCGCCACAAAGTCCTGAGTGTACTTCTTTAAAAATTTCACGAGCCTCGGACCCGCTCAGGCATCTTAGCCACATCTAATCAAAAGACCTTATGTATAATGTATTGTTTATTAATGCATAAGACAGAGTTATTTTCTTGATTTGATGGGCTAACGATCGTCAGGCAGGTTTCCTGTCTACAAGTAGTCTATTAATGGTTGCCACCAATCTTCTATATTTTCTGTTATTGCCGCAACTGATTCTTCTGCTTTTCTTTCTGATTTATGTATTGTATCCATGTCGAGCTGTGATAGGACCTGTCGTCCTTGAACTGACACTTCAACTGACTCATACTGCAAGCAGGCAAATTCATTTGTAAGGCGGACTAACTCTTCAGCGAGAGCATTTTCTCTTCTAGGAATCTTGTAGATTGTTACGTTTGGAATTTATTCCAACAATTTCATGGCATACTGAGAGTACTTCTCAGGTCTTGGCTTTAAAATTTTGTACTGTCCGACAACCTGTTGAATGATCAACTGAGAATCTCCTTAGATGTTGATGTCTGTTAATCCCATCTGAATGGTTAATTCCAATTCGGTTATGAGGGCTTCGTATTCCGCTTCGTTGTTTGTATACGGTTCTGTTAAGTGGTAGGAGTACCTTAACATTCCCCGCTCCTGTGTTATAAAGATTAGTCCGATTCCTGCCTTATCGAGCACTATCGTTTGCAATTCTTTGTTCTTCTGTGATGAGGATGCACCATCAAAGTATAGTTCCCAACATCGATCTTCAGGGTCTTCTAGGCTCATTATCTGCTCATCAGGAAAATAGTCCTCGAGAGGCGAATCCGTCGGCAAAGGGTGTACTGCGAGGAAGTCTGCTAGGACTTGTCCCTTTACGGCGCGAAGAGGAACAAAAGTTATGTCGAATTGCAATAGTATCGTCGACCACCTAACAAGTCTGCCAGAAAGCGTCGGTCGGATCATCAAGTATTGCAATGAATTAACTCTCAAAATAAGGTTGACCTTATGAGAAAGCATGTAATGTCTGTGCTTTTGAGAGGCGAAGGTAATGGCAAAACAATGCTTCTCAATCGGAGGATAGTTTACTTCCGTCGGGATTAGACGACGGCTTAGGTAGTAGAGAGCATTTTCTTTTCCCTCGTCATTGATCTGGGCTAGCCGGGCTCCGAGTGAATCGTCTAAAGCCACGGTATAAAGTATCAACGGTCTACCCGAGACTGGGGCTGCTAAGACAGGAGGTGTCATTAGATAACGCTTAATGTCCTGGAAGTCCCGCTGGCATTTTACTTCCCAAACGAATTTGGCGTCCTTTTTAACCAATGCCAAGAAGGGCTGACACCTACCTGATAAGTTCGAGATAAAGCGTCGAAGATATGCCAACTTCCCTTGAAAGGATTGTAGTTGTTTCAAAGTTTTGGGAGGAGGCATTTCTAAAATAGCTTTAATCTTTTCCAGATCGATTTCAATCCCGCGATGTCGGACAACAAATCCTAAGAATTTCCCGGAGGTGACGCCGAAGGAGCATTTCAAGGGATTCATCTTAAGGTTGTATTGTCTTAGTCGCTCGAAAACAATTCTCAAATCATATAGGTGATCTTCCTTCAGTTTACTTTTGATGACAACATCATCCACGTAGCACTCGACTTTGTTGTAAATGAGATCATCAAAAATCTTCGCCATTGCTCTTTGATATGTTGCTCTTGCTTTCTTTAGTCCGAATGGCATTACTGTTTAGTAATACACTCCGATCGGCATTCTGAATGCTGTGAGCTTTTCATTTTCTGATGCCATCTTTATCTGGTTGTATCCCGGCCAAACTGAGCATCTACGACGCTCTCATCTTATCAAAGGAGATGAGAGAAGCTCTGATCAAGGCCTTACTTGATCCAGAAATTTGCTTGGCTCAAATGGCCGGAGATTCCTTAGATGAGGTTTGCTCGTTAAAGGAACAGATGAGGTGTTACCTTCACGGACAATGACCTACTAGTTGGGACGTCAGATCACAACCGACCGTTGTACATTTCGAGTTACAATCGGGAAGTTTACACTCTCCAAAGTATTGGGGATCCAGGAGCATCAATCAATATAATGAGTCTTCGAACACTAGCATATTTGGAAATTGATGCTCGCGAGCTCGAAGCCGACAAAATGTTATTAAGAGGATTCAACCGTAAAGGAGAGAGAGCCCTCGCATCAATAACTCGCTAATGAAGACCGGTGACTTGGCAAAGACAACCGCAAAATTTCACATAATTGATTCGAAACGTTGTTCAACGCTCTACTGGGCCGACCATGGATACATGAAAACAGGATGGTACCATCATCTCTACATCAGTGCATCAAATACTACGATGGAGGGGAACAGTGCATCAAAGGTAACTTACAACCATTCTCCGTACATGAAATTGGAATCCATGAAGATGCAGCTTATTATGCACCTCCGAAGAAAACAATCTTCTCCAGAGATACCATAACGAATGAAGCAAAGGAAGTTCGGGACGACGAAGAACTCGAGGTTCTAGTCCAACGCTCACTCACCACTCCCTTACGGCGCGATGGTGAAGGATTCTCCACAACTCGCATCCGAGGTCGAGGCCGGGGACGAGGTCGTGGCGGAGACGTTAGGACGAGCTGGACGAGGAAACCAGCCATCAATGTTGATTGGGAAGACAGTTTTGAAGAAGAAAAAGAAATCAAGCAAGAAGCAGCGACAATAAGTCGGAAGAAGCCGCAATTCAGGATCCCGCTCGAAGATGAAAAGAATGAAGAATATAAATCGATGTACGAGAAGATTAACCACTATGTACATACTATGACCCTGACCCCGATCCATTCTAATAAGATCGAGGGTATGGTGGTCAAAGAGGTACATAGCGGCGGTGCAAAGCCCATCAAATTCTACCGTGGTGCTCCTTCCTCCAAAACCGAAAATAATGTACAATTTAAAGATGTCACTTCATCGAATTAATGGAATTACCTTTTGAGTGGTACTCTCCCCGTGTTCGAATTTAATTCAGCGTGGTTTCTTACCTCGACAATGGACAAAAGGGCAATCACAACATTTTGAAAGATTATGGAATAACTCCGTCGTCCACCCAATTCAAAGCATGGTCTCGGATTCGGCATAGTAGGATCGACTGACGATACCGAATTTTGCCTCGGTTGTCACTTGCGAGTCTAATGAAAACCGCATGGAAGCTACGTAAGAACTTCAAGATTTACAAATTGGAGACGCTCCACCGAATTCGAAGAAGAAATTAAATCTACAATAGATGAGTTAACGGAAGTTAACTTAGGTACTAGTGAAGAGCCTAGGCCTACCTTTGTTAGCTCCTTACTCAATAAGGAAGACTCCGAAGAAATAATCAAGTTATTAATGGAATTTAAAGACTATTTTGCTTGGAACTATGACGAGATGCCGTGACTAGCTCCGGAGGTCGCAGTCCATAAGCTAGAGTGGATCCTACTTCGTCCCAGACGAGCAAGGTCCCGGAAGAATGCGTCTAGAAATCGAACAACAAGTCATAGCCGAAGTTAAAAAGCTAATAGACGCTAAATTTGTCCGTTAAGAACAATACCCGACTTGGTTAGCCAATGTGGTGCCGGTCGGAAAGAAGAATGGTCGGATCGGAATTTGTGTGGACTTCGCAGATTTAAACAAGGCATCTCCAAAAGATGAATTCCCTCTACCGATCCCAGAACTAATGATCGACATCGCTTCGACACATGAGATATTCTCATTCATGGATGGATCTTCAGGATAAAACTAGATAAAAATGGCTCCAGAAGATGAAAAGCTTACAGCATTCAGAACGCCGATCGGAGTAAATTGCTACACAGTGATGCCATTCGGACCGAAGAACGCAGGAGCAACATACCGTAGAGCGATGACAAGAATTTTTGATGATCTCATCCACAATCAAGTCGAATGCTACGTGGACGATGTGGTCATCAAAAGCAAAGTAAAGGACAACCACTCGTATGATTTGAGAATTGTTTTCGAACGATTAAGACAATTTAACCTTAAGATGAATCCCTTAAAATGCGCCTTCAGCGTCACCTCCGGGAAATTCTTAGGATTCGTTGTCCGACATCGTGGAATTGAAATCGACTTGGAAAAGATTAAAGCTATCTTAGAAATGCCGCCTCCCAAAACCTTAAAGCAACTACGATCTTTTCAAGGGAAGTTGGCATATCTTCGACGCTTTATCTCGAACTTGTCAGGTAGGTGTCAGCCTTTCTCGGCATTAGTTAAAAAAGACGCCAAATTTATTTGGGAAGAAAAATGCCAGAAGGCCTTTGAGGACATTAAGCAATATTTAATGGCACCTCCTGTCTTAGTAGCCCCGACCTCGTGTAGACCACGTATACTTTACACCGCGGCTTTAGAAGACTCTCTCGGAGCCCTGTTAGCCTGTGTCAATGATGAGGGTAAAGAAAATGCTCTTTACTACCTAAGCGATCGTTTACTTCCGACGGAAATAAGGTATCCCACAATTGAAAAGCATTGTTTGGCCCCGATCTTCGCCGCTCAAAAGCTCGGACTACATGCTTTCTCATAAGGTCAACCCGATCTCGAAATTTAATCCATTGCAATACTCGATGACTCGTCCAACGCTTTCCGACGGACTTGCCGGATGGTCAATGATATTATTGCAATTCGATATAACTTTCGTGCCTCTTCGTGCCGAAAAGGGACAAGTCTTAGCAGACTTCCTCGCAAGCACACCCTTCGCTGGCGGAATCTCCTCTCAATGACGATCCGCCGGACGAAAAAAAAATGAGCTTAGAAGACCCCGATGATCGACGTTGGGAATTATATTTTGACGGAGCATCTTCAAGCACACAAAGACGAAGAATCGCAAGTGATAGTGCCCGTGAAGGCAGAATCGATTAATCTTTATAACACCGGAGCGAGGGATGTTAAGATACTCCTACCACTCGACAGAGCCGTGTACAAAAACGAAGCGGAATATGAAGCCCTCATAACGGGACTCGGAATTAACTATTCAAATGAGGATAACGGACATCAACATCTACGGAGATTCGCTTAATCATTCAACGGATCGTTGGACGATGATGTAATTTTAAAACCAAGACTCGAGCAATACTTCCAAGATGCCATACAATCGTTGGAACGGATTCCGAATGTGATAATCTACAAAATTCCTGAAAAGAAAATGCTTTAGACAGGATGCGTTAGCTCGCCTCGCAAAAGAATTTGCCCGTTTGCAAGGTGAGTCAAGAGAAGTGTCAATTCACCGACGTCGGGTCCTATCACGGCTCGACATAGACACAATACACAAATCGGAAAAAGGAGAAGAATCGCATTACAATAGTGATGTAAAAACACGTAAGATCGGCGACGACCATTAATGACACCCGCAAACAGAAAACTACTGTGACGATAGGTCGCTAGCCCATCAGATCAAGAAAAAAACTCTGTCCTACGCATTAGTAAACAACATGTTATACAGAAGATCTTTCGATCAAATGTGGCTAAGGTGCCTAAGCGAGTCCGAGGCCCATGAAATCGTTAAAGAGGTGCATTCAGGACTCTGTGGCGCTCACCAGTCGGGTCCGAAGATGAAAATGAAAATTAAAAGACTAGGGTACTACTGGCCCTCAATGATGACCGACTGCATGAAAATCGCCAAGAGCTGTCATTAATGCCAAGTGCACGGAGTGGTTCTACACCAACCTCCAAATGTGCTACATCCGACAATTGCGTCGTGGCCATTTGAATGTTGGGGTACGGATATAGTGGGTCCAATAGAACCACCATCTTCAAAAGGACATCGCTTCATTCTTGCGGCTACAGATTACTTTTCCAAGTGGGCAGAGGCAGTTCCACTCAGAGAAGTGAAAGCACACCACGTGCTACGCTTTTTAAGAACCAAGTTGTCTACCGTTTCGGAGTGCCGCGCAGGATCATCTCGGATAATGGGTCGGCATTCGAAGCACACAAATCAACAATTTTGTCGTGAGACACGGAATCGACCGGCGATATTCAATAATTTACTACCCAAGAGCAAACGGCCCAGCCGAGGCTTTTAATAAAACTCTCGTTCAAATCTTAAAGAAAACCTCGGACGACAATAAGAGAAATTGGCACGAGAAGTTATTAGAAGCCTTATGGGCCTACCGGACAACCTTCGAACTCCTACTCAAGCTACACCTTACGCTCTGGTGTATGGGTCCGAGGCAGTGTTACCTTTAGAGCTTCAGCTTCCTTCACTCAGAATTGCGGTTGCAAACAAAATCACGACAGAAGAGAATGCCAGATTACAACTAGAAGAATTGGAAAGCCTGGAAGGGAAGAGACTTGCAGCGCAGCAGAATTTAGAACTATTCCAAGCTAAGATGGTTCAAGCCCATGACAGATTGGTCCGTCCAAGAACCTTCAAAGTTGGTGACTTAGTTCTCGTTCTCAAAAGACCTATTCTTGCACACCACAAGATAGGAGGAAAATTTGAACCCACTTGGGAAGGGTCATTTGTGGTTGAGGCAGTCTACTCAGGAGGCTCCTACCAGCTAGTGAATTGCCAAGGAGAACGACATATGCTTCCTATCAACGGACGATACTTGAAGAAGTATTACGCTACCTGATGTTTCGAAGGAACGAATTCTTCATCCCTAGAAGCACGGGCGAAGTAATTACTTATGACTGGGTCCGAACCCAAAAAATAATAAAATGTGCTAAAATAAATAAAATCATGATAATAAAGTTTTCCTTGTTTTCTCTTCCATATCAAAATCTCTTTCCTCGATCTTATCCCACTTCTTTCTCGTTAAATTTAAAAAGTATAAAACTCGTCTTTAATAAACATTTTCTTAATGTTCTTGTTCTCCGTACGACCCCGATCCTTTTCCTTGTCTTTTCGCGAGGAAATGTCGAACGGGCGGTTGGTCCTGAACTTTAGAAATGGCGTAAGCCTTGCACTCGACGAAAAGAGGGTGAAAGATGGAGCGATAATAGAGATTGACTCAGACTTCGCACCAGCGAGCCTACAATACGAGGAAAGTGACTGGGTCCCGGTTGACCGAGAGGAACTGCTCAGTCAAACAGTAATGAAAGTGGGTGGCCCAAGCCACCACTCCAACAAGAAAAGGAAAACAAGCACTGAAGAAGACAAGAGAATCAAGTCTGTAGTCGCTACAACGAGAGGGCGAGCTTGTCGGCGCCGCGCCTACGTAAACTCGGGAAGTACGAAGAGCTACTCTCACAACGAACCGACGAAGAAATAAAAATCACTGTATCCGCAAGATGTTAACTAAATTAGCAGCGGACCAGCGCGACGAGGTTGTTGCTACTGCCAGTGCATACACTTCAAGGACACCAGTTCACCAGGAACCTAAAGAAAGGAGGCCAGCTCCTAGGATAACAGAAGAGACCAGGGAAATCTCAAGAAGATCAGAAGAAAGAAGGCTACAACGCCACCAGACAAAGTCACCAATAAAGCATAACCTTGTTGCAGAAGCAACTCCGGAGGATGTCCCGACGGACATCATCCCCGAGGAGCCAAGGTATGCAGGAGAACGTGAAGGGATTGAGCCTTATATCCCACAATACGTCACTGAGGCCCCGCCATTTGCAGATTATTCCGTAATACGAGCCGGAAAGAATGCGAATGTCGAAAACAAAATTTTTGAATACTTCGAGAGAATCGAGGCAGGAGGATCAATATACTAGATGCCCTCGAGCTACATACGGACGTGTTCTCGAATACGAACAACAACGAATCGTGGATCGCATCCGGATTTGAAAAGAATGGGTCGAGCGAGCCGCCTAAGAGAAAACACTTACTCGAACCCCGGAGATGGATGCCGGGGAAAGGGAGAATTACAATACAATGTGGATGTCTGCTACAACTTCGCAGAAGACAGAAGGAAACCCACCGGGGATACTCCGTCATGGCCGAGTGGATCCAATGCCATTAGTCATCAAAAGGATGGTAAAGAGAATGATAACATGGAGGGTACGCCGGCGGATTGCATACCCAACAGTTGCATCATTAACATCTACAAGAAGGGTGATCGCATACCCCCGCACATAGATCACCACGACTTTGTCGGACCTTTCGCACGGTTTCTTTTCGAATGAGTGTAATATCATGTTCGGATCCGACCTTCCGGATAGCGAGCCCGTGTGAGTTCCGAGGGCCGGCAAAGATACCATTACCGGTAGGTTCCGTCATGATACCGAAGGCAATGGAGCAGATGTCGCTAAACATTGCATACCGTGAGTACCAGTAGAAGCGGATCTCGGTTACTTTCGGAAGGATGGACGACGGGAAGACACCTTACCACTTCCAGACGGACCGGAGCTAGAGAGCCTCCGGCCTTACGAGCCTGTGAGTTACATGGAAAATATCACACCTCCAACGTACATCCATACGGCATCCTTGCCGAGGATGGCTTGGAAGGTGATGTTATCGACCATGTACCTCACTTATTCGGTACATGGATTTTTTGACAGATACCTTTTTGGATGAATCGACAAAGATCATACATAGTCCTTTTTGAGTCTACATGGATTGTATGAGATGTATTCCAGATCGAGTTGTATGATGTATCTTCAGCATGATTGAAATGAAAGTGACCATGTCACATTTTTGGCCTTCACCTCTTTTGTGCAAGTTGACTGAGAAACGCCATTAAATTTAAATGAACTTCGAACAAAGAACAGAAAAGAAACAAAAAGAATAAAAAAAAACTTCCCTTAAAAATCTAAAAATGATGAACTCCAAATTCATGATAAAATAAAATTTGAATCGTTAAAGGGCAAACAAAATGACAACAAATTTTAAATCAATTTCAAATTCAATCTTTCCAAATTTCAAATCAAATCTCAATCAAATTGAAATTCAATCTTTCCAAATTTCAAATCAAATCTCAATCAAATTCAAATTCAATCTTTCCAAATTTCAAATCCAATCTTAATCAAATTCAAATTCAATCTTTTCAAATTTCAAATCAAATCTCAATCAAATTCAAATTCAATCTTTCCAAATTTCAAATCCAATCTCAATCAAATTCAAACTCAACCTTCCAAATCTGAAATCCAATCCGTTCTATTCTCTCCTTGTACGGGATGGAAGCGGTTGATTCCATTGACACGGATCAAATCTGATGGCGAGGGATTGTATCCAATCGAAACCAGCAACTTCCGATCAACTCATTTGAATGGGATATGTAGCATCTACATATTCCCTCCTAATCTATTTCCTTCCATGAAAGTCTTTTACAACTTTCATGAAATTCTCGAAACACCAAAATTCCACACTGCAAATCTTTGCAAAATCAATTATATCAAAATCAAATTCTTGGGGTTGAGGATTTTACATCCGAGATTGTATTGCTTTAGGATTCTTTCCCTATTGCAATGAAATACATCAAAAATCAAATTTTTTGGGGTTGAGGATTTTACATCCGAGACTGCATTGCTTTAGGATCATTTCCCTATCGCAATGAAATGCATCAAAATCAAATTCTTGGGGTTGAGGATTTTACATCCGTGACTGCATTGCTTTAGGATTCTTTCCCTATCGCAATGAAATACATCAAAAGTCAAACTCTTGAGGTTGAGGATTTTACATCCGAGACTGCATTGCTTTAGGATCCTTTCCCTATCGCAAAGAAATACATCAAAATCAAATTCTTGGGGTTGAGGATTTTACATCCGAGACTGCATTGCTTTAGGATTCTTTCCCTATCGCAATGAAATACATCAAAATTCAAATTCTTGGGGTTGAGGATTTTATATCCGAGACTTCATTGCTTTAGGTTCTTTCCCTATTGCAATGAAATACATCAAAATCAAACTTTTGGGGTTGAGGATTTTATATCCGAGACTGTATTGCTTTAGGATTCTTTCCCTATCGCAATAAAATACATCAAAACTCAAATTCTTGGGGTTGAGGATTTTACGTCCGAAATTGCATTGCTTTAGGATTCTTTCCCTATCGCAATGAAATACATCAACATCAAAATCAAACTTTTGGGGTTGAGGATTTTATATCCGAGATTGCATTGCTTTAGGATTCTTTCCCTATCGCAATGAAATACATCAAAACTCAAATTCTTGGGGTTGAGGATTTTACGTCCGAAACTGCATTGCTTTAGGATTATTTCCCTATCGCAATGAAATACATCAACATCAAAATCAAATTTTTGGGGTTGAGGATTTTATATCCAAGACTGCATTGCTTTAGGATTCTTTCCCTATCGCAATGAAATACATCAAAACTCAAATTCTTGGGGTTGAGGATTTTACATCTGAGACTGCATTGCTTTAGGAATCTTTCCCTACCGCAATGAAATACATCAAAATTCAAGCTCTTGAGGTTAAGGAATTTACATCCAATACCTCATTGCTCTGAGATCTCCCCTCATTGTAATGATTCAATCCAATCAATTCAATTTTCTTTTGAGGTTGAAGATGTTACATCTAAAACCACAAAATTTCAATTTTCATTTCAAGTTCAAATCCCTTCAAATTAATCTTAACAAAACTTCAATCTAAATTAAAACTCCAAACTAAAATCTAAGCTTACACATCAAAACTTAAACCGAAAAAAAATAAAATCTAAATTGAAATTCCCCCAGGTCATGTGATTTGGGATTCACATCCTTTCCCTTTCCCCAGCGAGAGTTCAGGAATCTCTAGTCTCAGAGATATACTTAACACTCCCCAGCGGAAACTCTTCTACTTTGTCCTAAGTTTGTCACTTGGACATCTGTGTTGGTTTTGTTGATCTTTTTGGTCAACGCCAATACGCGCGGTGTGCTTGGTTAGCACACCACACCTATTGGGGGTCCATTTGTTGACCTCATTTTTTATGAGGTCTTCTCTTTTCTCTATAGTACTTAGGATCTAGCCTTAGGCTTTTTCTTTGACTATCTTAGAGGACTAGAATTGGGACCCACCACCTAGAAATTCAAACCACTTCTTAACTCCCTGCAAACTCCACAAACTTGACTGTAGACCCCTAATCACCTAGAGGGTTGAAATCAAATGTGGAAGTTTAAAGGATGAGTTCCTATATGACTCTTTGGCCTTAGGACTGCCCTGGGTGGCCTGGTCTGGTAGGGGCTGATTTTCACACACTACACCTATACACTACACTTTCACACATCTCCTAAAAACACACCCATACCCAACTTGACCTCCTGGCTCATAAAGGTGATTCACATGGATGGTCCTTAACCCCTAAGCCCTTGGCTAAGAGGGTTAGGAACAACATAATGAATGCCTCAAATGAGTCCTCTCATGGCTCATATAGGCTTAACATGGCTTCATGGCTCAACCAAAATGATTTTATTCCACTTACATTCACCCAATCTTCAATTTCCCAAATTTTCAATTTTTGACCCCCCGGACCCTACACCCGCTTAGCCTACCCAAAACCCTTGAAATTATCCAAATTTTTCAAAAATTTCCAAATCACCCAAAATTCCCCAAAATCATTCCTAAACATTTCTCTCCACTCAAATTGATCACCCATACCCAAAAATACCAAAAATTCCAAAAATACCTCCCAATACCCTCCAAATACCCAAGATACCCCTCTTGACCCAAAAATCCAAAAATTCAGAAAATTCCCAGAAAATTCCAAAAAATCCCAAATATTACCAATTTTATTTTGTTCAACTACACGATGGGCCAATTTTGTCAATTTACCCTACTTTTGTCAAAACCCTCAATTTGACCCATTTTAACCCTAAGTGAACCCAATGTCAAACCAAACCTACCCAATTGACCCAAATTCTGGTCCAATTCAATTCTAAACTTCATTTCAACATTCCCAACACCAATCTAGACCAAATACAAGTCCAATTTGATTGAAATTTGGATCCAATTTCACTTTGGGCCTTAAAGCCCAATTTGGACCCATGTCCCAAACCTAACCCAAACTCACCCAATTCAACTCCAATTAACCCGAAATCTTTTCTAAATCTTCCATAACATTCCCACAAGAAAAACCTTAACATGATTTGCCCAAAATTTAGACCCAAACCCCACTCAAATTCAACCCAAAGCTAAAAGGCCCAGTTTTATCCTAAACCCAAACCTAACCCAAATGAACCCAAACCCCAAAATCAAAACTCAACCAAAGCCAAAACCTCTTTGAAACACTCCCATAAACATTTCCCAACATTTATTTTACATTAATTTCAACCCTAGCCCAACATTGGCCCATGTTAACCCAATTTGACCTATATTGGCCCATTCACCAAGGAAGCCCAAATTCAACCCAATTCAAACCCAAATCACTCCCAACTTGCTTCAAATCACTCATGACACATCCATGAACTAAACCCAACATTTGTTTGGCCCAATCCTTCACAAAATTCTCATCCATAAATTTATTTTCAAACCAAAAGTCCATTTTCTTAAACCTTCCTAAAAGCCCAAATTTCATGCTAAAGCCCATATGACAAATTCTTCTCATCATACCCTTAATTAAAATCAATCCCTAAGTTTCAAAACTCATCATGAAGCCATTCCATATTAAGCCCCATACAAATTCCCATCAAAATACCAAAATTTTCTTAAATCCATTTCCATGAAATTGACTTAACTTTTCCCAAGCCAAAGATGAGCCATGAAGCCATGCATGAGACACATGGAAGCCATGAGAGCCTCTTTACATGTCACCATGTCATTTTGGGCAAAAGGAGGAGACTCTTTCCTTAATTCCTAAAGGTGATTAACCACTCCCATGATTCTCTTTAACCATTCTTATGCCTAATTGTGCTTGGATGGTGACTTGACCCTACTGATTATGCTGAGCCAAATCACTTTCTCTTCAGCCTAAACCAAGCCTTGGGTGGTGCACCTAGCCCAAAGGGATGGGTTGACCAATTTGAGCCAAAATGAGCCTTCTCTCATACCATTCTAATCCAAGCCTTTTACACATGGCATTTGCCAATTGCCTACACTAAACCCCGACCACGACCCACTCGAATAAGATGGTGACCGGTGCACGGCCGGCCAGCCACCAGTGTCGCCGGAAAACACCATGGCCGAGACCTTGGGAGGAGCCAAACTTTGGAATTCCACCTTCGTTGAGCCGCCCCATGCCCAATGGCCACCATGGTCGTTCTTCCCATGCCCGGAGCAGCTGATCCCAACCCTTGGCCATCCCTGCGAGGCTCTCCGACCACCTCTATTTAAACCCGACCCCCTCACGGCCATGGAAGAGAGTTGCACAAACCTTGCCGAAACTCTGCCAAAATTGCTCCAAACCCTACTCCATACTTAGAGCAGTTGATCCCCAATGTCAATTTGCCCTAATCCCCACCAACAGAATCCAATTTCTCAACTGAAATTTCACCCAAAACCAGGACACTTTGCCACGGTGAGCCAATCTTCAAATCGACTGGTCCTACACCTTCACTCGGACCAAGAGAAGAAGTTTCCCACCGAAAGCCCCATCTCCGAGCCACCCGATTGTTCCGACCTCCAAGCTTTGTGATCGAGCTGTGGTCACTTTCATAGCTGGACAATTCACCGGACCAAGAGACTTCATCCGGAGCTTGTCGGGATCCGATCGAAGGTGACACAACCCTCGGATTGAAGCCACACTTCTCACGAGCAAAGGTATGAGCTAATTCTTCATCCCAAGCTTCTGGAGATTCTCCATTTCAAATGCTTTAATTTCAAAGCATGATCACCGTATAGATGTATTCGTCTCTTCAAGACGAATCCATAGAGCACAAGAACACGAAAATCCGTTAAGTATTGAGTGAGATATTAGGAATTTAGTGTGGATGGTTCTCGGGCTAGGAGGCTTGGGGACGATGAACGGATGCCGTTCATTTAATACACGCGCGGACGGACGGCCAGGATCGCGCCGGAAGAGGAGACGGAACGATACAGCGGGCCCCTCGAGCGCTGAGTCGGATGGCGGCGTCGAATCAGAGAGCGCCATGCGGCGTTTCGGAGCTGCCGAGGTTGACGCGGCGCCGCGTGGATAAATAGAAAATTAGGGTTTTTTTCTATTTATTTAATTCCCTAAACTTCAAAAATCCATAAATTTGTGTAGAAAAATCGGAAAAATAAAATAAAAATACCCTCTTGCTCGGTGAATGAGGAGAATAATGTGGAAAAGAAATCATTTAATTTAATCAAGTATTTTATTTTTAATGATTTATTTACCCTCTGCATTATTTTAATTCTCCATGCATATAGGAAATTCACCATGGCATGAGACCATAGGTCTTTTGAAGCCTACGAATTTGGGAACATTCCCTGAATTTTCCAAAGTCAGAGGCCATCCCTATGAGAAGTTATTGATTTTTCAAATTCATTTTACTGTTTTGAGTATTTTAAATCTAATAATTAGTATGTTGTGAAATAAGTTCTAGGAAAATTTGTTGGTGTTTATTATGACCAGAGGACCCTAGGAAAAATAGGTTTTGAATTAGTTCATTTAAAATAGCCCTAATTGGCTTAAACACCAAAAATAGGTCCCTAATTAATTAGAGCTAATCATACATCAAATTGACTTGAAATCAATTCTCCACTGACCTTTGGGATCAGAGGAACCCACCATAAAAATTTGAAGTCAATTGGACTTGGTTAGCTTTACTAAATGGGTTGATTAAGCCATTTAGTCAATTTGAACTTTAAAAATTCATAACTTTCAAAATTCTTTTCAAAAATTCACCAAATTAGTTTTGGAGCCTCTCTGATATCAGAGGAATTTAAGAAAATTAAAATTTCAATTTTCTAAAAAAGTTGATTTTTTGTATTATTTTAATGTTTTAATAATTAAAAAATAATAAAAATCACAAAAATAATAAAATTCACCAAAATGTCACATTTTGAATTTTAATCACTTAGGAACAAACCCCATATTTTTCTTAGGTCTATTTGATGACATATTAAATTTTAAAGACCTAAGGTACTTTTAAAATTAAAAAATATATTTTTTTAGCATTTCCACTAAAATAATTCTAATAAATCATAGAAAAATCAGAAAATTGTAAAAATTGATTCTCTGATTTCCTTGATATCAGAGAGATTTTTGAAAAATATAAAATTCATTTTTCAACCTTTATTTTATTTTTAAATTAATTAATACTCCAAAACTTAAAATAATTATAATAAAAATAATATAATTCAAAAAATCACCAAAATTGGTCCAAGTGGTCCTCTAGTCATTAAGAATGTCCCATAATTTTTTTAAGGACAGAAACTTTCCCTTGGTCATATTATTAAATTTTTCTTGGAAATCCCTATTTTCTACCAAAAATAATTACATAAATAAATTAAATACAGAAAAATCACATTTTCTCCTCTCATGTCTTTATTGGCATATGAGTGAAGTCACATAAAAATTTTAAGTTCATTTAAGCTCAATTTAGTGAGTTATGGAATTATTAAGCTTGAAGGGCAAAGTGGCAATTAAAATTCTAACCTTTAATTAAAACTTTAGGCTTAATAAAATTAAAGAGTAAAATATTTGATCTTAATCTAATTTAGATGATTGAAATTTAAATAATTAAAGGGTAGAAACCTATTAAACAATTTAAAAATAATTAAAATAAACCTTAATTAAATAATTGATTAAATTTGGAAGAATAATAAAATTGGAATTATTAAAATAGGGACATTATTAGGAAGAAATTTGTTCTTTAATCTAAGGGTCCCTAAATTAATCATCTCAATAATATTCAATCCCCAATTAAAATGATAATTCAAATTTAAGTTTTAAAATGTTAAAGGATCTAATCATTAAAATCAAATTAAAGTCAAATAATTAAACTTTTTTTTTAAATTTTCGATTAAATTAAAATTAAAAATAAAATTAAATTAAAGATTAAATTAAATTAAATCAAACAAATTAAATTAATTTAAATTAAATTAAATCAAATAAATTAAATAAAATTAAATTGAACAAATTAAATTAAATTGAATTAAATTTAATTAAAATTAAATTAAATTAATTAAATAAAATTAAATAAAAAAATAATTAAATTAAATTAAATTAAATTAAATTAAATTAAATTAAATCATATTAAATTAAATTAAATTAAATTAAATTAAATTAAAATAAAAAAATAAAATCAAGTTAAAATTAAAATTAATTTAAATTAAATAAATTAAATTAAAATTGAAGCTAAACCAAATCAAATTAAATTAAAGTTAAATTAAATTGAATTAAAAAATAACATCACCTAAGACATAAAGAAATTCAAAATAAAGCAACTTGAACACTATTCCAAATTTAAACCTGTTAACTGAGATTAAATTAAATCACAAACCATTTGGACACCAATTTGCCCTCGAAAGCTTTGGTTATCATAACTCCTAAACAGAACATTAAATGAAATGTTACTTCACTTATAGGATATTCAAATGTCCTAGTTTACTGAGTAAGATAACAACAAAAGTTAACTAAACCTCGGACGATTACTTCACTTGATTAATTAAATCCATTTGGACTTAAAACAATCCTATCAGTATTGAAAAGATGTTTAAGATCCTTCTTAAGCACTTCCTCAATATGATAAGATACTTATAAGAATAATTGAACTTAATTATTCTTTGATAAAGAAAATCGTCCTCAAACCAAAACACAGGAACCTAGACGTCATAGGAAATGACTAGCTATAGGATTATGAATTTGGTAAAAAACCATAACCCTTCCCTTAGCTTTACCTAGGAACTTGCTTAAATATTCTAATTGTGTTTTAAGTGCAGCTTGGGATGACGGGAAGACCCTCCAGGTACACTTTTATTTTATTGCAATTTACCTTATTGCAATTTATTTGATCGCATCGCACTTACTTTTCTTGCATGATAAACAACTGTTGCATGAAAACCCACACCTTTAGGATAGTCCCTAAAACTGAAACCAAAACTAAATTAAAAGCCATTACAAGATAAAATTCACCGCCACAACATTTCAAAATATAAAACAACTCAAAATTTAATCACAAACAGAACACAAAACTACAATTACAACTAAATTAAAACGTCTTGTTGGATGATCGGGAATACCTCGGATGATGTAACCTACGTGTTGCTAACGGGATTTCCACGGTCTAAATGAAAGTGTGGAACTCATTTAGTTGAGTTTAGCAAATTCATCTGGACTAAGAGAATCCGATAAAAATAACGATGCCGGAAGGATGGAACCGTGGGATGTTAACCGGTGTTGTTATAATCAACTTTAAGATTTGTTTCAATTTAAACATAAAAAAACACTTGGAAATTAATATTTTCTCTAAACCAAAGCACTTTTCTCATCTCCTGATTTATGACTTCTAAAACTAAACCTCTGCAACAACAAGGAGCTCGAAGCATGGTGGGCAGCACGGCCATCGTGGTCAGCAAAACTTGAATCTACATCAGCAAAACCATTTTTAGAATTAAACAACAAAGCCATAGGATTTCGAGGTAGTTTTCCTAGTGCAACATAAATCCTCAACCTTTTGTTAGGCATTTGCATTGCAAATTAAGCCCTAACCGGTCTTAGGATTCCGAGGTAGTCGTCCGATACGACATAAACCCTCACATCTTCGAGGCTATTTGTATGATCATATCATACAAATATAAGTCCTAACTAATTAAAATTGGCATGATCAAAATACTAAATAAACATTAGGGCTTTCCTAAATCCAAGCCAAACAATAGGATAGTCGGGAAATTACCGAAGTTTGCTTCGAATCTGTAATTTCTCTTACCTTTCTTCCTTTGAATTCCCAAAACAAAATGTTCCAAACTTGATCCATTCCCTGTTGAAATTCCAAAATTCAATCCCTTGAAACCTTAAACTTTGAGATTCTTGAGAGCAGAACTACTGATTATTATCGAGATTTTTCTTAGGTGATTCCTGTCACTTAAGATGTAATTAACTATAGGAGCTTTCCCTTATAGGGAAGTTTAAAGAACCCAGGTAATATAAACAGTGCTTAATTCCTTTATATTAAGCAGGGGAACTTGTCGGCTTATAAAATTGGTTCGTAGACCAAACGGATGTCACAAATCTTCTAATTTATTTAATCGAGCCCCATCATCAAGCAGTGTGTCTATTCTTCGGGATAAATACACGGTTTGTGATGCGGTGCTCATTTATATAAACTATTTGGGATGTGAGACCAGTTTGATTTCATATCTTAAAATTTTCAAACTTAAAATTATTTTCAAAATCAAATGCTACTTTCTAAATTATATATATATATATATTTAAATCAAATTTAAAATCTAAAATTCGCCGACAATTTCTGTTAGGCGACCCCCTTTTCAAAATAAAACACACAACCTAAAAATATACCGACATTCATTCATCCTACAAGATGTCTAGAAGACTTGTGAAAAATTCTAGGGAATACCTAGATATTTCAAAACCCTTTTAAACTTTCTTGAGTTCATTTGAACTTATGATACTCGCTAAATGATTCATCTATTTCATACCTTATGCTTAGTGAACTAATGATTAAATTGTCTGAAAAGGTGGGATAAATATCATTTGATAATTTATTTATGAATTATGTAAGTGGGGCCATTATAGGAAATTTAATTTATGAATGAATTAAACAAATTTTGATGGGCTTGTGTTTCAAATGTATTTTAAAATAATTATGTTTTTCCTTTCTAAACTTTATTAGTCAAATTTGATTAAGCCTACTCTCACTACCAAGCCCTTAAGACTTAAGCGGGTGTATTTGTAATTTTTAGAAGAGTTATTTATATAACTATGATTCTTATCAAATTAATGAATTATCATTGAACCACTGATTAGGATTTCTAGATCATTAAATATCACCTTCCAAAGATGAAACCCCTAACATTAAGGATCATTTAACCTTAGTTATCTCCCAAATTAATGTAATTTAAAGATATTACAAATTTACCTTTTAATATGTAAAAAAATGAGATTAATTTCTACCATTTATCCTTTTTTTTCAATCATTCAAACATGTTTATTATGATCATGCATTACCCATTTCCCACTTTAATTAAGCCTAAATATTGGTTAAGGATAAATTCTTTAAAATTGTGCTTTTGCCCCTAAAGACCTTATCACTTCATAATTCATTAAATTCAATTAAAATTACTTAAAAAATTTTATGTTATCCACTCATGGTTCAATAAAAGCATTAGAGGAGAAAATGTGATTTTTCTTAATTTAATTTAATTTACATAATTATTTTCATACAAAATAGGGATTTTTAAAGGAAATTTAATAACTTAGACAAAATAATGTTTCTTTCCTTGAGAAAAATATTGGAGGTTCACATAGACCAAAGGACCACTTCGATCAAATTCCATGATTTTTTGAATTTTAATTTAATTATTATAATTATTTCAATTTTTGGAGTATTTATTAAGTATAAAATATTATTTAATTGAGAAATTGTGTTTTATATTTATATAAATCTCCGTAAGATCAAGAAACCCAGAGGACCAAATTTTATATTTTCGTGAGTTATATTTTAAGTATTAGAATTATCTTAGTATGAAATTGGGGAAATTACATTTTAGCCTTTAAAAGTTAACTTTAACCCTTTAAAATTTAATATTTTCTATTAGAGAGTAAGTAAAATTAATCCAATTGCCCTAAATCATTAGAAGGCAATTTAGAATATGTCAATAAGTTTTATTTATTTTGTGAATCTTATTAATTTTTAATTATTTATATAATAAAATAATACTTAAAAATGAAAATTTTATTTTAATTACAATTTTATTTTTCAGAGAATCCTCTGATCACGGAGAACTCCCAAAATTAATTGTATAAATTTTTAACTTGTACTTTATTTAATATAGTTATCTAAATGACAAAAATGATATTTAACTTAGCAAATCAAGTTAAGTGATCAAATCAATTCCAAATGATTTCAAAATTTTTATAGGAGTCCCTTTGACCTAAACCACAGTGGAGAATGATTTTTAGGCTAATTTCATTTGTGTTTAGTACAATTTATTTTTCTTTAAGATTTATGGTTTAATTACAATAAGGGTTATAGTAAATGAGTTAAACAAAGTTTAATTTTGTCTTATGTTTCTCCGAGTCGCAGTGAACCTACAAAATATTAATTTAGATATTTCGATAATTAT
This sequence comes from Papilionanthe hookeriana x Papilionanthe teres, assembly GCA_022702705.1. NCBI lineage: Eukaryota > Viridiplantae > Streptophyta > Magnoliopsida > Asparagales > Orchidaceae > Papilionanthe > Papilionanthe hookeriana x Papilionanthe teres. The sequence goes on along the minus strand of CM040423.1, from coordinate 92,583,538 downwards.
TTTAATTATTATAATGTTTATACAAATACAAGCACCTACAACTTGAAAAATAGAGATATCTTTATAGGGATCTACTCGACCTTTGAAAAATCGGGGAAGATCCCCATGGTAGAGAGAACAAAAACGCTAAATTTCGAAGCCATAGTGAAATATGCATGTACATGAAGAATCAAAAGACTGCATGATTGTATTTAATTAATGAAAAATAAAAAGCACATCAAATGAACTTTAAACTAGTTCCACATTGTTCACTTCTTTTCATCGAGCAAGACTGTATTTTTATTTTATTTTTCGATTTTTCTACACCAAATTATGTATTTTTAAAGTTGGCCTGATTTAAATAATTCAAATAAATCCTATTCTTCTATTTATCCAACTCATCATACGGCGACACTGAATAGAACATGTGTCCTCCACTGATTAGGCGCTATCATCTGAGTCAGTCTTCACTTTATGCACCGTAGCTTCGACCAGTTACATCGGCATCGTCCAAACGTTACACATGCGATCCAACGATGCTCCTTTTTCGTCCCCAACTGGTGTGCATAGAGAAGCATCCACCTTCTAACCCTAAGATCACGAGCTAGACTTAACCAAATCACATGGAGTTTGATTATGAAGCTTCTTCTAAGCAAGACAAACCTATCTATATGGATTATATGGTATGAAATACAGTGTACATGCATGGAGGATGAAAAATAGTTCGGGAGAGGAAGAGAGTTCAATAAATTTTTACGAGAGGGGATGCCTCGATCGGATGGTTGTAGCAGCTTTGATTGGATACAACAAACCTCCAAAGAAGCCTCTGGTCGTGGTGAAGTGTCTAGACCCAAGTTCACTTAAGCTTGATTACAGGTGTTGAATAAAATCTGGTATGGGGGCTCTCTGTGATGGGGCTTTGATGGGGGAACTTCTTCTTTCAGTGCTGTGAAGGTGTGGGCACAGCTAATTTGTTTTTGGTTCAGTGTAGAGCTGTAATTGAGCGTGTCCTGGTTTTGGCTAGAATTTCAATGAGTAAATTAGCTCTAGACAGTGGGGATGGTGTCGGCATATTTATAGGTTAAGTGTTTTATTTTAAAAAGGGGGTCGCCTACAAAAGTTGTCAGCGAATTTTAGATTTTAAGTTTAATTTAAATATATATATATATATATATATAATTTGAAAGGTAGCATTTGATTTTGAAAATAATTTTAAGTTTGAAAATTTTAAGATATGAAATCAAACCGATCTCACATCCTAAATAGTTCATATAAACGAGCACCACACCACAAACCGTGTATCTATCTCGAAGGACAAACACACTGCTTGACGATGGGGCTCGATTAAATAAACTAGAAGATTTGTGACATCCGTTTGGTCTGCGAACCAATTTTATAAGCCGACAAGTTCCCCTGCTTAATATAAAGGAATTAAGCAGGGTTTATATTACCTGGGTTCTTAAAGTTCCCTATAAGGGCAAGCCCCATAGTTAATTACATCTTAAATGACGGGAATCATTTAAGAAAACTCTCGATAATGATCGGTGGTTTTGCTCTCGAGAATTTCAAAGTTTAAGATTTCAAAGGATTGAATTTTGGAAATTTCAAAAGGGATTAGCTCGAATTCGAACGAGTTCATCTTAAGAGTCCGATGGAAGAGAAGTAGGAGAAGTTGAGGATCCAGAAGAATCTTGACAACGTCCCAAACTATCCTATTGTTTGGTTTAGATTTGGGAGTTTGCTTAATGTTGCAATCCTGCCAACTTTATTTATTTATGTCTTATATTTTTATGATATAATCACACAAATAGCCTGTAAGATGTGAGGGTTTATGTCGTACCAAACGACTACCTCAGAGTCCTAAGACCAGTTAGGGCTTAATTTGCATAACACAATTATGAAAATGCCTAATGAAGAGTTGAGGATTTATGTTGCACTAGGCAAATTACCTCGAAATCCTATGGCTTGGTTATTTAAAACTAGGAAAGGTTTTACTGAAGTAGATTCAAGTTTTGCTGATGACGATGGCCGTACTGCCAACCATGCTCCAAGCTCCTTATTGTTGCAGAGGTTTAGTTTTAGAAAATGATAATCAGAGATAAGAAAAGTGTTTTGGTTTAGAGAAAATCTTAAAATCCAAGTGTCTTTAGTGTCTTAATTAAAACAAATCTTAAATTTTTTTAAACAGAACCGATTAAGATCCCACGGTTCCGTCATCCTAACACCGTTATTTTCATCGAATTCACTTAGTCCAGATGAATTTGCTAAACTCAACTGAATGAGTTCCACACTTTCATTTAGACCAGTGGAAATCCTCGTTAGCAACACGTGGGTTACATCATCCGAGGTATTCCCGATCATTCAATGAGACGTTTTAATTTAGTTGCAATTGTAGTTTTGTTATTCTGTTTGTGATTAAATTTTGAGTTGTTTAATTTTTTGGAATGTTGTGGAGGTGAATTTTATCTTGCATTGACTTTTAATTTAGTTTTGGTTTCAGTTTTGTGGCTATCCTAGAAGGTTTCAATTTTTATGCAACAATCTTGTTTAACATGCAAGAAAAAGTAAAGTACAGTGCATGTATGTAAATTGCAATAAAATAAAAGCGTACCTGGAGGGTCTTCCCGTCATCCCAAGCTGTAGTTAAAAAACATGTTAGAACATTTAAACATATTTTTGCAAGAAATACCTAGGTAAAGTTAAGGGAAAGGGTTTTGGTTGTCTACCAGAATCCTAATCCTATTGCTAGTCATTTCCTATGACGTTTAGGTTTTTGGTTTAGTTTAAGGATGATTTTCTTCATCAAAGAATAATTAAATTCTATTGTTCTTCTAAAACATCCCGTCATATCGAGGAAGTGTTTAAGACGAATCTTAAACATCTTTTCAATACTTCTGGGATTATTTTGAGTTCAAATGAATTTTATTGTATTGGTGAATTAATTATCAAAGGATTTTAATTTTGTTTTTTTTTCTCGCTCAGTGAACTTAGGACATTTGAATATCTGACGAATGAAGTGACATCTCACTTAATACTCTATTTAAGAGTTATAATAATTAAAGCCTTTAAGGGCAAGTTGCCTTATTGAGAATTTTAATCATTCTTAATTTAAAGTTTGAGTTAATAATTTAAAGTGATTTAATTTAATTATGAGGTTTTAATTAATAATTTTAAGATTGGAATAGTGTTCAAATTATTTTAGATTTAATTTAAATCTTGACACTTTCAATTATCTTAGTATTTCAGATTGATGTTTATGTTTTAAATTTACTTAGATAGAAAGAGGTGTTGAAATTACTGATATGTTTTGATTTGACCCTTAATGATTTCATTTACGTTTGTTGTTAAGTGATTTTAATTTAATTTAATTTAATTTAATTTAATTTAATTTTAATTTTAATTTTAATTTAATTTAATTTAATTTTATTTTATTTTATTTTATTTTATTTTATTTAATTTTAATTTAATTTTAATTTAATTTAATTTTAGTTTTAATTTAATTTTAATTTAATTTAATTTTAGTTTCAATATTTTAAATTAAATTTAATTTAATTGTTAAGGTGTTAATTTAATTTAATTTAAACTTTGACTTGACTTAATTTAATTTAATTTAATTTAGCTCCAAGATTTTATATTTGATTTTAACTATTGGACCAATTAACATTTTAAGCTTTAATTCATTTAAGGGTTATCCTCTTTTAATTTTTAATTTATTTAATTTGGATTATTATTTTAATTTTTAATTAAGAACTAAATATTATTGAAATGACTTATTTAGGGATTTTTAAATTAAAGAATAAATATCCTCTTAAAATATCCCTATTTTAATAATCCAAATTTTAAATATATTCCTTCTAAAATTTAAATTATTTAATTAATTAGTGTTTCATTTTGATATTTTCAAAGTGTTTAATGGGTTTCTTCCCTTTTAATTCCCTATGTTTCAATCATCCAAGAGAAACTTAAAATCAAATATTTTACCCTCCATTTTGATTAAACCTAAAGTTTTAATTAAGGGTTAAAATTTTTAATTACCTTTATGCCCTTTTAGGCTTATTTATTTCATAACTCACTAAATTGAGATCAAATGAATTTGAAATTTTTACGTCACTTCATTCATATGTCAATTAAGACATTAGAGGACAAAATGTGATTTTTCTGAATTTAATTTATTTATATAATTATTTTTAGTAGAAAATAGGGGTTCTCGAAGAAAATTCAACAACATGACCAAGGTAAAGTTTCTGTCCTTAAAAAAACTATGGGATGTTTCTAATGACTAGACAACCACTTGGACCAATTTTTGTGATTTTTTGAATTATATTTTATTTATTATAATTAATTTGAATTTTAGAGTATTAATTAATTTTAAAATAAAATAAAATTTGAAAAATAGATTTTATACTTTTCATAAATTTCTCTGACTTCAAGGAGTCCAAAGAAACAAATTTTATAATTTTCTAATTTTTCTTTGATTTATTAGAATTATTTTAGTAAAAAAGGTTGAAAATTCATTTTTTAATATTAAAAATTACGTTAAGCCTTTAAAATTCAATGTCTTATCCTAGGAACTTAGGAAAAATATTTGGTTTGTTCCTATGTGATTAGAAGTCAAAATGTGACATTTTTATGTTTTTTAATATTTTTGTGTTTTTTATTATTTTTAAATTATTAAAATATTAAAATATTGTGAAAAATTAACTTTTTTAAAAAATTCCAATTTTAATTTTCCTAAACTCCTCTGATATCAGAGAAGCTCCAAAACCATTTTTGAGAATTTTTGAAAAGTATTTTTGGAGTTATGAGTTTTTAAAGTTCTATTTTGCTTATGAGGCTTAATCAATCAATTTGGTGGGGTTAATCAAGTCCAATTGATTTCAAAATTTTATGTAAGTTTCCTCTGAACTTAAAGAGTAATGAAGAATTGTTTTCAAGTCAATTTGGTGTGTGTTTAACCCTAATTAATTCAAATTCAATTTTGGGAGTTTAGGCCAATTAGGGTTATTATGAATGAATTATTTCAAAATATATTTTTCATAGGGTCCCCTGGTCCTAAGAAACACCACGAAATTTTCCTAGAATTTATTTTACAACATACTAATTATTGGAATTAAAATACCTAAAACAGTGACATGAACTTGAAAAATCAATAACTTTTCACAGAGATGGTCTCTGACTTTGAAAAATTCAGGGAATGTTTCCAAGATCAGAGGCTTTAAAAGCCCTATGGTCTCATGCCATGGTGAATTGTTTATGTAAACGGAGAATCAAAACATTAGAAACAGTAAATAAATTATTAAAAATAAAATACTCATCCAATTAAATTGATTTCTTTTCCACGTTGTTCTCCTCTGTTCATGAGCAAGAGAGTAATTTTATTTTATTTTTGTAATTTTTCTATGAAAAGATATGAATTTTTGAAGTTTTGGTATTTAAATAAATCCAAAAAATCCTAATTTTCTACTTATGCGACTCGGCGCCGCATCATCCTCATCCGGATCGAAAGCCCACGCGTTGCTCTGTGATTCGGTGCCGCCATCTGACTCAGCGCTCCAGGGGCCCGCAGTTCATGTAACATTCCCTGGTCCGACGCAATCTGAACCTTCCGCTCGATACACGCGGGATCCAACGGTTCCTGGTCATGGTCTACGACTGGTGTGCGCCCGTGACCGTCCACACTCAAACCCTAATATCTCTCTCGATTCTCAATGAATTTTCGAGTTCTTATACTCTATGGATTCTTCTTGAAGAGACGAACACATCCATACGGTTAAGGTGCATTGAAATAAACTTAAACTAAATGGAGAATCACCAGGAGCTCAGGAGGAAGAGTGAGTTCATACCTTTGCTTAGAGAAGTGAAGCTTCGATATGAGGGTTGTGTCACCTTCGATTGAGTCCAAGCAAGCTCCAGATGAAGTATCGTGCTGCGGGAAATGCCTAGGTACAAAAGTGACCAAGGCCGATCACAAAGCTTCGAGGCTGGAAGCAATAGCTGGCTCAGTGAGGGGGCTTTGATGGGGAACTTCTCCTCTTGGTACGGTGAAGGTGTAGGGTCAATTAATTTGAAGATTGGCTCACTTGTGGTGAAGTGTCGTAGTTTTTGGGTGGATTTTCAACTCGAAATTGAGCTCCGTTAATGGGGTTTAGGGCGAAGGAACACGGGGATCAACTGCTCTAGGTTAGGAGAAGGTCCTGGAGCAATTTTGGCAGAGTTTCCTTAAGGTCTGCTTCATCACCTTGTTTGGCCGAGAGGTGAGAGGGTTTAATTAGAGGTGGCTGGAGGGCCTCCTAGGGGGGTTTAATGGCTTGGATCAACTGCCTTGGCCAAGGGAAGAACAACCATAGTGGCCATTGGGCATGGGACAACACAGCAAGTGAAATTTAAAATTTTAGCTCACATGGAGCTCTTGGCCAAGGTGTTTTCCGACGTCCTGGTGGCTGGCCGGCCAGGGTCAGGTCACTGTTGTCATCAGGGATGTCAGTGCTTGAGGTTTGTGAGTTCAATTGGCAAATGCCAGGCGTAAAGGAGTTAAATCAAAGTGGAAGGGGAAAGGGCTCATTTTGGGCTTGGTTTGGTCAAATGCATGGATTTGGGTTTGGTGCACCCACCAAAGTCTGATTTTGGGCTGAAAGAAATCATTTGGGCCAGCCAAGAGAAGTTGGTGTGGTTTCTATCCATGGTGAGGTGGCTAAGCTTGGTTTAGAGTGTGACATGAATAAGGTTAAAAAGGTTTAATGAAGGATTAAGAAAGATCCCCCTCTTCTTACCATTAATGGTTTGGTGAGGTGGAAAGTGGCTTCCAAGGCTTGCATGTGGCTCATGCATGGCTCCATGGCTCCATTTGGCTTAGGGGTGGCTTAGCTTAGTTTCATGGAAATAGATTTTAAGGATTTTTGGTATTTAGGGGTAATTTGGCACATGGCTTAGTTTAGAAAAATTCAATGATGAATTTGAAACATAGGGAGTGATTTAATTAAATGGATGATGAGATGAAAGTGTCATGGAGGCTTTGGATTGATTTTGGGCTTTTTTGAAATCATTTTGGATGGGCTTTTAAAGTGGTTTAAGGAAGTGGGCTTTTGGATTTAAAGTAAAATTAGAATGAAAATTTTGTAAAATATTGTGCCAAATAAATGTTGCAATTGGTTTAACCATGTGTCATGAGTGATTTGAAACAAGTTTAAAGTAATTTTGAATTGAATTGGGTTTAATTTGAGCTTTTTAGTTAAAGAGGCCAAAGTGGGTCAAATTAGACTAACTTTGTTTAATGTTGGGCTAATTTTGGGATTTGATGTAAAATTAATGTTGGGAAATTTTTATGGGGTGTAACAAAGAGTTTTCAATTTTGGTTGGGCTTTAATTTTGGGATTCGAGACCTATTTGGGTTAGGTTTGGGCTTGGGTCAATTTAAGGGATTTTGGTTTTGGGTTAGGTTTAGGTGGAGTTTAGGTTCAAATTTTAGGCAAATCAAGTTAGTGTTTTGTTTATGGGGATATTAGGAAGGTTTAGGAAAAGATTTGGGGTTAATTGGAGTTGAATTGGGTTGGTTTGGGCTAGGTGTAAGTCATGGGCCAAAATTGGGCCTTAGCCTTCAAATTGAAATTGGGCCCAAATGTCAATCAAATTGGGCTTGTATTTGGTCTAAATTGACATTCGGGATATTGAATTGAAGTTTAGAATTGAATTGGACCAAAATTGATGTCAATTGGGATGGTTTGGTTTGACATTGGGTTCACTTGGGTTAAAAAAATGGGTCAAATTGGGGGTTTTAGTAAAAGTGAGGTAAATTGGCCAAATTGGCATATGGTGTAGTTGAATAAAATGAAATTGGGAATATTTGGGATTTTTCGGAATTTTTTGGGAATTTTAAGAATTTTTGGATTTTTTTGGGTAAAAGGGTATTTTGGTAATTTTGGGGGGTTTAGGGGTATTTTTGGAAATTTTGGTATTTTTGGCCTAAGATGGTCAATTTGAGTGGTGGGAAGTGTTTAGGATTAATTTTGAGGGATCTTGGGTAATTTAGGTGATTTTGCAAATTTTGGGTCATTTCAAGGGTATTTGGTAGGTTTGGTGGGTCCGGGCCCCGGAGGTCAAAAACTGAAATTTTGAAAAAAAGGAAGATTGATCAAGTGTGAGTGAAATGGAATCACTTTGGTTGAGCCATGAAGCCATATTAAACCCATATGAGCCATGAGAGGACTCATTTGAGGCATTCATTATGTTGTTCCTAACCTTGTTAGCTAGGGGCTTAGGGGTTAAGGACCATCCATATGAATTACCCACATGAGTCAGGAAGTCAAGTTGGGTGAGAGTGTGGTTTTAGGACTTGGAATGTGTGTGAGAGTGTAGTGTATGTGCAAGTCAACCCTCACCAGACCAGGCCATCTAGGGTATTCCTAAGGCCAAAAAGTCCTATAGGGAACTCATCCTTTAAACCTCTACATTTGATTTCAACCCTCTAGGTGATTAAGGGTCTACAATCAAGCTTGTAGGGTTTGTAGGGAGTTAAGAAGTAGTTTGAATTTCTAAATGGTGGGTTTCATTTCTAGTCCTCTAAGATTAGTCAAAGGAAATGCCTAAGTCTAGATCCTAAGTACTAAAGAGGGAAGCAAAAGACCTCACCAAAATTGAGGTCAATAAATAAACCCCCAATAGGTGTGGTGTGCTAACCAAGCACACTGCGCGTATTGGAGTTAATTGAAGAGATCAACAAAACCAACACAGATGTCCAAGTGACAAACTTAAGACGAAGTAGAAGAATTTCCGCTGGGGAGTATTTCCAAGACTGGAGATTCCTGAACTCTCGATGGGGAATGGAAAAGGAGGTGAACTCCAAATCACAAGATCTAGGGAATTCGATTTAGATTTTATTTTACTTTTAAATTTCAAGTTTCAATGTGTGAGTTTAGATTTCGATTTGCTCTGATTTTCAATTTCGATTGAAGTTTTAATTTAAAATCAATTTAATGAAATTTTGAGTTTGAAATTTGGATTTGAAATAAGAATTGAAACCTGGGTTTCAACCTCGGGATTGCGAAGAGAACTGGAATTTAGGTACCAGCCTCGGAGTGAGAATCAGAGTTTATGTATCAACAGAAAAAAGGATGAGAATCAGAATTTAGGTACTGATCTCGAGAGAGTGAGGTTTGAAATTTAAGTACCAAACATGAAAGTGAATCGAAATTTAGGTATCGTTCTCAGAAAAAGAGTCAGAATTTGGTACCGACCTCAAAATGATAGAACTGAAATTTGGTACCAGTCTCGAAAGAGAGAATTGAAATTTAGGTATCAATTCGAAAGAGAGTCGGAATTTGGTACCGACCTCGAAGGAAGAGAACTGGAATTTGGTGCCAGTCTCGGAATTTAGAATTGAAATTTAGGTATCGATCTCGGAAAAAGACTTAGAATTTGGTACCGACCTCGAAATGAGAGAACTGGAATTTGGTACCAGTCTCGAAAATTTAGAATTGAAATTTAGGTATCAATTCGAAAGAGGGTCGGAATTTGGTACCGACCTCGAAGGAAGAAAACTTGAATTTGGTGCCAGTCTCGGAATTTAGAATTGAAATTTAGGTATCAATTCAGATGAGAGTCATAATTTTGTATCGACCTCGAAGGAAGAGAAGCTGGAGTTTGGTACCGAGTCTCGAAATTTAGAATTGAAATTTGGTATCGATTCGAAGAGAGTCGAATTTGGTACCGACCTCGAAGAAGAGAAGCTGGAATTTGGTACCGATCTCGAAAATTTAGAATTAAAATTTAGGTATCAATTCGAATGAGAGTCGGAATTTGGTACCGACCTCGAAAGGAGAGAACTGGAATTTGGTACCAGTCTCAGGAATTTACAATTGAAATTTAGTATCAATTTGAAAGAGAGTCGAAATTTGGTACCGACCTTAAAGGAAGAGAACTGGAATTTGGTACCAGTCTTGGAATTTAGAATTGAAATTTAGGTATCAATTCGAATGAGAGTCGGAATTTGGTACTAACCTCGAAAGGAGAGAACTGAAATTTAGTACCAGTCTCAGAAATTTAGAATTGAAATTTAGGTGTCAATTCGAAAGAGAGTCGAAATTTGGTACCAACCTCGAAGGAAGAGAACTGGAATTTGGTACCATTCTCGGAATTTAGAAATAAATTTAGGTATCAATTCGAATGAGAGTCGGAATTTGGTACAGACCTCGAAAGGAAGAGAACTGGAATTTGGTACCAGTCTCGAAAATTTAGAATTGAAATTTAGGTATCAATTCGAATGAGAGTCGGAATTTGGTACCGACCTCTAAGGAAGAAAACTGGAATTTGGTTCCAGTCTCGTAATTTAGAATTGAAATTTAGGTATCAATTCGAAAGAGAGTCGGAATTTGGTGCCGACCTCGAAAGGAAGAGAACTGGAATTTGGTACCAGTATCAGAAATTTAGAATTGAAATTTGGTATCAATTCGAAAGAGAGTCAGAATTTGGTACCGACCTCGAAGGAAGAGAACTAGAATTTAGTACCAGTCTCGGAACAGAGGATTGAAATTTAGTATTAACCTCGAAAGAGAATTGAAATTTAGGTATCGATCTCGGAAAGAAGAGAACTTGAATTTGGTACCAGTCTCGGAAATTTAGAATTGAAATTTAGGTATCAATTCGAAAGAGAGTCGAAATTTGGTACCGACCTCGAAGGAAGAGAACTGGAATTTGGTACCAGTCTCGAAATTTAGAATTGAAATTTAGGTATCAATTCAAATGAGAGTCAAAATTTGGTACCGACTTAGAAGGAAGAGAACTGGAATTTGGTACCAGTCTCAGAATTTAGAATTGTAATTTAGGTATCGATTCAAATGAGAGTCAGAATTTGGTACCGACCTCGAAAGGAAGAGAACTGGAATTTGGTACCAGTCTCAGAAATTTATCTATATGAAGAGGGATCCAATCTTATGCCATCAGAAAAAAATCGAATAAAGTTTGTGGCTCCGTGTCAATATAACTAGTCGATCTTCTAAGACACAGAAGAAAGAGAATTGAAAGGGGCTGGTAAGTGTACCAAGCTGAAAAGACTTGACTTAGCAATAAGTCGAGGGAAATACTCAAAATTCAAAAGAGTTTCCAACAGATTTCGATGGATGAAAGAACTGAAAGGTTCGAATCAAGGGTTTTAGATCAGAATTCAATTCGGAGTTTAGATTCATTTTGTTTGTCCTTTAACGATCCCATTTTTATTTTTTGTTGTTTATTTAGTGTTCATGTGAATGTGAAGTTCATTTTAATATTCAGATTTTTAGGAAAAGTTCTCATTTATTTTTACGTTCTTCGTTCAAAGTTCATTTAACTCTAATGGCGTTTCCCAATCAATTTGCACAAAAAGAGGTGAAGGAAAAATATGACGTAGTCGTTTTCATTGCAACTTGCTGAAAATACATCATACAACTTGATCTAATCATGATGATATTTTCTTCAGAAATTTAATGTCTCATACAATCCATGCAAATCCAAAACGGATTGTGTAAGCTTCTTGTTGATCCATCCAAAAGCATCTTTCAAAAATCCATGTCTGAATAGTAAGAAACATGGGCGATAACATCACCTTCCAAGCCACCCTTGGTAAAAATGCTGCATGGATGTGTATTGGAGGTGTGCTATTTCCCATGTAACTCATAGCTCATAAGGCCGGAGACTCTCCAATTCTGGATCTGGCTGAAAGTGGTAAGGCATTTTTCTGTCGTCCATTCTTCTAAAAGTAACTGAGATCAGCTCCACAGGAACTCTTGGAATGCAATGCTTCGCAATGTCTGCTCCATTTCCTTTTAACACCAGGACGGAACCTACCGGTAGTGGTATCTCCACCAGCCCTCGCAACTCACCGAGGCCTGAAATCCGGAGGTTAGATAAAAACATGATGTTGGACTGGTTGACGAATGACACTATGTAGAAGGGTCTAACAAAGTCATGATGGTCTATATGTGGAGGTATGCAGTCGGCTTCCTTATAGATGTTAATAATGCAGCTGTTGGGTATGCAATCTGCAGGCAATACCCTCCAAGTTATCATCCTTTTCACCATTCTCTTAATGATTCTTGGCATCAAATCCATCTCATCTGCGACGGAGTATCCACGGTGGATTTCCTTTTACGTATATGGCAAAATTGTAGCAACATCCGCATTGGATTGTAACTCTTCCTTTTCCGACATCCATCTTCGGGGTTCGAATAGGTCTTTTCTCTCGGGCGGCCGGCTCGGCCCATTTTACGTAATTCGAGGATGCGATCTACAATTTGTTGTTTCTCATAATGCGAGAATACATCTGTATGCAGCTCAAGGCCTTCCAAGATGTTAACCCTCTTGTCTCCAATTCTTTCAAAGTATTCAAAGGTTTTCTTCTCAACTAGTTACATTTTCTCCAGATCGTATTCCGGGATTATCTAAAGTCCTCGGTGTCTAGTAACATACTGCTGGATGTATGGCTCAACCCCAGCACGTTCTTCTACATGTCTCGGCTCCTCGGGGATAGTCTTTGTAGGGACATCCTTCGGGGTTACTTTCACAACAAGACTCTTCGGATCCGGTACATCTGCTCGGAGTCGAGGTACTGACACTATTTCTACTTTTCCTGTTACTTCTTTTATCTGTTTTGACTTTCTTAGAGTTGACTTTCTTCTTTCTGGTTCCTGACGAACCGGTCTCCTTGGAGCATTTGCACTAACGGTATCCACTGTCTGTTTATGTTGATCTTCTGCTAACTTGGTCAACATTTTGCGAATGCGACGATTCTTATTTCTTCGCTGGGTAGCAGTGAGAGTAGCTCTCCTTACCCCTTGAATTTCTGATGGCGCGGCGCTGACAAGCCTACCCTCTGCTGTGGCAACCACGGACTTAGCTTTCTTATCTTCTCTGGTTGCATGAGCGGTGTTTGCTTTTCTTTTCTTGCTGCTGGATTGGTGGCTCGGGCCACCCATTTTCAATACTGTCTAGCTGTGAAGTTCTTCTTGATTAACTGGGATCCAATCATTTTCTTCATATTGTAAGCCGGCTGGTGTGAAGTCTGAGTCAATTTCTATCACTGCTTCACCCCTCACTCTCTTTTCATCAAGTGTTAGACTCACGCCATTTCTAAAGTTTAGAACCAACCGTCCGTTCGATATTTCCTTTTGAAAAACAAGAAAGGATCAGAGGATGTACTAAGAACAAGAACAATAAGAAAAACACTTAAAAATTCTTATTCACTTCTTTTAAATTTAAAGGAAGTAGGAAGAGATGAGAAAATATTAGGAATGAATGGATTTAAAAGGAAAGATTGACATTTTATTATTATGATTTCCCATGTTTTCTTTTTAACATTTTCGTTGATGAGATTTTTTTTATCATCCATTTTATTTTATTTTGGGTTCGGACCCGATCACAATGTGATTACTTCACCCGTATTTCTAGTGATAAGATTCTACTTTAGAGGCCATCCTTTGAAACATTAGGTCGCGTAATACTTTTTTAAATACTGTCCATTGATTGGAAGCATGGGTCGTTCTCCACCACAATTCACCAGTTCGTAGGAACCTCCTGAGTAGACTGTCTTGACAAAGAAAGGCCCTTCCTATGTTGGCTCAAATTTACCACCTATCTTGTGATGTGCAAGAATAGATCTCCTGAGAATAAGAACTAACTCACCGACTTTGAAAGTTCTTGGGCGGACCTGTTTATCATGGGCCTAGATCATCTTGGCTTGATACAGTTCCAAATTCTGCTGCGCGGCCTTCCAAGCTTTCCAATTCTTCCAGTCGTAGTCTGACATTTTCTTCTGTAGTGATTGTCGGCATATTTTTAATTTAATTTAATTAAATAATTTGAAAAGTAGTATTTGATTTTGAAAATAATTTTATATTTGAAAATTTTAAGATATGAAAAATCGAACAGATCTCACATCCTAAATAATTTATATAAACGAGCACCGCCTCACAAACTGTGTATCTATCTCGAAGAACAGACACACTGCTTGACGATGGGGCTCGGTTAAATAAACTAGAAGATTTGTGACATCCGTTTGGTCTGCGAACCAATTTTATAAGCCGACAAGTTCCCCTGCTTAATACAAAGAAATTAAGCAGGGTTTATATTACCTGGGTTCTTAAAATTCCCTATAAGGGCAAGCCCCTATAGTTAATTACATCTTTAGTGACGGGAATCACCTAAGAAAACTCTCCATAATAATCAATAATTCTGCTCTCACGAATCTCAAAGTTTAAGTTTCCAAGGGATTGAGTTTTCGAATTTCAACAGGGAATGGATCAAGTTTGGAACATTATGTTTTGGGAATTCAAAGGAAGAAAGGTAGGAGAAATTGCAGATTCGAATAGAACTTCGATAATTTCCCGACTATCCTATTGTTTGGCTTGAATTTAGGAAAGTCCTAATATTTATTTAATGTTTTGATTTTGCCAATTTTAATTAATTAGGACTTATATTCGTATGACATGATCATACAAATAGCCTCGAAGATGTGAGGGTTTATGTCGTACCGAACGATTACCTCGGAGTCCTAAGACCGGTTAGGGCTTAACTTGCAATGCAAATGCCTAACAAAAAGATTGAGGATTTATGTTGCACTAGGCAAACAACCTCGAAATCCTATGGCTTGGTTATTTAATTCTAAGAAAGTCTTACTGAAGTAGACTCAGGTTTAGCTGATGACGATGGCCGTGCTACCCACCATGCTCCGAGCTCCTTGTTATTGCAGAGGGTTTAGTTATAGAAGGTGAAAATCAAGAGATGAGAAAAATATTATGGTTTAGAGAAGTCTTAAAATCCAAGTGTTTTTAGTGTTTTAGTTAAAACAAATCTTAAAGTTGATTATAACAACACCGGTTAAGATCCCACGGTTCCATCCTTCCGGCATCGTTATTTTTATCGGATTCACTTAGTCCAGATAAATTTGCTAAACTCAACTAAATGAGTTCCACACTTTCATTTAGACCGTGGGAAATCCCATTAGCAACACGTAGGTTACATCATCCGAGGTATTCCCGATCATCCAACAAGACGTTTTAATTTAGTTATAGTTATAGTTTTGTTGTTTTGTTTGCGATTAAATTTTGAGTTGTTTTATATTTTGAAATGTTGTGGAGGTGAATTTAATCTTGCAATGACTATTAATTTAGTTTTGGTTTTGGTTTTAGGGGCTATCCTAAAGGTGTGGGTTTTCATGCAACATTTGTTTATCATGCAAGAAAAGTAAGTGCATTTGCAATAAGGTAAATTACAAGAAGGTAAATTGCAATAAAATAAAAGCGTGCACTGGAGGGTCTTCCCGTCATCCCGTGCTGCACTTGAACACAATTTAGAATATTTAAGCATTTAAAGCAAGTTCCTAGGTAAAGCTAAGGGAAGGGTTATGGTTTTCTACCAAATTCCTAATCCTATAGCTAGTCCTCTCCTATGACGTCTAGGTTCTTGTGTTTTGGTTTGAGGATGATTTTCTTCATCAAAGAACAATTAAGTTCAATTGTTCTTGTAAACATCCTATCCTATTGAGGAAGTGCTTAAGACGTATCTTAACATCTTTTCAATACCTCTAGGATTGTTTTAAGTCCAAGAGAATTTAATTATAGAAAATGAATTAATCATCCAGGAGTTCAAGTTTGTTATTTTGCTCAGTGAACTAGGACATTTGAATATCCTATGAGTTAAGTAACACCTCACTTAACACTCTGTTTAGGAGTTATGACAATAAGAGCTTTTGAGGGCAAATCGATGTTCAAGTGATTTGTGATTCGACTTAATTTTAATTAATGGGTTTAAGTTTGGAATAGTGTTCAAGTTATTTTAGATTTATTTTTGAATTCTTTATGTCTTAAGTGATGTTATATTTAATTCAATTTAACTTTAATTTAATTTTAATTTAATTTGGTTTAGTTTTAATTTTAATTTAATTTTAATTTTATTTTAACTTGATTTTATTTTTTATTTAATTTAATTTAATTTAATATTTTTTAATTTAATTTAATTTAATGTGATTTAATTTAATTTAAATTTTAATTTAATTTAATTTTATTTAATTTAGTTTTAATTTAATTTAAATTTTCATTTGGTTTTATTTTTTTAATTTAATTTACATTTTAATTTAATTTTATTTTTTAATTTTAATTTAATATTTTATTCTTTAAGCTTTAAGGATGATTTAATTTTAATTGTTAAAGTATTAATTTAATTGAAATTTTAAAGGATTTAATTTAAATGTTTTAATTTTAATTTAATTTAATGATTAAGTCTTTTAGCATTTTAAATTTTGCATTTGGATTATCATTTTAATTAGGAATTAAATATTATTGAGGAGATTAATTTAGGGATTCTTAGATTAAAGAATAAATTTCTTCCTAATAATATCCCTATTTTAATAATTCCAATTTTTTTATTATTCTTCCAAGTTTAAACAATTATTTAATTAAGGTTTATTTTAATTATTTTCAAATTATTTGGTAGGTTTCTATCCTTTAATTACCTAAGTTTCAAACATCCAAAATCAACTTAGTATCAAATATTTTACCCACCCTTTTAATTAAACCTAAAATTTTTAATTATAGGTTAAAATTTTAATTACTTATTTTGCCCTTTAAACTTACTAATTTCATAACTCACTAAATTGAGCTTGAATGAATTTGAAATTTTTATGTAACTTCACTCATATATCAATCAAGACATTAGAGGAGAAAATGTGATTTTTCTATATTTAATTTATTTATATGATTATTTTTGGTGGAAAATAAGAATTTTCAAGGAAAATTTAATAACATGACTAGAGGAAAGTTTCTATCCTTAAGAAAATTATGGGACATTCCTAATGACCAGAGGACCACTTGGACCAATTTTTGTAATTATTTGAATTATATTATTTTTATTATAATTATTTTGGATTTTGGAATATTAATTAATTTAAAAATAAAATAAAGGTTGAAAAATGAATTTTATATTTTTCAAAAATCTCTCTAATATCAAGGAAACCAGAGAACCAATTTTTATAATTTTCTGATTTTTCGTTGATTTATTAGAATTATTTTAGTGGAACTGCTAGAAAATACATTTTTTTAATTTTAAAATTACCTTAGGGCTTTAAAATTTAATATCTCATCATAGAGACTTAAGAAAAATATGGGGTTTGTTCCTAAATGATTAAAATTCAAAATATGACATTTTGGTGAATTTTATTATTTTTGTGATTTTTATTATTTTTTTAATTATTAAAATATTAAAATAATGCAAAAAATCAACTTTTTTGGAAAATTTCAATTTTAATTTTTTTAAATTTCCCTGATATCAGAGAGGCTCCAAAACTAATTTGGTGAATTTTTGAGAAGTATTTTGAAAATTATGAATTTTTGAAGTTTAATTTTGTTTAAATGGGTTAATCAACCCATTTAATAGGGCTAACCAAGTCCAATTGACTTCAAACTTTTATGGTGGGTTCCTCTGATCCTAAAGGTCAGTGGAGAATTGAATTCAAGTCAATTTGATGTATGATTAGCTCTAATTAATTAAAGCTCCATTTTGGGTGTTTAAGCAAATTAGGGTTATTACAAGTGAGTTAACTCAAAAAACCATTTTCCCTATGGTCCTCTGGTCATAAGAAACATCACCAAATTTTCCTAGAATTTATTTCACAACATGCTAATTATTAGAATTAAAATACTCAGAATAGTGACCTAGAATTGAAAAATCAAGAACTCTTCATAGGGATGGCCTCTAACTTTGGAAAATTCAGGGAATGTTTCCAAATTCGAGGCTTGAAAGCCCTATGGTCTCATGTCATGGTGAATTGTATACATGCATGGAGAATTAAAATAGTGCAGAGAGTAAATAAATAATTAAAAATAAAATACTTGGTGAAATTAAATGATTTCTTTTACACATTATTCTCCTCTCGTTCACCTGAGCGAGTGTGTATTTTTATTTTATTTTTCGATTTTCCTACACAAAGTTATGCATTTTTGAAGTTTAGGGAATTAAATAAATCAAAAATACCCTAATTTCCTACTTATCCACGCAGCGCCACGCCATCCTCGGCAGCTCCGAAAGGCCACACGTCGTCTTCTAATTCGACGCCGCCATCAGACTCAGCCCTCCAGGGCTGCGCGGTTCACGTACCATCACGCTGTCCGACTCAATCCAGACCGACCGTTCGATACATGCTCGATCTGACGGCTCCCAGTTATCGTCTAATACTGGTGTGCACCCGTGACCGTCAACCTTCTAACCCTAATTTCTCACTCGATTCTCAATGGATTTTCGTGTTCTTATGCTCTATGGATTCGTCGTGAGGAGACGAACACAGCCATACGGTAAACATGTATTGAAATTGACTCAAATTAAATAGAGAATCTCTGTAAGCACGTGAAGAAGAGTGAGTCCATACCTTTCCTCAGAGAAGTGAAGCTTCGATCTGAGAGTTGTGTCGCCTTCGATTGGGTCTAAGAAAGCTCCAGATGAAGTCCCTTGGCCTGGTGAATTGTCCAGGTATGATTTCGACCACAACCGATTACAAAGCTTGGAGTCTAGAACAGATGGGTGGCCTGGAGAAGGGGCTTGTGCTGGTAAACTTCTTCTCTTGGTCTGGTGAAGGTGTAGGACCAATCAATTTGGGGATTAGCTCACTGTGGAGAAGTGTCTTGGTTTTGGGCTTAGATTTCAACTGCGAAATCGAGCTCACGAGAGAGGAAATGGCAGGGGGATTTCGAGTGGGGATCAAGTTCTCTATGTGTGGGGAGTAGTCTGGAATGATTTTGGCAGAGTTTCCTTAAGGTTGGTTCGGCACCTCTTTCATGGTCGAGAGAGGTGGTGTTTAAATAGGAGATGCTGGAGGGCCTCCCAGGGGGAGTTAGGGACTGGGATTAGCTGCTCTTGGCAAGGGAAGAACAGCTGCAATGGCCACTGGGCATAGGGCAACTCAACAAGGGAGAATTTCAATGTTGGCTCACATGTGAGCTCTCGGGTGTGGTGTTTTCCGGCGATTTAGGTGGCTGGCCGGCAGGCATGGGTCACCCTCAGGTCCAGGTGGGTCAGGGCTGGAGGTTTGTGCAGTCAATTGGGCCTTACCATGTGTAAAGGGGGTGTCTTGGAATGGAATAGGGAAGAGGCCATTTTGGCTTGGTTTGGGTCAACCCATGTGTTTAGGTTGGGTTCACCTCCCCATGACCTAGTTTTAGGCTGAGAGAATAAGTTAGGTCAGCTGGTCAAAGGTGGTGAGGTCTCTTTCTAAGAATATTTAGATTAAATTTGGGTTAAGGGGAATCATGGTTAAGGCTAATGACTTTAGGAGATTAAGGAAAGAGTCTCCTCCTTTTGCCCAAAATGGTGTGGTGACATGTAAAGAGGCTCTCATGGCTTCCATGTGGCTCATGCATGGCTTCATGGCTTGCCTATGGCTTATGATGGCTTGGCTTGATTTCATGGAAGTAGAATTTAGAAATTTAGGTACTTTGGTGGAGAATATTCATGAAGCTTGATTTGGAATGGTTTAATGATGATCTTGAAACTTAGGGGTGATTTTGATTAAATGGATGATGAGGGGAAGTGTCATGTGGGCTTTGGATGAATTTTGGGCCTTTTGAAGTCCTTTTTGATGGGCTTTTAGGAAGGCTAAAGGGGATGGGCCTTTAGGTTTAAGAATGAATTCATGGATGGGAATTTTGTAGAAGTTTGGGCCAAATAATTGTTGGGTTTGGTTTAGGGATATGTCATGAGTGATTTGAAATGAGTTTGGAGTGATTTGGGTTTGAATTGGTTTGGATTTGGGCCTCTTTGGTAAATGGGCCAATGTAGGTCAAATTGGGAAAACTTGGGCCAATGTTGGGCTAGGGTTGAAATTGATGTAAAATTAATGTTGGGAAATGTTTATGGGAGTGTTTCAAAGAGGTTTTGACTTTGGTTGGGTTTTGATTTTGGGGTTTGGGCTTATTTGGGTCAGGTTTGGGTTTAGGTCAAAATTCGGCCTTTTAGCTTTGGGTTGAATTTGAGTGGGTTTTGGGTCCAAATTTTGGGCAAATCATGTTAATGTTTTGTTGTGGGGATGTTAGGGAAGGTTTAGAAAAGGTTTGGAGTCAATTGGAGTTGAATTGGTTTGGTTTGGGCTTAGTTTGGGTCATGGGTCCAAATTGGGCTTTAAGGTCCAAAGTGAAATTGGATTCAAATGCCAATGAAATTGGACTTGAATTTGGTCTAGATTGGTGTTGGGGATGTTGAATTGAAGTTTAGAATTGAATTGGACCAGAATTTGGGTCAATTGGGTAGGTTTGGTTTGACATTGGGTTCATTTTGGGTTAAAATGGGCCAAATTGGGGATTTTTACAAAAGTGGGGTAAATTGACAAAATTGGCCCATGGTGTAGTCGAATAAAATGAAACTGGGAATATTTGGGATTTTCTGGAATTTTCTGAGAATTTTCTGAATTTTTGGATTTTTTGGCTAAGAGGGGCATTTTGGGTATTTGAAGGGTATTGGGGGTATTTTATAATCTTTGGTATTTTTGGCTATGAATGATTAATTTGAGTAATGTGGGAATGTTTGGGATTGGTTTTGAGGAATTTTTGGTATTTGGAGATTTTTTGAAAATTTTGGGTAATTTCAAGGGTTTTGGGTAGGCTAGGCGGGTGTAGGGTCTCGGGGGTCAAAAATTGAAAATTTAGAAAATTAAAGATTGGGTAAATGTAAGTGGAATGAAATCATTTTGGTTGAGCCATGAAGCCATATCAAGCCCACATGAGCCATGAAGGGACTCATTTGAGGCATTCACTATGTTGTTCCTAACCCTCTTGCCGAGGGCTTTGGGGTTAAGGACCATCCATGTGAATTACCTGCATGAGTCAGGAGGTCAAGTTGGGTATGGGTGTGGTTTTAGGAGGTGTGTGAAAGTATAGTGTATGAGTGTAGTGTGTGTGTAAGTCAGCTCTTCACCAGACCAGGCAATTCAGGGCAGTCCTAAGGCCAAAGAGTCCTATAGGAACTCATCCTTTAAACTTCCACATTTAATTTCAACCCTCTAGGGGATTAGGGGTATACAATCAAGTTTGTGGAGTTTGCAGGGAGTTAAGAAGTGATTTGAATTTCTAAGTGGTGGGTCCCAATTCTAATCCTCTAGGATAGTCAAAGGAAAAGCCTAAGACTATATCCTAAGTACTAAAAAGAAGAAGAGAAGACCTCATCAAAAATGAGGTCAACAGTGATCTTTTCTGCAACTGCAATTCGAAGTGATGGAAGCTGAACTTCCAGGGGCAAGACAGCCTCGGACCCGTACACTAAAGCGTAAGGCGTAGACTTAGTAAGAGTCCTAAAAGTCGTCCTGTAGGCCCATAAGGCTTCTAACAACATCTCGTGCCAATTTCTCTTGTTGTCCTCCAAAGTTTTCTTTAAAATTTGAACGAGAGTTTTATTAAAAGCCTCGGCCAAGCCGTTTGCTCTTGGGTAGTAGATCGTTAAGTATCGCCAATCGATCCCGTGTCTTCTGAGAAAATTGTTGATCTTTGTACTTTTGAAACGGTAGACAACTTGGTTCTTGAGAAACTGTAGCACGTGGTGTGCCTTCACTTCTCTGAGTGGTATAGCTTCTGCCCATTTAGAAAAGTAATCTGTAGCTACATGAATGAAGAGATGTCCTCTTGAAGAAGGTGGTTCTATCGAACCCACTATATCTGTGCCCCAACACTCAAATAGCCCTGACGCGATTGTCGGATGTAGAACATTTGGAGGTTGGTGTAGAACCACTCCGTGCACTTGGCACTGGCGACAACTTTTGGCAATCTTCATGCAATCGGTCATCATTGAGGGCTAGTAGTACCCTAGTCTTTTAATCTTCATTTTCATTTTTTGACCCGACTGATGAGCGCCACAAAGTCCTGAGTGTAGTTCTTTAAAAATTTCACGAGCCTCGGACCCGCTTAGGCATCTTAGCCACATCTGATCAAAAGACCTTATGTATAATGTATTGTTTATTAATGCATAAGACAGAGTTATTTTCTTGATTTGATGGGCTAACGATCGTCAGGCAGGTTTCCTGTCTACAAGTAGTCTATTAATGGTTGCCACCAATCTTCTGTATTTTTACGTTATTGCCGCAACTGATTCTTCTGCTTTTCTTTCTGATTTATGTATTGTATCCATGTCGAGCTGTGATAGGACCTGTCGTCCTTGAACTGACACTTCAACTGACTCATACTGCAAGCAGGCAAATTCATTTGTAAGGCGGACTAACTCTTCGGCGAGAGCATTTTCTCTTCTAGGAATCTTGTAGATTGTTACGTTTGGAATTTATTCCAACAATTTCATGGCATACTGAGAGTACTTCTCAGGTCTTGGCTTTAAAATTTTGTACTGTCCGACAACCTGTTGAATGATCAACTGAGAATCTCCTTAGATGTTGATGTCTGTTAATCCCATCTGAATGGTTAATTCCAATCCGGTTATGAGGGCTTCGTATTCCACTTCGTTGTTTGTATACGGTTCTGTTAAGTGGTAGGAGTACCTTAACATTCCCCGCTCCTGTGTTATAAAGATTAGTCCGATTCCTGCCTTATCGGGCACTATCGTTTGCAATTCTTTGTTCTTCTGTGCTGAGGATACACCATCAAAGTATAGTTCCCAACATCGATCTTCAGGGTCTTCTAGGCTCATTATCTGCTCATCAGGAAAATCGTCCTCGAGAGGCGAATCCGTCGGCAATGGGTGTACTGCGAGGAAGTCTGCTAGGACTTGTCCCTTTACGACGCGAAGAGGAACAAAAGTTATGTCGAATTGCAATAGTATCGTCGACCACCTAACAAGTCTGCCAGAAAGCGTCGGTCGGGTCATCAAGTATTGCAATGGATTAACTCTCAAAATAAGGTTGAACTTATGAGAAAGCATGTAATGTCTGTGCTTTTGAGAGGCGAAGGTAATGGCAAAACAATGCTTCTCAATCGGAGGATAGTTTACTTCCGTCGGGATTAGACGACGGCTTAGGTAGTAGAGAGCATTTTCTTTTCCCTCGTCATTGATCTGGGCTAGCAGGGCTCCGAGTGAATCATCTAAAGCCACGGTATAAAGTATCAACGGTCTACCCGAGGCCGGGGTCGCTAAGACGAGGAGGTGTCATTAGATAACGCTTAATGTCCTGGAAGTCCCGCTGGCATTTTACTTCCCAAACGAATTTGGCGTCCTTTTTAACCAATGCCAAGAAGGGCTGACACCTACCTGATAAGTTCGAGATAAAGCGTCGAAGATATGCCAACTTCCCTTGAAAGGATTGTAGTTGTTTCAAAGTTTTGGGAGGAGGCATTTCTAAAATAGCTTTAATCTTTTCCAGATCGATTTCAATCCCACGATGTCGGACAACAAATCCTAAGAATTTCCCGGAGGTGACGCCGAAGGTGCATTTTAAGGTATTCATCTTAAGGTTGTATTGTCTTAGTCGCTCGAAAACAATTCTCAAATCATATAGGTGATCTTCCTTCAGTTTACTTTTGATGACCACATCATCCACGTAGCACTCGACTTTGTTGTAAATGAGATCATCAAAAATCTTCGCCATTGCTCTTTGGTATGTTGCTCCTGCTTTCTTTAGTCTGAATGGCATTACTGTTTAGTAATACACTCCGATCGGTATTCTGAATGCTGTGAGCTTTTCATTTTCTGATGCCATCTTTATCTGGTTGTATCCCGAAGATCCATCCATGAAAGAAAAGATTTCATACGTTAAAGCAATGTCAATCATCAATTCTGGAATTGGTAGAGGGAATTCTTCCTTTGGACATGCTTTGTTTAAATCTCTGAAGTCTTCGTAAATTCTAATTTGACCATTCTTCTTTCTGACTGATACCACATTGGCTAACCAAGTTGGATATTGTTCTTTGCGGATAAGCGTCTATTAGCTTCTTAACTTCGGCTATTACTTGTTGCTCAATTTCTAGACGCATTCTTCTGGGGCTTGTCTGAGTGGAACGGTAGTGGGATCCACTCCTAACTTTTGAAATGCGACTTCTGGAGCTAATACTGGCATTTCATCGTAACTCCAAGCAAAACAGTCCTTGAATTCTATTAATAGCTTTATTATGTCTTCAGAGCCTTCTTTATTGAGTAAGGAGCTAACAAAGGTAGGCCTAGGCTCTTCGCTAGTACCTAAGTTAACTTCCATTAACTCTTCTATTGTAGATTTAATTTCTTCTTCGAATTCTTGTGGAGCGTCTCCAATTGGTCGATCTTCAAGGTCTTTTGAAGCTTTCAAGCACTCTTCATTAGGCTTGCAAGTGACAACCAAGCAAAATCTTGTATCGTCAACAGATCCTGTTGTGCTGAATCCGAGACCATGTTTTGAATTGGGAGGCCGACCGACATTATTCCGTAATTTTTCAAAGTGTTGTGATCGGCCTTCTGTCCATCGTCGAGGTAAGCCACCGCGTTGAATTAAATTTTGAACACCGGGAGAGCACCACTCAAAAGGCAGTTCCATTAATTTGGAAGAGGTAAAATCTTCAAATTGTACCTCCTTTTCAGTATTGGAAGAAGAAGCACCACGGTAAAACTTTATTGGCTTAGCACCACCATCATGCACTTCCTTGACCACTGACCCACAATTTTATATTATGATATTTTTAATTTAATTGCAACGACGCCAAAAAAACTTGACCCCGCTATATTATATGTATAGAATTGTAATTGTTTATTTTGTGGATGCTACGCAAGTATACATATCGTATCAAGTAATACGGGGCTCTAGTGGAGTCCTCGGTTATCGATCCCACAGGGAAATAGAAAATTAAATAACAACTAATTTTAAAATAATAATAATAATAATTTTAAAATAGTATACGAAAATTTGGAATTCTAAATTTAAGCGCAATAAAGTAAACTAAGTATTTTAATTAGGTAACTTAACTAAGTAGAAAATTAATACGTATTGAAAGTGCAGGAAATTAAACTAATTGCTAAATAAGTCTTAACTATTTAGAAAAAGTATCTTTCCCCTTGTTTAGAAATTTAAGTGATTGATGAATTTAAATAGATAATTTTAAGGTATTGTAACAAATAGGAGCATTCCTATTCTTTACCCTTTGGTCTAGGTGTAAAGAATATTGACTAATCCTATGTTTGATTACTGAATCTGCGGCTAGGCTGGGAGGATACCGACTGCCACTTCAGAGCTCCTACCTTCCCCTCACCTGAGGGCTAACATCTACACTTCAGCTCTCAAACAATAGGACCGAATTGAATATTTTAGTCTGTCACACTAAAATGCTCAATTCTACGCCCAGTGATATTATTTCCCTATTTATTTGCACCTTCCTTCCAAGGCTTTTGAATTCCCCGAATACCAGATGTAATTTTTTACTATAGTTGATAATCAACACATTTTAACAAATCAAATGGCCAGTTTGAAAGTAAATCAAGTTTTAAGTAAAAATTATCACAATTTATTAATATATATAAAAGTACTTCGTTTTAAGTTCATCAAGTCACTTAATTTCATAACGAGGGAGAAAGACTAATAAACTACTCGGAATGCATGGGAACTAAACTAAGCATGGATTTCATTTAAAGTTAAAAACAATAAATAAAAATACTTATCTCGATTTATCCCAATGCGACTCCTCGCAGTTCCTTTGACTCTTCCTTCTAGTACGACAAGACTCACTAAAAACTCACTAACTCACTAAAGACTCACTAATTACACTAATTAAGACTCTAAAGACTGCTCACACA
Source organism: Papilionanthe hookeriana x Papilionanthe teres (assembly GCA_022702705.1). NCBI lineage: Eukaryota > Viridiplantae > Streptophyta > Magnoliopsida > Asparagales > Orchidaceae > Papilionanthe > Papilionanthe hookeriana x Papilionanthe teres. The sequence goes on along the minus strand of CM040423.1, from coordinate 92,557,864 downwards.
TAAATAAAAGACTCTTAAGACACAAATTGACAAACACACTTAGAACACACACTTATAAGCTGAATTTCGGCCTCTATATATAGAGGTGAGCAAAGAACCAAGAGGTGTGTAAGCATCCCTTCAAAAAGTGTCCAGGTTCAATGTATCTGCGCCATTTGAACTAACTCGCTGTCTGCGACGAACTACCTCGCTGTCGGCGAGGCTTCTAGAAGGTCTTTGAACCGCGCTATCTCGCTGTCGGTGGGGTCGAGCTCGCTGTCAACTAGACAGTTATAAATCCTTCACAATTTCTTCCTCGTACCCTCGCCGTCGGCGACTCAGCACAAATTGCATTATTTTCTTCCTTTTTGCTCCAAATTCGCTCCTTTTTATGATTTTTGCTTTTATCACCTAAATTCTCCATTCCTGCAACAAAATAAAGAAAAATACCTTTCTTTAAAGTGCAATTTCATCAAAAATAGGTATGAATTTCTTAATAAATTTTTCAGTGATCAACCACCATACCCTCGATCTTATTAGAATGGATCGGGGTCAGGGTCATAGTATGTACAAAATGGTTAATCTTCTCGTACATTGATTTATATTCTTTATCCTTTTCATCTTCGAGAGAAATCTTGAATTGTGGTTCCTTCTGACTTATTGTCACTGTTTCTTTCTCAATTTCTTCTTCTTCTTCGGAACTGTTCTCCCAATCAACATCGATGACCGGTTTCTTTTGTCCAACTATTCCAACGTCTCTTCCACGACCTCGTCCCCGGCCTCGACCTCGGGTGCGAGTTCTGGAGAAACCTTCACCATCTCGTTGTAAGAGAGTGGTGAGTAACTGTTGGACTAGAATATCAGGCTCTTTATCGTCTTGCACTTCTTTTGTTTCATTTGGTACGGTGTTTCTGGAAAAGATTGTTTTCTTCAGAGGCGCGTAGTAGGCTGCATCTTCATGAATTCCAATCTCGTGTACTAAAAATGGTTGCAAGGCACCTTTGATACACTGTTCTCCTCCATCGTAATACTTTATGCACTAGTGCAGAGATGACGGTACCATCCAGTTTTCATGAATCCATGGCCGACCCAATAGAGAGTTGAACGATGTCTCAGAATCAATTATGTGGAATTTTGCGGTTGTCTTTGCTAAATCACCGGTTTTCATCAGTAATGTTATCGATCTGAGAGCTCTCTCTCCTTTCGGATTGAACCCTCTTAATAACATCTTGTCCGCTTCGAGATCGCGAGCATCAATTTCCAAATTTGCTAACGTTTGAAGGCTCATTATGTTGATTGATGCTCCTGGATCAACCAACACTCTGGAGAGCGTAAACTTTCCGATAGTGACTGAAATGTGCAATGGTCGATTGTGATCAGTCGTTCCCAGTAATAGATCATTGTCCGTGAAGGTAACACCTCGCTGTTCTCTTAAAGAGCAAATCTCGTCGAAGGAATTACCGGCCATTTGAGCTAAACAAATCTCTAGATCAAGTAAAGCCTTGATCAGAGCCTCCCTCATCTCCTTTGACAGGATCAGAGCATCATATTTGCTTAGTTTGGCTGGTAGTTTCCTAAAATGGGCTAGCACGTTGTTGTCCACTTTATTACCATGTTCCTCGGTTTCTTCCCGAATGGGCAGTTCCTCTGCTGGGGTTGACTCTTCTTGAGCAACCACCTGCTTTCCTTTATCCTTTGGACCCATTCTCAGGGGTAGAACTTTTCTGCTTCTTAGATTGACCTCTGTTATCTCTTCTAAATTTACCAGTGTTCCCTCTTGAATCGAAACAACTGGCTCTTCTGAAGTTGTTTCGGTGTCTGATGGTTCTAATTCTATCATGATCGGAGCTCCTCGTAATTCACAAATGGACTCGTAGCTTGTCGAGCTTTCGTAGCCTCCTTTGTGAACATCTTCTTCGTTGTGGTCATCGAGGTTGTGTATGATTTGAGAATCGTTATTTGTATTTGAATTGTGATCCGGATTAAGCCGGTTGTCGCTAGTTACATAATCGTTTGAAACAGTCAAAACGTAGCCAACGCCATAACCCTTATCATTATAAGATCCCGCCGGGGCGAGCAGATAATCAAACAAAGTCAGGAGTTCGTGGGATTTCTCCCCTGAATCGGAAACAACCATCCTAGGATAAGTAGCCCCTAGTCTACCCTTCGGAGCCTCAATTTTTTTTTCTTCCACGATCTTCTCCTCCTTCTGGGGCGGTTCTTCAATAGCAAGTGATAGTGCCGGATTGACAGGTTTCAAACTCTGAGTTGAAGCGCGTACAGAAGCGGTCTGGATGTGATCTAAAATTTTCTTTGAAGACTTTGTCCAGACGATACTCCATCCATCATCGGTCATGTACGTGTCTATCGGAACAATGGGATCCGTTGAAATAACATTGACGGAACCTCCTTTCTGGGGTTCCTTCATGTATTCCTTTGGGATCATTATGTTCCCTTTCCGGAGATTGTCATCAAGCCAACTCTTGAAAGTGATGCAATCCTCTATCTTGTGTCCGAGCATCCGGTGGTAAGGGCAATAGTTTGGATGATCTTTCTTGTTGACTTCTTCCGGCCTCTTGGGCTCTGGTAGCTGAAAATATGGTGTCTTCATTAAACTGCGGAACATCTTCGCTATTGCTTCCATTTCTTAAGGTACACCCTAATGAAAAGATTTTCTAGTCCTGAAAGGGTCTTTATTGAACTGTTCGACAATTCTGCATACCAGTCGAAGGCAATCCCTGATAAACTGCTGACGAACTGTCGGAAGAGCAAAGCGTCACTCCCACCGGCATTGCAACAACTAGCATGAAAATGTGCAACGTGCTGCCGAGGGTTTCCGGTACCATCAAAAGTCTTGAATAGAGGTGGTACGAAGCCTTTCGGGTATTGGACTGCATCGAACTCTTTGGGATAAGGTCTACCCGTCCGAATAGATGCTCCACTCTTAGATTGAGCTAGGTCTTCTCGCACCTGCTGTTCAACCATATTTTTAATGTCCTTTTCGGGAATCATGCTTTGTGCAGAATCTTTCTTTGGTTGTTCGTCTCCATTGACGGATGTGATCTCTTTTCTTCCATCTGCAATATGGATAATTTCTGGGGGTGTCTTTTTCTGAGGCTAGACCTAACTCTGGAGAGTGGCTAAAGCGATAGCCATCTCTTCCATCCTCTTTGCCATCTGGGAAAATGTGTCATCTCTTTCCCGAAGCTGTGCTCTCATCACTTCCGGTTCATCTCTTTTCGCAGCTGCTGGAGCACCTTGCAAAGCTGAAGATACTCATGTCTCAACCATGTTGATTTTAGCATACTTGTCATTCATAAATTCTGATGAATTAACTTCATCTTCTAGTTTTTCTTCTCTTTCTTTTGCTAACTGTCGGATGTCAGTCCTTAACTTGTCCATGGCATCCTCTAGTGGGCTTTTCCACACAGTCTCGCAGTTGCCATGTGACGGTTGTTGAACTTCCTTTCCAGGAGTCTCCTTTATTGCAGTAGCACTTTCTTCTGATTCAAGTCTCCTGTTGAGACTTTTCTTCTCAGGACTTTGTTTTGGTCTTAGTTCACCAGTAGTAGGTTGTCATACCATCCTTCTTGCAGCCGGAAGCCTAGGACCGGATAGTCTATCGGCTATATGCTGGAAGGTGGTATCCTCCCTAATTTGTAGACCCGATACAATAACGGGTGAACTGGATTTTATCTTCTTCTATGGTTTCTCTGTGGCAGCAACAACCTCTATTCGCGGTCCAAGGCGGGATTTAGTTGGCACCCGTCCCATCCTTCTTAAGATTTTTGACACAGGGCATCTTTCTTTCTTTGCCAATCTTTCTATCAGAGCTTGCAGTCTAGCAAATGGCGTAATCTTATCCCTTTTCCTTTTGTAATTGCTGTAGTACGTAGGTCGGGGCAATGCAGCGGCGATCCTACGGACATCCTCTTCATCTGATGCGGCAAAGAGAGGGTGAAACCTGCTCCCTTCCAACAGAGGTATATACTCAGGCAGTTCTTCTCTTTCATCAGGAATTTCTTCTAGAAAAGCAACTTCAGCAGCTTTGGCTTTCTCGATCTTGGCGATCTTTCTGCTTCTATTTCTCCTTTGAGTTAGAGTTAGGGGTGCAACTCTTAAACTGGACCCAATCTCAAAAATAGATGGTATTGTAGCAAAATCTGTACCCTACACGGTGACATGCTCATCACAGACTTGGATTTCCTTCCCCTTCAGTTTAGCAGAAGTCGTGGTAGGTGCAGAGATGACTAGACCGGTGGGGGTAGAGACAACAGTCCTCATACGAACAGTAGTACTTCATTCAGATTCGGAACCCTTGCGAGAGGAGGGAATTCTTGAGTCGATTTCGGGTTGAACTCAATCACGGGTTTCTCGGCTTCTGACACTTTGTCCATTAGTGTGAAGAGAGTGACGTCAGTGAACTTGATATCTGTGTTGTCGAATCCTTGTCCGAAACGGATGATTCCATTGTCGGGCGGCTCATCCTTGTAAACGGCGAAGTCCATTCCATTGGTGAAGGAGAAGATTAACTTTGGGGCAGTCATTTTCTGCAGGGCAGATTACGAATGTCAGTCCTGAATTATGCTTCCTTTTGTCGCAAAACTTAGGACGAAAAAGAATGAGTCTGAATACATTTTCATTTATGTATTTATGATTTTAAAAGGATTTATTTATTAAAAGAGTCGTTTATTAGAGGATTTATTTATTAGGAACGGAATGTTTAAAGGTATAGAAAAGGCAAAGGATCCGATTCAGAATTTGAAAGGAAGAGAAAGTCTCGTAAGACTTCTCAATCCGAAGGACCGCTCCTAAGCTAAGACCTATTGGGGGTCCACCCCACCTCAGAAAAGTGGTAAAAGGATTTCGGAACCTCTCTGTTTAGGGGTGTCTGAATAGTGGCTCCTAAATCTGAGAGAAGTTGACTATACCCGTTCAAGATATAAATGAACGTGGTATGCCAACGAAAAGACTGTTAGTTTGCTCCACTAGGGACATGGATGGACTACCAATTTATGAAAGCAAAACCATCTGATCAGAATGGAGAGAGGAACTAGTCCCCAGCGGAGTCGCCAGAAATTGTCAGCATATTTATAGGTTGAGTGTTTTATTTTAAAAAGGGGGTCACCTACAGAAGTTGTCGGCAAATTTTAGATTGTAAATTTAATTTAAATATATATATAATTTGAAAGGTAGCATTTGATTTTGAAAATAATTTTATGTTTAAAACTTTTAAGATATGAAATTAAACCGATCTCACATCCCAAGTAGTTCATCTAAACGAGCACCACACCACAAACCGTGTATCTATCTCGAAGGACAAACACACTTATTGACGATGGGGCTCGATTAAATAAAGTAGAAGATTTATGACATCTGTTTGGTCTGCGAACTAATTTTATAAGCTGACAAGTTCCCCTGCTTAATATAAAGGAATTAAGCTGGGTTTATATTACCTGGGTTCTTAAAGTTCCCTATAAGGGCAAGCCCCTATAGTTAATTACATCTTAAATGACAGGAATCATTTAAGAATACTCTCGATAATGATCAATTGTTTTGCTCTCAAGAATATCAAAGTTTAAGATTTCAAAGGATTGAATTTTGTAAATTTTAAAAGGGATTAGCTCAAATTCGGAACAGTTCATCTTAAGAGTCTAATGGAAGAGAAGTAGGAGAAGTTGAGGATCCAAGAAGAAACTTGACAACTTCCCAAACTATCCTATTGTTTGGTTTAGATTTGGGAGTTTATTTAATGTTGCAATCCTGCCAATTTTATTTATTTAGGTCTTATATTTGTATGATATAATCACACAAACAGCTGTTGACCTCATTTTTGATGAGGTCTTCTCTTCTCTCTTTAGTACTTAGGATCTAGCCTTAGGCTTTTCCTTTGACTATCTTAGAGGACTAGAAGTGGGACCCAACCTTTAGAAGTTTAAACACCTCTTGACTCCCTGCAAACCCCACAAGCTTGATTGAAGACCCCTAATCACCTGGATTGTTGAAATCAAATGTGAAGGTTTAAAGGATGAGTTCCCTATAGGACTCTTTGGCCTTAGGACCACCCTGGGTGGCTTGGTCTGGTGAGGGTTGACTTACACACTCGCTACACTCATACTCTACACTCTCACACACACAATCCAAATCCTAAAACCACACCCATACCCAACTTGACTCCCTAACTCATGTAGGTAATTCATATGGATGGACCTTAACCCCTAAGCCCCTGGTTAAGAGGGTTAGGAACAACATAGTGAATGCCTCAAATGAGTACTCTCATGGCTCATATAGGCTTAATATGACTTCATGGCTCAACCAAAGTGCTTCCACTCATATTTGATCAATCTTCATTTTTCCAAAATTTCAATTTTTGACCCCGGGGACCCTACACCTATCAAACCTACCAAAAGCCCTTAAAATTGCCCAAATCCTCCAAAATTTCCAAATCACCCAAAATTCCCCAAAATCAACCTTGAACATTTCCTCAACAATCAAATTGATCATCCATAGCCAAAAATACCAAAAATTCCAAAGGTATCTCCCAATACCCTCCAAATTACCAAAATGCTCCTCTTGACCCAAAAAATACATAAATTCAGAAAATTCCCAAAAAATTCCAGAAAATCCCAAATATTCCGAATTTCATTTTGTCTAACTACACCATGGGCTAATTTTATCAATTTAGCCCACTTTTACCAAAACCCCCAATTTAGCCCATTCTTGACCCAAGTGAACCCAATGTCAAACCAAACCTACCCAATTGACCCCAATTTTAGTTTAATTCAATTCTAAACTTCAATTCAATATCCAAAATATCAATCTAGACCAAATCTAGGTCCAATTTGATTGACATTTGAATTCAATTTCATTTTTAAGCTTAAAGCCCAATTTGGACCTATAACCCAAACTTGACCCAAACTAACCCAATTCAACTCCAATTAACCCCAACCCTTTTCTAAACCTTCCCTAACATCTCCATAAACAAAACACTAACATAATTTGACCAAAATTTGGACCCAAACCCCAATCAAATTCAACCCAAAACCAAAAAGCACAATTTTGACCTAAACCCAAACCTAACCCAAATAGGCCCAAGTCCCAAAACCAAAATCCAACCAAAGTTGAAAGCTCTTTGAAACACTCCCATAAAAATTTCTAAATATTAATTTTACATCAATTTCAACCTTAGCCCAACATTAGCCTAAGTTAGCCCAATTTGGCCCACCATGGTCCCTTTACCAAATAAACCCAAATCCAACCCAATTCAATCCCAAATCCCGCCAAATTGATTCCAAATCACCCATGATACATCCCTAAACCAATTACAACATTTATTTGGCCCAACTTTTAACAAAATTCTCATCCATAAACTTATTTTAAAAAACCTAAGGCCCACTTCCTTAGGCCTTCTTAAAAAGCCCATCCAAAACAAGTTCAAAAACCCAAAGTCCAAGACAAAGCCCACATGAAATTCCTCTCATCATCCCTTTGATTTAAAACACTTCCTAAGCTCTAAAATCCATCACCAAATAAATCCAAATCAAGCCTTATGACAATTCTCCTTAAATCCATAAAAAATTTCAACACCCTTTCTCATGCAAGTGAGACAACTTTTCCCAAGCCATATATGAGCCATGAAGGCATGCATGAGCCACATGGGAGCCATGAGAGCCATGGAATCTACTTTCCACCTCACCAAGCCATTAATGGCAAGAGAGGGGATCTCTTTCTTAAACCTTTTTAAACCTTTTTTTACCTTATACATGACACACTCTAAACCATACTTTGCCCCCTAATCCTTGATGTGGACTTCACTACCTTTGGTAGGTTGACTCACATGATCCTCTCAACCTAAAACCAGGTCATGGGGAGGTGAACCAAACTCAAACACATGGGTTGACCCAAACCAAGCCAAAATAGCCATGCTCCCATTCCATATTGATCTAACTCCTTTACACATGGTAAAGCTTAATTGCCTACACTAAACCCAAGCTTTGACTCACCTGAACTTAAGGGTGACCCATGCCTGCTAGGCAGCCTCCTGGATCGCCGGAAAACACCATGGCCGAGACCTTGGGAGGAGCCAAATTTTGGAATTCCACCTTGCTCGAGCTGCCTCACTCCAAATGGCCAATGCAGCTGTTCTTCTCCTCACCAGAGCAGCTGATCCCAACCCTTAAACCCCCTGGGAGGCCCTCCAGCCTCTCCTATTTAAACACCCCCTCCTCTCGGCGAAGGGAGGGCTGAACCAAAAACTTACTGAAACTCTGCCAAAATCATCCCAGACCACTCTCTACACATAGAGCACTTGATTCCCACTGGATTCCAGCCCCAATTCCCTCTAACTGAGCTCAATTTTGAGTTTAAATTTCAGCATAAAAACCAGGACACTTCACCACAGTGAGTCAATCCTCAAATTGATTGGCTCTACACCTTCACCAGACCAAGAGAAGAAGTTTACCAGCAAAAGCCCCCTCTCCGGGCCAGCCATTGCTTCTAGCCTCCAAGCTTTGTGATCGGCTGTGGGCACTTAGACAATTCACCAGGCCAAGGGACTTCATCTGGAGCTTGGTTGGACCCAATCGAACGTGACACAACTCTCAGATCGAAGCTTCACTTCTCTGAGCAAAGGTATGGACTCACTCATCCTCCCGAGCTTCCAGAGATTCTCCATTTAATTTGAATCAATTTCATTGCACTTTTACCATATGGATGTGTTCGTCTCTTCAAGACGAATCCATAGAGCATAAGAACACAAAAATCCGTTGAGAATCGAGTGAGAAATTAGGGTTAGAAGGTCGACGGTCACAGGTTCACACCAGTCGTAAATGATGACCAGGAGCCGTCAGATCGCGTGTGTATTGAGCGGACGGCCAGGATCGCACCGGACGGAGCAACGGGACATGAATCGCTGGCCGCGTGACATCTCAGTCAGATGGCGGCACCAAATCAAGAGGCGACACATGGAGCTTCGGAGGCGCCGAGGTTGAGTCAGCGCCGCGTGGATAAGTAGAAAAATAGGGTATTTTTCTATTTATTTAATTATCAGAACTTCAAAAATTCATAAATTTGTGTAGAAAAATCCTATAAATAAAATAAAAATACCCTCTTGCTCGAGTGAACGTGAGGAGAATAATGTGGAAAAGAAATCAAGTAATTTCATTAAGTATTTTATTTTTAATAATTTATTTACTCTCTGCATTGTTTTAATTCTCCATTTGCATAGACAATTCACCATGGCATGAGACCATTGGGCTTTTGAAGCCTCTGAACTTGGGAACATTCCCTGAATTTTCTAAGGTCAGAGACCATTCCTATGAGAGGTTATTGATTTTCCAAGTTCATGTTACTGTTTTGAGCATTTTAATTCAAATAATTACCATGTTGAGAAATAAATTCTAGGAAAATTTTGTGATGTTTCTTATGACCAGAGGAACCTAGGAAAAATAAGTTTTGAGTTAATTCACTTGGAACAACCCTAATTGGTCTAAATACCAAAAATTGAACTTTAATTAATTAGGGTTAACCACACATCAAATTGACTTAAAAATAATTCTCCACTATCCTCTAGGGATAGGAGAACAACACATAAAAATTTGAAATCAATTGGACTTGATTAACCCCACCAAATGGGTTGATTAAGCCTCTTAAGCAAAATGGGTAAAATTAAACTTTAAAAATTCATAACTCACAAAACACTTTTCAAAAATTCACAAAAATGGTTTTTGAGCTTCTCTGATATCAGAGGAACTTATGAAAATTAAAATTGTAATTTTCTAAAAAAGTTGATTTTTATCATTATTTTAATATTTTTAATAATTAAAAAATAATAAAAATCATAAAATTATTAAAAATCACCAAAATGACACATTTTGAATTCTAATCATTTAGGAACACACTAAACATTTTTCTTAAGTCCCTAGGGTAAGATATTGAATTTTAAAGGCTTAATGTAATTTTTAATATTAAAAAATGTATTTTCCAACCTTTTCACTAAAATAATTCTAATAAATCAAAGAAAAATCAGAAAAATACAAAATTTATTTCTCAGAACTCCTTGAGGTCAGAGAGATCTAAGAAAAATATAAAATCCATTTTTCAACTTTAATTTTATTTTAAAATTAATTAATGATCCAAAACTAAAAATAATTCTAATAAATAAAATATAATTGAAAAAATCACTAAAATTGGTCCAAATGGTCCTCTGGTCATTAGGAACATCCCATAATTTTCTTAAGGACAGAAACATTTTCTTGGTCATTTTATTGAATTTTCCTTGAAAACCCCTATTTTCTATTAAAAATAATTACATAAATAAATTAAATACAGAAAAATCATATTTTCTCCTCTAATGTCTTAATTGACATGTGAGTGAGGTTACATAAAAATTTCAAGTTCATTTGATCTTAATTTAGTGAGTTATAGAATTATAAAGCTTGAAGGGCAAAATGGTAATTAAAAATTTTAACATTTAATTAAAATTTTAGGATTAATCAAAAGGGGAGGGTAAAATGTTTGATTTTAAACTGATTTTTGGATGATTGAAACTTAAATGACTAAGGGTAGAAATCTACTAATCATTTCAACAATAATTAAAATAAAACTTTAATTAATTAATCAATTGAAATTTTGGGAGAATAATAGAAATTGGAATTATTAAAGTAGGGATATTATTTAAGAAGATATTTATTCTTTAATTTGAAAATCCCTAAATAAACTATTTCAATAATACTTAAGTCTTAATTAAAAAAAAAATTAAAAGAATAATCTCAATTAAATAAAAATTAAAATTAAATTTAAATTTAAATTAAATTAAATTAAATTAAAACTAAATTAAATTAAATTAAATTAAATTAAATTTAAGATTAAATTAAATTAAATTAAATTAAACTAAATCAAATTAAAATTAAGCTAAATTAAATTAAATTAAATTAAATCAAATTAAATTAAATTAAATTAAATTAAAATTAAATCAAATTAAATTAAATTGAATTAAAATTTAAATTTAAATTAAATTAAATTAAATTAAAAATAAATTAAATTAAAATCAAATCAAATTAAATAAAAATTAAATTAAATTAAATTAAATTAAATTAAATTAAAATAATTTATCAACAAACAAGAATTAAATCATTAAGAATTAAATCTAAAATAATTTGAACACTATTCCAAACTTAAATTAACTTTTATAATTAAGTCAAAATTCAAATTAAATCATTAAGTTGAAATCATTAAAGTATTTTATAAGTTGATTTTCCCTTATAAAGCTTTTAGTATTATAACTTTTAAATGAGGTATCAAGTGAAGTGTTACTTCACTCATGAGACATTCAAATGTCCTAGTTCACTGAGCAAGAGAATAAAACTTAAACACCTGGATGATTAATTCACTTGTATAATTAAATTCTCTTAGACTTAAAACAATCCTAGAGGTATTGAAAAGATGTTTAAGACTCGTCTTAAGCACTTCCTCAATATTATAGGATGTTTATAAGAACAATTGAGTTTAATTGTTTCTTTGACGAAGAAAATCGTCCTTAAACTAAAACACAAGAACCTAGACGTCATAGTGGATGACTAGCTATAGGATTAGGACTTTGGTAGAAAACAAAACCTTTCCATTAGCTTTACCTAGGTACTTGTTGAAATATTTAAATGCCTTAACATGTGTTTTAAGTGCAGCTTGGGATGACGGGAAGACCCTCCAGGTATGCTTTTATTTTATTGCAATTTACTTTATTGCAATTTACTTACATGCACTGTATTTTAGTTTTCTTGCATGATAAATAACTGTTGCATGAAAACCAAAACCTCTAGGATAGTCCCTGAACTGAAACCAAAATTAAACTAAAAATCATTGCAAGATAAAATTCACCGCCACAACATTTCAAAATATAAACAACTCAAAATTTAATCACAAACAGAATAACAAAACTACAATTGCAATAAAATTAAAACGCCTTGTTGAATGATCGGGAATAACTTGGATGATGTAACCCACGTGTTGATAACGGGATTTCCCAAGGTCTAAATGAAAGTGTGGAATTTAGTTGAGTTTAGCAAATTCATCTGGACTAAGTGAATTCAATGAAAATAACGGTGCCGGGATGACGGAACCGTGGGATCTTAATCAGTTCTGTTTAATCAACTTTTAGATTTTTTTTAACTAAAACACTAAAGACATTTGGACTTTAAGATTTCTCTAAACCAAAACACTTCTCTCATCCTTTGATTTATGACTTCTAAAACTAAACCTCTGCAACAATAAGGAGCTCAGAGCATGGTGGGCAGCACGACCATCGTCATCAGCAAAACCTGAGTCTACTTCAGCAAAACTTTCTTAGAATTAAATAAACAAGCCATAGGACTTCGAGGTAGTTTTCATAGTGCAACATAAATCCTCAACTCTTCGTTAGGCATTTACATGATCATATCATGTAAATTAAGCCCTAACCGGTCTTAGGACTCTGAGGTGATCGTTCGATACGACATAAACCCTCACATCTTCGAGGCTGTTTGTATGATTGTGTCATACGAATATAAGTCCTGATTAATTAAAACAGGCAAGATGAAACATTAAATGAATCCCCAAATTGAAGCCAAACAATAAGATAGTTAGGGAAGTTGCCAAGATTCTTCTTGGATCCTCAACTTCTCCTACTTCTCTTCCTTCGGACTCCTGAAATAAATTGTTCCAAATTTGAGCCATTCCCTATTGAAATCTCCAAAACTCAAATCCTTTGAAAACCTTAAACTTTGAAATTCTTGAGAGAAAAACCACTGATCATTATCGAGAGTTTTCTTAAGTGATTCCCGTCACTTAGGATGTAATTAACTATAGAAGCTTGCCCTTATAGGGAACTTTAAGAACCCAGGTAATATAAACCCTGCTTAATTCATTTATATTAAGTAGGGGAACTTGTCGGCTTATAAAATTGGTTTGCAGACCAAACGGATGTCACAAATCTTCTAGTTTATCTAATCGGGCCCCATTATCAAGCAGTGTGTCTATTCTTCAGGATGGATACACGGTTTGTGATGCGGTGCTCGTTTATACAAACTATTTGGGATGTGAGATTAGTTTGATTTCATATCATAAAACTTTTAAACTTAAAATTACTTTCAAAATCAAATGTTATCTTTTAAACTATATATATATATTTAAATTAAATTTAAAATTTAAAAATTCACCGACAATTTCTGTAGGCGACCCCCTTTTTCAAAACACATAACCTAAAAATATGCCGACAACTTCTGGCGACTCCGCTGGGGATTAGTTCCTCTCTCAATTTTGATCAGATGGTTTTGCTTTCATAAATTGGTAGTGAGTCCATACCCCTATTGGACCAAACTGCCATTCTTCCGTTGGAATACCCCGTTCATTTCCGTCTTGAACGAGTATAGCCAACTCCTCTCGGATTTAGGAGCCACTTGTTTAGACACCCCTAAACGGAGAGGTTCCGAGATCCTTTTACCTCTTTTCTGAGGTGGGGTGGACCCCCAATAGGTGTTAGTTTAGGAGCGGTCCTTCGAGTCGAGAAGTCTTGCATAAGACTTTCTCCTCCTTTCTAATTCTGAATCGGATTCCTTACCTTCTCTATACCTTTGAACATTTCGTTCCTAGTAAACAAATCCTCTAATGAACGACTCTTTTAACAAATAACTCTTTTTTATAAATACATGGACAAAAATGTGTTCGGAATCTTTTTGATTCCTTTCTTTTCATCCTGATGAGAAGAAGCATAACTTGGGACTGACAATCAGAATCTACCTTGCAGAAAATGTCTGCCCCAAAGCTAGTTTTCTCCTTTACCAACGGACTTGACCTAGCTGTCTACAAGGAGGAGCTTCTTGACAATGGAATCATCCGTTTCGGGCAAGGATTTGAGAATACAAATGTCAATATCACTGACGTCACCCTTTTCACACTTACAAACAAAATGCTTGAAACTGAAAGAACTTTGATCGAGTTCAACCTCAAGTCAACTCAAGAGTTCCCTGCCCTGCAAAGGGTTCCAGTTGAGAAGAGTACTGTTGTTCGCAGGAGGACTGTTGTTTCTACCCCCGCTGGTCTAGTCGTCTCTGCACCTACCCCGGCTTCCGCCAAACTGAAGGGGAAGGAAATTCAAATTTGTGACGAGCATGTTACCGTGGAGGGTACAGATCTCCATGCGAGACCTTCTATTTTTGAAATTGGGTCCAGCTCAGGGGTTCCACCCCTAACACAAACTCAGAGGAGAAACAAGAGTAGAAAGATTGGAAGGAAAGCAGGAGCTGCTGAAGTTGCTTTCTTGGAAGAACTTCCTGAGTACACACCACTACCTGAATACATACCATTGCCTGAATATACACCGCTTTTGGAAGGAAGTAGATTCCATCCCCTCTCAGCCACAGCTGACGAGGAAAATGTCCGCAAGATTGCTTCTACATTACCTCGACCCGCATACTATAGCAACAGCCGAAATAAAAAGGCTAGGATTACACAATTTGCTCGACTGCAGACTGTGATAGAGAGTTAGCAAAGAAACAGAAATGTCCTGTATCAGAGATTTTAAGAAGGATAGGGCGGGTGCCAGCCAAATCCCGGCTTGGGCCGCGAGTAGAACCCGTTAGCGCCACAGAAAAGTCGGATAAGAAGATGAAAGCTAGTCCACATATTGTTGTTTCAGGTTTACAGATCAGGGAGGATACCACCTTCCAGCATTCAGCCGACAGACTATCCGGTCCTAGGCTTTCTGGTGCTATAAGGATGGTATGGCGTCCTACTACTGGCGAATTAAGACCAAAACAACGACCTGAAAAGGAAAGTCTCGTTAAGAGACTCGAGTCCGAAGAGAGCACCACTACTATGAAGGAGACTGCCAAGAAGGAAATCTAATGGTCATCGCATGATAACTGCGAAACCGTACGAAAAGGACCATTGGAGGACGCTATGGAAAAGCTAAGAACCGACATTCAACGATTAGTAAGAGAAAGAGAAGAAAAGTTTGAAGATGAAGTCGATTCGTTGAAATTCATGGATGACAAATATGTGGAGATCAACATGGTTGAGACACGGGCATAGTCAGCTTCGCAAGGTGCTCCGGCAGCTACGGAAAGAGATGAACCGGAAATGTTAAGAGCACAACTTCGAGAAAAAGATGATACAATCTCTCAAATGGCGAAAAGGATGGAAGAGATGGCTGCAGCCCTAGCCACTCTTCAGAGTTAGGTTCAACCCCCAAGAGAAACACCTCCAGAAGTAAATCATATTACAGACGGAGGAAAAGAGATTACATCCGTTAACGGAGACGATCAGCCGAAGAAAGATTCTACTCAGAATATGATTCCAGAGAAGGACATCAAGAACATGGTAGAATAGTAGGTGCGAGAAACCTTAGCACAGTCTAAGAGCGGAGCATCTATTCAGACGGTTAGACCTTAACCCGAAGAATTGGATGCAGTACAATACCAAAAAGGCTTCGTACCACCTCTGTTCAAGACTTTTGATGGTACTAGAAACCCTCGACAGCATGTTGCACATTTTCGCGCTAGTTGTTGCATTGCCGGTGGAAGTGATGCCTTACTCTTCCGACAGTTCGTCAGCAGCCTGTCAAGGATCGCCTTCTATTGGTACGTAGAGTTACCGAACTGTTCGGTAAAGACATTTTCAGAATTAGAAAACTTCTTCGTGAAACGGTTTGCCGGAGCTCAGCACCATATCACCATCGGTGATCTAGTGGTGGAGAAACAGAAACCGAACGAAACTTTAGTGGACTACATACTTCGATGGAGAAATCTAAGCATGAAGCGTGAACCGCAGCTACAAGAGCAGCATGCCGTCGGTATCTTGCTTAAAAGCATTCACGGCCCGATAGCACTTCTCCTTAAAGGATTCACTTTTAAGACTTCGAGAAGTTGTTAACTAAGGTCGGAAGCTTGTAAGAGGAAGGGAAACAGCTAAGTTTCGCCGACAAGACAGACAAACAGAAGCCTGTGAAGGCATTTGAAAAGAAATCCAGGATTGTCGCAGCAGTCGATAAGGGCAAGCAACCAATGCAAATACAACTGAGTAACAGCGAGTCCAGCTATCAGCAACCTCAGCAGAACTACCAACAACCTCGACCTGGTTATCAGCCAACTCAACAACATGAGCAACCGCCTCGCCCGCAGCGCACGTTAAAGGAGCTCATAAACAGAGAATATCCGTTCAAGAATGAAGCAGTGCCAAAGATGTTCCACAGTTTGATGAAGACTTCAGATTTTCAACTGTCAGAACCCAAGAAGCCGGAGAAAGTTAATAAGAAAGACCATCCCAACTACTTCCCTTACCACCGGAAGCTTGGACATAAGATAGAGGATTGCATCACCTTCAAGAGTTGGCTTGACAACAATCTCCGAAAGGGGAACATAATGATCCCAAACTAATACATGAAAGAACCCCAGAAAGGAGGTTCTGTCAATGTTATTTCAACGGATCTCATTGTTCCGATAGACCCTTACATGACTGATGATGGATGGAATACTGTCTGGAAAAAATCATCGAAGAAAATTTTGGACCACATCTAGGCCGCTTCGGAGCATGCTTCAACTCAGAGTTTGAAACCTGCCAAGCCGGCACTATCACTAGCAATTGAAGAACCGCCCCAGGAGGAAAAGATTGTAGAAAAGAAAGAGATCGTAGAAGAAGAAAGGACCGAGGCTCCTAAGGCTAGACTAGGGGCTGCTTATCCTAGGATGGTTGTTACCGATTCGGGGGAAAATTTCCTTGAACCTCTGACTCTGTATGATTATTTGCTTGCTCCAGCAGGATCTTATAATGATAAGAGTTATGGCGTTGGCTACATTTTGACTGTTTCTGACGATTACGTTACTAACGACAACCCACCTAATCCGGATCTCAATTCTAATAACAATTCTCAAATCATACATAACCTCGACAATCATGATGACAAAGAAGACATTCACCAAGAAGGCTACAAAAGTTCAACAAGTAATGAATCTGTTTATGAATTTCGAGGAGCTCCAATCACAATAGAGTTAGAGCTTTCAGATTCTGAAGCGACTCCAGAAGAACCTGTCATGCCGATTCAAAAGGAGACATCAGTAAACTCAGTACCAGATTCAGAAGAAATCACATAAGTCAACTTAAGGAGTGGAAGGGTTCTACCTCTGAGAATGGGTTCAAAAGACAAAGGAAAGCAGGTGGTTGTTCAAGAAGAATCAACCCCACCAGAAGAATTGCCCATTCGGGAAGAAACTGAGACACATGGTAACAAAGTGGACTATAACGTGCTAGCCCATCTTAGGAAACTACCAGCCAAACTGAGCTTCTATGACGCTCTCATCTTATCAAAAGAGATGAGGGAAGCTCTGATCAAGGCCTTACTTGATACAGACATTTGTTTAGCTCAGATGGCCGGAGATTCCTTAGACGAGGTTTGCTCGTTAAAGGAACAACGAGGTGTTACCTTCACGGACAGTGATCTACTACTCGGGACGACTCGATCACAACCGACCGTTGTACATTTCAGTCACAATCGAAAAATTTACGCTCTCCAGAGTATTGGTGGATCCAGAAGCGTCAATCAACATAATGAATCTTTAGACGCTAGCATACTTAGAAATTGATGCTCGCGAGCTTGAAGCGGACAAGATGTTACTAAGAGGATTCAACCAGAAAGGAGAAAGAGCCCTTGGATCAATAACACTGTTGATGAAGACCGGTGACTTAGCAAAGACAACCGCAAAATTCCACATAATCGACTCTAAGACATCGTTCAACGCTCTATCGGGCCGGCCGTGGATCCATGAAAACCGGATGGTACCATCGTCTCCGCATCGGTGCATAAAATACTACGAAGGAGGAGAACAGTGCATTAAAGGTGATTTGCAACCTTTCTCCGTACATGAGATTGGAATCCATGAAGATGCAGCTTATTACTCATCTCCGAAGAAGATAATCTTCTATAGAAACACTGTGCCAAATGAAGCAAAAGAAATTCGAGACGATGAAGAACCTGAAGTTCTAGTCCAACAGTCACTCACCACTCCCTTACGGCGAGATGGTGAAGGTTTCTCCAGAACTCGCATCTGAGGTCGAGGCCGGGGACGAGGTCGAGGAAGAGACACTACGACAGTTGGACAGAAAAAGCTGGTGATCAACGTTGATTGGGAGAACAACTCTTAGGAAGAAGAGGAAATCAAGAAAGAAGCAGCAATAATAAACCAGAAGAAACCAAAATTCAAGATCTCCCTCGAAGATGAAAAGAACGAAGAATACAAATCGATGTACGAGAAGATTAACCACTATGTACACACTATGACCCTGACCCCGATCCAGTCTAATAAGATCGAGGGTATGGTGGTCAAAGAAGTACATAGCAGTGGTGCAAAGCCAATCAAATTTTACCGTGACACTTCTTCTTCCAATACTGAAAATGATGTACAATTTGAAGATGTTACTTCTTCCGAATTAATGGAATTACCTTTTGAGTGGTACTCTCCCTATGTTCAAAATTTAATTCAACGTGGTGTCTTACCTCAACTATGGACAAAAGGTCAATCACAAAACTTCGAAAAATTATGGAATAACGCCGGTCGGCCTCCCAATGCAAAGCATGGTCTCGGATTCGGTACAGTAGGATCAGTTGAAAATACGGAATTTTGCTTGGTTGTCAATGAAGACTGCTTGGAAACTACAGAAGAGCTTGAAGATCTGCAAATTGGAGACGCTCCACCAGAGTTCGAAGAAGAAATCAAATCTACAATAGACGAGTTAATGGAAGTTAACTTAGGTAGTAGCGAAGAGCCTAGGCCAACCTTTGTTAGCTCCTTAATCAATAAAGAAGATTTCGAGGAAATAATCAAGCTACTAATGGAATTCAAGGACTGTTTTGCTTGGAGTTATGATGAAATGCCAGGATTAGCTCCAAAAGTCGCAGTTCATAGGCTAGGAGTGGATCCTACTTCCGTTCCAGTCAGACAAGCTTCCAGAAGAATGCGTTTGGAAATTGAACAACAAGTCATAACTGAAGTTAAGAAGCTAATAGACGCTAAATTTGTCTGTGAAGAATAATACCCGACTTGGCTAGCCAATGTGGTACCAGTCAAAAAGAAGAATGGTCAGATCAGAATCTGCGTGGGTTTTAGAGATTTGAACAAAGCATGTCCGAAGGATGAATTTCCACTACCAATCCCAGAATTGATGATCGACATTGCTTCAACACATGAAATATTATCATTCATGGATGGATCATCATGATACAACCAGATAAAGATGGCACCAGAAAACGAAAAGCTCACGGCATTTAGAACACCGATCGGAGTGTATTGTTATACAAAGAATGCCATTCGGACTAAAGAACGCAGGAGCAACATACCAAAGAGCAATGACAAAGATTTTTGATGATCTCATTCACAACCAAGTTGAGTGCTACGTGGATGATGTGGTCATCAAAAGCAAACTGAAGGAAGATCACTTGTATGATTTGAGAATTGTTTTCGAGCGACTAAGGCGATACAACCTTAAGATGAATCCCTTAAAATGCGCCTTTGGCATCACCTCCAGAAAATTCTTAGGATTTGTTGTCCGACATCGCGGAATCGAAATTGATCCAGAAATAATTAAAGCTATCTTAGAGATGACGCCTCCCAAAACCTTAAAACAGCTACGATCCTTTCAAGGGAAGTTGGCATATCTTCGACGCTTTATTTCGAACTTGTCAGGTAGGTGTCAGCCCTTCTCGGCATTAGTTAAAAAGGACGCCAAATTCATTTGGGAAGAGAAATGCCAACGGGCCTTCGAGGACATTAAGCAATATTTAATGACACCTCCTGTCTTAGCAGCCCCAGTCTCAAGTAGACCGTTGATACTTTATACCGCGGCTCTAGACGACTCCCTTGGAGCCCTGCTAGCCCAGGTCAATGATGATGGAAAAGAAAATGCTCTCTACTACTTAAGCCGTCATTTGATTCTGATGTAAGTAAAGTATCCTCCAATTGAGAAGCATTGTTTGGCCCTGATCTTTGTCGCTTAAAAGCTCAGGCATTACATGCTCTCTCATAAGGTCAACCTTATCTCGAAAGTTAATCTGTTACAATATTTGATGACCCATCCAACACTTTCTGGCAGGCTTGCCAGGTGGTCGATGATACTATTGCAATTCGACATAACTTTCGTGCCTCTTCGTGTCGTAAAGGGATAAGTCCTAGCAGACTTCCTTGCAGCACACCCTTTGCCGGCAGAATTGCCTCTCAACGATGACTTGCCAGACGAGCAGATAATGAGCCTAGAAGACACTGATGATCGACGTTGGGAACTATACTTCGACAGAGCATCCTCAGCACAGAAAGACAAAGAATTACAAACGATAGTGCCCGGTAAGGCAGGAATCGGACTAATCTTTATAACACCGGAGCGGGGGATGTTAAGATACTCCTACCACTTAACAGAACCGTGCGCAAACAACGAGGCAGAATACGAAGCCCTCATAACAGGACTAGAACTGACCATTCAAATGGGAATAACGTATATCAACATCTACGGAGATTCTCGACTGATCATTCAACGGATCGTCGACAATACGAATTTTAAAGCCAAGACTCGAGCAATACTTTCAGTATGCCATGAAACTATTGGAATGAATTCCGAATGTAACAATCTACAACATCCCCAGAAGAGAAAATGTTATCGCGGACGCGCTAGCTCGCCTTACAAAAGAATTTGCCTGCTTACAAGATGAGTCAGTTGAAATGTCAGTCCAAGGACGACAGGTCCTATCACAGCTCGACATAGAAATGATACAGAAATCACAAAAAGCAGATGAATCAGTTGCAGTAGTGACAGAAAATACAGAAGATTGGCGTCAACCGCTAATGACTACCCGCAAACAAGGAAATTACCGTGACGATAAGTCATTAAGCACATCAAATCAAGAAAAGAACTCTGTCTTACACATTAATAAAAAATACATTATACATAAGGTCTTTTAATCAGATGTGGTTAAGATGCCTGAGCGGGTCCGAGGCTCGTGAAATTGTCAAAGAAGTGCATTCAGGACTTTGTGGCGCTCATCAGTCGGGTCCGAAAATGAAAATGAAAATTAAAAGACTAGGGTATTACTGGCCCTCGATGATGACCGACTGCATGAAATTCGCCAAGAGTTGTCACTAGCGCCAAGTGCACGGAGTGGTTCTACACCAACCTCCAAATGTGCTACATCCCACAATTGCGTCGTGGCCATTTGAGTGTTGGGGCACAGATATAGTGGGTCCGATAGAACTGCCTTCTTCAAGAGGACATCGCTTCATCCTTGCAGCTACAGACTACTTTTCTAAATGGGCGAGCGGTTCCACTCAGAGAAGTAAAGGCACACCACGTGCTGCAGTTTTTCAAGAATCAAGTCGTCTACCATTTCGGACTACCGCGCAGAATCATTTCAGATAATGGGACCGCATTCAGAAGCACAAAAATCAACAATTTTGTCAGAAGACATGGAATCGATTGGCGGTACTCAACAATCTATTACCTGAGAGCAAACGGCTTTGCCGAGGCTTTTAATAAAACTCTCGTTCAGATTTTAAAGAAAACTTTGAATGACAACAAGAGAAATTGGCACGAGAAGTTGTTAGAAGCCTTATGGGCCTGCAGGATGACTTTTAGGACTCCTTGTCGGCATATTTTTAGGTTGTGTTTTATTTTGAAAAGGGGGTCGCCTAACAGAAGTTGTCAGTGAATTTTAATTTAATTTAAATAAATAATTTTGAAAAGTAGTATTTGACTTTGAAAATAATTTTAAATTTGAAGGTTTTAAGATATGAGATTAAACCGATCTCACATCTCGAATAGTTTATATAAACGAGCACCGCACCACAAACTGTGTATCTATCCCTAAGGATAGACACACTGATTGATGGTGGGGCTCGATTAAATAAACTAGAAGATTTGTGACATCCGTTTGGTCTGCAAACCAATTTTATAAGCCGACAAATTCCCCTGCTTAATATGAAAGCATTAAACAGGGTTTATATTACCTGGGTTCTTTAAAATTCTCTATAAGGGCAAGCCCCTATAGTTAATTACATCTTAAGTGATGGGAATCACCTAAGAAAACTCTCGATAATAATCAATAATTCCGCTCTCAAGGATTTCAAAGTTTAAGTTTTCAAGGGATTGAATTTTGGAATTTCAATAGGGAATGGATCAAATTTGGAACATTTTGTTTTGGGAATCCAAAGGAAGAAAAGTAGGAGAAATCGCAGATTCGAAGCGAACTTCGGTAATTTCCCAACTATCCTATTGTTTGGCTTGAGTTTAGGAAAGTCCTAACGTTTATTTAGTATTTCAATCTTGCCAATTTTAATTAATTAGGGCTTATATTTATATGATAGAATCATACAAATAGCCTAGAAGATATGAGGGTTTATTGTCGTACCGGACGACTACCTCGGAATCCTAAGACCGGTTAGGGCTTAATTTGCTATGCAAATGCCTAACAAAGAGTTGAGGATTTATGTTTCACTAGGCAAACTACCTCGAAGTCCTATGGCTTTGTTATTTAATTCTAGGAAAGTTTTGCTGAAGTAGACTCAGGTTTTGCTGATGACGATGGCCGTGCTGCCCACCATGCTCCGAGCTCCTTCTGTCGTCGCAGGTTTAGTTTTAGAAGTCATAAATCGGGGATAAGAGAAGTGTTTTGGTTTAGAGAAGTCTTAATTTCCAAGTGTTTTTGTGTTTTAATTAAAACAAATCTTAAAGTTGATTATAACAACACCAGTTAAGATCCCACGGTTCCATCCTTCCGCATCGTTAATTTTATCGGATTCACTTAGTCCAAATGAATTTGCTAAACTCAACCGAATGAGTTCCACACTTTCATTTAGACCGTGGAAATCCCGTTAGCAACACGTAGGTTACATCATCCGAGGTATTCCCGATCATCCAACAGGACGTTTTAATTTAATTGTAATTGTAGTTTTGTGTTCGTTTGTGATTAAATTTTGAGTTGTTTTATATTTTGAAATGTTGTGGCGGTGAATTTTATCTTGCAATGACTTTTAACTTAGTTTTGGTTTTAGTTTTAGGGACTATCCTAAAGGTGTGGGTTTTCATGCAACAGTTGTTTATCATGCAAGAAAAGTAAGTGTGATGCAATTAAAGAAATTGCAATAATGTAAATTGCAAGAAAGTAAATTGCAATAAAATAAAAGCGTACCTGGAGGGTCTTCCTATCATCCCAAGCTGCACTTAAAACACAATTAGAATATTTAAGCAAGTTCCTAGGTAAAGCTAAGGGAAGGGTTATGGTTTTCTACCAAATTCCTAATCCTATAGCAAGTCATTTCCTATGACGTCTAGGTTCCTTGTGTTTTGGTTTGAGGACGATTTTCTTCATCAAAGAACAATTAAATTCAATTGTTCTTATAAACATCCTATCATATTAAGAAAGTGTTTAAGAAGAATCTTAAACATCTTTTCAATATTTCTAGGATTGCTTTAAGTCCAAATAAATTTAATTACACAAATGAATTAATCGTCCAAGAATCTCAAGTTTTGTTATCTTGCTCAGTGAACTAGGACATTTGAATATCCTATAGGTGAAGTAATATTTCATTTAATATTCTGTTTAGGAGTTATGATAACTAAAGCTTTTGAGGGTAAATTGGTGTTCAAATGGTTTGTGATTTAGTTTAATTTCCATTAATGGGTTTAAATTTGGAATAGTGTTCATGTTATTTTAGATTTATTTTGAATTCTTTATGTCTTTGGTGATGTTATATTTAATTCAACTTAATTTAATTTAATTTAATTTAATTTAATTGAGTTTTAATTTAATTTAATTCAATTTAATTCAATTTAGTTTGATTTGATGTTACATTAAATTAATTTGATTTGATTTAATTTTAAATTAATTTGTTTTGATTTAATTTAATTTAATTTAATTTAATTTTAATTCATTTAATTTAATTTTTAATTTTGTTTAACTTAATTTAATTTGGTTTTATTTATTTAATTTAATTTAATTTAATTCATTTAATTTAATTTAATTTGTTTATTTAATTTAATTTAATTTAATTTAATTTAATTTAATTTAATTCAACTTTTAATTTTAATTTAATTTAATTTAATTTAATCCAATTTAATTTACTTAATTTAATTTAATTTTTAATTTAATTTTATTTTTTAATTTTAATTGAAATTTTTAAAAGAGTTTAATAATTTAATTTTAGTTTAATGATTAAGTCTTTTAATGTTTTGAATTTGAGTTATCATTTTAATTAAGAATTGAATATTAATGAGATAATTAATTTAGGAATTTTTAAATTAAAGAATAAATCTCTTCCTAATAATATCCCTATTTTAATAATTCCAATTTTATTATTCTTCCAAATTTAATCAATTATTTAATTAAGGTTTAATCATTTTAAATTGCTTAATGGGTTTCTACCCTTTAATTATTTAAATTTCAATCATCCAAATCAGATTAAGATCAAATATTTTACTTGTTAATTTTTTATTAAACCTAAAGTTTTAATTAAGGATTAAAAATTTTAATTACCACTTTACCCTTTAAGCTTAATAATTTCATAACTCACTAAATTGAACTCAAATGAACTTGAAATTTTTATGTGACTTCACTCATATGTCAATAAAGACATGAGAGAAGAAAATGTGATTTTTCTGTACTTAATTTATTTATATAATTATTTTTGGTAGAAAATAGAGATTTCCAAGGAAAATTTAATAACATGACCAAGGGAAAGTTTCTGTCCTTAAAAAAATTAGGGGACATTCCTAATGACTAGAGGACCACTTGGACTAATTTTGGTGATTTTTTGAATTATATTATTTTTATTATAATTATTTTAAGTTTTGGAGTGTTAATTAATTTAAAAATAAAATAAAAGTTGAAAAATGAATTTTATATTTTTCAAAACTCTCTCTGATATCAAGGAAATCAGATAATCAAATTTTACAATTTTCTGATTTTTCTATGATTTATTATAATTATTTTAGTGAAAATGCAAGAAAATACATTTTTTTTAATTTTAAAATTACCCTAGAGCTTTAAAATTTAATATCTCACTAACTAGACCTAAGAAAAATATGAGGTTTGTTCCTAAGTGATCAAAATTCAAAATGTGACATTTTGGTGAATTTTATTATTTTTGTGATTTTTATTATTTTTTAATTATCAAAAATATTAAAATAATATTAAAAATCAACTTTTTTAGAAAATTGAAATTTTAATTTTCTTAAATTCCCCTAATATCAGAGAGGCTTCAAAACCAATTTGGTGAATTTTTGAAAAGTATTTTGAAAGTTATGAATTTTTAAAGTTTAAAATGACTAAATGGCTTAATCAACCCAATTAGTAGGGCTAACCAAGTCCAATTGACCTCAAATTTTTATGGTGGGTTCCTCTGATCCTAAGGGTCAGTGGAGAATTGATTTCAAGCCAATTTGATGTATGGTTAGCTCTAATTAATTAGAGATCCATTTTGGGTGCTTAAGCCAATTAGGGTTGTTTTAAATGAACTAACTCAAAACCTATTTTTCCTAGGGTCCTCTGGTCATAAGGAACATCACCAAATTTTCCTAGAATTTATTTCACAACATGCTATTTATTAGAATTAAAATACTCAAAACAGTAACATGAATTTGAAATATTAATAACTCTTCATAGGGATGGCCTCTGACTTTGGAAAATTCAGGGAATGTTCCCAAATTCAGAGGCTTCAAAAGCCCTATGGTCTCATGCCATGGTGAATTGTATACATGCATGGAGAATTAAATATATGCAGAGGGTAAATAAATTATTAAAAATAAAATACTTGATGAAATTAAATAATTTCTTTTCCACATTATTCTCCTCTGTTCACTGAGCAAGAGGGTGTTTTTATTTTATTTTTCCGATTTTTCTACACAAAGTTATGAATTTTTGAAGTTTAGGGAATT
This sequence comes from Papilionanthe hookeriana x Papilionanthe teres, assembly GCA_022702705.1. Taxonomy (NCBI): domain Eukaryota; kingdom Viridiplantae; phylum Streptophyta; class Magnoliopsida; order Asparagales; family Orchidaceae; genus Papilionanthe; species Papilionanthe hookeriana x Papilionanthe teres. The sequence continues at coordinate 92,531,947 of CM040423.1, read as the reverse complement.
AAATAAATCGAAAAATCACTAATTTTCTATTTATCCACGCGGCGCCGCGTCAACCTCGGCGACTCCGAAGGCACACGCGTCGCGCTCCCATTCGATGCCGCCATCTGAGTCAGCAGCCCGGGCCCCGCGGTTCTCGTACCGTCTCCTGATCCGACGCGATCCTGGCCGTCCGTCAGCGCGTGTATTGAATGGACGGCATCCGTTCATCGTCCCCAAGTGTCCTCACCCGAGAGCCGTCCACACTAACTCCCTAATATCTCACTCGACACTCAATGGATTTTCATGTTCTTATGTTCTATGGATTCGTCTTGAAGAGACGAACACATCTATACGGTGATCATGCATTGAAATTAAAGCATTTCAAATGGAGAATCTCCGAAGCTCGGGATGAAGAATTAGCTCATACCTTTGCTCGCAGAAGTGTGGCTTCGATCCGAGGGTTGTTGCACCTTCAATTGGATCCCGGCAAGCTCCGGATGAAGTCTCCGGTCCAGTGAATTGTCTAGGTGGGATTTCGACCAAGCCCGATCACAAAGCTTGGAGGCCGGAGCAACCGAGTGGCCCTGGAGATGGGGCTTTTGCCGGTGGACACCTTCCCTTGGTCCGGTTAAGGTGTAGAACCAATCAATTTGGGGATTGGCTCACCGTGGAGAAGTGTCCCGGTTTTGGGCCTAGATTTCAACTCTGAAATTGAGCTGCACGAGAAGAAATGGCAGGGGGATCTCGGTGGGGATCAAGTGCTCGTGTATGGGGAGGAGTCCGGAACAATTTTGGCGCAGTTTCCTTAAGGTTTGTTTCAGCACCTCTCATGGCCGAGAGGGGTGGTGTTTAAATAGGAGAGGGTGGAGGGCCTCCCGGGAGAGTTAAGGCTTGGGATCAGCTGCTCTTGGCAAGAGAAGAACAGCTCCAATGGCCACTGGGGATGGGGCAGCTCAGCAAGGGAGAATTCCAAAGTTGGCTCACATGTGAGCTCTCGGCCTGGTGGTTTTCGGCGGCTGTGGTGGCTGGCCGGCAAGAGTCAGGTCACCCTCAAGGTCAGGGAGGTCAGGGCTGGAGGTTTGTGAAGTCAATTGGCCATGGACATGTGTAAAGGAGTTGAATTGAAATGGAATGGGGGATGAGCTCATTTTGGGACCAAATGGGTCAACCCACCTTTTGGGCTTGGTTCACCTCCCCATGGTTGATTTGGGCTGAGGGAAGATCAGATGGATCAGCTAGGAAAGGGTGGAGAAGTCACCATCCATGAATATTTTGATTAAACATGGATTAAGGTGAAGCATTAAAGGGTTAAAACCTTTTTAAGGGGGCTTAAAAGAGGCTCCTCCTTTTGCCATTAGTGGCTTGATCACATGTCAAGCCTTCCATGGCTTCATGTGGCTTGCCCATGGCTTGCATGACTCACCTTTGGCTTCGGGAAAAGTGGAGTCAATTTCATGGAAATGGATGTAAGAAAATTTTTGGTATTTAGGGGTGATTTGGCATGAGGCTTGATTTGGAATCATTTGATGATGAATTTAGGACTTAGGTAATGGCTTTAATTAAGTGGATGGCAAATGGAGATGTCATGTGGGCTTTAGGGTGGATTTTGGGCTTTTTTGAAATGGTTTTAGATGGGCTTTTAAAATGGTTTAAGGGAATGGGCTTTTGAATTTTAAAATGGATTTTGGGATGAAATTTTGGTAAAGGCTTGGGCCAAATAATTGTTGGGTTTAGCTCATAGATGTGTCATGAGTGACTTGAAGCAAATTGGGGGTGATTTGGGTTTGGATTGGGTTGAATTTGGGTTCTTTTGGTGAATGGGTCAATATAGGTCCAAGTGGGCCAAGTTGGGCCAATGTTGGGCTAGGGTTGAAATTTATGTAAAATTATTGTTGAGAAATGTTTATGGGAGTGTTTCAAGGAGGTTTTGACTTTGGTTGGGCTTTGATTTTGGGGTTTGGGCTCATTTGGGTTAGGTTTGGGTTTAGGTCAAAAATGGGCCTTTTAGCTTTGGGTTGAATTTGAGTGGGGTTTGGGTCTAAATTTTGGGCAAATCATGTTAGTGTTTTGCTTGTGGGGATGCTAAGGAAGATTTAGAAAAGATTTGGGGTTAATTGGAGTTGAATTGGGTGAGTTTGGGTTAGGTTTGGGTCATGGGTCCAAATTGGGCTTTAAGGCCAAAAGTGAAATTGGATCCAAATATCAATCAAATTGAACTCGGATTTGGTCTAGATTGGTGTTGGGAATGTTGAATTGAAGTTTAGAATTGAATTGGACCAGAATTTGGGTCAATTGGGTAGGTTCGGTTTGACATAGGGTTCACTTTGGGTTAAAATGGGTCAAATTGGGGGTTTTGACAAAAGTAGAATAAATTGACAAAATTGGCCCATAGTGTAGTTGGACAAAATGAAATTGGGAATATTTGGGATTTTCTGGAATTTTCTGAGAATTTTCTGAATTTTTGGATTTTTGGGTCAAGAGGGGTATTTTGGGTATTTGGAGGGTATTGGGAGGTATTTTTGGAATTTTTGGTATTTTGGGTATGGATGATCAATTTAAGTGATGTGGAAATGTTTGGGATTGATTTTGAGGAATCTTGGGTGATTTGGAAATTTTTGAGAAATTTGGGTAGTTTCAAGGGTTTTGGGTAGGCTAAGCGGGTGTAGGGTCCCGGGGGTCAAAAATTAAAAATTTGGGAAATTGAAGATTGGGTAAACTTGAGTGGAATGGAATCATTTTGGTTGAGCCAGGAAGCCACATCAAGCCCACATGAGCCATGAAGGGACTCATTTGAGGGATTCACTATGTTGTTCCTAACCCTCTTAGCCAAGAAGCCACATCAAGCCCACATGAGCCATGAAGGGACTCATTTGAGGCATTCACTATGTTGTTCCTAACCCTCTTAGCCAATGGCTTAGGGGTTAAGGACCATCCATGTGAATCACCTACATGAGTCAGGAGGTCAAGTTAGGTATGGGTGTGGTTTTAGGAAGTGTGTGAAAGTGTAGAGTATGAGTGTAGTGTGTGTGTAAATCAGCCCCTTCACCAGACCAGGCCACCCAGGGCAGTCCTAAGGCCAAAGAGTCCTATAGGAACTCATCCTTTAAACTTCCACATTTGATTTCAACCCTCTAGGTGATTAGGGGTCTACGATCAAGTTTGTGGAGTTTGCAGGGAGTTAAGAAGTGGTTTGAAATTCTAGATTGTGGATCCCAATTCTAGTCCTCTAAGATAGTCAAAGGAAAAGCCTAAGGCTAGATCCTAAGTACTAAGAAGAAGAAGAGAAGACCTCATCAAAAATGAGGTCAACAAATGAACCCCTAATAGGTGTGGTGAGCTGACGGAGCACACCGCGCGTATTGGTGTTGAGCGAAGAGATCAACAAAACCAACACAGATGTCCAAGTGACAAACTTTGGACGAAGTAGAAGAGTTTCCGTTGGGGAGTGTCAAGTATATCTTTGAAACTGGAGATTCCTGAACTCTCGCTGGGGAAAGGGAAAAGGAGGTGAATCCCAAATCACATGATCTGGGGGAATTTCAATTTAGATTTTATTTTGTTTCAATTTAAGTTTCGATGTGTGAGTTTAGATTTCAATTTGGAGTTTCAATTTAGATTGAAGTTTTGTTAAAATTAATTTGAAGGGATTTGATTTGAAATGAAAATTGGAATTTTGAGGTTTTAGATGTAACATCTTCAACCCCAAAAGAAGATTGAATTGATTGGATTGAATCATTACAATGAGGAGAGATCTCAGAGCAATGCGGTATTGGATGTAAAATCCTTAACCTCAAGAGTTTGATTTTGATGTATTTCATTGCTGTAGGGAAAGAATCCTAAAGCAAGTGTAGTCTCGGATGTAGAATCCTTAACCCTGTGAATTTGATTGGGATGTATTTCATTGCGATAGGGAAAAGATCCTAAAGCAATGCGATCTTGGATGTAAAATCCTAAACCCCAAAAGTTTGAATTTGATGTACTTCATTGCGATAGGGAAATGATCCTAAAGCAATGCAGTCTTGGATGTAAAATCCTCTACCCAAAAGTTTGAATTTGATGTACTTCATTGAGATAGGGAAATGATCCTAAAGCAATGCAGTCTTGGATGTAAAATCCTCGACCCAAAAGTTTGAATTTGATGTACTTCATTGCGATAGGGAAATGATCCTAAAGCAATGCGATCTTGGATGTAAAATCCTCGACCCAAAAGTTTGAATTTGATTGGGATTTGATTTCCGGAAAGATTGAATTCGAAATTTGGAAGGATGAGTTTGAACTCGGTTGAGATTTGATTTAAGATTTGATTTGAAATTTGGAAGATCAAATTTGAAATTTGATCGAGATTGGATTTGAAATTTGATTGAGAATTTGATTTGGACTCTTGAAAGATTGAATTTGAGATTTGATTTAGATTTGATTTGATTCAAAATTTATGTTCATTTTGTTTGTCTTTTAATGATTCAAATTTTATTTTATCGTTTGTTTAATGTTCATGTGAATTTGGTGTTCGTCATTTTTAGATTTTTAAGGAAAGTTTTCTTTTTCTTTTATTCTCTTTTTTCTTTAATTTCTTTTATGTTCCTTGTTCGAAGTTCATTTAACTTTAATGGCGTTTCCTGATCAATTTGCACAAAAGAGGTGAAGGCCAAAAAGGTGACATGGTCACTTTCATTCCAATCATGTTGAAGATACATCATGCAACTCGATCTGGAATACATCTCATACAATCCATGTAGACTCAAAACGGACTATGTATGATCTTTTTTGATCCATCCAAAGAAGCATCTGTCAAAAATCCATGTCTGAATAATAGGGTACATGGTCAATAACATCACCTTCCAAGCCATCCTTGGCAAGGATGCCGTATGGATGTACATTGGAGGTGTGATATTTTCCATGTAGCTCGCGACTCGTAAGGCCGGAGGCTCTCTAGCTCCGGGTCCGGTCGGAAATGGTAAGGTGTCTTCTCGTCGTCCATCCTCCCGAAAGTAACCGAGATTCGCTTCACCGGTACTCCCGGTATGCAATGCTTAGCGATATCCGCTCCGTTGCCCTTCAGTATCATGACGGAACCTACCGGTAATGGTATCTTCACCGGCCCGCGGAACTCACTCGGGCTCGCTATCCGGAGGTCGATCCGAACATGATGTTACACTCGTTCGGGAAAGAGACTATGCGAAAGGTCCGACAAAGTCGTGGTGATCTATGTGTGGGGGTATGCGGTCGCCTCGCTTGTAGATGTTAATAATGCAGCTATTGGGTATGCAATCCGCTGGCAATACCCTCCATGTTATCAATCTCTTTACCATTCTCGTGATGACTAATGGCATCGGATCTAGTTGCCCATGACGGAGTATTCCCGGTGGGTTTCCCTTTCTGTCTTCCACAAAGTTGTAACAGCATCCACATTGTATTGTGATTCTTCCTTTCCCTGGCATCCATCTCCGGGGTTCTGAGTATGTGTTTTCCCTCAGGCGGCCTGCTCGGCCCATTCTTTTCAAATCCCGGATGCAATCCACGATTTGCTCGTTGTTCATACTCCGAGAATACGTCCGTATGTAGCTCGAGGCCCTCTAGTATATTGATTCTTCCGCCTTTAATTCTCTCGACGTATTCAAAGGTTTTCTTTTCAACATTCCGCATTCTCTCCAGCTCGTATTCCGGAATGATCCGCGGATGGCGAGGCCTCGGTGACATATTGTGGGATATACGGTTCAATCTCTTCACGTTCTCCTGCATACCTCGGCTCCTCGGGGATGATGTCCGTCGGGACATCCCCCGGGGTTGCTTCCGCGACAAGGTCATGCATTACCGGTGGTTCTATCCGGTAGCGTGGTAGCCTTCTTTCTTCGATCTTCGTGAGATTTCCCGGTCCTTTCGTTATCCTAGGAGCTGGCCTCCTTTCTTCGGGTTCCCGGTGAACCGGTGTCCTCGAAGTGTATGTACCGGCATTAGCAACTCGTCTCGTCGCGCCGGTCCGCAGCTAGTTTTGTTAACATCTTACGGATACGGCGATTCTTATTTCTTCGTTGCGTTGTCGTGAGAGTAGCTCTCCGAACTTCTTGAATCTCCGTGGGCGCGGCGCCGACAAGCTCGCCCTCCGCCGTAGCGACTACGTACTTCATTTTCTTATCTTCTTCGGTGTTTGCTTTTCTTTTCTTGTCGTTGGATTGGTGGCTTGGGCCACCTACTTTCATCACCTGTCCGCCCGGGCAGTTCTTCTCGGTTAACCGGGACCCGGCCACTTTCCTCGTATTGTAGGCTCCGCTGGTGCGAAATCCGAGTCAATCTCGATTATCACTCCATCTTTCACCCTCTTTTCATCGAGTGCAAGGCTTGCGCCATTCTTAAAGTTCAGGACCAACCGCCCGTTCGACATTTCCCTGCGAAAAGACAAGGAAAAGGATCAAGGGCTGTACTAAGAACAAGAACATTAAGAAAATGTTTATTAAAGACATATTTTTCTTTATTTCTTTTTATTTTTATATTTTTAAATTTAACAGGAATGAAGTAGGATAAGATCAGGGAAGAGATTTTTATTTGGAAAAGAAAACAAGGAAAACGTTATTATCATGATTTTATTTATTTTAGCACATTTTATTATTTTGGGTTCGGACCCAATCGTAAGTAATTACTTCGCCCGTGTTTCTTAGGGATGAGGAATTCATTCCTTCGAAACATCAGGTAGCGTAATACTTTTTCAAGTATCGTCCGTTGATCGGAAGCATATGTCGTTCTCCCGGCAATTCACTAGCTGGTAGGAACCTCCCGAGTATACTCGCTTCAACCACAAATGGTCCTTCCCAAGTGGGTTCAAATTTTCCTCCTATCTTGCGGTGTGCCGAATAGGTCTCTTGAGAACGAGAACTAAGTCACCAACTTTGAAGGTTCTTGGCGGACTCGGTTTGTCATGGGCTTGAACCATCTTAGCTTGGTATAGTTCTAAATTTTGTTGCGCTGCAAGTCTTTTCCCTTCCAGGCTTTCTAACTCTTCGAGTCATAATTTGGCGTTCTCTTCTGTTGTGATCTTATTTGCAACTGCAACTCTGAGTGAAGGAAGCTGAACCTCTAAAGGTAACACTGCCTCGGACCCATACACCAGAGCGTAAGGTGTAGCTTGAGTAGGAGTTCTAAAGGTTGTCCGGTAGGCCCATAAGGCTTCTAACAACTTCTCGTGCCAATTTCTCTTATTATCGTCCAAAGTTTTCTTTAAGATTTGAACGAGAGTTTTATTAAAAGCCTCAGCGAGGCCGTTTGCTCTTGGGTAGTAAATTGTTGAGTATCGCCGGTCGATTCCGTGTCTCCCGACAAAATTGTTGATTTGCGTGCTTCGAATGCCGACCCATTATCTGAGATGATCTTGCGCGGCACTCCGAAATGGTAGACAACTTGGTTCTTGAAAAACTGTAGCACGTGGTGTGCTTTCACTTCTCTAAGTGGAACTGCCTCTGCCCACTTGGAAAAGTAATCCGTAGCCTTAAGAATGAAGCGATGTCCTTTTGAAGATGGTGGTTCTATCGGACCCACTATATCTGTGCCCCAACATTCAAATGGCCACGACGCAATTGTCGGATGTAGCACATTTGGAGGTGGGTGTAGAACCACTCCGTGTACTTGGCATTGGTGACAGCTCTTGGCGATTGGATCCCAACAAGCTCCAGATGAAGTCTCCTGGTCTGGTGAATTGTCTAGGTGGGATTTCGACCAAGCCCGATCACAAAGCTTGGAGGCTGGAGCAACTGGGTGGCCTGGAGATGGGGCTTTTGCTGGTGGACACCTTCCCTTGGTCTGGTGAAGGTGTAGAACCAATCGATTTGGGGATTGGCTCACCGTGGAGAAGTGTCCCGGTTTTGGGCCTAGATTTCAACTCGAAATCGAGCTCACGAGAGAAGAAATGGCAGGGGGATCTCGGTGGGGATCAAGTGCTTCGTGTATGGGGAGGAGTCCGGAACAATTTTGGCGAGCTTCCTTAAGGTTTGTTTGAGCACCTCTCATGGCCGAGAGGGGTGGTGTTTAAATAGGAGAGGGTGGAGGGCCTCCCAGGGAGAGTTAAGGCTTGGGATCAGCTGCTCTTGGCAATAGAAGAATAGCTCCAATGGCCACTGGGGATGGGGCAGCTCAGCAAGGGAGAATTCCAAAGTTGGCTCACATGTGAGCTCTCGGCCTGGTGGTTTCCAGCGGGCCGTGGTGGTCGGCCGGCCGTAGTCGAGTCACCCTCGAGGTCGTGGAGGTCGGGGCTGGAGGTTTGTGCAATCAATTGGCCATGGACATGTGTAAAGGAGTTGAATTGAAATGGAATGGGGGATGAGCTCATTTTGGGTCCAAATGGGTCAACCCACCTTTTGGGCTTGGTTCACCTCCCTATGGTTGATTTGGGCTGAGGGAAGATCAGATGGATCAGCTAGGAAAGGGTGGAGAAGTCACCATCCATGAATATTTTGATTAAACATGGATTAAGGTGAAGCATTAAAAGGGTTAAAACCTTTTTAAGGGGGCTTAAAAGAGGCTCCTCCTTTTGCCATTAGTGGCTTGATCACATGTCAAGCCTTCCATGGCTTCATGTGGCTTGCCCATGGCTTGCATGACTCACCTTTGGCTTGGGAAAAGTGGAGTCAATTTCATGGAAATGGATGAAAGAAAATTTTTGGTATTTAGGGGTGATTTAGCATGAGGCTTGATTTGGAATCATTTGATGATGAATTTAGGACTTAGGTAATGGCTTTAATTAAGTGGATGGCAAATGGAGATGTCATGTGGGCTTTACGGTGGATTTTGGGCTTTCTTGAAATGGTTTTAGATGGGCTTTTAAAATGGTTTAAGGGAATGGGCTTTTGAATTTTAAAATGGATTTTGGGATGAAATTTTGGTAAAGGCTTGGGCCAAATAATTGTTGGGTTTAGCTCATAGATGTGTCATGAGTGACTTGAAGCAAATTGGGGGTGATTTGGGTTTGGATTGGGTTGAATTTGGGTTCTTTTGGTGAATGGGTCAATATAGGTCCAAGTGGGCCAAGTTGGGCCAATGTTGGGCTAGGGTTGAAATTGATGTAAAATTATTGTTGAGAAATGTTTATGGGAGTGTTTCAAGGAGGTTTTGACTTTGGTTGGGCTTTGATTTTGGGGTTTGGGTTAGGTTTGGGTTTAGGTCAAAAATGGGCCTTTTAGCTTTGGGTTGAATTTGAGTGGGGTTTGGGTCTAAATTTTGGGCAAATCATGTTAGTGTTTTGCTTGTGGGGATGCTAAGGAAGATTTAGAAAAGATTTGGGGTTAATGGAGTTGAATTGGGTGAGTTTGGGTTAGGTTTGGGTCATGGGTCCAAATTGGGCTTTAAGGCCAAAAGTGAAATCGGATCCAAATATCAATCAAATTGAACTTGGATTTGGTCTAGATTGGTGTTGGGAATGTTGAATTGAAGTTTAGAATTAAATTGGACCAGAATTTGGGTCAATTGGGTAGGTTCGGTTTGACATTGGGTTCACTTTGGGTTAAAATGGGTCAAATTGGGGGTTTTGACAAAACTAGGGTAAATTGACAAAATTGGCCCATGGTGTAGTTGGACAAAATGAAATTGGGAATATTTGGGATTTTCGGGAATTTTCTGGGAATTTTCTGAATTTTTGGATTTTTGGGTCAAGAGGGGTATTTTGGGTATTTGGAGGGTATTGGGAGGTATTTTTGGAATTTTTGGTATTTTGGGTATGGATGATCAATTTAGGTGATGTGGAAATGTTTGGGATTGATTTTGAGGAATCTTGGGTGATTTGGAAATTTTTGAGAAATTGGGTAGTTTCAAGGGTTTTGGTAGCTATAGTGTGTAGGGTCCCGGGGTCAAAAATTAAAAATTTGGGAAATTGAAGATTGGGTAAACTTGAGTGGAATGGAATCATTTTGGTTGAGCCATGAAGCCACATCAAGCCAACATTAGCCATGAAGGGACTCATTTGAGGCATTCACTATGTTGTTCCTAACCCTCTTAGCCAAGAAGCCACATCAAGCCCACATGAGCCATGAAGGGACTCATTTGAGGCATTCACTATGTTGTTCCTAACCCTCTTAGCCAATGGCTTAGGGGTTAAGGACCATCCATGTGAATCACCTACATGAGTCAGGAGGTCAAGTTAGGTATGGGTGTGGTTTTAGGAAGTGTGTGAAAGTGTAGAGTATGAGTGTAGTGTGTGTGTAAATCGCCCCTTCACTGCACCAGAGCCACCTGTAAGCGGCCCTAAGGCCAAAGAGTCCTATAGGAACTCATCCTTTAAACTTCCACATTTGATTTCAACCCTCTAGGTGATTAGGGGTCTACAGTCAAGTTTGTGGAGTTTGCAGGGAGTTAAGAAGTGGTTTAAAATTCTAGATTGTGGATCCCAATTCTAGTCCTCTAAGATAGTCAAAGGAAAAGACTAAGGCTAGATCCTAAGTACTAAGAAGAAGAAGAGAAGACCTCATCAAAAATGATGTCAACAAATGGACCCTCAATAGGTGTGGTGAGCCGACGGAGCACACCGCGCGTATCGGTGCCGACCGAAGCGATCAACAAAACCAACACAGATGTCCAAGTGACAAACTTAGGACGAAGTAGAAGAGTTTCCGTTGGGGAGTGTCAAGTATATCTTTGAAACTGGAGATTCCTGAACTCTCGCTGGGGAAAGGGAAAAGGAGGTGAATCCCAAATCACATGATCTGGGGGAATTTCAATTTAGATTTTATTTTGTTTCAATTTAAGTTTCGATGTGTGAGTTTAGATTTCAATTTGGAGTTTCAATTTAGATTGAAGTTTTGTTAAAATTAATTTGAAGGGATTTGATTTGAAATGAAAATTGGAATTTTGAGGTTTTAGATGTAACATCTTCAACCCCAAAAGAAGATTGAATTGATTGGATTGAATCATTACAATGAGGAGAGATCTCAGAGCAATGCGGTATTGGATGTAAAATCCTTAACCTCAAGAGTTTGATTTTGATGTATTTCATTACTGTTGGGAAAGAATCCTAAAGCAGTGTAGTCTCGGATGTAGAATCCTTAACCCCAGGAATTTGATTGGGATGTATTTCATTGCGATAGGGAAAAGATCCTAAAGCAATGTAGTCTTGGATGTAAAATCCTAAACCCCAAAAGTTTGAATTTGATGTACTTCATTGCGATAGGGAAATGATCCTAAAGCAATGCAGTCTTGGATGTAAAATCCTCTACCCAAAAGTTTGAATTTGATGTACTTCATCGAGATAGGGAAATGATCCTAAAGCAATGCGGTCTTGGATGTAAAATCCTCGACCCAAAAGTTTGAATTTGATGTACTTCATTGCGATAGGGAAATGATCCTAAAGCAATGCAGTCTTGGATGTAAAATCCTCGACCCAAAAGTTTGAATTTGATTGAGATTTGATATCTGGAAAGATTGAATTCGAAATTTGGAAGGATGAGTTTGAACTCGGTTGAGATTTGATTTAAGATTTGATTTGAAATTTGGAAGATCAAATTTGAAATTTGATCGAGATTGGATTTGAAATTTGATTGAGAATTTGATTTGGACTCTTGAAAGATTGAATTTGAGATTTGATTTAGATTTGATTTGATTCAAAATTTATGTTCATTTCGTTTGTCTTTTAATGATTCAAATTTTATTTTATCGTTTGTTTAATGTTCATGTGAATTTGGTGTTCGTCATTTTTAGATTTTTAAGGAAAGTTTTCTTTTTCTTTTATTCTCTTTTTTCTTTAATTTCTTTTATGTTCCTTGTTCGAAGTTCATTTAACTTTAATGGCGTTTCCCAGTCAATTTGCACAAAAGAGGTGAAGGCCAAAAAGGTGACATGGTCACTTTCATTCCAATCATGTTGAAGATACATCATGCAACTCGATCTGGAATACATCTCATACAATCCATGTAGACTCAAAACGGACTATGTATGATCTTTGTTGATCCATCCAAAGAAGCATCTGTCAAAAATCCATGTCTGAATAATGGGGTACATGGTCAATAACATCACCTTCCAAGCCATCCTTGGCAAGGATGCCGTATGGATGTACATTGGAGGTGTGATATTTTCCATGTAGCTCACAGCTCGTAAGGCCGGAGGCTCTCTAGCTCCGGTCCGGGCCGGAAATGGTAAGGTGTCTTCCGTCGTCCATCCTCCCGAAAGTAACCGAGATTCGCTTCATCGCTACTCCCGGTATGCAATGCTTAGCGATATCTCGCTCCGTTGCCCTTCAGCATCATGACGAAACCTACCGGTAATGGTATCTTCACTGGCTCGCGGAACTCACCTGGGCCTGCTATCCGGAGGTCAGATCCCAACATGATGTTACACTCGTTCAGGAAAGAGACTATGCAAAAAGGTCTGACAAAGTCGTGGTGATCTATGTGTGGGGGTATGCAGTCGCCCTGCTTGTAGATGTTAATAATGCAGCTATTGGGTATGCAATCCGCTGGCAATACCCTCCATGTTATCAATCTCTTTACCATTCTCTTGATGACTAATGGCTTCGGATCTAATTGCCCATGACGGAGTATTCCCGGTGGGTTTCCCTTTCTGTCTTCCACAAAGTTGTAACAGCATTCACATTGTATTGTGATTCTTCCTTTCCCTGGCATCCATCTCCGGGGTTCTGAGTATGTGTTTTCCCTCGGCGGCCTCGCTCGGCCCATTCTTTTCAAATCCCGGATGCAATCCACGATTTGCCGTTGTTCATACTCCGAGAATACGTCCGTATGTAGCTCGAGGCCCTCTAGTATATTGATTCTTCCGCCTTTAATTCTCTCGACGTAATCAAAGGTTTTCTTTTCAACATTCCGCATTCTCTCCAGCTCGTATTCCGTAATGATCCGCAGATGGCAAGGCCTGGTGACATATTGTGGGATATACGGTTCAATCCCTTCACGTTCTCCTGCATACCTCGGCTCCTCAGGGATGATGTTCGTCGGGACATGCCCCGGGGTTGCTTCTGCAACAAGGTCATGCATTACTGGTGGTTCTATCTGGTAGCGTGGTAGCATTCTTTCTTCTGATCTTCGTGAGATTTCCCTGGTCCTTTCTGTTATCCTAGGAGCCGGCCTCCTTTCTTCGGGTTCCCGGTGAACCGGTGTCCTCGAAGTGTATGTATCGGCATTAGCGATCGTCTCGTCGCGGCCGGTCCGCGCCTAGTTTTGTTAACATCTTACGGATACGACGATTCTTATTTCTTCGTTGCGTTGCCGTGAGAGTAGCTCTCCGAACTTCTTGAATCTCCGTGGGCGCGGCGCCGACAAGCCTCGCCCTCTGTCGTTGCGACTACGTACTTCATTTTCTTATCTTCTTCGAGTGTTTGCTTTTCTTTTCTTGCTGCTGGATCGGTGGCTTGGGCCACCTACTTTCATCATCTGTCCGCCCAGCAGTTCTTCTCGGCTAATCGGGACCCGATCACTTTCCTCGTATCGTAGGCTCGCGGTGCGAAATCCGAGTCAATCTCGATTATCACTCCATCTTTCACCCTCTTTTCATCGAGTGCAAGGCTTACGCCATTCTTAAAGTTCAGGACCAACCGCCCGTTCGACATTTCCCTGCGAAAAGACAAGGAAAAGGATCAGGGGCTGTACTAAGAACAAGAACATTAAGAAAATGTTTATTAAAGACAAATTTTTCTTTATTTCTTTTTATTTTTATATTTTTAAATTTAACAGGAATGAAGTAGGATAAGATCAGGGAAGAGATTTTGATTTGGAAAAGAAAACAAGGAAAACTTTATTATCATGATTTTATTTATTTTAGCACATTTTATTATTTTTGGGTTCGGACCCAATCGTAAGTAATTACTTCGCCCGTGTTTCTTAGGGATGAAGAATTCATTCCTTCGAAACATCAGGTAGCGTAATACTTTTTCAAGTATCGTCCGTTGATCGGAAGCATATGTCGTTCTCCCTGGCAATTCACTAGCCGGTAGGAACCTCCCGAGTATACTCGCTTCAACCACAAACGGTCCTTCCCAAGTGGGTTCAAATTTTCCTCCTATCTTGCGGTGTGCCGGAATAGGTCTCTCGAGAACGAGAACTAAGTCACCAACTTTGAAGGTTCTTGGGCGGACTCGGCTTGTCATGGGCTTTAACCATCTTAGCTTGGTATAGTTCTAAATTTTGTTGCGCTGCAAGTCTTTTCCCTTCCAGGCATTCTAACTCTTCGAGTCGTAATTTGGCGTTCTCTTCTGTCGTGATCTTATTTGCAACTGCAATTCTGAGTGAAGGAAGCTGAACCTCTAAAGGTAACACTGCCTCGGACCCATACACCAGAGCATAAGGTGTAGCTTGAGTAGGAGTTCTGAAGGTTGTCCGGTAGGCCCATAAGGCTTCTAACAACTTCTCGTGCCAATTTCTCTTATTATCGTCCAAAGTTTTCTTTAAGATTTGAACGAGAGTTTTATTAAAAGCCTCAGCAAGGCCGTTTGCTCTTGGGTAGTAAATTGTTGAGTATCGCCAGTCGATTCCGTGTTTCCTGACAAAATTATTGATTTGCATGCTTCTGAATGCTGACCCATTATCTGAGATGATCTCCGCGCGGCACTCCGAAATGGTAGACAACTTGGTTCTTGAAAACCGTAGCACGTGGTGTGCTTTCACTTCTCTAAGTGGAACCGCCTCGCCCACTTGGAAAAGTAATCCGTAGCCTTAAGAATGAAGCGATGTCCTTTTGAAGATGGTGGTTCTATCGGACCCACTATATCTGTGCCCCAACATTCAAATGGCCACGATGCAATTGTCGGATGTAGCACATTTGGAGGTTGGTGTAGAACCACTCCGTGTACTTGGCGTTGGTGACAGCTCTTGGCGATTGGATCCCAACAAGCTCCAGATGAAGTCTCCTGGTCTGGTGAATTGTCTAGGTGGGATTTCGACCAAGCCCGATCACAAAGCTTGGAGGGTGGAACAACTGGGTGGCTCTGGAGATGGGGCTTTTGCTGGTGGACACCTTCCCTCGGTCCGGTGAAGGTGTAGAACCAATCGATTTGGGGATTGGCTCACTGTGGAGAAGTGTCCTGGTTTTGGGCCTAGATTTTAACTCTGAAATTGAGCTCACAGAGAAGAAATGGCAGGGGGATCTCAGTGGGGATCAAGTGCTCTGTGTATGGGGAGGAGTCTGGAACAATTTTGGCAGAGTTTCCTTAAGGTTTGTTTCAGCACCTCTCATGGCCGAGAGGGGTGGTGTTTAAATAGGAGAGGGTGGAGGGCCTCCTAGGGAGAGTTAAGGCTTGGGATCAGCTGCTCTTGGCAAGAGAAGAACAGCTCCAATGGCCACTGGGGATGGGGCAGCTCAGCAAGGGAGAATTCCAAAGTTGGCTCACATGTGAGCTCTCGGCCTGGTGGTTTCCGGCGGCTGTGGTGGCTAGCCGGCCAGAGTCAGGTCACCCTCAAGGTTAGGGAGGTCAGGGCTGGAGGTTTGTGCAGTCAATTGGCCATGGACATGTGTAAAGGAGTTGAATTGAAGTGGAATGGGGGATGAGCTCATTTTGGGTCCAAATGGGTCAACCCACCTTTTGGGCTTGGTTCACCTCCTCATGGTTGATTTGGGCTGAGGGAAGATCAGATGGATCAACTAGGAAAGGGTGGAGAAGTCACCATCCATGAATATTTTGATTAAACATGGATTAAGGTGAAGCATTAAAAGGGTTAAAACCTTTTTAAGGGGGCTTAAAAGAGGCTCCTCGTTTTGCCATTAGTGGCTTGATCACATGTCAAGCCTTCCATGGCTTCATGTGGCTTGCCCATGGCTTGCATGACTCACCTTTGGCTTGGGAAAAGTGGAGTCAATTTCATGGAAATGGATGTAAGAAAATTTTTGGTATTTAGGGGTGATTTGGCATGAGGCTTGATTTGGAATCATTTGATGATGAATTTAAGACTTAGGTAATGGCTTTAATTAAGTGGATGGCAAATGGAGATGTCATGTGGGCTTTAGGGTGGATTTTGGGCTTTTTTGAAATGGTTTTAGATGGGCTTTTAAAATGGTTTAAGGGAATGGGCTTTTGAATTTTAAAATGGATTTTGGGATGAAATTTTGGTAAAGGCTTGGGCCAAATAATTGTTGGGTTTAGCTCATAGATGTGTCATGAGTGACTTGAAGCAAATTGGGGGTGATTTGGGTTTGGATTGGGTTGAATTTGGGTTCTTTTGGTGAATGGGTCAATATAGGTCCAAGTGGGCCAAGTTGGGCCAATGTTGGGCTAGGTTTGAAATTGATGTAAAATTATTGTTGAGAAATGTTTATGGGAGTGTTTCAAGGAGGTTTTGACTTTGGTTGGGCTTTGATTTTGGGGTTTGGGCTCATTTGGGTTAGGTTTGGGTTTAGGTCAAAAATGGGCCTTTTAGCTTTGGGTTGAATTTGAGTGGGGTTTGGGTCTAAATTTTGGGCAAATCATGTTTGTGTTTTTCTTGTGGGGATGCTAAGGAAGATTTAGAAAAGATTTGGGGTTAATTGGAGTTGAATTGGGTGAGTTTGGGTTAGGTTTGGGTCATGGGTCCAAATTGGGCTTTAAGGCCAAAAGTGAAATTGGATCCAAATATCAATCAAATTGAACTTGGATTTGGTCTAGATTGGTGTTGGGAATGTTGAATTGAAGTTTAGAATTGAATTGGACTAGAATTAGGGTCAATTGGGTAGGTTTGGTTTGACATTGGGTTCACTTTGTGTTAAAATGGGTCAAATTGGGGGTTTTGACAAAAGTAGGGTAAATTGACAAAATTGGCCCATGGTGTAGTTGGACAAAATGAAATTTTGAATATTTGGGATTTTTTGGAATTTTCTGGGAATTTTCTGAATTTTTGGATTTTTGGGTCAAGAGGGGTATTTTGGGTATTTGGAGGGTATCAGGAGGTATTTTTGGAATTTTTGGTATTTTGGGTATGGATGATCAATTTAAGTGATGTGGAAATGTTTGTGATTGATTTTGAGGAATCTTGGGTGATTTGGAAATTTTTGAGAAATTTGGGTAGTTTCAAGGGTTTTGGGTAGGCTAAGCGGGTGTAGGGTCCCGGGGGTCAAAAATTAAAAATTTGGGAAATTGAAGATTGGGTAAACTTGAGTGGAATGGAATCATTTTGGTTGAGCCATGAAGCCACATCAAGCCCACATGAGCCATGAAGGGACTCATTTGAGGCATTCACTATGTTGTTCCTAACCCTCTTAGCCAAGAAGCCACATCAAGCCCACATGAGCCATGAAGGGACTCATTTGAGGCATTCACTATGTTGTTCCTAACCCTCTTAGCCAATGGCTTAGGGGTTAAGGACCATCCATGTGAATCACCTACATGAGTCAGGAGGTCAAGTTAGGTATGGGTGTGGTTTTAGGAAGTGTGTGAAAGTGTAGTGTATGAGTGTAGTGTGTGTGTAAATCAGCCCCTTCACCAGACCAGGCCACCCAGGGCAGTCCTAAGGCCAAAGAGTCCTATAGGAACTCATCCTTTAAAATTCCACATTTGATTTCAACCCTCTAGGTGATTAGGGGTCTACAGTCAAGTTTGTGGAGTTTGCAGGAAGTTAAGAAGTGGTTTGAAATTCTAGATGGTGGATCCCAATTCTAGTCCTCTAAGATAGTCAAAGGAAAAGCCTAAGGCTAGATCCTAAGTACTAAGAAGAAGAAGAGAAGACCTCATCAAAAATGAGGTCAACACTCCTACTCAGTCTACGCCTTACACTTTAGTGTACGGGTCCGAGGCAGTTTTACCTTTGGAAGTTCAGCTTCCATCACTCAGGATTGCAGTTGCAAATAAAATTACTACAGAAGAAAATGCCAGATTACGACTGGAAGAACTGGAAAACTTGGAAGGGAAAAGACTTGCAGCGCAACAAAATTTGGAACAGTACCAAGTTAAGATGATCCAGGCCCATGATAAACTGGTCCGCCCAAGAACTTTCAAAGTTGGTGACTTAGTTCTTGTTCTCATAAGGCCTATTCTTGCACATCACAAGATAGAAGGCAAATTTGAACCAACTTGGGAAGGGCCATTTGTGGTCGAGGCAGTCTATTCAGGAGGCTCCTACCAACTTGTGAATTGCCAAGGAGAACGACAAATGCTTCCAATCAATGGAAGATATTTGAAGAAGTATTATGCAACCTGATGTTTCAAAGGAATGAATTCTCATCCCTAGAAACATGGATGAAGCAATCACTTTGTGACTGGGTCCAAACCCAAAAACATAAAAATGGATAAGAAAAAAAATCATTAAAAAAAATATATGTACTAAAAATAAAATATGTGGAATCATAATAAGTTTTACCCTTCCTTTCAAATCAAATCTTGTTCCTGGTCTTTCCTCATCTTTTCCTACCTTCCTTTAAATTAAAATAAATGAATAAAAATCTTCCGTGATAAATATTTTCTTAATGTTCTTATTCTTAGTACAACCCCTGATCCTTTCCTTATCTTATTCGCAGGGAAATGTCGAACGGGTGGTTGGTCCTAAACTTTAAAAATGGCGTGAGTCTCGCACTTGATGAAAAGAGGGTGAAGGATGGAGCAGTGATAGAAATTGATTCTGACTTCACACCAACCAGCCAACAATATGAAGAAAATGATTGGGTCCCAGGTGGACCGGGAAGAGCTTCATAGCCGGACGATGATGAAGATGGGTGGCCCAAGCCACCAATCCAAGCAACAAGAAAAGAAAGACAAACACCGAGAGAAAGCAAGAAAATTAAGTCAGTAGTTGCCACGGGAGAGGGCAGGCTCGTCAGCGCCGCGCCCGCAAAAATTCAAGAAGTAAGGAGAGCTACGCTCACTGCTACTCAAAGAAGGAATAAGAATCACCGTATTTGCATGATGTTGACTAAACTAGTAGCAGATCAACACGAGGAAACAGCTACCTTCGCCGACACACACATTTCAAATATACCGGTTCATCAGGAACCTGAAAAGAGAGAACAAGCTCCGAGAACAACAGAAAGGATAAGGGAAACTCTGAGAAGATCAGATGCAGAGAGATCGCCTCGACGCCGGATAGAGATACCATATCTGAAGAACCTTGTTGCTGAAGCAACCCCGGAGGATGTCCCGACAGAGACAATCCCCGAGGAGCCAAGGTATGCAGGAGAAAGTGACAGGATTGAGCCATACATCCCGCAATATGTTACTAGGCCTCATCACTTGCAGATCATCCCAGAATATGAACTAGAAAGAATGCAAAATGTTGAGAAGAAGACTTTTGAATACTTTGAAAGGATTAGAGGCAAAAGAATCAACATTTTGGAAGGTCTCGAGTTACACACAAGTGTATTCTCAGAGTACGAGCAACCGCAGATTGTGGATTGCATCTTAGAACTTCAGAAAATGGGTATAGCAGTCCTTCTGAGAGAAAAGACTTATTCGGAACCCCGAAAATGGATGCCAGGGAAAGGAAGAGTCACAATACAATGCGGATGTTGCTATAACTTCGCAGAGGATAGAAGAGGAAATCCACCAGGGATACTTCGTCACGGTGAGGTGGATCCAATGCCGAGGATAATTAAAAGAATGGTGAAAAGAATGATAACGTGGAGGGTACTGCCAGCAGACTGCATTCCCAACAGTTGCATCATCAATATTTATCTGAAGGGCGACTGCATGCCTCCACACATAGACCACCATAACTTTGTCAGACCCTTCTGCACAGTTTCGTTCATCAACCAATGCAATATCATGTTCGGATCTGACCTCCGGATAGCAGGCCTGGGTAAGTTCCGAGGGCCGGTGGAGATACCACTTCCGGTAGGGTCCGTCATGATATTACAAGGAAATGGAGCAGACATCACAAAACATTGTATACTGGGAGTACCAGTGGAGCGGATCTCCACACTTTTAGAAGGATGGACGACAGAAAGGCGCCTTACCACTTCCAGCCAGATCCAGAATTGGAGAATGTCCGGTCCTACGACCTGTGAGTTACACGGGAAATAGCACACCTCCAATGCACATCCATGCGGCATTCCTGCCAAGGGTGGCTTGGAAGGTAATGTTATTACCAATGTTTCTTACTATTTAGACATGGATTTTTTGACAGACGCTTTTGGATACATCAACAAGAAGTTCACAAAGTCCATTTTGATTCATGGATTGTATGAGAAATATTTCAGATCGAGTTGTATGATGTATCTTCAACAAGATTGGAATGAAAGTGACCATGTCACATTTTGCCTTCACCTCTTTTTGTGCAAATTGACTGGGAAACGCCATCAAAGTTAAATGAACTTCAAACAAAGAACATAAAAGAAAGGAAAATAAATAAGAACTCTCTTCCATAAAAATCCAAACATTAAAAAGAACTTCAAATCCACATGAACACCAAATAAACAACAAATAAAAAAAAATGAGATAGTTAAAGGACAAACAAAATGAAAAATGAATCTCAAATGGAATTACAATATCAATCTATCTCTTTCAAATCCTCCAATTCTTCTTCAAATCAAGATCTATTTCAGACCTCCTTTGAAACCCTCTCTCGGGATGATTCCAGAATCACGAAGAACTTTCAATTTGATTCGGATGGCATGGATTCGTACCATTCGCCAAATAACCAGACTTTGATTGATTCCCATGGGATATGAAACACTTTCATATCTCATTTCGATCTCCCGGTAAATCCAAATCTCCACAGTAAATTTCGATTCAAAATTTCTGAGACTGGTACCTAAATTCTAGTTCTCATTCCGAGATAGATACCTAAATTTTGATTCTCATCCGAATTGATACCTAAATTTCAATTCAAAATTTCTGAGACTGGTACCTAAATTTCAGTTCTCATTCAAGATCGATACCTAAATTTTGATTCTCATCCGAATTGATATCTAAATTTCAATTCAAAATTTCTGAGACTGGTACCTAAATTCCAGTTCTCATTCTGAGATCGATACCTAAATTTTGATTCTGATCTGAATTGATATCTAAATTTCAAATCAAAATTTCCTAGACTGGTAGCTAAATTCCAGTTCTCATTCCGAGATCGATACCTAAATTTTGATTCTCATCCAAATTGATACCTAAATTTCAATTTAAAATTTTCGAGACTGGTACCTAAATTCCAGTTCTCATTCCGAGATTGATACCTAAATTTCGATTCTCATCCGAATTGATACCTAAATTTCAATTCAAAATTTTCGAGATCGGTACCTAAATTCCAGTTCTCATTCCGAGATCGATACCTAAATTTCGATTCTCATCCGAATTGATACCTAAATTTCAATTCAAAATTTCTGAGACTGGTACCTAAATTCCAGTTCTCATTCCGAGATCGATACCTAAATTTCAATTCTCATCCTAATTGATACCTAAATTTCAATTCAAAATTTCCAAGACTGGTACCTAAATTCCAGTTCTCATTCCAAGATCGATACCTAAATTTCAATTCTCATCTGAATTGATACCTAAATTTCAATTCTAAATTCTGAGGCTGGTACCTAAATTCCAGTTCTCTTCCTTCAAGGTCGGTACCAAAATTCCGACTCTCATTCGAGATCGATACCTAAATTTCGATTCTCTTTCGAATTGATACTTAAATTTTAATTCTATATTCCGAGCCTGGTACCTAAATTCCAGTTCTCTTCCTTCGAGGTCGGTACCTAAATTCCGATTCTCATTCGAGATCGATACCTAAATTCCAGCTCTCATTTCAAGGCTGGTACCTAAATTCCAGTTCTCTTCCTTCGAGGTCGGTACCTAAATTTCAACTCTCATCCGAGATCGATACCTAAATTTTGATTCTCTTTCAGGTTTGATACTTAAATTCCAAATCTCTCTCTCTCTCGAGATCAGTACCTAAATTCTGATTCTCATCCTTTTTCTGTCGATACTTAAACTCCGATTCTCACTCCGAGGCGGGTACCTAAATTCCAGTTTTCCTTGCAGTCCTGAGGTTGGAACCTAGATTTCAACTCTCATTTCAAATCCAAATTTCACATTCAAAATTTTCTCAAATTGATTTTAAATCAAACTTCAATCTAAATTAAAACTCAAAATCTAAGCTCACACATTGAAACTTGAAAATTAAAAGTAAAATGAAATCTAAATCGAATTCCCCAGATCTGGTTATTTGGAGTTCACCTCCTTTTCCATTCCCTGCGTGAGAGTTCAGGAATCTCCGGTCTTGGAAACATTCCTGATACTCCCTAGCGGAAAATCTTCTACTTTGTCCTAACTTTGTCACTTGGACATCTGTGTTGGTTTTGTTTATCTTTTTGGTCAACGCCAATACGCGCGGTGTGCTTGGTTAGCACATCACACCTATTGGGGGTCCATTTGTTGACCTCATTTTTGATGAGGTCTTCTCTTCTCTCTTTAGTACTTAGGATCTAGCCTTAGGCTTTTCCTTTGACTATCTTAGAGGACTAGAAGTGGGACCCACCCTTTAGAAGTTTAAACATCTCTTGACTCCCTGCAAACCCCACAAGCTTGATTGAAGACCCCTAATCACCTAGAGGGTTGAAATCAAATGTGAAGGTTTAAAGGATGAGTTCTCTATAGGACTCTTTGGCCTCAGGACCACCCTAGGTGGCTCGGTCGCAGTGAGGGTTGACTTACACACTCACTACACTCATACTCTACACTCTCACACACACAATCCAAATCCTAAAACCACACCCATACTCAACTCGACTCCTCGACTCATATAGGTAATTCATATGGATGGACCTTAACCCCTAAGCCCCTGGTTAAGAGGGTTAGGAACAACATAGTGAATGCCTCAAATGAGTCCTCTCATGGCTCATATAGGCTTAATATGACTTCATGGCTCAACCAAAGTGCTTCCATTTCAGTCATATTTGATAAATCTTCATTTATCCAAAATTTCAATTTTTGACCCCGGGGACCCTGCACCTATCAAACCTACCAAAAGCCCTTAAAATTCCCCAAATCCTCCAAAATTTCCAAATCACCCAAAATTCCCCAAAATCAACCTTGAACATTTCCTCACCAATCAAATTGATCATCCATAGCCAAAAATACTAAAATTCCAAAGGTATCTCCCAATACCCTCCAAATTACCAAAATGCTCCTCTTGACCCAAAAAATACAAAAATTCAGTAAATTCCTAGAAAATTTCAAAAAATCTCAAATATTCCCAAATTCATTTTGTCCAACTACACCATGGGCCAATTTTGTCAATTTACCCCACTTTTACCAAAACCCCCAATTTAGGCCATTCTTAACCTAAGTGAACCTAATGTCAAACCAAACCTACCCAATTGACCCCAATTTTGGTCCAATTCAATTCTAAACTTCAATTCAATATCCACAATATCAATCTAGACCAAATCCAGGTCCAATTTGATTGACATTTGAATCCAATTTCATTTTTAAGCTTAAAGCCCAATTTGAACCCATAACCCAAACTTGACCCAAACAAACCCAATTCAACTCCAATTAACCCCAAACCATTTCTAAACCATCCCTAACATCTCCATAAAAAAAAACTAACATAATTTACCCAAAATTTGGACCCAAACCCCACTCAAATTCAACCTAAAACCAAAAAGCCCAATTTTGACCTAAACCCAAACCTATCCCAAATAGGCCCAAGTCCCAAAACCAAAACCCAACAAAAGTTGAAACCTCTTTGAAACACTCCCATAAGCATTTCTCAATATTAATTTTACATCAATTTCAACCTTAGCCCAACATTAGCCTAAGTTAGCCCAATTTGTCCCACCAAGGTCCCTTTACCAAATAAACCCAAATCCAACCCAATTCAATCCCAAATCACACCAAATTGATTCCAAATCACCCATGATACAACCCTAAACCAATTACAACATTTATTTGGCCCAACCTTTTACAAAATTCTCATCCATAAACTTATTTTAAAAAACCTAAGGCCCACTTCCTTAGGCCTTCTTAAAAAGCCCATCCAAAGCAAGTTCAAAAGCCCAAAGTCCATGACAAAGCCCACATGAAATTACTCTCATCATCCCTTTAATTTAAAACACTTCCTAAGTTCTAAAATCCATCACCAAATAAATCCAAATCAAGCCTTATGACAATTCTCCTTAAATCCATAAAAAATTTTAACACCCTTTCTCATGCAAGTGAGACAACTTTTCCCAAGCCATATATGAGCCATGAAGCCATGCATGAGCCACATGGGAGCCATGAGAGCCATGGAATCTACTTTCCACCTCACCAAGACATTAATGGAAAGAGAGGTGAGCTATTTCTTAAACCTTTTAAACCTTTTTTTACCTTAAACATGATACACTCTAAACCATACTTTGCCACCTAATCCTTGATGTGGACTTCAATACCTTTGGTAGGTTGACGCACATGATCCTCGCAGCCTAAAACCAGGTCATGGGGAGGTGAACCCAACCCAAACACATGGGTTAACCCAAACCAAGCCAAAATAGCCATGCCCCCATTCCATTTTGATCTAACCGCTTTACACATGGCAAAGCTCAATTGCCTACACTAAACCCAAGCCCTGACTCACCTGAACTTGAGGGTGACCCATGCCTGCCGGCCAGCCGCCTGGATCACCGGAAAACACCATGGCCGAGACCTTGGGAGGAGCCAAATTTTGGAGTTACACCTTATCGAGCCGCCTCACTCCAAATGGCCATTGCAGCTGTTCTTCTCCTCACTAGAGCAGCTGATCCCAACCCTTAAACCCCCCTGGGAGGACCTCCAGCCTCTCCTATTTAAACACCCCCTCCTCTCGGCCTAGGGAGGGCTGAACCAAAACCTTACTGAAACTCTGCCAAAATCATCCCAGACCACTCTCTACACATAGAGCACTTGATTCCCACTAGATTCCATCCCCAATTCCCTCTAGCTGAGCTCAATTTTGAGTTTAAATTTCAGTATAAAAACCAGGACACTTCACCACAGTGAGTCAATCCTCAATTTGATTGGCTCTACACCTTCACCAGACCAAGAGAAGAAGTTTACCAGCAAAAGCCCCCTTTCCAGGCCAGCCATTGCTTCTAGCCTCCAAGCTTTGTGATCGGCTGTGGGCACTTTCATACCTAGACAACTCACCAGGCCAAGCGACTTCATCTGGAGCTTTCTTGGACCCAATCGAAGGTGACACAACTCTCAAATCGAAGCTTTACTTCTCTAAGCAAAGGTATGGACTCATTCTTCCTCCTGAGCTTCCAGAGATTCTCCATTTAATTTGAATCAATTTCAATGCATGTTTACCGTAGGGATGTGTTTGTCTATTCAAGTCGAATCCATAGAGCATAAGAACACAAAAATTCGTTGAGAATCGAGTGAGAAATTAGGGTTAGAAAGTCGACGGTCATGGGTTCACACCAGTCTTAGACGATGACCAGGAGCCGTCGGATCGCGCGTGTATTGAGCGGACGGCCAGGATCGCGCCAGACAGAGCAACGGGACATGAACCGCCGGCCGCGTGGCATCCCAGTCAGATGGCGACGCTGAATCAAGAGGCGACACGTGGAGCTTTGGAGGCGCCGAGGTTGAGTCAGCGCTGCGTGAATAAGTAGGAAAATAGGGTATTTTTCTATTTATTTAATTACCAGAACTTCAAAAATTCATAACTTTGTGTAGAAAAATCCTAAAAATAAAATAAAAATACCCTCTTACTCAGTGAACAGAGGAGAATAACGGGGAAAAGAAATCAAGTAATTTCATTAAGTATTTTATTTTTAATGATTTATTTACTCTCTGCATTATTTTAATTCTCCATTTGCATAGACAATTCACATGGCATGAGAGCATAGGGCTTTTGAAACCTCTGAACTTGGGAACATTCCCTGAATTTTCCAAGGTCGGAGGCCATCCCTATGAGAGGTTATTGATTTTCCAAGTTCATGTTACTGTTTTGAGTATTTTAATTCCAATAATTAGCATGTTGAGAAATAAATTCTAGGAAAATTTGGTGATATTTCTTATGACTATAGGAACCTAGGAAAAATAAGTTTTGAGTTAATTCACTTGGAACAACCCTAATTGGCCTAAATACCCAAAATTGAACTTTAATTAATTAGGGTTAACCACACATCAAATTAAATTAAAAATAATTCTCCACTGTCCTCTAGGGATATGAGAACACCACATAAAAATTTGAAATCAATTGGACTTGATTAACCTCACCAAATGGGTTGATTAAGCCTCTTAAGCAAAATGGGTAAAACTAAACTTTAAAAATTCATAACTCACAAAATACTTTTCAAAAGTTCACAAAAATGGTTTTGGAGCTTCTCTGATATCAGAGGAACTTAGGAAAATTAAAATTGTAATTTTCTAAAAAAGTTGATTTTTATCATTATTTTAATATTTTTAATAATTAAAAAATAATAAAAATCATAAAAATATTAAAAATTACCAAAATGTCACATTATGAATTCTAATCATTTAGGAACAAACTAAAC
This sequence comes from Papilionanthe hookeriana x Papilionanthe teres, assembly GCA_022702705.1. NCBI lineage: Eukaryota > Viridiplantae > Streptophyta > Magnoliopsida > Asparagales > Orchidaceae > Papilionanthe > Papilionanthe hookeriana x Papilionanthe teres. The sequence goes on along the minus strand of CM040423.1, from coordinate 92,505,643 downwards.
ATTTTTCTTAAGTCCCTAGGGTAAGATATTGAATTTTAAAGGCTTAATGTAATTTTTAATATTAAAAAATATATTTTCCAACCTTTTCACTAAAATAATTCTAATAAATCAAAGAAAAATCAAAAAAATACAAAATTTGTTTCTCTGAACTCCTTGAGGTTAGAGAGGTCTAAGAAAAATATAAATTCCCTTTTTCAACTTTAATTTTATTTTAAAATTAATTAATGCTCCAAAATTCAAAATAATTCTAATAAATAAAATATAATTCAAAAAATCATTAAAATTAGTCTAAATTGTCCTCTAGTCATTAGGAACATCCCATAATTTTCTTAAGGACAGAAACATTTTCTTGGTCATGTTATTGAATTTTCCTTGAAAACCCTATTTTCCATTAAAAATAATTACATAAATAAATTAAATACAGAAAAATCACATTTTCTCCTCTAATGTCTTAATTGACATGTTAGTGAGGTTACATCAAAATTTTAAGTTCATTTGAGCTTAATTTAGTGAGTTATAGAATTACTAAGCTTGAAGGGCAAAATGGTAATTAAAAATTTCAACATTTAATTAAAATTTTAGGATTAATCAAAAGGGGAGGGTAAAATATTTGATTTTAAACTGATTTTTGGATGATTGAAACTTAAATGATTAAGGGTAGAAATCTACTAATCATTTCAACAATAATTAAAATAAAACTTTAATTAATTAATTAATTAAAATTTTGGGAGAATAATAGAAATTGGAATTATTAAAGTAGGGATATTATTTAAGAAGATATTTATTCTTTAATTTGAAAATCCCTAAATAAAATACTTCAATAATACTTAAGTCTTAATTAAAAAAAATTAAAAGAATAATCTCGATTAAATTAAAATTAAATTAAAATAAATTAAATTAAATTAAATTAAAATTTAAATTTAAATTAAATTAAATTAAATTAAAACTAAATTAAATTAAATTAAATTAAATTAAAATTGAATTAAATTTAAGATTAAATTAAATTAAATTAAATTAAACTAAATCAAATTTAAATTAAACTAAATTAAATTAAATTAAATTAAATCAAATTAAATTAAATTAAATTAAAATTAAATTTAAATTAATTTAAATTGAATTAAAATGTAAATTTAAATTAAATTAAATTAAATTAAAATTAAATTAAATTAGAATCAAATCAAATTAAATTAAAATTAAATTAAATTAAATTAAATTAAATTAAAATCATTTATCAACAAACCTAAATTAAATCATTAAGAATTAAATCTAAAATAATTTGAACACTATCCCAAACTTAAATTAACTTTTATAATTAAGTCAAATTTCAAATTAAATCATTAAGTTTAAATTATTAAAGTATTTAATAAGTTGATTTGCCCTTATAAAGCTTTTAGTATTATAACTTTTAAAAGAGGTATCAAGTGAAGTGTTACTTCACTCATGGGACATTCAAATGTCCTAGTTCACTGAGCAAGAGAACAAAACTTAAATACCTGGATGATTAATTCACTTGTATAATTAAATTCTCTTGGACTTAAAACAATCCTAGAGGTATTGAAAAGATGTTTAAGACTCGTCTTAAGCACTTCCTCAATATGATAGGATGTTTATAAGAACAATTGAATTTAATTGTTTCTTTGATGAAGAAAATCGTCCTTAAACTAAAACACAAGAACCTAGACGTCATAGGGGATGACTAGCTATAGGATTAGGACTTTGGTAGACAAAAAAAACCTTTCGATTAGCTTTACCTAGGTACTTGTTGAAATATTTAAATGCCTTAACATGTGTTTTAAGTGCAGCTTGGGATGACGGGAAGACCCTCCATGTATGCTTTTATTTTATTGCAATTTACTTTATTGCAATTTACTTACATGCACTGTATTTTACTTTTCTTGCATGATAAATAACTGTTGCATGAAAACCAAAACCTTTAGGATAGTCCATGAACTGAAACCAAAATTAAACTAAAAATCATTGCAAGATAAAATTCACCGCCACAACATTTCAAAATATAAACAACTCAAAATTTAATCACAAACAGAACAACAAAACTACAATTGCAACTAAATTAAAACGCCTCGTTGAATGATCGGGAATACCTCGGATGATGTAACCCACGTGTTGCTAACGAGATTTCCCAAGGGCTAAATGAAAGTGTGGAACTCATTTAATTGAGTTTAGCAAATTCATCTGGACTAAGTGAATTCAATGAAAATAACGGTGTCAGGATGACGGAACCGTGTGATCTTAATTGGTTCTGTTTAATCAACTTTAAGATTTGTTTTAACTAAAACACTAAAGACATTTGGACTTTAAGATTTCTCTAAACCAAAACACTTCTCTCATCCTATGATTTATGACTTCTAAAACTAAACCTCTGCAACAATAAGGAGCTCAGAGCATGGTGGGCAGCACGGCCATCGTCATCAGCAAAACCTGAGTCTACTTCAGCAAAACTTTCTTAGAATTAAATAAACAAGCCATAGGACTTCGAGGTAGTTTTCCTAGTGCAACATAATTCCTCAACTCTTCGTTAGGCATTTGCATGATCATATCATGTAAATTAAGCCCTAACCGGTCTTAGGACTCCGAGGTGATCGTTTGATACAACATAAACCCTCACATCTTCGAGGCTGTTTGTATGATTGTGTCATACGAATATAAGTCCTGATTAATTAAAACAGGCAAGATGAAACATTAAATGAATCCCCAAATTAAAGCCAAACAATAGGATAGTTAGGGAAGTTTCCAAGATTCTTCTTGGATCCTCAACTTCTCCTACTTCTCTTCCTTTGGACTCCTGAAATAAATTGTTCCAAATTTGAGCCATTCCCTATTGAAATCTCCAAAACTGAAATCCTTTGAAAACCTTAAACTTTGAAATTCTTGAGAGCAAAACCACTGATCATTATCGAGAGTTTTCTTAAGTGATTCCCGTCACTTAGGATGTTATTAACTATAGGGGCTTGCCCTTATAGGGAACTTTAAGAACCCAGGTAATATAAACCCTGCTTAATTCATTTATATTAAGCTGGGGAACTTGTCAGCTTATTAAATGGGTTCGCAGACCAAACAGATGTCACAAATCTTCTAGTTTATTTAATAGGGCCCCATTATTAAGCAGTGTGTCTATTTCTTGGGATGGACACACAGTTTGTGATGCGGTGCTTGTTTATATAAACTATTTGGGATGTGAAATCGGTTTGATTTCATATCTTAAAACTTTTAAACTTAAAATTACTTTCAAAATCAAATGTTATCTTTTAAACTATATATATATTTAAATTAAATTTAAAATATGAAAATTTGTCGACAATTTCTGTAGGCGACCCCCTTTTTCAAAACACATAACCTAAAAATATGCCGACAACAGCCTGGAAGATGTGAGGGTTTATGTCGTACCAAACAACTACCTCGGAGTCCTAAGACCGGTTAGGGCTTAATTTGCATAACACAATTATGCAAATGCCTAACAAAGAGTTGAGGATTTATGTTGCACTAGGCAAACTACCTCGAAATCTTATGGCTTGGTTATTTAAAACTAGGAAAGATTTTGCTGAAGTAGATTCAAGTTTTGCCGATGACGATGGCTGTGCTGCCCACCATGCTCCAAGCTCCTTGTTGTTGCAGAGGTTTAGTTTTAGAAAATGATAATCAGGAGATGAGAAAAGTCTTTTGGTTTAAATAAAATCTTAAAATCCAAGTGTCTTTAGTGTCTTAATTAAAATAAATCTTAATGTTATTTAAACAGAACCGATTAAGATCCGACGATTCTGTCATCCCGGCACCCTTAGTTTAATTGAATTCACTTAGTCCAGATGAATTTGCTAAACTCAACTGAATGAGTTCCACACTTTCATTTAGACAATGGGAAATCCCATTAGTAACACGTGGGTTACATCATCCGAGGTATTCCCGATCATTCAAGGAGACATTTTAATTTAGTTGTAATTATAGTTTTGTTGTTCTGTTTGTGATTAAATTTTGAGTTGTTTTATTTTTGGAATGTTGTGGCGGTGAATTTTATCTTGCAATAACTTTTAATTTAGTTTTGGTTTTCATTTTATGGCTATCCTAGAAGATTTCAATTTTCATGCAACAATCTTGTTTAACATGCAAGAAAAAGTAAAGTACAGTGTATGTAAGTAAATTATAATAAAGTAAATTGTAATAAAATAAAAGCGTACCTGGAGGGTCTTCCCGTCATCCCAAGCTGCACTTAAAACACATGTTAGAGTATTTAAACATATTTTTTCAAGAAATACCTAGGTAAAGCTAAGGGAAAGGGTTTTGGTTGTTTACCAGAATCCTAATCCTATTGCTAGTCATTTCCTATGACGTCTAGGTTGTTGGTTTGGTTTAAGGATGATTTTCTTCATCAAAGAATAATTAAATTCAATTGTTCTTCTAAAACATCTCGTCATATCGAGGAAGTGTTTAAGACGAATCTTAAACATCTTTTCAATACTTCTGGGATTATTTTGAGTTCAAATGAATTTTATTGTATTGGTGAATTAATCATCAAATGATTTTAATTTTATTTTGTTTCTCGCTCAGTGAACTTAGGACATTTGAATATCTGATTAATGAAGTGACATCTCACTTAATACTCTATTTAAGAGTTATAATAATTAAAGCATTTAAGGGCAAGTTGGTTTATTGAGAATTTTAATTGTTCTTAATTTAAAGTTTGAGTTAATGATTTAAAGTGATTTAATTTAATTATGAGGTTTTAATTAATAATTTTAAGTTTGAAATAGTGTTCAAATTATTTTTGATTTAATTTAAATCTTTACACTTTCAATTATCTTAGTATTTCAGATTGATGTTAATGTTTTAAATTTACTTAGATAGAAAGAGGTGTTAAAATTACTCATATGTTTTGATTTGACTCTTAATGATTTCATTTAGGTTTGTTGTTAAGTGATTTTAATTTAATTTAATGTAATTTAATTTGATTTTATTTTAATTTAATTTAATTTAATTTAATTTAATTTAATTTTAATTTAATTTTAATTTTAATTTTAATCTAATTTTAATTTAATTTAATTTAATTTAATTTAATTTTAATTTAATTTAATTTTAGTTTTAATTTAATTTTAATTTAATTTAATTTTAGTTTCAATATTTTAAATTAAATTTAATTTAATTGTTAAGGTGTTAATTTAATTTAATTTAAACTTTGACTTGACTTAATTTTATTTAATTTAATTTAGCTCCAAAATTTTAAATTTGATTTTACTATTGGACCATTTAACATTTTAAGCTTTAATTCATTTAAGGGTTATCCTCCTTTAATTTTTAATTTATTTATTTTGGATTATTATTTTAATTTTTAATTAAGAACTAAATATTATTGAAATGAGTTATTTAGGGATTTTTAAATTAAAGAATAAATATCCTCTTAAAAATATCCCTATCTTAATAATCCAAATTTTAAATATATTCCTTCCAAAATTTAAATTATCTAATTAATTAGAGTTTCATATTGATATTTTCAAAGTGTTTAATGGGTTTCTACCCTTTTAATTCTCTAAGTTTTAATCACCCAAGAGAAACTTAAAATCAAATATTTTACCCTCTATTTTGATTAAACCTAAAGTTTTAATTAAGGGTTAAAATTTTTAATTACCTTTTTGCCCTTTTAGGCTTATTTATTTCATAACTAACTAAATTGAGATCAAATGAATTTGAAATTTTTATGTCACTTCATTCATATATCAATTAAGATATTAGAGGAGAAAATGTGATTTTTCTGAATTTAATTTATTTATATAATTATTTTTAGTAGAAAATAGGGGTTTTCAAAGAAAATTCAACAACTTGACCAAGGTAAACTTTCTGTCCTTAAGAAAATTATTGGATTTTTTTAATGACTAGAGAACCATTTGGACCAATTTTCGTGAGTCTTTGAATTATATTTCATTTATTATAATTATTTTGAGTTTTAGAGTATTAATTAATTTTAAAATAAAATAAAAATTGAAAAATAGATTTTATATTTTTGTTAACTTTACCTGACTTCAAGGAGTCCATAGAAACAAATTTTATAATTTTATAATATTTCTTTGATTTATTAGAATTATTTTAGTGAAAAAGGTTGAAAATTCATTTTTTAATATTAAAATTTACATTAAGCCTTTAAAATTCAATATCTTATCCTAGGGACTTAGGAAAAATATTTGGTTTATTCCTAAGTGATTAGGAGTCAAAATGTGACATTTTTATGATTTTTAATATTTTTGTGATTTTTATTATTTTTTAATTATTAAAATATTATAATATTGTGAAAAATCAACTTTTTTAGAAAATTCCAATTTTAATTTTTCTGAACTCCCCTGATATCAGAGAAGCTCCAAAACCATTTTTGTGAATTTTTGAAAAGTATGTTTGGCGTTATGAATTTTTAAAGTTTCATTTTGCTTATGAGGTTTAATCAATCCATTTGGTGGGGTTAATCAAGTCCAATTGATTTCAAAATTTTATGTAAGATTCCTCTGACACTAAAGAGCAATGGAGAATTGTTTTCAAGTCAATTCGGTGTGTGGTTAACCCTAATTAATTCAAATTCAATTTTGGGAGTTTAGGCCAATTAGGTTTATTATGAATGAATTAACTCAAAATATATTATCCATAGGGTCCCCTAGTCCTAAGAAACACCACCAAATTTTCCTAGAATTTATTTTACAACATGCTAATTATTGGAATTAAAATACCTAAATAAATTATTAAAAATAAAATACTTATCCAATTAACTTTTCACAGAGATGGCCTCTGACCTTAAAAAATTCAAGGAATGTTCCCACGATCAGAGGCTTCAAAAGCCCTATGGTCTCATGTCATAGTTAATTGTCTATGCAAATGAAGAATCAAAACATTAGAAACAGTAAATAAATTATTAAAAATAAAATACTTATCCAATTAACTTGATTTCTTTTCCACATTGTTCTCCTCTGTTCACTGAGCAAGAGGGTATTTTTATTTTATTTTTGTGATTTTTCTATGCAAAGATATAAATTTTTGAAGTTCTGGTATTTAAATAAATTCAAAAAATCCTAATTTTCTACTTATCCGACTTGACGCCGCGTCATCCTCGTCCAGATCGAAAGCCCACGCATTGCTCTGTGATTCAGCATCGCCATCAGACTCAGCTATCCAGGGGCCCGCAGTTCATGTAACATTCCCTGGTCCGGTGCAATCTGAACTGTCCGCTCGATACACGCGCGTTCCAACGACTCCTGGTCATCGTCTACGACTGGTGTGCGCCCGTGACCGTCCACACTCAAACCATAATATCTCTCTCGATTCTCAATGGATTTTCGAGTTCTTATATTCTATGGATTCATCTTGAAGATATGAACACATCCATATGGTTAAGGTGCATTGAAATGAACTTAAACTAAATGGAGAATCTCTAGGAGCTCGGGAGGAAGAGTGAGTTCATACCTTTGCTCAGAGAAGTGAAGCATTGATTAGAGGGTTGTGTCACTTTCGATTGAGTCCAAGCAAACTTCAGATGAAGTCTCTTTCTCTGGGGAAATGCCTAGGTACAAAAGTCACCAAGACCGTTCACAAAGCTTGGAGGTTGGAAGCAATGGCTGGCCTGATGAGGGGGCTTTTGCTGGGGAACTTCTCCTCTTGGTCTGGTAAAGGTGTAGGGCCAATCAATTTGAAGATTGGCTCACTGTGGTGAAGTGTCCTTATTTTTTGGTGGATTTTCAACTCAGAAATTGAGCTCTGTTAATGGGGTTTAGGGCAAATGAACACGGGGGATCAACTGCTTTGGGTTTGGAGAAGGTCCTGGAGTAATTTTGGCAGAGTTTCCTTAAGGTCTGGTTCATCACCTTGTTTGGCCGAGAGGTGAGTGTGTTTAAATAGAGGTGGCTGGAGGGCCTCCCAGGGAGTTTCATGGCTTGGATCAACTGCCTTGGCCAAGGGAAGAACATCCACAGTGGCCATTGGGCATGGGACAACTCAGCAAGTGAAATTTGAAATTTTAGCTCACATGGAGCTCTCAGCCATGGTGTTTTCCGGTGGCCTGGTGGCTAGCCGTTCAGGGTCAGGTCACTGTTGTCATCAGGGAGGTCAGTGCTTCAGGTTTGTGAGTTCAATTGGCAAATGCCAAGTGTAAAGGAGTTGAATCAAAGTGGAAGGGGGAAGGGCTCATTTTGGGCTTGGTTTAGTCAAATGCATGGATTTGGGTGTGGTGCACCCACCAAGGTCTGATTTTGGGCTGAAAGGAATCATTTGGGTCAGCCAAGAGAAGTTGTTGTGGTCTTTATCCATGGTGAGGTGGCTAAGCTTGGTTTAGAGTGTGACATGAATAAGGTTAAAAAGGTTTAATGAAGGATTAAGAAAGATCCCCCTCTTCTTACCATTAATGGTTTGGTGAGGTGGAAAGTGGCTTCCAAGGCTTGCATGTGGCTCATGCATGGCTCCATGGCTCCATTTGGCTTAGGAATGGCTTGGCTTACTTTCATGGAAATGGATTTTAAGGGTTTTTGGTATTTAGGGATAATTTGTCACATGGCTTAGTTTATAAAAATTCAATGATGAATTTGAAACATAGGGAATGATTTAATTAAATGGATGATGAGATGAAAGTGTCATGTAGGATTTGGATTGATTTTGGGCTTTTTTGAAATCATTTTGGATGGGCTTTTAAAGTGGTTTAAGGAAGTGGGCTTTTGGATTTAAAGTAAATTTAGGATGAAAATTTTGTAAAAGATTGTGCCAAATAAATGTTGTAATCAGTTTAGACATGTGTCATGAGTGATTTGAAACAAGTTTAAAGTGATTTTGAATTGAATTGGGTTTAATTTGGGCTTTTTAGTTAAAGGGGCTAAAGTGGGTCAAATTAGACTAAATTGGGTTAAAGTTGGGCTAATGTTGGATTTGATGTAAAATTAATGTTGGGAAATGTTTATGGGGTGTAACAAAGAATTTTCAATTTTGGTTGGGCTTTAATTTTGGGATTTGGGCCTATTTGGGTTAGGTTTGGGCTTGGGTCAATTTAAGGGATTTTAGTTTTGTCTTAGGTTTGGGTGGAGTTTAGGTTCAAATTTTGGGCAAATCAAGTTGGTGTTTTGTTTATGGGGATATTAGGAAGGTTTAGGAAAAGATTTAGGGTTAATTGAAGTTGAATTGGGTTGGTTTGGGCTAGGTTTAGGTCATGGGCCAAAATTGGGCCTTAGGCTTCAAATTGAAATTTGGCCCAAATATCAATCAAATTGGGCTTGGATTTGGTCTAAATTGACATTGGGGATATTGAATTGAAGTTTAGAATTGGACCAAAATTGAGGTCAATTGGGGTGGTTTGGTTTGACATTGGTTTCACTTGGGTTAAAAAAATGGGTGTCAAATTGGGGGGCTTTGACAAAAGTGATGTAAATTGGCAAAATTGGCCCATTGTCTAGTTGAACAAAATAAAATTATGAATATTTGAGATTTTCTGGAATTTTCTGGGAATTTTTAGAATTTTTGGATTTTTTTGGGTAAAAGGGTATTTTGGTAATTTTTGGGGGGTTTAGGGGTATTTTTGGAAATTTTGGTATTTTGGCCAAAGATGGTCAATTTGAGTGGTGGGAAGTGTTTAGGATTAATTTTGAGGGATCTTGGGTAATTTAGGTCATTTTGCAAATTTTGGGTCATTTCAAGGGTATTTGGTAGGTTTGGTGGGTCTGGGGCCCCGGGGGTCAATATCTGAAATTTTGAAAAAAAAGGAAGATTGATCAAGTGTGAGTGAAATGGAATCACATTGGTTGGGCCTTGAAGCCATGAAGCCTTATTAAGCCCATATGAGCCATGAGAGGACTCATTTGAGGCATTCATTATGTTGTTCCTAACCCTCTTAGCCAGGGGCTTAGGGGTTAAGGACCATCCATATGAATTACCCACATGAGTCAGGAAGTCAGGTTGTGTGAGAGTGTGTTTTTAGGACTTGGAATGTGTGTGAGAGTGTAGTGTATGTGCAAGTCAACCCTCACCAAACCAGAGCCATCCGTAGCTATTCCTAAGGCCAAAAGTCCTATAGGGAACTCATCCTTTAAACCTCCACATTTGATTTCAACCCTCTAGGTGATTAGGGGTCTACAATCAAGCTTGTGGGGTTTGCAGGGAGTTAAGAAGTAGTTTGAACTTCTAAATGGTGGATTCCATTTCTAGTCCTCTATGTTTAGTCAAAGGAAAAACCTAAGGTTAGATCCTAAGTACTAAAGAGGGAAGCAAAAGACCTCACCAAAATTGAGTTTAACAGATGGGTGGCGAAAAAATGTGGGATTACACTTAGGAGGTTTCAGGGAAGCTATGGGAGTAATTTGACAGTGTTTCCTTCAAAAAATTTCAGCAAAACCCATTGGCCCGTGAGAGATGACATTTATAGCCATGGCCATTCGGCTGAGCTCAGGGGGCCAATGTGGGTGCATTTGGCCGCCTAAGTGGAAGACAAATCAGCTCTAATGAGCAGTCAGAGCTGGACAGCACAGTGGGTGAGTTTTTAATGAAACTGGCTCGGAGTGGCTCTCTGTTTGTGCTCCTCTAGTGACAAGGCCAGCCGGCCAAAAATAAATACGACTTTTGCTATATGATTTTACTCATTTTTTATGATATTACACTTTAAAAGGAAGATATTTTGTATGTTTTTTGGTTTTAGGTAAAAGAAATGGACTTTTGGAGAAAAAAATAAAAATAGTGCAATTTGGAGTAAAAACTAGCAAGAAAGCAAATTTTGGCTTGATACATTTCGATAAGTCTTTCTATGTTTAAACTCTTTCAAATTTCTTGCATCTATTTGATTTAGATTACACTTTAAAAAAGTGTTGTTTTTATGCTTATTTTGTAGGGCTATCTGTTAGGAATGCAACGCAACTGAAACGGGGCGAATCAGAGCTAAAACAGAGCCAAAAGGAGCAAAATGGTGGAGCTGCATAGAATGGGGGCTGGGGGCCCCCATACTGGTGCCGGTGGCGCCATAAACCTGAGAGCACAGAAAATAGGGATCCAGCAGTGCCCTATTCAGTGCCGGTAGTGCCCAAAACAGGCTGGATGCGAAATTGAGCGGTTATTGGCCATATACATCGAATCTGGACGTTTTTTGGAGGGTTTCTTCATGCACCTCTTGAGAAATTCGTCCCTACACTATTTTAAACCAAATTGGAAGCAAAAAATAGAGGAGATGAAAGAAAAAATGTGGAGAATGCTTAGAGATCTTAGAATAGGAGTAGAAATTTAGATTTCTACATTTTTGGAGAGATTAGAGAGGGGATTTTGAGAGAATTTGTAAGAAAATGTTCTAGCATTGCATGGATCGGTGGGAGACTTTGTGGGAGAGATTTTCATCTTTCCTTCAAGGGGAAAAAGCTAATTATTGTGTTCTTCATTATCTTATGATTTTTTAAACACCTATTTTGTGGATTTGCTTTGAAATGAATTTTTTCGTTGTGTTTTCTTCGTGCTTTGTGATGTTTTTCTCTTACTCTTTCTTCTTGTTTGGAAATAGTGGCATAAGATGTTTTTGCCATTGTTTTCACTCTACTTTTCTTTTGCAATGAGTAGGACTCATGTTTAGGATATTATGATGCTTGCTAAAAGATTTTTTAATTATAAATGTGATGATTTTTACTAGCACTTCATTTACATTAGAAAAAGGGCACGTTGTATTATTAAAATTCGTTGTAATTGCATTGTCTCAAAAGGGTAGTGTAATTCTCAACAAAGTGGAACCACATTCAATGTCCACGAATGAATTGCGTAGTTCATGGGGATTGAGTAAAAATAAATAGGGAAATATGGTTTCATGGGCGTCGAATTGGAGGTTTTAGGGTGACAGGCTGAGATCCCCATTTTGGCCCTAAAGTTTGGTAATTACAGCTAGGGTTAGCCTTTAGGTGAAGGGCAGTGGGAGCTCTGAAGTGAGAGCCAGTATCCCCCCAACCTAACCTTGGATTTAGGGACTAAGTTTAGGATTTTCTAATATTCTTTATAGCACTCTGAAGAGGGGGTACTCTTTTGAGGGTAAAGAATAGGATTGCTCATATTTGGCACATACTATATTTAATGCATCTCATTCTTAAACTTTATCTAATTCACTTCATAAGAATATTAGATTTTATTGTCTCAAAATTCACCAAACCAATTTATCCAGAAAGGGTTATCTTTAGAAGTAATATTTGCATTTAGGAGTAGTTATTATTTTTACATATAATCGTCTGTATTAGTTTTTTGAAAAATCACTTATATCACCATTCTAAACTAAGGCTGTTAGTAGTATACTAGAATTTGATTAAGGACCACTTACCTCGCTTCCCTATGGGATCGATAAACAGGACTCCATTAGAGCCCTGTATTACTTGATACAATATGTATACTTGCATTTGAAATTGTGACTTTACAAAATCATTTTAAATATATAAATCTGAGGTCATAAAATCTTACATATAAAAAAGTCACATCAAGTTTTTGACACCATTGTCGGGGAAGCTTCGGTAAGAATTTTAGGAGAATTTTAGTTTTAATTAGGCTTAGAATTGGAAAACTATAGTGTCTTAAAATCGTGTTTGTGTGAAAAGTGTTTTTTTTTAATGAAAAAATGTTGTGAAAAAAAACTGTTTGTGTGAAAAATAAGGTGTTTGAGAAAATGGTTTGTTGCGTTGAATATATTTTTCGTTTTATTTGTTTTATTGTTAATTTATTATTTGTTGTGTTATATATGCAAAACAAAGGATCTATAGGACTTGTGTCTTATGATCCCGAGTTAGAAAAATGGGAAAAAAAAAATAGAAAGGACTTGAAAAACTAGAAATGGAAATGGAAAACATTCAAAATAAAAACTTGAAAAATCATCATAAATCATTAAGGGATTATGTAAATCCTATGATAGATGAAATTAACTGAAGTATACAAAACCATGTTGTAGAAGCTGACTCATTTGAACTAAGTCCAGTGATTATCCAACTGGTGCTGAACAATTAGTTTGGGGGAACTCCTTTGGAGGACCCCTATTTACACTTATCTAGTTTTCTAGAACTTTGTGCTAGATTTTATTATAATGGCATGTCAGACGATGTTATTAGGTAAGGCTTTTTCCTTTCTCACTAAGGGCTAAGGCTAAAATGTGGTTATACTCATTTGCACCTGGTTCTATTAAAAATTGGGAGGAGTTAACTCAGAAATTCCTAGCTAAGTATTTTCCACCTTCAAGGACTACTCAACTTAGAAATGATATTATCTCATTTTGTTAGTATGAAGGGGAATCAATATACGAAGCCTGGGAAAATTTAAAGAACTCTTAAGAAAGTGTCCACATCATGCTCTGCCAGATTGGTTAATTATTCAAACTTTTTATAATGGGTTAGTAGGATCCCTTAGGTCCATTATTGATGCTGCTGCTGGTGGTTCATTAATGTCAAAAACATTTGATAAAGCATATGCATTAATTAAAGAAATGACTACAAGTGAATTTCAATGACCCTCTGCAAGGGTAAATCATAAAAAACATAGCTAGTTTTCATGATACAGATGCGATTGCAATTCTTGCATCTCAGGTTGCTGCAATATCAAGGAAGTTGGACCAATTTGGAATGAACCAACCTCAATTTACTCCTGCAAGTGAGGAAAGTTCATTAGGTCATATGATTGATTCCAACTTATTATATGAGACTTTAAAAACCATAAAAAACCCATATTCTAACTTTTACAACCCATGTCAGAAGAACCATCCTAATTTTATTGGAATCATACTACTGAGGGTGGAAACCCACAATGGGAAAATAATCATGCAAATCCTAACGGAAGTTGGAATATGCATGGTAACATAAGATATAGGCCTTCACATCCACTGGACTCTAATATTGATCAACAATTTGAGGATAAGAAGATGTCTATAGAAAAAGTGGTATTGCAAATGGGAAACCAGTTCCAATGTCAAAATGCTGCAATTAGAAACTTAGAGAATCAAGTGAGAGAAATTATTAATTCACTTAACAATAAACTCCATGGAACACTTCCTAGCAACACCGAGATCAAACCTAAAGAGAACGATAATGAACAACTATTCCTTATTACTGGATAAACTATGATAGATGTGCAAAAAGGAGAGTTGATTATGAATATTAATGACCAGGAAGTCACTTTTGATGTGTTGAAGACTATGAAATTTCCAGCTGAGAGAAAAGATGATGAATGTTTTTGGATGGATGAAATTGATTATCTAAGTAAAGACCATTTCCAAGAAAATTTTGAGAGTATGATAACAGATGAGGTCAAAATGGATTTTCATGATGAGTTGAAAATGTTATTGAAAGAAGACTGTATGTATGTTCAAGAGAGGTGTGAAATGATGGAATCTACAAAAAATAGTGAACTTGTAATTCAATTTATTGAAAAATCTCATGAACATAAGATGGATTTACCCCATACAATTTTAAAGCATGCCTATTTAGGGAATTCATCTACACCACCAGTCTTTATATCTTCTTATTTAACTCAATTACAAGAAAAACCTGAATTGAATGATGAACAAGATAAAGTTATTAAACTAGGACTTGGAAGAGAATTTGAGAATAAACTTCAAAAGAACTTTGAGTTAAAAGAGGAGGATAAGGAGATTGAAAGACCAATGGAAGAAATTCCAAAGGAATTAGAAAGATTTATAGAAAGACCACGTCAACTCTTTACTCAGTACCAAAGGGAATAATTGGAAGATAACTTGAATGATAAGAGTAACACAGAAGAATTTGATCCATAATCTGAATTATCTAGAGAGAACCTGATCCAAAATTTAGGAGATCTTTAATTATCATATACAGATCCATTTCTTATCAATTTTAAGGATGATATTAATATTTGGATTGAGAAAATCAACAGAAGAATATTGGATCTAGATAGAAATATGAGGATAAATGATATAAATCAATCTGAAAAAGAAGAACTGAATGAAAAATTACAATTTGAGGATTTTGTAGGAATTCCTGGATCTGAAAAGGATTTGGTGATTGATCAAGGATTACCTATTTGAAATTTTAATCCAGGAGGAATCATTTGTAGGGCCGCAACGTTAAAACCAAGCGCTTTATGGGAGGCAACCCATAGTTATTAATGTGCTTTGATTTAGTGTGCTTAAGAGTCATGATTGTTAGTGTTGTATGGTGTTTCTTTAGAGTGGATTGACTTGATCTTTATATTTCATTTGGATTGATAAGTTTGATTGTTGATTGGTAGATGTTTGGATTGTTAGTAGTTTAATTTGATCTTTGTGTGTCATGAGGGAGGTGATTCCCTAACTTCTTATTACAGTTAGACTTGTATGTTCTCTTGTAGTAATCGAATTGATGAGTCCACTATAACTCGGGTCTTACTCGGACTTGCGTTTTACAAGAGATATCATGAATTTGAATAATGACAGCTTCATCACAATTTTGTTACATCCTTTTTCTGACTTTGTTTTCATTTGATAGGAGTCATGAACCTATTTGATAAATAACTTATGGATGATCTTACACTATGATTTGTAACTGTTAAAGGTGTTAAGGGATTAGATGATGCCTGAGATTGGAGTCCGGAAACCAATTATCATGGATAATCTTATATTTGGGATTATAATATATAAAATCATTTGAAAGTACCTAATTTACTAGTGTAGTGATTCTGTTAGAAATTAGAGGTAAGTTAGTGCGATTTGAAGAGTTAAAGGATGAATTAACCTCATGTATCTTGTGGGTGCTTATGTTTGTGTTACAATTTTATATAATAATTAATGAACATTTTTATATTCCCTTGCTGATACCTGCTATGCTAGTTAAACTCTTTTTTTTTTAATTTCATTATGCTGCATATTGTTCTGTCCTAATGAATACTTGTAAATGGTTTTGATAGACATTTATGGTAGATATAATTTCTAAATTATTTATCTTCATACTTATATTTTCTATACTTAATGCTATAAAAGTTAAAATTAAGTTTGGGGGTATGAAGAAAAAATAAAATTTTAATGTGAAAAATACTTCCTTTTAGAGTAATTTTATTGCAAGATTGTTTTAGGCTAGATTTACTTTCTCCTACAGTCATTCTATCCTGATTATGCATGTATATGAATTTTATAGGATGTTGTAGTAGTAAGTAGATTCAACCATTACTTTTTCTTCATGCAACATTTTATGAAATTAATTGCAAAATATTTTAAAATTAAGTTTAGGGGGGAAGAAAAGATTTTAAAATGTAACTTTACTTATCGTGAGAATCCTATATTTAATTTGATATCACTTTTAAAATTACTTGTGGTATGTGGTGTTACCTTTAGGTTACTATAATTTCAATTTTAGGAATGTTAGAAAAATAAACTAATTGAAATCCTTAGTGAAGAAACTGTTATAGAGTTAAGATATTGTATAGAAAACATTGGGAAAATGATTTTGTTATTTATGGTAGAACGGAGTTGAATATTTGAAAAACTAAAATTCTTAGATTTATACTTAATGAGAATTGAGCCTTTATTGAAAACCTTTTTCGAACTAATACTTACACTTATAAAAAGTGAGGGAAAGTTTTGAGTTTTGGATTTTATAGAGAGGATAGTGAAATTCAAAATTATTAAAGGCCTATACATATATAGTAATCCTCACATAAAAAAAGGTGAAAAAAAGCGATTAAAAATGATCCCAAAAGAAAAGAGAGAGAGAGAGAAAATAAGTGAGGAGAAGCTTGAGGAGAAGCCTAATAAAAAATGGTTTCACTTGAATCTTTTTTAAATGAAAAGACTTAAAATAATCCTAAACTTTTTATTATTTCAAAAGGTATTGATTAAATTATTATATATAAGGTGCTTAAATTCCATTTTTATACTTTCTATGAATGTTTAATTTGACAATTTTCAATAACTTTTCAAGTAAATAAAAAAATCAGGATTCCTAAGTTGAATATGGATATTCTTCAACTCTAGTCCTAGGTTGAGTCGTTAGAATTTCTCCTATGTTATAGTATAACATTTCTGAGATGAAATTATAGAAAACTTTATTGAAACCCCACCCACAACCACAAGTCAATATATTTAGTTTTTAAAGTTATAGTGTTACTTGAGGACAAGTAACAGTTAAGTTTGTGGGATTTTGATGCACCAAAAATATATACGGTTTTTGCTATATGATTTTACTCATTTTTGGTGATATTACACATTAAAATGAAGTTATTTTGTATGCTTTTTGGTTTTAGGTATAAGAAATGGACTTTTGGAGAAAAAGATACAAAAATGGTGCAATTTGGAGCAAAAACGAGCAAGAAAGCAAATTTTGGCTTGACACATTTCGGTAACTCTTCCTATGTTTAAACTCTTTTACACTTCTTGTATATTTTTGAATGAGATTACACTTTAAAGAAAGGTTGTTGTTATACTTATTTTGTAAGGCTATCTGTTAGGAACGTAACGCAACTGAAATGGGGCGAATCAGAGCTCATAACGGAGGCAAAAGGAGCAAAATGGTGGAGCTGCGCAGAATGGGCGCCAAAAGCACCCAAACCGGTGCCGGCGACGCCAAAAACTTGAGAGCAAAAAAATTAGGGTGTTGGCAGCGCCCAATTCAGTGCTGGTGGCACCCAAGAAGGTCTGGATGCGAAATTGAGCGGTTATTGGCCATATACATCGATTCTGGATGCTTTTTTGGAGGGTTTCTTTAAGCAACTCTTGGGAAATTCGTCCCTACACTATTTTAAACCTAATTTAAAGCAAAAAAATAGTGGAGACAATAAGAAAAATGTGGAGAATGCTTAGTGATCATAGAATATGAGTAGAAATGTTGATTTCTGCCTTTTTTAAGAGATTGGTGAGGGGAATTTGAGAGAATTTGTAAGAAAATGTTCTAGCATTGCATGGGTCGGCGGGAGACTTTGTGGGAGAGATTTTCAACTTTCTTTCAAGGAGAAAAAACTAAGTATTGTGTTCTTCATTATCTTATAATTTTGTAAACACTTTTTTTGTGGATTTTCTTTGAAAAGAAGTTTTTCGTTGTGTTTTCTCCATGCTTTGTGATGTTTTTCTCTTACTCTTTCTTCTTGTTTGGAAAAATTGGTATAAGAAGTTTATGTCATTTTTTTCACTCTACTTTTCTTTTCCAATTACTAGGACTCATGTTTAGGATATTGGGATGCTTGTTAAAAGATGTTTTAATTATAAATGTGATGGTTTTTACTTACACTTCATTTACATTACAAAAAGGGCCCGTTGTAACAGCATTGTGTCAGAAGGGTAGTGTAATTCTCAACAAAGTGGACCCTCATTCAATGTTCGTGAATTAATTTCATAGTTCATGGGGATTGAGTGCAAATAAATAAGGAAATATGGTTTCATGGGCGTCAAATTGGAGGTTTTAGGGTGACAGGCTGAGATCCCCAATTTGGTCCTAAAGTTTGGTAACTAAAGCTAGGGTTAGCCTTCAGGTGAAGGGTAGTGGGAGCTCTGAAGTGAGAGCCAGTATCCTCCCAGCCTAACCTTGGATTTAGGGACTAAGCTTATGATTTGCCAATGTTCTTTATAGCACTCTGAAGAGGGGGTACTCTTTTGAGGGTAAACAATAGGATTGCTCCTATTTGGTACATACAATTTTTAATGAATCTCATTCCTAAACTTTATCCAATTCATTACATAGAATAGTAGATTTTATTATCTCAAAATTCACCAAACCAATTTATCCAGAAAGGGTAATCATTAGAAGTAATATTTGCATTTAGGAGTAGTTATTATTCTTACATATAATTGTCTGCATTTAGGATTAGTTGTTATAAAAACCACTTATATCACCATTCCAAACAAAGGGTGTTATTAGTAGACAAGAATTTGACTAAGGACCACTTACCTCGCTTCTCTTTGAGATCGGTAAACGGGACTCCATTAGAGCCCAATCTTACTTGATACGATACGTATACTTGCGTTTGAAATTGTGACTTTACAAAATTATTATAAATATATAAATCTGAGGTCATAAATTCTTACATATAAAAAAGTCGCATCAGTGGGCAGGCCATCGTGGTAGTGAACTTAAGTGGCTAAGTGTTAATTGCAAATGCCCGTTTGGTTTATACATTTAAAGAAATGGATCCCTTAATTTAGGGGACCCTTGGTGCATGGATCCACTATGGTGAGCTTGGTGGATCTAACCTTGTCCCTAGGGTCTCAAGGCTGGCTATGGTGGGTTTGGCTTGGTCACCTTTAGCTAGGTTTGGTTAATTTGGCTCACGGGTTCAATTTTAGGCAATGTTGGTTCAAGTTGGGCTAGGTTGGGTTCATGCTTGGGTTAGGTCTAAAGGATTGTTCAATATGGCGTATATGATTTTTATAAAGAATTTAGAAGAGGATTGGGGTGGTTTTGAATAGGTTTGGGATCAATTTGGCTTGATTTAGGTATTTGGTCAATTTTAGGCATGTTAGGTTAGGTTGGGTTTAGGTTACGCTAGTTTTAGCTCCAAGGCTAATTGAGGTTCCAAATTGTTGGTATTAATTGAGTGGAAATTTTGGGATTGCGACATTCAATTTTGTGGATTTTGGACATGTGACACATTTGGGGCAAATTCTGGAATTTTGGATTTGGTTTGACATAGGTGAGGTTTCGGCTTAAATTGGGGGCAATTGATGGTTCAATTTGGTTTAGGGGAATGTCATGGTTGGTTTTGGATATTATTTTTGGGAATTTATTGGCTCATGGTGTTTGATTTGGGGGAATTAGGCCATAAGTTGAAAATGGGGCCCCTTTTATTTTTGGTTGAAATTGAGCTCAAAATTGGGTCAAATTGGGCTTGAATTTGGTTTCAATTGGCATTGGGGATGTTGAGTTAAACTTTGGAATTGGAATTAAAGATGATTGAAGTCATTTTAGTGGACATTTAAGGTGATTTGGGCATTTTGGGCCTTAAAGGGCAATTAGGGCCTTTTGATTAATTTGGGCGAATTTGGTTAAATTGGATATAGCAAAGTGGTTTAAATTGAAATTAGGACTATTTGGAGGGTTTTGGGAATTTTTACGAATTTTTTAAATTTTTGAAAATTTTTGCTAAGAGAGCATTTTGGTAATTTGGAGGGGTTTTTTTGGTTATTTTTGGTATTTTGATAAATTTGAGGTGCTTTGGGTATTTTGAGTAGTGAGGAATGTTTAGGGATGTTTTTTGAATGATTTTGGTAATTTTGGTTGATTTTGGGAATTTTGGACAAAATTGGGATTTTAGGGGTAACTTGGTAATTTGGTAGAGTTTTTATGGATAAGGGGTCAAAGTTGAAATTTTTTGTCAAAATTGGGATTCAATGAGATTGATAACCCATTTGATCCATGTACCAAGGGAATTCCCCGTTTGGATCCTCCATGTACTGGTATTAACCAAACTCTACCCTAAGGCTAAGAGCCTGGGGAAACCATCCACATGAGTTTCTAAAGAAGTAGGGGATCAAGTGTGGAGAAGTTTGGTTTAGGGTAGTGTGTGAGAGTGCAATGTGTGAGTATGTGTGTGAGCCTCCCAAAGGCCACCCAGGGTATGTCCTAAGGCTTAACTATTCTATAAGGAACTCCACTTGGGCTTCCTAATGCTTGATCTCACCCTTCTAAGCACTTAGTGGTTAGAATTTAAGCATTTCAAAACTTCAAGTGAAGAAAAGAAGTTTTTTTATTTAATATATGGGGTGAGGGTTCCATTCCTAGTCCTCTAAGATAGTCACCAGGAAAGTCCTATGGAAAGAACCTAGGCTATTCTAAAGAAAGACTGGACCTCAACATAAAGTGAGGTCAAAAAATGGACCCCCAACATGTGTGGTCTGCTAGGCAAGCACACTGCATGTATTGGTGTTGACTGACATGATCAACAAAACTAACAATTCTGTCCGAGTCAAAACTCAAGACAAAACATGGAATTTAGGGTCGAAATTTGGAATTCCTTTCAAACCTGGGAACTCTCGCTGGGCAAGGAAAATTGGAATACCTTTATTAAGGAAAATTGTCATTGAGCGTCTTTCTTAGGATCTGAACAAGCATCTTTTTGAAGGCTTCTACGAAGCCATTCACTCTTGGGTAGTGGATCGTCAAGTACCGCTAACCTATCTCGTGACATCTGACAAAGTTGTCAATTTTCGTGCTTTGAAAGTGAACTATTTATTTGAGATAATTCCTTGCGTCACACCGAAGCGGTAGACCACCTGATTCTTGAAAAACTATAGAACTTGCTGTGTTGTAACTTCCCTTAGCGGAATTGCCTCTGCCTATTTGGAGAAGTAGTCTGTAGCTGCGAGTATAAACCTGTGTCTTCTTGAAGATGGAGGGTCTATCAGTCCCACTATATCCTTGCCTGATATACCTAAAATATATAGTGTTTTTAAATACATTTTTATACTTATTTTTTATGATAGTGCACTTTAATGGAAGATATTTTTGTGTTTTTCTTGCAGGGATGATTAAAATGACTGACTATAATGAAAGGAACAATTAAGGATCAAATTTGGAGCAAAACTTGAATGGTGTGCAAAATTGGCCTTTGGCAATGATGACCTTGACCCGTAACTATGCCTACAATTTATCCTTTAATTTATATTTTAAGGGTAGTATGCAAAAATAAATATATAATTTTAGAAAGTATTTTGTATATCAGAGGTACTACGCAAGTATACGTATCGTATCAGTAATACAGGGCTTTATTGGAGTCCTGGTTATTGATCCCACATGGAAGATTAATTTTAGAAATTAATAGATTTTCAAATTAAAAGTAATTATAATTTTTATTTTTTTTCAAAAATCAGATTTTAAGTTTTATGAAATTTCTACTAGATGTAAGTAAAGAACCAATAAAGTAAAGGTTGATGCAAGTATAAATAAAACAACTTCTCCTTTTCAACTAATCCATGATTTTTCAGATAAACTATCATTCGTGGAGAACTTAAAAATATGGTATTGCGCCAAATAGAAGCAATTCTATTATTTACCTTCACTCAATAATATAAATAACATTGGCTAAACTATAGATTGGTTCAAGATGTGTTATTAGTAGAATGGATTAATCTAGACTTACACTTCTAGATGTCCAAGGGTGACTATGGTCAGCCGTACTAGTGACATGTTCCCTCTCTATAAACCAAATTAATAGAATTTAGTTTGTCACTCTAATAACAAATTAATTCTACGCCCAATAAATAATATTTTCCTATTTATTTGCACTTCACCTTGAATAACCCGCACATGGCCTTTGATTACCCAAGGATTCATTTGATATCTACTAGTTAAGAACTCAGCTCCCGATAGGTCTCAGAATTCTTCAACAAATTTTAACAATTCAAATGGTCAGTTTAAAAAGTAAATTAAGATCAGGTATGAATATCATCACAATAATTTTTAAAATTAAGTTTAAGTTCTCCACCAAAATCAAATTATCTTTACTATCTTTTCATTGTTGAAAGGAAAAAGAAAATTAACTACTTATAACACATTGAATTCACACAACAAAACATATTTATAAAACTTTGAACCAAGTTACAACTACTTATCTGATGTGTTCCTTCAAGTGATCCTTTGACTCCTACTGACTCCAATGAAAACTACAAGACTTCAACATCACCAACTCTTACAAACTCTCACTTACTACTCAAGGAATTTAGTAGTAACACTCAAAGTAACTAAAATAAACTCAATAAATACTTAAGAAAAGTATTTGGTGGCTCTCTAGAACTATTTCCGGGCGCGGGAGAGCTCTATTTTCTGTAGAAGTGTCTCCTATTTATCGAGCTTCAAAAATGACCAGGGATTACTTAAGGCACCTCTTCAAAATTCATCCAAATTCAATGAATCTTCTAGAAAGTAACTGTGGCAACTAGGCTCTGGGATCTCCGTGACCAGATCTTCGTACCCCTTTACTTTGGATCGCACCTCTTCGCGATTAAAACCGTTTTCCTGTGTCCAGATGCATTGTATCACATATCCTATGTATCAGGAGAAACTTCCAGTCTTTTAGAAGGTCTGATAACTGCTTAACACCATCAAAATAACTGCACAAAGTTGTCAAAAATCTTAACTGCTTTAGTATCGAACTGGCGCCTTGGCGCCCGATTCTGGCGCCAGACCTATAATTTTGACAACTTTGCTTTTTAGCTCTATTTTTGCTCATTTTTCATTCTTGAACTCTTTTTTTCATCACCTATATCCAAAAACATAAAATACCTTTCATTAAAGCTTAATATCCTTAAAAATTGAATCATAAATAAAGCATAAAAATAGGTACTTTTTAATTGAATCAAATTCCCCCAAACTTAAATGTTACTTGTTCTCAAGTAACCCTTTTTATTACATAAAATGTATAACATCTGGAATGAAGTTTAAATATTTACGATTCCTTGTAATTTTTGGTTTTATAAATGCTTTAGTAAATCATTAACCACTAATTAAGGTTAATTTTAAGAATTTAAAGAATACTTAACTACCAAATCATAAGACTTTATAATTTTCATTTATTTCAAGAATAATTGTAATTTATCATATTAAGGTCACATATAGTAAGGATGCTTGTACATAAAAATCAAGTTAAAAATATAATTAGTTTTCTTCCTATAAGATAATTCAAGTGAAGCCAATTTTTTATTTGGCATCTCCTCAAGCTTCTCCTCACATTTCTATTTTGCTCTTTTCTTCTTTTTTTCTTTTTCTTTTTTATAAGGATATTTTTCAATCCCCCACCCTTTTTTTCTCAATTTGTGAGGATTACTATATCTACATAGCCTGTTAATGATTTTGAACTTCACTATCCTTAACTTATAATTAAAAACTTATACATTTTCACTTAATAAATATGACATTCTTAATAAATATTTTTCAAAAATTATTTCAATCATTCTTTATCAATTAATAATCTTGATTCCTTACTATTTCAAAAATATAATTCTCTTTACTATAAATAGAAAAAAATTTAATCTTATTATTCTTTAAGTTAAATAATTCTATTCTTAAAATCAATCCAAATTATTAAAATTTTAGTTAAGTTTACTAAATTATTTATAAATTCAAAAATTTAAGTAATCTTAAATAAATTTTTCATTCCTTATGTTATTTTAATATATTTAAAGAAAATATTAGTAATTAAGGACAAATAATATTTAAATTTCAAAGTATTTTCCCTTCCCCAAAACTTCAGTTTTGGTATAAACATGAATCATGAAAATTTCTAAAGCATGAGAGAAAGAATAACATATTTCCACCAGGAGTTTTTTGAAGTATATGAAAAATAATCTAGAAAGGAAAATTTTATTTCTACAAATGTTTTTTATGAATATAAAAGAAATGTTTAAGCATATATAGAAAAATTTTAGTATGCAGGATCAATTTCTACAAAAATTTTTATTTTTTAAATTCTTTTTTGTTATAATTTTAAACAAAAATAACTAAACTAAATAGGTGTATTGATCACTGTACTAAAACAGAAACAAAACATCTCATTACAAAAATAAACTCTAACAATCCAACAATTATCAGTACAACAATAAGTGTCTCAGAATCAATACACTCTAAACATCAAATGTACACTAACATCAACAGTGCATCAAACATAAAAACAAATCATCACATACATCTAAAACTAACACACTAACATTTCTTGCTTAATATATAAAGTCGCGGTCAAGTTTTTTGCGCCGTTGTCGGTGAGGTAGATAAACGGTACTTATTTATCGATATTGTAGTAACTGAAAACCTTTACTTTATAGTGCGATTTTATATGCGTAGTAGTGGATCTGTAGGTTTGATACCTTACGATTCAGAGTTAGAGCGTACTATTAAAAAAAGTAGAAAACAACAAAAATAAACTGAAAATTACTGTGAAATGACAAATAATCAAGAGAATCATAATATTAATGTTGAAATTTGCCCAGACCTTTAAGAGATTATGCTAACCCAACAGCAGATGAAATTCATATAATTATTTAAAATCCTGATGTTGCTGCTAATTCTTTTGAACTTAAACCTGCTATTATCTAAATGGTACAAAATAATCAATTCGGAGGAACACCTAATGAAGACCCAAATTTACATCTCGCTAGTTTTTTAGAACTGTGTGCTACTTTCAAGTTTGACGAAGTGTCGAGTGATGCTGTCAGACTTAGACTTTTTCCTATTTCCTTAAGGGATAAGGCTATAGCGTAGTTAAACTCATTAGTACCTGGATCTATTCGAACTTGGGGAGAACTTTCTCAAAAGTTTCTATCTAAATATTTCCCTCCATTGAAAACTGCTAAATTAAGAAATGATATCACATCTTTTGGTCAGTTTGAAGGAGAGTCAATATATGAAGCTTGGGAGAGGTTTAAAGATCTTCTTAGGAAGTGTCCACATCATGCTTTGCTAGATTGGTTAATAATTCAAACTTTTTATAACAGATTAGTGGGATCATTAAGATCAATTATTGATGCTGCTATTGGTGGATTGTTAATGTCAAAACCTTTTGATGAAGCATATTCATTAATTGAAGAGATGGCTACTAATAATTTTCAATGGCCCTCTGAAAGGGTAAATCCTAAAAGAGTAACTAGTGTTCATGATTCTGATATGATGACTATGATAGTTTCTCAAATAGCAGCGCTTTCTAAGAAAATAGATCAATATGGAATGAATTATTTTCAACCACCCCCAGTGTCAGAGGAAAATTCATTTAGGCAGATAAATGAATCTCAAACACCTTATGAAACTTTGAACGCAATTAATAGACCTTATAACCCTTATTCGAATTATTATAACTCTGTTTAGAAGAATCACCCAAATTTCAATTGGAATAATAATAATGCTAATGTGAACCCACAATGGGGACACAATTCTATAAACTCAGTTTGGAACTCAAACAACCAAGGAAATACTAACTTTAGACAATCTTATCCTCCTGGATTTAATAATAACCCACAGTTTAAGGATAAGAAGTTGTCTACAGATGAAATGATTTTGAATATGGGTTACCAATTATAAGTTCAAGGTGTTGCGATCAAAATTATTGAAAGTCAATTGGGACATATTTTCACTGTGCTTAATAATAGACCTTCAGGAACGCTTCCTAGTAATGTGGAGATCAATCGAAAAGATCAAAACAAGGAGCAACTTAACGCTATTCAATTATGGAGTGGAAAAGAATTAGAAACTAGAACGCAGAAAGAAGTTGAAGAAGAGAAGGAGAAGGTGAATATTAAAAAAGGTTCAAATAAGATTTATCCAGACATGGAATATCCTCTTGAACCAATGAAGATTACTGTTGAGAAACCACCTCCTCTATTTCCTCAAAGATTGAAGTAGAAGAATAGGGATAATAGATTTGGAAAATTTTGGAAATGCATAAGAAGTTAACAATAAATAAACCTTTTGTTGAAGCATTAGAACAAATGCTTGATTATGCAAAATTTATGAAGTATATTCTTAAAAAGAAGAGAAAGTGCATGGATCATGAGACTGTTGCACTTAACAAAGAGTGCAGTGCAATAATTCAGAAAAAGCTTCCTGAAAAACTTAAAGATCCTGGTAGTTTCACTATCCCGTGTGCTATAGGTGAAAAGTTTTTTGGAAGAGCCTTATGTGATCTGGGAGCTAGTATTAATCTTTTACCTTTATCAACTTTCAAAAGATTGGGAACTGGAGAAATTTCTCCTACATCTGTAACTCTTTAATTAGCTGATCATTCTATTACTTATCCTAAGGGAGTGGTAGAATATGTGTTAGTAAAAGTGGATAAATTTATCTTTTCTGTAGAATTTATTGTGCTTGATATGGAGGAAGGTAAAGATATTCCAATTATTTTAGGAAGACCATTCCTAGCTACTGGAAGAGCTGTAATTGATGTTCAAAAAGGGGAATTAACTATGAGAGTTAATGATAAAGAGGTGACCTTTAATATTTTGAAGTCTATGAAGTATCCCTCAGTTGCAAAAGATAATGAATGTTTTAGGATGGAAGTCTGCGAATATTTGAGAAATGATTATTTTAAAGAAATGTTTGAAAAGAATATAGAGTATGAAGATATAATTGAAGATGAAACTGAAAATGAAACATATTCAGATAATGAGAAGAATAAGGAATTGGAGTATATTCAGGAGAAATTTGAAGTGTTAGATACCATGGAAGGTGGAGATAAAAGTCTAATTTCATATATTGTTAAACCTCCTGAACTTGAGATGAAAATTCACTGTAAATATTTAAAGTATATGTTCTTTGGAGAATCATCTACCTTACCAGTTATTGTATCTTCGGAGTTAACTGAATATCAAGAACAAAAATTATTGAAAGTCTTAGAAACATACAAAAGAGCTTTTGGATGGACTTTGGTAGATATCAAAGGAATCAGTCCTTCGATCTGTATGCATAGAATTTTATTAAATGAAGAACATAAACCTAAATTGATCCACAAAGGAGATTAAATCCTATAATGAAAGAAGTGGTTAAGAAGGAGATTTTAAAATGGCTTGATGCTGGAATTATTTATCCTATTTCGGATAGTTCTTGGGTAAGTCCAACTCATTGTGCACCGAAGAAAGGTGGAGTGACTGTGGAAGTGGATGAAAAGAATGAAATTTTACCTACTAGACAGGTTAATGGATGGCGAATTTGTATTGATTATAGAAAACTCAATGCTGCCACCCGAAAAGACCACTTTCCTCTTCCTTTTCTTGATCAAATGTTGGATAGACTTCTTTGGACATAAGTACTATTGCTTTTTGGATGGATATACTGGTTATCATCAAATACCTATTGCTCCTGAGGATCAAGAAAAGACAACATTTACTAGCCCCTATGAAACATTTGCTTTTCGAAGAATGCCTTTTGGATTGTGTAACGCACCCGTAACTTTTCAAAGATATATGATGTCTATTTTTAGTAGTATATTAGATAATGGAATAGAAGTTTTCATGGATGATTTTTTTGTGATAGGAACTTCATTTGATATTTTTTTGGAAAACATGGCAAATGTTTTCGAACTCTGTGAGAAAACAAATTTAGTTCTTAACTGGGAAAAGTGTCAATTTATGGTTGCAGGAGGAATAGTGCTTGGGCATAAAATTTATGAATATGTTATGGAGGTTGATCCTGCTAAAATTCGAGTAATTGAGAGATTACCACCACTCATTACTGTGAAAGAGGTGCGGAGTTTCTTAGGACATGCTTGATTTTACAGGCATTATATTAAAGATTTTTCTCAAAATACTAAAACTTTATGCCAACTTCTAGAAAATGATAGGAAGTTTGATTTTAATAATGAATGTTTGTGTGCTTTTGAATTACTTAAAGAAAAATTAATCACTGCTCCTATAATTGTTTCACCTGATTGGGAGAAACCCTTTGAATTGATGTGTGATGCTAGTGATTATGCTATTGGAGTTGCGTTAGGACAAAGGTATGATAAAACTTTCAATGTTATTTACTATGCTAGTAAATCTCTTAATGATGCTCAAATTTATTATACCACTACTGAAAGAGAGTTATTAGCTATAGTATTTGCTTTCGATAAGTTTAGACCTTATTAAATTGGGACTAAAAGTATAGTGCATATTGATCATTCAGCTATCAAGTATTTAATGCAAAAGAAGAATGCTAAACCTAGATTGATTAGATGGATACTCCTTTTGCAAGAATTTGATTTTAAGATAGTTGATTGTAAAGGGTCTGATAATCAAATTGTTGATCATTTGTCAAGAATTGAATATGATAGATTTTCTGAATTTGAAAAAGAAGTTACAAAAACTTTTCTTGATGAACAATTGTATATTCTTATGGAAAAGAATTTGCCTTGGTATGCTGATATTGTGAATTATATTATAAGTGATATTATACCATCAGATTTAACAAGGCAACAACAGAAAAAATTTAAATATGATGCTAAATTTTATTTTTGGGATGAGCCCTATTTATATAAACAGTGTAAGGATCTGATTATTATAAGATGTGTGCCACATGAAGAAATTAATCCAATCATTCAGAGATGTCATGATTCTGAATTTGGAGGCCATTTTGGTGTTGATAAAACAGCTTATAAGATTTTACAATCTGAATTTTATTGGCCCAATCTTTTTCGTGATGTTTATAAATATGTTCAATTTTGTGATCGATGTCAAAGAGTAGATAATATTTCTAGAAGAAACGGAATGCCTCTGAATTATAATTTGGAAGTTGAAATTTTTTATGTATGGGGATTAGATTTTATGGGACCATTTGCACCTTCATTTAGAAATTTATATATATTGGTCGTTGTTGATTATGTTTCGAAATAGATTGAAGTTGTTGCTTTACTAAGATGTGATGCTCGGAGTGTTTCTAAATTTTTGAAGAAAAATATATTTACAAGATATGGAATGCCGAGAGTGATTATAACTGATGGTGGATCCCATTTCAGAAAAAATCAAATTAAGAGATTAATAGAAAAATATAACATTATTCATAGAATCTCTACTACTTATCATCCCCAGACTGGTGGTTTAGCGGAAGTATCGAATCGAGAAATTAAAAGAATTTTGGAGAAAACAGTGGATATTCGTAAATTAGATTGGTCTGCTAGATTAGACACCGCATTATGGGCTTATAGGACTGCTTTTAAGACCCCTATTGGAATGTCTCCTCATAGATTAGTATTTGGCAAAACTTGTCATTTTCCAGTTGAATTGGAGCATAAAGCATATTGGGCAATTAAGGAGTTGAATTTTAATTTAGAAATGCAGGAGAAAAAAGATTTATGCAATTAAATGAGTTGGAAGAAATTAGAAATGAATCATATCATAACGATAGGATTTATAAAGAGAAAATGAAATTGCGGCATGATCAGAAGATATTGAGAAAACGATTTGAACTGAGACAAAGAGTTTTATTATATAATACGAGATTGAAATTATTTTCTGGAAAACTTAAGTCCAGATGGATAGGACCTTTTACTGTAGTAAAAGTTCATTCTTTCAGAGCTGTTGATATCGAGGATCCTAAGACTGGAAATATTTTTAAGGTTAATTGGCATCGTTTGAAACCCTACTTTGGAGGGTCTTTACTAGATTTCAAAGAGGTTGTATTGCTAAGTCATCCTGATTAACTAAATAGTTTGTCGGGTTGACGACGTTAAACCAAGCGCTTTATGGGAGGCGACCAATATGTTTGTTTGTGTGTTATTTGCTTGCTTATAGTTGTTTGTGCTTTTAGTTTAATATTAAGAATCCTAATTACCCTTAAATAAGTTAAAAATTAAAAATATATTGGATCGTATTGAGAAAATGAAGTATTTAGAGCCAAATGAAGTTCGGTGAAAAATTTTGTCACTGGCACCGCCGACGCCAGAATGGGCGCCGTCGGCGCCCTATTCTTTTATAACAGCCGAATTTTTAGTTTGAGCGCCGCTGACGCCCAAATTCTGGGTGACGGTTTTTACATTTAAAATGTAGTTTTTTGAGATTTTGAGCGGCATTGTATTCCTTAAAACACCCCAAAACTCCATTTTAAATCCATAACCACCCGAGAAATGAATACTCCCTTTCTCAATTCGCATCCCATGGATTCCCACTCCATTGAACTCCCTAGATCTCACATCTACAATCGATGGAAGTTTGTTAGTTTCGAGGCGCAACATCTATTCCATAAAGTGATGATGAAAAGAAGGATTATAAAGGAAAGAGGCTTTGTGAATTGAGGTTTACAGAGACCAACTACAAGAGTTGAAGAGATAGTGAAGCAAAGATGTTGGGAAGTGTTATGCTACACTACCTCCGCAGTGGTTGTTCCGGTTGTGAAAGAATTTTATGCAAATCTGCGTGGGATCAACCAAGGATGTGTTTTTGTACGAGGAAGGTATGTACCATTCACTCTTACAAGGATAAATGATCTCTTCATGATAGAAAGTGTACCAATTTATCATTTTTGTAAATTTTATCATTTTAGGAAAGTGGCTTTGTTTTGCTTTAGTAGGGTGTGTTTGGACTTTGCTTTGATTTCTTTTGCATACTTAGGACTTAGTGATTGATTATCGTAGTGTACTTACAACACTAAGGATCTAAGGAGTGTTGCTTATATTTGATGAACATATGTGTGTAATCGTTGTATCATGGATTTTATATATATGAAAGTAATGTGATGTGTTGTTTGTGTAAATTGATGTTGTTTAATGTTTGTGAGATGAGATAGATGCTTGTTGATGTGTTAAATAGGAATGCGGAGGTTGAAACGATTGAATTTGCGACGAAAATTTTTGAACCCAATAGAATTTTGGATTGGCGCCGCCAGCGCCAGATTGGGCGACGCCGGTGCCCAAATCCAGAGAAACGGGCTATTAATTTGAATAGAGCGCTGCCGGCGTCCAAACACCGAAAATAGCCCGGGACCCTTAAAAATTCGTGAAAATAGCTTGGGACCAATTTTTTCTGCCATTTCTTTCGTCTCCTACCTCCATATTCGTGATTTTGAAGCTTTAGGGGTTGTTAGATCTCAGATTAGAGAGGATTTCAAGGATTTCTGAGGCCGGATCTACACTTCTCTTAGTAAGAGCTTTACTTTAACCTAAAATTTTTAGATTTTCTTCATGTGAAACTCTCACATTGTTGGATGATATTTTTGGAGATTTTTGAGAAAAAGTGAAGTTTCATATGGTAGAATTTGTTCTTACTTGAATAGATTAATGCTTGGAGTTAATACATTGTGGATTTGGATTTTATTGGCAAATTTTTGCACTTATTTTAGAAATCCACATGGCTCCTAGAATGAGTAAGGGGAAGCAAAAATTTGATTGGAACGATGAAAGATTTGTTAATGTTAAGGCTCAGTTTCACTTCAACTCTCAATTATAACATAAGAAGTGTATTCAGGATCGAGCTTTTGAAAATCCTGGTGGATCTATAGAACAGTTGATTTCTGAGAGAAATTGGGAACATTTCTGTTACTTTTCTGCTAATGCTGTTTTAGGAGTAGTCCGAGAATTTTATGCTAACGTGCTATGGTCTGAAATGGAATATGTGCTAGTCCGAGGAAAACTGGTTGAGTTCACCCCACAACGTATCAATGCACTTTATCAAATTTGAGAAACTTTTGTTTGTGAATTTGAGAATTTTGATACTAGTGAAGGGAATTTGATGAGTGTAATCACAAATCTGACCGATGGAAGAGGGGAATGGAAGATGAATCAGAGATAGATGATTAACTTCCCTGCTTCTACTTTAATTGTTGCTTCTAAAGCATGACATTATTTCATTTCTGCAAGACTATTGCCTTCTTATGATCACAGTGAAGTTAATAGGGATCGAGCTATTTTAAATTATTGCATCTAGAATATGAAGAGGATTAATTTTGGACCCATTATTTTTAAGAGTATTCACTCTATTACTAAAGGAGAAACCACTGGTGGATTAGGACATCCTACCCTGATTCATGCCCTTCGTGTTCAGTCTGGAGTGGAGTATGGTAGTTCTGAGGAAGTGGCAATGTCTTTACGACCGATTACGAAGACCATTATCTGTACTTATGAGGCTCATGTGGGTGCAAGAGAGGAGAGTAGGAGTACTAATATTCCTACCAGTATTTATGATGTCCCACCTACTTCTGAGCCCTTTACACTATCTGATGTCATGCAGCAGTTGAGATTGCTTAGTGATAGTACTGATAGGATGCATCATAGGATGGATGTATTTGAGGCCCGGAGTGATGTGAATGAAGACTATTTACAGAGAAGAGTTGAGTTCGATATGGCTTATTATGATGATCAGGCCAGATTTATGAGGGGGGAGTCTGATGTGACATTTCCTTCTTGTCCTAGTTATACACCGTACAGGTCTGGACCTTCTGACCCTGCTGATAACCCTGCTGATGATCCTACTACTGATCCTGGTGATGGACACTGGTAGATAGTTTGTTTGTTTTATTTCTGTTGTTTTTAGTCTGTTATGATGTATTGATGTGATGTAGTGGATAGTTATTTTTTATGTAATATGTAATCCTGTGTTGTACTGTGTGATGTAGTGTCATTTACTTTTCATGTTGAACTGTTAGTTGTACTGTTATGTGGTGTGATAGTTTGCTTCATGTTATAGTGTTTTGTTAGATATTTAGTTATCTAATGTTTATTTCTGTTTACCCATGCAAATATTTAAAATTGTTATATCACTACTACTAATTGTTTCATGCTTGCTAGCTATAAATGTTGATTAATACCAGGTAAATTATGAAGATTTCAAAATCTCAGCACATAAAGGATAGTTTTCTTTTACTCTCAACTATTTCAAATTTATTGAAAAATGTAAGTTTGGGGGAGGGTAGAGAAATGCTAAACTTTTATTTGTTATCAAATATTATATTTTCAAAAATTATTAGCATAACTTTTGGCAGTTGAACCTCATTATAAGATAACTAAAACTTTTCAATTCAGTTGAATATTATGGAAAGAAAGGATGAAAATTATTAGTGATAAAAGTTAATTTTATAGAAGTAAGATATTTCGTATGAAAGGATTTGAGTATAGTCAACTATTTAAAGTAAAGAAAACTATATTTTTGAAATGTTAAGGGATTTAAAGTATTGTATGTTAAGAAGAGATTGTAACTTTATGATGAATAATAAAGCTTCTACTTTACTATAAAATAAAGAGGTGATTTAAGTTTGAACTTTATAAGGAGGAGAGTGAAGTTCAAAATCATTAAAGGCTATCCAGATATAGTAATCCTCAGAAAAAGAAAAGAAAAAGAAAAAGAAAAGAAAAAATAAAAATAAAAAGAAAGGAAAAGAAAAATGTTATGACGAGAAGCTTGAGGAGATGCCTAATCAAAAATTGGCTTCACTTGAATCACCTTAAAGGGAGAGCTTGATTTCATTTCTGAATTTATGTGTAAGGTACTAGCCTACATTCTAATAAAGTTTGCATGAACTCCTTTTTTTCACATAGTCCTTTAAAGCACTCTTAATATAACAAATTATGGTTCATCTTGAAATAAATAGAAGACTAGAACTCTTAGACTTAAGTACTGAATATTCTTATACCTGTAATGTTGACTTGCGTTGCTAAACTTTTTCTGAAAATCTAAACAGTATATTCTTTTGAATGAAAAATTTTGGTCTCTTACAATTGAAAAGTACATTGCCTAGAGTTATATTTTTATGTAGTAAAAGTATTATTTGAGGACAAGTAATAGTTTAAGTTTGGGGGATTTTGACGCACCAAAAATATATACTCTTTTCGCTATAAGTTTTTACCTATTTTTGGTGATATTGTACTTTAAAGGAAGGTATTTTTCATGATTTTTTGCAGGTATGATGATTATAGGTTATTGGAGCTAAAAGATGCAAAAAGGAACGAATTTGGAGCAAAATGAAGCAATTTGGAGGAAAAAAGCTCTGGCGCCAGATTGGGCACCGCCTGCGCTCTCTTCCAGATACTTCAAAAATTAACTGGCACGATAGGGTGCCACCGGCGCCACTATCAGGCACCAGCGGTGCCCTATGTCGGTTTACTTCAAATTCAAAAGTTTTGGCAGATTTTTGAAGAGGTGCTTGAGGAAACTCTTAGGGAATTCATTTCTAACATTAAATTAAGTGTCCAAGACGAAAATAGAGAGGAGGAAGAGAAGAGAATTGTTGTAGAGTGTGTGAGGAAAGTGTAAGAGAGAGTTAGGGTTTTTGATTTTAAGAGAGATTCTTCTCTAAGGAGGGGAAAAGAGGGAGTAAAGTGAGTGATTGCTTCTTCATCTTTGTTCCAAAGGGAGAAATCAAGTGTTGCAAGGAAGAGAAAAGGAATCAAGGGGACTTTGAGGAATTTGCTTGGGGAAGAGAAAGAGATAAGTCGTATTTACTTTTGTGGTTTGTATGACTCTTCTTTTATATATAAAATCCATGTGTTTTTATATCTTATCCATGAATTGTGAGTAGTTTCCCTTGGCTTTCTTCTTGCATGAAGTAGTGATGATGTCATGATGTGGAATTGATGTGCCCTTTAAGTGTTATAAAAGTTGTGATGTTTATTTAATTTGGAACTTAATTTACTTTTCAATCCAGCCAATTGAATTCTTAAAACATGTTGAGGAACATTAATTTTAAAAGAATTGAATGTTCTACAACAAGAATGAAGGAACCATTTAATGTTCGTGAATGAACTGCATAGTTCATGGGGATTAAGTGCAAATAAATAGAGAAATGAGTTTTGGTGGACTTCAAATTAGAGGTTTCATGGTGACAGAACGGGATCCCTAATTTAGTCTTAAGATTGGTAACTAAAGTCTATGGTTAGCCTTCGGGTGAAGGGTAAGTGGGAGCTCCGTAGTGAGAGCCGGTATCCTCTCAGCCTAGCCTTAGATTTAGTAACTAAACTTAAGATATGGCAATG
Organism: Papilionanthe hookeriana x Papilionanthe teres; assembly: GCA_022702705.1. Taxonomy (NCBI): domain Eukaryota; kingdom Viridiplantae; phylum Streptophyta; class Magnoliopsida; order Asparagales; family Orchidaceae; genus Papilionanthe; species Papilionanthe hookeriana x Papilionanthe teres. Next base: position 92,470,339 of record CM040423.1, on the reverse strand, counting down.
TTCTTTACTTGCTTAGAAGAGGGGTACTCTTTTAAGGGTAAAGAAGCAAATATGCTCCTATTTGACACAATATAGATAATTAACATCCTTCATCATCCACACATCATGATCTTTATGCAGGAAGAAAGACACTTTTCATATAAAAGTATCTTATAAATCACATAAGTTAGTGTGTTTGTTAGTTAATATAGTTCAATAATTAGAAGTAATTGTAGTAGCTTTATTATACTTTGCATTAACTAGTGGTAGTACACTTAAGTAATTGTTACATTGGGTATTGGATTTTAGTGTTATATTATCTGATTTAAAGAACGTTCACCTCCCTGTGGGATCAATAACCAGGACTCCATTAGAGCCATGTATTACTTGATATGATATGTATACTTGCATTGAATTTGTGACTTTACTAAATCATTCTAAATATATAAATTCGACTTCGTAAATTCTTTCTTAATATATAAAGTCGCGGTCAGAATTGAAGAGGATTGATGTCAATTTAGTGGACATTTGGGGTGATTTGGGTATTTTGGGCCTTAAAGGGCAATTTTAGGCTTTTGATTAATTTGGGTAAATTTGGTTAAATTTGGTTAAATTGGGTCAATAAAAGTTGTTTAAATTGAGATTGGAAATATTTTAAGGGTTTTGGGAATTTTCGGGAATTTTCAGAATTTCTGAAAATTTTGGATATGAGGGCCATTTTGGTAATTTCGAGGGGTTATTTAGAGTATTTTGGTAAATTTGAGGTATTTTGGATATTTTTAGTGGTGAGGAATGTTTTTGGATTATCTTTGAAGGATTTTGGTAATTTTGGTTAATTTTGGGAATTTTGGGCAAAATTGGGTGTTTGTGGGCAACTTGGTAATTTGGTTGAGTTTTAATGTGTAAGGGGTCAAAGTTAAGATTTTTGGTAAAAATTGGGTTTGAATGAGATTGATAATCTATTTGAGCCATGATCCAAGGGAACTCCCTCTTTGGACCCTTCATGTACTGGTACTAACCAAACCCTAGCTTGGGGCTAAGGGCTTGGGGAAACCACACACATGAGTTTCCAAAGAAGTAGGGGATCAAGTGTAGAGATGTTTGGTTTAGGGTTGTGAGGTAGTGTGTGAGAGTGTGATGTATAAGTGTGTGTGAGTCTCACCCAGACCACCCAGGGTCAATTCTAAGGCTTAGCCATCCTGTAGGGGACAACTCTTGAGTTTTCTTATGATTGGTCTCATCCTCCAAAGCTCTTAGAGGATAGAATTTAAGCATTTGAAAGCTTTAAGTGAAGCAAAGAAGTGTTTTGAGTTTCTAAAGGGTGAGGGTTCCTTTTCTAGTCCTCTAAGATAGTCATCAGACAAAAAGTCGTGCAACTGCCACCCGATTTTGAAATGAACTGACTTGGGCCAATGAACTGTTTGATTAGCTTTTGAACTCCTTTGGTACTTCATGGAGATGTTAAATCTAGAATTGCATGTACATTTTCTAGGTTGGCTTTTATTCTCTTGGAAGTTAATAAAATGGCTAAGAATTTGCAGGTTGACAACCCATAAGCATATTCTAAAGGATTCAACTTCATGTTATACTTTTTTAGAATTTAAAAAGTTTCTTTAAAACCTCTTATGTGTTGTTTCGTCGTTTTAGTTTTAACTAAGACATCATCCACATAAACCTCAACATTTTTTCCTGTTTTAATTGAAAAAATTACATCTATGAGGCATTGAAAGGTCACCCCAACATTATTTAGCCCAAAGAGCATTACATCAACACAAAAAACTCCTCGTATTGTAATGAAGGAGGTATTTTCTGTGTTGGATGAATCCTCTTTTATTTAGTGGGAGCCAGAGAAATCACTGGCAAAACACATCATGGAGTAATAGACCGCAGCGTCCACCAGTTTGTCTATCTTTAGCAACAGATCGATATCCTTCGGGCATGCAGCACTGAGGTTTGTGAAGTTGACATACATCCTATATTTATAGTTGGGCTTTCAAAAAAATCACCACGTGTGAATGCTCGGTCGACCATTTAACCTCTTAGATGTAACCAACCTATTTCAACTTTTGCACTTCTGCTGCTATTGGCTCGGCCATAGTTCTGGCGGTCAACCGCATCTTTTGTTGCACGGATAAAGTAGTTGGATTAATATTTAATCGATTACAAGACACAGTAATTGAAATTTCTAACATCTCTGTGGCAATCTGATACACCAAAAAAATGTGCAATTTTATGTATACAATTTATGATTATTGTAGTGATATTGTCCCTTAAAGAAAGGCACTTTGATGTTTTTTGCAGGTTTATAGATTTTTAGTCATTTTGAGCAAAAAGGAGAAAAAAGGAGCAAAAAGGAAAAAAAATGGAGTGAAAATGCAAAATCTCAGCATCTGGCACTAGAGGCGCCAAAAGCGCCAGAATATAGAGAAGAGGTGCCAGAAGTGCCAGAATCCGGTATTAATTTAAATAGTAAACTAAGTCTTATTTAACAGATTTTAACAACTTAAATGGCCAATTTAAATAGTAAATTAAGATCCGGTATTAATATCATCACAATATTTAAACATATTTAGTTTTTAATTCTCCAATAAATTTTATATTATCTTATTTATCTTTTCATAATTGAGAGGAGAATGTAAAGTAACTACTCAGAACACATTGAATTTGAATAACAAAATATATAAATAAAACTTTGAATCAAATTATAAATACTTATCCCAAGTGTTTCTCCAACTGAACATCTGATTCCTACTGACTCTAAAGTGAAATAGAGTTCAAAAGCACCAACTCTTCCAAACTCTCAACACAAACTCGAAAGAAAATAAACTCAGTAATTTATGAAGGAAAGTAAACTAAAAGTGTGGCCCTATATTTAAAATTATCTCTCTGATTGGGGGCCTCTTTTTCTGTAGAAATGGCCTCCTATTTATAGGCTTCAAGGGTTGCCTAAAGCACCTCTTCAAAATGTGTCTAAGTTCATTGAATCTTCTAGAAACTGTGTCTGGCGACTAGGCGCCGGCATCTAGCACCTAGGCGCCTGCATCTGGCACCTAGGTGCCGGACTCCGCGTCCAATTCTTCGCACCTCTTCACTTTGGATCTCACCTCTTCGTGATCCAAACCGTTTCCAAGCATCTAGATACAATGTATCATATGTCCTATAATCCAAGAATAACTGTCAATCTTTTAGAATGTCCAATAACCGCTCTAACCGTCAAAATAACTGCCCAAAGTAGTTACAAAATTGTAACTGTTTTGGTATCGAGCTGGCTCTTAGGCGTCGAATTCTGGCGCCTAGGCGCTAGACCCATTATTTTGGAAATTTTGCATTTTGGCTCCATTTTTGCTCATTTTTGCTCCTTTTTGCTCCTTTTTCATCCTTTTTCATCTTTTTTTCTTTTTGAACATTTTTACATCACCTGCATCCAAAAACATAAAAAAATATCTTTCATTAAAGCATAATATCCTTAAAATTTTAATAAAAATCAAGGCATAAAAATATGTATTTTTTTCATGGATCAAAAATCCCTCAAACTTAAACGTTACTTGTCCTTATGTAACCCTTTTACTATATAAAATGCATAACAAATGGAATAAAAGGTAAATATTTATGATTCCTTGTAATTTTTGATTTTATAAAGGCTTTAGTAAATCATTAACCAAATTTCACTAACTAAGTTTAATTTTAAGAATTTAAAGAATATTTAACTACCAAATTGTAAGACTTCAAAATTTTTCATTCATTTCAAAAATAATTGTAGTTTATTTTATTAAGATCACATAAATTATTTACAAGAAAAAGATCTTCATGAAAATCTTTTCTAATAAAGATGCATGCATAAAAATTAAGTAAAATATGTAATTAGTTTTCTTCTTATAAGATAATTCAAGTGAAGCCAATTTTTTATTAGGCATCTCCTCAAGCTTCTCCTCTCTCTTTTTTTTTCACAGTGAGGATTAATGTATCTGGATAGCCTGTTAATGATTTTGAACTTCACTATCCTTAACTTAAATTTACAAATTTATACATCTTCACATAATTACTATAACATGAATTGTTTTCAATCTTTTATTTTTCAAGTTATAATTCTTAATTTCTTAATACTTCTAAAATTCAATAATCTCTACCATGAATAGAAAAAATTCTTAATATTACTCTTCTTTAAGTTGAATAATTCTATTCTTAAAATCAATCAAAGTTATTAAAATTTTGGTTAAGTTTACTTAATTATTTATAATTTCAAAAAATTAAGTGATCTTAAATAGATTTTTCATTCCTTATGTTATGTTAATATTTTTTTAGAGAAAATATTAGCACTTAAGGACAAATAAAATTTAAATTTTCATGTATTTTCCATTCCCGCAAACTTAAGTTTTGGTATATCATGAAAAATTTTAAAGTATGAGAGAAAGAAAGACATAATTTAAAAAAGAATTTTATAAGTACGTAAAAACAGTCTACAAAGAAAAATTTACTTCTACACATGCTTTTTATGAATATCACTGAACTAATGAAGCATATATAAAAGTAAGTAGGTTCGATTTTTATACCAGTAGCTAAATTAAACGACTATACTAATCACAATAACAGAAACAGAACAACATCAATAACTAAATAGTACGACAATCATCAGTACAACTAACATAAAAAAAACATCAAACAAACATAAACCAATCATACTACTAAGTCAACACACAGACAAATAAAACAAAAACATAATCTCGATAATATAATCATCACTTGCAGTCTCCTCCTCCTCCTCCTCATCATAATCAGCATCAACACCAAAGGAAAAATCCTCAGTCTTCTTCGGATCATAAGGTGTGAATCTATGACAAGTAGGGAACTGAATAGACTGTTCTCCCTTCAGGAATCTAACAAGAGCTTCATCTTAATCTGCATCATTATTGCTCTTCCGGGAAAAATCAACAAGATGATCAATTTTCACATCGATCGTATCTATGCAGTAATCAGCTAAATGTAACACATTATGCTGCTCGGAATACCTCTCATCCATAGTCTCCTAAAAACTAGGTGGTGGTGTAGCAGAAGTAGAAGGTCTAGAAGTAGAAGCACTACTTGGAGTAGGTACAGAAGTAGAAGGAGCAGTAGAACTATTCCCGTGAAGATGGTCATAATTACTAGCACTCTCCTGCCAATTAGGCTTTGTAGTCTTCAGCTTCTCCTCAGAAATATCAGCAATAACTCCATCGCTCACACATTAAGAATATATCAAAGATGGGAATCCTAATCCCACAGAAGTGCTGGATCGTGCAGTTGATTCTACAGAATCATAGATAATGCTGCCAACATCAATCGACTTCCTTTACTGAATGTAGTAGTTCAGGATAGCTCTATCTCTGGTAACTTCACTCAGGTGGTTGGAAGGAAGTAGTCTAGCAGAAATAAAATAGTGTCAGGCCTTTGAAATACCATTCAGCTTAGAAGATTTAAAGTTTACCCGTTTGTCAGATTTGCAATGATCATCTCCAGATCTCCTTCAGATGGAGATAGACCAGAATAGTAGCACTCGACAGTAGGTGGTAGGCCATAGAAAATGTTGATCCGCTTAAGAGTGAATCTCACTCTGACACCTCTAACGAAGAGTTCATAGTCTTCCGCATACATAAAGTTGGCATAAAATTCTCGTACAACAGGAATAACAACAACAGCAGTGAAATAACAGAATCACTGTCAGTTATGTGCAACAATCGTGTTCTCGATCTTCTCTCGAGGACTGTAAAAACTGCGCTCCGAGATAAATTTCCTCGATGTCGCAAATTCGTGGTAACGAATAGCCACAGTAGAGAACTTGCTGCGATTAAAGTTTTCTCATTCTTTTTCGTGCTTAGATTTAGGTGTCATCTAAACGTGAAAGAAAATAGAAATAAATTAAGGAATCAAATAAACTAAACTCTTTTAGGCTTGAGAAACATAAAATGAGTTTAAAAATCAATGGAAAAATTTCTAAAAATCAAAATTTTTCTCCAAAATTTTGGTTTTTAGAAAAAATAAGAAAATCCATGGTAGAAATCAAAAATAAATGGATTAGAAGGTAGATCTGACCTCGAGATGAAGATATCGAGTGATTTCGGGCTAAAAAAAGTGAAGATTTGGCCTCAAAATGGATCTATGGGGTAGGTTTTCGCGAAAATGGAGGAAGAAGGAAAGCTTAAGCGTCGGTCATGGCATGGGGGTTTAAGAAGATGAAATTTTTTGGTTCCGGCCGAACCTGCACCTAGACGCCGACCTCTGGCGCCTAGAGGCTGACCTTTGGTGCCAATGCGCCAGACTCGCCTTTCACAAAAATCATTTTAAAAAATTAATTTTCCACCAATACTCACAACTTCAACTTTCAATTACTCATATAAGAGTATTACTTCAGTTTTCAACGTCCAAAATATTTTCCAAAAATTTTGAAAAATTATAAATTAAATCCACCAATCCAACACTAGTTTAAGTCAAACTCTTCTAATTCCATTTCATAATCTTCAATTTCGACCATAATGAATTATGGATAAGTATAATTATAAGATTCAGTCTTAACAAACAATCAAACAACACAATTTCAAAGCAAATACAATACACATTGAACAATAAAACAAACACACAAACAACACATTCGATTTACCAAATCGATGCAACGACACACTAGATAATGTCTTGATCTAATCACATTTACTATCTAATCTTCAAATTTGAAATTTTCACTCTTATCGCAATGAAGATTACTCGGCCTACTTGGGAAGAACACTAACGCCATTGGAAAATCCCCAGCCGTTTTCTCGTCGATCCATTTGTTCTTTGCATACATCTCCACTTGAGCCTCTTGATAGGCCGTTAGATGATCAAAGTGAAGCTTTGCCTGCTATTCCATATGCTCGATTTGATGATACATCTCATGGAGGCAATCTCCAATACTTTTGAATTCCTCTTCAAACTTATTTAGGCGACTCAAAAACTTCTCCAAACTAACAAAAATTAAAACATTGAAGAAAGGTTGAGGATGCTTAGAACACTTGTCTCTAGCTTCTTCTCCATGATTTATTCTCTCCAGTTCTTCAAAATCTTCTCTTATCTCCTCAAGAATAAAGTGTAAAGGTCGTATCTATGATTGTTTAAGGATTGGGAACGAAGATGGAGTAGTTTATAAAAGAAAATCGTGTGAAAAACTGAAAATTTTTTGCTTTTACACGACCCAGTAACTGTGGCGCTTAGGCGCCAAAATTGGCACCTAGGCTCCGGACCCATCGATACACAGTCTACTCTAGTGCTTAGGCGCCAGAACCATGTTCGACTCCGTTTTGCCTAACGTCAAATTTCAAAGTTTCGATCTTAAAAATAGGTAAATTACAATGGTAAGATAAACATAAACTCAGTAATTAAAATTAACTTAAATTATAAACAATCATAATGAAGGTTAACTTGATCTCCTCTTTACTCACATACAAAATGGAGAGATCCAAAGTCCAAAATTTATATACTTCGAGATAATCTTTAGCTTAAGTCAATAAAGACATGTTAGCATCCAATTTTCTAAAGTTATATAAAATTTAGTCAAGACCGAGGCATAACCTTACATTAAAAATGTAAAAACACACAAAAAGAAACCCCGATTGCGAGTCTATTGATCTCCTTGAGACGAAACACCCAACACTTTAATCAGGTGGCTATAAAGCACAACATATCCTGATCAGAGGTGGCAATCAAACCAACGAGTATAAAGTAAGGTTGACCCAAAAGAGAAAAGAGAGAGGTGGTTCAGAGGCCGTGAAGGCATGACCAAACATAGTGGTTCAGGGGCCATAAAAGCATAACCACATAAATAGGTTCAGAGGCCTTAAAGGCATAACCTAGGGGTGGGTTCAGAGGCCGTAGAGGCATAACCCAAGGAATGTTTGAAGAAGAGATACTCTCGTAAATGAACAGGCCCAAAAGGGACATATGGTCTGAGAAGTATCGAAAGGCTAATGAGTCGGATACGACAATATATTCTCATAAAAGAGCTGACTATAACGTCATATAGCTCGAGAGGTGTCATATCAAACGACCACAAAGGTAAAGTTGTCAAAAGATAGGGTATTCTCATAACAAAGCCAACTACAGTGTCATATGGCTCGAGGAACATGGCTAGAAAGCTGAAAGTTTCCAGAGACGGGATACTCTTGTAAATGAATCGGCCCAAAAGGGACATGTGGTTCGAGAAGTATCGAAAGGCTAATGAGCCGGATATGACAATATATTCTCATAAGAGCTGACTAGAGCGTCATATAGCTTAAGAAGTGTCGTATTAAATGGCTATAGAGCCAAAAATGTCAAAAGACGAGATGTCCTCATAACAGAGCCGACTAAAGTGTCATATGGCTCGAGGAACATCAAGGTATATGGCTATGTAAAGCCAAAAAACGCTCTCATAAAAGAACCGGCTGAAATAAGGCATGCGGTTCGAGAGACCTCAAAGCCGAATGGCTACGAAACCCGACATGCCTCATAATGAGGTCTTATCATCAAGGGTCGGCCAAGTGAAGGCAACAGTTTCAATGATCGGAACATCAAATGATCAGAGAGATATGTATCCCGATCAAAATATTCCAGGAAGTATGTATCTCAACTGCACATCAAGTAGAGTAGGAGGTATGTATCCTACTTCTCATATCAAACGGCACAGGAGGTATGAATTCTGGTCAAGCATCAGAAAGGACAAGAGTTATGCATCTTACCTACACATCAAACGAGTAGTCATATGGCACAACAGCCTGAGGCAACATGCTCAAAGTATAGTCGGATGTCAAAACGCTCCAAAAGAACATGGATCAGTGTTAAAATCGATACGACATGTGACTTGACGTGGTGGATAGAACCAACAGAAGTAGTCGAAATATCAAATAGGACAGGGGAGGTATCCTGTCTATGCACCGAATGAGCGACCATATAGCTAAAATAGCCCGAGGTATCATGCTCGAAGTATATGCTGGATGCATAGAGCGCTCCGGCCAAACATAGATCGGCGATAAATCCGATGCAACATGTTACTCGATGTGGTAGACAGAACTAACCAAATACTCGAAAGAATTAACGAGGTTATTTAATTGAAATGGTCTAACCAATAAAGTGCTTTTATGTAAGCACTAGCGAGACAAATCTCGCAGGGGATTCTCTCATTTAGCAAATAATTATGCTGGGAGGCATCAAATATCCCGCTGTAGACATGGATCAACTGAGCGACTGATACAACATGTCATTCAATGAGGCGGACCAAACTAACCAAGCCAATCGAAATATCGTCGAGGTGGACTCATGAGTCCAAATGTAGGGTGCTTTAAGTAAGCACTAGCGAAATAAGTCTCGCTAAAGTGTCCCTCAAAACTAGCGAAGTAGTTGTCGCTGAGAGAGCTCAATGGATATTTCCTGCAAGAACTGGCTAAGGCAATTCCTGTCGAGGACAATACCGAGGCGAACGTCATGCCTCAGAAGTGTAACTGACTAGCGACATGGATCGAATAGAGAATAGACAAAGTCTAAAATCGATACAACATGTCGCTTCAACAAGGCAATGAAAATTGACTGAGTCAAGAATATCAAAGAGGGTGGATGGTCAGAACATACCAACCCTATACGATACTGCTACCGGAAATTTGGTAGAATGAATTCCAATGGGGAATTACCATAGTATCCAAGAGTGGTTGGTAAAAAAAAATATAGCATTCCAACCGCATGGGTGCATGGATCTCAGACCAACCCAAAAACATTCTCCTAAGTGGGAAAATGCCGCACTCATTTGAAATGAGCAGGAGACTCTAATTCGGACCCACACAGGGTGCTCAACCGAATAGAGGAGTTGAGGAAAGAAGTATGGCTTTCCCGCACAAAAGAGGCATCAATCGAACTTGACCTCGCCGGTCGAGACACCTTAGAAAGGTCAGGCAAAATAGAGCGAACCAACCAAATGGTATTTAGCCGGAAGACCAAAACATATCCCTTAAGAGGGAATACACCACACTCATCTGAAGTGAGTGGGCCGAAGCATATCCGTAAAAAGGTGCTCAGTTCGGACCCTATGTACAATGGGTAACCGAACAAGAATGCTAGGAAAGGGAATGACTTTCCTGTATAAGACAAATATCAATCGAAATTGACTCCTGTCAATCGAGATATTGCGAAGGTTAGCTAAGCAAGATATGATAACCATAATTGCAAGATATGATAACCATAAAGCTATGCTCAAATCCTCCAAAAATAGGGTATCTTCCACTCTCACTGTGACGAGAGAGACGAATGTATCTTCCACACTCATTTATGATGGGTGGGACACACTTGCTCGAACCCAGAGGAGCCAAAGAGAAAAGATAAGAGAAGTACTTGGCTTCTCTTACATCAATTACTGGTTGCGCCAGGTATAAGCCGCTCGTAAGACTTCCACTTTATCTGTTTAGCAATTCAGCAATAAGTTTTAAGAGATGCACAAGACCTCTCTTACTTGCAATGAAGCAAAGGAATGGGTGCCACAAAGAAGGCTAGTCAACTTCCGAAGGAAGGACTGCCAGGAACCCGAAGGTCAACACATAAAGTGTACGAGAAGGTGGGTAAAAAGCTCACAAGATGGCAAGCCTTTCTTCCGAAGGAAGGGCCACTGGACCCAGAGGGTCGCCACATAGTACGTAAGGGTGGTGGGTGAAGAGTCCACACACAAGAAGGAGAGTCAACTTCCAAGGAAGGACTGCCGGACCCAGAGGGTCAACGCATCAAGCGTGATATAATGTGGGTGTACGTTATGTCGTACAACATGCCCACAAAGCTATTGAGAGCCTTCCATGCCATTTATATTTTTTCATTGGCATTAAATATTATTATTTTCTTATTCCCAACATAAGTCGTTATGGGGAATGATTTGGCGTGACATGCCAACTCAATCTGGTAAGTGGAGCTCTCAAGTAAGCATCCTAGACTCATGACCAGATATACCATGCAAAATATGAGATTTGTAGAATTCAGGTCCAGGTGGGATTTTCCTTAAGTACTCTTCCCAAGTCCCTGTCCTTTAATTATTTTCACCCTTAGCCTAGATAGGCCTCATCATTCATATCCGGGTGTAAAGAAATGTTTTCATTTTGGAGATGTCTTTAAATCAATTACTAATTTATCAGTCATCCCAATGTCACTTAAACAATTCTCTGAACCTTAATATTCTAAGGATCTTACCAGGAGAATTTTGAAATCAAAAGGTTCTTTATATCGAAATTTTTGATTTCCCACTCACCTCAAGCTTCTTCTCAGGAGTGTTGATCATTTTTTTTCAATCGTTTTTTCTTTTTTTTTATTTTGAAGCCTTTCACACTTTTTTTATCTCTCCTGAGAATTACTATATCTAGTGAGCTTCTTTTTGTTATAAAGTAATTTACTCTGACTCAAAAATCTCCTAAAGAAAGATTCTTAGAATTTTATGGTACATTACTTGTCAAGCTTCCATCGGTCTAGCTGAATGGAAAAGTAAGAGATCTAAATAGTCTCTGAAACTACTCACATCTCAATGAAACCCATCTAGTCACTCTGAGGTGCTCTCAGGACTTAGATGAAAGTTCATTAAAGTAAGGGATTTGGTCATCAAGACATAATTCAAATCCCTCGAACCATGAAGATCAGCAAATCCTAAGAAGGTGCATACATGGTCTGGCTTAAACCCATCCTCAGGATCTATCATAGATTCAACCTCAAGAAACATCGAAGGAAAATCTAAGATAGGATGAACTAAGGAGCACAGTTCCTTTCGGAAGCGTCTCAACGGCCTCTGTAAATGGAGCCGAAATATCAAGAGGTACAGGGATAAGAAGCCACTGCCTCTTGGTTAAGGTATATCTCGGTTAGATAAGCAGCGAGGTCTAACCGGTAGTGTCGAATATTGAGATATCACGATGAGTCATGGACTGATTTATCATGACAAAGTACTTTAATCAGTTCAACATGAATATTGACAAGGTGATAAGAATCAACCAAGTCAAACAAAATATCCACAAGGTTGGATATAGGAGATGAATCCATCTCACAGTGATGCTTTCTCACCAAGAACAGACTAAAAAGTCAATAAGATTCTAGATGGGTGAGGCACCAAATCCTAGTCAGGTTTAAAGTAGACTGACTAAGTCAAATGCTTAGACATAAGTGGTCATAGCAAAGAAATGCTCTCATCAAGAGCTTAGCCAAAAGGAAAACATAGCTCAAACTGAATGAGGCACTCTCAAATAGCCTGGGGATGTGCATCACAACTAAACATGGATCGACTAAGACTAGCAAAATGGACTAGTCAATACAACAAGTTATCAACAAGAGATTTTTGGGGGTGTCCCCCAATCAAAGTATAAAACTTCAACTATAGCCTCGCTCAATAAATGAAAGAGGTCAAATAAAGCACTCTTCAAAGCAAAGGCAAGTAAACTCCTCGCTGTCAAATGTGGAAAGTCATTCTACATGTAGCGTCGGAATATCAAGAGACATGGTAGCAAGAATTTGCCTAACCCAATGAGTATTCGCTGAAGTACGATGATCAACTTATGTCCTCAAATAAGGAGGGAATCGACAGGGTATGCCTCGGATCTCCCTTTATCGACATAGGACAAATTCATCTAGCGTGATGAAGAGGAAGCCACAAAATTTTCCTCGTGATATCAGGAAAGAGTTAGCACATCATGTATGGGCAAAAGCCGCTCCAACATGATCATCAATGATACCTGGCACAACATCTGGTAAGTGGCACTAAATACCATGTCAAGGGTTCCATGCAACTCCTCGATGAGTCTCATGTCCTACACAACAGATGGGGAAACATCCAAATCTCATAATGGACTGAGAGGTATATCTCAATCTCTTACTATGAGAATCATGAGGGTAAGGTAAGTAAAGGAGTTCTCATACAACATGCTTAGATATTTCAGAGATCTAAGCAAGGAACTCATCTTAAGAAATTGGACCCTATCCTCTTAAAGAGGAAACTAGAATCTCAACAGGTAAAGAGAGCTACAGCTAAGTCAGCCACTATGGTTGCAGCAGTCTGTTCCTATTCTTCTGGACGCCCTTGCCTAATGTAGGGACAGGCGAGACCTCAGAGAAACAAAAACAACTGGGGCTGGGACAGTCGTCAAACTAGCAAAAACATTTCTCCTTAAAGAGGAAGATGCTCCTACGATCTTCCAGGCTAGAAAACTCGTGGTAGCAACAGCAGTACGGACTGCAAGGTGAGAATGACTTGCATCCGAAGGAGGGAAGAATCCCAAGCAAACCTGACTGGAGTGTAGTTCACATAACCAGACAGAGGAGAGAAGATGATTTTCAGCTAATGGAATTTGAGCGTTATCCTGTGCTGAATCGGAAACAAGTCATGGCGGGGACATGGTCCACATCGCCAGAAGATGAAGAGGTGATTCTCAGCCGACGGGATTTAGCACCATCCCGGGCCAGAACCAAAACAAGCCATGACGTCAACATGGTCCACAACGTCGGAGGACGAGAAATGTGATTCTCAAACTTCAAGATTTAAGTATAAATCTTGGGTCGGAACCAAAATAAATCACGGCAAGGACCAAGTCCACACCGCCAGAGGATGGTACCATAACTGGTAACTCTAACACTCTTACATAATGCAACATCCGTGAGGATGGAAATCCTAAACATATGGAAGGACTAAAATAGAGGCTAGTAAGCAGGAAAGAGCATTATAGCGTATCGCCATCTGGCACTAGTCCTTTCCTCGAGGGAAAAGTAAAACCGATACAAGTTGCTACAACAAAAGTAGTACTACATGCACAACTCCTTTTCAAAGGAGGGCATGTAGCAAATGTCTAATGAGGACGTGGTCCGCTCAACGGGGACAGTAGCAAACATGACTCAAAACGGGGGCCGAAGGCACCTCCTAAATGGGAGTCAAAATGGTTATAGAAACCTGATACAAGCAATGCTGCTAAATTTGCAGCAATATATTCCTGGTCCTCATGGCCTTCCTACCTATTCGAGGGACAGGTGGATCCTCAGGGAAACCTGGAACAGAAAGAGAGTCGTGACAAATGTCACAACGACAACTGTAGTGACAAACCTACTGCTAAAAGAAAACTCACCTGCCTATGGCAAGGAGACACGTGAGAACACGGAGGGACAAGTCTAGAAAAGACCGTCAGGTGCGGCGGCGCATCGCTATCGAGCGTCGTCCTCTTTTTGCAAAAGAAGCGAACGCGACGCGAGCCACCACAACAAAAACAGCTAAATGTGTACAACTCCCTTTAAAGGGGGAAGACATGGAGGAAAAAGCCTCAGATAGCGCAGGAACAACTCAATATGCACGTCTCCCCTTTTAAAAGGGAAGGCATAGAGCAAAACGTCTGAGAGAGCGTAAGAACAACTCAATATGCACGTCTCCCCTTTTAAGGGGGAGGGCAAAAATAAAATGCCTCAAATGGCGTATGAAAGTCTTAATGTGCACGTCTCTCCTTTTAAGGGGAGGGCATAGAGATAATGCCTCAAAGTGAGTAGGATTACGTAAGGTAACCCCACATGGGTGCTCGAAGGAACTGAAGGTTATGACACCCTCAGGAGCACAAAAACGCTTGGGGAGAGGGGAAAGAGCTCTCCCTGGCGGCAACGATCATATCCATCTTTCTGCTCTTCCGCGTAACGGGGCAAAAAGGGACAATGATAAAAAATAAGGAAATGTTATGAAACCAATCACAAACTACAACGACATTGATGCATGCGATAATGCTGTAACCGAAATGTCGAGGGTGAGAGAAGGGACAGAATGCATCGAGTTGCTACCTCTAGCAATTGACACATGGACTTAAAACCAAGGTCTCACAAAAGGCTCAACTGTGACACGAAGGAAGAGAACCAGGTCACGATAATATGAGCGAAACTCCAAGTATGGAGAGAGGCTATAACCCCAGAAAAAGCGAAGCTCCAAGTATGGAGAGAGAGACTCATCCCAGCGGAGTCGCCAGTTTTGTTTTTGCCATTCTTTTCTCTTTTTTTATTTTAAAAGGAGTCGCCAGTTTGTCGATCGTCGTATACTTCCCTTATTTGAATAAATCTCCCTCCTGAATCAAATAAGTGAATCGAAGAGGAGAGGAACCGATTAAGAAGGGACATACGACAAAGTGACAAACAAGAGAAAAGAAAAACTTGGAGAGTCTATGTGCGATAAACCTCGCAAGGATAAGTCAAGCATGTTCGCCCAAACAAGATCGAGCAGAGGCACCTTGAACCAATATCCGCAAAAGAAGTATCTACGTAGAGTACCCATAACCAGAGAGTCAAGTGTATGTACCTGTTCTGGGGTCAAAAACACTCCCAGAGGAACGTATTCTTACTGGTTAATTACATCTTGGGGATACCCAAGAATACTCTCGATAAAAGGAGTTTCGCTTTATATTATCATAGACCTGGGCTATAGGCAATCAAAGGGAGAATATTCCGTGTGGGAAAGTCTCGACGCTTCAAAGCTCTCGCTAGGCCATCAGGCAGAGAATGAGTCTCTCACATCCCAAATAGGGTAGCGGCTCTTCAGCATACGAAACCCACATAATAACCTAAATCATCTTGATGGGGGTATCCCAACAAGTCAAAGCACGTCCGGGCCATAAGTGCAGAGGACAAATCGTCGTATCCCAAAAGGGCGGCAGCTTATCGGCATTGGGCCGTCAAAATGATATCAACGAAGTCAAGGAGAGAAAGGGCTCAACAGGGGTAGTTAAAGGAAGGAAGGAGTAATCCTAAAGGGGTAGAGGTAGCCAAGTCGGGGTACACGGGCCCGTCATCCCAAGCAGTAGGACCCTAAGTCTACCCGAACGTGAAGGTAGTCGACCCAACACATCCTGAGATCCCCGGTCAGCATTCCAAGAATTGGATTATCCACGGGGACCTCGGTAGTCCTAAGGTCAAAGGAAGGAAACTCTATCCTATGACTATAAGCTGGAGCTCCAAGAGGTGGGTCTCACAGCTGCCAAAGTGGCAAGGATGCCTCAGGAAAGAAGAGAAAGGGAGGTTCAGCTACAAAGCTGCAAACGCTCCAAACAAAAGGACTTACACCCCGTCTGGGTCGGGGAGCCTTCTAACACCTTAAGCGCACTAGACACCCACCTATAAAGGTATGATGGGCCAGTCAGATTGGAGAAGCACGGGGACTCCTCCTCGGGACATGCAAATATGAATGCAGTTATCTAGAGCGGTCCTTAAGTAATGTGGAGGCCCTATTAGTATGACTTGGGTGATAGCCATGCAATGCAACAAATTTAAAATCCGGCCCATAGGCCATGCAAGAAAGTAAAAGTGCATATTTTAAAATCTTAAATATTTTAATCCTAAAATTCATTTATCTTGAATATTTTATTAGGATTTTTAACAGATAAAGTTTACAATTTTAGGGTCCTTAAAGAGCCTAAATGATATCGTGAAATCCCATATCACAGAAAGAAACAAGAAAAGCACATGCATGCATGTGAATATGCAATAAATGCAAGAAATAAAGCACTCCATAATAAAATAAAAGAGGCCAAAACGCCGCTGGACTAACAACATAACCCAGAAAAAGAAAAATGTGGTCGGACTCCGCATATACATGCCCGGTCCTAATTCTATACATCAATATAAAAGAATGCAGAATTAAGATACGGGGCACGAGCATCTGCTCCTAGTCCCCTCCACATGGTTCCCGCACAAAACGCCTCAGAACCTGTGCCCGTATCTTATTTCTGCTACAGGACTCTCCTAGACTCTAAAAGTACAAAGGAAAATGGAAAGACTCAATCCAGCATGAAAACAAGTGTTAGCGGGAAAGCTCACATGCAAATAACATATAATGAGCCATGCTTTATAAGCGGGGGAGCTAATAGCACCTGCAAATAAAAATGTCAGAAATCATCACATGCTCCCCCCATAGCGGTACCTGTGTGTGTGTATAAATAAGCATGGCTCCCTGCAGAAAAGTGCCCTAAAACACCACCATATATATGCAACATGCAATCACATCACAGGCAAAGTGCAAAAGAAAGATACCTGGCTAGGGCAACCAATCCATCAAAGAACAATAGCCAGGCATCAAAAAGACTACCTAGCAACCTAAGTCCTAGCCTAGCACACCATCTAACGAAAATGCACAAACCTAGTGCCTAAGTGCAGGGTAAGTTTGGGTATAGTATGACTTTGACGGGGTCGCCATACCGGCCCCGACTTAAACATCCAAAGGATCTAAAGGGCGTCACGAAGAGGGGTGACACAAGGTAGATCCAATGGATCCTTAGCACAGTCATACTTGTGTCGATCCCGATGACTTAACTCGCATTGCTCATTAGGCTCAACCCAGCAAGCAATGCTCGTTAAGGCATCGCGACCGACACATGGTCACTCTCCTAACGAGTAGGACAAGTCATCGAAGAATGGGTAAGCAAACAGTCATGCAAGAAGCCCACATTATGATTGCTCGATTGAAGTATGGAACAATCACAACGGGGCCCCCAAAAGTGCAAGCACACACATCTTGCTAAATGCAAGGATGCTACATGCAAAGAGGATGCACCATGCAAAGAGGATGCACCAAAGTGGTGATGGTGAGTATACCATAAAGGAAGTGACTCGAAAAGAGCGGTCATGCCGTAGTGGCAGCGGCCCAAAAGGATGGGTATGCCAAGGAGGCAGTGACCCGAAGGTGGGCATACCGTAGCGGCAGTGGCCTGGAGGTAGGCATGCCGTAGCGGCAGCGGCCCGAGCAAATGAGTATGTCGAGGAGGGAGTGACTCGGAGTTGGAATAATTCTCACTAGGGAGAATCATAAAAGTGCGGTGCAAATGCAATTGCAAAAAAAATAGAATAAGGTGCAACATGCAACCAGACCAACATGCAAATGCCAGAAAACATGCAATAAAATGCAAAAGCATACAAACATGAGTGATCGGTCCACCGGACCGTGGTGGCTGGTCAGACCAAAAAATGGGTGGATTAGTTCGGGGTAACCAATCCGACCCTAAAGGATAGGTGATAGACTTGGGACAGTCGATCGAACCCAACTGAGGATCGAGGATCGGCCCAGGACAGCCGATCAACCCGAAGTGCTCATGTGAACATGCATACAATAGAACAAATGACCACATGCAAAAATGCAACAAGATGATCCATGCACATGCGATGAAACCCAAACGGTCGACGACACGTCGAACTCATCCTAACGACCTCACATAGGTACCTAGGGTTGACGAACTTGGATCTGCGGCATCGCCGCCTCCAGTTTTGGTGTGGCTATGTGGAGGGCTTCCCCCTCTGATTTTCTCATAGGGGAAACTCACCACCGTTCGCAGGGCGGACTAGCTACAAAGCTTTTTCCGCTCTACGAACACCCACGATCTTATAGGACGGACTAGCTACAAAGCTTTTCCCGTCCTCTAAAATCAAACTCAACTAATCCCTCCAAGGGAGATTAGGATCACCCAAACTGTGGGAAATTGGGATTCCAACCGAGTAGGATTAAGATCTGAAGCTCACAACAGGGAATCGCTTGGCTACGAATAGGGATTGGCCAACGCATAGGATTCCTAACCTACGGCTCACTCTAGGTAAATCAACGATCCATCACATAGGCGGCTCGACCGGTCGACACATGTCGTCCGGCACCTCCACCCCACGTGGGCGATCGAACCCACGTGCCTAGACCGGACTAAACCTAGGGCTGGCTAAGGGATAGGAAAATCTCACCGCCGCGAAGGTTGGAGACGCGTTCTCTTTATGCTGAAGAAGAGCCCACGTTTTCCGGCGAATCGCCGGTGTTCGATCCACGTGCCGACACGCCTCAAAATATGTACCTCGTCGAGCATGCAAGGAATGAGACAAAGACTCAATGAGGGCAAGAGACACACCTCGCAACAAAACCACGCAAAAAAGGGAGAAATACGTGAGAGGTGAGATGTATCAAAATAAATAATTCGAGCATAATAAAAATTCATCGAAACATATACCTTAGCGGGAGGGGTCTCCCGACGAAGGCATCAGAGGGGAAACCACGAGGTGAAAGACGCTCGCACCTCCTCGAACAGTGATGACGTCCGCTGTCCCGCGACGTCGAGGTGCTCCGGCGAAGTATCTGGTCGCTGGGAAGGTATGGCGGTGACGCGTAGAGACTAGCTCTTCGGCGGCAAGCACCGTGAACGGAGGAAATGCAAAGGAGAACCCAAAATCTGGAGTTTCACCTCACTGATTTTCTCCGGCGTAGATGTGATTCCGGTGAGGCAAAAATCTGGCGAGGTAAAAATCCGGCGAGTTCGATCTGTGAAAGTAAAAAAACTCGGCCAAGAGGAAGAAGAGGAAATTGCTGCGGGTTTCGCTAGTGGCAGGAGGCGAGGCTCGGCGGCTAGAGGACTTCCGGTGTGGCAAAGGACAGCCACGTTGTCCTTCACTGGCGATGAGGAGGAAATCTCGCGAGGCGAGAGGGAGCAGGTGGCGACGGGTTTTTGCTTGGCCGGCGGCTGGAGAGACGGCGGAGGTCGGAGGGGAGGCCGGCGAGCTTGCTGGCGGTGTCGCCGGTGCGAGATCGGCGACGAGGAGGCTAGAGTTTTCGCACTCGGGCTTGGTGAGGAAGAAGAGGAGGAAGAGGAGCAGGCGCGAGGGATAAAGGAGTGCAGGCTTCTCGACCGGCGACTAAAGGAGATCTAGCGGGGAAGAGGATGGCAGCGCCGGCCTTCGTTGGTGACTTGGAGGAGATCCTGCGAAGAGAGAGGGAGACCCGGCTAGGTTTTTCGCGAAAAATGGGGTTGGCGGCTGCAAGGGTTTGGGATACAATCAGGTAGAGAGGGGGAGAGGGAGGATATGCGTAGGTTTATTTAGATAATAATATATAATATATTATTAATATATATTATATAATAATAATAATAATATTATTATTATTATAATTATCCTCCACGAATTTTCAGCATGTGCATGTCCTCGCAGCAAAGTGGATGTCCCTCTTAGCTAAAATCGACGTTCCAGACGCAATGGTGTAGTCCGTTTCGCCATCTGGTGTCGTTCGGGCCCGTTCGGGCCATTTTCTGAGCGATTTAGCCATAAAGAATAATTTGCATATTTTAAGCTCCTTTGTGATGTCATAGCAAAATGAACGTCCTCCCTAGGTAATATCGACGTCCCGGACACACTCGCGTGGTCTGCTTCGTTGTTCGAGGTCATATGAACAAGCTCGCCGGTGGATGGGCCAATTTAAGTTAATTCTGCCCGCCACGCGTCAAGTAACACTTGTCGACCCTGGTATGCTCGAACGGACATCCCATGCATGTAATATAAAAAAAATGATGCCAACAAGAAGCATTTCTATTCTTTGCCTTCGCTCGATAGTATAAAGAACATTGGCTAATCTATAGATCAGGTCAGGATGTATTGTTAGTAGAATGGGTTAATCTAGGCTCACACTACTAGATGTCGAAGGGTGGCTATGGTCGGCCCTACTAGTGACCCGTTCCCTTTCTATAAACTAATTTAAAAGAATTTAGTTTTTCACTCTAAAAACTTATTAATTCTACGCCCATTGAATAATATTTTCCTATTTATTTGCACTTCACCTTGAATAACCCGCACAAGGCCTTCAACTACCCAAGGAATCATGTGATATCTACTAGTTATGAATTCAACTCCTTCTAGGTCTCAAAATTCTTCAACAGATTTTAAGAACTTAAATGGCCAATTTAAATAGTAAATTAAGATCTGGTATTAATATCATCACAATATTTAAAGATATTTAGTTTTTAATTCTCCAACGAATTTTATATTATCTTATTTATCTTTTCATAATCGAAAGGAGAAAGTAAAGAAACTTCTCAGAACACATTGAATTTCAATAACAAAATATATAAATAAAACTTTGAATCAAATTACAAATACTTATCTCAAGTGTTTCTCGAACTGAACATCTGATTCCTACTGACTCCAAAGTGAATTAGACTTCAAAAGCACCAACTCTTCCAAACTCTCAATACAAACTATAAATAAAATAAACTCACTAATTTATGAAGGAAAGTAAACTAAAAGTGTGGCCCTATATTTAAAATTATCTCTCTGATTGTGGGCCTCTTTTTCTGTAGAAATGACCTCCTATTTATAGGCTTCAAGGGTTGCCTAAAGCACCTCTTCAAAATGTGTCCAAGTTCAATGAATCTTCTAGAAACTGTGTCTGGCGCTTAGGCGCCGGCATCTGGCTCCTAGGCGCCGGACTCCGCATCCAGTTCTTCGCACCTCTTTTCTTTGGATCGTACCTCTTCACGATCCAAACCGTTTCCAAGTGTCTAGATACAATGTATCACATGTCCTATAATCCAGGAATAACTGCCAATCTTCTAGAAGGTCCAATAACAGCTCTAACTGTCAAAATAACTGCCCAAAGTAGTTACAAAATAGTAACTGTTTTGGTATCGAGCTGGTGCTTAGGCACAGGATTTTGGCGCCTAGGCGCCAGACCCATTATTTTGGTAATTTTGCATTTTGGCTCCATTTTTGCTCTTTTTTACTCCTTTTTGCTCCTTTTTCATTATTTTCCATCTTTTTTTCTTTTTGAACATTTTTACATCGCATGCACCAAAAAACATAAAAAAATACCTTTCATTAAAGCATAATATCCTTAAAATTTTAATAAAAATCAAGGCATAAAAATAGGTATTTTTTTCATGGATCACTAAGCCATCCTCCACACCATGGTTAAATTCATCATGACATTACATGGAAAATGAGTAGGAGAAAGGGTTATGTGTCATTCTACTCAAGCTTCTTCAAGCGAATGATAGAACTCACTTAGGGAAGGCGAGTTCAGCAAGCCTTAACTAATTTGTCCACCTCATGGAGGCACCAATGTAAGAAAGCCAACATTTGAACTAAACTTTCACCATTATTTAACCTAACATGAGTTAGCTTTGGTAAATGTAAGAAGGCTTATCTACCAGCCGAAATTAAATCCATAAGCCATCATTAGACAAGATAACAACTTCCAAAATAACCCAAGCCAGCCTAGGCTCACCCGTGGCCTGCCTATGGCTATAAAAAAAGGCTAACCCGAGAGCCCCAAGAGAGGAATAGACAAGCTTACAACCTATATACCCTGAATGACCCAAGAACAAATTTGCTCTCCAAACCTTAACGAATAGATTTCCCCATAGATTCAACTCCTAAAACCCACTGGTTTGCCCTAATTTCTTATCCAGAAATAAGCCAATTTTTCAGTTTGAAATGAAATTTATCAAAACTTCAAATTAACTCCTCTAAAAGCTTCCTAGAGCCATACGAAGACAAGCCCAATCAAAATTGACACTTTCCGTAGGCTCTAGCCTACTGTTCCACCATCATTTTCTGAACACTGATCCACTCTAATCGAACATATATCCAGACCCGATTTCACCTCAAATTGAGATTGGGACAACATCTCTAAGGTCAAGATGAAGCTTCCAAACCATTCAAATCGAGCTTCCATCAATTAAGTCTAAGGTATTGTTCATTTAACCAAGTTTAGGCTCAAGTTTTGTACTTTGTGAAACAAATAAATTCACAACCCATACATCACTGTATGGATGTAATCTTCATCTTCAGATGAATCTATAGGAACAAAAGTCACTCGAATCCATCAAAAATCGAATGAGACTTTGTCCCTAAACCACAAATGGCTTACCGGTTTAGGGCTAATGAAGGAGATGAACGGATGTCATCCATTTCCATGTTTTGGAAATTAACGGCTCTGATTTAATCCCAACTGATCCCGTGTTCTAAGCCCCGCAACGGATCAGCCACGTTTCGATGAATCCGAGGACACATCGTGTCGTCTGTTAATTTCTGGCTAATATGGAATTAAGTAAATCCAGATTAACCTTAAAATAATCAAATATCCATATCTTAATAAATAAAAACCACAAAAAAGACAATAAAAATATCAATGAACTCAGAAAAATTAGGAGAATAATGTGGAAACAAAATTTTTAATTTATCAATTATATTTTTATTTTGATTAAATAATTACTCTCTAGGGTAATTTAATTATTAAAAATTAATTATAATTCCAAAAATGATCAGATTTTCACTGGTCATTCTCCTCGTCATGAAAAAAATTCCATGATTTTTCTAAGTTAAGGGAAGTCTTAGTATGAGACATCTAATTTTCACCTAACTTTGTGATTATTTTCCAAAATAATTACAAAAATTAGTAAGTTAGAAAATAAAATTTGAAGATGGTTAATAACTTTAGGGTGATAAATTTAAACCCTAAAAATGACATTTACTAACCTTTGAAAAAAGTTAAAATGAAATTTTAAACTTTTAGGTCAAAATTTGTACAATTAGGAGATTATAAATTGAACCCTGAAATATATATCTCTCATAAAAGAGATAATTAGGACTATGTAAGTCTTAATAAATAAGTTTGAAACACTTTAAACTTAAGTCAAATATATAAGTCTTAATTAAGTTAGTTTTAAAAATAACTTAAACCTTTGAAAATTCTAATTAAATTTGATCACATTAAACCTTATTTACATTAGGTTTAATTCAAATTAAACCCTAATTAGGTCTAATACATTAATTAGACCTAATTAAATCAAGTTAAGCCTTAATAAAATTAGGTTTAACTTAACAAACCCTAATTAGGTCTAAGACATTAGTTAGATTTAATTAAATTAAGTTAAGCCTTAAACACATTAGGTTTAACATAATAAACCCTAATTAGGTCTAACACATTAGTTAGACTTAATTAAATCAAGTTAAGCCTTAATCACATTAGGTTTAACTTAATAAAACCTAATTATGTCTAAGACAATAATTAGACTTAATTAAATTAAGTTAAGCCTTAATCACATTAACCTTAACTTAATATCCTCTGATTAGGTCTAAGACATTAATTAGACTAATTAAATCAAGTTAATCCCTAATCACATTAGGTTTAACTTAACAAACCCTATTCAGATCTAATCCATCATTAGACCTAATTAATCCTATTAAAAAATAATCAATTAGGTTTAATTAACCTTATCCTAATTAGACTTAACCACAATTAAGTCTAATTATTCAATTAAACCCTATGCAAATAAGGTTTAATTAACCTTAACCTAATTCGACAAAACCACAAAAGTCTAATTAATAAATTAAACCTTACACAAATATGGTTTAATTAACCTCAACCTAAATAGAATTAACCAGAATTAATTCTAATTAATCAATTAAACCTTACCCAAATTAGGTTTAATTAACTTTAAACTAATTAAACTTAACCATAATTAAGTTTAATTAATCAATTAAACCTTACCCAAATTAGTTTTAATTAGCCTTAACCTAATTAGACTTAACCACAATTAAGTCTAATTGATCAATTAAATCTTACCCAAATTAAGTTTAATTAACATTAACCTAATTAGACTTAACCACAATTCAGTCTAATTAATTAACTTAACCTTACCCAAACTAGGTTTAACTAACTTTAACCTATACTTATGTTCAACCCAACTTAAACCTAAGTCAAACTTAAACCTTTTAGGTTCAATATGTATTGAACCTAACTTTAATCTATACTTAGGTTCAACCCAACTTGAACCTATGTCAAACCTAAACTTTTGGGGTTGAACATACATTCAACCTAATTTTAACGTATACTTAAGTTCAATCCAACTTGAACCTAAGTCAAAATGAAAACTTTTAGGTTCAACATACATTGAACCTAACTTTAACCTATACTTAGGGTTAACTTAACTTGAATCTAAGTCAAACATAAACATTTTAGGTTCAACATACACTGAACCTAACTTTAACCTATAATTAGGTTCAACTAAAGTTGAACCTAAGTCAAACTTAAACCTTTTAGGTTCAACATACATTAAACCAAACTTAACCTAACCTTAGGTTCAACCTGCATTGAACCTAACCAAACCACTGGGTTCAACATACATTGAAACTAACTCAACCAAACTTTAGGTTCAACCTAAATTGAACCTAAACAAACTTTAGGTTCAACATACTTTAAACCTAAATCAAACTTATATATTAGGTTCAACCTAACTTGAACCCAAGTTAACCAAACTTTAGGTTCAATATACATTGAACCTAAATCAAATCAAACTCTTAGGTTCAACCAAACTTGAACTTAAATCAAATCAAACTCTTAGGTTCAACATACATTGAACATAAATCAAATCAAATTATTAGGTTCAACCCAACTTGAACCTAAATCAAATTAAACTCTTAGGCTCAACCCAACATGAAACTAAATCAAATTAAACTTTTAGTTTCAACCCAAATTAAAAGTAAATCAAATCAAACTCTTAGGTTCAACCCAACTTGAACTTAAATTAAATCAAACCTTTAAAACATAAATTAATCTTAAGTCCAACCAACATTAGACATAGAATAATTTCAAACCTTAGGTTAAACCTAAGTTAACTTTAGATCCTACTTACACTGGATCAAAATACATTGGACTTATGACCATGTCAAACTTCAGATTTGATTCATATTAAACTTAAACCAATTTCAGATTCTACTTACATTGGATCCAAATCAACATTAAGTTCCACCCACATTGGACTTAGAACCATTTCAACTCCTTAGGATCAATCCTAATCTAATTTTAAGTCCTACCTACACTAGACTCAGAACCATTTCAAACTCTTCAATTCAATCCATATTGAACCTAACTTTAGGTCCTACCTAAATTGGACTTAAAATAATCTTTAATCTTTGGTTCAAATCACATAGAACTTAAACCAAACCTTTAACTTAAGATCGACCCAATGTTGAACATGAGTTCAAATCCTTAACTTAAGATTCAACCCACATTGAACCTAAAATTAAACATTTAACTTAGGATAAACCTAAATTTAAAATTAAGTCGAACATCAACCTTAGGTTTATCCTACATTGAACTTAAACTTAAAATTTAATCTAAATTGAATCAAACCCAACGAAATCTTTAGACTCAACTGACATCAGGACCTAAAACTCTAAGTCTAACCTATACTAGACTTAAAATAAATTCTACAAGTCGAACAAACATTAAAACTTAAACATTTAGTCTATTTTAGATTTATAATTAGTCAAATTTCTTAAAACCATTATATTTAGAAGACATCTGAATCTAAATTTATAAATCTAATTCATATTAGATTTAACTCAAAAATAATAGATTCAAATGACACTAAATCAAAATTCCCATGTCAAATTTTAATTAGACTTAATTCAAAACCTTTAGATTGAAAAGAAATTTGAATCTAAATTTCTAAAACTAATTCATATTAAATTTAACTTGAAAATATTAGATTCAAATGACACTGAATCTATAATCCCAACTCTAATTTATATTAGACTTAAAACCTTTAAATTCAAATTACAACTGAATCTAAATTTCTAAATGTAATTCATATTATGCTTAACTCATAAATATTAGATTCAATTGACGCTAAATCTAACTTCCCAAGTCTAATTTATATTAGATGTAATTCAAACCTTTAGATTTAAAAGTCATCTGAATCTAAATTTCTAAATCTAGTTCATATTAGATTTAACTTGAAAATTAAATTTAAATGACACTGAATCTAAATTCCCAAGTCTAATTTATAGTAGACTTAAAACCATTAGATTCAAAATATATCTGAATATAAATTTCTAAATCTTATTCATATTAGATTTAACTCAAAAATATTATATTCAAGTGACACTGAATCTAAATTCCCAAATCTAATTTACACTAGACTTAATCCAAAACATTTAGATTCAAAAGACATTTGAAATCTAAATTCCAAAATCTCATTCAAATTATATTTAAGTCGAAAACATTAGATACATATGATACTGAATCTAAAAATCTCAAGTCTAATTAGATCTTACAGATATTATATATAAATAAATTTGACTCCTTTCTTTAGGTCTAAATTACATTAGACTTAAATAAACAAATTAAATCCGACATATAAAAACCAATCATATAATGGCACATGAAAAATTTTAATCAGGTAATAAATCGTAAACAACCTAAAATTTTCCAACATGAAATCCGGAAGGATATTAAGGCTTAATTGAAACCTTTATGAACAAAGATCACCAAATGCAACATGAACCCCAGTGTTCTTGGTCTACAAACATTTCTTGGACCATGCAATCCTAGTTGTTGACAAGAGTCCTCCGGTCCAGGTATAAATACCTTTCGGACTAAGTAGATCAAGACAACTGATGACCTTGGGATGACGGGGCCATGGACATCTTGACCGGGTTGTCTAAGGATTAAAAATTAAAAAAATTTTAAAAAATAAAATTGGCATTACTCTGACACTATTTTCTTGTAGGTTGAAGACTGATGCACCAAAAATATATACGGTTTTTGCTATATAATTTTACTCATTTTTGGTGAAATTACACTTTAAAGGAAGGTATTTTGTATGTTCTTTTGGTTTTAGGTACAAGAAATGGTGATTGGAGCAAAAAGAAGCAAAAATGGTGCAATTTAGAGCAAAAATGAGCAAGAAAAAAAATTTTGGCTTGACACATTTCGACAAGTCTTTCTATGCTTAATATCTTTTACACTTCTAGCATATATTTGAATGAGATTAAACTTTAAATAAAGGTTATTTTTATGCTTATTTTGTAGGACTATCTGTTAAGAATGCAACACAACTAAAATGGGACAAATTGGAGCTGTAATTGAGCGAAACGGAGCAAAATAGTGGAGCTGCGCAGGCTAGGCGCAGGGGGCGCCCAAATCGGTACCGGGGGTGCCAGAAACTTGAGAGCACAAAAATTTGGCACCGACAGTGCCCTATTCAGCGTCGGTGGTGCCCAAGATGGTCTGATGCGAAATTCAGAAGTTATTGGCCATATACATCGAATTTGGACGCTTATTGAAGGGTTTCATCATGCACCTCTTGGGAAATTCTCCCCTACACTATTTTAAACCGAAGTTGAAGCCAAAAAAGAGAGTAGATGTTAGGGAAAACTTGGCGTATGCTTAGAGATATTAGAATAGGAGTGAAAATATAGATTTCTACCTTTTTGGAGAGATTGGTGAGGGAATTTTGAGAAAATTTGTAAGGAAATGTTCTAGCATTGCATGGATCCGCAAGAGACTTTGTGGAAGAGATTTTCATCTTTCTTTCAAGGGGAAAAAGCTAAGTATTGTGTTCTTCATTATCTTATGATTTTGTAAACACTTATTTTGTGAATTTTCTTTGAAATGAAGTCTTTCGTTATGTTTTCTTCGTGCTTTGTGATGTCTTTCTCTTACTCTTTCTTCTTGTTTAGAAATAGTGGCATAAGAAGTTTATGCCATTATTTTCTCTCTACTTTTCTTTTGCAATGAGTAGGATTCATGTTTAGGATATTGGGATGCTTGCTAAAATATGTTTTAATTAAAAATATGATGGTTTTTACTTGCATTTCATTTACATTACAAAAAGGGCCCATTGTATTGTTAAAATTCATTGTAATTGCATTGTCCTAAAAGGGTGGTGTAATTCTCAACAAAGTGGAACCACGTTCAATGTCTTTGAATGAATTACGTAGTTCATGGGTATTGAGTGAAAATAAGTAGGGACATATGGTTTCATGGGCGTCGAATTGGAGGTTTCAGGGTGACAGGCTGAGATCCCAAATTTGGTCCTAAGATTGGTAACTAACATTGAAGGTTAGCCTTCAGGTGAAGGGTGAATGGGAGCTCCGTAGTGACAGTCGGTATCCTCCCAGCCTTGCTTTAGATTTAGTGACTGAACATATGATATGTCAATGTTCTTTACATGCTTGGAAGAGGGGGTACTCTTTCAAAGGTAAAGAAACATTTATGCCCTATTTGGCATATACAATATTTAATGCATCTCATTCCTATACATTATCCAATTCGTTACATGAGAATAGTAGTTTTTATTATCTCAATATTCACCAAACCAATTTCCCCAAAAAGGGTTATCTTTAGTACTAATATTTGCATTAGGGAGTAGTTATTATTCTTACATATAATCATATGCATTTAGGAGTAGTTGTTAGAAAAACCACTTATATCACCCTTCCAAACTAAGGCTGTTAGTAGTAGACTAGAATTTAACTAAGGACCACTTACCTCGCTTCCCTGTGGGATCGATAAACGGGACTCCATTAGAACCCCGTATTACTTGATACGATATGTATACTTGCGTTGGATCATTGTGACTTTATAAAAATTATTATATATCTATTGTTCATAAATCCTTGCATATAAAAAAAGTTGCATCAAATACAAGTTCCGTTTTAGATTTTCCTTGCAAGTTATTAGGGTGTGCTAACTATTTTACAGGGTGAAATTCTGAAGACGGGACAAACAACAACAAAATAAATTAAACTATAATGACATTAGAACAAAATGACAACAAAACTAAACAAAACTAAAATGACATCAAAACAAAGGCATTAACAAAAAAAAACAAAATAACATTAACAAAATAACATTGACCAAATGAAATCAAAATTAAAAACAACGAAACGAAACCTAAACTCTTAAGATGATCACAAAGCCTAAACTTTTAGGATAGCCACCAAACAAGTAACAAACTACAGAATAAAACAACAATAAAAAGACAAATAACAAAATAAAAATAAAATCGACATAACAAATGACATTTTCAAACTCAAACTTTTAAGGTAATATGTAACACTGAAACATATTACTCCCAGGATTGAACAATGAAGTTTCTTTCCTTGTTCCTAGAAATTTCTTAGAAAATAAGTGTTAACATTAATCAACAGTGTTCTTAGATAATCCTAATTTTCTAAGATGTAGGAGCTTGCTCATATAGGAGATTTAAGAACTCAGTATAGGTGTCATACCTAGAATTTTCTAGTTATTAAAATTTTACATGTGATCCTCCTTATATAAAAAATTTTTAGAATAAGGCATGCTAGAATCCCCTTTTGTAAGGATTATCACTGACATTTCTTATTAGACTATTCTATCAGCCCTTATTTTCTTCAAATATCTTAACATCCGAGGATCCTTTTTCATGATCCGAAGAAATAAGATTTCTTGAATACTAGGATTATATGATAGATAAACAGAGTGGTGACGCACCCAAACAACAACATTGACATTTCACACCTCACATTGATACGAGAGAATCTCGGCAGTGACGGGCCAATGATAAGCCTGTACCCCATAACTTCGGATGCCATCAAGAGATTTCATTGGCAACTCTACTGTGGATCGTCTTTCTTATCATCTCTTATTAAATCACTTGTTTTTCAAGAGATGTTTCGTCCTTTGACAGATAGGACCACATCTTTCAAATCTAACTCTTTGAAGAGTTAATTTTAACATTTCTTAATGACAAAATAAGATAAAATAAAAGGATAAATCTCAGTTTATAAATGAGTCCATGGCATTTTATTCATCTTAAATTTTGAGGAAAGTTGCAATGGAATCCTCAGATTCAGTCTTTTCTTACTTTCAAGATCTCAATACACCAATTGATGAAGTCGCTTACTTTTATCAGAATGACTTTAGATTATTTGAAGAAACTAAATTTGCACTAAATAATCCATATCAAACTGATATACATTCCCTTAAGGAATTCAATCTGGAACCTTATGAATATTTTCTTCACTTTATATAAGACTTACCTCAAGAAATTCCGGTAGAACAATTTACTTTTGAGGAAATGAAAGAACAAATTGACAGGAGAGGGATGAAAATTTATGTTTAACAAGATGAAGATTTTCTATCACCATCCATATATGAAGTTGGATCTTGTTCAAAAAATTTCCAAAAGCTCTTTCCTAACAGAGAAATAAAAATCTTTCTATTAAAAGTAAAAAAATGGGAAAAAATGATGATTCTGAGACATTTAAATTTGAACAATTTTTTTTTAGGAACCCTTCTGTTTTAAAAGAAAACCGATATTTTCTAATATCTGTCAAATATGAAGACAATACTTTCAAACCCAAAAAATCTTCGTCAATTCACACAATATATTATGTGTTTAATAGATTAGCATGGAAGGATAGAGTTCAATTTCTTGACTATTAGATAAAGTGGGATCTGTAGTCTGTACGACAATGAAAAGAAAAATTCTTGCAATTGAAGATCCTACCTATCAAGAAACAAATCAGTACTCCTATTTGACAGTCAGTGTACTCGGGTACTAGTGAAATTTCATCAGGGACCAAGAGTGAAATATGTAACCATCACAAAAGATAGAACCAAACATAACAAATTAATATCAGAATCAGAAGATACATCTGCTAAAATGATAGCTTTGGACCAAATGTTACAGAGCAGAGATCGTTCTTACTCACAACACGATGATATGCTTCTCAGGATATCTCGTCCTGTACTTAAAAATAATATATGGAAACGAGAATCATCGAAAGGAATCTCAGACATTATGATTACTAATACAGATATTCTCAGGAAAGAGCTTGTGAAGAACGTCCTATAAAGTCTTTCAAGGAAAGATTAAAAAAATTGAAAAATAATATTAAACAATTCTCGATATGGAGAAAGAAAGATACTTCAAGTAGTCCAAAAAAGGAATTCTTTAAAATAACCAAGGTAGAAACATGATCTAACTTCTTAGCACAATAATTAAATGAAGAAGATATGATAGAAGAATTACGAGCATTTATCCAATAACGGGATGAACAAATCATTTGTCTCGAACAAAAAATGGAAGAATTGGGGGTAGCTTTACAAAACTCACCAACAAATCCATTGCCTGCAGTTGAAATCATTAGGCCAGAGGAAATAGACATTCTAGAGGACATAAGAGAGCCAATTGAAAATGAAGAAAGCACTCAAAGAAAAATTATTCGCCCAAAGTGGAATTCTAGAAAAAGAAGTCACAAAATTGGAAGAATAAACGATAAAAGAAATAATAGCTCGGGTAAAGGCTGGATCATTAATTATAAAGGGTAGACCTTTTGCAGAAGAATTTGATTGTATCCAATACCCAAAAGGTTTTGTTCCTCCTCTCTTCAAAATGTTTCATGAGACTGGTAATCCTTGTCAGCATCTTGCACACTTCCGAGCAAGTTGCTGCAACGCGGGAGGAAGTGACACTCTTCTATTCCGTCAATTTGTTAACAGTCTCACAAGAGTTGCCTTTGACTGGTATGTGAAACTTCCTAATGGTTCCATCAAAAATTTTGTAGAACTTGAAAGCCTCTTCATTCAATGGTCACTAGAGCACAACAACATACAACTGTTGGCGATCTGGTTGTAGAAAAATAAAAACCAGGAGAGAGTCTAGTGGATTACATTTTACGCTGGAGAAATCTTAGCATGAAATGTGAACCACAACTCCAAGAACAACATGTTGTCAAAATCCTGCTTAATAATATCCTTGGTCCTATAGCATTCATGCCTAAAGGATTCAAAATAAAGACATTTGAAAAATTTCTCGGTAAAGCTGCCAAGCTTCAGGAAGAAGCTAAGTAGATGAGTGTAACGAAAAAGACAAAAAAAGATAAATTCTATCAAAACATTTGAGAAGAAACCAGGAAACGTTGCAGAAAAGGGTAAAAAAGTGATGCAAGTTCAACGTGAACAAAAGAAGCAGTGAGAACCAACCTCCACAACAGACGTCTTGTCAATTACAATTTCAACAACCAATTCCAGTACCGACAGACAAGAGAACGATGATTGAAATAATGAATATGGAATACCCATTCAAGACAAGGGCTGTTGGAAAAATATTTTTTAGCCTGCTTAAGATACCAGAGTTTAAGCTACCTAAGGCTAAAAGACCAAGAGAGGTTGACATGAAGGACAATCCTAATTATTGCCCGCATCATAAAATGGTTGGACATAGAATTGAAGAATGTTTTTGACTTCAAAGACTGGATAGAGCACACTTTTAAAGAAGGGAATATAATAATCCCGAGTATTATAAAGAACCTGAAAAAAGTTCAGTCAATATGATTTCGGTTGATAAAGTTATTCCTAATCCTGAAAATAAAGACAAAGATGACACTTCTCAAGGTAAATCTTCTGAGGAGATCCTTACGGACTTACAAATTACAAAATCTTCCAAGAAAGAAAAGAAAAAGAAAAATAGAGAATAGAAAAAGGTTATAGGTCTTATAGGCGTAGCGACAATAGTTCCTTTTGTATCTCTTAATTCTCATGTTTCTTAACTTTCCAGTAGGATAGTTGTCCTAGATAAAGGGAGGAAATCCCTTGAACCATTAACTTTGTATGACTTCCTTTTTACCGCTACTGTGAATAATTATACTTCCTGTTATGCTTACTTACTGACTAGTTTGGATGATACTTCTGAATATGATTGTTCCAATTTTGATCCTATAGATAATACTCTAATCGTACAAGATCATAACCAGTTTAACAAAAATAACATTAGTGAAAATTCTGATAATGATATAGACCAAAATGACACTGTCATGCTCCAACTACAAGGAACACCATTTTCCACATAATTGGAACCTTCAAACTCAGAGACAAAAGAGTTGGACAGCAAACTAGAAGAACTAGTTGAAACTAATATGTGAAGTGGAAAACTTTTGCCTCCCAAAATGGATCCCTAAAAGAAAGAAAAGCAAATAGTAACTTTGGAAATGTTCTTTCTTCCAATAAACCCACAATTATCCAAAAGAAATGAGGACAATAATCAATAAAAGTATATTATAATGTATTAGCTCATCTGAAAAAATACCAGCAAAATTGAGCATTTATGACGCCCTTATGCTTTCCAAAGAAATGAGGGAGTCATTGATAAAAGCCCATTTACACCCAGACATTTACTTAGATCAACTTGCTAGTATCACCTAGAGTGAAGTTTGTCCATTAGAAGAACAAACAAAAATTAGCTTTTCTGATAATGACTTGTTACTTGGATTGACTGAACATAATCGTCCATTATACATCACAGTAAATATAAACGACATGACATTTTTAAGGGTGTTTATTGATCCGGGTGCTTTTATTAACACAATAAATTTAAGGACTCTTGCGCATTTGGATATTGGTGCATCCCAACTATCAAGAGATACAACGATGTTACAATTATTTAACCAACAAGGAGAACGATCTCTAGGGTCAATAACATTTCTCTTAAGAATGGATGATTTAC
Organism: Papilionanthe hookeriana x Papilionanthe teres; assembly: GCA_022702705.1. Taxonomy (NCBI): domain Eukaryota; kingdom Viridiplantae; phylum Streptophyta; class Magnoliopsida; order Asparagales; family Orchidaceae; genus Papilionanthe; species Papilionanthe hookeriana x Papilionanthe teres. The sequence continues at coordinate 92,436,284 of CM040423.1, read as the reverse complement.
TGACAATGGCAAAATTCCAAATCATCAATTCTGGTACCTCTATTAATGCATTATTTTGCAGACCATGGCTTCATGAGCATAAAATTGTTCCTTTGTCACTACATCTATGCATAAAATATTTACAAAAAGGACAAGAATGTTATATCATAAGAGATCTACAACCATTTTTAATCCATGAAATTGGAGTACATGAAGACGCTACATATTATGCTCTGATAAAACAAACAATATTCTCTAGAGAAGTAGTGATGAATACAAAAGAAAAAGACAAAGAAATAAAAATAAATGAAAAAGACTATTCTTCTTCAACGCAGGCGAAGGGTGATAATTCTCATCAGACTTTCACCTGAAGTTGACGGCGGTAATGAGGATGAGGGAAGGAAAAACCAATTATCAAAATGACGAAATCATTGAACTTCAAAACTCAACTAGACTCTGAAGATGCAAAAGAAGAAACAACATCGATGGTTCTAAATGATCCTTAGTTCATACCTCTTTGAAGAAGAAGACAAAGAAAAAATATTTGAGTCTGTGTTTGAGAAAATTAATCATTATATACACGTTATTACCCTAACTCCAATTTGTACTTCTAAAATCGAGGATTTAGTGGTCAAAGAAGTATATGGTGATGATAAAAAAGCCAATAATGTTTAGAAAATTTTCTACTTCTTCTAGTACTAAAACCGATGAAAAATTAAAAGATGAAAACCCTTAAAAAATCAATAAAATCCCTTTTGAGTTGTATTCTCCTTGGGTACAAAAATTTATTCAAAATTTTTTAATGCTCAAATAATTTTCTTTAAAAGAACCACACTTTATTGAAAAATATGGGATAACAATAAACAAAACCCTAACTCTAAGGAGGGTATTGGATTTGGCACTCTAGAACCTCTAGATGATACGGAATTTTGCCAAGTCATCACTGAAGAACTTAATTCTAAACAAACATTTGGTCTCTCAATCAAAGATGCTCCTCCAGAATTGGAAGAAGAAATTAAATCGATAGTTGATGAATTGAAAGAAATAAATTTAGGGACTAATGAAAACGTAAAACCAACTTTCATTAGTTCATTCCTTAACGACATGGAAGCAAAAAAGGATAATTCAACTGTCGAAATAATACAAAGACTGCTTTGCCTGGACTTATGATGAAATGCCTGGGCTAGCTCTAGAAGTCGAGTTCATAAACTAAGGATAAATTAAATTGCAATTACTGTTAAACAAGCTCCGAGAAGGATGCATGTCGAAATAGAACAACAATTCATTGTCAAAGTTAAGAAATTAATTAAGGCTGGTTTTATAAGGGAAGAAAATTATCCAACATGGCTTACTAATATAGTGCCGGTTTAAAAGAAAATTGGCCAAATCAAGGTCTGTTTAAACTTTAAAGATTTAAACAAAGCTTGTCTGAAGGATGAATTTCCTTTCCCAATCCTAGAATTGATGGTCGACATTGCATTCACACATGTAATATTATCCTCTATGGATGGATCATCAGGATACAATCAAATAAAGATGTTTCCAAAAGATGAATCAAATATAGCCTTTAGGACAACCATAGAGATATACTATTACAAATTTATGCCATTTGGATTGAAGATGCTGGTGCAACCTACCAAAGAGCCATGACACGGGTTTTCAATGAACTCATACACAAACAAGTCTATTGTTATGTGGACGATTTGGTATTCAACAGTAGACAAAAAGACGATCACGTGTATTATTTGAGAATCATGTTTGAACACTTACATCAATATAATCTTAAAATAAATCCCTTAAAGTGCACTTTCAGTGTCACTTTAGGGAGATTTTTTAGATTTATTGTTTCAACATCATGAGATTGAAATTGATCCCCTCAAAATCGAAGCCATCATAAATATACCTCCTTCTAAAAATCTAACTCAATTGTGATCCTTTCAAGGAAAACTAGCATATATACAATGTTTTATTTTCATTTTGTCAAGTAGGTGTCAGCCTCTCACGACCCTAATCAGCAAAGAAACCAAATTCGTGTGGGATGTAAAATACCAACACACCTTTGAAAACATCAAACAATATATAACAACACCTCCTGTCTTAGCAAACCCTGTTTTAGGAAGACTCTAATTCTTTACACTATGGCATTGGAAAATTCCATTGGAGATTACTAGCCCATGTAAATGATGAGTGAAAAGAAAATGTATTATATTATTTAAGCCGCTGTTTAGTTTCGACTGAAATAAAATATCCAACAATTGAAAAGCATTTCTTAGCTTTGATTTTTGCAGTTCAAAAGCTAAGGCACTATATGTTTTCTCATAAATTAACTCTTATTTCAAGAGTTAACCCATTATAATACATAATGGCATGACCGACACTTTCTGATATATTAGCAAGATGGGCAATGATACTGCTCTAATTTGACATAACATTTGTGCCATTATGTGCTGTTAAAGGATAAATCTTAGCAGATTTCTTAGCAGCACACCCAATTCCAACTAAATCACCTCTTAATGATGATTTACCTGATGAACATATATCATAAATAAAAAATTCAAACATACAACGATGGGAATTTTACTTTGATGGAGCATCATCTGCTTGAAAAGACAAAGACAAGCAGATAATCATACCAGACAAAGCTGGGGTAGGATTAATTTTCATTACTCTAGACAAAGCAATGATGTTGTTTTCCTATCATCTGACTGAATTGTTCATGAATAATGAATCTGCATATGAAGCACTCATAACTGGTCTAGAATTGACAATACTAATGGAAATAAAAAATATCGACATCTATGGAGTTTCTCAATTGTTCATTAACCAAATTGTGGGCAAATATAAGACTTTGAAACCTCGACTTGAACAATCCTTCCGTTACACTCTAAAAATACTTCAGCAAATTCCTGATGTAGCTCTTTTCTTAATTCTGAGACGAGTCAATTCTTTAGCAGATGCCTTGGCAAAACTTTGAAAAGATTCTCTTGTACAGAAGAAGATGATAATCTAATTTCTATCAAAGGATGCAAGTTCTTTCCCAAATTGACATGGGCATTCTGTACAAAATTGGTGAAGACATGACAGTGACAATAATTGATGAACGAAAGGATGATTGGTGACAACTAATTATTCAATATTTACAAACCAGAAGGTTACCTGAAAACAACTCTATCGCAACTCAAATCAGACAAAGAGTATTGTCCTATGCTTTAGTGAATGATATTCTTTACAAATGATCTTTTGACCAAAGGTGGTTAAGATGTTTAAACCAATCTAAAGCTCAAGAGATTGTTAAAGAAGTTCATTCAGTTCTATGTGGTACACACCAATCTGGACCTAAAATGAAGATAAAAATAAAAAAATGGGATATTACTAGCCAACAATGATGATCGATTGTCTTGAAATCACGAGGAAATGTTATCGATGTCAAAGACATGGAGTGGTCTTACATTAGTCGTTGAATGTATTACATCCAACTATTGCATCTTGGCCATTTGAATGTTGGGGCACAAACATAGTAGGCCCTATAGACCCTCCATCATCTAACGGTCATCATTTCTTTCTTACAGCCACTGATTACTTCTCCAAATGGGCAGAAGAAATACGGTTCAAAGAAGTTAAGGCAGAACAACTTCTCCATTTCTTTAAGACTCATATTATCTACAGATTTGGAATTCCTCGAAGAGTTGTATCAGAAAATGGACTATCTTTTAAAAATACGAAAATGAACAACTTTATTCAAAGACATGGGATAGATTGGAGATATTCCACAATCTATTAACCTAAAACCAATGGTTTAGTTGAAGCCTTCAATAAAACATTACTACAAATTTTTGAAAAAGATAATTAATAATCCAAGACAGTGGCATGGGTGATTGATTAAAGTCTTATGGGCCTATATGACTACATACAGAACACCAACACGGTCAACACAGTTTGCTTTAGTATATAGTTTTGAGGCTATCTTACCACTTAAAGTGCAAATTTCTTCTCTCAAAGTCGCGGTCACAAGAAAAATAACTGAAGAAGCGAATGTTAAATTACGACTTAATGAGCTTGAGTGTTTAGAAGGCAAGCGTCTACAAGCTCAACAAAACCTTAAATTATATCAAGCAAAAATTCTACGAGCCCACGACAAATTGGTTCGCCCTTCAACATTTCGAATCAAAAATTAGTTTTAGTTCTCCGAAGACCTATCCCCGCTCATCGAAGTATAGGTGGAAAGTTTTAATCAATATGGGAGGGCCCGTATGTAATTGAAAAGGCATATTTGGGTGGATCTTACCAATTGGTAAACTGTCAAGGAGAAAGAGTCTTACCCCCAATCAACGGGCTTTTCTTAAAAAAATACTATGCAACATAATAATGATGAATTGTTTAAAATATGGGAAAATAATGAATAAAGTGAAAAATTAAATTGATGAAAATCAATGTCTTTATTTGAATATTTCCTTCTGTAACATGTGTTTGTGAAAATCATTTCTCGACAATAATGAATTTTTTATTGACAAATTAAATTTGAACTTGGTATGATATATTTCCATTAACCCGTTGCTTGCAGAAAAATGTCAAACAATAGACTCTTATTCACTTTCAAAGTGGTGTGTGTTTGACATTGGACCGCCGATGTATCGAGAAAGAATCAAGGATCCCCTTTGACTTTAACATGACACAGATCAAACTGTTATATAATGGGTCATTGTTGTCTATTTTTTAAAAACGGGAAACTAAAAAGGAATTGCTTGTGCTAGAGTTTAGGACATAAAGACCAGACATCACTAAAGAAAAAGTGAAACCAATGGGTTAGAAAAGAAAACATGGCTATGGAAAATTAAAGTCAACGGTAGTCACTACAACTCAGGGGATCATAGACGCATTCGTTGCTGGTGTCAATAAATCGACAGCAGGATTGATGATCCCCGAATATTTATGCTTAAGTTTTACACTTTATATTTATGCTCAATGATAATATCCATTTCATTACAACAACACCAAAAACTTGATTCCAAAGCAAATAAGAAATCAACTTTAATTATTATTTTACAATATAGGATTCTACGCAAGTATATGTATCATTTATCAAGTAATATAGAACTTTCTGATTAAGCCCAGATATATCAAACTCATAGGGAAATGTCTAAAAATTTAAAGAAAGTAGAAAAACAACTTTTTACTTTTCAAAATAATTTTTCAAGTTATGTTTTAGAATTAAAAAGTTTTAAGTTCTTTTCGCTAATTTTTTATAAAAAGTAAAGTACTCAACTAAAATTCACAAGACTATTAAATGATATGAAAGCAAATGAGAATAAAATATCTTTTTCCTCTTTCAATGAATCAGTAACAATTATGAAATTTCATTGTGAAAGTATCTAAATGTGTTGTGCAAAATATGTGCAGTTATATATCTTACCCTTACTTGGTTCTATAAAGAACATAGGTCAATTTGATGTTTTCAAATCTTGTAGATTGGTTAGGCAGGGAAGATACTAGCTCTCACTCTAGAGTTCCCTCTTTTCCCTCCACGTTGGGGCTAGCATCTCATAACAAAATTTAAAACATCAAACCAAATTGGGGGCTTTAGCCTGTCACTCTAAAGTGCTCTAACTCTACACCTAATCAAAAGCATATCTCCCTATTTATTTGCAATCAACTATATGGACTACAATTCTCACCCATACAATTTCATGTGATTCTCTTCAATTATTGATTGAGACAATACTGCATCAGTTCTTACATGTTCTCACAACAAATTTTAACATCTTAATTGGCCAAATCAAAAGATAAATGAAGTGCAAGATAGTGGAATCATCACAACTTCTTCCAACATTGAACATCTATACTTCACACAACTTCCTTCCATAAATTAACTACTTCATCATTTAAAAGGAAAACGAAAAAGAAAACTACTCAGAACTCATGGAGAAAACACAAACACAATTTGATTTGAAAGTAGAAATCATAGTGAAAACACAACAAGTCTTACTTTAAAACTAAATGTGAAAGCAAAGATAAAAACTTATCTGAAAATCCTCTCCACAAGACTCTTGAGGTTCCTTTGAAATATTTGCTTTCCACTAAATAACTCCTTTGGGGTTGGCACCCAACTCAAAGGATTCACTCTCCTAAATTCTAATACAAATTATGATATAGTAAAGTAGAAAAGTAATGAAAGTACGGTAAGAAGAACACTCTCTTTCTTCCTCATTCCCTTCAACCACTTCAAGATTTTCTCCAACTTCTCAAGCCAAATCTTCCTTTCAAAACTCTTCTCTTTTTATGATCTTTAAGTCTTCATTTTAATAATTCTTCAAAAGGTGCTCTGGTGTTTCTTCAAATCATGTCCAGATTCAATGTATCTACTAAAGGATGCATCTCTTTATTTGAATTTGCCGCCCAAAAGAGGTTAAGGAGGTTTAAATCAAAAGTTGCTTCAACCACCCCTTGGAAATGGCGCCAAATTTGATTTAATTCGTCACTTAACTGTAGCGCATAGCACGAGAGGCTAATTTTTCACACCTTTCATTTTTTCTCCAAATTTGATCCTTTATTGCTTCTTTTATCACAATCGTTAATTTTAATCATACCTGTAAGAAAAAAATAAAAATATCTTCCATTAAAGTGCAATATCTTCAAAAATAGGTATAAAAATGTGCATAAAAAAACTATATCTTTTAGGTGTATCAATTGACTCGGGACCAATGATGAAACAGAAATAAATAACTGAAACAGATTGAAGAACATGAAATGTGAAACTTATGGAAGAGGAAACTTCTGGTTTTGAATTTCTGATCTCTGAAGATATGCCTTAAGTGTTATATCCTATTCTAGGACAATCTCCTCAAAACCAAAATATCGACATTTGACATTTATGAGAGATGTTATAGCATCCACTCTCTCCGCAGCTATTGGATATAAGACCTTTCCTGACATGGAATTATGACATTCCTCTAGCTCTCTCTTTGAGAAATGATGTAAGTCGTATAACAATCCATCTCAAAATCAACATTCCGTCATTTGATATCTTTGAGAGACAGTGTAAAACCTCCTTTAATGGAATATGGCATCCATCTTCTCTTCAAATATTGAAAACAAGATTTCTTTGACATTAAGATTACTCTTAAACTGATAATTATGTTGGGTTATCCAGATCGTTTCAGTCAACACCAATATGTGCAGCATACTTATTCAGTATTCTACAGATATTGGGGGCCCATTTGTAGACCTCACTTTTGTGAGGATCATTTATAAATCATCTTGAGAAAAGAAGTCTACCAAAATTGACCTCCTAAATCTTATCAATGATCACTAAACCCTAATTTTTCACCTCTAACCATCAACAAATTCTCTTCTGCTATAGGTAAGTTTGCATAAAACTTGCTGACTACAGAAACAACAGCGACAGCGGATAAGTAACAGTAATTCTCATAATTCCTTCTAGTAATAATTTCTTCAATAACTTCTCCTAGCTTACTAAACACATGCTCAGGAATCAATTTTTGTGACGACTGTATGTCAATGTATCGATCCTCTGCTCTCGCACTAACAAATTTGTTGGAATCAAATTTTGTTTTGTCTTTCGAGCGCTTTGACTTTGGACCACGTCTAAAAAAAATCTCAAAAATTCACCATAAATTCCAAAATTAAACTAAACTTTCTAATTTAACTTCCAAAGGTAATTTCCACTAAATCCAAACAATTTCTCAGGCTTTTCCATAAATTTCACCATAAATAATGATTTTAAGATCTTTCAAAAATGTACTCAAAATATATGGTGAAAATAAAAAAAATCTTACTAGGAGTAGTGCTCATACCTCAAGGAATTCAAAGCTTGTTCAAATCGGCTCTTAATTGATCCAACTTAAGGATGCCCTAAATCTTATTTCGCGGTTTTGAGAGGTTGAGGGTGACAGAAGGTGTTAAAAATTTCAATTTTTGGGTTTTTAACTGCAGGAAAGCAATTTTCGCTAACCGACACTTAAGCGCGAGACATCGGCGCTTAGTCGTGAAATCTGGCACTTAAGCACCTATGTTCTGGAGCTTAGGCGCCTATGTTCTGGCGCTTAGGTGCCAGTACCCTGATTTTCACAATTAATTTAAAAATGTACTAAACCCCTTGGTTAATCACCCTAAATCACTTCAAATAATCAATCTCCCACATAAACTTTTCTAATTCTCATCAATTCTAAACAAATTTCACACAAACACAAACTTTCATTTAATTAAAACAATCACACTTAATACAAACTAAAAATTTTTATCCAAATATTTTGGATAAAATTTTCCAATACACAATGATTCAAATACATAAAAATAAAGATAAATTTACATCATTAAGATGTAACAAACATACATTAAAGTTCAATAAAACACAAACATATAACACTATACACAAAACACTTAACACATAAAAACTATAACACTAAACTATACTCAAATTAACTCCAATCTTTATTAGGTTGAATATATCTAGAATCACCATTAGTTCCATCTGAACCATCTGGAATATAAATCTAATAAAACGAGCGATGGTTGAAAACTTTCACATTTTCTTCTTCTAACCATTTGTTTTTCAGAAACATCGTCTTATTCGCTTCATCCACGACTTGTATGACTAAATTGCATTTTAAGTTGCCATCCCATATTCGCTAAATGAGTGTTAGTTTCATTTATCTTTACTTCAATTGACTTCAGGTTGGCTTCAATCTTCGCAATCCTTTCTGCAATACCTTGAATACTAACTATCCACTGAATAACTCTTGTGCACTTTCACTAATAAATTTCTTCTTTTTGTCTTCCTTCTTCTTCTTAATTTCACTCTCCCAAGAAGACATTTTTGCACTCAAAACACTCTTCTTAAGACTCAGGAATGAAAATAGGGATTGGGGCAAGTGTTTATCTTAATTTAGGGCCTTTTTATAAACATGTGAAGTACTAAAACCGGCCCTAGACATTTTAAAACTCAAAAAATAACTTCTAAAACCACTTCCCCATGATTTTTGCTTCTAGAAATTCATTTATCATGTTTTTCATAACTGCAGCGCTTAAGCGCCAACCAGGCGGCGCTTAGCCGCTAGTGTACATTTTTGCACAGTTCTGCCAAATGTCCAAATTTTTCATTCTGACTCTTTTAAGTCATCGATTATTGTCAAATAAACACCACTATAACTAATCTCTTCAAAATACTACCACATAATCATAACAATAAACCAAACAAAGCACACAAAGAAAATATAAAGCAAAGCACACCGATAACTATGGGTTGCCTCTCACAAAGCGCTTGGTTTAATGTCTTCAATTTGACATACCCATAACTTATTATGTGTGACTCAACATCATATTCTCATCAGGTTTAAGTTGATCGACTGAAAAATAAGGTTTAATTATATGACCATTAACTTTAAATATTTTTCCAATCTTAGGATCTTGAATATCCACAGCTCCATAAGAATAAACTTTTATCACAATAAATGGACCCATCCATTTGGAATTAATTTTTCCAACAAAAGTTTTTAACTTCGCATTATACAATAAAACTTTTTGTCTTGGCTCAAGATTTTTAGTAAGAATCTTCCGATCATGCCATAATTTCATTTTCTCTTTATAAATCTTAGCATTTTCATAAGATTCATTCCTTATCTCTCCAAGCTCATTTAATTGCAATAATCTCTTCTCAACAACATCCTTCAAATTATAATTGAACTCCTTTATAGCTCAATATGTTTTATGCTCAAGTTCAACTGGTAAATGACAAGCTTTTCTAAAAATTAGCCTATATGGGGACATTCCTATAGGAGTTTTGTAAGCAGTCCTATAAGCCCACAAAGCATAATCCAGTTTGATTGACCAATCCTTTCTATTTGGATTAACACACTTTCCCAATATTCTTTTAATTTCATGATTGGATAATTCAACCAAACCACTTGGCTACGGATGAGAAGCAGTAGCAATGCGATGGTTAATATGATATTTCTTTACTAACTTCTCCATAATCGCATTTCTAAAATGACTTCCCCCTTCTGTTATGAATACTCTTGGTATTCCAAATCTTCAAAATATATTCATTCTTAAAAACTTTGCAACACTTTGTGCATCACATTGAGGTAAAGCAACATCTTCAATCCTTTTGGATACATAGTCTACTGCTATTAAAATATAAATCTTCCTGAAAGATGGTGTAAATGGTCCCATGAAATCTAATCCCCAAACATCAAATATTTCAACTTCCAACATATAATTGAGGGGCATCTCGTTTCTTCTAGAAATATTTCCTACACGCTGACATCAATCATAATTTTTAATATATGCATTAACATCTTTAAAAATTGTAGGCCAATAAAATCTAGATTGTAAAATTCTATATGCAGTTTTATAACTCTAAAATGTCCCCCATAATCAAAGTTATGACATTTTTGAATAATTTCATAAGTTTCTTCTAAAGGCAAACATCTTTGAATGTTCAAATCCTTTCCTTGTTTATGTAAAAATGGGTCATCCTAAAAATACGTTTTAGCATCAGATAAAAATTGCTTCTTTTCTTAGTATGTCAAGCCATATGGTAAAATATCACTGACAATAAAGTTTACAATGTCAGCATACCACAGAATACGCCACTCATTAATAGTGAACAATTTTTCATCAGGAAATTGTTCATTAATTTCTTCAGTATCACTAAGAGATTTTTCAGTTTTAAGCCTGGATAGATGATTAGCAATTTGATTATCATCACCCTTCCTATCTACTATCTCAAAATCAAATTCTTGCAGAAGAAGAATCCATCTTATCAATCTTCATTTTGTATCTTTCTTCTTCATTAAATATTTGATAGCAAATGATCAGTATGCACAACACATTTAGTTCCAATTAAATATGATCGAAATTTTTCAAAAGTAAATACTATAGCTAATAACTCTTTCTCAGTAGTGGTATAGTTAATTTGAGCTTCATTAAGAGTTTTACTAGCATAGTAAATTAGTTTGACATTTTTATCATATTTCTGACCTAAAACAACATCAATAGCATAATTACTAGCATCACACATTAATTCAGAAGGTTTTTCCCAATTTGGTGAAATTATAATAGGTGCAGTGATTACTTTTTCTTTTAATGTTTCAAAAGCTTTTAGGCATTCATCATCAAAATAAAAAATTACATCCTTTTTCCAAAAAAACGGCATAAGGGTTTTGAAATTTTTGAAAAGTCTTTAATGTAACACCTATAAAATCTAGCATGTCCCAGAAAACTACTAAGTCCCTTTATATTCATTGGACAAGGTAAATTAGAGATAACTTGAATTTTTGCAGGATATACCTCCAAAACTTCTTCTAATATTCTATATCCTAATACAATTCATCCTGCTACCATAAATTGGCATTTTTCCCAGTTAAGAACCAAATTAGTTTCTTCACAACATTTTAGAACTTTAGATAAATGTTCTAAACATGATTCAAATGAACTTCCAAACACTGAAAAGTCATCCATAAAAACATCCATCTCTTTTTCAATTAAATCACAGAAAATAACCATCATACATCTCTAAAATGTCGCAGGGGCATTACATAAACAAAAAGGCATTCTTCTAAAAGCAAACGTACCTTAAGGGCTGGTAAACGTTGTTTTCTCTTGATTCAAAAGAGCAATTCTAATTTGGTGGTACCCACTATTTCCATCCAGAAAATAAAAGTATTTATGCCTAGCCAGTCTATCCAACATCGATCTAGAAATGGGAGTGGAAAATGATCTTTCCTTGTAACTAGATTTAATTTTCTATAATCAATGCATATTCGCCACCTTATGACTTGTCTTGTTGGTATAATCTCATTCTTCCCATTAACAGTGATAGTTACTCCTTCTTAGGAACACAGTGAATAGGACTAACACATCACTATCTGAAATAGGGTTGATAATCCCAGCATCCAACCACTTTAAAATTTCTTTCTTAACAACAACTTTCATAATAGGATTTCATCTCCTTTGAGGATCAGCCCTAGGTTTGCAGTTATCTTCCATAAGGATTCTATGCATACAAATTGAAGGACTGAATCCTTTAATATCAGCTATCATCCATCCAAAGGCTTTCTTGTACTTCTTTAAAACTTCAAACAAACTCTCTTCTTCAATTTTAGTTAATTGAAAGGAAATTATCAATGGAAAAGTTGAGGACTCACCAAAAAAATATACTTCAAATGATCAGGAGGCAACTTTAACTCAAGTTCAGGAGGTTTTTCAATTGATGGATCAAAAGATTCACCTTTTCCAGTCATGTCCAACAGTTCAAAATTTTCATGAACATAATTTAGATCTTCCTCATGAAAATCCTCAGAATGATGTAACTCCTCTTCTTGCTCACGTTCTAATTCTTCTCTTTCAGATTTCTCTTCATAAGTTGATTTGAAATGACATTCACTCAAATATTTGATAACATCCATCCTATAACATTCATCATCTTTACCCCTTGTAGGATATTTCATTGATTTTGAAATGTTAAATGTAAAAGTCTTATCATTAACTCTCAATTCTCCTTTTTGCACATTTATCATTGCTCTACCTGTGGCTAGGAAATGCCTTCCTAAAATTATGGGTATCTCTTTATCATTCTCCATATCCAGCACAATGAAATCAACATGAAAGATAAATTGATCCACCTTTACCAAAATATCTTTTATAACACCTTTTGGATATGTGATCAAACGATCTGCTAATTGCAGAGTTATAGTAGTTGGAGTTATTTCTCCTAATCCCAGTCTTTTAAATATTAGTAGAGGCATAAGGTTAATGCTTGCACCCAAATCACGTAAAGCTTTTCCATAAAAGTTGTCTCTGATTGCACATGGAATTGTGAAACTACCAGGAACTTTAAGCTTTTTAGGAAGCTTCTTCTGAATTACTGCGCTGCACTCCTCGCTAAGTGTAATTGTCTCGTTATCTTCAAACATCCTTTTTTTGTTGAGAATATCATTCATAAATTTCACATAGCTCGGCATCTGATCTAAGGCTTCAACAAATGGAATGTTGATTGTAAGCTTCTTAAATATCTCCAAGAATTTTGAAAATTGCTTATCCAATTTTTATTGTCGAAGTCTTTGAGGAAATGAAGGTGGTGGTTTTTTCAAATCTTCCTTAAGTGGAGAAATAGGACTTTCCAAACCTTTCGGAGTGTCCTCTTTTGGTTCTTCAATCTCTTCTTTCTCTACTTCAATTTCTTTTTGCAGTCTACCTTCCAACTCTCTTCCACTTCTCAGATGAATTGTTTTTACATGCTCTTTATTCTTATCTCTTGTATTTACTTCAGTATTACTTAGAAGGATACCTTGAGATCTATTACTTAATGTATTAGCAATTTGTCTCAATTGATTTTTAATATTTCTAATTGTAGCTCCTTGACTTTGCAATTGATTTCCCATTTGTAACACCACTTCTTCAATAGACAACTTCTTCTCCTTAAATTGTAAAGCATTATTAAAACTTGGAGGATAGGTTGGTCTATAATTATTATTCCCTTGGTTATTCCAGTTCCCCAATGGGTTTACTTGGTTGTTCCCCCATTGTTGATTAATACCACCCTGATTATTGGTATTCCAGTTAAAGTTTGGATGATTCTTCCAACCTGAGTTATAATAATTAAAATAAGGGTTATTAGGCTTACTTATAGTTTTCAAAGTTTCTGGTGAAGTATGAGAATCAACCTGTTGACCTCATTTTTGATGAGGTCTTCTCTTCCTTTTTTGTTTTTAATACTTTGGGTCTAGCCTTAGGCTTTTCCTTTCATGGCTCATGTGGGCTTCATATGGCTTCATGGCTCAACCAAAATGATTTCATTCCACTTATATTTACCCAATCTTCAATTTTCTAAATTTTCAATTTTTGACCCACGGAACCTGGACACGCTTAACTTACCCAAAACCCTTGAAATTACCTAAAATTTCCAAAATTCTCCAAAATCATCCAAATTCCTCAAAATCAATCCTAAACATTCTCCCACCACTCAAATTGACCATTTTTAACCAAAATACCCAAAATTCCAGAAAATACCCCCAATACCCTCCAAATTACCAAAATGCCCCTTTTGACCCAAAAATCCAAAAAATTCCAAAAATTACTAGAAATTTCCAGAAAATCCCAAATATTCCCAGTTTCATTTTGTTCAACAACACCATGAGCCAATTTTGTCAATTTACCCCACTTTTGTCAAAATCCCCAATTTGACCCATTTTAACCCAAAGTAAACCCAATGTCAAACCAAACCTACCCACTTGACCCAAATTTTGGTCCAATTCAATTCTAAACTTCAATTCAATATCCCCAACACCAATCTAGACCAAATACGAGCCCAATTTGATTGGCATTTGAATCCAATTTCACATTTGACCTTAAAGCCCAATTTGGACAAACTAACCCAATTCAACCCCAATTAACCCCAAATCTTTTCTAAACCTTCCCTAACATCCCTAAAAACAAAACACTAACATGATTTGCCCAAAATTTGAACCCTAACCCAACTCAAATTCAACCCAAAGCCAAAACTCCTTACATGGGCCTACACCTAAACCTAATCCCAACTTTTACCCTTACCACCGGATGCTTGGACACAAGATAGAAGATTGTATTACCTTCAAAAGTTGGCTCAACGACAATCTTCGAAAGGGAACATAATGATCCCGAAGGAATACATGAAGGAACCCCATAAAGGAGGTTCCATCAATGTTATCTCGACGGATCTCATTGTTCCAATAGATCCCTATGCGACTAATGATGGATGGACTACCGCTTGGACAAAGTCTTCGAAGAGGATTTAGGATCGCATCCAAACCGCTTCGGTGCGAGTCTCAATTCAGAGTTCGAAATCTGTCAAGTCGGCACTATCACTTGCGATAGAAGAACCACCTCAACAAGAGACGATTGAAGAAAAGAAGAAAATTGATGAAGAAGAGAAGACCGAGGCTCCCGAGGCTGGACTGAGGGCCGCTTATCCTAGGATGGTTGTTTCTGATTCGGGGGAGAAATCCCTTGAACCTTTGACTCTGTTGATTATTTGCTCACTCCGGTGGGATCTTATAATGATAAGGGTTATGGCGTTGGCTACGTTTTGACTGTTTTTAACGATTACGTAACTAGCGACAACCAACCTAATCCGGACGTCGATTCCGATACAAATAACAATTCTCAAATCATACACAATCTCGACGATCACAATGACAAAGAAGACATCCACCAAGGAGGCTACGAGAGTTTAACAAGCAACGAATCTATTTGCTAGTTTTGAGGAGCTCCAGTCACAATAGAGTTAGAGCCTTCAGACTCCGAAGCTAATCCAGAAGAACCTGTCATTCCGATTCAAAAGAAGACACCAGCAAACCAAATACTAGATTCAGAGGAAATCACAGAAGTCAACTTAAGAAGTGGAATTGTTCTACCTCTGAGAATGGGTCCAAAGGACAAAGGAAAGCAGGTGGTTGTTCAGGAAGAACCAACCCCTGCAGAAGAAATACCCATTCGGGAAGAAATCGAGACACATGGAAATAAAGTGGACTACAACGTGCTAGCCCATCTTAGGAAACTACCAGCCAAACTGAGCATCTACGACGCTCTCATCTTATCGAATGAGATGAGAGAAGCTCTGATCAACGCCTTACTTGATCCAGAAATTTGCTTAGCTCAGATGGCCGGAGATTCCTTAGACGAGGTTTGCTCGTTAAAAGAACAACGAGGTGTTACCTTCACGGACAGTGATTTACTGCTTGGGACGGCTGATCACAACCGACCGTTGTACATTTCAGTTACAATTGGGAAGTTTACACTCTCCAGAGTATTGGTGGATCCAGGAGCATCAATCAATATAATGAATCTTCGAATGCTAGCATACTTAGAAATTGATGCTCGTGAGCTCGAAGCGGACACAATGTTATTAAGAGGATTTAATCAGAAAGGAGAAAGAGCCCTCAGATCAATAACACTGCTAATGAAGACCGGTGACTTAGTAAAGACAATCGTGAAATTTCACATAATTGATTCAGAAACGTCATTCAACGCGCTACTGGACCGACCATGGATACATGAAAACCGGATGGTACCATCATCTCTACATCAGTGCATCAAATACTACGATGGAGGGGAACAGTGCATCAAAGGTGACTTACAACCATTCTCCGTACATGAAATTGGAATCCATGAAGATGCAGCTTATTATGCACCTCCAAAGAAAACAATCTTCTACAGAGATACTATAACGAATGGGCAAAGGAAGTTCGGGACGACGAAGAACCTGAAGTTCTAGTCCAACAGTCACTCACCACTCCCTTACGGCGAGATGGTGAAGGTTTCACCACAACTCGCATCCGAGGCCGAGGCCGGGGACGAGGTCGTGGTAGAGACGTTAGGACGAGTTGGACGGAGGAAACTAGCCATCAATGTTGATTGGGAAGACGAGTTCGAAGAAGAAAAAGAAATCAAGCAAGAAGCAGCGACAATAAGTCGGAAGAAGCCGCAATTCAGGATTTCTCTCGAAGATGAGAAGAACGAAGAATACAAATCGATGTATGAGAAGATTAACCACTATGTACAACTATGACCCTGACCCCGATCCAGTCTAACAAGATCGAGGGTATGATGGTCAAAGAGATACATAATAGCGGTGCGAAGCCCATCAAATTCTACCGTGGTGCTCCTTCTTCCAATACTGAAAACGATGTACAATTTGAAGATGCTACTTTATCAGAATTAATGGAATTACCTTTTGAGTGGTACTCTCCCTGTCTTCAAAATTTAATTCTGTGTGGTTTCTTACTTCGACAATGGAGAAAAGGTCAATCACAACATTTTGAAAAATTATAGAATAACTCCGGTCGTCCACCCAATTCAAGGCATGGTCTCGGATTCGGCACAGTAGGTTCAGTAGATAATACTGAATTTTGCTTGGTTGTCACTTGCGAGTCTAATGAAAACTGCATGGAAGCTACAGAAGAACTTAAAGATTTACAAATTGGAAACGCTCCACCGAGTTCGAAGAAGAGATCAAATCTACGATAGATGAGTTAACAGAAGTTAACTTAGGTACTAGCAAAGAGCCTAGACCTGCCTTTGTTAGCTCCTTACTCAATAAAGAAAACTCCGAAGAAATAATCAAGTTATTAATGGAATTTAAAGACTGTTTTGCTTGGAGCTACGATGAGATGCTAGGATTAGCTCCAGAGGTCGCAGTCCATAAGCTAGGAGTGGATTCTACTTCGCTCCAGGTCGGACAAGGTCCCGGAAGAATGCGTCTAGAAATCGAACAACAAGTCATAGCTGAAGTTAAAAAGCTAATAGACACTAAATTTGTCCGTGAAGAACAATACCCGACTTGGTTAGCCAATGTGATACCAGTCAGGAAGAAGAATGGTCATATTAGAATTTGTGTGGATTTCAGAGATTTAAACAAGGCAAGTCCAAAAGATGAATTCCCTCTACCAATACCAGAATTAATGATTGACATTGCTTCAACACATGAAATATTCTCATTCATGGATGGATCTTCAAGATACAACCGGATAAAAATGGCTCCGGAAGATGAAAAACTTACGAGCATTCGAACGCCGATCGGAGTATATTGCTACACGAGTGATGCCATTCGGACTGAAGAACGCAGGAGAAACCTACCAGAGAGCGATGACAAGAATTTTTGATGATCTCATCCACAATCAAGTTGAATGCTACGTGGATGATGTTGTCATCAAAAGCAAAGTAAAGGAAAACCACCTGTATGATTTGAGAATTGTTTTCGAACGATTAAGACAATTTAACCTTAAGATGAATCCCTTAAAATGCGATTTCGGCATCACCTCCGGGAAATTCTTAGGATTCGTTGTCCGACATCATGGAATTGAAATCGACCCGGAAAAGATTAAAGCTATCTTAGAAATGCCACCTCCCAGAACCTTACAACAACTACGATCTTTCCAAGGGAAGTTGGCATATCTTTGACGCTTTATCTCAAACTTGTCAGGTAGGTGTCAGCCTTTCTCGGCATTAGTTAAAAAGGATGCCAAATTTATTTGGGAAGAGAAATGCCAGAGGGCCTTCGAGGACATTAAACAATATTTAATGACACATCCTATCTTAGCAGCCCCAGTCTCAGGTAGACCGTTGATACTTTATACTGCGGCTTTGGACGATTCTCCCAGAGCCCTGTTAGCCCAGGTTAATGATGAGGGTAAAGAAAATGCATTCTCATAAGGCTGTTTGGCCCTGATATTCGTAGCTCAAAAGCTCAGGCACTACATGCTTTCTCATAAGGTCAACCTGATCTCAAAATTTAATCTATTGCAATACTTGATGACCCGTCCAACGCTTTCTGGCAGACTTGCCAGGTGGTCAATGATATTATTGCAATTCGATATAACTTTCGTGCCTCTTCGTGCCGTAAAGGGATAAGTCCTAGCAGACTTCCTCGCAGCACACCCTATGCCGGCAGAATCTCCTCTCAATGACGACTTGCCAAATGAACAAATAATGAGCTTAGAAGATCCTGATGATCGATGTTGGGAATTATATTTCGACGGAGCATCTTCAGCACATAAAGACAAAGAATCACAAGTGATAGTGCTCGGTAAGGCAGGAAACGTACTAATCTTTATAACACCAGAGCGGGGGATGTTAAGATACTCCTACCACTTAACAAAGCCGTGTACAAACAATGAAGCAAAATAAGAAGCTCTCGTAACAGGACTAGAATTAACTATTCAAATGGGGATAACAAGTATCAACATCTACGGGGATTCGCAGTTAATCATTCAACAGATGGCCGGACAGTACAGAATTTTAAAGCCAAGACTAGAGCAATACTTCTAGTATGCCATACAGTTGTTGGAACAGATTCTGAATGTGACGATCTACAAAATTCCCAGAAAAGAAAACGCTTTAGCGGATGCGTTAGCCCGCCTCACAAAAGAATTTGCCTGCTTGCAAGATGAATCAGTGGAAGTGTCAGTTCACGGACGTCGGGTCCTATCACGGCTCGACGGAGACACAATACACAAATCGGAAAAAGAAGAAGAATCGGTTGCAACGATGACGAGAGAACACGGAAGATTGGTGACGGCCATTAATAGACTACTCGCAAACGAGGAAAACTACCGGACGATAGGTTGTTAGCCCATCGGATCAAGAAAAGAACTGCGTCCTACGCATTAATAAATAACACGTTATACAGAAGGTCTTTCGATCAAATGTGGCTAAGGTGCCTAAGCGGGTCCGAGGCCCGTGAAATTATTAAAGAGGTGCATTTAGGACTCTGTGGCGCTCACCAGTCGGGTCCGAAGATGAAAATGAAAATTAAAAGACTAGGGTACTACTGGCCCTCGATGATGACCGATTGCATGAAAATCGCCAAGAGCTATCACCAATGCCAGGTGCACGGAGTGGTTCTACACCAACCTCCAAATGTGCTACATCCGACAATTGCGTCGTGGCCATTTGAATGTTGGGGCACAGATATAGTGGGTCCAATAGAACCACCATCTTCAAAAGGACATCGCTTCATTCTTGCGGCTACAGATTACTTTTCCAAGTGGGAAGAGGCAGTTCCACTAAAAGAAGTGAAAGCACACCACATGCTACAGTTTTTCAGGAACCAAGTTGTCTACCGTTTTGGAGTGCCACGTAGGATCATCTCTGATAATGGATCAACATTCAGAAGCATGCAAATCAACAATTTTGTCAGGAGACACGAAATCGACTGGTGGTATTCAACAATTTACTATCCAAGAGCAAACGGCCTGGCTGAGGCTTTTAATAAAACTCTCATTCAAATTGTTATAAAACTTAATAAGAGAAATTGGCACGAGAAGTTATTAGAAGCCTTATGGGCCTACCGGACAACCTTCAGAACTCCTACTCAAGCTACACCTTACGCTCGCGGTGTATAGGTCCGAGGCGGTGTTACCCTTAGAGGTCCAGGCTTCCTTCACTCGGAATTGCGAGTTGCAAACAAAATCACGACGAAGAGAATGCCAAATTACGACTAGAGGAATTGGAAAGCCTAGAAGGGAAAAGACTTGCAGCGCAGTAGAATTTAGAACTATACCAAGCTAAGATGGTTCAAGCCCATGACAGACTGGTAAGCCCAAGAACCTTCAAAGTTGGTGACTTAGTTCTCATTCTCAAGAGACCTATCCTTGCACACCGCAAGATAGGAGGAAATTTTGAACCCACTTGGGAAGGGTCGTTTATCGTTGAGGCAGTCTACTCGGGAGGCTCCTACCAGCTAGTGAATTGCCAATGAGAACGACATATGCTTCCGATCAACGGACGATACTTGAAGAAGTATTACGCTACCTGATGTTTCAAAGGAATGAATTCTTCATCCCTAGGAGCACGGGTGAAGTAATTACTTATGACTGGGTCCGAACCCAAAAATAATAAAACAAAACAAAGTAAAAGAAAAAAAATAATAAAAAAAATGTGCTAAAATAAATAAAATCATGATAATAAAGTTTTCCTTGTTCTCTCTTCCAAATCAAAATCTTTTTCCCGATCTTTTCCCACTTCATTCCTGTTGAATTTAAAAATACAAAAGGAATTAAAAAAAGAGAAAAAAGAAAATTTTGTCTTTAATAAACATTTTCTTAATGTTCTTGTTCTTAGTACAGCCACTGATCCTTTTCCTTATCTTTTCGCAGGGAAATGTCGAACGGGCTGTTGGTCCTGACCTTTAGAAATGACATAAGCCTTGCACTCAACGAAAAGAGGGTGAAAGATGGAGCAATAATAGAGATTGACTCAGACTTCGCACCAGCAGGCCTGCAATACGAGGAAGGTGACTGGATCCCAGTTGACCGAGAGGAACTGCCCAGTCAGACTGTAATGAAAGTGGGTGGCCCAAGCCACGAACCCGGCAGTAAGAAAAGGAAAGCAAACACTGAGGAGGACAAGAGAATCAAGTCTGTAGTCACTACAGCAGAGGGCAAGCTTGTCAGCGCCGCAACCACAGAGATTCAGGAAGTACGAAGAGCTACTCTCACAGTAACTCAACGAAGAAATAAAAATCACTGTATCCGCAAGATGTTAACTAAACTAGCAGCGGATCAGCGCAACGAGGCAGTCTCTACTACCAGTGCATATACTTCAAGAATATCGGTTCGCCAGGAACCTGAAGAAAGGAGGCCAGCTCCGAGGATAACAGAAGAGACCAGGGAAATCTCAAGAAGATCGAAGAAGGAAGGCTACCACGCCACTAGATAAAGCCACCGGTAATGCATGACCTTGTTGCGAAGCAACCCCCGAGGATGTCCCGACGGAGACCATCCCCGAGGAGCCGAGGTATGCGGGGAGAACGCGAAGGGATTGAGCCATATATCCTACGATACGTCACCGAGGCCTCGCCATTTGCGGATTATTCCGGAATACGAGCTAGAAAGAATGCGGAATGTCGAGAAGCAAACTTTTGAATACTTCGAGAGAATCGGAGGCGGGAGAATCAATATACTGAAGGCCTCGAGCTACATACGGACGTGTTCTCGGAATACGAACAACAATAAATCGTGGATCGCATCCAGGATTTGAAAAGAATGGGTCGAGCGAGGCCGCCTAAGAGAAAACACTTACTCAGAACCCCGGAGATGGATGTCAGGGAAAGGAAGAATTACAATACAATGTGGATGCTGCTACAACTTCGCAGAAGACATTAAGGGAAACCCACCGATGATACTCCGTCATGGCAAGGTAGATCCAATGTCATTAGTCATCAAAAGGATGGTAAAGAGAATGATAACGTGGAGGGTACTGCCAGCAGATTGCATACCCAACAGTTGCATCATTAACATTTACAAGAAGGGTGATTGCATACCTCCGCACATAGATCACCACGACTTGTCAGACCTTTCTGCACAGTTTCTTTTCTAAACGAGTGTAATATCATGTTCGGATCCGACCTCCGGATAGCGAGCCCGAGTGAGTTCGAGGGCCGATAAAGATACCATTACCGGTAGGTTCCATCATGATACTAAAGGGCAACGGAGCGGATGTCGCTAAACATTGCATACGGGAGTACCAATGAAGCGGATCTCGATTACTTTCAGAAGGATGGATGACAGGAAAGCACCTTACCATTTCCAGCTAGACCCAGAGCTAGAGAGCCTCCAGCCTTACGAGCTGTGAGTTACATGGAAGATATCACACCTCCAACGTACATCCATGCGACATCCTTGCCAAGGATGGCTTGGAAGGTGATGTTATTTACCATGTACCTCACTATTCAGACATGGATTTTTTGACAGATGCCTTTTATTGGATGGATCGACAAAGATCATACATAGTCCGTTTTGAGTCTACATGGATTATATGAGATGTATTCCAGATCGAGTTGTATGATGTATCTTCAACATGATTGGAATGAAAGTGACCATGTCACATTTTGGCCTTCACCTCTTTTGTGCAAATTGACTGGGAAACGCCATTAAAGTTAAATGAACTTCGAACAAAGAACAAAAAAGAAAAAAAAAGAATAAAAGAAAACATTCCTTAAAAACCTAAATAAAAAAATGATGAACGCCAAATTCACATGAACATTAAATGAACGATAAAATAAATTTGAATCGTTAAAGGACGAACAAAAATGAACCCAAATTTTAAATCAAATATCGATCAAATTCAACCTTCCGGATTTCAAATCAAATCTCGATCGATTCAAACTCAACATTCCAAATCTGAAATCTAATCTGTTCTACTCTCTCCCTTGTCTGGGATGGAAGCGGTCGATTCCATTGACACGGAGCCACGAGGATTTCGATTCGGATCTGATGGCGAGGAATTGTATCCAATACAAACCAGCAACATTTGATCAACTCTTTTGAATGGGATATGTAGCATCTACATATTCCCTCCTAATCTGTTTCTTTCCACAAAAATCTTTTACAATTTTCATGAAATTCTCGAAACACCAAAATTCTACACTTTTTAAATCAACATTACAAATCTTTGCAAAATCAATTACAATTTAAAATCAAATTCTTGGGGTTGAGGATTTTACATCTGATACTGCATTGCTTTAGGTTCTTTCCCTACCGCAATGAAATACATCAAAATCAAATTCTTGGGGTTGAGGATTTTACATCGATGTCGCATTGCTTTAGGTCCTTTCCCTATCGCAATGAAATACATCAAAATCAAATTCTTGGGGTTGAGGAATTTACATCCGATACTGCATTGCTTTAGTTTCTTTCCCTGTAGCAATGAAATACATCAAAATCAATTTCTTGGGGTTGAGGATTTTACATCCGATACTGCATTGCTTTAGGTTCTTTCTCTATCGCAATGAAATACATCAAAATCAAATTCTTGGGGTTGAGGATTTTACATCCGATACTGCATTGCTTTAGGTTCTTTCCCTATTGCAACGAAATACATCAAAATCAAATTCTTGGGGTCGAGGATTTTACATCTGATACTGCATTGTTTTAGGTTTTTTCCTATCGCAATGAAATACATCAAAATCAAATTCTTGGGGTTGAGGATTTTACATCCGATACTGCATTGCTTTAGGTTCTTTCCTATCACAATGAAATACATCAAAATCAAATTCTTGGGGTTGAGGATTTTACATCCGATACTGCATTGCTTTAGGTTTTTTCCATATTGCAACGAAATACATCAAAATCAAATTCTTGGGGTTGAGGATTTTACATCCGATACTGCATTGCTTTAGGTTCTTTCCCTATCACAATGAAATACATCAAAATCAAACTATTGAGTTTAAGGATTTTACATCCGATACTACAATGCTTTAGGTTCTTTCCCTATCGCAATGAAATACATCAAAATCAAGCTGTTGAGGTTAAGGATTTTACATCCAATACCGCATTGCTCTGAGATCTTTCCTCATTGTAATGGTTCAATCCAATCAATTCAATTTTATTTTGAGGTTGAAGATGTTACAACTAAAACCACAAAATTCCAATTTTCATTTTAAATTCAGATCCCTTCAAATTAATTTTAACAAAACTTCAATCAAAATTGAAACTCACACATCAAAATTTAAACTGAAACAAAATGAAATCTAAATCGAAATTCCCCCAGATCATGTGATTTGGGATTCACCTCCTTTTCCTTTCCCCAGCGAGAGTTCAGGAATCTCCGGTCTCAGAGATATACTTGACACTCCCCAGAGGAAACTCTTCTACTCTGTCCCAAGTTTGTCACTTGGACTTCTGTGTTGGTTTTGTTGATCACTTCGGGCAACACCAATACGCGCGGTGTGCTCCTTCAGCTCACCACACCTATTGGGGGTCTATTTGTTAACCTCATTTTTGATGAGGTCTTCTCTTTCTTTTTTGTTTTTAGTACTTAGGGTCTAGCCTTAGGTTTTTCCTTTGACTATCCTAGAGGATTAGAATTGGGACCCACCACTTAGAAATTCAAACCACTTCTTAACTCCCTGCAAACTAACCAAACTTGATTATAGACCCCTAATCACCTAGAGGGTTGAGATCAAATGTGGAAGTTTAAAGGATGAGTTCCTATGGGACTCTTTGGCCTTAGGACCCTACCAGGTGGCCCTGGTGCAGTGAGGGCTAACTTACACACACACTACACTTATACATTACACTTTCACACACCTCCTAAAATCACACCCATACCCAACTTGACCTCCTGACTCATGAAGGTGATTCACATGGATGGTCCTTAACCCCTAAGCCCTTGGCTGAGAGGGTTAGGAACAACATAAGTGAATGCCTCAAATGAGTCCCTTCATGGCTCATGTGGGCTTGATATGGCTTCATGGCTCAACCAAAATGATTTCATTCCACTTACATTTACCCAATCTTTAATTTTCTAAATTTTCAATTTTTGACCCCGGGACCCTGGACACGCTAGCTTTACTCAAAACCCTCGAAATTACACTAAATTTTCCAAAAATTCTCCAAAATCAACCAACTTCCTCAAAATCAATCCTAAACATTCTCCCACCACTCAAATTGACCATTTTTACCCAAAATACCCAAAATTCCAGAAAATACCCCCCAATACCCTCCAAATTACCAAAATGCCCCTCTTGACCCAAAAATCTAAAAAATTCCAAAAATTACCAGAAAATTCCAAAAAATCCCGAATATTCCCAATTTCATTTTGTTCAACTACACCATGGGCCAATTTTGTTAATTTACCCCACTTTTGTCAAAATCCCCAATTTGACCAATTTTAACCCAAAGTAAACCCAATGTCAAACCAAACCTACCCAATTGACCCAAATTTTGGTCCAATTCAATTCTAAACTTCGATTAAATATCCCCAACACCAATATAGACCAAATAAAAGCCCAATTTGATTGGATTTTGAATCCAATTTCACTTTTGACCTTAAAGCCCAATTTGGACCCATGACCCAAACTTAGCCCAAACTAACTCAATTCAACCCCAATTAACCCCAAATCTTTTCTAAACCTTCCCTAACATCCCTAAAAACAAAATTCTAACATGATTTGTCCAAAATTTGAACCCTAACCCAACTCAAATTCAACCCAAAGCCAAAACTCCTTACATGGGCCTACACCTAAACCTAACCCAAATAGGCCCAAACCCCAAAATCCAAACCCAACCAAAGTTGAAACCTCTTTGAAACAGCCCTACAAATATTTATTAACATTAATTTTACATGAATTTCAACACTAGCCCAAGTTAACCCAATTTGGCCTACCATTGGCCACTTTACCAAAAAGCCCAAATTTAACCCAATTCAAACCCAAACCACCTCAAATTTGTTTCAAATTATTCATAGAACATTCCTAAACCAAACCCAACAATTATTTGGCCCAAAATTTTACAAATTTCCCATCCACCAATTTATTTACAAGCTTAAAAAGCCCATTCTCTTAAACCTTCCTAAAGAACCCACCCAAAACAAATTTAAAAGCCCAAAACTTATTCCAAAAGCCCACATGAAATTTCTCTCATCATACCCATAATTTAAAACACTTCCTAAGTTCCAAAATCAATAACCAAATATATCCAAATCAAGCTTCATGAAATTTGTCCACTAAAACACCAAAATTCCTTAAACCCACTTTCATGAAACCGAGCCCACTTTTCCCAAGCCATATATAAGCCATGAAGCCACTCTTAAACCACATGCAAGCCATGTGAGTTGTTCACATGTGACCTTACCACATTGGGCAAAAGGAGGAGATCCTTTCCACATTCCCTTAAGGTGATTAACCATTTCCATGTCTCCCCTAAACCATGTTTAATCCTAATTGTACTTGGATTGTGACTTGACCCCACTAATCAAGCTGAGCCAAATCACTTTCTCTTCAGCCTAAACCAAGTCTTGGGTGGTGCACCTAGCCCAAAAGGATGGGTTGACCCATTTAGAGCAAAAATAGACATGCCCCCATGCCACTTTGATCCAACGCCTTTACACATGTCCAAACCCAATTGACTTTACCATTGCCAAGCCCTGACCTCCCTGGTCAAGATGGTGACTCATGCCTGCCGGCCAGCCGCCTGGGTCTCCAGAAAACGCCATGGCCGAGACAATGGAAGAAGCCAAACATTAAAATTCTCCCTTGCTGAGTTGCCCCATGCCCAGTGGCCATTGCAGCTGTTCTTTCCTTGCCAAGAGCAGCTGATCCCAGTCCCTAACTTCCCTGAGAGGCCCTCCAGCCTCTCCTATTTAAACCTCACCCCTCTTGGCCATGAAGAAGTGCTGAACCAACCTTAAGGAAACTCTGCCAAAATCACTCCAGACTCTCCCTCACACCTAGAGCATTTGATCCCCACTATTCTCTTGCCCTAATCCCCACTAATTGAGCTCAATTTTGGAGCTCAATTCTCAGGCCAGAACAGGACACTCCCAAATCTTCCACCAAAGTCAAATTAAACTCATCTACACCTGCACAAGACCAAGAGAAGGAGTTCCCCAGTGAAAGCCCCCTCTCCAGGCCACCCATCTGTTCCAGACTCCAAAGGTTGAAATCGGGCTTGGTCAAAATCATACCTGGACAATTCACCAGGCCAAGAGACTTCATCTGGAGCTTGCTTGGACTCAATCAAAGGTGACACAACCCTCAGATCGAAGCCACACTTCTTTGAGCTAAGTTATGAGCTAACTCTTTATCCCGAGCATCTGGAGATTGTCTATTTCAAATGCTTTAATTTCAATGCATGATCACCGTATAGATGTGTTCGTCTCTTCAAGAAGAATCCATAGAGCACAAGAAAACCAAAATCTGTTAAGTATTGAGTTATATATTAAGGATTTAGTGTGAACGGTTCTCGGGTTAGGAGGCTTAGGGACGATGAACGGATGCCGTCCATTTGATACACGTGCGGTTGGACGATCCAGATTGAGTCGTATGAGGAGACGGCACGATGCAGCGGGCCCCTGGAGCGCTGAGTCGGATGGCGTCGTCGAACCAGAAAGCGCCGCATGGCTATTCGGGGATGCTAAGGTTGACGCGGCGCCGATTCAGATAAATAGAAAAATAGGGATTTTCTTATTTATTAAATACCCATAACTTTAAAAATTCATAACTTTGTGTAGAAAAATCCTAAAAATAAAATAAAAATACCCTCTTGCTCAGTGAACAGAGGAGAATAATGTGGAAAAGAAATCATGTAATTTCATTAAGTATTTTATTTTTAATGATTTATTTACTCTCTGCATTGTTTTAGTTCTCGATGGATATAAGAAATTCACCATGGCATGAGACCATAGGGCTTTTGAAGCCTCTGAACTTGGGAACATTCCCTGAATTTTCTAAGGTCAGAGACCATCCCTATGAGAAGTTATTGATTTTTCAAATTTGTGTTGTTGTTTTGAGTACTTTAATTCCAATAATTAGCATGTTGAGAAATAAAATTCTAGGAAAATTTGAGGATGTTTCTTATGACCAGAGGACCCTAGGGAAAATAGGTTTTGAGTTAACTCACTTGGAATAACCCTAATTGGCTTAAACACCCAAAATGGAACCTTAATTAATTAGAGCTAATCATACATCAAATTGACTTGAAATCAATTCTCCACTGACCTTTAGGATCAGGGGAACCCACCATAAAAGTTTGAAGTCAATTGGAATTGGTTAGCCCTATCAAATGGGTTGATTAAGCCATTTAGCCAAACTTAAACTTTAAAAATTCATAACTTTCAAAATACTTTTAAAAAATTCACCAAATTGGTTTTGGAGCCTCTCTGATATCAGGGGAATTTATGAAAATTAAAATTGCAATTTTCTAAAAAAAGTTGATTTTCTGCATTATTTTAATATTTTTTAATAATTAAAAAATAATAAAAATCACAAAAATAATAAAATTCACCAAAATGTCACATTTTGAATTTTAATCACTTAGGAACAAACCCCATATTTTTCTTAAGTCTCTATGATGAGATATTGAGTTTTAAAGCCATAAGGTAATTTTAAAATTAAAAAAAATGTATTTTCTAGCATTTTCACTAAAATAATTCTAATAAATCAAAGAAAAATCAGAAAATTATAAAAATTAGTTCTCTGGTTTCCTTGATATCAGAGAGATTTTTGAAAAATATAAAATTCATTTTTCAACCTTTGTTTTATTTTTTAATTAATTATTACTCCAAAACTCAAAATAATTATAATAAAAAAAATATAATTCAAAAAATCACCAAAATTGGTCCAAGTGGTCCTCTGGTCATTAGGAATGTCCCATAATTTTCTTAAAGACAGAAACTTTCCCTTGGTCATGTTATTGAATTTACCTTGAAAATCCTTATTTTCCACCAAAAATAATTACATAAATAAATTAAATACAGAAAAATCACATTTTCTCCCCTAATGTCTTGATTGATATGTGAGTGAAGTCACATAAAAATTTTAAATTCATTTGAGCTCAATTTAGTGAGTTATGAAATTAGTAAGTTTAAAGGGCAAAATGGTAATTAATTTTAACCTATAATTAAAAATTTTAGGTTTAATTAAAAGGGTGGGTAAAATATTTGATACTAAGTTGATTTTTTGGATGTTTGAAACTTAGGTAATTAAAGGGTGGAAACCTACCTAACAATTTGAAAATAATTAAAATAAACCTTAATTAAATAATTAATTAAATTTGGAAGAATAATGAAAAATTGGAATTATTAAAATAGGGATATTATTAGGAAGAGATTTATTCTTTAATTTAAAAATCCCTAAATTAATCAGCTCAATAACATTTAATTTCTAATTAAAATGATGATCCAAACTCGAGATTTAAAATGTTAAATGACTTAATCATTAAATTAAATTAAAGTTAAAACATTTAAATTAAATCCTTCCAAAATTTCAATTAAATTAAATCATCTTTAAAACATAAAAAATAAAATATTAAATTAAAATTAAAATTTAAATTAAATTAAATTTAAATTAAATTTAAATTAAATTAAATTAAATTAAATTAAATTAAAACATATTAAATTAAATAAAATTAAATTAAATTAAAACATATTAAGTTAAATTAAATTAAATAAAAAAAATAAAATCAAGTTAAATTAAAATTAAAATTAAATTAAAAAATAAAATTAAATTAAAATTAAAACTAAACAAAATTAAAATTAAATTAAATTAAATATAATATCACCTAAGACGTAAAAGAATTCAAAATAAATCTAAAACAACCTGGACACTATTCCAAACTTAAACCCATTAATTAAAATTAAATTAAATCACAAATCACTTAAACATCAATTTGCCCTTAAAAGCTCTCGTTGTCATAACTCCTAAATGGAGTATTAAATGAAGTGTTACTTCACTTATAGGATATTCAAACGTCCTAATTCACTGAGCAAGATAACAAAATTTAAACTCCTAGATGATTAATTTCACTTGTATAATTAAATTCTCTTGGACTTAAAATAATCCTAGAGGTATTGAAAAGATGTTTAAGACTCGTCTTAAACACTTCCTCAATATGATAGGATATTTATAAGAATAATTGGACTTAATTATTCTTTGATGAGGAAAATCATCCTTAAACCAAAACACAAGAACCTAGACGTCATAGGAGATGACTAGCTATAGGATTAAGACTTTGGTAGACAACCAAAACCTTTCCCTTAGCTTTACCTAGGTACTTGATGAAATATTTAAATGCCTTAATATGTATTTTAAGTAAATCTTGGGATGAAGGGAAGACCCTCCAGGTACGCATTTATTTTATTGTAATTTACTTTATTGCAAATGTACTTTACTTTTCTTGCATGATAAACAACTGTTGCATAAAAACCAAAACCTTTAGGATAGTCCCTAAAATTGAAACCAAAACTAAATTAAAAATCATTACAAGATAAAAATCACCGCCATAACATTACAAAAATATAAAATAACTCAAAATTTAATCACAAACAGAACATAAAACTACAATTGCAACTAAATTAAAACGTCTTGTTGGATGATCGGGAATACCTCGGATGATGTAACCTATGTGTCGCTAACGAGATTTCCCACGGTCTAAATGAAAGTGTGGAACTCATTTAGTTGAGTTCAGCAAATTCATCTGGACTAAGTGAATCCGATAAAAATAATGATGCCGGAAGGATGGAACCGTGGGATCTTAACCGGTGTTGTTATAATCAACTTTAAGATTTGTTTTAACTAAAACACTAAAAACACTTGGATTTTAAGACTTCTCTAAACCAGAACACTTTTCTCATCTCTTGATTTTCACCTTCTATAACTAAACCCTCTGCAACAACAAGGAGCTCGGAGCATGGTGGGCAGCACGGCCATCGTCATCAGCAAAACCCGAGTCTACTTCAGCAAAACTTTCTTAGAATTAAATAACCAAACCATAGGACCTCGAGGTAGTTTGCCTAGTGCAACATAAATCCTCAACCTTTTGTTAGGCATTTGCATTGCAAATTAAGCCCTAACCAGTCTTAGGATTCCGAGGTAGTCATCCGATATGACATAAACCCTCACAATCTTCGAGGCTATTTGTGTGATCACATCATACGAATATAAGTCCTAATTAATTAAAAATTGGCAAGATCAAAAAATTAAATAAACATTAGGGCCTTCCTAAATTCAAGTCAAATAATAGGATAGTCGGGAAATTACCGAAGTTCGCTCCGAACCTGTGATTTCTCCTACCTTTCTTCCTTTGAATTCTCAAAATAAAATGTTCCAAATTTGATCCATTCCCAATTGAAATTCCAAAATTCAATCCCTTGAAAACTTAAACTTTGAAATTCTTGGGAGCAAAACTACTGATTATTATCGAGAGTTTTCTTTGGTGATTCTTGTCACTTAAGATGTAATTAACTATAGGGGCTTGCCCTTATAGGGAATTTTAAGAATCCAGGTAATATAAACTCTGTTTAATGCTTTCATATTAAGCAGGGGAATTTGTCGGCTTATAAAATTGGTTCGTAGACCAAACGGATGTCACAAATCATCTAGTTTATTTAATCAAGCCCCATCACTAAATAGTGTGTCTATTCTTCGGGATAGATACACGGTTTGTGATGTAGTGCTCGTTTATATAAACTATTTGGGATGTGAGATCGGTTTGATTTCATATCTTAAAACTTTTAAATTTAAAATTATTTTCAAAATCAAATACTACTTTTCAAATTACTTATCAAATTTAAATTAAAAATAAGCCGTACACAACCATTTGACTTATTTTTTTCAATCATAGCAATTGGCTGAGAAAAATTCATCCCAAATTGGTCTATCTTCCTTGAAATTTCAGCAACTTGATTTGCTAACTTCGCAAAATCATCATTTTCATGAATATTGGCTACATTTTTAGGATTTAACCTTTCAGAAGGCCATTAAAAATTATTAGTAGTCATTTCTTCTATCAAAGCATAAGCATTAGTAAACTATTTAGACATCAGTGATCCTCCTACAATAGTATCGATAATAGATCTAAGAGATCCAACTAATCCATTGTAAAAGGTTTGAATTATTAACCAATCTGGTATCGATTTATGTGGAAATTTTATGAGGAGATATTTAAATCGTTCCTATGCCTCATATGTGATATCATTTCTAAGCTTTGTAGTCTTTGATGGTAGAAATTATTTAGCAAGGAATTTTTGTGCTAAATCACCCCAGGTTCTGATAGATCCAACTGCTAATGAATTTAACCATATATTAGCTTTATCCCTTGGTGAGAAAGGAAAAAGTCTAAGCCAAATAGCATTATCTGAAACACCATCATATTTAAAGGTAGCACACAACTCTAGAAAGTTGGAAAAATGTAAATTAGGATCTTCAGTTGGTGCTCCCCCAAACTGATTATTAGACACTATTAGGATAATATCAGGTTTAAGCTCAAAGGAATTAATAGCTATAGCAGGGTGTTGAATACTACCATTAAGTTCATCCACTATAGGGTTAGCATATTCTATAAAAGGTCCAAATTCTTGATGGATGTTAACTATAGGGTTAGCATATTTTTATCTTTTTCAGAATTTTTAATTTTTTTTTATTTTTTTGGTTGCTCTTTCTAATTCAGAAATGTAAGGCACAAATCCCTTAGACCTTGAACTACAGATACAAAGTTAAATAAAATAAAACAAAACACACTAACAAAAGCAAAGTAAAAAAATTAATTTTTCTTAATTTTCTTTAAATGAAAATTTAATCAATTTCCCCGGCAGCGATGCCAAAAACTTGATCGCTGAATATTTATGCATACGATTTAGATAATAAAATTTATTATTTATAATATGGGATACTACGCAAGTATACGTATCATTTATCAAGTAATATAAGACTTTCTGATTAAGCTTTGAGATATTAAACCCACTAGGAAATGTCTAAAACTTTAAAGAAATAAGAAAAATAACTTTTTACTTTTTCAATTGATTTTTGCAAGTATATTTTAAGGTATTAATTTTTAAAAGTTGTTTTTGATATTTTTAATAAAAAGTTAAGCAGGAAATAAAATTATCAATACTCTAAGCACGATATAAATCTATAAGAATCAAATATCTTTTTCCTTCTTCAATGAATAAGTAATATTTATGGATATTTATGTTGTGGAAGTATATATATGTATTGTGCCAAATAGGAGCAATTATATTCTTTACCCTTATTTGGTTCTATAAAGAAAATTGGTTAATTTGAAATTTTGAAATATTGTAGATGGGTTAGGTACCAGCTTTCACTCTAGAGTTCCCTCTATTACCTCCACCTGGGGTCTAAAATCTCATAACAAAATTTAAATAACAAACCAACTTAGGGAGCTTTAGCCTGTCACTCAAAAGTCCTCTAATTTTACTCCCCAATAAAGAATATCTTCCTATATATTTACATTAATTGCATGTGATTCTTTCCAATTGTTGTTTGAGACAATACCGCATTAGATCTTACATAATCTCACAACAAATTTTAACATCTTAATTGGCCACGTCAAGAAGTAAATTAAGTTCAAGGAATTGAATCATCACAATTTATTTCAGCATTAAACACTTATATTTTCCACAATATACTTCCATAATTTAATTACTTCACCAACTAAGAAAGAAAAAGATAAGGTAAACAACTCAGATTTCATGAAGAAAACACAAAGACAACTTGATTTGAAAGCATAAATCATAATGAAAACACAACAATCTTACTTAAAAACAAATTGTAAAAACAAAGATAAATACTTATCTGAAAATCTTCCCCACAAATCTCAAGAAGTTTCTTTGGAATTTTACTTTACACAGTACAACTCTATAGAGGTTGGCACCCAACTCTGAGTACTCTAATAAGAACTTCAAACTTCAATAAAAACTATATATAATGATAAAAGAATATTGGTGAGAAGAAAGCTTCAAACCAACCCTTTTTCCTTTCTTACTCTCTACTCTCTGCTAATAACTATAGAAAAGAAGAAACTCTAAAATCTTTAACTCTTAACACACTTTCAACACACTAACAATAATGACAACAATACACACACACTACACTTACAAATTATGAGGCTTCATATTTATAATTTTCCAAAAGATGCCTTGGTGTCTCTTCAAATCATTTCCAGATTCAATGTATCCACCAAAATATGCATCCCTTCAATAACATTTGCCGCCCAAAGGAAGTTAAGGAAGTTACCACCAAAAGTTGCTTCAAACACCCCTTGAAAATGGCACCAAATTTGATTTAAATTCGATTTTTAACTGTGGCGCTTAAGTGTCGGCACTTTGGAGCTTAGGCGCCAGAGGCCAAATTTCTCACTTCATAATTTTGCTCCAAATTTGATCATTTTTTGCTTCTTTCATCATAATAAATCATTTTCATCATACCTGCAAGAAAAACACAAAATACCTTCTATTAAAGTGCATATCATCAAAAATAGGTATAAACATGTGCATAAAAACACTATATATTTTAGGTGTATAATTATTACAAATTCAAACCAATTTAATTCCATGCTAAGAACAAATTTAGTAGGCTAGACCTTTTCTTAATCTTAAACCCCTTGCACCCTGCAAGTTCGATAATCCAGAGTCAAATGTCATATATTACAAAATCGATATATACACTTGCGTAAACCCGCAGAGTGCAAGTGCTCCTAGACAAAAACTAAGGCTGCATCACTAACCATCAATATAGATCTAGTATGAGCAAGTTGTGTATAATCCCCTTCCCCTTTGATTGTTCAATTGACTACACGTCTAATCAGAACTAACAGGTGCTCCAGTGAAACCATCTGAGGTTGAGTTTCTTGCGATTCAGCCATTAGCAGTGTGAGTTGATCATTCTTTTGCAAGATTGTCTATCAAATGGCCTTGAATTAGCCATCACCTTATTCCACAGTTCTTGAATCTATCGTTGGATAGTTTGATTCATGGATTCCTTGATGACTTACATCACTGCTAAGTCTCTCTGCTGTGATTCTTCTTTGTAATTGTCTCTGTTTCTTGTCTGTGGCATATCCACATTTACCACACCACTTTTGGGATGTTGAATCATTATTTCTCTTTTTCTGGAACACGCCTCGAGAGTTAGAGCCAAGAGAATAAAAGTGAGAGAGAGGGAGAGAAAGAGACAAAGCTATAGAATGTATGAGAATCTTCAAATTTCAGAATTTCTTTGAGAGAATTCAAAAAGGTCCATTTATTTTTGTCTCGACCTCCTGTTGATAAGGATCGAAAGAATACACATACACAAAGAAAGAGTAGTTTTCATAACTGTCTGAATGATTGAATTCAATTTACATGGTAAGTGATGCGGAAGACTTTATATTTGAAGAATTTATGAACTTAAATTTATATATTTATAATGATTTTGTAAAGTCCAAACATTCAATACAAGTATATGTATCGTATCAAGTAATACAGGGCTCTAATGGAGTCCTGGATATCGATCCCTCAGGGAAGCGAGGTAAATCATAATATTGATAATGTAATACTGAATTCCAACACTTAAATTGCGATTAAATTTTAATGTTTACTTCTACTACCAAGATGCAGAAAACAATAACAATTAAATAAAATACAATTACTTTTATATCTTTAAAATAGAATTAACTATCAGACACACACTAAACTATATATTTGAAAGGTTTTGATATATAAGAAAAGTATCTTTCCTCTTGCAATGAAAATATGATGTGTGGATGATATGGAATAATTATCTAATGGTATTGTACCAAATAAAAGCATAATTGATTTTTTACCCTTAAAAGAGTACCCCCTCTTCTAAGCAAGAAAAGAACATTAACATATCCTAAGTTTAGTTACTAAATCGAAAGGCTAGGTGACCCAAGGAAAGAAGTGATGGCGATCGAAAATATGGATCGCATTTCGTCACCGTAAATTCCTGTATCATGTCAATGTCAAGGAGTCACCACTCTCTTTCTCTATCGGTCACCCTAATTCTTATTCTACTTAAACTTTTTGTCACAAGTCTTTGGAGAAATTGAAAAAGGATTAATCATGATAGAGATTGAGAGAAAAAGAGATCGAATTGTAATCTCATAGAATAAATCTTCAGATTGTGTGATTACTGAAGTTTTTCGTATAAGAAAATCACATGAAGATCTTAGATAACCAGAGAGATCTTATAGGTGAAATACCTACCCTGAGTTCTTTAATCTCTTATAGAAGCAACCTCCTATAGTTAATTACATCCTGAGCAATTAATATTGCCTAGGAAAACTCCCGATTAAGGTTAACATTTATCCTCGAAAAAGTGTAAGTGTTGTCGTGCAAGTGTGTTTCTGAAGAATCGATACTACCAGAAAGTTTTGTTTTTGTTGGGTGTATATCGTTGCTTTGTGGTATTTTGTTTTGTAATGTCATTTTTATCATTTTGTATATCATGTCATATGTCATGTCAGGATGTCGTAGTTTGTATGTCGTGTTATTTCATAATGTGATGTCGTAATCTCAAGTCATTTTATGTCGTGTCCTAATGTGAATCATAATGTCATGTCATTTTATGTGATGTCGTAATTTCATAAGATGTCGTGATTAATATCTCGATTTGTCATGATATATTTTATCTCCTATGTCATTATTATGTCATGAGATACCTTCTATGATGTCAAGAAGATATCATTATTTATTTATTTTTGTTATTTTGTTTATGATTTCCTTTTATTTTAAGTTTTGGTTTTATGGCCATATCAATTTTATTTTGTCATGTCATTTTGTCATTTTCTTGTTTTGGTTTAATGTCATGTCATCTTTTTGTTGTGGTATAGAAATGTCATTGTATGTTGATGTCATGTCGATGTCAATGTTAATGATTTTGTCGTTTTATTTCAGATTTTGTGCCTAACCTAATAGTCCAGTTGTCTTTGTTGTCTTTGTTGTCATGTCATTTTTGCTTTATTGTTTGTATAAAGTTTAGATTTTGTGGTTATCCTAAAAGTCCTGGTTTTGTCATCAATGTTCTGTTGTCGACGCCCTGCAAAACAGAGTTAGCACACCCTATAACATGTAAAGAAAATATAAATGAAACTTCATGTCTTCATCCTGCAAGGAAAATAGAGTTAGAAACAATGTCATATCAAGATATTTAGATTACCTGGTCAAAGTGTCTGTTGATCCAGAGTTGTCTTATGTCCAAAAGTGGTTGAGATGTCGGTTTAGATTTATGTCGATTTATGTTTAAATTTTGATTTGTCTTGAATATTGATTTGGATTGGATTTTAGATTTTATATCGATTTGGATTTGATTTTGGATTTTATGTCAATTTCAGTTTAATTTTATGTCGAGTTAAGTTTAACGTGGGTCGAACTTTAAGAATTACGATGTCATATGTTAAGTTAAATTCGATACAGGTCGAACTTAAGAACTATGTCAGTTCATGTCGTGTTATGTTCGATCATGTCGATTTATGTCGAATTATATCAATTTATGTTGAGTTCTATTGAGTTTGGTTCAAAATGTTGGTTAATGTCATTTAATGTCGGTGTTCATTGAATTCGGTTTAAAATGTCATTTAATGTTGAATTTGATTTGAAATGTTGATTAATGTCATTTAATGTCGGTGATAGTATAATTTAGTTTGAAATGTCAGATTTATGTCGAATATGTCGATTTTGGTTTGATATGTCGAATTTATGTTCATTATGTCGATATTCGTTTGAAATGTCGAATTTATGTCGGTTATGTCGATTTTTGTTTAAAATGTCAAATTTATGTCGATTTTGTCAATTAAATGTTTAGAATGTCAAATTTATGTCGGTTTTATCGATTAAATGTTTGGAATGTCAAATTTATGTCGATTTTATCGTTTAAATGTTTGGAATGTCAAATTTATGTTGATTTTCTCGATTAATTATTTAGAATGTTAAATTTATGTTGATTAAGTCAATTTTGGTTTAGAATGTCGATTTTATGTCGGTTATGTCGATTAATTGTTTAGAATGTCAAATTTATGTATTGACTTAAGTTTAAACTTAAATCTTGAGTTCATGTATATCTGAACTTAAGTTAAAAGGTTTGGTTTAGATTAACTTGAGTTCATGTCAGTCTGAACTTAAGTTAAAAGGTTAGAAGTTAGATTCAATATTGATTGAACTAACTTGGGTTCATGTCTGGTTGAACCTAAGTTAAATTCAATATTGATTGAATCTAATTAACTTGAGTTCATGTCTGTTTGAACTTAAGTTAAAAGGTTTGGTTTAATCAGAATAGACCTAATTAAGTTTTAAGCCTTGTCTAAATAGGACTTAAAGGTTAATTAAATCTAATAAATTAGACTTAATTAGAATTTCAGACCATCTAAATCCTTTTAGGTAAGGCTTAAGTTTTAATCAAGTCTAATTTGATTTAACCGAGATTTGTTTAGATATTAAGTCTTAGTGAATTAGACTTAATCATGGTTCGTGTTTATTTAAACTTTAGTTGATTAAGGTTTAATGATTTAATTAAGTCTAATGTAAGAGACTTAATTAAGGTTTATGTTAGATTTGGGTTAGACTTAAGTTCATGTCAGGTTGAATCTTAAGTATGATTTAACTTAAGTCTAATGTGGGTTAGACTTAAGCTAGGTTTGAGTTAGGTTTGAACCTAAGTGTAGTTTGACTTAAGTCTAATGTGGGTTAGGTTTGAACCTAAGTTTGGTTTGACTTAAGTCTAATATGGGTTAGACTTAAGTTAGGTTTGAGTTAGGTTCATGTCAGGTTGAACCAAAGTTTGGTTTGACTTAAGTCTAATATGGGTTAGACTTAAGCTAAATTTTGAGTTAGGTTCATGTCAGGTTGAACCTAAGTTTGATTTGACTTAAGTCTAATATGGCTTAGACTTAAGTTAGGTTTGAGTTAGGTTCATGTCAGGTTAAACCTAAGTTTGGTTTGACATAAGTCTAATATGGGTTAGACTTAAGTTAAATTTTGAGTTTAGCTTAAGTTAGGTTCAAGTCAAGTTGAACCTAGACTTAAGGTCAACTTAAGTTCAATATGGGTTGAACTTAAGTTAAGTTTTGAGTTTAGGTTAAGTTAGGTTCAAGTCAGGTTGAACCTAGACTAAAGGTCAACTTAAGTTCAATATGGGTTGAACTTAAGTTAAGGTTTTGAGTTTAGGTTAAGTTAGGTTCAAGTCGGGTTGAACTCAGACTTAAGGTCGACTTAAGTTCAATATGGGTTGAACTTAAGTTAAGGTTTTGAGTTTAGGTTAACTTAGGTTCAAGTCAGGTTGAACCGAGACTTAAGGTTGACTTAAGTTCAATATGGGTTGAACTTAAGTTAAGGTTTGAGTTTAAGTTAGGTTAAAGTTAGGTTGAACCTATGTTTGGTTTGACTTAAGTCTAATATGTGTTAGACTTAAGTTAGGTTTGGGTTAGGTTCATGTCAGGTTGAATCTAAGTATGGTTTGACTTAAGTCTAATATGGGTTAGACATAAGTTAGGTTTGGGTTGGATTTAGGTTCATGTCGGGTTGAACCTAAGTATGGTTTGACTTAAGTTTGATGTGGGTTAGACTTAAGTTATGTTTAAGTTTGATTTAGGTTCATGTCGGGTTGAACCTAAGTTTGGTTTGACTTAAGTCTAATATGGGTTAGACTTAAGTTAGGTTTGGGTTATTTTCATGTCAGGTTGAACCTAAGTATGGTTTGACTTAAGTCTAATATGGGTTATACTTAAGTTAGGTTTGGGTTGGATTTAGGTTCATGTCGGGTTGAACCTAAGTATGGTTTGACTTAAGTCTGATGTGAGTTAGACTTAAGTTAGGTTTAAGTTTGTCTAGGTTCATGTCGGGTTGAACCTAAGTATGGTTTGACTTAAGTCTAATATGGGTTAGACTTAAGTTAGGTTTGGGTTAGACTTAGGTTCATGTCAGGTTGAACCTAAGTATGGTTTTACTTAAGCCTAATATGGGTTAGACTTAAGTTAGGTTTAAGTTTGATTTAGGTTCATGTCGAGTTCAACCTAAGTATGGTTTGACTTAAGTCTAATATGGGTTAGACTTAAGTTAAGTTTATGTTTGATTTACGTTCAGGTCGGGTTGAACCTAAGTATGGTTTGACTTAAGGCTAATATGGGTTAGACTTAGGTTCATGTCAGGTTGAACCTAAGTATGGTTTGACTTAAGTCTAATGTGGGTTAGACTTAAGTTAGGTTTAAGTTTGATTTAGGTTCATGTCTAGTTGAACCTAAGTATGGTTTGACTTAAGTCTAATATGGGTTAGACTTAAGTTAAGTTTATGTTTGATTTAGATTCATGTCGGGTTGAACCTAAGTTAAAGATTGAAAGTTTATTTTGGATTTGGGTTTGGTTAAACCTTCGTTGGTTAAGGTTTAATAATTAATTAAGTCTAATGTGATAGACTTAATTAGAGTTTAAGTTTGATTAAGTCTAATTTAGTTAAGACTTAATAGTTTAATCGGGTCTAATGGGTTAAACCTAATTAGGGTTTTTGTTTGATTAAACCTTAGTTAGTTAAGGTTTAATGGTTTAATTAGGTCTAACTTGTTAGACCTAATTAGGGTTTATGTTTGATTAAACCTTAGTTAGTTAAGGTTTAATGGTTTAATTAGGTCTAATGGATTAGACCTAATTAGGTTTTATTTTTGATTAAACCTTAGTTAGTTAAGGTTTAATGATTTAATTAAGTCTAATGTGGTAGACTTATTTATGGTTTTAGATTGTATTAAACCTTAGTTAGTTAAGGTTTAATGGTTTAATTAGGTCTAATGTGGTAGACTTAATTAGGATTTAAGTTGGATTTGGGTTTAAGTTAAGGTTGACTTAAGTTCAATATGGGTTGAACTCAAGTTAAGGTTTAAGTTCGACTTAAGTTAGGTTCAAGTTAGGTTGAACCTAGACTTAAGGTTGACTTAAGTTCAATATAGGTTGAACTCAAGTCAAGGTTTAAGTTCGAGTTAAGTTAGGTTCAAGTTAGGTTGAACCTAGAATTAAGGTTGACTTATGTTCAATATGGGTTGAACTCAAGTTAACGTTTGAGTTGAGTTAAGTAAGGTTCAATTTAGGTTGAACCTAGACTAAAGGTTAACTTAAATTCAATGTGGGTTGAACTTAAGTTAAGGTTTGGACTTGGATTCGTATTTTGTTGAACCTAAGTTATTTGTTTTATGTCTTATTAGAGTTAGTCTTACTTGGGTTTATAAGCTACTTAAGTCTAATGTAAGTAAGACTTAAGAGATAAGTAAGTCTAATAGTGTTAGACTTAAGTTAAGGTTTAAGGATTACTTAAGCCTAACGTAAGTAAAGCTTAAGGATTAATTAAGTCTAGTTAGATTAGACTTAATTATAGTTTAAAGGTTACTTAAGCCTAATGTAAGTAAAGCTTAAGGATTAATTAAGTCTAATTGGGTTAGACCTAATTATGGTTTAAAAGTTATTTAAGTCTAATGTAAGTATGGCTTAAGGATTAATTAATTCTAATTGGGTTAGACCTAATTATGGTTTAAGATTTATTTAAGCCTAATGTAAGTATGGCTTAAGGATTAATTAAGTCTAATTGGGTTAGACCTAATTATGGTTTAAGAGTTATTTAAGCCTAATATAAGTAAGGCTTAAGGCTTAATAAAGTCTAATTGGGTTAGACCTAATTATGGTTTATGTTTGATTAAGTCTAATTTTGTTAGGACCTAATGGTTTAATTAGGTCTAATGGATTAGACCTAATTAGGTTTTAGGTTTGATTAAGTCTAATTTAGTTAAGACTTAATGGTTTAATTAGGCCTAATGGGTTAGACCTAATTATGGTTTAGAGGTTACTTAATCCTAATGTAAGTAAGGTTTAAGTTTATTAATTAGGTTTAATAGGGGTTAAACCTAATTGGGGCTTTAGGGTTACTTAAACATAATGTAAGTAAGGTTTAAATTGATTAACTAGGTTTAATTTGGGTTAAACCTAATTAGGGTTTATGGGTTACTTAAACCTAATGTAAGTAAGGTTTAAGTTGATTAACTAGGTTTAATGTAGGTTAAACCTAATTAGGGTTTAAGGGTTACTTAAACTTAATAGAGGTAAGGTTTAAGTTGATTAACTTGGTTTAATTAGGTTAAACCTAATTAGGATTTAAGGGTTACTTAAACCTAATGTAAGTAAGGTTTAAGTTAATTAACTAGGTTTAATGTGGGTCAAACCTAATTAGGGTTTAAGGGTGATTAAACCTAATGTCTTTTAGGTTTAATTACGATTAATTAAATTTAAGAAAATTTTAAACCTAATTAATGTTTGTTTATTAAACCTAATGTCTTTTAAGGTTTAATAAGAGTTAATTAAACTTAATTATGTCTTTTAAGTTTAATTAAAAATTGATTTGATATTAAACCTAATGTGTTTAAGGTTTAAAAAGAGTTAATCAAACTTAATTATGTCTTTTAAGTTTAATTAAACTTTGATTTTATATTAAACCTAATGTCTTTAAGGTTTAATAAGAATTAATTAAACTTAATTATGTCTTTTAAGTTTAATTAAACTTTGATTTTATATTAAACCTAATGTCTTTAAGGATTAATAAGAATTAATTAAACTTAATTATGTCTTTTAAGTTTAATTAAACTTTGACTTAATATTAAACCTAATGTCTTTAAGGTTTAATAAGAGTTAATTAAACTTTGATTTAATATTAAACCTAATGTCTTTAAGGTTTAATAAGAATTAATTAAACTTGATTATATCTTTTAAGTTTAATTAAAAAAATTGATTTTATATTAAACCTAAAGTCTTTAAGGTTTAATAAGAATTAATTAAACTTAATTATGTCTTTTAAGTTTAATTAAACTTTGATTTAAGTCTATTTTGATGTCATTAGACTTGCTTTAAGA
Source organism: Papilionanthe hookeriana x Papilionanthe teres (assembly GCA_022702705.1). Lineage (NCBI taxonomy): Eukaryota > Viridiplantae > Streptophyta > Magnoliopsida > Asparagales > Orchidaceae > Papilionanthe > Papilionanthe hookeriana x Papilionanthe teres. The sequence goes on along the minus strand of CM040423.1, from coordinate 92,393,640 downwards.
CTATTTGGAGTTAGACTTAATTTTGACTCAACTCATTGTGGAATGGGCTAAGTAGGTGAAAGAGTGATTTTTAAGATTTTAAATCTATTAATTCATAATGAAATTTTAAATCCTAAATTTTGAAATGTCATTTAAAATTGCTTAATGACATAAAAAAACATTGTACTTAGAGTCTTCATGTGTCACCCTAAAATTTCTAGCCATTTTCAAATTTATTTTTATTAATTTCTAATTTTTATAATTATTTTATAAATAATTACAAAGTAGCTTAGAAATTAAAGAAAAATATCCTAAAGAACTTTATGTCCTTAAAAAAATCAGAAGATGTGTGTCATAACATAAGAATAATTCTATGAAAATTTCAAAATTTTTGGAATTAAAATTAATTTTTAATAATTAAATTACTCTAGAGAGTAATTAATTAATTAAAAATAAAATATAATTCAAAAATTAAAAATTTTACTTCGACATTATTCTCCTCTTTCCAGAGGTATTTTTATTTTATTATTGTGATTTGTCTACACAAAGTTATTCAATTTTAAAGTTTTTAAGGATAATCTGGAATTAAATTCTAGAATTATCCAGAATTACCCTCTCTCTTCATTTATGTCGTCGATTTTCAAAGTTCAATATCTCATTTGATTCTCAATCGAATTGAGTGAAAATTTTTTTAAAATGATCATCTTGATGAGAAGCACCCATCCATACGGTGATGCATGATTTTTGAGAGGATTACACGTAGGAATTATGAGACATATGTTAAATACAATAATTTCGATAATTCGTCCATACCTTAGCCTCAAGTTGCATTGGAGTCAAATTGAATGCTTGATATGCTTCACCTTAGCCTCCTTAAGATTGATCTCAACTCAATTTGGGTTTAAATTGAGTCCAAGTTGAAGATCCAATAGAGGGTGGCATGAATGTAAAAAAAAGCAGCTTGGCATGGTGTAGGGCCAAATTGACTCGATGGGGTCAGTTCTATGGCTCAAATTTGGTTGGATTTGATTGCTCTAGTCCTAACCAAAAAATTTCATGTAGGAAATTTTTGGATTGGAGCACTCTATGGAATTTTGTAAATTCCTCTCCCTCTCTTGGCTTAAGGCTCTCGGGTAGCCTTGTTTGGGCTGATTTTGTGGAGCCTAGGGGCTAGCTGAGGGATTGATTTTGGTTGGGATGAATTTCTAAGGTTCTTAGCAAGGTTTTTTATGTTGGGATCAAGAGGATTTGGACAGTAATTTGGTAGCTATGGATCACTCTTTTTTTTTTCTTTTTTTCTTCTCAGGTTTTGCTCTATTTATACCCATCAATGGCTATAGGAAGGCATGGCTGAGCTTTAGGATGATTTGGAGGAATTTCCAACTCTCCTATTGATGCCTAGGAGTAGGGTTTCAGCTATGAAAATGATAGATTGAGCAATTCCATTCTTAACTAGCCTACTTAACCATGGTGAAGGAGATGGTGGTTGGCTTGGATTTTCCCATGGCCTAACCCATTGGGGAGTTTGGGAGGTGATTGGAGCTGGTTCATTTTTCTTTGGATCAGCCTCCCCCATGTAAATCTTTCATCACCTTCCAATGATCAGAAGGAGAAGGCCACATAAGCTTGATTTTTCTCATTCCCATGTCATGGTAATGATTACCTTCAAATGGTTATAATGAGCCCCAAATTCCATGTGATTATTTTGTCTCCTCCCTATTGGCTAGAGGGGAGGTTAGTGATGATTCAAGGAAGTTAAGGCCTTCATATTTCTCCACCTCATTTAAATTTTCATGAGGGGATGACACATGCTCCTTATTTCCCTTAAATTTTCAAAATTTGATTTATGATGTCACCTTATAATGTGAGGATGATTGAAATTTATGCTTTCTCCTATTGGTTAAGAGGTAAGGTGATGAATGAGTGACCATAAGTTCTCTTGATGTTGCATGAGGGAGTGATACCTCATCTCCTCTTAATGATGAAATTGTCATTTTTTACTTTAACCATGGTTAAGGTAAAAATTCTCCATTCATGTGAATTATCATCATGAGACTTTTTATGAGTTAATTCATCTGTAATGAGTCTTATAGTTCATGTGAAACCTATATGGGGTCATCATGATGTCATAAGAGGGTTTAAATTTTTTGAAAAATCAATTATTATGTCATAATTGATTTTAAAGGGTTAAACGTCATTTTACCCCCCCCCCTCCGCACCTTTTTAATTTAATTTCATTTTAATTAATTCATAAAAAGTTTGAAATTTTATTGATTAAATTATTAATTCACAAAATTTTTAGAATTAATTATTTAATTAATTTCATGTCATTTTGATTAGAAAATGGAATTTTGTCTTATTTTATGACTTTTTAATTTAATTTTTTTTTAATTAATTATGTCATTAATTAAAATATATAAATTAAATTATTAATCAATTAACTAATCAAAAATAATTTTGTAATTAACTATTTGATTAATTCCATTATTTTTAATCGAAATTGTGCATTTTATCATTTTCATGGCTATTAATTTAATTTTTTATTTTAATTAATTATGTCATTAATTAAAATATTAAAAATTAAATTATTGGTCAATTAATTAATCAAAAATAATTTTGAAATTAATTATTTAATTAATTTTGTCATTTTTATTTCATTTTTATCACTTTTTCATTTTTTATCATTTTTTTCAAATTTGTGTGTTTTGACCATGGTTAACCAATGTTGACTTAGGTTGACCCAAGTTAACCTAAATTGGTCAATTTTAGTTTTAAGATGTTTAATGTGACTTTTTCAACATTGTCATGGTCCATTTGATCACAATATTTATGATTTTGTCAGGTTGGGGTCTAAATAGGTCATGTTGACCCAATTGAGGGTTTAGACTAATTCAAAGGTCAATGTGGTGACTTTTGAATTAAAATTTTGTTGATTTTGATCAATGACAATTTGATCATGTCAACATTTATCTTTAAGGTCAATTTTGTGGTCAAGAAGATTTTGTTAAGGTTTTACCTTAGGTCTTAGAGTTTATTGTTTTAGGATGTAAATGTCTGTAGGCTTCCTTTCTCAAGGTGTTTGGTGAGTGATTCTCACAAAAAGTGAGGTCAACAAATGGGCCCCCAATATGTGTGGTATATTGTAGAGATATGCCTCACATATTGGCGTTGACCGAAATGGTCCTAAGAAATGTCTCATAGTAATCAGGAAAGGAGTGGGTATCATACTGCTCCTAGAGGATGTCAAGTGTCTTGTTTGTCAGTTCTTAGAAGGAATATTCTTCTCGTGTCTAAAAAGGAATTTACCGAGAGAGAAAATGGATGTCATATTCCATTTCTCAAAATGTCAATGTTGCTATTTTGTTAAAGGAATGCCATAATTTCCGTGTCAGGAAAGGACTTATATCCCATAACTGGAGAGAGAAAATAGACGTCATTTTCTATTTTTCTCAAAATGTCAATGTCAAGATTTGGTAAGAGGAAAGCCTTGATTTCCGTGTCAGGAAAGGACTTACATCCAATAACCGGAGAGAGAAAATAGATGTCATTTTCTATTTTTCTCAAAATGTCAATGTCAAGATTTGGTTAGAGGAAAGCCATGATTTCCGTGGCAGGAAAGGACTTACATCCAATAACCGGAGAGAGAAAATAGATGTCATTTTATATTTTCCTCAAAATGTCAATGTCAAGATTTGGCTAGAGGAAAGCCATGATTTCCGTGTCAGGAAAGGACTTACATCCAATAACTGGAGAGAGAAAATATATGTCATTTTCTATTTCCTCAAAATGTCAATGTCAAGATTTGGTTAGAGAAAAGCCATGATTTTCGTGTCAGGAAAGGACTTACATCCAATAACCGAAGAGAGAAAATAGATGTCATTTTCTATTTTCCTCAAAATGTCAATGTCAAGATTTGGTTAGAGGAAAGCCATGATTTCCGTGTCAGGAAAGGACTTACATCCAATAACCAGAGAGAGAAAATAGATGTCATTTTCTATTTTCCTCAAAATGTCAATGTCAAGATTTGGCTAGAGGAAAGCCATGATTTTCATGTCAGGAAAGGACTTACATCCAATATCCGGAGAGAGAAAATAGATGTCATTTTCTATTTTCCTCAAAATGTCAATGTCAAGATTTGGTTAGAGGAAAGCCACGATTTTCGTGTCAGAAAAGGACTTAATCCAATAACTGGAGAGAGAAAATAGATGTCATTTTCTATTTTCCTCAAAATGTCAATGTCAAGATTTGGTTAGAGGAAAGCCATGATTTTCGTGTCAGGAAAGGACTTACATCCAATAACCGAAGAGAGAAAATAGATGTCATTTTCTATTTTTCTCAAAATGTCAATGTCAAGATTTGGTTAGAGGAAAGCCATGATTTTCATGTCAAGAAAGGACTTACATCCAATAACCGGAGAGAGAAAATAGATGTCATTTTTCATTTCTCGAAATGTCAATGTTGATGTTGTGATAAAAGAATGTCATTTTCGTGTCAGGAAAGGACTTACTTCCGATAGCAAAGGAGAGGATGAGTGTCAAACCTTGATGTGTCAAATGTTGCAATGTCGATATGTCAAACGTCAATAATAATTATTGATATATCAAAGGTCAAAATATAGATGTGTCAAATGTTGATAACGATTGTTGATATGTCAAATGTCCAAAACAATTGTCGATATGTCAAATATCAAATGTCGAGATGTTGATATGTCAAATGTCGAGATGTTGATATGTCAAATGTCGAAAGATCGATATCTCAAATGTTGATAACAATTGTCGATATGTCAAAGGTCGAAAGGTCGATATGTCACATGTTGAAATATCTGTCAAATGTCGAGATGTTAAATTATGAGAATGTCATAATTCCCATGGTAGGAAAAGGACTTTCATCCAAATTTTATAAAGAGAAAATGGAGTCGTATTCCATTTCTCAAAAATGTCAAATGTCAATGTCGAATTATAGGAATGCCAAAACTTTCGTGTCAGGAAAGGACTTACATTCGATAACTGGGAAGAGAAAATGGATGTGATATTCCATTTATCGAGAACGTTAAATGTCGGTGTCAAGTCAAAGGAATGTCATATTCCGTGTCAGGAAATGACTTATATCTAATAACTAGAAAAGAGTGGCAAACTTAAGACGAAGAGTGTATCCGCTGGGGATTTGACCTTTACAGGTCGAAAGATACTAATCATCACAAGTTGTCTATCATTTTTAATTCAAAATCCTTGTTTTGGCATTTTTGGAACTTTTGATGTATTGTAGACAATTGAGGAAAGAGAACAAATGTCATATTCAATTTTCTCTAAAAAAGTGTCGATGTCAAAATGTCAATTTTGGAATAGGAATGCGTATGAGACTTATATCCTATCCAAAGAAAGATTGCTAAAGGAAAGTCAACGTCGTGATGGTCTTATTCTAATAGCGAGAAAGAGAATAGATGTCATTTTCCATTTAAGGAGGTCTTACACTATCTCTTAGAAATGTAAATGTCAAAATGTCGATTTTGAAGTAGGAATGTGTATGAGACTTATATCCTTTCCAAAGAAAGATTGCTAAAGGAAAGCCAATGTCATGATGGTCTTACATCTAATAGCGAGAAAGAGAATAGATGCCCTCTTCCATTTAAGGAGGTCTTACACTATCTCTTAGAAATATCGATGTCAAAATGTCAAATTTGGAATAAGAATGCGTATGAGACTTATATCCTATCCAAAGAAAGGTTGCTAAAGGAAAGCCAATTTCATGATGGTCTTACATCCAATAGTGAGAAAGAAAATAGATGCCATCTTCCATTTAAGGAGGTCTTACACCATCTCTTAGAAATGTCAATGTCAAAATGTCAATTTTGGAATAGGAATGCATATGAGACTTATATCCTATCCAAAGAAAGATTGTTAAAGGAAAACCAATGTCATGATGGTCTTATATCCAATAGCGAGAAAGACAGTAGATGACGTCTTCCATTTAAGGAGGTCTTACACTACCTTTTAGAAATGTCAAAATGTCAATTTTGGAATAGGAATGCGTATGAGACTTATATCCTATCCAAAGAAAGGTTGCTAAAGGAAAGCCAATTTTATGATGGTCTTACATCCAATAATGAGAAAGAGAGTAGATGTCGTCTTCCATCTAAGGAGGTTTTACACTACCTTTTAGAAATGTCAATGTCAAAATATCAATTTGGGAATAGGAATGCGTATGAGACTTATATCCTATCCAAAGAAAGGTTGCTAAGGGAAAACCAATTTCATGATGGTCTTACATCCAATAGTGAGAAAGAGAATAGATGCCATCTTCCATTTAAGGAGGTCTTACACCATCTCTTAGAAATGTCAATGTCAAAATGTCAATTTTAGAATAGGAATGCGTATGAGACTTATATCCTATCCAAAGAAAGATTGCTAAAGGAAAGCCAATGTCATGATGATCTTACATCCAATAGCGAGAAAGAGAGTAGATGTCATCTTCCATTTAAGGAGGTCTGACACTACCTTTAGAAATGTCAATGTCAAAATGTCAATGTCAAAATGTCAATTTTGGAATAGGAATGCGTATGAGACTTATATCCTATCCAAAGAAAGGTTGCTAAAGGAAAGCCAATTTCATGATGGTCTTATATCCAATAGAAGAAAGAGAATAGATGCCATCTTCTATTTAAGGAGGTCTTACACTATTTCTTAGAAATGTCAATGTCAAAATGTCAATTTTGGAATAGGAATGCATATGAGACTTATATCCTATCCAAAGAAAGGTTGCTAAAGGAAAGCCAATTTCATGATGGTCTTACATCCAATAGTGAGAAAGAGAATAGATGTCATCTTCCATTTAAGGAGGTCTTACACCATCTCTTAGAAATGTCAATGTCAAAATGTCAATTTTGGAATAGGAATGCGTATGAGACTTATATCCTATCCAAAGAAAGATTGCTAAAGGAAAGCCAATGGCATGATGGTCTTACATCCCATAGCGATAAAGAGAGTAGATGTCGTCTTCCATTTAAGGAGGTCTTACGCTACCTTTTAGAAATGTCAATGTCAAAATGTCAATTTTGGAATAGGAATGCGTATGAGACTTATATCCTATCCAAAGAAAGGTTGCTAAAGGAAAGCCAATTTCATGATGGTCTTACATCTAATAGGAGAAAGAGAATAGATGCCATCTTCCATTTAAAGAGGTCTTACACTATTTCTTAGAAATGTCAATTTCGTTTTCTTTTGTCTTGGTTATTTGTTTGCCAGTTTACAAAACTAGTCATTCGTTTTTATTTATGTCGCATCTTTTTCAAATACTACCCATTGATTGGGTGTATTATGTTTTTCTTGTTAGTCTCTCAACTGACAGGATTTCCCTAAATGTGTCTTCTTAACAAGCATATAGGCCCTCCCATGAGGATAGGTGTTTAAAGTACTAAATCCAAATCCCTGATCTGAGTGTCCTAGGGTGAACCAATTTATCATGGGCCCGTACAATGCTTGTCAGTCATGTAGGTTCATAAAGCTTCCATTAATCACCAATTCTATAAAGATCATTCCGATTATCCTTTAAAAATCACTTTAACATTTCCAAATTGGGATTTGGGTTGGATCTTTGGAAAGTTATGATTTCAGAGTATAATTTCCATTAATCTCCAATAACAAAGCCATTTTCTTTAGTTCTTTCTTTCTGGGTCTTAGGAATTTTTTGAAAATGTGATCAAAATATCTTTTATCTTCTAAAGATATGTCTGAACCAATTAATAATCAACCAAAAGACGAGATCATCTAATTCTTTCCAGAATATAATATCGAAAGAATTTTCTTAAGACGTTTTTCAAGATTTTTCAATTAGAGGAGAATTTGGACACCAATTTTTAATTTTATGCTCACCTCAAGCTTCTTCTCAGAGAATTACTATATCTGGTGGAGCATGTTAAAGATATTGAATGTTTGAATTGCGACACCAATTTTTGATTTTGTGCCCACCTCAAGCTTCTTTTTAGAAACCTTTTTTCTTTTTTTTTTTTTGGTAGGGCAATCTTTAATGATTTTGAATGCCTGAACTCAAACACCAATTTTTGATTTGCCACTCACCTCAAGCTTCTTCTCAGAGAATTACTATATCTAGTAGAGCATGTTTTAAGGTTTTTGAATGTCCAAACTCCCCTAATTAATAATTCTCAAATATTTCTTAAGACGAATTCTGGGATATTATAACTCATTCAAAAGTCAGGACCCAATCACATGGCAGAAAATTAAGAGGCTCATGACATCTTTAGTCAATTACTTACATTTTGATCATATTATTTTATTTTTCATTTAGGACCCAATCTGAAGATTTAAGATAAAGGGCCTAGTTATTAGGGCATTAATTTGATTTTCCCCTTGAAATTGTAATTTTCTTATCAAAATATCAGAATTTTTGTCTTGAATTCTTCCTTTCTGAATTGTCTTTTTGTCAATAGGTGAATGAGAAGAATATTTCTAAAGATATTAAATCCAAAGATTTCAAATTTCATTCTACCTCACAGATCAATTGGGTTTTATTTCCAAAGATATTAGATCCAAAGATTTCAAATTTCATCCCTCGTCACAGATCAATTTTCATTTCTCCACAAAGGACATGCTAGTTGACTAGTCCTAGAACTAGACTAAACATAGATCAAATCTTCAGTCAATCTCTTTTTTTCTGCAAAGTTGTCCTAAGGGAAACCCTTGATGGAACTCATCCAAAAGCGATCGTCTTCCCAAAATTTGATTAATGATCTTGATTTTTAGAGTCTTTGATAGATTGACAAATCAAAACCTTGAAGGTAAGAAAAAGATCAACCAGAGGAGTGGCTCAGAGGCTGTGAAAAGCATAACCATGAAGAATAGGTTCATAGGCCATAAAAAAGCATAACCTAGGGGAGTGGTTCAGAGGCTGTAAAAAGCATAACCACGAAGAATACGTTCAGAGGCCATAAAGGCATAACCTAAGGGAGTGGTTCAGAGGCTGTAAAAAGCATAAACACGAAGAATATGTTCAGAGGCCATAAAGGCATAACATAGGGAAATGGTTCAGAGGCTGTAAAAAGCATAACCACGAAGAATAGGTTCAGAGGCCATAAGGGCATAACCTAGGGAAGTGGTTCAGAGGCTGTAAAAAGCATAACCACGAAAAATAGGTTCAGAGGCCATAAGGGCATAACTTAGGGAAGTGGTTCAGAGGCTGTAAAAAGCATAACCACGAAGAATAGGTTCAGAGGCCATAAAGGCATAACCTAGGGAAGTGGTTCAGAGGCTGTAAAAAGCATAACCATGAAGAATAGGTTCAGAGGCCATAAAGGCATAACCTAGAGAAGTGGTTCAGAGGCTGTAAAAAGCATAACCACCAAGCTAGATAAAATGAACATGATTAACTGAGAAAGTATTTGCCTGAACTTATTCAAAATGGCAACATTGGTCTGTCTGACAACATAATCGATGAACACTCCTTACCTGGGTGGGAAGGGAGGGAACACATGTTATTTTTGTATGTATTTTATGTCATTTTGGTCCGTCGATTATGGAAATGTAAGATTGTAAGATTTGTTTGTCGTGAACAAATCTTTGAATCGAAGAGGTATTAATTATATTTTGCTCGAGATTGAGTAAGATATAGAACTATAGAAAGAATTATTTAGTCTTTCAAAAGACAAATTGTCATAGTCATGAGGATAAATTGATTAACCAAAGATGGGAAGATAGAATGTCCCCAGCGGAGTCGCCAATCTCTCATGGCGAACGAATATATGGATTGCATGTCGTCGCCGTCAATTCCTGTATCATGTAAATGTCAAGGAGTCACCACTCTCTTTCTCTATCCATCACCCTAATTCTTATTCTACTTAAACTTTTTGTCACAAGTCTTTGTAGAAATTGAAGAAGGATTAATCATGATAGAGATTGAGAGAAAAAGAGATCGAATGATAATCTCATAGAATAAATCTTCAGATTGTATGATTAATGAAGTTTTCCGTATAAGAAAATCACATGAAGATCTTGGATAACCAGAGTGATCTTATAGGTGAAATACCAATCCTGAGTTCTTTAATCTCCAATAGAAGTAAGCTCCTATAGTTAATTACATCCTGAGCAATTAATATTGCCTAGGAAAACTCCAGATTAAGGTTAACATTTATCCTCAAAAAAGTGTAAGTGTTGTCGTGGAAGTGTGTTTCTGAAGAATCGATACTACCAAAAAGTTTTGTTTATGTTGGGTGTATATCGTTGCTTTGTGATATTTTATTTTATAATGTCATTTTTGTCAATTTGTATATCATGTCATATTTCATGTCAGGATGTCGTAGTTAGTATGTCGTGTTATGTCACAATGTGATGTCGTAATTTCATGTTATTTTATGTCGTGTCTTAATGTGAATCATAATGTCATGTCATTTTATGTGATGTTGTAATTTCATAAGATGTCGTGATTAATATCTCGATTTGTCATGAGATATTTTATCTCCTATGTCGTTATTATGTCATGAGATACCTTCTATGATGTCAAGAAGATATCATTATTTATTTATTTTTGTTATTTTTTTTAAGATTTCCTTTTATTTTAAGTTTTGGTTTTATGGCCATCTCAATTTTATTGTCATGTCATTGTCATTTTCTTGTTTTGGTTTAATGTCATGTCATCATTTTGTTGTGGTATAGAAATGTCATTGTATGTTGATGTCATGTCAATGTCAATGTTAATGATTTTGTAGTTTTATTTCAGATTTTGTGGCTAACCTAATAGTCCAGTTGTCTTTGTTGTCATGTCATTTTTGATTTGTTGTTTGTAGAAAGTTTAGGTTTTGTGACTATCCTAAAAGTTTTGGTTTTGTCATCAATGTTCCATTGTCGATGTCCTGCAAAACAGAGTTAGCACACCCTATAACATGTATAGAAAATCTAAACGAAACTTCATGTCTTCATCCTGTAAGGAAAATAGGGTTAGAAACAATGTCATATCAAGATATTTAGATTACCTGGTCAAAATGTCTGTTGATCCAGAGTTGTCTGATGTCCAAAAGTGGTTGAGATGTCGGGTTAGATTTATGTCAATTTATGTTTAAATTTTTATTTGTCTTGAATTTTGATTTGGGTTGGATTTTGGATTTCATATTGATTTGGATTTGATTTTGGATTTTATGTCAATTTTAGTTTAATTTTATGTCGAGTTAAATGCAACGTGGGTCAAACTTTAAGAATTACGATGTCATATGTTAAGTTAAATTTGATACAGGTCGAACTTAAGAACTATGTCATTTCATGTCGTGTTAAGTTCGATCATGTCGATTTATGTCGAATTATATCAATTTATGTTGAGTTCTTTTGAGTTTGATTCGAAATGTCAGTTAATGTCATTTAATGTCGGTGCTTATTGAATTCGGTTTGAAATGTCATTTAATGTTGAATTTGATTTGAAATGTCGATTAAAGTCATTTAATGTCTGTGATTGTTTAATTTGATTTGAAATGTCAGATTTATGTTGGTTATGTTGATTTTGCTTTGATATATCGAATTTATGTTGATTATGTCGATATTCATTTGAAATGTTGATTTTATGTCGGTTATGTCGATTTTTGTTTGAAATGTCAAATTTATGTCGATTTTGTCAATTAAATGTTTGCAATGTCAAATTTATGTCGATTTTGTCAATTAAATGTTTGAAATGTCAAATTTATGTCGATTTTGTCGATTAATTGTGTAGAATGTCAAATTTATGTTGATTATGTCGATTTTTGTTTAGAACGTCGATTTTATTTCGGTTATATCGATTAATTGTTTAGAATGTCAAATTTATGTTTTGACTTCAGTTTAAACTTAAATCTTGAGTTCATGTCTGTCTGAACTTATGTTAAAAGGTTAGGTTTAGATTAACTTGAGTTCATGTCTGTCTGAACCTAAGTTAAACGGTTGGAAGTTAGATTCAATATTGATTGAACTAACTTAGGTTCATGTTTGGTTGAACCTAAGATAAATTCAATGTTGATTGAATCTAATTAACTTGAGTTCATGTCTGTTTGAACTTAAGTTAAAAGGTTTGGTTAATCAGAATAGACCTAATTAAGTTTTAAACCTTGTTTAAATAGGACTTAAAGGTTAATTAAATCTAATAAATTAGACTTAATTAGAATTTCAGACCATCTAAGTCCTTTTTAGGTAAGGCTTAAGTTTTAATCAAGTCTAATTTGATTTAACCGAGATTTGTTTAGATATTAAGTCTTACTGAATTAGACTTAATCACGGTTTGTGTTTATTTAAACTTTAGTTGATTAGGGTTTAATGATTTAATTAAGTCTAATGTAATAGACTTAATTAAGGTTTATGTTGGATATGGGTTAGACTTAAGTTCATGTCAGGTTGAATCTTAAGTATGATTTAACTTTAGTCTAATGTGGGTTAGACTTAAGTTAGGTTTGAGTTAGGTTTGAACCTAAGTGTAGTTTCACTTAGGTCTAATGTGTGTTAGGTTTGAACCTAAGTTTGGTTTGACTTAAGTCTAATATAGGTTAGACTTAAGTTAGGTTTGAGTTAGGTTTATGTCAGGTTGAACCAAAGTTTGGTTTGACTTAAGTCTAATATGGGTTAGACTTAAGTTAAATTTTGAGTTAGGTTCATGTCAGGTTGAACCTAAGTTTGGTTTGACTTAAGTCTAATATGGGTTAGACTTAAGTTAGGTTTGAGTTAGATTCATGTCAGATTAAACCTAAGTTTGGTTTGACTTAAGTCTAATATGGGTTAGACTTAAGTTAAATTTTGAGTTTAGGTTAAGTTAGGATCGATTCAGGTTGAACCTAGACTTAAGGTTGACTTAAGTTCAATATGGATTGAACTTAAGTTAAGTTTTGAGTTTAGGTTAAGTTAGGTTCAAGTTAGGTTGAACCTAGACTTAAGGTCGACTTAAGTTCAATATGGGTTGAACTTAAGTTAAGGTTTTGAGTTTAGGTTAAGTTAGGTTCAAGTCAGGTTGAACCTAGACTTAAGGTCGACTTAAGTTCAATATGGGTTGAACTTAAGTTAAGGTTTTGAATTTAGGTTAAGTTTGGTTCAAGTCAGGTTGAACCTAGACTTAAGGTCGACTTAAGTTCAATAAGGGTTGAACTTAAGTTAAGGTTTGAGTTTAAGTTAGGTTCAAGTTAGGTTGAACCTAGGTTTGGTTTGACTTAAGTCTAATATGGGTTTAGACTTAAGTTAGGTTTGGGTTAGGTTCATGTCAGGTTGAACCTGAGTATGGTTTGACTTAAGTCTAATATAGGTTAGACTTAAGTTAGGTTTGGGTTGGATTTAGGTTCATGTCAGGTTGAACCTAAGTATGGTTTGACTTAAGTCTGATGTGGGTTAGACTTAAGTTAGGTTTAAGTTTGATTTAGGTTCATGTCGGTTTGAACCTAAGTATGGTTTGACTTAATTCTAATATGGGTTAGACTTAATTTAGGTTTGGGTTAGACTTAGGTTCATGTCGGGTTGAACCTAAGTATGGTTTTACTTAAGTCAAATGTGGGTTAGACTTAAGTTAGGTTTAAGTTTGATTTAGGTTCATGTCGAGTTCAACCTAAGTATGGTTTGACTTAAGTCTAATATGGGTTAGACTTAAGTTAAGTTTATGTTTGATTTAGGTTCATGTCGGGTTGAACCTAAGTATGGTTTGACTTAAGTCTAATATGGGTTAGACTTAAGTTAGGTTTGGGTTAGACTTAGTTCATGTCGGGTTGAACCTAAGTATGGTTTGACTTAAGTCTAATGTGGGTTAGACTTAAGTTAGGTTTAAGTTTGATTTAGGTTCATGTCGAGTTGAACCTAAGTATGGTTTGACTTAAGTCTAATATGGGTTAGACTTAAGTTAAGTTTATGTTTGATTTAGGTTCATGTCGGGTTGAACCTAAGTTAAAGATTGAAAGTTTATTTTGGGTTTGGGTTTGGTTAAACCTTAGTTGGTTAAGGTTTAATAATTAATTAAGTCTAATGTGATAGACTTAATTAGAGTTTAAGTTTGATTAAGTCTAATTTAGTTAAGACTTAATAGTTTAATCAAGTCTAATGGGTTAGACCTAATTAGGGTTTTTGTTTGATTAAACTTTAGTTATTTAAGGTTTAACGGTTTAATTATGTCTAATGGGTTAGACTCTAATTAGGGTTTATGTTTGATTAAACCTTAGTTAGTTAAGGTCTAATGGTTTAATTAGGTCTAATGGATTCGACCTAATTAGGTTTTATGTTTGATTAAACCTTAGTTAGTTAAGGTTTAATGATTTAATTAAGTCTAATGTGGTAGACTTAATTATGGTTTTAGATTGGATTAAACCTTAGTTAGTTAAGGTTTAATGGATTAATTAGGTCTAATGTGGTAGACTTAATTAGGATTAAGTTGGATTTCGGTTTAAGTTAAGGTTGACATAAGTTCAATATGGGTTGAACTCAAGTTAAGGTTTAAGTTCGACTTAAGTTAGGTTCAAGTTAGGTTGAACCTAGACTTAAGGTTGACTTAAGTTCAATATAGGTTGAACTCAAGTCAAGGTTTAAGTTCGAGTTAAGTTAGGTTCAAGTAAGGTTGAACCTATAATTAAGGTTGACTTAAATTCAATATGGGTTGAACTCAAGTTAATGTTTGAGTTGAGTTAAGTAAGGTTCAATTTAGGTTGAACCTAGACTTAAGGTTGACTTAAATTCAATGTGGGTTGAACTTAAGTTAAGGTTTGGACTTGGATTCGTATTGTGTTGAACCTAAGTTATTTGTTTTATGTCTTATTAGAGTTAGGCTTGCTTAGGTTTATAAGCTACTTAAGTCTAATGTAAGTAAAACTTAAGAGATAACTAAGTCTAATAGTGTTAGACTTAAGTTAAGGTTTAAGGATTACTTAAGCCAAATGTAAGTAAAGCTTAAGGATTAATTAAGTCTAGTTAGGTTAGACTTAATTATGGTTTAAAGGTTACTTAAGCCTAATGTAAGTAAAGCTTAAGGATTAATTAAGTCTAATTAGGTTAGACCTAATTGTGGTTTAAGAGTTATTTAAGCCTAATGTAAGTAAGGCTTAAGGATTAATTAAGTCTAATTGGGTTAGACCTAATTATGGTTTAAGAGTTATGTAAGCCTAATGTAAGTAAGGCTTAAGGATTAATTAAGTCTAATTGGGTTAGACCTAATTATGGTTAAAGAGTTATTTAAGCCTAATATAAGCAAAGTTTATGTTTGATTAAGTCTAATTTAGTTAAGACCTAATGGTTTAATTAAGTCTAATGGATTAGACCTAATTAGGTTTTAGGTTTGATTAAGTCTAATTTAGTAAAGACTTAATGGTTTTATTAGGTCTAATGGCTTAGACCTAATTATGGTTTAGAGGTTACTTAATCCTAATGTAAGTAAGGTTTAAGTTTATTAATTAGGTTTAATAGGGGTTAAACCTAATTGGGGCTTAAGGGTTACTTAAACATAATGTAAGTAAGTTTTAAATTGATTAACTAGGTTTAATGTGGGTTAAACCTAATTAGGGTTTATGGGTGACTTGAACCTAATGTAAGTATGGTTTAAGTTCATTAACTAGGTTTAAGGTAGGATAAACCTAATTAGGGTTTAAGGGTTACTTAAACTTAATGTAAGTAAGGTTTAAGTTGATTAACTAAGTTTAATTGGGTTAAACCTAATTAGGGTTTAAGGGTTAATTAAACATAATGTAAGTAAAGTTTAAGTTAATTAACTAGGTTTAATGTGGGTTAAGCCTAATTAGGGTTTAAGGGTTATTAAACCTAATGTCCTTAAGGTTTAATTACGATTAATTAAATTTAATAATGTTTTAAACCTAATTAATGTTTGTTTATTAAACCTAATGTCTTTTAAGGTTTAATAAGAGTTAATTAAACTTAATTTTTTCTTTTAAGTTTAATTAAAAATTGATTTGATATTAAACCTAATGTCTTTAAGGTTTAAAAAGAGTTAATCGAACTTAATTATGTCTTTTAAGTTTAATTAAACTTTGATTTTATATTAAACCTAATGTCTTTAAGGTTTAATAAGAATTAATTAAACTTAATTATGTCTTTTAAGTTTAATTAAACTTTGATTTTATATTAAACCTAATGTCTTTAAGGTTTAATAAGAATTAATTAAACTTAATTATGTCTTTTAAGTTTAATTAAACTTTGATTTAATATTAAACCTAATGTCTTTAAGGTTTAATTAGAGTTAATTAAACTTAATTATGTCTTTTAAGTTTAATTAAACTTTGATTTAATATTAAACCTAATGTCTTTAAGGTTTAATAAGAATTAATTAAACTTGATTAAGTCTTTTAAGTTTAACTAAAAAAATTCATTTTATATTAAACCTAATGTCTTTAAGGTTTAATAAGAATTAATTAAACTTAATTATGTCTTTTAAGTTTAATTAAACTTTGATTTAAGTCTATTCTGAAGTCATTAGACATGCTTTAAGTTTATTTGGAGTTAGACTTTATTTTGACTCAACCCATTGTGGAATGGGCTAAGTAGGGTGAAAGAGTGATTTTTAGGATTTTAAATTTGTTAATTAATAATGAAATTTTAAATCCTAAATTTTGAAATGTCATTTTAAATTGCTTAATGGCTTAAAAAAACATTGTACTTAGAGTCTTCATGTGTCACCCTAAAATTTCTAGCCATTTTAAAATTTATTTTCCTTAATTTCTAATTTTTACAATTATTTTTATAAATAATTACAAAGTAGCTTAGAAATTAAGGAAAAATATCTTAAAGAACTTTCTGTCCATAGAAAAATTAGGAGATGTGTGTCATAACATAAGCATAATTCTGTGAAAATTTCATAATTTTTGGAATTAAAATTAATTTTTAATAATTAAATTACTCGAGAGAGTAATTAATTAATTAAAAATAAAATATATTTCAAAAATTCAAAATTTTACTTCGACATTATTCTCCTCTTTCTCCTCTTTCCAGATGTATTTTTATTTTATTTTTGTAATTTGTCTACACAAAGTTATACAATTTTGAAGTTTCTAAGGATAATCTGGAATTAAATTCCAGAATTATCCAGAATTACCCTCTCTCTTCATATATGTCCTCGATTTTCAAAGTTCAATATCTCACTCGATTCTCAATGGAATTGAGTGAAAATTTTTTTAAAATGATCATCTTGATGAGAAGCACCCATCCATACGGTGATGCATGGGTTTTGAGAGGATTACACGTAGGAATTATGAGACATATGTTAAATACAATAATTTTGATAATTCGTCCATACCTTGGCCTCAAGTTGCTTTGGAGTCAAATTGAATGCTTGATATGCTTCACCTTAGCCATCTTAAGATTGATCTCAACTCAATTTGGGTTTAAATTGAGTCCAAGTTGAAGATCCAATAGAGGGTGGCATGAATGTAAGGAAAACTTGCTTGGCTTTGTGTAGGGCCAAATTGACTCGATGGGGTCAGTTCGATGGCTCAAATTTGGTCGGATTTGATTGCTCTAGTCCTAAGCAACAAATTTCATGTAGGAAATTTTTAGATTGGAGCACTCTATGGAATTTTGTAAATTCCTCTCCCTCTCTTGGCTTAAGGCTCTCGGGTAGCCTTGTTTGGGCTGATTTCGTGGAGCCTAGAGGCTAGCTGAGGGCTTGATTTCGGTTGGGATGGATTGCTAAGGTTCTTAGCAAGGTTTTTTATGTTGGGATCTAGAGGATTTGGACAGTAATTTGGTAGCTATGGATCACTCTTTTTTCTCTTTTTTTCCTCTCAGGTTTTGCTCTATTTATAGCCATCAATGGCTATAGGAAGGCTTGGCTGAGCTTTAGGATGATTTGGAGGAGTTTCCAACTCTCCTATTGATGCCTAGGAGTAGGGTTTCAGCTATGAAAATGATAGATTGAGCAATTCCATGCTTAACTAACCTACCTAACCATGGTGAAGGAGATGGTGGTTGGCTTGGATTTTCCCATGGCCTAACCCATTGAGGAGCTTGGGAGGTGATTGGAGCTGGTTCATTTTTCTTTGGATCAGCCTCCCCATGTAAATCTTTCATCACCTTCCAATGATCAAAGGAAGAAGGCCACATAAGCTTGATTTTTCACATTCCCATGTCATGGTAATGATTGCCTTCAAATGGTTATAATGAGCCCCAAATTCCATGTGATTATTTTGTCTCCTCCCTATTGGCTAGAGGGGAGGTTAGTGATGCTTCAAGGAAGTTAAGGCCTTCATATTTCTCCACCTCATTTAAATTTTCATGAGGGGATGACACATGCTCCTTATTTCCCTTAAATTTTTATAATTTGATTTATGATGTCACCTTATAATGTGAGGATGATGCAAATTTATGCTTTCTCCTATTGGTTAAGAGGTAAGGTGATGAGTGAGTGACCATAAGTTCTCTTGAGGTTGCATGAGGGAGTGACACCTCATCTCCTCTTAATGATGAAATTGTCATTTTTTACTTTAACCATGGTTAAGGTAAAAATTCTCCATTCATGTGAATTATCATCATGAGTCTTTTTATGAGTTAATTCATCCTTAATGAGTCTTATAGTTCATGTGAAACCTATATGGGGTAATCATGATGTCATAAGAGGGTTTAAAATTTTTGAAAAATCAATTATTATGTCATAATTGATTTTAAAGGGTTAAATGTCATTTTACCCCCCCCCCTCCCCCCACCTTTTTATTTTAATTTCATTTTAATTAATTCATAAAAAGTTTGAAATTTTATTAATTAAATTATTAATTCACAAAATTTTTAGAATTAATTATTTAATTAATTTCATGTCATTTTGATTAGAAAATGGAATTTTATCTTATTTTATGACTTTTTAATTTAATTTTTATTTTAATTAATTATGTCATTAATTGAAATTTAAAAATTAAATTATTAAACAATTAACTAATCAAAAATAATTTTGTAATTAATTATTTTATTAATTCCATTATTTTTAATAAAAATTGTGCATTTTATCATTTTCATGGCTTTTAATTTAATTTTTTATTTTAATTAATTATGTCATTAATTAAAATATTAAAAATTAAATTATTGGTCAATAAATTAATCAAAAATAATTTTGAAATAAATTATTTGATTAATTTTGTCATTTTTATTTTATTTTTATCTTTTTTGTCATTTTTTATCATTTTTTGTTCAAAATTGTGTGTTTTGACCATGGTTAACCAATGTTGACCTAGGTTAACCCAAGTTAACCTAAATTGGTCAATTTTAGTTTCAAGATGTTTAATGTGACTTTTTCAACCTTGTCACGGTCGATTTGATCACAATATTTGTTATTTTGTCAGGTTGGGATCTAAATAGGTCATGTTGACCCAATTTAGGGATTAGACTAATTCAAAGGTCAATGTGGTGACTTTTGAATTAAAATTTTGTTGATTTTGATCAATGACAATTTGATCATGTCAACATTTATCTTTAAGGTCAATTTTGTAGTCAAGAAGATTTTGTTAATGTTTTACCATAGGTCTTATAGTTTATTGTTTTTAGGAGGTAAATGTCAGTAGGCTTCCTTTCTTAAGGTGTTTGGTGAGTGATTCTCACAAAAAGTGTGGTCAACAAGAAGGTTAAGATTTGCATGCCTATTTTATACTGATTTTGAAAATATTGCACTTTAAAGAAGGGTATTTTTGGTATTTTTAGGCACAAAGGAGTGAAAATATGCAAAAAGGAGCGAATTTGGAGCAAAAAGGACCAAATTATGCAAAATTGACCTAGGGCGCCGACGGCTAGCTCGATGGCTCCGAAGGCGAGCTCAATGGCACTGACGGTGAGCTCGATGGCGCCGACGGCGTGATTTTCCTGAGAGTTCATAATTAATTCCATGGAAGGTCGCCAACGGCGGAGATCGAGGCCGCCGATAGCGGGGTCTGTTTAAAAGTACTATTTCTAGAAGGCCGCCGACTGCGAGCTCGAGGCCGCCGATGGTTGGATCGACGGTTCTTTCCAAAAAGACATCAAACATGGACGATTTTTGAAGGGTGCCTGCAAAATCCTTAGAGACTCTTCCACAACTTTAAAAAGAGCCAAATTAGGCTGAAAAAAGTGTCTCCTACATGATTACTAGCAAGTCCAAAGTTTTCTAAAGAGTCTATTAGTGAGTCATTAGTGTTGTTCTTTAGTGAGTAGTGAGTTTAAATAGAGATTCTGTGCGGAATACTTCAGGGGATTGTAAAAGTGGAAGGGAAGTGTGAGATCTCTTCTACATTACCATTTTGAAGGAGAATTATGTGTGCTATAAGAAATGAAGAAATCCAGAGGAACTTCAAAGAGTTTGCTTGAGGAGGAATTTGAGATAAGTAGATTTTATTTACTCTAATTTGTAGAACTTTACTTTATTATATGAAATCCAAGTTTTATTGCATCCTTTCCATGAATTCTGAGTAGTTGTTCTGTCTTTCTCCTTTTTTTGATGTTTTTGTGAAATGATCAAATGAAGTAGTCTATTAAACAAAATATAAAGAAGTTGTGATGATACTATGCCTAAACTTACTTTACTTTACGAATTGGCCATTTATATTGTTAAAATCTATGAATAATTTTTAAGACCTGAACGTGGGCTAAGAATTCTTAACTAGTATGTATCACATTTTTCTTTGAAAGGTAGACGAGTAAATCCTTGAAAGGAGAATTGCAAATAAATAAGGAAATAATATTAATCGGACGTAGAATTGAAGATTTTAGAGTGACAGCCTAAATTCCTCAATTCGGTTCTATAGTTTGGGTGCTGAGGTGTAGATTTTTAGCCCTCAGGCGAGGAGAACGTGGGAGCTCTGAAGTGAGAGCCAGTATCCTCCTAGCTTAGCCACAAATTCAGTAACCAAGCATATGATTAGTCAATATTCTTTATGCCTAGATCAAAGGGTAAAGAATAGGTATGCTCCTATTTGGCACAACACATATAAAACTAATTATAATTATCATTTCACTTAAATATCTTAACAAAGGAGAAAGATTCTTGCTAATATATATATTTGAACTTAACTTTAGTAGTATTAGTAATCTTTAGTAGTACTAGTTTAGATATAAGAACTTTATTATCGATTACATATTAGTGACAGATAGGCAGATTTGATTTAGTTGTAATTTTAACTTGGTTTATATAATTATAGTCCGTAGGCTTTAATATTTTTCCCTGTGGGATCGATAACTAGGACTCCACTAGAGCCCTGCATTACTTGAGCGATACATATACTTGTGTTTAAAGGTAAATCTACGATAACAAGTTTATAATATTTAATTGTTACTAAAATTAGAATTACGCTTCGAATAAGTTTTTGGCATTATTGCTGAGGATTTATATCTTTTAATAGTGGTGTCGAATTCTTAGATATATAAGTATATTTTAAATCGCAGATCAAGTTTTTGGCACCGTTGCCGGGGAAAACATAATTAAAGTGATGGACAATTTAGGACTATTAGAAAACCATTATAGAATTGCAACTTATTTAGTTAATTGTTTTATTGTTAACTGATTCCGATTGTATGCACAAATTTGGTTCTGAAAATCTTATACCCTATGATTCACAATTAGAACGCACTATTAGGAGAATTAGAAAACTGAGAAAAGAATCTATATATTCTGAAACAATGGAAAATTATATAAACAACCAAAGAATAGAAAATGAATATCTATCTAGACCATTAAGAGATTACGCTAACCCTACATTAGATGAAATTCACTTAACTATCTAAAATCCTGATGTAGCCGCTAATTCATTTTAGCTTAAACCTATAATTATCCAAATGGTACAAAACAATCAATTTGGTGGAACTTCAAATGAAGATTTGAATTTATATCTTGCAAGTTTCTTAGAACTTTGTGCTACTTTTAAGTACGACAGAGTGTCGGATGATGCTGTCAGACTTAGACTCTTTCCTTTTTCACTAAGGGATAAGGCTAAGGCTTGGTTAAATTCATTAGCACCTAGATCTATTAGAACTTGGGGAGAACTTTCACAAAAATTCTTATCGAAATATTTTCCACCATATAAGACTGTTATGCTTAGAAACGATATCACATCATTCAGTCAGTATGAGGGAGAATCGATATATGAATCTTGGGAAAGATTTAAAGAACTTCTTAGGAAATGTCCACATCATGGTTTACCAGATTGGTTAATTATTCAAACATTTTATACTGGATTAGTAGGATCTCTTAGATCTATTATAGACGCTGCTGCTGGTGGATCACTAATGTCTAAACCTTTTGAAGAAGCCTATGCGTTAATAGAAGAAATTGCTACCAATAATTTTCAATAACCTGCTGAAAGGGTAAATCCTAAGAGAGTAGACAGTATTCATGACTATGATACTTTAACTATGATAGTTTCTTAAATTGCTACTTTTTTAAAGAAAATAGATCAATACAGAATGAATCGTTCTCAAAGACCTCCTTTGTTAGAAGAAAATTCATTAGGACAAATTATAGATGCTCAATCTTCATATGAAACTATAAATGTAATAAATAATAGACAAAATAATCCTTATTCAAACTATTATAATCTAGGTTGGAAGAATCATCCAAACTTTAATTGGAATAATAAGAATAATAACGTTAATCCTTAGTAGGGGAACAATCCAGTAAACCCATTAGGAAATATAAACAATCAAAATAATTCCAATTATAGACCTTCTAATCCACCAGGTTTTTAAAATAATTCTCAATTTAAGGAGAAGTTGTCTATGGAAGAATTAGTATTGAATATGGGTAATCAATTACAAAATCAAGGAAATGCTATTAAAAACATAGAAAATCAATTAGTGCAAATTGCTTCTGCATTAAGTAGTAGACCTGTCGGAACTTTACTTAGTAATGTTGAAGTAAATCCTAAAGATCAAGGAAAAGAAAAAATCAAAGCAATTCAACTGAGAAGTGGAAAAGAGTTGGAAACAAGAGTTCAAAAAGAAACTATAATTGAAAAGGAAAAAGAAGAAACTGAAGGAGAAAACAAAAGTTTATATCCTAATTTTCCTCTGAAACCAATAAATATTACTGTTGAAAAACCACCTCCACCATTTCCTCAAAGATTAAAGCAACAAGATAAATGAAAAAGATTTGCTAAATTCTTAGACATTTTGAAAAATTGTCAACAAATATTCCTTTTGTTGAAGCTTTAGAACAAATGCCTGATTATGTTAAATTTATGAAGGATGTACTCAACATTATAATTGCATGTGATTCTTACTAACTTTTATGAGATAATACAGCATTGGATCTTACATAATCTCAAGAAATTTTACAACTTAACAAGCCAAATTAAGAAGTAATCAAAGTTTTCAAAATTAATCTTCACAACTTCTTCCAACTTTTAAACACTTATACTTTCCATAACAATTCTTTAAAAATTAATTACTTCTCCATTTAAGAAAGAAAAAGATAAAGTAAACTACTCAGAATGTATTGGGAAAATATAAAAACACATTGATTTGAAATTAAAAACAATAATAAAAATAACAAACGAAAGAAAGTATTAATAAAAAAGATTAAAAGTAAACACTTATCTGAAAATCCTCTACACAAGACTAAGGAAGTTCCTCTAAAACTTTGACTCTTTGCTAAACTACTCCTCAGAGCAAGTCTCCCAACTCTGATGACTCAGAATACAGACTTCAGACTTCAAAAAAAAACTAAACTAAAAGAAAGAAAAGAAGTGTGAAGAAGAAGACTTCACTCCGACCCTTTTCTCCTTTCTACTCTCTACTCCTACTCTTAATAAAAACTCTTAAATTTTAGTGGTAGAACAATGGAAGTACCCTTCAAAACACAGTGGAAGAGCCTCCTAAAGCCTCTTCTAATCTTTCCTAAGACTCTCCTTAAATAGTAAACCAAAAGGTGTCTTGGTGTCTCTTTAAAATGTGTCTAGACTCAATGTATCTTCTAAGGAAAGCACCCCTTCATTCAAACTTGCCGCCCAAAGGAAGTTATGGTAGTTACCACCAAGAGTTGCATCCCATCCCCTTTGAAATTGGCGCCAAATTCATTTGAATTTTGATTTTTAACTGTGGCGGCTAAGAGTCGGCCCAGCGGCGCTTAGCCGCCAGTGCCAAAATTTTGAATTTTCATTATTTTTGCTCCAAATTTGATCCAATTTTGCTCCTTTCATCATTACCATCCATTTTCATCATACCTGCAAGAAAAGCACAAAATACCTTTCCTTAAAGTGCAATATCATTAAAAATAGGTATAAAAAGGTGCATAAAAATACTATATATTTTAGGTGTATCATTACTGAAAAAGAGATACTGGTTATTGTATATGCTTTTGATAAATTTATATCATATTTAATTGGAACTAAATGTACTATGCATATTGATCATTCAGCTAAAAAATATCTGATGTAAAGAATACAAGATTAATTACATGGGTACTTTTAATGCAAGAATTTAATTTTTTAGTGATTGATAGAAATGGAACTGAAAACCAAATTGCTGATCATTTGTCAATATTGGAATAACATGAAATATCTAACACCTACAATGAAATAATAGATAGTTTCCCTGATGAACAACTTTATAATATTAATGAGTGGAAAATACCTTGGTAAGCTGATATAGTGAATTATTTAGTAAGTGATATTTTGCCACCTATGCTAACATTGCAGCAACAAAGAAATTTGTTCATGATTCAAAAGCATATTTTTGGGATGAACCATATTTATATAAACAACGTAATGACCTTTTTATTAGGAGATGTGTGCCTTTTGAAGAAACTGAACAGATTATTCAAAAATGTCATGATTCTGATTTTGGAGTATATTTTGGGATTGACAAAACTGCATATAAAATTTTACAAACTGGATTTTATTGGCCTACTCCTTTTAGAGATGTTTATAGAAATATCAAAACATGTGATAGATGCCAACGAGTAGGTAATATATCTATAAGAAACAAATTGCCTCTGAATTTCATATTAGAAGTTGAGATTTTTGATGTTTGGGGATTAGATTTCATGGGACCATTTATTCCTTCTTTTGGGAACCTATATATTTTGATTGCGGTAGATTATGTATCAAAGTGGATAGAAGCACAAGCTTTACCTTGTTGTGATGCTAAAAGTGTTTCAAAATTCATAATGAAAAACATTTTCACAAGATACGGTATGCCGAGTGTGATTATCACTCACAGAGGATCCCATTTAAGGAATAAATATATTCATAGATTGACAGAAAAGTTTAGTATTGTTCATAATTTCTCTACTGCCTATCAACCTCAAACTAGCGGTTTAGCAGAAGTTTTTAACCGTGAGATCAAACAAATTTTTGAAAAGACTGTAAATCCTAATAAAGTAGATTGGTCTGTTAGACTAGATACTGCATCATGGGCATACAAGACTGTTTTTAAAACTCATATTGGTATGACTCCTTACAGACTTATATATGGAAAAACTTATCACTTACCATTAGAATTGGAGCATAAAGCATATTGAGCAATTAAAGAATTGAAATATAATTTAAAAAATGCTGGTGAGAAGAGAAGGCTGTAATTGAATGAATTAGAAGAATTAAGAAATGAATCTTACAATAACACTAGAATTTATAAGGAAAAACTGAAGTTAAGACATGATCGGAAGATTAACTAATAGAACTTTGAACTAGGGCAAGAAGTTTTGCTTTATAATAAAAGGTTGAAATTATTTCCTGGGAAATTGAAGTCTCGTTGGTTATGACCCTTTATTATGACAAAAGTTTATCCTTATGGAGCAATTAAAATTGAAGATCCTAAGACTGGGAATAGATTTAAAGTAAATGGACATAGATTAAAATCATATTTTAAAGGTAAAAGACCAAATTTTAAAAAGGTTTTAATTCTCAGTCAACCTGAATAATACCTAAATAGGTCGGGCTGACAACGTTAAACCAAGCGCTTTATGGGTGGCAACCCATATTTATCTTTAATAGTTGTGTGTTTGTTTGAAATTATTGTTAATTTGTAGTAATATTAAGTCCTACTACTCATACTTACCCTTTTATTATCATAGAATTTGAATCCATAGAGAAAATTTGGAACATATTGAACCACGGTGTTTTTATGCAAATTTTTGCCTAGGACGTCGACAGCGCGTTCGAAGCCGCCTACAGAGGGTTTTTCCTGAGAGCTCTGGTATTTAATTGCATAAGGCTCACTGATGGCGCCTTCGAGGCCGCCGACAGAGGGATCAGCTGGTGGGCAAATTTTCATGTTCAAAATGACAGTTTTTTTGCGGATTTTAGCGAATTCGACCTTTAT
Organism: Papilionanthe hookeriana x Papilionanthe teres; assembly: GCA_022702705.1. Taxonomy (NCBI): domain Eukaryota; kingdom Viridiplantae; phylum Streptophyta; class Magnoliopsida; order Asparagales; family Orchidaceae; genus Papilionanthe; species Papilionanthe hookeriana x Papilionanthe teres. The sequence continues at coordinate 92,367,463 of CM040423.1, read as the reverse complement.
AAACTCTTATCGACGGTTCCTAATCACTCCAAACTCCCAAAAACCAATGGATACTCTCTCGAATCCTTCTTAAATGGCTTCCAATTTGATTGATAACCTAAGGTTTTGAGTGTACAACCAAGAAAGTTCGTAAGTGTGGAGGCGCAACGACTTTTCAACAAGGTTATCTCGAAGAGAAGATTGATTAAAGAAAGAGGATTTGTCAACAGAGGACAAAGCAATCCTTCATCACCAATTGAAGGAATGATCGTGCGAAGAAGATGGGAAGTGTTTTATTACACTACTACCGTAGTAGTTGTTCCAGTGGTTAAAGAATTCTACGCCAATTTACATTGAATCAACTAAGGAGGCGTTTATGTGTGAGGTAGGTGGATTACATTCAATTCTGGAAGAACTAATGAGTTGTATATGCTTGAGAATGTTCCAGTCTATTATTATTTGAATTTCGTGCTGATGAGAGAAAAAATTAATGAAATATACTAATATTTGATGGACGAAACCGATGACTAAGAAATTAGAGAAAACGGGTATGTTAGTTTCTCTACAACACTTTTAAATCATGTATCAAAACATTAGCACATTTTCATCTCTATTAAGTTATTGCCAATGATAAAAATTGGAAAAGTCACGAAAGAAAGTGCAATTTTGAACTATTGCATTCAAATGGGATGGCCCATTGATATTGGATTGATTATTGTGAAATTTGTTTATGGCCTGATCATTCAAGGATCATCCCAAGGGCTTGGACATCCTTCCACAATTTTCTCAATTTGTAGTTTGTTTTAAGTTTCGTACGAAGTTTGGGAGAAGATACTGCTACCCTGGAAACCATTAGACCCAACTCAGATGTTCCCAGCCAATAATGGAGAGAGTGATGTAGGCTTGATTATAGATCAAGCATCGCAGAATTCTGTTCCAGTTCATCCATTAGTAGCAGACAAGACACCAATGCTCTTGCATAAAATCAAGAATCTGGATAATCAGGTACAAAACTTAACGAGTATATTTAGCAACATGTCTGATTTCTTCGATCTTATTGATTGGAGAATGAAAGAACATTTTGATCATACTAGGCAATTTGAAGTGAGATTGGTGCGATTGATGAAAGGGATAGGATTGATCGATGAAGATTCAACTGAAGAATTCCCATTCCAACCTTTTTACAACCTGTTCGTCCACGTTCAAGGAATGGGAGATATCAGAGGAGAGACTAGCACTAGTTCTGAAGAGTAGTAGACCTGATTATGTTGTATTTGATTTGAACAATGTTTATATGTTTGTGTGCGTTTTTGATTTCTTTAGTTTACTTTTTAATCTCAGTATAGATGAGATTAAATTTGAAATGTTTGTTTTCTGCATTTTGAGTGTTGTAGTTTGGATTGCGACACTGATTATATGGATTTAGGTTGAAAGAGTACCTACTTATGTATGTTATGTATTGTGTGTTGCAAACACTTGGATTTAATATGTAAATGTGAAGTTTTGTTGTGTGAACCTTTATTTGTGTTAATACATCACTTAATCACTTAAAATATATGATAAAATGGATCGAATGGATGACAATGAGGCTTAAAAATTGATTGAAATTGCAAAAATTGAAATATGATCAATTTTTTAGAATCTCACCGATGGCGCGCTCGAGGCCGCCGACGAAGTGATTTTCCTGAGAAGAATAGGAAATTAATTCAATAAAGCCCGCCAACGGCGTGAATGAGCCTGCTGATGGTGCGATCGTGAAAACTACCTATTTATCGCGATTTTGACCGTTCAAATGACACTATTCATCATCTTCTTCCCCTTTTTACCTAAAAAGTCGACCTAGGGCTTAAGTGATCTTGAATTTGGAGTGATTTCAACAAAATCTAACACCTGATTTCATCTTCCCTTGGTAAGAGCTTCACTCCTATGTAAAAATTTTTTTGATGTTCAGCATGAATTTCTTCTACATTAAGAAATTTTAGAACAATTGAAAATTTGGTTCGAAAATTTGGAGAAAAGACTTGGAAGGAATTCATGGAAATTGATTTAGATTGTTTTAAACCCTCTTTAGAAGTCATTGTATTGTTATTTTGGAGATTAGTTTGGAATTTTTATTATTTGATAGATCGAACTATGGCTCCAAGACAAAAGAGAAGACTTGAATTTGACGAAACTCGATTCGTTAATGTGAAGGTACAATAGAGGTACGATTCAGTCTACAAAAGTAAAAAGTGTATATAGATAGAGTTTTCGAAAATCCTAGAGGAGAGATAAAAAGTGTAATCAAAGAAAGAGGATGGGTGAACTTCTGATATACAACCAACAAGGCTGCTATTTAAGTTGTTAGAGAGTTCTACTCTGATCTTACTCAACTTGAGGACGTGTCGGTCCAAGTAAGGAGATTTTTTATCGAATTTAGTGCTAATCGCATTAACACTTTTTACGAGTTTCACGGCTATTTTTCTAGCGATTTTAAAACATTTTGAACAATGGAAGGTCCGTTGAACGATGTTATCGACTTTCTCACTGATGGGAAAGGTGTTTGGAAAATTAAAAATCGTGAACGGATTAACTTTCCATTGTCCATGATGAATGCCACTGCTAAGGCATGGCATTATTTCATCTGTTCGACTCTGCTACCAACTTACCATCATAGTGAAGTCTCTAGAGAGAGAGAGCTGTTTTGAATTTCTATATTCAGAACAACGAAGCATTAATGTGGGGAGAATAATCTATAAGAATATTATGGTTACTACAAGGAGTGAGACAAGTGGATATTTAGGGCATCCTGGTCTCATTTATGCACTTTGTCAACTATTTGGAGTTGAAGTAAGGGATGATGAGCAATAGGTTTATCCTATGAGACCCATTAGTAAAGGAAATATTAAGACTTATACATCCCATGAAGAATGGAGATCAGGGAGTAGGAGCAAGGAACCTTCAACTAGTAGAGATATCCCTTTAACTAGCTATGACCCTCCTACCTCTAGTCCCCATACTTTATATGATCTGATGAATGCCATGACCCTGCAGAGGAAAAGTTTTGAATAGTTGGATGAAAAGCGGGATAGAATTGATCACAAGATTGAAGGGCTAGAGAGAATACATGATCATGATAGTGAGTATCTTCAGAGGCATTCAGATTTTGTGATGGCTTATTACGATGCTCAGGCTAGATACAACCGAGGAGAGCCAAATGTGACTTTTCCAGTGTGCCCCAGGTATACTCAGTATCAGCCCAATCCTCCTGCTGACCAAGGTGATGAGGACGTTGTATGGGAATTTGATGATTGAGATTTTAGATGTGATGTGATGCATTTATTTATTTGTTTGTTTTGTTTGATGTACTTTGATTTATATTGTATTCGGTGGACTATGCTTTATTTTCTGTGATATGTGATAGTTTGGTAGTTTGTATTTTTATTTTTTGATGTTTCTGATATTGGTGATTGTAATTGTAATTATGAATTGTTTAGTTTAAATTAGTAAATTGTTTGTTCTGTGTTGTGAAATGCATATGTCCTGTGTAGTTTAGTTAGTTGTTTTTGTTTGATGTTTAGTTTTATATACTTGTTTTAAATTTTCATTACCCCAGCAAATTTTAAACGGTTATGTGTGTAGAAAGGTTTTTAATATTACAGGTCAATTGAAGTTAGAATTTTTTTAAAAGAACATGCAAATTTCAAAAAGACAAAAAAGCCTAAAGTGCAAAGTTGTGAATTTTATATTTAGAATTTTTTTTTCACCCATGTACTATTTCTATTTATAAAAAATGTTAAGTTTGGGGGCAAGAAGAAATATCTTAACTACTATATGTTCTCAAATAATATATTTTCAAAAATTATTACTATGATTTTTATGATAAAATTTAAATTAGATAACTATATTTTGATTTTATCTAAGTAATGTAAAAGATTCAAAGAAATATTTTTTATAATGAAAATTAATTTTGTAGATTAAGATATTTAGTATAAGGGGATAAGACTATAGTTAAATATTTAAAGTAAGGAAACTATATTTTGTAATATTAAGAGTCTTAGGAATTTAGTTGAGAAAGAAAAGATTGAGATTCAAATAATGTAAAAACTTTGAAGTACATATAAGGTAAAGAATGTTTGAAAGTTTCAAATTTAGGAAAAGAAGAGTGAAGTTCAAAATTATTAACAGGCTATCCAGATATAGTAATCCTCACTTGAAAAAGACAAAGAGAAGGATTGAAAAACAATTCCTGAAAGAAAAAAAAATGAAAAGAAAATAAGAGAGGAGAAGCTTGAGGATATGCCTTATCAAAAATTGGCTTCACTTGGATTAACCTAAAAGAAAAACTGAAAGCATTTCTGAACTTATATTTATCATTAGTTTCTTACTTATAGTTTCTTCATGAATTTCCTATCTTCTGAATAATCTAAGTGAATTAATATTGCAACATATAGTAATTCTTGAAATGAATAGAAAACTAGAACTCTTAAACTTAATGACTAGATAGCCTTATACCTGCAAAAATAATTTAATTATTTGAAAATCTTTCTGAGAATTCTTACAATAATATTTATTTAAATCAAAATTATAGTACTTATGAATTAAAACTTTATCACAATGAATCATAACTTTAATGTAGTATTAAGAATTACTTGAGAACAAGTAATAGTTAAGTTTGGGGGATTTTTGACCCAAGGAAAAAAGGTTAAGATTTCATGCCTATTTTATACTGATTTTGATGATATTGCACTTTAAAGAATGGTACTTTTGGTATTTTTCTGCAGGTATGAAGATTTAGGGACAAAGGAGTGAAAATATGCAAAAAGGAGCGAATTTGGAGCAAAAAGGACCAAATTATGCAAAATTATCCTAGGGTGCCGACGGTGAGGTCGATGGCGCCGACGGCGTTATTTTCCCGAGAGTTCAGAACTAATTCCAAGGAAGGTCGCCAATGGCAGAGATCGAGGCAGCCGACAGCAGAGATCGAGGCCACCGATGGCGGGGCCTGTTTAAAAGTACTATTTCTAGAAGGCCGCCGAGGGCGAGCTCGAGGCCGCCGACGATGGGATCGACGTTTCATTCTAGAAATACAAGGAATGTGGATGATTTTAAAAGGGGTGCCTGGAAAACCCTTAGAGACTCTTCTACAACTTTAAAAAGAACCAAATTAGGCTGAAAAAAAGTGTCTCCTACGTGATTAGTAGCAAGTCCAAAGTGTTCTAAAGAGTCTATTAGTGAGTCATTAGTGTTGTTATTTAGTGAGTAGTGAGTTCAAACCGAGATTTTGTGAGGAATTCTTGGAGGGATTGTAAGAGTGGAAGGGAAGTGAGAGCTATCTTCTGCATTGCCATTTCGAAGGAGAAATTTGTGTGTTGTAAGAAAGGAAGAAATACAGAGGAACTTCAAGGAGTTTGCTTGGGGAGGAATTTGAGATAAGTAGTGTTTATTTACTATAGTTTGTAGAACATTACTTTATTATATAAAATCCAAGTTTTATTGCATCCTTTCCTTGAATTCTGAGTAGTTCTTATGTCTTTGTCCTTGTCTTGATATTTTTGTGAAACGATCAATTGAATTAGTCTATTAAACAAAATATAAAGAAGTTGTGATGATACTATACCTAAACTTACTTTACTATACGAATTGGCCATTTGCAATGTTAAATTCTGTGAATAATTTTTATGACCTGACCGTGGGCTAGGAATTCTTAACTAGTATGTATCACATTTTTCTTTGAAAGGTAGACGGGTAAATCCTTTAAAGGAGAAGTTCAAATAAATAGGGAAATAATATTAATCATATGTAGAATGGGAGATTTTAGAGTGATAGACTAAAATCCTCATTCTGGTCTTATCATTTGGGTGTTGAGGTGTAGATTGTTAGCCCTCAGGCGAGAGGAACATGGGAGCTCCGAAGTAAGAGCTGGTATCCTCCCAGCCTAGGTGTAGATTCAGTAACCAAGCATAGGATTAGTCAATGTTCTTTATGCCTGGACCAAAGGGTAAAGAATAGGTATGCTCCTATTTGGCACAACACATATAAAACTAATTCTAATTATCATTTCACTTAAATATCTTAACGAAGGAGAAAGATTCTTGTTAATATATATATTTGAACTTAACTTTAGTAGTATTAGTAATCTATTAGCAGTACTAGTTTAGATATAAGAACTTTATTATTAATTGCATATTAGTGACAGATTGGCAGATTTGATTTAGTTGTAATTTTAACTTGGTTTATATAATTCTAGTCCGTAGGCTTTAATATTTTTTCCCATGGGATCGATAACCAGGACTCCACTAGAGCCATGTTATACTTGAGCGATACGTACACTTGCGTTTAAATGTAACTCTGCGATAAAAAGTTTATAATATTTAATTGTTACTAAAATTAAAATTATGCTCCAGACAAGTTTTTGGCATTTTTGCTGAGGATTTATATCTTTTAATAGTGGTATTGAATTCTTAGATATATAAGTATATTTTAAATTGCAGATCACTAGGCTGGGAAGATACCGACTTCAACTACGGAGGTCGCACTCACCCTTTACCTAAAGGCTAACCTTCGAGTTTAGTTACTAATCTTAGGACCGAATTGGGGATCTCAGTCTATCACCCTGAAAACTCCAATTTGACGTCCATCAAAACACATTTTTCTATTTATTTGTACTCAATTCCCATGAACTGCGCAATTCATCCATGGAAATTGAATGGATTTTTTATTGTTGTTGTATGACATTAATTACTTTCAGAGTTAATGTTCCCCAACATATTTTAACAATCCAATTGGCCAAATAAAAAAGTAAATTAAGTTCTAAATGACAAACCATCATAATTTCTTTAATACTTTAAAAACACTTCAATTCCACATCAACACATCATCACATTGTCGGCATATTTTTAGGTTGTGTTTTATTTTGAAGAGGGGTCGCCTAACAGAAATCCGTCGGCGAATTTTTAATTTAATTAAAATAAAAAATTTGAAAAGGAGTATTTGATTTTGAAAATAATTTTAAATTTGAAGGTTTTAAGATATGAGATTAAACCGATCTCACGTCCCAAATAGTTTATATAAACGAGCACCGCACCACAAACCGTGTATCTATCCCTAAGGATAGACACACTCGCATCGACGGTGGGGCTCGATTAAATAAACTAGAAGATTTGTGACATCCGTTTGGTCTGCGAACCAATTTTATAAGCCGACAAAATTCCCCGTTTAATATGAAAACATTAAACGGGGTTTATATTACCAGGTTCTTCAAAATTCCCTATAAGGGCAAGCCCCTATAGTTAATTACATCTTAAGTGACGGGAATCACCTAAGAAAACTCTCGATAATAATCAATAATTCGCTCTCGGGGATTTCAAAGTTTAAATTTTCAAGGGATTGAATTTTGGAATTTCAATAGGGAATGGATCAAGTTTGGAACATTTTGTTTTGTGAATCCAAAGGAAGAAAAGTAGGAGAAATCACGGATTCGAAGTGAACTTCGGTAATTTCCGACTATCCTATTGTTTGACTTAAATTTAGGAAAATCCTAATGTTTATTTAAATGTTTTGATTTTGTCAATTTTAATTAATTAGGACTTATATTTATACGATAGAATCATACAAATAGCCTTGAAGATGTGAGGGTTTATGTCGTATCGGACGACTACCTCGGAATCCTAAAACTGGTTAGGGCTTAATTTGCAAGGCAAATGCCTAACAAAAGGTTGAGGATTTATGTTGCACTAGGCAGACTACCTCGAAATCCTATGGCTTGGTTATTTAATTCTAGGAAAGTTTTGCTGAAGTAGGTTCAAGTTTCTATGACGACGATGGCCGTGCTGCCCACCATGCTCCAAGCTCCTTATTGTTGCGAGAGGTTTAGTTTTAGAAATCATAAATCGGGGATGAGAAAAATGTTTTGGTTTGAGAAGTCTTAATTTTCCAAGTGTTTTTTGTGTTTTAATTAAAACAAATCTTAAAGTTGATTATAACGACACCGGTTAAGATCCCACGGTTCCATCCTTCCGGCATCATTATTTTTATCGGATTCACTTAGTCCAGATGAATTTGCTAAACTCGACTCGAATGAGTTCCACACTTTCATTTAGACCGTGGGAAATCCCGTTAGCAACACGTAGGTTACATCATCCGAAGTATTCCCGATCATCCAACGGGACGTTTTAATTTAGTTGTAATTGTAGTTTTGTGTTCTGTTTGTGATTAAATTTTGAGTTGTTTTATATTTTGAAATGTTGTGGCAGTGAATTTTATCTTGCAATGACTTTTAACTTAGTTTTGGTTTCAGTTTTAGGGGCTATCCTAAAGGTGTGAGTTTTCATGCAACAGTTGTCTTATCATACAAGAAAAGTAAAGTGCATTTGCAATAAAGTAAATTGCAATAATGTAAATTGCAAGAAAGTAGATTGCAATAAAATAAAAAGCGTACCGGAGGGTCTTCCCGTCATCCCAAGCTACACTTAAAACACAATTAGAATATTTAAGCAAGTTCCTAGGTAAAGCTAAAGGAAGGGTTATGGTTTTCTACCAAATTCCTAATCCTATAGCTAGTCATTTCCTATGACGTCTAGGTCTTTGTATTTTAGTTTAAGGATGATTTTCTTCATCAAAGAACAATTAAATTCAATTGTTCTTATAAGTGTCCTATCATATTGAGGAAGTGCTTAAGAAGAATCTTAAACATCTTTTCAATATTTCTAGGATTGTTTTAAGTCCAAATGGATTTAATTATATAAATGAATTAATCGTCAGAGAATTCAAGTTTGTTGTTATCTTGCTCGATGAACTAGGACATTTGAATATCCTATAAGTGAAGTAACATTTCATTTAATGTTACGTTTAGGAGTTATGATAACTAAAACTTTCGAGGGTAAATTAATATTCGAATGATTTGTGATTTAGTTTAATTTCCATTAATGAGTTTAAATTTGGAATAGTGTTCAAGTTATTTTAGATTTATTTTGAATTCTTTATGTCTTAGGTGGTGTTATATTTAATTTAATTTAATTTAATTTAATTGAGTTTTAATTTAATTTAATTCAACTGAGTTTGATTTGATGTTAAATTAATTTAATTTGATTTAATTTTAATTTGATTTAATTTAATTTAATTTAATTTAATTATTTAATTTAATTTGATTTAATTTGATTTAATTTAATTTAGTTTAATTTAATTTAATTTAATTTTAATTTAATTTTATTTATTTAATTTAATTTAATTTTAATTTAATTTTATTTTAATTTTAATTGAAATTTTTAAAAGAGTTTAATAATTTAATTTTAGTTTAATGATTAAGTCTTTTAATATATTTTAAATTTGAGTTATCATTTTAATTAAGAATTGAATATTAATGAGATAATTAATTTAGGGATTTTTTAAATTAAAGAATAAATCTCTTCCTAATAATACCCTTATTTTAATAATTCCAATTTTATTATTCTTCCAAATTTAATCAATTATTTAATTAAAGTTTAATCATTTTAAAATTGTTTAATGGGTTTCTACCCTTTAATTATTTAAATTTCAATCATCCAAATCAGATTAGGATCAAATATTTTACTTGTTAATTTTTTTATTAAACCTAAAGTTTTAATTAAGGGTTAAAAATTTTAATTACTATTTTACCCTTTAAACTTAATAATTTCATAACTCACTAAATTGAACTCAAATGAACATGAAATTTTTATGTGACTTCACTCATGTGTCAATAAAGACATGAGAGGAGAAAATGTGATTTTTCTGTATTTAATTTATTTATATGATTATTTTTGGTAGAAAAAAGAGATTTTCAAGGAAAATTTCATAACATGACCAAGGGAAAGTTTCTGTCCTTAAGAAAATTAAGGGACATTTCTAATGACCAGAGAACCACTTGGACCAATTTTGGTGATTTTTTGAATTATATTATTTTTATTATAATTATTTTAAGTTTTGGAGTGTTAATTAATTTAAAAATAAAATAAAGGTTGAAAAATGGATTTTATAATTTTTAAAAATCTCTCTGATATCAAGGAAACCAGAGAAGCAAATTTTGTAATTTTCTGATTTTTCTATGATTTATTATAATTATTTTAGTGAAAATGCTAGAAAATACATTTTTTTTAATTTTAAAATTACCCTAGAGCTTTAAAATTTAATATCTCACTAAATAGACCTAAGAAAAATGTGGGATTTGTTCCTATGTGATTAAAATTCAAAATGTGACATTTTGGTGAATTTTATTATTTTTGTGATTTTTATTATTTTTTAATTATTAAAAATATTAAAATATTATTAAAAATCAACTTTTTTAGAAAATTGAAATTTTAATTTTCTTAGGTTCCCTAATATCAGAGAGGCTCCAAAACCAATTTGGTGAATTTTTGAAAGGTATTTTAAAAGTTATGAATTTTTAAAGTTTAAAATGGCTAAGTGGCTTAATCAACCCGATTAGTGGGGCTAACCAAGTCCAATTGACCTCAAACTTTTATGGTGGATTCCTCTGATCCTAAAGGTCAGTGGAGAATTGATTTCAAGTCAATTTGATGCCTGGTTAACTCTAATTAAATAAAGACCTATTTTGGGTGTTTAAGCCGATTAGGGTTGTTTTAGATGAACTAAGTCAAAACCTATTTTTCCTAGGGTTCTCTGGTCATAAGGAACATCACCAAATTTTCCTAGAATTTATTTCACAACATGCTATTTATTGGAATTAAAATACTCAAAACGATAACTCTGAACTTGAAAAATCAATAACTTTTCATAGGGATGGCCTCCGACTTTGGAAAATTCAGGGAATGTTCCCAAATTCGGAGGCTTCAAAAGCCCTATGGTCTCATGCCATGGTGAATTGTATGCATGCATGGAGAATTAAAATAATGCGAGAGAGTAAATAAATTATAAAAAATAAAATACTTGATGAAATTAAATGATTTCTTTTCCACATTATTCTCCTCTCGTTCACTGAGCAAGAGGGTATTTTTATTTTATTTTTCCGATTTTTCTACACGGAGATATTAATTTTTGAAGTTTAGGGAATTAAATAAATAGAAAAATACCCTAATTTTCTATTTATCCACGCGGCGCCGCGTCGACCCTCGAGCAGCCTCCGAACGCACACGCGTCGCGCTCCCATTCGACACCGCCACCCGAGTCGGCGGCCCGGGCCCCGCGGTTCTCGTACCGTCTCCGGGTCCGACGCCATCCGAGCCGTTCGTCCGCGCGTGTATTGAATGGACGCGCATCCGTTCATCGTCCCCGAGCGTCCTCGCCCGAGAGCCGTCCACACTAAATCCCTAAGATCTCACTCGATACTCAATGGATTTTCATGTTCTTATGCTCTATGGATTCGTCTTGAAGAGACGAACACATCTATACGGTTATCATGAATTGAAACTAAGGCATTTAAAATGGAGAATCTCTAGAAGCTCGGGATAAAGAATTAGCTCATACCTTTGCTCAGAGAAGTGTGGCTTCAATCTGAGAGTTGTTGCACCTTCGATTGGATCCCAGCAAGCTCCGGATGAAGTCTCCCGGTGCAGTGAATTGTCTAGATGTGATTTCGACCAAGCCCGATCACAAAGCTTAGAGGCTGGAGCAAGCTGGGTGGCCCGGAGATGGGGCTTTGCTTGGTGGACACCTTCCCTTGGTCCGAGTGAAGGTGTAGAACCAATCAATTTGGGAATTGGCTCACTCGTGGAGAAGTGTCCCGGTTTTGGGTGGAATTTCAACTCGAAATTGAGCTCGCAGAGGAGAAATGGCGGGGGATCTCACTTGGGGATCAAGTGCTCGTGTATGGGGAGGAGTACGGAACAATTTTGGCGAGTTTTGGCAAGGTTTGTGCTTAGCTCTCTTCCATGGCCGAGAGGGGTGGAGTTTAAATAGGAGAGAGTGGAGGGCCTCCCGGGGGAGTTGAGGCATGGGATCGAGCTTGCTGCGGTGAGGAGAAGAACGACCATGGTGACCACTAGGCATGGGGCAGCTCGGCAAGTGAGAATTTCAATGTTGGCTCACATGTGAGCTCTCGGCCATGGTGTTTTCCGGCGGCACTGGTGGCCGGCCGGCCGAGCATTGGTCACCATCTTGGTCAGGGAGGTCAGGGCTGGGGCTTAGTGCAATCAATTAGCATTAGCCATGTGTAAAGGGTTTGATTTAGATGGAATGGGGGCATGGCTAAATTTGAACCTAAATGGGTCAACCCACCCATTTGGGCTAGGTGCACCACCCAAGGCCTGGTTTTGGCTGAGGGAAAAGTGATTTGGCTCGAGCATAATCGGTAGGGTCAAGTCACCATCCAAGCACAATTAGGCATAAGCATGGTTAAGGGGAATCATGGGAGTGGTTAATCACCTTTAGGAATTAAGGAAAGAGTCTCCTCCTTTTGCCCAAAATGGCATGGTGACATGTAAAGAGGCTCTCATGGCTTGCATATGACTTGTGCATGGCTCCATGGCTCCATTTGGCTTGGGAAAAGGTTGGGTCAATTTCATAAAAATGGGTTTTAAGAATTTTGGATATTTTGGGGTGATTTGGCATGTGGCTTGATTTGGAATTATTTGATTGATGATTTTGGAACTTAGGGATAATTTTGATTAAATGGATGATGAAAGGAAGTGTCATGTGGGCTTTGGATGAATTTGGGCTTTTGAATTTGAAGGGAGTGGGCTTTTAGGAAAGTTTAAGGGAAATGGGCTTTTGATTTTAGGATGGGCATTTGGATAAAAAATTTTGTGAAGAACTTTGTCAAATAAATGTCATAATTGATTTAGGGATGTTCTATGAAGGGCTTGGAATCAATTTGATGTGATTTGAAGTTGAATTGGTTTGAATTTGGATTTATTTGGTAAGTGGGCCTATGTAGGTCCAAGTGGGCCAAGTTGGGCTAATGTTGGGCTAGGGTTGAAATTGATATAAAATCAATGTTGAGAAATATTTATGGGAGTGTTTCAAAGAGGTTTTGACTTTGGTTGGGCTTTGATTTTGGGGTTTGGGCTCATTTGGGTTAGGTTTGGGTTTAGGTCAAAATTGGGCCTTTTGGTTTTGGCTTGAATTTGAGTGTGGTTTGGGTCTAAATTTTGGGCAAATCATGTTAGTGTTTTATTTGTGGGGATGCTAAGGAAGATTTAGAAAAGATTTGGGGTTAATTGGAGTTGAATTGAGTGAGTTTGGGTTAAAATGGGTCAAATTAGGGGTTTTGACAAAAGTAGGGTAAATTGACAAAATTGGCCCATGGTGTAGTTGGACAAAATGAAATTGGGAATATTTGGGATTTTCTGGAATTTTCTGGGAATTTTCTGAATTTTTGGATTTTTGGGTCAAGAGGGGTATTTTGGGTATTTGGAGGGTATTGGGAGATTTTCTTGGAATTTTTGGTATTTTTGGGTATGGATAATCAGTTTAAGTGATGTGTAAATGTTTGGGATTGATTTTGGAGAATTTTGGGTAATTTGGAAATTTTTGAGAAATTTGGGTAATTTTAAGGGTTTTGGGTAGGTTTAGTAGGTGTAAGGTCCCGGGGGTCAAAAATTGAAAATTTGGGAGATTGAAGATTGGGTGAATTTGGGTGGAAAGAAGTCATCTTGGTTGAGCCATGAAGCCATATCAAGCCCACATGAGCCATGAAGGGACTCACTTGAGGCATTCACTATGTTGTTCCTAACCCTCTTAGCCAAGGGCTTAGGGGTTAAGGACCATCCATGTGGATCACCTACATGAGTCAGGAGGTCAAGTTAGGTATGGGTGTGGTTTTAGGAGGTATGTGGAAGTGTAGTGTACAAGTGTAGTGTGTGTGTAAGTCAGCCCCTTCACCGGACCGGGCCACCTGCGGGCGATCCTAAGGCCAAAGAGTCCCATAGGAACTCATCCCTAAACTTCCACATTTGATTTCAACCCTCTAGGTGATTAGGGGTCTACGGTCAAGTTTGTGGAGTTTGCGAGGAGTTAAGAAGTGGTTTGAATTTCTAAAAGGTGGGCCCCAATTCTATTCCTCTAAGATAGTCAAAGGAAAAGCCTAAGGCTAGATCCTAAGTACTAAAGAGAAGAAGAGAAGACCTCATCAAAAATGAGGTCAACACACATCTCTATGCAAGAAGAAAGACAAATGAGACTACTCAGAATTCATAGAGAAGATACAATAAAACATGGATTTTATATATAAAAGAAAAGCCATACAAACAACAAAAGAAAATACAACTTATCTCTTTCTCTTCCCTAATGCAATTCCCTTGGAGTTCCTTCAAATCCTTTTCTATCTTCTTTGCAACACGTGATTCTCTCTTTAGAATAGAAAGGAAGTCGCAATCTCTCACTTTACTCCTTCTCCTTCACTCCTTAGAGAAGAATCTGTCTCAAATTGTCACTTCTAAACTCTTCTCTCCTAAGCCTTAACACTCAAAACACACTAGACCCTCTACAATACACAAGACACACAGGACACACACTGATTTTCGTCCAAAAATAGTTTCGGCGGGCTCGGGCTCGCTGTCGGCGAGGTAATTGCAAACCTTTAAGAAATTCTCTTTATAATCTCGCCGTCAGTGGGCTCGATTTCGCCGTCGGTGACTTAGTTCATTTTGCATGTATTTCTTCCTTTTTGATCCAAATTTGCTCTATTTTATTCTTTTCACTTATAAATCTTCGTTCCTGCAATAAAATAAAGAAAATAACTTTCTTTAAAGTGCAATTTCATAAAAAATAGGTATGAATTTCTTAACATATTTTTGTGATCAAAATCCCCTAAACTTAATTATTACTTGTCCTCAAGTAATTTTTATACTAAATAAAACAATGATTTTTGTAATAGAATTTTTTAATTCAAATAAACTATGAATTAAATTTAAATAATACTATAGTAAAGTTAAATAGAAATATTTTTAAGTAATTAAATTAACTTTATAAATATAAGATTATTTAGTTATCAGATCTAAGATTTCTAGCTCTCTATTTATTTCAGGAAAGACTATATTAAAAAGAGTAATTTACTTAAGATATTTAGATAATAGAAAGTTCAAGAAAACACTATTTAGTAAAATACTAATCCATATATATAAGTTTAGAAATATATTTGAGTTTTACCCTTTAGGTTGATTCCATTGAAGCCAATTTTTGATAAGGCATATCCTCAAGCTTCTCCTCACTTATATTTTTCTTTTCTTTTCTTTTTTTCTTTTTGGATTGATTTTCAATCCTTCTCTTTTTCTTTTTCAAGTGAGGATTACTGTATCTGGATAGCCTGTTAATAATTTTGAACTTCAACTTTCTCTTCCTAAATTTGAAACTTAAAATATTTCTTTGCTTATATGTATTTCATAGCATTTACTTCATTGAGTTTCAATCTCTTCTTTTTCACCTAAATACTTAAGAATTTCAATTTTAGAATATAGTTTCCCTTACTTTAAATAGTTTACTATATTCTTATTCCTTTTAACCAAATATCTTATTCTATTAAATTAATTTGGATTTCTTGAAATATTCTATTCAACTTTCTATAATAATTATATAAATTAATTCAAGTTACTTGAATTAAAAATTATTACAAAAAATCAAATAATAATATTTTTTTAACATAGAAATTGAGAACAATTTAATAATTAAATTTATATTTTTCGTCCTCCAAACTTAAATTTTTCTATCTATTTGTAAATGGTGAAAAGGAAAATATACAATGAATTTACATCATACCTTTGAGCTTTAGGTATTTCTTTTCCTTGAAATTTTTATAGGCTTTTTCATTATTTAAAGAACCTGTACTGTTAGTATTCTTCCACATATATATAGTATTTAAAAGATAGTGCTGGGTAAAGAAATTTTTAAATAAGTATAAAAACACAAACAGATTAAAACTTAATCTACTATTACACATCCAATCAACTGGGTTACTAAAACAATCTAAAATTAAAGTTCACAATTTATAAAACTTAAACAACACATTTAAAGAAAAACTAACATACTACCTTAAAAAGAATTTGCATACTAATTTAACATATATAAAAAGTCTAACATAACAGCTTAAGCAATTTAAAACAAACACACCAACTCCACAGTCCACAGAAAGTACATAACAATTACACACAAAGTAATAAAGTTCTTAAAATAACAATTAATCTAAACAGTCCAAACAAAGTCTCTAATCTTCGGCATCAAAATCCCGAACTATATCATCTCCACGATCTCTAGAGCTAAGAAGGTCGAGCGAGGTGCGATATCGTGTGTAGCGGGGGCATTCAGGAAAGACAACATCTAATTCACCTCTCCTGTAATGATGTTCAGCCTCATAATATGTTATTTCATATTCTGAATGTCGCTGGAGATATTCACTATCATAATCATGGCTTCTCTCCAAGCCTCCAATCCTTTGGTCCATATGCTCAAACTTCCTTTCCATGTTCTCTCCAAATTTTTCAAAACTCTTTCTATGTAGGGTCAGCTCATTCATCAGATCATGAAGGGTAAAAGTGGTGTACTGAGGGGGGTCATAACTAGTAGAAGATATATCTCTACTCAATGAAGGCATATAACTCCTCATCCCTGATCTCCATCCTTCGTGGGATTCATACGTCTTAATATTAGCCGGAGTGATGGGCTTCATTGGTTCCACCAATCCTCATCATCTCTAGCCTCAACTCCGGAGAGTTGGCAGAGTGCAAAAATCAGACCAGGGTGTCCTAGTCCTCCTCCACTTTCACTTCGTGCAGTGGCTAATATATTCTTATAAATAATATTTCCCACATTTATTTCTGATTCTGAATACAATAATTCATAATTGCTCTATCTCTTTTTACCTCACTATGGTGATATGTGGGTAACAAGGTAGAACAAATGAAGTAGTGACAGGCCTTAGATAATGCATTTAACATTGAAAGAGGAAAATTTACCCTTTCGCTCTGCTTTATTTTCCAAACTCCTTTCCCGTCAGTGAGAAAGTTTATCACCTCTTCCAGTGGTCCTTCCATTGTTCCAAAAGTTTCATAGTCACTGGTATGTAGGTCACGTACCTCATAAAACAAATTAATCTTAGCAGCACTGAATTCAACCAAAAATCCTCTTACTTTGATCGGTGCATCTTCAATTGCAGTCAGATTGGCATAAAATTCCTTGACAACTTCTACAGCAACCCTGTTTATGGTGTAGCAAAAATTTTGCCATCCTCTTTCCTTAATTATTTGTTCCACTTCCCCGCTCGGATTCTTGAAAACTCGATCCTGTATGCATTTTCTTGCTTGAATGTTTTGAAAGTATCGAGTTTGTGCTCTTGCATTTATGAATCGGGTTTCGTCGTAATCCAACCTTCATCTTTGTCGAGGAGCCATTTCGTTCGATCTATGAAAATCACAAAAATTCTAACTAAACTTCCAATTATTACTAAAATGGCTTCCTATAGAAACTAAAATCCATTTAAATCGATCTCCATGAATTTCTTCCAAGTATTTTCTCCATATTTCAAATTTTTCCAAAATTTCCCAATGTAGAAGAAATTCATGGTGAAAATAAAAAATTTTTGCATAGGAGTGAAGCACTTACCAAGGGGAGATGAAATACGGTGTCAAAAAGTGTTGAAATCGCCTCAAATCCAAGATCTCACGAGCCCTAGGTCAGTTTTTTTCGAAGTTTTGAGGAAAGGGGATGATGAATAGTGTCGATTGACTGGTCAAATGTAGGACATTTCGCGATCTCGCTATCAGCGAGATTTTTCTCGCTGTCAGCGGGCTTTCCCTCGCTGTAGGAGGGATAATTCTCGCCGTTGGCGAGCTCCCAAAAATTTGAAATATTTAAAATTCTTCAATCATTTTCAACCTCAATTTGGCCCTAATTAATCTTCCGATCACTTAATTTGATAATTTAGTATGAAGACTAGATACTTATACTCACAAAAAGTTCACACAAATAATATAACTTTATATATGAAATCCATAATACTTACAAACTTCACACTTTTAAACACTAACACTTAAGACTTCAATACTTCAAACTCTCATAAATACTCAGCATTGCAATCCACACCACAACACTCCAAATGCTGAGACATAACAAATACATATAATTTCATCAAATCTGAGATGATCAAATTTAAAGTTTAAATCATAGTAAAACATATATACAAATCAACACATATATACACACAAATATAACATAAGATAGAAATCTTTACTACTCCTCAGTGTCTGAACTAACATCCTCTCTGATATTCCCGATGTGGCGTAGGTGCACAAATAGATTGTAGAAAGGACTGAAAGGGAATTCTGCAGTAGATTCTTCATCAATCCACCCCTTCTGTCTCAGTAAATGAATAAAACTGGCCTCCAAATGTCCAGTATGATCAAAGTGCTCCTTCATCCTCCAGTCAATGTGATCAAACATATCAGAGATATTATCGATGGAATTCATCACGTTTTGCAACTCTTTCACTAATGCTTTAATCTTTTTCAGAATGAAATTTGTTTTATCGATAAGGGGCCTCACTAAAGGATTGTTACGTGATTCTCTATCGAAATAATGGTAATCTCATCATTGTTATCCAAAGTTGGAAACATATCCGTAGGATCGAGTGGTTTCCATGGCAAAAGTACCTTTACCACGCCTCATAAGAAACTTGGTACTGACTGCACAAAGCAAATATAGTTGATGGGTGTCCAAGTCCATGAGACCGACCCATGCACAATCAATCCCAATGCAGACTTTAATATAATTGATCCAACATCGATAGGTAGTCCAATTTGAATATAGTAATTTAATATAGCGCATTCCTTTGAAACCTTATTTACCCTCATAGTGGGTAATAATTTTGATGAGATAAAGAAATACCAATGCTTCGAGACAGGGTTAAGAAGTGATGCAGAGAAACTGACATACCCGTCTTCGCACGACTCCCAATCATCAGGTTCGTCAGTCAGGTATCTATAAATCTCGTTCATATTGTATCTTGAAGGAACAAAGTTTGAATAATGACAATAGGGGTATTCTCTATAGAAAATAATTCATTTACTCTTGAGGGAGTAAATGTTACCCATCTTCCTCTGACGAAGACACTTCCATTGTTGATCGCATGTTGATTAGAGTAAAACTCTTTAACTACAGGAATAACTACAGCGGATGTCGTATAGAAAAATATCCCAATGCCGCTGCACGATCATTTCTTCAATTTTTGTGGTGGAATTCTGTACTCCTCTGTTAACAAATCTCCTTTCTTTAATAAGTCGCTTCTTCATCAAAACTTTGTTGAAAATACGCTGCGCCTCCGAACTGACAAATTTTCTTCGGTTGAAAACTCCAGTTTTTGTGGTTTCTAAGAGTTTGGTGGCCATTTTGGATTGAAGGGAATGGTCTCTAGTTGTTTCTAGGGAAGAAAACATTGTAAAAATGAATTTTGGATGGTTTTCTACAAAGAAATGGCTTTAGAATCGTCCAAAACATCACAAAAAACTTAAGAGACCAATTTTTCAACTGCCTCGCCGTCAGCGGGAAGTTTCTCGCCGTCGGCGAGCTAGTTATAAAGCCGATTTAAAGATATGGCACGCGATCTCGCTTGTCGGTGGGCTCGAGCTCGGCTGTCGGCGAGATTCGGTAAAATTGCCCGATTTCGCTCGCAGTCTGAATATTTTCTGATCTCATCATATAGGTTTGAATTTGTGATGATTCTAATTAAAAATTGAATAGTAAGATTTATTTTAATATTTTCAGACTCACTAATTTGTATATAATTAAAATAAAAGACTACTGTGGGTTACCTCCCATAAAGCGCTTGGTTTAACGTCGTCAGCCTGACCTAATTTCAATTAGTAATTAGGTCGACTAAGCATTAAAACCTCTTTAAAATTTGGTCTTCTACTTTCGAAATATGGTTTTAATCTATGTCCATTTACCTTAAATCTATGTCCTGTTTTTGGATCTTCAATTTCTATAGTTCCATAAGAAAATATTTGAGTTATAGTGAAAGGTCCTAACCATCGAGATTTCAATTTCCCAGGAAATAATTTCAATCTAGTATTATATAGCAAAACTTCTTGTCCTGGTTCAAAATTTCTCTGATTAATCTTCCGATCATGCCATAATTTCATCCTTTCTTTATAAATCCTATCATTATCATATGATTCATTCCTTAATTTTTCTAATTCATTTAATTGCAACAATCTCTTCTCACCAGCTTCTTTCATATTATAATTAAATTCTTTAATCGCCCAATATGCTTTATGTTCTAATTCAACTGGTAAGTGGCAAGTTCTTCCATATATAAGCCTGTAAGGAGTCATTCCAATCGGAGTTTTATAAGCAGTCATGTATGCCCATAAGGCAGTGTCTAGTCTTATAGACCAGTCCAATCTATTAGGGTTTACAGACTTTTCTAAAATACGCTTAATCTCTCGATTAGAAACTTCAACTAATCCACTAGTTTGTGGATGATAAGCAGTTGATATCTTATGAATAATATTATATTTTTCTACTAGTTTGTGAATATATTTATTTCTAAAATGAGTTCCTCCGTCAGTGATAATCACTCTCGGCATTCCAAATCTAGTAAAAATATTTTTCATTAAAAATTTTAAAACACTTTTAGCATCACACCTAGGTAATGCTTGTGCTTCAATCCATTTGGAAACATAATCAACAGCTACTAATATATATGAGTTTCCAAATGAAGGAATAAAAGGTCCCATGAAATCTAATCCCCAAACATAAAAAATTTCAACTTCTAATATAAAATTCAGAGGCATTTCATTTTTTCTTGATATATTTCCTACTCTTTGGCATTTATCGCAAGTTTTTATATATCTGTATACATCTCTAAATAGAGTAGGCCAGTAGAATCCAGATTGTAGAATTTTATACTCAATTTTATCTGTCCCAAAATGTCTTCCAAAATCAGAATCATGACATTTTTGAATAAATGGTTCATTTTCTTCATAAGGCACGCATCTTCTAATAATTAGATCCTTACATTGCTTATATAAGTATGGTTCATCCCAAAAGTATGTTTTAGTATCATGAATGAATTTTTTCTGTTGTTGCAAAGTTAACATAGGCGGTAAAATGTCACTTACAATATAATTTACTATATCAACATACCAAGGTATTTTCCACTCATTTATATTATAAAGTTGTTCATCGAGAAAACTGTCCATAATTTCATTATCGATATCGGATAATTCATGATATTCTAATCTTGATAAATGATCAGCAATTTGATTATCAGTTCCCTTTTTGTTAACGATCTCAAAATCAAATTCTTGCATTAATAAAATCCATCTAATTAATCTTGGTTTAGAATCCTTCTTTTGCATTAAATATTTTATAGCAGAGTGATAAGTATGCACAATACATTTAGTTCGTATTAGATAAGGCTGAAATTTATTAAAAGCATATACAACTGCTAATAATTCTCTTTCAGTAACTGTATAATTTATCTCAGCATCATTTAGAGTTTTACTAGCATAATATATAAATTTGAAAATCTTATCATATCTTTGCCCAAGAACTGTTCCTATAGCATAATCACTAGCATCACACATAAGCTCAAATGATTTCTCCCATTTAGGTGAAACTATTATAGGTGCTGTAATTAATTTATCTTTTAATAATTCGAAAGCATTCAGGCATTCAGTTGTAAATTAAAATTTCTAGTCCTTTTCAAGAAGTTGGCATAGAGGTTTAGTAATTTTTAAATAATCTTTTATATAACATCTGTAGAATCTAGCATGTCCAAGAAAACTTCTTACCCCTTTCACCGTAGTTGGAGGTGGTAATTTAGCTATAACTTGAATTTTTGCAGGGTCTACTTCCATGCCCTTTTCCGAAATTTTATGCCCTAATACAATGCCGCATGCAACCATAAATTGACATTTCTCCCAATTAAGAACTAAATTAGTTTTCTCACATACTTCAAATACTTTTTCAAGATGATTTAAGCATGTGTCAAATGATGTTCCAAATATAGAGAAATTATCCATAAATACTTCTATTCCATTATCAATTAATTTACTAAATATAGACATCATACAACTCTGGAATGTTGCAGGTTCATTACATCATCCAAAAGGCATCCTTCGAAAAGCGAAAGTTCCATAAGGACTAGTAAATTTAGTTTTCTCTTGATCCTCAGTAGCAATTTGTATTTGATGATAACCGGTGTATCCATCTAAGAAACAAAAATACTTATGTCCGGCTAATCTATCTAACATCTAGTCTAGAAATTGTAAATGGAAGTGATCTTTCCTGGTGGCTGCGTTTAATTTTCTTTAATCAATACAAATTCGCCATCCAATAACTTGTCTTATAGGGATAAGATCATTATTTTCATTAGCTTTTACGGTCACTCCTCCTTTCTTAGGCACACAGTGAATTGGGCTTACCCAAGCACTGTCAGGAATAGGATATATAATACCATTATCTAACCATTTTAAAATTTCTTTCTTGACTACTTCTTTCATTATCGGGTTTAATCTCCTTTGGGGATCTACTTTAGGCTTATGTTCATTATCTAAAATAATTCTGTGCATACAGATTGAAGGACTAATTCCTTTAATATCTGCTAAAGTCCAACCAAAAGTTTTCTTATATTTTTTTAAGGTATCTAAAAGTTTTTGTTCTTGAGATAAATGGTAGAGTTGAAGAGTTGCCTAAGTAAGCATATCTCAAATGATTAGGTAATATTTTTAACTCAAATTCAGGAGGTTTAATAATCGATAGAACTATATTTTTTTCAGTGTTTTCTGTATTATCCAAAAAATCAAATTTCTCTTGAATATAATCTAGTTCTTCATTTATATCGGCTTTTTCAATTAATTCAGTATTTTCTTTTTCTAATTTTTCTTCATAATATTCCTTAAAATGTTCTTTTTGTAAATGATCGAGTACTTCCATTCGAAAACACTCATCATCTTTTTCTAGCTGCAGGATATTTCATTGATTTAGCAATATTAAAAGTAACTTTTTGGTCATTTACTCTCATAGTTAATTCTCCTTTCGAACATCAATCATAGCTTTCCCAGTGGCTAAAAATGGTCTTCCTAAGATGATAGGAATTTCTTTATCTTCTTCCATATCTAAAACAATAAAATCTACAGGGAAGATAAATCTATCCACTTTTACTAAAACATCTTCCATAACTCCCTTAGGATATGTAATAGAACGATCAGCTAACTGAAGGGTTACTGATGTAGGTGAAATTTCTCCCAATCCTAATCTCTTAAAAATTGATAGAGGCATTAGATTGATGCTTGCTCCTAAGTCACACAAAGCTTTTCCATAGAATTTTTCTCCAATAGCGCAAGGTATAGTGAAACTACCAGGATCTTTTAATTTTTCAGGAAGCTTTTTCTGAATAATAGCACTACACTCCTCACTAAGTGCGACCGTTTCTTTATCGGTAAATTTTCTTTTTTTATTTAGAATATCTTTCATGAATTTTACATAGTTTGGCATCTGTTCTAAAGCTTCTACGAAAGGAATATTTATTGTTAATTTCTTCGAATTTCAAGGAATTTAGCATACTTGTTTATCTTTTTTATGTTGATTTAGTCGTTGAGGAAATGGTGGTGGAGGTTTTTCAACAGAAATTTTCATTGGTATTAAAGGATTTTCTAAGTTCGGATCTTGTTGATTCTTTTCCATTTCGATTTACGCTTCCTCTTTTTGACTTTCAAGTTCTTTCTGAATTCGAAGTTCTAATTCTTTTCCACTTCGTAATTGTATCACTTTAATTTGTTCCTTTCCTTTGTCTTTGGGATTTATTTCCACATTACTAGGAAATGTTCCAAGTATTCTATTATTAAGCGCGGTAGCGATATGTCCAAGTTGAGTTTTAATATTTTTAATAGCTGTTCCTTGATTTTGTAATTGCTTTCCTTGTATTTGTAATTGATTTCCTTGATTTTGTAATTGATTTCCTTGATTTTGTAAATCTTGACCCATATTTAAAATTAATTCTTCTATAGATAATTTCTTATCTTTAAATTGAGGGTTATTATTATTAAATCCAGAGTTGATAACTAGGTTTATAATTAGAATTTCCTTGGTTAGAGGGATTTCCTAATGGTTGTGTTATGTTGTTCATCCATGGTTGATTAGTTGTATTATTATTCCAATTAAAATTAGGATGATTTTTCCATCCAGGATTATAATAATTCAAATAAGGATTATTGGGTCTGTTATTAATAGCATTCATAGTTTCATATGAAATTTGAGATTCTATAAGTTGTCCAGATGAGTTTTCTTCTAATATAGTTGGAGAGTAATTCATTCCAAAATGATCTAATTTTTTAGATATAGCAGCGATTTGTGAAGCTAACATAGATATTGCATCATTTTCATGAATACTGGCTATCTTTTTCAAATTCATTCTATCAGCAGGCCATTGAAAATTATTGGTAGCCATTTCTTCGATTAGTGCATAGGCTTCATCAAATGGTTTTGACATTAATGATCCTCCAGCAGCAGCATCGATGATTGATCTAAGAGATCCTATTAATCCATTATAGAAAGTTTGAATAATTAACCAATCTGCAACGCATGATGTGAGCATTTCCTAAGAAGTTCTTTAAATCTCTCACAAGCTTCATATATTGATTCTCCATCAAACTCGACTAAAAGAAGTTATATCATTTCTAAGCTTAGCAGCTTTTAGATGGTGGAAAATATTTGGATATAAATTTTTGTGATAACTCTCCCCAATTTTTAATAGATCCAGGTGCTAACGAATTTAACCACATTTTAGCCTTATCCCTTAAATAAAAAGGAAAAAGTCTAAGTCTAATAGCATCGTTAGATACTCCTTCATATTTGAAAGTAGCACATAGTTCTAAAAAACTAGCAAGATATAAATTAGGATCTTCAGTAGGCGAACCACTAAATTGATTGTTTTGTACCATTTAGATAATTGCAGATTTAAGTTCAAATGAGTTAGCAGCTACATCAGGGTTTTGAATAGTTAAATGAATTTCATCTAATGTAGGGTTGGCATAATCTCTTAATGGTCTCTGTTGATTGATATTTTCATTTTCAGGAATATTCGCCATTTATGTTAAATTTATAATTTCTCTTTTTTGTTTTCTAATTCTTTTAATTGTACGCTCTAATTCTGAATCGTAAGGTATTAAATTTTCATTTCCAAATTTACGCATACAATTTTGTAAAATAAATTTTAAAATAGTTAGTTACTCTAGTAAATAATTTCTTTACTTCCCAGGCAATGGCGCCAAAAACTTGTCCCACTTTTTAATGTTTACAAAAATAGCAACGGCGCCAAAAACTTGATCCCGCTTAATATAGATTTAATTTTATGATAGAATGTATAATGTGGATTCTACGCAAGTATATGTATCGTATCAAGTAATACAGGGCTCTAGTGGAGTCCTGGTTATCGATCCCATAGGGAAGTTTTAAAAGATTAGTAACAGCTAAATTTAAAAGGATTTACTTACTAATATAGTATACAGAACTTAGAATACTTAACTAAAGCGATCTAAAGTAAACTAATGCTTTAAATAAAGTTGATTTAAAGATTTCAGAAAAAGTATCCTTCCCCTTGTTTTTAGAAACTTAAGTGAATGATGAATAAAAATAGATTTTTTTTATTGTATTGTGACAAATAGGATCATTCCTATTCTTTACCCTTTGGTCCAGGTGCAAAGAACATTGACTAGTCCTATGCTTGATTACTGAATGTGCGGCTAGGCCGGGAGGATACGGCTACCACTTCGTAGCTCCCACGTTCCCCTCACCCGAGGGCTAACATCTACACTTCAGCTCTCAAACAATAGGACCAAATTGAATATTTTAGTCTGTCACACTAAAATGTCCAATTCTACGTCCGATAAATAATATTTCCCTATTTATTTGCACTCTCCTTCCAAGGCTTTTGACTTCCATGAATATTGGATGTAATCTTTACTATAGTTGATAATTCAACATATTTTATCAATTCAATTGGCCAGATTGAAAGTAAATTAAGTTTTAAGTAAAAGATTATCACAATTTATTTTAATATATTTGGTACTTCTATTTAATTTCATCAATTCACATAATTTCATAAACAAGGAGAAAGACTAAGAAAACTACTCAGAATGCATGGGAATTAAACAAAGCATGGATTTCATTTAAAGTTAACAACAATAAACAAAGATACTTATCTTAATTTCCTCCCCAAGCAGACTCCTTAAAGTTCTTTCGACTTTTCCTTCTAGTACAACACACTTCTTAACTCACTACTTACACTTTCTCACACTAAACTTCAACTTAGACTCAAAAGCACACTAATAGAATACTCTAAGACTCCTAAAATAGAACACACTACATACTAAAATTCATCCTCTATTTATAGAGGTAGACAAAGGTCCAAGGGGTACTTAAGCACCTCTTCGAAAAGCATCCGTGTTCAATGTATCCGGCATTTTGAACGGTCTCGCCATCGGCGAGAAACGACCTCACCGTCAGCGGGGCTTCTAGAAGGTCTTCAAATCGCGCGATCTCGCTGTCGGCAGGCTCGGGCTCGCTGTCGGCGAGGTAGTTGCAAACCTTTAAGAAATTCTCTTTATAATCTCGCTGTCGGTGGGCTCGATTTCACCATCGGCGACTTAGTTCATTTTGCATTTATTTCTTCCTTTTTTATCCAAATTTGCTCTATTTTATACTTTTCACATATAAATCTTCATTTCTGCAATAAAATAAAGAAAATACATTTCTTTAAAGTGCAATTTCATAAAAAATAGGTATGAATTTCTTAACATATTTTTCTGTGATCAATTAACAAACTATTCTTCATCAAAATCCAATTTTCTCTTCCCTTTACTCATCCTTGGAGCCATGTGAATTTCTAGAAATTGCAATAAAATTCTACTAAATCCCAAATCCACAATGTATCAAACTCCAAATACAATTCTAAATAAGTAAGAGCAAATTTCATCATAGGAAATCTCAAAATTTTTTAAAAATCCAAAATTACCAATCTAAGCAATGTGAGAGATTTCCATGGTGAAATTCAAAAAATTTTTAACTTAAAGTAAAGCTCTTACCAAGAGAAGTGTAGATCTGGTCTCAAAAAGCTTTGAAATCACTTCAAAATTGAAATCTAGCAAGCCCTAGGTCTTCAAAATCGTGAAAAGTGAGGAGGAAGATGAAAGCAATGGAAAAAACTGCAGGTCCCAGGGTAAAAATCACGAAATAGAGGGTTTTCGGCCTTTTACTGTACTCGAGCACCGGCGGCGCTCTATTTATTTAAATTGCCAAAACTCTCTGGATTTGGGCGCCGACGGCGCCAGTCCAAAATTTTTTTTGGGTCCGAAAAATTTTTCATAATTTGGATCATTTCGACCTCCACAATGACATTTACTACATCAATAAACATCTATTTCATCACATAAGTAATAACTAACACAAATCTTAAACAAACATTACAAAACATACTTCCATACATAAAATCCACGTTACATTATAAACACAAAATATGTTCATCAAATTAACCAACAACTCTTTAGAATTTTAGTGTTGCAAATAGGCTACGATATGCAAACGCTAAAATCTAAGCTCACACCATGAAATTAAGCGTAGCAAATTGAAATTCAAATTACAAGGCAAAGCAAAGTACTAAACACACCAAACAGAATTAAGCAAAGTAAACTACACGCACAAACATAAGCACAATCCAATAATCACTCCACATTGGTCTCAGAACTTTCTTCCTCTCCAATATCATCAATAGATTGCTGATGCACGAACAAGTTGTAGAAGGGACGGAATGTGAATTCATCAGATGAATCTTCAGCAATCACCACGTTCTTCTTCATCAGATTAACCAAACCCATCTTAATCTGACCAGTATGATCAAACTGTTCCTTCATCCTCCAATCTATATGGTCAAAGAAATCAGAAATATTATTGATCGCATTCATAACATTTTGCACCTCCATCTCCAACTTTTTGATCTTCTGCAGTATTGTTCTGGAACATTCAGGAAAATAGGGTTGAATCGGTTGTGAAGTCTGAGTTGGTTGATCAGCAAGCAGATTCATATCATCTTCATCTCCTACTATTTGGTAGTCATAAAGATTAGTTGGATCAATAGGCCTCCAGGGAAGAAGAACCTTTTCCCAACTCTTATATGAAACTTGTGATTGACTACATAACAGAAATATGATGGACGGGTGTCTAAGCACATATTTAGATCTATGAACAATTAATCCCAAAAATGCTTTCATAATTATATTACCAATGTCAATCGGACTCCCAGTTTGAATACAGAAATTCAAAATGGCACTTTCCTTTGTTACCTTGCTAATTTTCAAAGTTGGGAATAACTTTGCCGAAATAAAGTAAATCCATTGTTTTAACACCGGATTTAAAAATGCAGAAGGGAAACTAACATAGCCATTTACTCTAACTTCTCATTCTTCATTCTCATCCGTCAAATAACGATACACATCATTCATATTATCTCTTGTGGCATTGGAATTAGCATAGTGACAAATATGTACATTCTAAAACATGAAAAGATCATTTATTCTCGCAGGAGTGAATTGTACGAACCTACCTCGCACAAAGACGAATCTTTGGTTGATTCTATGTAGATTTGCGTAGAATTCTTTCACAACCGAAACGACTACAACAGCGGTAGTGTAACACAACACTTCCCAATGTCTTTCCTTAATTATCTCTTCATTCTTTATAGTAGGATTATCCATACCTCGATTTATAAAGCCTCTTTCCTTGATAATCCTCCTCTTCAACATCACTTTGTTGAACAATCGCTGCGCCTTGAAACTTAAAAACTTTCTTCCATTGAAAATACAAGATCGAGAGGTCTTTATAGAGTAGGAATCCATGGGATATGAATTGGGAATGGTAGTTTTCATTTTTCTGGAGTTTGGAAGTCTAAAATGGAGTTTAGGGAGTTATAAGGACGAAGATCCCGCTAAAAACTACTAAAAACTGCCAAAACTCACATTTTGAAACTAAAAGACCGTCAGCAGGTTTTGGGCGCCGGCAGTGCTCAAACCCGAAATTCAGTAAATCCTCTCTGTAATTAGGCATCGGCGGCGCCCATTCTGGAGCCGGCAGCGCCAGTGGTCAAAAACATCACCGAACTTCGTTTAGCCCAAAATATTTCAATATCTTAATTCGATCTAATATTTATCCATTTTAAATGTATTTAGGAGCAATCAGGATTCACAAATAATTATCTAAAAAGCAGAACTACAACAAACAAGCAAACACACCACAACGATGCATATGGGTTGCCTCCCATAAAGCGCTTGGTTTAACGTCGTCAGCCCGACAAACCATTCAGTTAATCGAGATGACTCAGTATTAAAACCTCTTTGAAATTAGGTTGAAACTCGTCAAAGTAAGGCTTTAATTGATGCTCATTAACCTTGAAAATCTTTTCAGTATCAGGATCTTTAATATCAACAGCTCCAAATGAATGAACTTTTACAACTGTAAAAGGTCCCAACCATCTAGACTTGAGCATTCCAAAAAATAACTTCAATCTTGTGTTGTATAATGATCGTGAAGTTGACAGACTTTATATTGCAAGAATTTATGAACTCAAATTTATATATGTTTATAATGATTTTGTAAAGTCCAAGCAATCAAAGCAAGTATACGTATCGTATCAAGTAATATAGGGCTCTAATGGATTCCTAGTTATCGATCCCACAGGGAAGTTATGAAGTAGAAGAAAGTGTTTCACAATAGATGATGTAGCACTGAAATTCGATACTCAAATTGCACTTAAAGTTTAATACTTCTACTACTATGCAGAAAACAGTAATAATTACTCAAACTACCATTACTTCTAATAACTTTTAAAATAGAATTAACTAACAGACACACACTAAGTTATATATTTGAACAGTTTTTAATATATGAGAAAAGTATCTTTCCTCTTGCAACGAGAATATGATGTGTGGATGATATGGAACAAATATCTATGTTATTGTGCCAAATAGGAGCATAAATGTTTCTTTACCCTTAAAAGAGTAACCCATCTTCCAAGCATGAAAACAACATTGACATATCCTAACTTTAGTCACTAAATCTAAGGCTAGGCTGGGAGAATAGCGGCTCTCACTATGGAGCTCCTACTCACCCTTCACCTGAAGGCTAACCTTAGAGTTTAGTTATTAATCTTAGGACCAATTTGGGGATATTAGCCTGTCACCCTAAAACCTCCAAATTGAAGTCCATCAAAACACATTCCCCTATTTATTTGCACTCAATTCCAATGAACTACACAATTCATCCATGTAAATTGAATGGATTCTTCATTATTGTTGTTGGACATTAAATCCTTTTAGAATTAATGTTCAACATCATATTTTAACAATTCAATTGGCCAGATCAAAAAGTAAATTAAGTTTGAAATGAAACACCATCACAATTTCTTCAATACATTAAAAGCACATCAAATCCACATCAATCCATCATCACATCTCTATTCAAGAAGAAAGATAAAGGAGACTACTCATAATTCATGAAGAAGATGCAATAAAACATGGAT
This sequence comes from Papilionanthe hookeriana x Papilionanthe teres, assembly GCA_022702705.1. Taxonomy (NCBI): domain Eukaryota; kingdom Viridiplantae; phylum Streptophyta; class Magnoliopsida; order Asparagales; family Orchidaceae; genus Papilionanthe; species Papilionanthe hookeriana x Papilionanthe teres. The sequence continues at coordinate 92,337,030 of CM040423.1, read as the reverse complement.
TTTATATATAAAAGAAAAGTCATACAAACCACAAAAGAAAATACAACGTATCTCTTTCTCTTCCCTAATGCAATTCCCATGAAGTTCCTTTGAATCCTTTTCTCTCTTCTTTGCAACACTTAATTCTCTCTTTAGAATGGAAAGAAAGAAGCAATCTCTCACTTTACTCCTTCTCCTTCACTCCTTAGAGAAGAATTTCTCTCAAATTCTCACTTCTACACACTCTTCTCCTAAGCCCTAACACTTAACACACACAAGACCACTCAAAAACCACTCCAAACCCTCTAAGACCACACCATTTTCATCCAAAAATGGTACTTATAAATTAGAAACGAAATCCCAAGAGTTTCCATAGGCATCCCTTCAAAAAGTCGCCAAAACTCCTCAAATTTAAATTCCACCGACATTGGGCGTCGGCAGCACCCAATAGGGCGTCGGTGGCTCCTATCGTCCCAATAATTGCAGAAGTCTCTGGAAAATGGCGTCAGCGGTGCCAGAACCTATTTTCCTCCTTTTTTCTCCTATTTACTCCTTTTTGCTCCGAATTCGTTGATGTTCTCTTCTTTTCGCTTCAATCACCTAAAATCTTCATACCTGTAACAAATCATGAAAAATACATTTCTTTAAAGTGCAATATCACTAAAACTGGGTAAAATTATATAATAAAAATAGTATATATTTTTGGTGCATCAAAATACCCTAAACATTAACTATTATTTGTCCTCAAGTAATCCTTTTACTACATAAAATATAGCTCTAGGCAATGCACCTATCAACTGTAGGACACTAAAATTTTTCATTCAAAAGAATATATTAGAAAAACTTTTAGAAAGAATTTCAGTAACTCAGGTCAACATTATAGGTATAAGAATATTCAACAATCAAGTCTAAGGGTTCTAGTCTTCTATTTATTTCAAGATAAACCATAATTTGTCACATTGCGTGCCTTGAAAGATAATGTGAAAAAGGAGTTCATGCAAACTTCATCAGAATATAGGTCAATACTTTAAATATAAATTCAGAAATGAAATCAAGTTCTCCCTTTAGGGTGACTCAAGTGAAGTCAATTTTTTATTAGGCATCTCCTCAAGCTTCTCCTCATAAATATTTTTCTTTCCTTTTCTTTTCTTTCTCTTTTTTTGTTTTTGGAATTGTTTTTCAATCCATCTATTCTTTTTTTTCTCTCTTTTTTTAATGAGGATTACTATATCTGGATAGCCTTTAATGATTTTGAACTTCACTCTCCTCTTTCTAACATTCAAACTTAAGACACCTCCTTACTTTATAATTAAGCACAAGCTTTATTAGTCATCATAAAGCCACAATCTTTTCTTAACACATAATACTTTAAGTCCCTTAACATTTCAAAAATATAGTATTCTTTACTTTAAATAGTTAACTATAATCGAATCCTTTCATACAAAATATCTTATTTTTATAAAATTAACCTTTATTACTAAAAACTTTTATCCAATCCTTCCATAATATTCAACTGAAAAAAAAAGTTTTAGTTACCTATAATAAGGTTCAACTGCCAGAAGTTATGCTAATACTTTTTGAAAATATAATAATTGAGAACAAATAAAAGTTAATATTTCTTTACCCTTCCCCAAACTTAAATTTTTCAATAAATTTGAAACAGTAGAGAGTAAAAGAAACTAACATTTCTGTGTTGGGATCATGAATTCTTCATCAGCTATCTGGTATTAGTCAAAATTTACAAGTAGGCATGAAACACATAGTAACGGTGATATAAATTTTAAATATTTGCTTGGGTAAAGAGAAATCAACTTTAAACATCTAAACATCTAACAAAACACTACAATACTAAACAAACTATCACAGTACTACACAGTCCATTTAAAAATTTCAATGTTTCAATACAACATAACAATACACCAACAGGGTTACACATAACATGAAAAGCAAATAGCTACTACATCATAATAGTACAACACAACACAATCAAAATGACAGAAATAGAAATAAACAATCTACCAATCTCCATCACCAGGATCATTAGCAGGGTCATCAGCAAGGTCAGGTTTATATGGTGTATAGCTGGGGCAAGTAGGAAATATCACATCAGACTCCCCCTTCATAAATCTGACTTGAGCATCATAATAGGCAATATCGAATTCAACTCTCCTCTGAAGATAATCTTCATTCACATCACTCTTGGCCTCATACACATACATCCTAACATGGAGTCTATCCACACTAGCACTCTGTAATCTGAGTTGCTCCATAATAACATATAAGGTAGGCGGCTTAGATGTAGATGGAACATCATAACTCGTGGTAGGAATATCAGCACTCCTACTCTCAACTTGGGCTCTATCATGAGACTCATAAGTACGGATAATAGTCTTTGTAATTGGTCTCAGCGGTATAGCCACTTCTTCAGAACTGTTGAACTCCACTCCAGACTGAACATAGGGCGTGAACTAAGGCAGGATGTCATGATCCATCTGTGGTCATGCCTCTAGCAATAATCTGAATGTTCTTGTAGACATAAGCTCCAATATCAATCTTTTTCATCTCCTGAATATAATAGTTCAGAATTGCTCTATCCCTTCTAACTTCGCTATGGAGATAAGAAGATAATAGTCTTTCAGAGATGAAATAATGCCAATTTTTTTATGCAACATTCAATGTGGAAGCGAGGAAGTTAATCAACTGTTTTTCACTTACTTTCCATTGCCCTCTTCCATCCATCAGAAAAGCAATCACTTCTCTCATATTTTCCCCTCAAGCATCAAAGTTTTCATATTCACAAACAAATGTTTCCCGAGTCTGATAGAAAGCATTGGTACGCTGAGGAGTAAACCCAACCATTTTTCCTCTAACTAACACATACTTAGTCTCAGTCCAGGGCACATTTGAATAGAACTCTCTAACAACTCTAATTACAGAATTTGCTGTAAAATAACAAAATCTCTCCCAGTTCCACTCTGTAATTAAATGTTCTACAGATCCACCAGGACTATCAAAAGCTCGATCCTGGATACACTTCTAATTGTAAAGGTAAGAGTTAAATCAAAATTGGGCTTTAATATTAAAGAATTTTTCTTCATCAAAATCTAATTTTCTCTTCCCTTTACTCATCCTTGGAGCCATTTGAATTTCTAAAAATTTGCAAGAAAATTCTAATAAATCCCAAATTCATAATGTAACAAACTCCAAATACTACACTAAATAAGTAAGAGCAAATTTCATCATGGAAATCTCAAAATCTCTTTAAAAATCAAAAAATTCCAACCTAAGCAATGCGAGAGATTTCCATGGAGAAAATAAAAAATTTTTAACTTAAAGTGAAGCTCTTACCAAGAAAAGTGTAAATCTGGTCTCGAAAAGCTTTGAAATCACTTTAAATCCGAGATCTAGCAAGCCCTAGGTCTTCAAAATCATGAAAATGGAGGAGGAAGACGAAAGCAATGGAAAAATCTATGGGTTCTGGGGTAAACATCGTGAAATCAAGGTTTTTTGGCCTTTTACTGTGTTTGGGCATCGGTGGCGCTTGATAGGGCGCCGGCGATGCTCTATTTAAAAAAATTTACCAAACACTCTAGATTTGGGAGCCGAAATTTTTTCTGAGTCCGAAAATTTTTTTGTAATTTCGATCATTTTCACTTTCACAACTATGTTTAACACTTCAATAAGCCTTTACTTCATCTCACACGCAATAATTAACACAATTCTTTACACAAACAATACGCAAAAAACTTATATATATAATCCAAGTTACAATATAAACACCAAATATGTTCATTCAAACCAAACTAACAACTCTTAGATGTTTAGTGTTGCAAGTATGCTACGATAAGCAAACACTAAAATCTAAGCACACAATTAAAGTAAGCATATCCAAATCCAAATTCAAATTACAAAGCAAAGCAAAGTAAATACTACACACACCAACCAAAATTAAGCAAAGCAAACTAAACACACAACAAACATAAGTAGAATCCAATAAATACTCCACATCGGTTTCAGAACTATCCTCTCCTCTAATGTCTCCAATTGATTGCTGATGCACAAACAAAATATAGAATGAACGAAATGGAAATTTGTCAAATGAATCCTCAGCAATCACCGCGTTCTTCTTCATCAGATTAATGAAGCCCATCTCAATTCGTCCAGTATGATCAAATTGTTCCTTCATTCTCTAATCTATATGATCGAATAAATCAGAAATGTTATTGATTGTATTCATAACATTCTGTACGTCTTTCTCCAACTGTTTAGTCCTCTTCAATATAATTCTGGAACCTTCAGGAAAATAGGGTTGAATTAGTTGTGAAATTAGTGTTGGTTGATCAGCAAGCAAATTCATATAATCTTCATCTCCCATTGTTTGGTAGTCATAAGGATTAGTTGGATCAATAGGCCTCCATGGAAGAGGAACATTTTCCCAACTCTCATACTGAACTTGTGATTGACTACATAACAGAAATATGGTAGACTAGTGCCGAAGCCCATATTTAGATCCATGAACAATTAGTCTCAATACTGATTTCACTATTATATTACCAATGTCAATCGGCCTCACAGTTTGAATACAGAAATTCAAAATGGTACTTTCCTTGGTTACCTTGCTATTCTTCAATGTTGGGAAAAGGAGTTTAGGGAGTTATAAGGACAAAGATCCAGCTCAAAACTGCCAAAACTCGTATTTTGAAACTTAAAAAACCGCCAACAGTTTTGGGCGCCGGCGGCGCTTAAACCTGTAAGTTCAGCAGTTCTATGCGATGAGGCGCCGGCGGCGCCAGTGGTAAAAAATTCTTACCAAACTTCGTTTAGCACAAAATATTCCAATATCTCAATTTGATCCACCATTTATTAATTTTAAAAGTATTTAGGAGTAATTAGGATTCAAAAATTAACTATCTAAAAAGCACAACTACATCAAACAAGCAAACACACTATAAAGATACATATGGGTTGCCTCCCATAAAGTGCTTGGTTTAACATCGTCAGCCCGACAAACCATACAGTTAATCGAGATGACTCAGTATTAAAACCCCTTTGAAGTTAGGTTGAAACCTGTCAAAGTAAGACTTTAATTGATGCTCATTAACCTTGAAAATCTTTCTTATATTAGGATCTTTAATATCAACAGCTCCAAAAGAATGAACTTTTACAACTGTAAAAGGTACTAACCATCTAGACTTCAGCATTCCACGAAATAACTTCAATCATGTGTTGTATAACAAGAATTTTTGTCCAAATTCCAATTTCTTTTTCAATATCTTCTGATCATGCCACAATTTCATTTTCACTTTATAGATCCTCTCATTATGATAAGATGCATTTCTAATCTCTTCTAATTGATTCAATTGCATAAATCTTTTTTCTCCTGCATTTTTCAAATTAAAATTCAACTCGTTTATCGCCCAATATGCTTTATGCTCCAACTCAACAGATAAATGGAAAGTCTTACCAAACACTAGTCTATAAGGAGACATTTCAATAGGGGTTTTAAAAGTAGTCCTATAAGCCCATAACGTAGTATCTAATCGAGCAGACCAATCTAATTTATGATTATCCATAGTCTTCTCCAAAATTCTTTTAATTTCATGATTAGACACTTCTGCTAAACCACTAGTCTGGTGATGATAAGCAGGAGAGGTTCTATGAATAATATTATACTTCTCAATTAATCTCTTAATTTGATTATTCCTGAAATGGGATCCACCATCAGTTATAATCACTCTCGGCATTCCATATCTTGAAAACATATATTTTTCTTTAAAAAGTTTGAAACACTCCGAGCATCATGATCTACCTTAAAAAATACCCATTTTTATGCCTTGTTTATGATTCAATTCATATGGAGTTATGCTTTAATGAAAGGTATTTTCATGTTTTTGGATGTAGATGATTAAAAAGAGTCCAAGAAAGAAAAAGAAAGAAAAAGGAGCAAAACGAAGCAAAAATTGAGCTTATGAAGCAAATTTTGGAATTATTGGCCTGGCGCCTAAGCGCCAGAGTCCGGCGCCTAGGCGCCAGTTCGATACAGACATTGTTAAGTTTTTTTTAAGACTTTGGGCAGTTATTTTGACGGTGTTAGGTGGTTATTGGAGCTTCTAGAAGACTGGAAGTTACTCCTAATATATAGGACATGTGATACAATGTTTTTGGACACAAGGAAATGGTCTGGATATCGAAGAGGTGCAACCCAAAGTGAAGAGGTGTGAAAGACCTATTCACGGAGTACGGCGCCTAGGCGCCAGATCCCGGCGTCTAGGCGCGACGGTTACCTTCTAGTAGATACATTGAATTTGGATAAATTTTGAAGAGGTGTCTTAAGCAACCCCTGGCCAAATTCAGAGCTCTATAAATAGGAGCCCATTGTATATAGAAAATCGTACCAAACCCCCCCCCCTCTTAGTACACATACCTATTTTAGCATATTCTCTCATATCTCTAGTTTAATTTAGACTCTTCCATACTTAGGGTGCCACTTTATTTTGTATCTAGTGAGTTACTTTGAGTGTTTATTGTGTGTAATTGTTGTTTGAGTCTTTCATCATTGCTTGGGAGTCAGTAGAAATCGGCAGAGCTCTTGACGGAATACTTCAGATAAGTATTTGTATTTTGGTTCAAAGTTCTATAATTATGTTTTTTTGTGTTATTTTAATGACTTCTCAGTAGTTAGTTATCTTTCTCCTTTCAACTATGAAAAGATTTTAAATTAATTAAATTTTGTAGGAGAATTAAATATAAAATATTTTAAAATATTGTGATGAAATTAATACCTGATCCTAGTTTACTTTTTAAATTGGCCAGTTAATTTGTTAAAACCTGTTGAAGAATTTTGAAACCTATCCGGAGATAAATTCTTAACTAGTAGATATCACTTGAATCCTTAGATAATCGCAGGCTATACGCGGATTGTTTAAGGTGAAGTGCAAATAAATAGGAAGATATTATTTATTGGGCGTAGAATTAATTAGTTTTTAGAGTGACAGACTAAATTCTAATAATTTAGTTTATAGAAAGGTAACGACTCATCGTTAGGGCCGACCATAGCCACCCTTGGACATCTAAGTAGTGTGAGCCTAGATTAACCCATTCTACTAATAAAACATCCTGAGCCTAACTATAGATTAGTCAATGTTCTTTGCACCTAGACCAAAGGGTAAAGAATAGGAATGCTTCTATTTGGCACAATATTATAATCTTAATTCCCTACAAAAGATAATTAATCTATAATTCTTGGATTAGTTGAAAAAGGAGAAAGTCATTTTTATACTTGCATAGAATTTTAATTACTGCTTATTTTAATTTACTGCTTACTTCTTCCTTTATTTTAGTAAAAAATATTATTTGAATATAAAAAAAGAGAGTATATATAAAAAATTTCAAAATATTATTTATATATTTTACTTTTAATTTCACTATCCCTATGGGATCGATAACCAGGACTCCACTAAAGCCCTGTATTACTTGAACGATACGTATACTTGCGTTTAAAATTGTGACTTTTACAATAATTAAAACTAAATATAAAATTATAAAAGTAAACATCGCAACAAGTTTTTTGCGCTATTTGCTAGAGGTTAAATCTTCAAAAAAGTGGTATCAAATTCTTGTATTTTAAAGCATATTTAAAGTCGGATCGCATCAAGTTTTTAGCGTCGTTGTCGGGGATAAGATAAAATAAAAATTAAAACTTAAAAAAAAACAAACAAAAAAAACATAAAAACAAAAATATTTTCTTTAAATTTTTATGTGTAGTTCTAGATCTGAAGAATTACTACCTTGTGATTCTGAATTAGAAAAACAATTAAAAGAATTTAAAAAAAAAGAAAACAAATTTCAAAACATAAAAAAATAGCTAACTTACATAATAATAATCAAAATCCAATCGAAATTAATGAATAAAATTTTTATAAACCATTAAGGGAATATGGAAACCCTACAGCTGATGAACATCATGTTAGTATTCAAATTCCAGCTGTAGATGCTAATTCTTTTGAGCTTAAACCTTCTATTATTCAAATAGTTCAAAACAATTAATTTGGAGGAACACTTAATGAGGATCCAAATTTACACATTGCTAGTTTTTTAGAACTTTGTGCTACCTTTAAATATAATAACATTTCTGATGATGTTATTAAGCTTAGACTCTTTCTTTTTTCCTTAGAAGGTAGAGCAAAGATGTGGCTTAATTCATTAGCAACTTGTTCTATGAAAACATGGGTAGATATGGCACAAAAATTCCTTGTTAAATATTTTCCTCCTTCTAAAACTGCTAAATTGAGAAATGATATTACTTCATTTATTCAATTTGATGGAGAAACAATTTATGAAGCTTAGGAAAGATTTAAAGAACTATTAAGAAAATGTCCTCATCATGCCTTACCAGATTGGTTAATTATTCAAACATTTTATGATGGACTTATTGGATCACTAAGATCAATTATTGATGCTGGTGGTGGTGGTTCTTTAATGGCTAAGACATTTGAAGAAGCCTACACCTTAATTGAAGAAATGGCTAACAACAATTTTCAATGGCCTTCTGAAAGGGTTAATCCTAAAAGAATGGTCAGTATTCATGATAATGTAGCTGTTTCTATTTTAGCTTCACAAATGGTTGCGATATCTAAGAAATTAGATAATTTTAATATTAATATATCGCATATAAGTAATGATAATCTTACAAATTCAGATGATTCTTAAACAATGGAAACTTTGCAAGTTATTGCTAGTAAAACTAATAATCCTTTTTCTAATTATTATAATCCTGGTTGGAAAAATCATCCTAATTTTAATTGGAGTAATGGACATCAAACCAATCCAAATTGGAACAATCAAGGAAATTCAAACTAAAGACCAACTTATCCTCCTGGTAATAACAATCAGCAAAAAAAGTTGTCTGTAGAAGAATTGATCTTGCAACTATGCAATCAGCTACAAAGTCAAAACACTGTTATTCATAATATTGAGAATCAGATGGGTCAAATTGCTAATTTCAATAATTACAGACCTCAAGGAACACTGCCTAACAATGTCAAAATTAATCCTAATGGATCTGGAAAAGAACATGAACAAGCAAAAGCTGTACAACTTAGAAGTGGAAAGGAATTAAAAGAGAAAACACGGTATGAGAATGAAAAAGAAAAAGAAGTTTAAGAGATTGAAAAACCTAAACATACCCTTTCTCCAAATAAAGATCATACTCTTGTACCTATTGAAGTGGAAGTTTAAAGACCACCACCACCTTTTCCTCAAAGACTTAAACAGCAAAAGCTTGACCATCAATTTTCTAAGTTCTTTGAAATTTTTAAGAAAATTACCATCAACATTCCTTTTGCTGAAGCTTTGGAGCAAATACAAAGCTATGCAAAATTTATGAAGGTATTTTAAGCAATAAGAGATAATTTGAAGCTTATGAAACTCTTGCATTAAGTGAAGAATGTAGTGCAATAATTCAGAAGAAATTACCTCAGAAACTTAAAGATCCTGGAAGTTTCACTATACCATGTGCTATTAGAGAAAAATTTTGTGGAAAAGCCTTATGTGATTTAGGAGCTAGTATTAATCTCTTGTCATTTTTAATCTTTCGAAGATTAGATTTAGGAGATATTTCCCCTACCACTATAACTCTCCAGTTAGCTGATCGATCGATCACTTATCCTAAAAGAGTTATAGAGGATGTTCTTGTTAAGGTAGATAAATTTATCTTCCCTGTGGATTTCATTGTTCTAGATATGGAAGAAGATAAAGAAATACCTATAATTTTAGGAAGATCTTTTCTAGCTACCGGTCGACTATGATTGATGTGCAAAAAGGAGAATTAATGATGATAGTTAATAATCAAAAGATAACATTCAATGTTCTGAAATCAAAGAGGTATCCTGAAAAAGAAAAATGCTATCAGATGGATATTTTTTATTATATGATTGAAAAGCATTACCAAGAAAGATGTAGGGTCATTTTTGATGATAAAGATAAAGAATCTAAGTTATATGATGAGTCATTAAATGAAGAAAATTCATCTGAAGAAGCTCATTATATTCATGAAAATTGTGATATTTTATACACAACTATAAATGATATATTATTACCCTCAATTGAAAAAGCCCCTGAAATGGAATTAAAGATGTTACCTGCACATTTAAAGTATGCATTTCTTGGAGATTCGTTAACTTTACCTGTAATCATATCTTCAGAATTAAGCAAAGATCAAGAAGAAAAATTATTTAGAGTTCTGAAGAATTATAAGAAAGCTTTTGGTTGGACTATTACAGATATAAAAGGAATAAGCCCTTCAATCTGTATGCATGGGATTTTAATGGAAGAAAATTGTATTCCACTATTGAACCTCAAAGAAGATTAAATCCAATTATGAAAGAGGTTGTTAAGAAAGAGATTTTGAAATTGTTAGATGCTAGAATTATTTATCCTATTTCGGATAGCCAATGAGTAAGTAATATTCATTGTGTTCCAAAGATAGGAGGAGTAACTGTCATTGATAATGAAAAGAATGAATTAATCCTAACAAGACAAGTTACTGGATAGCGAATTTACATTTAATATCAAAAATTAAACAACGCCACTAGAAAGGATCATTTCCTTTACCTTTCTTGGATCAAATGTTGGATAAACTTGCTGGACACTCATATTTCTATTTTCTGGATGGATATTCTGGTTATCATCAATTACTTGTTCCTCCTGAGGATCAAGAAAAGACAACATTTACTAGTCCTTATGGAACATTTGCCTTTCGAAGAATGACTTTTAGTTTATGCAATGCACCTTCAACTTTTCAAAGATGTATGATGTCAATATTCTATGATTTGATTGATAAAGGAATTAAAGTATTCATGGATGATTTTTCAATTTTTGGAACTTCTTTTGAATCTTGCTTGAAAAATATAACGAAAATTCTAAAGAGATGTGAAGAAACAAATTTAGTTCAAAACTGGGAAAAATGTGAATTTATGGTCATAGAAGGCATTGTACTTGGACAAAAAGTTTCACAATTAGGGATGGAAGTTGATCAAGCAAAAGTGAAAATTATTCCTGAACTGCAACCACCTACTACTATTATTGATGTAAGAAGCTTTCTGGGTCATGCTGGATTTTATAAGAGATATATAAAGGATTTTTCTAAGATTGCTAAACCTCTTTGCCATTTATTGGAAAAAAAAAAGATAAATTTGAATTTAATGAAGATTGTCTTAATGTGTTCAATATTCTGAAACAAAAGTTAATCACTGCACCTGTCATTATTGCACCTGATTGGAAAAAACCTTTTGAATTAATGTATGATGAAAATAATTATGCAATCGAAGCTGTATTAGGACAAAAATATGAGAAGATTTTCAAAGTTATATACTTTGCTAGCAAATCTCTTAATGAAACCCAAGTAAATTATACTACTACTGAAAAAGAGCTTTTAGCAATAGTATATGCCTTTGAAAAATTTAGACCATATCTTCTTGGAACAAAATGTATTGTGCATACTGATCATTCTGCTATTAAGTATTTAATATCTAAAAAAGATGCTAAAACTAGATTGATCATATGGGCTTTACCTTTGAAAGAATTTGATTTTGAAATTGTGAACAGAAGAGGGACTGATAACCAAATTACTGATCATTTATCAAGAATCAAAAACAATAACAAGAAGATTTATGAAGAAAATATAAATGAGAAATTCTCGGATGAGCAATTATATGTCATTCAAGGATTACAAATGATGTGGTATGCAGATATAGTTAACTACTTGGTTAACAATATTTTACCATATAGGATGAATAGTAAATATATTAAGAAATTCAAGAATGATTGTAAATCATATATTTGGGAAGATTCTCATTTATTTAAATTAGGAAGAGATTCTGTGATTCGAAGATGTGTACCTTATGAAGAACCTTTTGCAATTATTCAAAAATGTCACGATTCTGAATTTGGAGGACACTTTGGAGTGGATAAAATTGCATTTAAAATTTTAAATTCTAGATTTTATTGGCCTACATTATTTAAAGATGTTTGACATTATGTGAAAACTTGTGATCGATATTGAAGAATGGGAAATATATCCAGAAAAGATGAAATGCCTCTAAACTTTATATTAGAAATCGAAATTTTTGATGTATAGGTTTAGACTTTATGGGACATTTCGTTGATTATATTTTATTAGCAGTTGATTATGTTTCAAAGTGGATCGAAGCTATAGCTTTGATCCCCAATAAATATAAGTGCAACGGATGTCAGAAACTTGGTTCCGCTGGATAAATGTGCTGATGATTTAAGATATGAAAATAATGATTTTATAATATGGGATACTACGCAAGTATACGTATCGTTTATCAAGTAATATAGGACTTTCTGATTAAGCCCCGAGATATCGAACCCACAGGAAAAATGTGAAATCTTTAAAGGAATCAGAGAAATTATCTTTTTATATTCTTTAATTGATTTTGAAAAGTATGTCTTGATTTTGAAAAGTTTTGAAGGTTGATATGTCTTTTGAAATTTTCTTAGTAAAAATGCAAAGCAAGAAATTAAAATTACAATAACTAATAACACTAGATGTAAAATACTATTAACTAGAATATATTTTTCTTTCCTTTCATGAAGTAGTAATAATTCTTAAAGAATTGTTATGGAAGTATTCAAATTTTTGTTGTGAAAGATAGAAGCAAATGTGTTCTTTACCCTTACTTGGTTCTATAAAGAACATAGGTTAATTTGAAATTTATATTATTTTGAACATGGTTAGGCAAGGAAGATACCAGTCTCTTAATTTAGAGTTCCCTCGATTCCCACCACCTGGGGGCTAACTTCTCATAACGAAACTCAAAACTTCAAACCAAATTAGGGGGTTTTAGCCTGTCACTCTAAAATCCTCTAATTTTACTCCCTTTTATAAAAATATCATCCAATATTACATTCAATCATATGGACTACAGTTCTTACCCATATAATTTCATGTGATTCTTACTAACTTTTATGAGACAATACCGTATTGGATTTTACATATTCTCAAGACATTTTACAACTTAACGGGACAAATTAAGAAGTAAACAAAGTTTTTAGAATCAATCTTCACAACTTCTTCCAACTTTTAAACACTTATCCTTTCCACAACAATTCTCTTTAAATTAATTACTTCTCCATTTAAGAAAGAAAAAGATAAAGTAAACTACTCAGAATGCATTGAGAAAATATAAAAACACATTGATTTGAAATTAAAAACAACGAAAAAGTGCTTCGCGAGATCGAGGGGTTTCTATAGTGTAGGAATCCATGGGATGCGAATTGGGAATGGTAGTTTTAGTTTTTCTAGAGTTAGGAAGTCTAAAATGGAGTTTAGGGAGTTATAAGGACAAAGATCCCACTCAAAACTGCCAAAACACGCAATTTGAAACTTCAAAACCGGTTAACAGTATTGGGCGCAGGCGGCGCTCAAACCTGTAAGTTCAGCAGTTCTTTGCGATAGGGCGTCGGCTGCGCCAGTGGTAAAAAATTCTCACCAAACTTCGTTTAGCCCAAAATATTCCAATATCTCAATTTGATACACCATTTATCAATTTTAAAAGTTTTTAGGAGTAATTAGGATTCAAAAATAACTATTTAAAAAACACAACTACATCAAACAAGCAAACACACTACAAAGATACATATGGGTTGCCTCTCATAAAGTGCTTGGTTTAACGTCAACTGCCCGACAAACCATACAGTTAATCGACATGACTCAGTATTAAAACCCCTTTGAAGTCAGGTTGAAACCCGTTAAAGTAAGGCTTTAATTGATGCCCATTAACCTTGAAAATCTTTCCAGTATCAGGATCTTTAATATCAACAGCTCCAAAAGAATGAACTTTTACAACTGTAAAAGGTCCTAACCATCTAGACTTCAGCTTTCCACGAAATAACTTCAATCCTGTGTTGTATAACAAGAATTTTTGTCCAAATTCCAATTTCTTTTTCAATATCTTTCGATCATGCCATAATTTCATTTTCTCTTTATAGATCCTCTCATTGTGATAAGATGCATTTCTAATCTCTTCTAATTCATTCAATTGCATAAATCTTTTTTCTCCTGCATTTTTCAAATTAAAATTCAACTTTTTTATCGCTCAATATGCTTTATGATCCAATTCAACAGGTCAATGGCAAGTCTTACCAAACACTAGTCTACAAGGAGACATTCCAATAGGGATTTTAAAAGCAGTCCTATAAGCCGATAACGTAGTATCTAATCGAGCAGACCAATCTAATTTATGATTATCCACAGTTTTCTCCAAAATTCTTTTAATTTCATGATTAGACACTTCTGCTAAACTACTAGTCTGGGGATGATAAGCATGAGAGATTCTATGAATAATATTATATTTCTCAATCAATCTCTTAATTTGATCATTCCTGAAATAGGATCCACCATCAGTTATGATTACTCTCGGCAATCCATATCTTGAAAAAATTTATTTTTCTTTATAAAGTTTGAAACAGTCCGAGCATCATGATCTACCTAAAAAAATACCCATTTTTATGCCTTATTTATGAATCAATTCATAAGGATATAATGCTTTAATGAAAGGTATTTTCATGTTTGTGGATGTAGATGATTAAAAAGTCCAAGAAAGAAATAGGAGAAAAAAGGAGCAAAAAGGAGCAAAAATGGAGCTTATGGAGCAAATTTTGGAATTATTGGCCTGGTGCCTAGGCGCCAGAGTCCGGCGCCAGAGTGCCAGTTTGATACAGACATTGTTAAGTTTTTTTGATGACTTTGGGCAGTTATTTTGACGGTGTTAAGCGATTATTGGAGCTTCTAGAAGACTGAAAGTTACTCCTAATATATAGGACATGTGATACAATGTATTTAGACATAAGGAAACGGTCTGGATCATGAAGAGGTGTGACCCAAAGTGAAGAGGTGTGAAAGACTTGTTCACGGAGTCCGGCGCCTAAGCGCGACGGTTACCTTCTAGAAGATACATGAAATTTGGACAAATTTTGAAGAGGTGCCTTAAGAAACCCCTGGCCAAATTCAGATCTCTATAAATAGGAGCCCATTGTATATAGAAAATCGCACCAAACCCTCCCCCCTTTGTACACATATCCATTTTAGCATGTTCTCTCTCATCTCTAGTTTAATTTAGACTCTTCCATACTTAGGGTGCCATTTTATTTTGTATCTAGTGAGTTACTTTGAGTGTTTATTGTGTGTAATTACTGTTGGAGTCCTTCATCATTGCTTGGGAGTCAGTAGAAGTCGGCAGAGCTCTTGAAGGAACACTTCAGATAAATATTTGTATTTTGGTTCAAAGTTCTATAATTATGTTTTGTTGTGTTATTTTAATGATTTCTCAGTAGTTAGTTATCTTTCTCCTTTCAATTATGAAAAGATTATAAATAAATTAAATTTCATAGGAGAATTAAATATAAAATATTTTAAAATATTGTGATGATATTAATAACTGATCTTAGTTTACTTTTTAAATTGGTCATTTAATTTGTTAAAACCTGTTGAAGAATTTTGAGACCTATCCGGAGATAAATTCTTAACTAGTAGATATCACATGAATCCTTAGTTAATTGTAGGCTATACGAGGAATATTTAAGGTGAAGTGCAAATAAATAGGAAGATATTATTTATTGGGCATAAAATTAATTAGTTTTTAGAGTGACGGACTAAATTCTAATAATTTGGTTTATAGAAAGGTAACGAGTCACCTGGTAGGGCCGACCATAGCCACCCTTGGACATCTAGTAGTGTGAGCTTAGATTAACCCATTCTACTAATAAAACATCCCGAGCCTAACTATAGATTAGTCAATGTTCTTTGCACCTGGACCAAAGGGTAAAGAATAAGAATGCTTCTATTTGGCACAATGTTATAATCCTAATTCCCTACAAAAGATAATTAATCTATAATTCTTGGATTAGTTGAAAAAGGAGAAAGTCATTTTTATACTTGCATAGAATTTTAATTACTGCTTATTTTAATTTACTGCTTACTGCTTCCTTCATTTAAGTAAAAATTATTATTTGAATATAAAAAAAGATAGTATATATAAAAAATTTCAAAATAGTATTTATATGTTTTACTTTTTATTTCACTATCCCTGTGGGATCGATAACCAGGACTCCACTAAAGCCCTGTATTACTTGAACGATACGTATACTTGCGTTTAGAATTGTGACTTTTACAATAATTAAATCTAAATATAAAATTATAAAAGTAAACATCGCAACATGTTTTTGGCACTATTTGTTGGAGGTTAAATCTTCTAAAAAGTGGTATCAAATTCTTGTATTTTAAAGCATATTTAAAGTCGCATCGTATCAAGTTTTAGGCGTTGTTACCGGGGATAAGATAAAATAAAAATTAAAACTAAAAAAAACAAACAAAAAAAACATAAAAACAAAAATATTTTCTTTAAATTTATATGTGTAGTTCTGGATCTGAAGGATTACTACCTTTTGATTTTGAATTAGAAAGAACAATTAAAAGAATTTAAAAAAAAAAAGAAATCAAATTTCAAAATATAAGAAAATGGCTAACTTACATAATAATAATCAAAATCCAATCGAAATTAATTAACAAAATATTTATAAACCATTAAGGGAATATGCAAACACTACAGCTGTTGAACTTCATGTTAGTATTCAAATTCCAGCTGTAGATGCTAATTCTTTTGAGCTTAAACCTTCTATTATTCAAATAGTTCAAAAAAATCAATTTGGAGGAACACTTAATGAGAATCCAAATTTACACATTGCTAGTTTTTTAGAACTTTGAGCTACCTTTAAATATAATAATGTTTCTGATGATGCTATTAAGCTTAGACTCTTTCTTTTTCCTTAAAAGGTAAAGCAAAGATGTGGCTTAATTCGTTAGCAACTTGTTATATTAAAACATGGGCAGATATGGCACAAAAATTCCTTGTTAAATATTTTCCTCCTTCTAAAACTGCTAAATTGAGAAATGATATTACTTCATTTACTCAATTTGATGGAGAAATAATTTATGAAGCTTGGGAAAGATTTAAAGAACTATTAAGAAAATGTCCTCATCATGCCTTACTAGATTGGTTAATTATTTAAATATTTTATAATGGACTTATTGGATCACTAAGATCAATTATTGATGCTGCTGGTGGTGGTTCTTTAATGGCTAAGACATTTAAAGAAGCCTACACCTTAATTGAAGAAATGGCTAACAACAATTTTAAATGGCCTTCTGAAAGGGTTAATCCTAAAAGAATGGCCAGTATTCATGATAATGAAGCCTTTTCTATTTTAGCTTCATAAGTGGTTGTGATATCTAGGAAATTAGATAATTTTGATATTAATATATCGCATGTAAGTAATGTTAATCCTACAAATTCAGATGATTCTCAAACAATGGAAACTTTGCAAGCTATTGCTAGTAAAACTAATAATCCTTATTCTAATTATTATAATCCTAGTTGGAAAAATCATCCTAATTTTTATTGGAGTAATGGACATCAAACCAATCCAAATTAGAACAATCAAGGAAATTCAAACTATAGACCAACTTATCCTCTTGGTTATAACAATCAGCAAAAAAACTTGTCTGTAGAAGAATTGATCTTGCAACTATGCAATCAGCTACAAAGTCAAAACACTGTTATTCATAATATTGAGAATCAGATGGGTCAAATTGCTAATTTCATTAATTACAGACCACAAGGTACACTGCCCAACAATGTCGAAATTAATCCTAAAGGATCTGGAAAAGAACATGAACAAGCAAAAGCTGTACAACTTAGAAGTAGAAAGGAATTAAAAGAGAAAACACGGTATGAGAATGAAAAAGAGAAAGAAGTTGAAGAGATTGAAAATCCTAAAGATACCCTTTCTCCAAATAAAGATCATACTCTTGTACCTATTGAAGTGGAAGTTGAAAGACCACCACCACCTTTTCCTTAAAGACTTAAACAACAAAAGCTTGACCATCAATTTTCTAAGTTCTTTGAAATTTTTAAGAAACTTACCATCATCCTTCCTTTTACTAAAGCTTTGGAGCAAATGCCAAGCTATGCAAAATTTATGATGGATATTTTAAGCAATAAGAGATAATCTGAAGCTTATGAAACTCTTGCATTAAGTGAAGAATGTAGTGCAATAATTCAGAAGAAATTACCTCTGAAACTTAAAAATCCTGGAAGTTTCACTATACCATGTGCTATTGGAGAAAAATTCTGTGGAAAAGCCTTATGTTATTTAGGAGCTAGTATTGATCTCATGTCATTTTCAATCTTTCAAAGATTAGATTTAGGAGATATTTCTCCTACCTCTGTAACTCTCTAGTAAGCTGATCGATCGATCACTTATCCTAAAGGAGTTATAGAGGATGTTCTTATTAAGGTAGATAAATTTATCTTCCCTGTGGATTTCATTGTTCCATAATAATCTTGATTCCTTAGTATTTCTCTCTAAGATACAATTCTCTTTACTATAAATAGAAAAATTCTTAATCTTATTATTCTTTGCTAAATAATTCTATTCTTAAAATCAATCAAAATTATTGAAATTGTTGTTAAGTTTACTAAATTATTTATAAATTCCAAAAAAATTAAGTAATCTTAAATAGATTTATCTTTATGTTATGTTAATATTTTAAGAAAATATTTGTTCATTAAGGACAAATAATATTTAAATTTGAAAATGTTTTCCTTCCCCCAAACTTCCACTTTAGTATATAAATGAATCATAAAATTTTAAAGCTCGAGAGAAAGAACAGGGGATAGGAATTTATTCAGTACAGCTGGATAATGCAAGAAGGAAAAACTTATTTTCTAATCCTACACATGCTTTAATATGAATATACCGTAAATAATTAAACACGTATATAATACAGAAAGGCAGAGTTAATTTTCAAATTTTTTTAATTAAAATATGCAAAATTACTAACTATTCATGAATACTAAAAATAAAATAGGCCGAAAACAAAATAAACATTTATCATAAAATAAAATTTATCTATATTTCAAATTTTAAACACATAACACAGTTGTATACTCTAAAATAATCTCAATATCAAAAGTTCACACAAAGTTACTTAAGCAAATCGACAATCGACAAATAACAATACAATCACACTATCAAGACACAAAAAGAAATAAACTAAAAATAATCACACATCTCAAGAGGTAAACTGCTACTAATCACCGTCCGTAGCCTTGTCATCGCCACTTCCAAAAGAAAATTTTATATCCTTCAAATCAACATATCAAGAAAATCTAGGACAAGAAACCGAACATCATGCTTAACCATCAGAATCTAACTAAAGACTCGAATACTAAGATCATAATCACTCTTCCTTTCGGTGTACTCGAAAGATGATCGATCTTCTTATCAATCGTATCTACGCTACAATGAGTTAGAAATAACTCATTATGCCGCTCCATAAACCGATCATGCATGAACTCCCGAAACTGTGATAAAGGTTCTGAAAGAGAAGTAGAAGCTCTACCGGTAAGGTAATGAACTTAAGGTGCAAAAGAGAACCTTTTACCTCGATGTCGATCATAGATAATGACGCTTTCTCTTCCTATGGGCTTGGAGACTCGAGCTTTTCTTCCGAAAGCCTCGCCAACTACTTCGCATTTCACAAAGAGAATATATTAAAAGATGGAAATCCAAGTCCAACAAGTGCTATAACGAGCAAACCGCCTCTACAAAATCATAAATAATACTTCTACATCAATCTACTTTCCTCTCCTAAATGCAACAACTGAGGATAGCTCTATCCTCGGTACCTCGCTCAAATGATCGGATGGAAGGAGACGAGCAACAAAGCAAGGTCATGCCTTCAAAACCCCATTGCTTAAGATGAAAAATTTACCCTTTTCCGTTCTCGGGATCTCCAAGCTACAAGACCATCACTGTAAGCAATAATCATATCTAAATCCCCTTTAGATGGAGATAATCCGGAGTAATAACACTTGATGTTCGGCGGCATGCCGTAGAAAATGTTGATACGCTAGGGAGTGAATCCTACTCCAACTCCTCTAACGAAAATCTCGTACTCTTCAAAGATCCATGAAATTAAGATAAAACTCCCTAACCACGGATAACAACAAAGAAGTAAAATAAAGAAAATCGTAGTCGGGCTGAGTGCACGATCGTTTCCTCAATTCTTCCTCCTGACAAAAACTTCGTTCCGAGATAAACTTCCGAGTCGTAGCAAACTACTGCATTCGTAAATGTGCAATGGATATGACAAACTTTCTATGATCAAAATTTTCTCATTCTTTTCCTCGCTTAGATTTGGGTGCCATCTAAACGTGAGATAAAAACACAAAATAAATTCATAGGATCAAAGAAAATATACTAATTTAAGCTTTTCAAACTTGAAAGAGCTTAAAATCCCTGGATTTAACTTTAAATCAAAAATTTTCTCAAAATTTCAAGCTTTTCTTCAATGCGAGAAAAATCCATTTCGTGAAAATCGAAAATAATTGGTTTAGAATGTAGATCAGACCTGTAGGATGAAG
Organism: Papilionanthe hookeriana x Papilionanthe teres; assembly: GCA_022702705.1. NCBI lineage: Eukaryota > Viridiplantae > Streptophyta > Magnoliopsida > Asparagales > Orchidaceae > Papilionanthe > Papilionanthe hookeriana x Papilionanthe teres. Next base: position 92,316,541 of record CM040423.1, on the reverse strand, counting down.
AAATCGAGTGATTTCAAGCTCAAAAACATGAAAATCCACTAAACGGGATCTAAAGGACTTCTTTCGTGAAAACTAAGAGGAAAGGGAAGCTTAAAGGCCAAAAAATGGCGCGGAGGTGTTTAAGAAGATGAAGTTTCGGAACAAGTCAACCGAAGCCTGTGCGTCGAATTCTAGGCGCCAGCGCCGAATTCCGGTGCCTGTGCTCCGTACTCACCTTTCCAAAAATTCAATTTAAATTTTATATTTTCCATAAAAACTTGTCAAATTCGACTCTTAATTACTCTTATAAGAGTATTAATCCAATTTATATCCTCCAAACATTTCTACAATAAATTTAAATTGATAACTAAGATCCACATTTCAAACACGAAATTTAACTAAACTCTTCAATTCCAATTCATAATTTTCATTCCAAACTCAATGAATTCTATAACAAGACTATAACAAGGTTCATCATTCTATAAATAACACAAACAACATAAATTTAAAGCAAATTTTAAATCCAACAACACACATTGAACAATAAAGCAAACACACACAAATTAGATAATCGACACACTAGAACTCGTACCTCAATCACACCTAGAACACATCGTAGATCTATTCAACACCGATCTTCAATTTCCATCTCTTTCGCAACGAAGTTCGCCAGACCGAGATAAAACCAATGCCTCAAAATTCCAAAGTCGTCTTTTCATCGATCCACTTGCTCTTCGCGTACTTTGCTACTCGAGCATCATGATAAAGCCGTCATATGATCAAATCAAGCTATTGTCATTCCATGTGTTCAATTTGATGATATAATTCCCGCAACGACATTAACATTAAGTTCCATTTCAATCTTTTCTAAAAGACTAAACAATCTCTGCATACTAACAGCGTTAAAACCATTAAAATAAGGTTGAGGATCTTTGGGATATTTGTCTCTTACCTCATTTACATGATTTCCTCTGTCCATTGCTTCCAAACTCTTCTTAACTCCTCCAAAATATCAAGCCTGTCGAAATTAAGGTTTCTATTGCGGAACGGGGGACGAAGATAAATCAATATATAGATATTTCGTGAAAAACCGAAGAATATCAGTTTTTACACGACTCCGTAATCGTGGCACTTAAGCGCGAACTGCACCCAGTAATCGGATCATCAATACGCGCAGGTTATTCTGGCGCTTAAGCGCCAACTTTTGGTACATAGGCGCTACAACCTCGATCAACTCTGATTCGCCTATCGTCAAATTTACAAAGTATCGGTCTTAAAAATAGGTCTAATTAGAAGGTGTGATCCACAAACAAACACGATTAAGATAAATTCAAATCACAGACAATCACACTGATAATAAATTGTTTACCTCCCTTAAAGAGCTTGGTTTAACGTCGTCAGCCCGACTAATTAATTAAATTAATCGGGTAGACTTAGTTCGTAAGCCTCTTTGTAATTTGGTTTCTTTTCTCCCATATAGGCTTCAATCTTAATCCGTTAACTTTAAATACTTTTCCAGTTTTTGGATTATTAATCTCCACAACTCTAAAAGGGTACACTTTCTTAATTATAAATGGTCCCATCCATTTAAATCTTAATTTTCAAGGAAAAAGTTTTAAACGAGCATTAAATAATAACACTTCTTGTCCAGGCGCAAACATTTTCCTTAAAATCTTTCTGTCATGCAATTTCTTCATTCTTTCCTTATAAATCTTTGCATTCTCATAAGACTCATTTCTTATCTTTTCCATTTCATTCGCCTGTAATAATCGTTTCTCTCCCGCAAAGATTCCTAAATCGTAATCGAACTCCTTTATCACCCAAATAAGCATTATGTTCCGCTCAATGTAAGGACATTTGTACGATAAACTAACCGATAAGGCGACATTCGATGTGTCTTATAAGTCGTTCTATAAGCCCATAAGCGAATCAAGTCTATCAACCTGGGCCGCTCTTTTAGATTAACAAGCCTTCTCTAATATTCTTTTAATTTCTCTATTTAATAATCGCACCCATTCCACTTGTTCGAGGGTGATAAGCGTTGTAATTCTATATTTAATTCTGAATTTTTACAAGAATGATCGAATTCTTATATTTTTGAAATGACTTCCCCCATCTCGCGATAATTACCCCGGGCATTCCAAATCTTATAAAAATCATCTTCTTTAAAAATTTTGAAACACGATTGGAATCGCTAGGTAGCAGCTGTATGCCTTCATTCCACTTTGAAACATAATCAACTGTTAATAAAATATAAATCTTTCCACTTGATGGTACGAAAGGTCCCACAAAGTCTAAACCCCATTGATGTGATGTGACTTTATATATGCTTTAAAATACAAGAATTTGATACCACTTTTTAGAATATTTAATTCCTAGCAAATGGCTTCAAAAACTTGATGCGCGAGGTTTACTTTTATTAATTTATATTTAGATTTTATAATAATTATTGTAAAAGTCACAAATTTAAATGCAAGTATACGTATCTTTCAAGTAATAATGCGGCTCTAATGAGTTCGTTATCAATCCCACAAGGATAAGAAATCGATAAAAAAGTAAGAAATGTAAGAAATATTTTAGAATTTTCAAATTAAATGCAATTTATATACTCTTTTTTTATATATGTTTTCAAAATTTATTTACTAACAATTTTTACTATAAGCAATTAAGCAGTAAGCAGTAATTAAAATTCAATGCAAGTATAAAAATGACTTTCTCCTTTTCAACTAATCCAAGATTTATGGAATAATTATCTTTTTTTAGTGGAATTTAGATTATGGTATCAGGCTGGGCCGAAGCATTCCTATTCTTTACTCTTTGGTCCAAAGTAAAGAACATCAATTAATCTAAGGGGACGGCTCGTGATGTTTTATTAGTAGAATGGGTTAACGAGCTCACACTACTAGATGTCCAAGGGTGGCTATGGTCGGCCCTACGTTGGCCCTGCTCCTTTCTATAAACCAAATTATTAGAATTTAGTCTCGTCACTCTAAAAACTAATTAATTTTACGCCCAATAAATAATATCTTCCTATTTATTTGCACTTCAACTCGAATAACCCGCGCATAAAGCCTTCGACTACACAAGGATTCATGTGTCTACTCGCTCGAGAATTTATCTCCGGACAGTCTCAAAAATTCTTCAACAGGTTTTAACGATTTAAATGGCGAATTTAAAAATAAACTAAGATCGGCATTAATATCATCACAATGTTTTAAATATTTTAAATTTAATTCTCCTACAAATTTTAATTAATTTATTATCTTTTCATAGTCGAAAAGGAGAAAGATAACAAACTACTCGTAACACATTGAAATAAGACAACAAAATATATTTATAAACCTTTGAAACAAAGTACAAATACTTATCCGAAGTGTTCCTTAAGTACCCGCCGACTTCTACTGACTCCAAAGCAATGATGAAAGACTCCAACAGCAATAACACGCAATAAATACTCAAAATAAACTCACTAGCTCCCTAAGTATGGAAGAGATTAAATAAAACTAAAGAGAGGAGAGAAGATGCTAAAATGGGTATGTATAATAACAGGGGGGTGGTGAAATTTTTTCTCAGAGAATGGGCTCCTATTTATGTAGCTCGAATTCGACTGTGGGTCAGGCTGGTGTTAACTCAAAATCTCCGTCCAAATTCAATGCATCTTCTTAAGGAAATCGTCGAGCCTAGAGCCGGACTTTGTGATGAGGTTTTTCACATTCCTCTTCACTTTGGATCCCAGCTCTTCACGATCCAAACCGTTTCCTTGTGTCCAAATACATTGTATCACTTGTCCTATATATTTTATAAAAAGTGGATAGTGATGTGGAAATTTTATATTTTTCAAAAATCTCTCTGATATCAAGGAAATCAGAGAATTAATTTTCATAATTTTTCTGATTTTTCTTTGATTTATTAGAATTATTTTGGTGGAAATGCTAGAAAATACATTTTTTTAATTTTAAAATTACTTTTTAGTGGCTTTAAAATTTAATATCTCATCATAGAGACTTAAGAAAAATAATAGGGTTTGTTCCTAAGTGATTAAAATTCAAAATGAGACATTTTGGTGAATTTTATTAATTTTGTGATTTTTATTATTTTTTAATTATTAAAAATACTAAAATAATGCAAAAAATCAACTTTTTTAGAAAATTGTAATTTTAATTTTCCTAAATTTCCCTGATATCAGAGAGGCTCGAAAACCACCTGTGAATTTTTTAGAAGTATTTTGAAAGTTATGCATTTTTGAAGTTTAAGTTCGCTAAATGGCTTAATCAACCTATTTGATAATGGGCTAATCAAGTCCACCGACTTCAAACTTTTATGGCGGGTTCCTCTGATCCTAAAGGTTACCGGAGAATTAATTTCAAGTCAATTTCCGATGTATGATTAGCTCTAATTAATTAAAGCTCCATTTCGTGGGTGTTTAAGCCACTTAGGGTTATTCCAAGCGAGTTAACTCAAAACCTATTTTCCCTAGTGTGGTCCTCTCTGTCATAAGAAACATCAATAAATTTTTCAGAATTTATTTCACAATATACTAATTATTGGAATTAAAATACTCAGAATAGTGACCTAGAATTGAAAATCAATAACTCTTCATAGGATGGCTCGACTTCTGGAAAATTCAAGGAATGTCCCCAAATTCGTAGGCTTCAAAAACCCTAAGGCCTCATGCCATGGTGAATTGTATACATGTACGGAGAATCGAAAATGTGCAAGAGAGTAAAATAAATCATTAAAAATCAAATATTCAATGAAATTAAATGATTTTTTTCCACATTATTCTCCTCTCGTTCACCGAGCAAGAGGGTATTTTTATTTTATTTTTAGATTTTCTTTTACACAAAGTTATGAATTTTCTAAATTCGGTAATTAAATAAATAAGAAAAATCCCTATTTTCCCTACTTATCCACGCGGCGCCACGCCATCCTCTAAGCAGCCTCTCGATGGGCCACGCGGCGCGCTTTCGATTCGGCGTCGCCATCCGACTCGCCGCCTCCGCGGCCCGCGTTCATGTACCCACCGAGCCGTCCGCCTCGATCCCGACCGTCCGCTCGATACACGCTCGATCCGACGCTCCTTACCATCGTCAACGACTGGTGTGCACCCGTGACCGTCAACCTTCTAACCCTAATTTCTCACTCGATTCTCAACGACCCCTTTTGTGTTCTTATGTTCTACGATTCGTCTCAAGAGACGAACACATCCATATGGGCAAACATGTATCAAACTGATTCAAACTAAATGGAGAATCAAGCTCGGGAAGAAGAGTGAGTCCATACCTTTGCTCAAAGAAGTGAAGCTTCGATCCGAGAGCCGCGTCACCTTCGACGGGTCCAAGCAAGCTCCGCATGAAGTCCCTTGGCCTCAAGTGACTCGTCTGCATGATTTCGACCACAAATGATTACAAAGCTTGAGGCCGGGAGCAATGGCTGGCCCGGGTGGAGGGGCTTTCATCGTGGGAACTCCTCTTCGGTCTTGTGCAGTGTGCGAGTTTAATTCGACTGGGTGGAGGATCTGGGAGTGTCCTCAAGCGTTCGAGAATCGAGCTCCAAAATCGAGCTCAATTAATCTGGGATTGGGCAAGAGAACAGTTGGGATCAAATGCTCTAAGTGTGGGGGAGAGTCTAAAGTGATTTCCTGCAGAGTTTCCTTAAGGTTGGTTCAAGACCTCCCCACATGGCCGAGGAAGCGCTGGTGCTTGGGTCAGAGACGCCGAGGGCCTCCTGTGGGGCTCAAGGCCGGGACCGACTCGCTCCGGTGAGGAGAAGAAGAGCTATGTCGTCCATTCGTCGAGACAAGCCGCAAGGAGAATTGAATTTTAAATACACGAGCTGCCACGGTGTTTTCCCGCGGCCTCGTGGCCGGGCCGCCGCACCGGTCACCATCTCGAATTTGGGGCCGGGGTCGGGGTCGCAATGGTGCACAATCGGAGCTCGACATGTGTAAAGGGCCGGATCGAATGGAATTGGGAGAGGCTCATTTTGGGTTCAATTTGGTCAACCCATGTATTCGTTTCGTTCACCTTCCCATTCGATTGGGGCTGTGGATCGGGCCACTCGCCATGAAAGTATGAAGTCTCCATCCATGGTGAGGCGGCTAAGTATGGTTTAGAGTGTATCATGTTTAAGGTAAAAAAGGTTTAAAAAAAGGTTTAAGAAAGAGATCCCCTCTTCGCCATTAATGGTTTCGTGGAGTTCTCATGGCTCCATGTGGCTTATGCATGGCTTCATGGCTCCATCTGCACGCCGGAAAAGTTTAGTCAACTTTCATGAGGAAGGGTTGAATTTTTGATGGATTTAAGGAGAATTGTCATAAAGCTTTATTTGGATTTATTTGGTGATAGATTTTAGAACTTAGGAAGTGTTTTAAATCAAAGTGGATGATGAGAGGACCAAGGGTTTATTACGGACTTTGGGCTTTTGAATCTTCCGTCTTTGACAGCTTTTAGAAAGGTTTAGGAAAGTGGGCCTCTGGGCTTTTATGAATGGGAATTTTTGTAAAAGGTTGGGCCAAATAATTATCGGGGTTTGTTTTGTGGATGTGTCATGAGTAATTTGAAATAAATTCCAGGTGGTTTGGGCTTCAATCGGGTCAGATTTTGGGGTTCATTCTTTGGTGACATACAACGTAGGTCAAATTGGGCTAATTTGGGCCAATAATGGGCTGTGGTTAAAATTGATGTAAAATTAATGTTGGGAAATGTTTATGAGTGTTTCAAAGAGAGCCTAACTTTTCGGGTTTGGATTGGCTCGTGGGTCTATTCTGGGTTAAGTTTCAAGCTTAGGTCAAAATTGGGCTTTTTGATTTTCAGTTGAATTCGGTGGCCTGGGTCCAAATTTTGGGAAAATTATGTTAGTGCTTTGTTCGTGGGGATGTTAGGGAAGGTTTAGAAAAGGTTTCGGGGGTCAATTGGAGTTGAATTGGTTTTGTTTCTAAGCAATTGGGTCATGCAATGGTCCAAATCGGGGCTTTAAGGTCAAAAGTGAAATTGATTCAAATGTCAATCAAATTGGGCTTGGATTTGGTCTAGATTGGTGTTGGGGATGTCGAATTGAAGTTTAGAATTGAATTGGACCAGAATTTGGGTCAATCAGTAAGTTTGGCTCGACATCGGCTCACTTTTCGGTTAAAAATAACAATCGTGGATTTTACAAAAGTGGGGTAAATTGACAAAATTGGCCCATGGTGTAGTCTGACAAAAATTAACTGGGAATATTTGGGATTTTTTGAAATTTTCTTGGAATTTTCTGAATTTTTTGGATTTTCGTTAAGAGGGGCATTTTGGGTATTCGAGGGTATTGGGGGTATTTTTGGAATTTTTGTATTTCTCGGCTATGGATGATCAATTTGATTGGTGAGGAAATGTTCAAGGTTAATTTTAGGGAATTTTGGGTGATTTGGAAATTTTGGAGTGCTCGCAATTTCTGCCGGTTTCATAGAAGTAAAGTGTCCTGGGTCCCGGGGTCAAAATTTAAAAATTTAGAAATTGAAGATCGGGTAAATGTAAGTGGAATGAAATCATTTTGGTTGATCCAGAATATATCAAGCCCACATGAGCCATGAAGGGACTCATTTCGAGACATTCACTACGTTGTTCCTAACCCTCGGGGCTGCCAGGGTTAAGCGACCATCCAAGCGTGAATCACCTTCATGAGTCGTGAGGTCAAGTTGGCATGGGTGCGGTTTTGTGGAGGTGTGAAAGTGTAGTGTATAAGTGTAGTGTGTGTGTAAGTCAGCCCTTCACTGCACTGCATCACCTGTGTGGCGCTCCTCTAAGGCCAAAGAGTCCTATGCATCCATCCTTTAACTTCCACATTCGATTTCAACCTCTAGGTGATTAGGGGTCTATAATCAAATTTATGGAGTTTGTAGGAAGTTAAGAAGTGGTTTGAATTTCTAAGTGGTGGGTCCCAATTCTAATCCTTTAGGATAGTCAAAGGAAAAGCCTAAGGCTAGATCCTAAGTACTAAATAAAAGGAAGAGAAGACCTCATCAAAAATGAGGTCAACAAATGCACCCCCAATGTGTGGTGTGCTAACCAAGCACACCGCGCGTATCGGGCGCGACCGAAAGATCAACAAAACCAATACAAACATGCAAGCGACAAACTTAGGACGGAGTAAAAGAATTTCCCGCCTGGGAGTGTCAAGTATATTTCGAGATCGAAGATCCCCGAACTTCGCCTGGGAAAGGAAAAGGAGGTGAATCCCAAATCACATGATCCGGGGGAATTTCTATTCGCATTTCATTTAGTTTCAATTTAAGTTTCGATGTAAGTTTAGATTTCGAGTTTTAATTTAGATTGAAATTTTGTTAAAGTTAATTTAAGGATTCAACTTCTGAAAAGAAAATCGATTTTGTGGTTTTAGATGTAACATCTTCAACCTCAAAAAAAAATTAACTGATTGATCAACCATTACAACGAGGAAAGAACTCAGAAAGCAACGCGGTATCGATGTAAAATCTTTAACCTCAACAACACTTGGTGTGCTTCATCGTTAACAGGAGAGAACCTAAAGCAATGCGGTATCGGGATGTAAAATCCTTAACCTCGAAAGTTCGATTTTTGATGTATTTCATTGCGATAAGGAGAGAACCTAAAGCAATGCGCATTCGATGTAAAATCCTCAACCCCAAAAGTTTCGATATTGATGTATTTCATTGCGATATGGAAAGAACCTAAAGCAATGCAAACATCGGATGTAAAATCCTCAACCCCAAAAGCTCGATTTGATGCATTTCATCGCGATACGGAAAGAACCTAAAGCAATGCAAGATTTCCGATGTAAAATCCTTAACCCCAAGAATTTTATTTTGATGTATTTCATTGCGATAAAGGAAAGAACTCAGCAAATGCAGTATCGGATGTAAAATCCTCAACCCCAAAAGTTTCGATTTTGATGTATTTCATTGCGATATGGAAAGAACCTAAAGAATACAAGATCGGATGTAAAATCCTCAACCCCAAGAATTCCGATTTCGATGTATTCGACGTGATGTGGAAAGAACCTAAAGTACGTAACATCGGATGTAAATCCTCAACCCTAAGAATTTGATTTTGATGTATTTCTATCATGAGCAACGTGGAAAGAACCTAAAGCAATGCAAAAGATTAGATGTAAAATCCTCAAACCCAAAAGTTCGATTTTGATGTATTTCATCATGGATAGAAAGAACCTAAAGCAATGCAAGATCTGGATGTAAAATCCTCAACCCCAAAATTCCGATTTCGATGTATTTCATCAGGATGTGGAAAGAACTCTAAAGCAATGCAAGATCGGATGTAAAATCCTCAACCCTAAGAATTCCGATTTCGAATGGTAATTGATTTTGCAAAGATTTGTAGTGTCGATTCGAAAAGTGTGGAATTTTAGTGTTTCGAGAATTTCATGAAAGTTGTAAAAGATTTTTGCGGAAAGAACAGACAGAGGGAATATGTAGATGCTACATATCCCATTCAAAAGAGTTGATCGAAAGTCGCTGGCTCCGGATTGATACAATTCGTCACTAGACCAATCGAAAACCTGCGGTTTCCGTGTCAATGGAATCGACCGCTTCCATCCTGCATACGAGAGAGGAACGGATTGGATTTCGTATTCGGGAAGGTCGAGTTCAATTCGATCGAGATTCGATTCGAGATCCGGAAGGCCGAATTTAAATTTGATTGAGATTTGATTTAAAATTTGTGTTCATTTTGTTTGTTCTTTTAACGATTCAAATTTGTTTTATCGTTCATTTAATGTTCATGTGAATTTGGCGTTCATCATTTTTTTAGATTTTTAAGGAAAGTTTCCTTTTTATTCTTTTGTTTCTTTTTCGTTCTTTCGTTCAAGCTCATTTAACTTTAATGGCGTTTCCACTAACTTAATAAAAGAGGTGAAGGCCAAAAATGTGACATGGTCACTTTCATTCCAACTGCGTCGAAGATACATCATACAACTCGATCCGGAATACATCTCATACAACTTACGTACTCAAAACGGATTATGTATGATCTTTTCGATCCATCCAAAAAGGCATTCGTCAAAAATCCATGTCCGAATAGTGAGGTACATGGTCATAACATCACCTTCCAAGCCATCTCGGCAAGGATGTCGTATGGATGTACGTCGAGGTGCGATTTTCCATGTAACTCGGCGCTCGTAAGGCCGGAGGCTCTTGGCCTCGGGTTCTGGCCGGAAGTGGTAAGGTGCTTTCCCGTCATCCATCCTTCCGAAAGCAATCGAGATCCGCTTCATTGGTACTCCCGTATGCAATGTTTAGCGACATATGCTCCGTTGCCCTTTAGTATCATGACGGAACCTACCGGCATTTGTGATCTTTATCGGCCTCGGAACTCAATTCGGGCCTGCTATCCCAGAGGTCGCATCCGAACATGATATTACACTCGTTCGTAAAAGAAATCGTGCGCAGCTGTCCGACAAAAAGTCGTGGTGATCTATGTATGGGTATGCAATACCCTTCTGTAAATGTTAATGATGCAACTATCGGCATGCACCGGCAAGACTCCCTCCATGTTATCATTCTCTTTAACATTCTTTTCAATTTAATTACGACGTGATCTACTCGCTATGACGCGAGCATCCCCGATGGGTTTCCTTCCCCGTCTTCTCGCGATGTTGTAGCAACATTCACATCGTATTGTAATTCTCCCACCTCGGCATCCATCTCCGGGGTTCCGATAAGCGTTTTCTTAGGCGGCCCGCTCGACCCATCCTTTTCAACCTTGACGCAAAGGCACGATTTGTTGTTGTTCGCACTCGAGAACACGTCCGTATGTAGCTCGAGGCCTTCTAAGATATCGATCCTCTCCTCGCCCGATTCTCTCAAGTATTCAAAAGTCATTTCTCGACATTTTGCATTCTTTCTAGCTCGTATTCTGGAATAATCCGCAACGGCAAGGCCCGCGACGCATCATGATATATGGCTCAATCCCTTCGCGTTCTCTTCCCGCATACGCCGCTCCTCTGGGGATGGTCTCCGTCGGACATCCTCCGGGCTTCACAACAAGGTCATGTGACATCGGTCTCTTCCGTTATCCTCGGAGCCGGCTCCTTTCTTCAGTTCCCCGGCGAACCGCATCTCGGGCATATGCACCGGTAGAAGCGATCGCCTCGTCGCGCCGGTCCGCTGCTAGTTTAGTTAACATTCGTTGCAGACACGCGATTTTTATTTCTTCGCCGAGTCGCTGTGAGAGCAGCTCGCACTTCCCGATGACCCCCGCGGTGCGGCGCCGATAAGCCCGCCTTCCGTCGTAACGACGGCGTACTCGATTCTCTCGTCCTCCTCGCTGTTTGTTTTCCTTTTCTGCTGCCGGGCTGCGGCTCACACCCACTTTCATTATCGTCTGATCATAGCCTTCCTACACCGGACCTGGGCCACCTTCCTCATATCATAGCCCGCCGGTGCGAAGTCTCGAGTCAATCTCTATTATCGCTCCATCTTTCACCCTCTTTTTGTCGAGTGCAAGGCTTACGCCATTTCAAAGTTCAGTGAGCAACCGCTCGTTCGACATTTCCCCGAAAAGACAAGGAAAAGGACTGGCCGACTAAGAACAAGAACATTAAGAAAATGTTTAAGAGAGATAGAATTTTCTTTTTTTCTCTTTTTTATTACTTTTGTATTTTTAAATTCAACAGAATGAAGTGGGAAAAGATCTAGAAAAAGATTTCGATTTGGAAGAGAGAACAAGTGAAAACTTTATTATCATGATTTTATTTATTTTAGCACATTTTTTTATTATTTTTGGGTTCTGACCAAATTACAAGTAATTACTTCACCCGTGCTTCTGTGGATGAAAAAATCCATTCCTTCGAAACATCGCCGTAATACTTCTTCGCAAGTATCGTCCGTTGACGGAAGCACATGTCGTTCTCCCCGGGCAATTCACTAGCCGGCATGAGCCTCCCGAGTAGACCGCCTCAACCACAAATGGCCCTTCCCAAGCGGGTTCAAATTTTCCTCCCATTCGCGTGTGCAATGATGGGGTCTCTCGAGAACGAGAACTAAGTCACCAACTTCAAGGTTCTCGGGGCGGACCAATCCGTCATGGGCTTCAACCATCTTAGCTTAGTATACTTCTAAATTCCCGTCGCGCCGCAAGTCTTTTCCCCTTTCCGTGCTTTCCAATTCCTCTGGGCCGTAATTCCGCATTCTCTTCTCCGTCGTGATTTTGTTCGCAACCGCAATTCTCGATGCATGGGGCCGGACTCTAAGGGTAACACCGCCGGACCCATACACACCGCAGCGTAAGGTGTAGCTTCGAGTAGGAGTTCGAAGGTCATCTCGCAGGCCCATAAGGCTTCCAATAACTTCTCGTGCCAATTTCTTCTTATTATCGTCCAAAGTTTTCTTTAAAAATTTGAAACGAGAATTTTATTAAAAGCCTCAAATGTGCCGTTTGCTCGGTAGTAAATTGTCAATACCGCTGGCCGATTCCGTGTCTCCCGACAAAACCGTCGATTCGCATGCTTCGAATGGCCGACCCATTATCCGAGACGATCCCCGTGCGCTCCGAAATCCGGAGACAACTGGGTTCTCAAAATCAGAAGACGCGGTGTACTTTCACTTCTCCGAGCGCGGGACCGCCTCTCGCCCACTCGGGAAAAGTAACTGTAGCCGCAAGAATGAAGTTGTCCTTTTAAGATGGTGGTTCCCATTGACCCACTATATCCGTGTCCCAACATTCAAACGGCCACGACACAATTGTCTGATGTACACATTCGGAGGTCGGCGGTGTAACCACCCGCGCACTCGCATCGTGATGCCTTCGGGCATTTTCATGCGCCATTATCATCGAGGGCCGTAGTACCCGGTCTTTTAATTTTCATTTTCATCTCGATCTTCGACCGTGAGCTACGTAGTCCTCAATGCACCTCTTTAACAATTTCACGAGCGCCCGACCCGCCAGTGGGGCCTCTTAACCACATTTGATCGAAAGACCTTCTCGTATAACGCGTTATTTATTAATGCGTGTACGCAGTTCTTTCGATCCGATGGGCTAACGACCCATCGTCCGATGCTTTCTATACCACAGTAGTTCATTAATGGTCGTCGCCAATCTTCCGTGTTTTCCACATCGTCGTAACCGATTCTTCTTCTCGATTTGTGCATTGCGGCCTATGTCGAGCTATGATAGGACCCGACGTCCGTGAACCGACACTTCCATCGATTCATCTCGCAAGGTGCAAATTCTTTTGCGAGGCGGGCTAACGCATCCGCTAAAGCGTTTCTTTCCGGGAATTTCAGATCGTCACATTCGAACTGCTCCAACAACCGTATGGCATAATCGGGAAGTATCGTCGAGCTTCGGCTTTAAAATTCGTAATGTCCGGCGATCCGTTGAATGATTAACCGCGAATCTCCGTAGATGTTGATGTTCGTTATCCCCATTCGGTCAGCTTAATTCCGTCCCGTTACGAGAGCTTCGTATTCGCTTCGTTGTTCGTACACGTCCGTTAAGTGATGTGAGTATCTTAACATCCCCCGCTCCGTGTTATAAAGATTAATCCGATTCCCGCCTTACCGGCACTATCACTTGTGATTCTTCGTCTTTGTGTCTCGAAGATGCTCCGCTCTAAATATAATTCCCAACGTCGATCATCGTGTCTCTAAGTTCCCGTCATTTGTTCATCCGGCAAGTCATCAGCCGAGAGGAGATTCTACTCGCAAAGGGTGTGGCTGCGAGGAAGTCCGAAGCAAGACTTGTCCCTTTATCAAGACGAAGAGGCACGGTTATATCGAATGGCACAATATCATCGACCACCGGCAAGTCCGCGGTAAAGCGTCGGGACGGTCATCAAGTATCGCAACGGATTAAATTTCGAGATCAAAGTTGACTCCATGAGAAAGCATGTAGTGCCCGAGCTGAGCGGCGAAGATCAGGGCCAAATGCTGCTTTCAATTGTGGGATACTTACTCCGCCGAAGTAAACGATCATTGTAGTAAAGAAAGAGCATTTTCTTTAATTCCCTCATCATCGACCCGGGCTAACAGGATCCGAGAGAGTCTTCTAAAGCCGCGGTATAAAGTATCAACTGCCTACCTGAGATCGGGCTAATAAGACAGAGGTGTCATTAAATATTGTTGAATGTCCTCGGCGTCCTCTCGGCATTTTTCTTCCCAAATAACTAAGGCCCTTTTAACTAATGCCGAGAAAGGCCGACACCTACTCGACAAGTTCGAGATAAAGGCCGAAGATATGCCAACTTCCTCGAAAAGATCGTAGTTATTTTAAGGTTCTCGGGAGGCGGCATTTCTAAGATGGGCTCTTTAATCTTTCTCGGTCGATTTCAATTCCACGATGCTCGACAACGAATCCCAAGAATTTCCTGAGGCGACGCTCGAAGGCGCATTTTAAGGGATTCATCTTAAGGTTAAATTGTCTTAATCGTTCAAAAACAATTCTCAAATCATACGTGGTTTTCTCTTACTTTACTTTCGATGACTTCCCTCACATCATCCACGTAGCATTCGACTCGATCATGGAAGAGATCATCAAAAATTCTTGTCATCGCTTCGGTAGTCAAGCCGTTCTTCTCTACCGAATGGCATCACCGTGCAAGAATATACTCCGGACGGCTGCTTCCGAATGTCAAGTTTTTCATCTTCTCGGAGCCATTTATCCGGTCAGACTCGAAGATCCATCCATGAATGATAATATTTCATGTGTCAGCTATCGTCGATCACACTCGACTTGCGAGAGGGAATTCATCTTTTCGACATGCCTCGTTTAAATCTCCTCGAAATCCACACAAATTCGATCTCGACCATTCTTCTTCCCCGACCGGTACCACATCACAACCAAGCCGTGGCGCATTGTTCTTCACGGGACAAATCTGGCCGTCTATTGCCTTTTTTAACTTCAAATTTGGCGACTTGTTGTTCGATTTAGATGCATTCTTCTCCGGAACCTCGTCGAATCGGAATGGCAGATCCACTCCTAGCTTATGGACCGCGACCGTGAGCTAATCCCCGGCATTCATCAGGCCCAAGCGAAACAATCTTTAAATTCCATTAACAACTCGATTATTTCCTTCGAGTCTTTATCGAGTAAAGGAGCCAACAAAGGTAGCATGAGCTCTTTCATAAGACGAAGTTAACTTCCGTTAACTCATCTATCAGTAGACTCCGATCTCTTCTTCGAACTCCGTGCAGCGTTTCCAATTTGTAAATCTTCAAGTTCTTTTCCGTAGCTTCCATGCGCTTATTGATCGCAAGTGACAACCAAGCAAAATTCCGCATCGTCAATCGATCCTACCGTGCCGAATCCGAGACCAAGCCCTCAATCAGCGGACGTAACGAGTTATTCCATAAATTTTCAAATGTTGTGATTGACCTTCGTCCATTGTCGAGGTAAGAAAACACGCTGAATTAAATTTCAACACAAGTGAGTAGCATTCACTCAACAGTAATTCCACACTCCCGATGAAGTAAAGATCTTCAAATTGTACATTATTTTCGCTTGAGGAAGGAGCACCACGGTAGAATTTGATGGGCTTTGCACCGCCGCTACGTACCTCTTCGACCACCATACCCTCGATCTTGTCATCATCGTGTCGTGGTCATAAGATGTACATGTTGGTTAATCTTCTCGTACATCGATTTATATTCCTCGTTCTTTTCATCTTCGAGAGAGACCTCTGAATTGCGGTGCTTCTTCCGATTTATCGTCGTTGCTTCTTGCTTGATTTCTTCTTCGAACTCGCTTCCTCCAATCAACATTGATGGTTGGTTTCCTCGTCCAACTCGTCCTACTGTCTCTGCCACGACCTCGTCCCCGCCGACCTCGGATGCGAGTTGGGGAGAAACCTTCACCATCTCGCCGTAAGGGAGCGGTGAGTGACCGTCGGATCAGAACTTAAGGTTCTTCGTCATCCCAAACTTCCTTTCGCTTCATTCGTTATGGTATCTCTCGAGAAGATTGTTTTCTTCGAGGTGCGTAATAAGCCGCATCTTCAGCATTCCAATTTCATGTACGGAGAATGGTCGTAAGTCACTCATGCACCGTTCCCCTCCATCGAGGCATTTCGATGCACCGATGTAGAGATGATGGTACCATCCGGCCATGTATCCATGGTCGGCCCAAAGAGAGCGTCGAATGATGTGTCCGAATCCGACTAAGTGAAATTTCACTACGGTTTCGCTAAGTCACCTACCATCATTACAGTTGTTATCGATCTAGGCTTTTTCTCCTTTCGGTCAATCCTCTAATAACATTTTGTCCGCTTCGAGCTCGCGAGCATCAATTTCCAAGTATGCTAGCGTTCGAAGATTCATTATATTGATCGATGCTCCCGGATCCACCAATATCGAGAGTGTAAACTTCCCAATTGTAACCGAAATGTACACCCGTCAACCAGGTGGCCGTGAAGGTAACACCTCAGTTGTTCCCTAATGAGCAAACCCGTCTAAGGAATCTCCTGGCCATTCAACTAAGCAAATTCTCGGATCAAGCAAGACCTCGATCGCAGCTTCATCTCCTCGCATAAGACGAGCGTCGTACGCTCAATTGGCCGGTAGTTTCCTAAGACGGCTAGCACGTTGTAGTCCACTTCATATTCATGTGTCTCGATTTCTTCCCGAATGGGTATTTCTTCGTCGAAGTTGGTTCTTCTCGAATAACCACTCCGTTTTCCTTCGTCCTTCTGGACCATTCTCGAGGTGTAACTCTTCCACTTCTTAAGTCGATCTCCGTGATTTCTTCGAATCTAGTATTGAGTTTGTCATGTCTCCTTCGAATTGAAATGATAGTTCTTCTGGATTAGCTTCGAGTCCGAAGGCACCAACTCTATCGTGACCGGAGCTCCTCGAAACTCGCAAATAGATTCGTTGCTCGTTAAACTCTCGTAAATTTCCTTGGTGGATGTCTTATTTGGTTACCGTGATCGTCGAGATCAGGTATGATTCGAGAATTGTTATTTGTATCGAATCGACGTCCGATTAGGTTGGTTGTCGCTTTAGTTACGTAATCGTTAAATCACTAAAAACGTAGCCAACGCTCATAACCCCTTATCATTATAAGATCCCACCGTACAGCAACAATCATACAGCCGAGGTTCGAAGGATTTCTCCCCGAATCGAAAACAACCATCCTAGGATAAGCAGCCTCCCTAGTCTAGCTCTCAGAGCCTCATTTTCTTCTTCATCAATTTTCTTCTTTTCTTCAAACATCTTCTTATCGAGGTGGTTCTTCTATCAAGTAAGGATAACATTGGATTGACAGGTTTCGAACTCCGAACTGAAAATTCGTATCGGCGGGTTCGGATGCGATCTAAAATCTTCTTCGAAGACTTTTTTCCAAGCGGTATCCATCCATCATCGCATAGATCTATCGAAAAATGAGATCCGTCGAGATAATATCGACGAACCTCCTTCTCGGGGTTCCTTCATGTATTCTCTCGGATCGTTATGTTCCCTTTTCGAAGATTTTTGCCGAGCCAACTTTCAAGGTAATACAATCTTCTCATTCGTGCCTAAAGATTCGGTGGTAAGGCAAAAAGTCGGGATCACCTTCGTCGACTTCTTCGGTTTCTGTAGCTCGGCAAGTGGAAGTCCGAGCCCTACATCGATCGAGGAACATTTTCGCATCGCCTCATTTCGAACGGATACTCCCCGCTCGAAGCTCCCTAACGTACGTCGTGGACGAGGCGGTCGTTCATACCGTCGAGATGATCGATACCGGGTCGGCCGCCGGCAATTCTCGTCGACCCTGCTGCGCCGTTCGGCGGTATTCAATCGGGCCGCTCGCCTTATCGACTGGGCCGCGACGATCCCGACTTCTTTTCAAAGTTTTCACTTGCTTCGTTTTGTTTGTTTCGTCGATGAAACTTTAATCATTTCGCCTCCTCTCGCAAGCTTCCGCCTTCGTTTAACAACTTCTCGAAAGTCTTAATAGAACTCGAGGAGAAGTGCTATCGGCCATGAATGCTCTTGGCAAAATGCCGACCGCATGCCGTTCTCGTAGTCGTTCGCACTTCATACTTGGGATTCCTCCATCGAAGTATGTACTACCAAAGTTTCGTTCGCTCGCTTCTCTACCACTAAATCACCTACAGTGGACTTTAAGATTTCTATACCAATACACTTCTCTCATCTCTTGGTTTTCATCTTCTAAAACCAAACCTCTGCAACAACAAGGAGCTTGGAACACGGTGGGCAGCACGACCATCTTCTTCAGCAAAACTCGGGTCTACACCAGCTAAACCTTTCTTTGAATTAAATAGCAAAACCATAGGATCTCGAGGTAGTTTGCCTAGTGCAACATAAATCCTCAAATTTTTGTTAGGCATTTACATAATCATGTTATGCAAATTAATCCCTAACCGGTCTTAGGACTCCGACGTTATCGTTCAGTACGACATAAACCCTCACATCTTCGAGGCTATTTGTATGATTATGTCATACAAATATAAGTCCTAATTAATTAAAATTGGCAGGATTGAAACATTAAATAAACTCTCAAATTGAAGCCAAACAATAGGATAGTTTGAGAGGTTGCCAAGGTTCCTCTTGGATCCTCAGCTTCTCCTACTTCTTTTCCTTTGGATTCTTGAAATAAACTACTCTGAATTTGAGCTAATTCCTTTTGAAATTTCCAAAATCAAATCCTTCGAAAACCTTAAATTTTGAAATTATTGAGAGAAAAACCACTGATCATTATCGATAGTTTTCTTAAGTGATTCCTGTGATTTAAGATGTAATTAACTATAGGGGCTTGCCCTTATAGGGAAATTTAAGAACCCAGGTAATATAAACCCTGCTTAATTCATTTATATTAAGCAGGGGAATTTGTCGGCTTATAAAATTGGTTCGCAAACCAAACGGATGTCACAAATCTTCCAGTTTATTTAATCGAGCCCTATCATCAAGCAGTGTGTCTATTCTTCAGGATAGATACATGGTTTGTGGTGTGGTGCTCGTTTATATAAACTATTTAGGATGTGAGATCGGTTTAATTTCATATCTTAAATTTTTTTAAACTTAAAAACTATTTTTAATATCAAATACTACCTTTCAAATTATATATTTAAATTAAATTAAAAAAATTCACCGACAACTTCTGTAGTCGACCCCTTTTCAAAACACATGATCTAAAAATATGCCAATAATGTTGCATGACACATTAATTAGTGGTTTTTGAACATTGGAGGATGGTTTTAAGCCATCTAAACTCTATAAAAGGGGACCAAATTAAATGAAATTCATCACATTCCAAATTTCTATCCTAAGAGCCTTATAAAACTGTTTAAGTGTTAAAAATGTCTTCATGGGAGAGTAAAATGAAGAAGGAGGATGCAAACAAAATAAAGTTCATTATTGGATGGCAAATGAAAATGAAACTAATGCATCAATTGAAGCAAAGGTAAATGAAACTAATACACATTGAGCATATATTGGATGGAAAATGAAAATGCAATTTAGTCATTCAAGTTATATTGAAGAAGAGGATAAGGCGATGTATCTGAAAAATAAGTGGATTGAAGAGGATTCTATCAGATATCTTCATCATCATCCAATCTATCAAATCTATTTTCCTAATGGTTCAGATGGAACTAATGGAGGTACTGGATATGTTCCACCTAATGGAGAATGAAATTAAGTTCTATAGTGTGTTAAGTGTTAGTTATTTATGTTTTGTATTAAATTAATCATGTTAAGTGATTAGTGTTTAATG
Source organism: Papilionanthe hookeriana x Papilionanthe teres (assembly GCA_022702705.1). Taxonomy (NCBI): domain Eukaryota; kingdom Viridiplantae; phylum Streptophyta; class Magnoliopsida; order Asparagales; family Orchidaceae; genus Papilionanthe; species Papilionanthe hookeriana x Papilionanthe teres. The sequence continues at coordinate 92,296,883 of CM040423.1, read as the reverse complement.
TTTATGTATGTTGTGTGTGATATTTGTGTTTTATGTATTAAGTCTGTGGTTAGTGTTTAGTTTAAGTGTTTATTATAAGTAGAAAAGATGAGATCTTATCCAAATATTTTGGATTAAAGACTTATAATTTGTACAGGTAATTTGTATGTGTTGTATTAAGTAAAAAGTTTGTGTTTGTGCAAAACTTATGTTGAATCGTTTTTAATCTATAGAAGTGTAATTCTGGAGATAAGAAGATTATAAGGTGATGATATACTTATTAAAACAATCTTGAGTTGATTAAAGGAGCAAGAATGTGTATTTGACAAAAAAATTGAGAACAACGAGTTGGGAGCTAAGCGTCGAGACCCTGCGCTTACGTGCCAGAGCTCCGTGGCTAAGCACCATACTTTTGCACTTAGGTGCTGGTTTGGGAAAATTGGTTTTCAGGTTTTAAAAACATGAAAATTTTAAAATTTTCCTCACCGTCATCTTCAACCTTCAACATTCTCAACTTAGAGAGCTAGGGCATCACTTACATTTGCGATTCTTGAGCCGTTTCAAGTAGAAATTGTTAGATTTGATCTTCTTGATGTAAGAGCACTACTCCTAAGTAATTTTTTTTTATTTTCACCATATATATTTGAGTGCATTTTGGAGAAATCTGAAATCACGATTCATGGTGAAAAATTGAGAAAAAACTTTAGGAATAACTGGGATTTAGTAGTTTATGACTTTAGGAGTTGAGTTTAGTGATTTTAAATTGAATATGGAATTTATAGTGATTTTTATACAAATTTTAGAAATGGCACCAGAGAGGAGCAAAGTGAGAGACACTTTCGATTCTGACAAGTTTTTTAGTTCTAAACCTTAACATCATTACGTTCAAGCCCTACAATCACGTAAATTGATCCAGGAGTGAGGATTCGATAAACCAGGCAGAGTAATAGAAGACGTGATTGAAAGTCATCTTTAGGATAGATTATGTTGTTTCACTGCCGTAGCTGTCACTTCTGTTATTTGGGTGTTCTATGCTTACCTCCTAGAGTCAGAAGAGAACTTTTTTTTGGTATGATGCCAGCTAGTACATTTTACTCCTGAGGTAATAAACAGATTTTACCTATTGCCGCTTAGTACGTTTTGTTTCTATTCAAATTATAATACTTTTGAGGAAGAATTAGATGAGATTATTTCTGTTTTGACTGATGGGAGGGGATTATGGAAAATCATTAATGAGAGAAGAGTTAACTTCCTGCATTAAAATTTAATGCCACCTCTAAGGCCTGGCATTATTTCATATCATCCAAGATACTTCCTACAAATTATCTGAGCGAGGTGACTAGGGAAAGAGCTACTTTAAACTACTGTATTCAACATGGGAAGACGATCAACATTGGAAGATTATTTATGATTGTATCTGGAATTATGTCAGAGCTGTGACCACTGCAGGTATGGGATTTGCTTCCCTTATACATTCATTGTGCCAATAGGCTGGTGTTAGATTTGAGAATTGGGAAGATGTTCTTCAGCCTCTTAAGCCAATTACTAGTTTGAATGTGGAGATATATGATGAGCACTCACTTTTTGGCTGGAGAGGAGGATTCACTAGTGCTTCTAATGCATCTGCTTCTACTACATCTACATCTCGTGCTTCCACATCTCAAGCATCTTTAGGTCAGTTTTCTAATTCACAGACTGAGCTTTTGAATAAGATTAAAGATAATATCAATTATACTATGGATCAAGTGCATGTAGATCATATTGTTGAATATCTTCAAAAACATTGTGAATATGAGGGGAATTATCACAGTTACATGGATAGATTGATCAGAGGTGACTTTAGTGCTGTATTACCCACTCATCCGCACTATAGCCCATATGTGCCTACCCGTACCTGGAACAAAGGGGATGGCGCAGAGGAGGAAGGTGATGATTAGTATTTATATTTCATTTGAGATATGTTATCTTATGTGATGTTTGTGTGGACTTTTATTTATTTTTTTGTGTTATTTATTTTCATTCGTGGTTTTTAAGTGAACTATTCTATGTCTTTCTGACTGTTGTAATAGTTGCTGAGACACTTAGTTTGTGTTTATTATAGTTCTGGATGTTGTATGTTTGTGATATGTGATGTGAATGTTTTTGTGGTAGTAAATGTGTTAGTGAATTAATAGTATATTTTTTTGTTAGTTTATAACATATTATAGAAACTATTTGGATAGTTTAAAATGCTATTAAAATCCACTAATTAAATTTCATACTTAACTTTTCAATTTACTACCATATATGTCTTAGTTATGAATTTTTGTTTAAGTGTGTGTATGAATTTCCTTTTAGATCCTCCACTACCTTAGAAGTCTTTTGAATTTCTTTTATAAAATGAGAAGTTTAAAAATTTGATCTAGTTATTTTCATTCATTTTTTTAATACCTTTATATTTAGGATATTAAAAATTCCTACAAGTTTAATACTTATAGTTTTCCATTCCTGCTCATGTATCTTGTTACTATGCTTAAATGTTCCATTATAATGAAAATTTTAAAGTTTTTGGGAAATGAAAAACAATTTTCAAAAACATAAAATTTTATTTGTTCTCAAATATACTAAAAATTTAACTTTGACTGAAAAATAATTATGTGTATGAAGTTATATTAGGGAAACAAAATTTTGAATATAGAAATGAGTAAGAGAATTTAGTTAAAATCTATAGTAAGGATGAAAAATTTTAAGTTAAAAAAATTTCTTTGTAAAGAAATGATGAATATTTTGTAACTATCTTTAGTAAGAAAAGTTGTATTTTTTGAAAAATAGAAGTATTAGACTTTTATTTTTAAAGCTTAAATTTCTTTTATTGAAAATAATTTTTATAACTTTTTTATATTTATAAGTAAAAGATATATATCTACCTTATGCTTTAGGAAATGAACGGTGGACTTCAAAATCATTAAAAGCCTATCCCGATACAATAATCCTTGCCTTAAATAAAAAAAAACGAGAAGAAAAGAAAATGAAAATAAGTATGTAAAAAGAAAGGAGAAGCTTGAGGATTTAAGGGCCTAATAAAAAATTTGTTTCAAACCTGATTTTTATAGAGTATAAGATTTGAGAAAATTTTGAAGCTTATGAATATAATATAGTTAGTATAATTATTTTTGATAAAAATTTTTAAGTAAGGAAAATAAAATATCTAAGCCTTATTTTTTGAAAAATCTACAAGTATTTCTGAATAAGGTAGGAACTCATATTTTTCATTCACCTTTACTTAAGAGATTTCTAAACATTAAATGGGTCTCATTTACTAAAATTTTTTCTAAATTGGACTACTACATTTCTAGAACAAAATTTTAATGACTCCTAAAGAAAATCATCACAAAATTTACTTGTATGATTTTTATATGATTATATAATCACTTGAGGAAAAGTAACATTTAAAGTTTGGTGGATTTTGATACACCTAAATATGTAGTCTTTTTATACACATTTTTATACCTATTTTTGATGATATTGCACTTTAATAGAAGGTATTTTGTATATTTTTCTTATAGGTATGATTAAACGGATGATTGTGGTGAAAAGAGTGAAAAGTGATCAAATTTGGAGAAAAAATGAAGAAAATTAAAAAAGTTATATGTGGCGGCTAAGCGCCAGAACCCACGCTTACGCGCTAAGGTCCTGCGGCTCTACACCTAGATCTGGAGCTTACGCGCCAGCAAGCTGATGGCTAAGCACTAGAACCCCGCGCTTACGCACCGACTGTTACTAAAGAGGAGTTATTTAAATTTAAGTGCCATTTTGAAGAGGTTTTTGAGGCATCTCTTGGTAAAAACGTGGGTAACTCCCTATTGGAACCAAAATTAAATTAAATCTCTCTTGAATGGATGCATCTCTTGGAAGATATGTTGAATCTGGACACAATTTGAAGAGATTCAAAGACATCAATTAAAAAAGTATAAAAAGAAGAATTGAAGATCAGAAAAATGGTTGTTGTTGGAGGGTGTGGTTTATGTTTAAGCGTGTGATTTATGTTAGAGAATTATTTTAGAAACACACCACTCGACTATAGCATTTTTACTTTACTTTATTACAGTTTGTATTAGGATTAGAAGTGAGAATTAGAGTCCTCAGAGTTGGGTGCCAACCTCTGGAGAGTCTTGTAAGCGAAAGCAAAGTTTTCAAATGAACTTCAAGATTTTGGTGGAGAGGATTTTCAGATAAGTCTTTATCTTTGTTATTACATTTGGTTTTTAATTAAGACTTCTTGTGTTTTCACTATGATTTCTACTTTTAAACTAAGTTGTGGTTGTATTTTCTCCATGAATTTTGAGTAGTTTTCTTTAACTTTTTCCTTAAAATGATGAAGTAATAAAGTTATGAAAGTATGTTGTGTGAAGTATAGGATTTCAAATGTTGGAAGAAGTTGTGATGTTTAAAAACCTTGCATTTCATTTACTTCTTAATTTGGCCAATTAATATGTTAAAATTTTTTGTGAGAACATGTAAGAATCGGTATGATAATGTATCAATCAAAAATTGGAAAGAATCACATGACATTATATGGGTGAGAATGAATCCATATGGTTGAGTGCAAGATATACTTTGAATTAAAGGACTTTAGAGTGGCAGGCTAAAGCCCCTAATTTGATTTATTATTTTATGTTTAGATATGAGATGTTAGCCCCCAGGTGGAGAAAATAAAGGAAACTCTAGAACGAGAACTAGTATCTTTCTTGTCTAACTCATCTTCAAGTTTTTTAAAATAGTAGATTAACCTATGTTCTTTATAGCATTTATAGTAAGGGTAAAGAATATAATTGCTACTATTTGGCATAACACATTATGGATATTTGCACAACAAAAGTTTCCATGACTTATTACTGATTCATAATATGGAAAAATAAATTTTATTTGCATTAGTTTTCATCTTACAAAAGTTTAGTAAAAGCAGTTACTTTCATTTCAAATTATAAAAATTAACAAAAAGAATCAAATCTCTTTTCCTAGAATATTATCTTTAATTTAATTAAGATCTTTTCTAAAAAGTAAATTTTTTTTTTGTTTAATGAGCTAAAAATTTATTTTCTTTATTTAACACTTTCCCTGTGGGCTTGATATCTTGGTGCTTAATCGGAAAGTCCTACATTACTTGATAACGATACGTATATTTGCATAATATCCACATTATAATATCATTAAGAGGAGTATCAATTCATATATATAACGTAAGCATGAATATCGGTGGTTCACTCTTCCAGTAGCAAGGAATGGACTTCCCAAAATTATAGGAATTTTTTAATCTTCCTCAATATCTAAAACAATAAAATCCATAGGCAAGATAAACTTATCAACCTTCACTAAAATGACTTCAATAACTCCTTTAGGATAAGTAATAAATCAATTTGCTAATTGAAGAGTTACTAAAGTAGGAGAAATATACTATTCCCAACCTTTTAAAAGTTCATAGAGGCAAGAGATTAATGCTAGCTCCCATATCACATAAAGCTCTTCCAAAAAATTTTTCTCCAATTGCACAAGGTATAGTGAAGCTACCAGGATCTTTGAGTTTTTTAGGAAGCATTTTCTGAATAATTGCACTACACTCTTCACTGAGTGAAAAAATCTCATTTTCTATAGACTTCCTTTTCTATTTATTATATCATTCATAAACTTCACATAGTTAGGCATTTGTTCCAAGGCTTCAACAAAAGGGATATTTACAGTTAATTTTTTTAAGGATTTCAAGGAATTTTGAGAATTGTTTATCTCTCTTTTGTTGCTTTAATCTTTGAGGAAATGGAGGTGGTGGTCTTTCAATGGTAATTTCATCGGCTTAAGCAGATAATCTAAATCGGGATATATATTGTCATTACCTTTTTTAGTTTCCACCTTCTCTTCTTTAATTTCAACTTCTTTTTGCACTCTTGATTCAAATTGTTTTCCACTTCTTAACTATATAGCCTTTATCTGTTCTTTATTTTGATCCTTTCGGTTAATCTCAATATTACTAAGGAAGTTCCTCAAGGTCTATTACTTAGTGTAGTAACAATTTGTTCTAATTGATTTTCAATATTTTTAATAGTGGCTCCCTGATTTCGTAATTGATTCCCTTGACCTTGCAATTGACTACCCATGTTTAATATAAATTCTTCCATAGACAACTTCTTTTCCTTAAATTGTGGGTTACTATTGAGACCTGGAGTGTAAGAAGGTATATAACTAGCGTTTCCCTGGTTGTTCAAATTTCCCATTGGGTTCACAGAATTGTTTACCCACCGCGGATTAACAGTGGCAGCGTTATTATTCCAGTTTAGGTTTGGATGGTTTTCCAAGTAGGATTGTAATAATTGGAATAAGGATTGTTAGTTCCATTATTTATAACATTCAAAGTCTCATAAGATGATTGAGAATATACTATGCATTCTAATGAATTTTCTTCTAACACCTGAGGCGTTTGAGAATAATTCATTTCGAATTAATCTATTTTCTTTGAAATTACAGTAATTTGAGAAGCCAAGATAGATATAACATCAGAATCTTGAATACTAGCTATTCTTTTTGGGTTTACTCGCTTAGAAGGCTATTAAAAATTATTAGTAGTCAACTCTTCAATTATAGAATATGCCTCATCAAAGTGTTTTGACATTAACAATCCACCAACAGCAGCGTCAATGATTGATCTAAGAGATCCCACTAATCCATAATAAAATGTTTAAATTATTAACTAATTTAGTAAAGCATCACGTGGACACTTCCTAAGGAGATCTTTAAATCTTTCATAAGCTTCATATATTGATTATCCTTCAAAGTGACAGAAAGATGCAATATCATTTCTAAGCTTAGTAATTTTTGAAGGTGGGGATTATTTTAATAAAAAATTTTGTAACAGTTCTTTCCCTTATTCTGATAGATCCAAGTGCTAACAAATTTAACTACGCCTTAGCTTTATCCCTTAGTGAAAAAGAAAAATTCTAAGCCTGACAGTGTCATTCGATACTCCATCATATTTAAACGTAGCACACAATTCTATAAAACTAGCAAGATGTAAGTTAGGATCTTCATTCGGTGTTCCACCAAATTAATTATTTTGTACCATTTGGGTAATAGAAGTTTTAAGCTCAAATGAATTAGAATCTACATCAGGATTTTGAATAGTTAAGTGAATTTCATCTGCTGTAGGGTTCGCATAATCTCTTAAATGTCTTGGTTGATGTTCATTTTCATTTCTTTAATTATCGAGATTGTTCGCCATTTTGTTCAAAATTTCAGATTCTTTTTGTTATTTTGAATTTTTATAATGGTGCGTTCTAACTTCGAATCATAAGGTACTAAACCTTCAGATCCAAAACTACGCATACACAAATACAAATTTTAAAAGGTTTTCAGTAACTACATAATTTACTATTGCCTCCCTAGCAACGACGCCAAAATTTTGATGCATCGGCTGTAAATATAAATTAATAAATTATTGCTAATAGTTTCAATTTAGTCACAGAATATAATCAGTTTAATAAGATGACAACCAATCTATACGCAAGCATACGTATCTTTTAAGTAACACAAGGCTCTAGCAGAGTCCTAGTTATTGATCCCATAGGGAGGAGCAAACCTTAAAACGTAGCATAGAAATCCAATTTCAATTTGCAAAGCACTTAATGTATAATAAAGATGATAAATTTTAATGATGCTAGAGATTTAAAAGTTCACTAAATTACTTTCTATGCTTTAAATTAAAGTAAGTACTACTATAACAAGTTTTGTAATACAAGGTTCAAGTTTAGAGAAAGTGTCCTCCACCTTACAATGATATTAAGTTCAGTGAATGATAAAGATTAGTAAGAATCTTGTATTGTGCGAAATAGGAGCACACCTATTCTTTACCCTCTTTTGAGTGTTATAAACAACATTAGCTAATCCTAGATTTAGTCACTAAATTCGTGGGTAGGCTAGGAGGTTACTAGCTCTCACTCCAAAGCTCTCACTTCCCTTCTCATGTAGGCTAACTCTCGCTTTAGTTTCCAAACATTAGGACCAAATTGGGGATTTTAGTCTGTTACCCTAAAATCTCCAATTCTATGCCTAATAAACATATTTCCCTATTTATTTGCATCCAACCTCCATGGATTTCACCATCCATGGAATTTGAATGTGGTCATCACTTTTATTGTTGAAAACAAAGTCCTTTCGGATCATATGTTTCATAACATATTTTAATAATTCAATTGGCCAGATCAAAAAGTAAATGAAGTTCGAAGTGAAAAATCATCACAATTTTTAAGCATTTATATGACACATATAATCTAAACTATCACATCACCATTTATCATTGCAAGGAGAAAGACAAAGAAATCTACTCAGAATTCTTGGGAAAGATATGACAAAACAAAGATTTTATATATAAAAGCAATGTCATACAAACAATTAGAAGTAAATATAACTTATCTCAACTTCCTCCCAAAGCAAATCTCTTGAAGTTTCATTGAATCTCTTGCTCTCTTCACAACACTCAATTCTCTATTGGAATAGTTGGGAAAAAGAAATCTCTCACTTTCCCTCTCCTCCTACGACTCTCTTGAGAAGAATCCCTCACAAATAAAACTAATACACCAAACCCTAAACAACTAATAACTCATAACTTCTCCTATAATCACACACACACACAAACACTTTCCTTTTAGCTTCTCTCTCTAATTCTGGAGTCCAAATCATGTTAAATTAGCCTAGGGATGATTTCCTCAAGAGATGTCTCAAAAATCCCTCTGAAAGTCGTCCAAATACATCAAATTTGGCCTCCATCAACACTGGGCACCGTTGGCTGCCTACTGGGCACCGTCTGCGGCTTATTGCGCCATTTATTCCTTGCTCTCCAAAAAAGGCACCGTCGGCGCCAGAACCTCAAAAATCTGATTTTTGCATTTTTTGCTCTAAATTTTCTCCTTTTTACTTCTTTTTGCTCTAATTTCCTAAGATCATCATACCTACAGTAAAACATAAAAAATACATTCCATTAAAGTACAATATCACAAAAAAAGAGTACAAAATATATATGAAAAATCAAACATATTTTTGGTGCATCAAAGGCCTGATATTATTTTATTTCTGCTAGACTACTTCCTACTTATCATCATAGTGAAGTTTCAAGAGATAGAGCTATTCTGAATTTTTGTATCCAAAATATGAGAATAATTAACATATGTAGAGTTATTCATAATAGTATTAAGACTATAGCTAAAGGGGAACCACTAGAGGATTGTGACATCCTGCCTTGATCTACACATTCTGTGTACAATCAGGAGTTGAGGTTGATAGTACCGAAGAGTTGGTTCATCCTTTAATGCCTATTAGTAAAGCCAACATTTGCACTTATGAATCTCATGTAGGATGGAGATCTGGAAGTAAGAGTAGTGAGGTTCCCTCTACTAGTCATGATATACCTTCTACCTCTGAAACTCCTACTATTTCTGATGTTATGGAGCTGCTGATGATACAAAAGGTGATATTACAAGGCTTTATAGCAGGATTGATGGATTGGAAGCAAGAAATAACATCAATGATGATTATCAGAGGAGAAGAGTGGAATATGATATAGCTTATCATGATGCTCAGATGAGATTTATAAGGGGAGAAGCTGGTGTGATATTTCTTATTTGCCCCCATGATTTTCCATACCAACCCGAAGAGGAAGAAGGAGCAAAAGAAGAAAGAGTGGATGATCAGTAGTGTAATATTTCTTTACTTCGTTATCGTTCTATAGACATTTATGTTTGTTATTTTCTTTTGTGTAGTTGATGTGTGAAGTGATTGTGCTTTTTTTTTAATTTAGTTAAGTTTTATTGAAACTTATGTTTGTTTGTTTATTAGTTGTATTAATATTGTACTAGATGTTGTATTAAGTTTTTAAAGTTGTATTTTAAATTTTCTTCACCCTACAAATCTTTGATATATATGTGAACAATACTTCTAACTATTTTATGCCTCTAGTTAATTTTTTTATTAATACTTACATGCTTTAGAGGAATCAAAAACCCAGCATAAAAGGTTAGTTTGTTTTTTTCTCTCTCTCATTTATTAATTTGATATAAATTGAAAAACTTAAGTTTTGGGGTGGAAAATTAACTTTTATTTGTTCTCAATTTAAAAATATTTTTAAAATTATTTTAACATGACTTAAAGTTGTTGAGCTTAACTTTAGATAACTAATTTTTTGATCTCATTTAAATGTCATAGTAGATTCGAATGAAACTTTTTATTAATAAAGGGTAACTTTATGAGGCTAAGATATTTAGTATAAGAGGATTAAACTATAGTTGACTATTTAATAGCAAAGAAAACTATACTTTTGAAATGCTAAGAGTCTTAGAAGTTTATGTGAGGTGAAAAGATTGTAACTCTATAATGTATCATTTAAAAGCTAATATATATTTATACTGTAAATAAATGTTTCAAGTTCCAACTTTAGGGAGAGGAGAGTGAAGTTCAAAATTATTAAAAGCTATCCATACATAGTAATCCTCAAAAGAAAAGAGAAAAGAAAAAGTGAAAAAGAAAAAATAAAGGATTAAAAAGCAATCCCAAAAAGAAAAAAAAAGAAAAGAAAGAAAAAGAAAACATATGTGAGGAGAAGCTTGAGGAGATGCCTAATAAAAAGTTGGCTTAACTTGAATCAACTTAAGGGAAGAGCTTAGTTACATTTCTGAATTTATAATTAAGTATTAGCATCTGTACTAATAGAGTTCTCATGAGTTTTTTTTTCATATGATCCTTTAAACCACCCTTAATATGACAAATTTTAGTTATTATTGAAATGAATATGAGACTAGAACTCTTAGACTTGATTACTAAATGTTTTACACCTATAGTTTTGACCCAAGTTACTAAAAATATTTCTAAAAGTCTTGATATTATATTCATTTAAATAAAAAATTATGGTATTCTTTAAGTAAAGTTCACTACTAATAGACATATTTTTATGTAGTAGAAAGATTACTTGAGGACAAGTAATAGTTATGTTTGGGAGATTTTGATGCACCAAAAATATATTTGATTTTTCATATATATTTTGTACACATTTTTGGTGATATTGCAGTTTAAAGGAATGTATTTTTCATTTTTTGTTGCAGATATGATGATTTTAGGCAATTGGAGCAAAAATAAGCAAAAAAGGAACAAATTTGGAGTGAAAAAAGGTAAAAACCAGGAATTTGAAGTTTTGGCACCGACAGCACCGGAATGGGTGCCGACAGTGCCAGAGTGGGTTTTGAAGGCATATTTTTCTAGAGAAGTTTAGAATATTAGCGCGATAGGGCACCGACGGTGCCTAATGTCGGTGGAGGCCAGATTCAATATATTTAGATGACTTTTGGAGGGATTCTCAAGGAATCTCTTAGGGAAATCGTCCCTAGGCTATTTTAACATGATTTTGGCACAAGAATTGAGAGATCAGAGATGAAGAGGAAGTGGTGTGAGTGTTTACAAAGAGTTTAAAGTCTAGTGTTTGGTGAAAAAGTGTTGTTTTGTGAGGGATTCTTCTCAATAGAGTTGTAGGAGGAGAGGGAAAGTGAGATATTGCTTCTTCCCTATTATTCTAAGCGAGAATTGTGTTGTTGTGTAGAGAGAAGGAGATTCAAAGGAACTTCAAGGGATTTGCTTAGGGAAGAAATTGAGATAAGTTGTATTTACTTCTTATTGTTTGCCTGACTTTACTTTTATATATAAAATCTTTGTTTTGTCGTATCTTCCTCATGAGCTCTGAGTAGATTTCTTCGTCTTTCTCCTTGCAATGTTATATGCTGAAGTGATGGTTTAGATTAGACATGCCATATGAATGTTAAAAAGTTATGATGATTTTTCACTTTGTACTTCATTCACTTTTCAATATGGCCAATTGAATTGTTAAAATATGTTGTGAAACATATGATCTGAAAGGACTATGCTTTCTTCAATATAGGTGAATATTACATTCAATGTCCATGAATGAGTGATGCAGTTCTGGGGTTGGGTGTAAATAAATAGAGAAAAATGGAATATTGGGCATAGAATTAGAGCTTTTAGGGTGACAGACTAGAATCCCCTGTTTAGTTCTACTGTTTGGAATCTAAAGCAAGAGTTAGCCTTCAGGCGAAGGGAACTGATAGCTCTGGAGTGAGAGTAAGTATCCTCCCAGTCTAGCCATAAATTTAGGGACTAAACCTAGGATTAGCCAATGTACTTTATAGCACTCAGAAGAGGGTAAAGGATAGGTATGTTCCTATTTGGCACAATACAAGAATTTTACTAATCTTTATCATTCACTCACCATAACATCATTGTACCGGGGAGGATACTTTTTTCAAAATTTGAACCTTGCATTACAAAACTTGTTGTAGTAGTAGTTAACTTTAATTTGAAGTTTAGAAAGCACTTTAGTGATCTTAAAATCTTTAACATCTTTAACTTTAGCAACTTTAGTGTTTACTTTAAGGGATTTACAAATTTGAATATTGGATTTTTGTGCTACGCTTTAAGTTTTGCTTCCTCCATGTGGGATTGATAACCCTGACTCCACTAGAGCCCTGTATTACTTAAGCGATATATATACTTGTGTATATATTGGTTGCTTTCTTATTAGACTAATGATACTTTGTGACAGAATTGAAAATACTTTTCAAAAACTTATTCAAAGGCAGCCCCTGATCACTAACCCCATAACAAACCCATGAGTCACCATGGTTAACAAAGGCTAAAACTCATCATGACACCATCATGAAGGGATAAAGGAGGAGTCTCTCCTTCATGAAATGCATGAATGATGATATGGTTGAGTCATCACTCACCCCTGTCTTCACCCAATTGGAAGGAAACCTTATCTACATCATTCTCTCCATCATAATTGGCCTCATCATGACATCTCATGGAAATGAGAGGAGGTGAAGCTTGTATGACATTCCCTCTCAAACCCATTTGAATCACTTGTGAGCTCATGTGAGGGAGGTTAATTCAACGCATTAGAAGGATCTCATCCAACTAAAAATTATCCACTGAAAGGGAGCCAAAATTAGAACTCAATCCCCCCTTAATGAGGATTCATCATGGAAAACCTAGGGGTCTCAACCATGGCTATCTTCAGCTCAAATCTTATCCCTAGTAATTATGGAACTCCTCATTTTCATCCCAAAGTAATTCCATGCCTATCAAAGCTCAACCATGGCCTCACCATGGCTATAAATAAAGCATAACCAGAGAATCCCCAAGGAAGAGAGAGACTTACCTACAGTTACTAATTCCAAAACCACTCAACAAAAAACTTCTTCTCCATGACCTAGGCAATTGATTCCTCATAGAATCAAACCCTGAACCCACTGACCCCTTCCAATTTCATGACCTAAAAAAAGAAATATTTTTGGGTAGATTCAAAACTCTTCAAAACTCCAAATTGATTATGAATACACCATCCCTAAGGTGTACGAAGAAGTTTCAAATTAGAATTGGATCTTCTTGTGAGCCCTAATGCACCAAAAATATGTTGGATTTATCACCTATATTTTATACTTTTTTTGGTGATATTAAATTTTAAAGAAGGATATTTTTCATGTTTTTTTGCAGGTATATTGATTTTTGGCATTTGGAGAAAAAAAAAAGAAAAAAGGACAATACTTGGAGTCAAATGAGGCTATTTTTGGAAAATTAGCCCTTTGTGCCAATGAATCCCTCATCTAGAGAGCATAAATCTAAAAACGCGGTCCGGCGCTACCAAGGCCAAGATGGGTGCCAACGACACCCAAGTCTAGCGTGCTCAGGATGGTTACACACAAAGTTTTTGTAGATTCGACATATTTGGATGACTTTTGGAGGGTTTCTTGAAGAATCCCTTGGGAAATTTGTCCCTACACTATATTAAAGAGTTTTAAACGCCAGAAAAAGGGGGAGGTGTTTGTTAGGTGATTTTTGGCGTAGAGGAGAAGAGGTAAAATCAGTGTAAGTGTAAAACTATTTTCTCTAGAGTTGTAGGAGAGGGAGAAAAGTGAGAGATTTCTTCTTTCTTACTTTTTTAAGAGAGATTGAGTGCTATTGTAAATAGAGAAAGAGAATTAAAGAAACTTCAAGGGATTTGCTTTCGGGTGTTACATATAATTTGTTTTTGTATAAACTTTCTTTTATATATAAAATCCATGTTTTCTCATATCTTCCTCATGAATTATAAGTAGATTTCTTTATCTTTCTCCTTGCACTGAGAAATGGTGAAATGAAGTGATAGATTAGATATGCTATTTAAATGTTAAATACTTGTGATGGTTTTACGCTCAGTTCTTCATTTACTTTTCGATCAGGCCAATTAAAATGTTAAAATTTGTTGTGAAACATAAGATCCGAAAGGGCTATGAGTTCTACAACAAAGTGGGAATCACATTCAATTCTATGGATGAGAATGTAGTACATAGAATTGAGTGTAAATAAATAGGGATTTTGAGTGTAAATAAATAGGAATTTTAGTCTGTCGCCCTTGAAATCCATAGATTGGACTAAAATCCATAATTCGGTCCTAGTGTTTTGAAATTAAAACAAGAGTTAGCCCTCAGGCGAAGGGGCGGTGGGAGCCCTGGAGTGGGAACCAGTATCCTCTCAGCCTAACCATGAATTTAGGGACCAAACATAGGATTAACAAATATTCTTTATGCACTCAAAAGAGTTTAAGAATAAGATTGATCCTATTCAGCAGAATATAATTTCCAACAATTTAAATCTTTCACTAACCATAAACTCATTTCAAGGGGAAGGATACTTTCTCAAACTTGAACCTTTCATTATAAAATTGTTAAGCTTTATTTAAAATTAGTAAATTTACTTTAAAGTCTAGATAGTAGTTGGTAAACTAGTTCTAGTAGGATAATTAAACATTTTCAACTTGTCTGTTTCACTATTAAGTTTTACACATTTGAACATTGTATTTTAGTGCTATTATCATAAATTTACACTTTCCCCGTGGGATTAATAACCAGGACTCCATTAGAGCCCTGTATTACTTGTGCAATACATATACTTGTATTTGTATTCAGGTGTCTATAAAAAAATATATTGAAATAAACAAAACACCGCATCAAGCTTTTGGCGCTGATATACTTAAAATATATAATATTTTTATATACATTTTATACCTATCTTTGATAATATTCCACTTTAATGAAATTTATTTGTGTGTTTTTCTCTTAGGTACACTTAAATAGACTAAATATGTCAAAATGCGTGAAAAAGGATTATTTTTAGAGCAAAATAAAGAAGGTATTAAAATGAATTGGGGCGCCTAAGCGCTCAAATCTAGCACTTAAGCGACAGCAGACAGAGAAGGCCACGCCTAAGTGCCAGAGGCCCAATGCTTAAGTGTCGAGTAGTGACTTCACAATTTCATGGAATTTCTGATGAATTTTTAAGAAGTGTTTGAGGCATCCTTTGGTATAAAAGTGGGTAACTGATCAAGGATACCAAAAGACATTCAAATTTCATATGAAAAGATACATCTCTTGGGTAGTTTCATTAAAAATGGACATATTTTGAAGAGACACCAAGGAACCTTTTGAGCAAGTGTAAAAGAGAAGAATTAAAAGAGTGATAAGCGAGGAAGTTTTCCAGAGTTTTGGAGTGATTAGAGAGTAGAAGTTTTAAGATTCTTACTTATTCACACTTATCTCATTCCTAATGAAAGGGAAGGTGAATCGAGATTTCTAAGTAAAAATCATTGTTTTAAAGAGATTTAAACCCTCTTGGGCTGGGTGACCAGTCCTAGGGAGTCTTGTAAGAGAAAGGAAGAGATTCAAATGAACTTCAAGTGTTTGGTGGAGAGGAACTTGAGATACGTTTTTATCTTTGTACTTCATTTGGTTTTAATTGGAGACTTCTGGTTTTTTCTACATGATTTCTACTTTTAAAATTACTTGTTGTTATGTTTTCTCCATAGATTCTGAGTAGTTTTCTTTATCTTTTTTTCTTAAAGTGAAAATTATTTCAGTGTTGGATAGAAGTTGTGGAAGTATTGATCTTTAATGTTGCAAGAAGTTGTGTTGATTTAATCCTTGCATTTCATTTACGTCTTGATTTGACCAATTAAGATGTTAACATTTGTTGTAAGAACATGTAAGATCCTAGTAGGCATTGTCTCAATCAACAATTGGTAGAAATCGCATGGGATTGTATGGATGAGAAAGTAATTCATATAATTTTTATGTAAATAAATAGGAAAATATACTTTGATGGGTGTCGAATTAGAGGACTTTGGGGTGACAGACTAAACCGCCCAATTTGGTTTATTATTTTAGGTTTTGGTGCGAGATGTTAGCTCCCAGGTGGAGGGAAAGGAGGGAACCCTAAAGTGAGAGCTAGTATCTTCCCTGCCAAACCCATCTTTAAAACTATTCAAACTTTAAACTTGCTAATATCCTTTATAGCATCTCTAGTAAGGGTAAAGAATATTATTGCTCCTATTTGTCAAAACATATTTTGCCTAATTTCACAATAAAACTCCTGTAATTATTACTTATTCATGATAAGGAAAAAGATATTTTCATCAATACTTCATTAATCTTACAAAAATCACATCATAATTAATTAATTGTTCACTTTATTTCACAATTTCAGAAAATACTAAAAAGAATCACATTTTTATGTTTTCTATTATCTAAAGCTATTTATGTAAATAACTCTCCCTAAATAGATTGTGTTCTAAAACCTTTTTATTTTTTAAATATACAAAATTTTTCCCCGTGGGATTGATATTTCTGGGCTTAATCTGATAGTCCTATATTATTTGATAATGATAAGTATACTTGCCTAGAATCCTTAAATTTAAATATAACTGTTGAATTCTTATTTAGATCGAAATCAAGTTTTTTGCACTGTTGTAAAGAAGAATATTTTATATCATAAATATAATTATAATCCTATTACCACAAATATAAATATTCCAATATTCACGTGAGGGATCATGTTTTTTGGCAGCCTGATCCCGATTTTGTTAACTATCAGATGAAAACTGATAAAATTAATGCTTGTGGTAATCTAATTGAACTTATATTTTTGATATAAAATATTCTTCTTTACAATAGCACCAAAAAAATGATTTTGATGTAAATAAGAATACTATAGTGATATTTTAATTTAGGATTCTACGCCAGTATACGTATCGTTATCAAGTAATATAGGACTTTTTGATTAAGCCCCAAAATATCGATCCCACGGAGAAATATTTATAGAAAATTTAAAAGATAAAAAGGTTTTTAGATCACAAATTCTATTTAGAAAAAGACACTTTCTTAAACAATTTCAGATAACAGAAAATTTTAAAATAAAATTCTTTTTGGTATTTTCTTAAATTGTAGAATAAAGTAAACAATTATCTAACTATGGAGAGATTTTTGTAAGATTTAAAGAATTATAAATGAAAATATATTTTTCCTTATCATGAATAAGTAATAAGTAATGAAATTCTGTTGTGGAAGTATGCAAAATGTGTTATGCCAAATAAGAGAAATTCTATTCTTTACCCTTACTAGAGATGCTATAAAGAACATTGGCTAATTTAAATTTTGAATAGTTTTAAAGACGGGTTAGGTAGGGAAGATACTAGCACTCACTCTAGAGTTCCCTCCTTTCCCTCCACCCGGGGGCTAACTATCACATCAAAACCCAAAGTAATAAACCAAATTAGGGGCTTTAGTCTGTCACCCTAAAGTCTCTAATTCTACACCCATCAAAGTATATTTCCCTATTTATTTGCATAACATTTTCTGAATTATTTTCTCATCCATACAATCCTATGTGACTCCTACCTATTGTTGATTAAGACAATACCTACTAGGATCTTATATGTTCTCACAACAAATATTAACATGATGATTGGCCAAATCAAGAAGTATACACAACTTCTTACAACATTAAAGATCAATACTTCCACAAATTTTATCCAACACTTAATTACTTTTGATTTTAAGGAAAAAGATAAAGAAGTCAACTCAAAATTTTTGGAGAAAACACAACTACAAATAGTTTTAAAAGTAGAAACTATGTAGAAAACACAAGAAGTCTCAATTATAATCAAATGAAGTACAAAGATAAAAACTTATCTCAAGTTCCTCTCCGCCAAACTCTAGAAGTTCCTTTGAGTCTCTTCCTTTTTCTTACAAGCCTCCCTTGGACTAATCACCCAACTCAAGTGGATTTAAATCTCTCTATGTCGGCATATTTTTCTGTTGTAAGTTTGATTTTAAAAAAGTGGTCGCCTACAGAAGTTGTCGGCGAATTTTAAATTTTAAATTTAATTCAAATATATATGTATAATTTAGAATGTAGAATTTGATTTTGAAAATAATATTTAAATTTTAAAAATTTAAGATATGAAATCAAACCGATCTCACATCCCGAATAGTTTATATAAACGAGCATCGCACTACAAACCGTGTATTTGTCCCGAGGAATAGACACAATGCTTGATGATGGGGCTCGATTAAATAAACTAAAATATTTGTGACATCTGTTTGGTCTGCGAACCAATTTTATAAGCCGACAAGTTCCCCTGCTTAATATAAAGGAATTAAGCAGGGTTTATATACCTGGGTTCTTAAAGTTCCCTATAAGGGCAAGCCCCTATAGTTAATTACATCATAAATGACGGGAATCATTTAATAAAACTCTCGATATTGATTAATGTTTTTGCTCTCAAGAATTTCAAAGTTTAAGGTTTTCAAAGGATTGAATTTTGGAAGTTTCAATAGGGAATGACTCAAATTTGGAACAGTTAATTTCAGGAGTTCAAAGGAAGAAAAGTAGGAGAAGCTGAGGATCCAAGAAGAATCTTGGTAACTTCCCAAACTATCCTATTGTTTGGCTTCAATTTTGGAATTTATTTAATATTGCAATCCTGCCAATTTTAATTGATTAGGACTTATATTTGTATGACATGATCATACAAATAATCTGGAAGATATGAGGGTTTATGTCATACCGAACGACTACCTCGGAGTCCTAAGACCGGTTAGGGCTTAATTTACATGACATGATCAAGCAAATGCCTAACGAAGAGTTGAGGATTTATGTTGCACTAGGCAACCTACCTCGAAGTCCTATGGCTTAGTTATTTAATTCTAAGAAAGTTTTGCTGAGGTAGATCCGAGTTTTGCTGATGACGACAGCCGAGCTGCCCACCATGCTCCGAGCTCCTTGTTGTTGTAGAGGTTTAGTTTTAGAAGTCATAAATCAGGAGATGAGAGAAGTGTTTTAGTTTAGAGAAAATATTAAAATTCAAGTGTTATTAATATTTTAATTAAAATAAATCTTAAAGTTGTTTAAACAGTACCGATTAAGATCCCACGGTTCCGTCATCCCGGCACAGTTATTTTCATTGAATTCACTTAGTCCAGATGAATTTGTTAAACTCAACTGAATGAGTTCCACACTTTCATTTAGACCATGGGAAATCCCGTTAGCAACACGTGGGTTACATCATTCGAGGTATTCCCGATCATTCAACGAGACATTTTAATTTAGTTACAATTGTAATTTTGTTGTTCTGTTTGTAATTAAATTTTGAGTCGTTTTATATTTTGGAATGTTGTAGAGGTGAATTTTATCTTGAAATGACTTTTAATTTAGTTTTGGTTTCAGTTCAAGGACTATACTAAAGGTTTTAATTTTCATGCAACAGTCTTATTTATCATGCAAGAAAAGTAAAGTACAGTGCATGTAAGTAAATTGCAATAAAATAAAAGCGTACCTGGAGGGTCTTCCCATCATCCCAAGCTGCACTTATAACACATGTTAGAACATTTAAACATATTTTGCAAGAAATACCTAGGTAAAGCTAAGGGATTGGTTGTCTACCAAATTCCTAATCTTATAACTAGTCATTTCCTATGACGTCTAGGTTGTTGGTTTGGTTTAAGGATGATTTTCTTCATCAAAGAACAATTAGATTCAATTGTTCTTCTAAAACATCCCGTCATATTGAGGAAGTGTTTAGGACGAGTCCTAAACATCTTTTCAATACTTCTGGGATCATTTTGAGTCCAAGTAAATTTAGTTGCACATATGAATTAATCATCGAGGAGTTTAGTTAAACTTGGTCTCTTGCTCAGTGAACTTGGGTATTTGATTACCTGATGAATGAATTGACATTTCACTTACTACTTTATTTAAGAGTTATAATAATTAAAGCCTTAAGGGGAAGTTGATTTATTGAGAATTTTAATCATCCTTAATTAAAAGTTTGAGTTAATGATTTAAAGTGATTTAATTTAATTATGAGGTTTAAATTAATAATTTTAAATTTGGAATAGTGTTCAAGTTATTTTTAAATTTAATTTAAATCTTTACACTTTCAATTATCTTAGTATTTCAGATTGATGTTCATGTTTTAAATTTACTTAGATAGAAAGAAGTATTGAAATTATTGATATGTTTTGATTTAACTCTTAATGATTTCATTTAGGTTCGTTGTTAAGTGATTTTAATTTAATTTAATTTAATTTAATTTAATTTTAATTCAATTTAATTTAATTTAATTTTAATTTTATTTTATTTAATTTTAAATTTAATCTTAATTTAATTTTAATTTAATTTAATTTTAGTTTCAATATTTTAATTTTAATTTAATTGTTAAGGTGTTAATTTAATTTAATTTAAAATTTGACTTGACTTAATTTAATTTAATTTAACTTAATTCCAAGATTTTAAATTTGATTTTTAATTATTGGACCATTTAACATTTTAAGCTTTAATTCATTTAAGGGTTATCTTCTTTTAATTTTTAATTTAATTAGTTTGGATTATTATTTTAATTTTTTTTTAATTAAGAATTAAATATTATTGAAGTGACTTATTTAGGGATTTTCAAATTAAAGAATAAATATCCTCTTAATAATATCCCTATTTTAACAATCTAAATTTTAAATATATCCTTTCCAATATTTAAATTATTTAATTAATTAGAGTTTCATTTTGATATTTTCAAAGTGTTTAATGGGTTTCTACCCTTTTAATTTCTTTAAGTTTCAATCATCCAAGAAAAGTTAAAATCAAATATTTTACCCCCCATTTTGATTAAACCTAAAGTTTTAATTAAGGGTTAAAATTTTTAATTACCTTTATGCCCTTTTAAGCTTATTTATTTCATAACTCACTAAATTGAGCTCAAATGAATTTGAAATTTTTATTTCACCTCACCCACATGTCAATTAAGACATTAGAGGAGAAAATGTGATTTTTCTGAATTTAATTTTTTTATATAATTATTTTTAGTAGAAAATAGGGATTTTCAAAGAAAATTCAACAACATAACCAAGGAAAGATTTCTGCTCTTAAGAAAATTATGAGATGTTCCTAATAACTAGAGGACCAGTTGTACCAATTTTTGTAATTTTTTGAGTTATATTTTATTTATTATAATTATTTTGAGTTTTAGAGTATTAATTAATTTTAAAATAAAAGAAAAGTTGAAAAAAAAGATTTTATATTTTCCTTAAATTTCTCTAACCTCAAGGAGTCCATAGAAACAAATTATATAATTTTTTATTTTTCTTTGATTTATTAGAATTATTTTATTGAAAAGGGTTGTAAATTTATTTTTTTATATTAAAAATTACATTAAGCCTTTAAAATTCAATATCTTATCCAAGGGACTTAGGAAAAATATTTAGTTTGTTCCTGAGTGATTAGGAGTCAAAATGTAACATTTTTATGATTTTTAATTTTTTTGTGATTTTATTATTTTTTAATTATTAAAATATTAAAATTTTGTGAAAAATCAACTTTTTTGGAAAATTCCAATTTTAATTTTCCTAAACTCCCCTAATACCAGAGAAGCTCCAAAACCATTTTTGTGAATTTTTGAAAAGTTTTTTTGGAGTTATGAATTTTTAAAGTTCCATTTTGCTTATGAGGCTTAATCAATTCATTTGGTGGGGTTAATCAAGTCCAATTGATTTCAAAATTTTATGCAAGGTTCTTCTGATCCTAAAGAGCAATGAAGAATTGTTTTCAAGCAATTTAATGTGTGGTTAACCCTACTTAATTCAAGTTCAATTTTAGGGGTTTAGGCCAATTAAGGTTATTATGAATGAAATAACTCAAAATATATTTTTCATAGGGTCCCCTAGTCCTAAGAAACATCACCAAATTTTCCTAGAATTTATTTTACAACATGCTAATTATTGGAATTAAAATACCTAAAACAGTGACATGAACTTGAAAATCAATAACTTTTCACAGAGATGGCCTCTGACCTTGAAAAATTCAGGGAATGTTTCCAAGATCAAAGGCTTCAAAAGCCCTATGGTCTCATGCCATGGTGAATTATCTATGCAAATGGAGAATCAAAACATTGGAAATAGTAAATAAATTATTAAAAATAAAATACTCATCCAATTAACTTGATTTCTTTTCCACAGTATTCTCCTCTGTTCACTGAGTAAGAGGGTATTTTTATTTTATTTTGTAATTTTTTCTATACAAAGATATGAATTTTTGAAGTTCTGGTACTTAAATAATTCAAAAATACACTAATTTTCTACTTATCCGACTCGGCGCCGCGTCATCCTACGGCGGATCGAATGCCCACGCGTCGCTCTGTGATTCGGCGCTGCCATCTGACTCAGCGCTCCAGGGGCGCGCAGTTCACATAACATTCCGCTGTCCGGCTTGATCTCGACCGTCCGCTCGATACACATGCGATCTGACGGCTCCTGGTCATTGTCTACGACTGGAGTGCACGCGTGACCGTCCACACTCAAACCCTAATATCTCTCTCGATTCTCAAGGGATTTTCAAGTTCTTATACTCTATCTTTTCGTCTTGAAGAGACGAACACATCCATACAGTTTATAGGCTATGAAATTAACCAAAACAAAATGGAGAGTTTCTAGAAGCTCGGGAGGAAGAAAGAGTTCATACCTTTGCTCAAAGAAGTGAAGCTTCGATCTGAGGGTTGTATCACCTTCGATTGAGTCCAAGCAAGCTCCAGATGAAGTCCCTGGCTTTGGGGAATTGTCTAAGTATGAAAGTGACCAAGGCCGATCACAAAGCTTGGAGGCTGGAAGCAATGGCTGGCCTGGTGAGGGGGCTTTTGCTGGGGAACTTCTCCTCTTGGTCTGGTGAAGGTGTAGGGTCAATCAATTTAAATATTGGCTCACCGTGGTGAAATGTCCTGTTTTTGGGTGGATTTTTAACTCAGAAATTGAGCTCTGTTAATGGGGATTAGGGCAAAGGAACACTGGGGATCAACTGCTCTGGGTTAGGAGAAGGTCCTGGATCAATTTTGGTAGAGTTTCCTTAAGGTCTGGTTCAACACCTTGTTTGGCCGAGAGGTGAGTGGGTTTAAATAGAGGTGGCTGGAGGGCCTCCCAGAGGGGTTTAATGGCTTGGATCAACTGCCTTGGCCAAGGGAAGAACAGCCACAGTGGCCATTGGGCATGGGACAGCTCAGCAAGTTCAAATTGAATTTTTGATTTAAATTAAGCCTCTCGGTCTGGTGGTTTCCGGCAGCTGTGGTGGCTAGCCGGTCAGGCATGGGTCACCCTCAGGGTCAGGGAGGTCAGTACTTGAGTTTTGTGCCAACAATTGCCAAATGCCAAGTGTAAAAGAGTTGAATCAAAGTAGAAGGGGGAAGGGATCATTTTGGGCTTGTTTTTGTCAAAGGCATGGATTTGGGTTTGGTGCACCCACCAAGGCCTGGATTTAGCCTGAAAAGGTTCATTTGGGTCAGCCAAGAGGAAATGTATAGTCTCCATCAAGGATTAGGTGGCTAACTTGGTTTAGTGTGTATCATGGATGAGGTTAAAAAGGCTTAAGGAAGGCTTAAGAAAGGGGCCCCTCAATTTGCCATAAATGACATGGTGAGGTGTCAAAACTCTCATGGCTTCATATGGCTTGTAAATGGCTTACATTTTGCTTACATTTAGCTTGGAAAAGGTTGGCTTGTTCCATGAAAAAGGATTTTAAGGTTTTTTGGTATTTAGGGGTAATTTGGCACATGGCTTAGTTTAGAAAAATTCAATGATGATTTTGAAACATAGGGAGTGATTTAGTTAAATGGATGATGAGATGAAAGTGTCATGTAGGCTTTGGATTGATTTTGGGCTTTTTGAAATCATTTTGGATGGGCTTTTAAAGTGGTTTAAGGAAGTGGGATTTTGGATTTAAAGTAAATTTAGGATGAAAATTTTGTAAAGGATTGTGCCAAATAAATGTTGCAATTGGTTTATGCATGTGTCATGAGTGCTTTGGAACAAGTTTAAAGTGATTTTGAATTGTATTGGGTTGAATTTGGGCTTTTTTGGTAAAGGGGCCAAGGTGGGCCGAATTGGGCTAACATGGGCTAAGGTTGGGCTATGGTTGGATTTGATGTAAAATTAATGTTGGGAAATGTTTATGGGAGTATTACAAAGAGTTCTCAACTTTGGTTAGGCTCTAATTTTGGGATTTGGGCCCACTTGGGTTAGGTTTGGGCTTAGGTCAATTTAAGGGATTTTGGTTTTGGGTTAGGTTTGGGTGGAGTTTAGGTTCAAATTTTGGCAAATAAAGTTAGTGTTTTGTTTATGGGGTGTTAGGAAGGCTTTAGAAAAGATTTGGGGCCAATTGGGGTTGAGTTGGGTTGGTTTGGGCTAGGTTTAGGTTATGGGCCAAAATTGGGCCTTAGGCTTCAAATTGAAATTGGGCCCAAATGTCTATCAAATTGGACTTGGATTTAGTCTAAATTGATATTGGGGATATTGAATTGAAGTTTATAATTGAATTGGACCAAAATTGAGGTGAATTGGGGTGGTTTGGTTTGACATTGGGTTCACTTGGGTTAAAAATGGGTCAAATTGGGGGTTTTGGTAAAAGTGGGGTAAATTGGCAAAATTGGCCCATGGTGTAGTTGAACAAAATGAAATTAGGAATATTTGGGATTTTCTGGAATTTGTTTGGAATTTTCTTAATTTTTGGATTTTTGGGGTAAAAGGGTATTTTGTTAATTGGGGGGGGTTAGAGGTATTTTTAGAAATTTTGGTATTTTTGGCAAAAGATGGTCAATTTGACTGGTGGGAAGTGTTTATGATTGATTTTGATGGATCTTGGGTAATTCAGGCAATTTTGCAAATTTTGGGTCATTTCAAGGGTATTTGGAAGGTTTGGTGGGTCCGGAGCCCCGGGGGTCAAAAATTGACATTTTGAAAAAAGGAAGATTGATTAAGTGTGAGTGAAATGGAGTCATTTTGTTTGAGCCATGAAGCCACATTAAGCCCATATGAGCGTTGAGAGGACTTATTTGGAGCATTCACTATGTTATTCCTAACCCTCTTAGCAGGGGCTTAGGGGTTAAGGACCATCCATATGAATTACCTATATGAGTCAGGAAGTCAAGTTGGTTGAGAGTGTGGTTTTAGGACTTGGAATATATGTGAGAGTGTAGTATATGTGCAAGTCAACCCTCACCAGACTAGGCCACCCAGGGTATTTTTAAGGCCAAAAAGTCATATAGGGAACTCATCCTTTAAACCTCCACATTTGATTTCAACCCTCTAGGTGATTAGGGGTCTACAATCAAGCTTGGGGGTTTGCAAGGAGTCAAGAAGTGTTTGAGTTTCTAAGTGGTGAGTTCCATTTCTAGTCCTGTAAGATTAGTCAAAGGAAAAGCCTAAGGCAAGATCCTTAGTACTAAAGAGAGAAGCAAAAGACCTCATCGAAAATGAGGTCAACAAATGGACCCCCAATAGGTGTGGTGTGCTACCCGAGCACACCGCACGTATTGGCGTTGACCGAAGAAATAAACAAAACCAACACAGATGTCCAAACCTGAAAGAGAATCGAAATTTAGGTATCGAACCTGAAAGAATTTAGGTACTGATCTCGAGAGAGTGAAATTTGAAATTTAAGTATCAAACCTGAAAGAGAATCGAAATTTAGGTATCGATCTCGGATGAGAGTCAGAAATTAGGTACCGACATCGAAGGAAGAGAACTAGAATTTAGGTAGCAGTCTCAGAAATTTAGAATTGAAATTTAGGTATCAATTAGAAAGAGAATCAAAATTTAGGTATCGATCTCGAATGAGAGTCGGAATTTAGGTACCGACCTCGAAGGAAGAGAACTGGAATTTAGGTTCCAGTCTCAAAATTTAGAATTGAAATTTAGGTATCAATTCGAAAGAGAATCAAAATTTAGGTATCGATCTCGAAAGAGAGTCAGAATTTAGGTACCGACCTTGAAGGAAGAGAACTGGAATTTAGGTACCAGTCTCAAAATTTAGAATTGAAATTTAGCTATCAATTAGAAAGAGAATCGAAATTTAGGTATCGATCTCGAATAGAGTCGGAATTTAGGTACCAACCTCGAAGGAAGAGAACTGGAATTTAGGTACCAGTCTCGAAAATTTAGAATTGAAATTTTGGTATCAATTCGAAAGAGAATCGAAATTTAGGTATCGATCTTCAGAAAGAGAACTGGAATTTAGGTACCATTCTCGGAAATTTAGAATTGAAATTTAGGTATCAATTCAAAAGAGAATTGAAATTTAGGTATCAATTCGAAAGAGAATCGAAATTTAGGTATCGATCTTGAGAAAGAGAACTGGAATTTAGGTACCAGTCTCAGAAATTTAGAATTGAAATTTAGGTATCAATTCAAAAGAGAATCGAAATTTAGGTATCGATCTCGAATGAGAGTCGGAATTTAGGTACCGACCTCGAAGGAAGAGAACTGGAATTTAGGTACCAGTCTCGAAATTTAGAATTGAAATTTAGATATCAATTCGAAAGAGAATCAAAATTTAGGTATCTATCTCTAATGAAAGTCGAAATTTAGGTATCGACCTCGAAGGAAGAGAACTGGAATTTTGGTACCAGTCTCAGAATTTAGAATTGAAATTTAGGTATCAATTCAAAAGAGAATTGAAATTTAGGTATCGATCTTGAATGAGAGTCGGAATTTTGGTACCAACCTCGAAGGAAGAGAAATGGAATTTAGGTACCAGTCTCAGAAATTTAGAATTGAAATTTAGGTATCAATTCGAAAGAGAATCGAAATTTAGGTATCGATCTCGAAGGAAGAGATCTGGAATTTAGGTACCAGTCTCGGAAATTTAGAATTGAAATTTAGGTATCAATTCGAATGACAATCAAAATTTAGGTATCGATCTCGAAGGAAGAGAACTGGAATTTAGGTACCAGTCTCGGAAATTTAAAATTGAAATTTAGGTATCAATTCGAAAGAGAGTCAAAATTTAGGTATCAATCTTGAATGAGAGTTGGAATTTAGGTACCGACCTCGAAGGAAGAGAACTGGAATTTAGGTACCAGTCTCGAAATTTAGAATTGAAATTTAGGTATCAATTCGAAAGAGAATCAAAATTTTGGTATCGATCTCGAAGGAAGAGAACCAGAATTTAGGTACCAGTCTCAGAAATTTAGAATTGAAATTTAGGTATCAATTCGAAAGAGAATCAAAATTAAGGTATCGATCTATAAGGAAGAGAACTGGAATTTAGGTACCAGTCTCGAAAATTTGAAAGAGGACTAGAAGTTAGGCTCTAGCCTCGAAGAGAACTGGAAGTTAGGCTCTAGTCTCGAAGATTTATTTGTTTGAAGAGGGACCCAGTCTCATGCCATCAGAACCAAATCGAACAAAGTTCATGGCTCCGTGTCAATAGAACTAGTCGATCCTCTAAGACACAGCAGCAAGAGAATTGAAAGGAGCTGGTAAGGGTACCAAGCTGAAAAGACTTGACTTAACGACAAGTCGAAGAGAATATTCAAATTTCAAAAGAGTTTCAAATAGATTTCATTTGAGGAAAGAACTGAAAGGTTCGAATCAGAGGATTCAGATCGGAATTCAATTTGAGATTTAGATTCATTTTTTTTGTCCTTTAACAATCCCATTTTTTATTTTTGTTGTTTATTTAGTGTTCATGTGAATTTGAAATCCATTTTAATATTCAGATTTTTAGGAAAAAATCTCATTTATTTTCTTTTCTTTTTTGTTCTTCGTTCAAAGTTCATTTAACTCTAATGGAATTTCCCAGTCAATTTGAACAAAAAGAGGTGAAGGCAAAATATGACGTAGTCGTTTTCATTCCAACTTACTGAAAATACATCATACAACTTGATCTAATCATGATGATATTTTCCTCACAAATTTAATGTCTCATACAATCCATGTAAATCCAAAATGGATTGTGTAAGATTCTTGTTGATCCATCCAAAAGTGTCTGTCAAAAAAAAAATCCATGTCTGAATAGTAAGAAACATGGGCAATAACATCACCTTCCAAGCCACCCTTGGCAGGAATGTCGCATGGATGTGCATTGGAGGTGTGTTATTTCCCATGTAACTCACAGCTCGTAGGGCCGGAGATTCTCCAGTTTTGGATTTGGCTGAAAGTGGTAAGGCATTTTTCTGTCATCCATTCTTCTAAAAGTAAATGAGAACTGCTCCACAGGTACTCCTGGAATGCTATGCTTCGCAACGTCTGCTCCGTTTCCTTTTAACACCAGGACGGAACCTACCGGTAGTGGTATCTCCACCGGCCCTCAGAACTCACCGGGGCCTGTAATCCGGAGGTTAGATTCGAACATGATGTTGCACTGGTTGACGAATGATACTGTGCAGAAGGGTCTAACAAAGTCATGATGGCCTATATGCGGAGGTATGCAGTCGCCTTCCTTGTAGATGTTAATAATGCAGCTATTGGGTATGTAATCTACAGGCAGTACCCTCCATGTTATCATCTTTTTCACCATTCTCTTGATGATTCTTAGCATCGGATCCACCTCACTACGACGAAGTATCCCTGGTGGAATTCCTTTTCTGTCAATGGCAAAATTGTAGCAACATCCTCATTGGATTGTAACCCTTCCCTTTCCTGGCATCCATCTTCGGGGTTCTGAGTATGTCTTTTCTCTCAGGCGGCCAGCTCGACCCACTTTCTGTAATTCAAGGATACAATCTATAATTTGTTGTTGCTCATAATCTGAGAAAACATCTGTATGCAGCTCGAGGCCTTCCAAGATGTTGACCCTCTTGTTTCCAATTCTTTCAAAGTATTCAAAGGTTTTCTTGTCAACTAATTGCATTTTCTCCAGCTCGTATTCCGGGATTATCTGAAGTCCTCGGTGTCTAGTAACATACTACGGGATGTATGGCTCAACCCTAGCACGTTCTTTTGCATGTCTCGGCTCCTCGAGGATAGTCTCCGTAGGGACATCCTCCGGGGTTGCTTTCGCAACAAGACTCTTCGGATCCAGTTTGTATGCTCGGCGTCAAGGTATCGACTCTATTTCTGCTTTCCTTCGTATTTCTTTTATCTGTTTTGACCTTCTTGGAGTTGACTTTCTTCTTTCTGGTTCCTGAAGAACCGGTCTCCTTGGAGCATTTGCACTAACGGTATCCACTGTCTGTTTATATTGATCTTCTGCTAACTTGGTCAACATTTTGCGAATGCGATGATTCTTATTTCTTCTCTGGGTAGCAGTGAGAGTAGCTCTCCTTACCTCTTGAATTTCTGCTAGCGCGGCACTGACAAGCCTACCTTCTGCTGTGGTGACCACGGACTTAACTTTCTTATCTTCTCCAGTTACATTTGCGGCGTTTGCTTTTCTTTTCTTGTTGCTGGATTGGTGGCTCGGGCCACCCATTTTCATCACTGTCTGGCTGTGAAGTTCTTCTCGATCAACTGGGATCCAATCATTTTCTTCGTATTGTAAGCCAGTTGGTATGAAGTTTGAGTCAATCTCTATCACTGCTCCATCCCTCACCCTCTTTTCATCAAGTGCTAGACTCACGCCATTTCTAAAGTTTAGAACCAACCGCCCGTTCGACATTTCCCTACAAAAAAACAAGGAAGGGATCAGGGGCTTACTAAGAACAAGAACAATAAGAAAAACACTTAAAAATTCTTATTCACTTCTTTTAAATTTAAAGGAAGTAGGAAGAGATGAGAAAATATCAGGAATGAATGGATTTAAAACGAAAGATTGACATTTTATTATTATGATTTCCCATGTTTTCTTTTTAACATTTTTGTTGATGAGATTTTTTTTATCATCCATTTTATTTTGTTTTAGGTTCGAACCCAGTCACAAAGTGATTACTTCACCCGTGTTTCTAGGGATAAGATTATACTTTAGAGGCCACCCTTCGAAACATCAGGTTGTGTAATACTTCTTTAAATACCGTCCAATGATTGGAAGCATGGGTCGTTCTCCACAGCAATTCACCAGTTAGTAGGAACCTCCTAAGTAGACTGTCTCGACCACGAACGGTCCTTCCCATGTTGGTTCAAATTTACCACCTATCTTGCGATGTACAAGAATAGGTCTTCTGAGAACCAAAACCAAGTCACCGACTTTGAATGTCCTGGGATGGACTAATTTATCATGGGCCTGGATCATCTTGGCTTGATACAGTTCCAAATTCTGCTGTGCGGAAAGTCTTTTCCCTTCCAAGCTTTCCAATTCTTCCAGTCGTAGTCTGGCATTTTCTTCTGTAGTGATCTTTTTTGCAACTGCAATTCGGAGTGACGGAAGCTGAACTTCCAGGGGCAAGACGGCCTCGGACCCGTACTCTAAAGTGTAAAGCGTAGACTGAGTAAGAGTCGTAAAAGTCGTTCTGTAGGCCCATAAGGCTTCTAACAAC
This sequence comes from Papilionanthe hookeriana x Papilionanthe teres, assembly GCA_022702705.1. Lineage (NCBI taxonomy): Eukaryota > Viridiplantae > Streptophyta > Magnoliopsida > Asparagales > Orchidaceae > Papilionanthe > Papilionanthe hookeriana x Papilionanthe teres. The sequence goes on along the minus strand of CM040423.1, from coordinate 92,266,285 downwards.
TTCTCGTGCCAATTTCTCTTGTTGTCATCCAATGTATTCTTTAAAATTTGAACGAGAGTTTTATTAAAAGCCTCGGCCAAGCCGTTTGCTCTTGGGTAGTAGATCGTTGACTATCGCCAATTGATCCAGTGTCTTCTGACAAAATTGTTGATCTTTATACTTTTGAATGCAGACCCATTATCTGAAATAATCCTGCGCAGTACCCCGAAATGGTAGACGACTTGATTCTTGAAGAACTGTAGAACGTGTTGTGCCTTCACTTCTCTGAGTGGTATAGCTTCTGCCAATTTAGAAAAGTAGTCTATAGACGCAAGAATGAAGTGATGTCCTCTTGAAGAAGGCGGTTCTATCAGAACCACAATATCTGTGACCCAACACTCAAATGGCCATGACGCAATTATCGAATGTAGCACATTTGGAGGATGGTGTAGAACCTCTCCGTGCACTTGGCACTGGTGACAACTTTTGGCAACTTTCATACAGTCGGTCATCATTGAGAGCTAGTAGTACCCTAGTCTTTTAATCTTCATCTTCATTTTCGGACCCGACTAATGAGCATCACAAAGTCCTGAATGTACTTCTTTAAAGATTTCACGAGCCTCAGACCCGCTCAGGCATCTTAGTCACATCTAATCAAAAGACCTTCTGTATAATGTATTGTTTATTAATGTGCAAGACAGAGTTCTTTTCTTGATTTGATGGGCTATCGAATTATCTTCTGGTAGGTTTCCTGTCTGCAAGTAGTCTATTAATGGCTGCCGCCAATCTTCTGTATTTTTTGTCACTGCTGTAATTGTTTCTTCTGCTTTTCTTTCTGATTTATGTATTGTATCCATGTCGAGCTGTGATAGGACCTGTCGTCCTTGAACTGACACTTCAACTGACTCATCCTGCAAGCAGGAAAATTCCTTTGCAAGGCTGGCTAAAGCATCGGTGAGAGCATTTTCTTTTTTGGGAATCTTGTAGATTGTTACGTTTGGAATTTGTTCCAACAATTTCATGGAGTACTGAAAGTACTGCTCGATTCTTGGCTGTAAAATTCTGTACTGTCTGACGACCTGTTGAATGATCAACTAAGAATCTCCATAGATGTTGATGTCAATTATTCCCATCTGAATGGTTAATTCCAGTCCCGTTATGAGGGCTTCGTATTCCGCTTTGTTGTTTGTACACGGTTCTGTTAAGTGGTAGGAGTACCTTAACGTCCCCTGCTCCGGTGTTATAAAGATTAGTCCGATTCCTGCCTTATCGGGCACTATCATTTGCGATTCTTTATTCTTCTGTGCTGAGGACGCTCCGTTAAAGTACAGTTCCCAACGTCGATCATCAGGGTCTTCTAGGCTCATTATCTACTCGTCTGGCAAGTCTTCATTGAGAGGCGAATCCGTCGATAAAGGGTGTGTTGCGAGGAAGTCTGCTAGGACTTGTCCCTTTACGGCGCGAAGAGGAACGAAAGTTATGTCGAATTGCAATAGTATCATCGACCACCTGGAAAGTCTGCCAGAAAGCGTCGGTCGGGTCATCAAGTATTGCAACGGATTAACTCTCGAAATAAGGTTGACCTTATGAGAAAGCATGTAATGCCTGAGCTTTTGAGCGGTGAAGATCAGGGCCAATCAATGCTTCTCAATCGGAGGATACTTTACTTCCGTCAGAATTAGACAACGACTTAGGTAGTAGAGAGCATTTTCTCTTCCCTCATCATTGACCTGGGCTAGCAGGGCTCCAAGAGAATCGTCTAAAGCTGCGGTATAAAGTATCAACGGTTTACCTGAGACTGGGGCTGCTAAGACAGGAGGTGTCATTAAATATTGTTTGATGTCATCGAAGGCATGTTGATATTTGGAGTCCCAAGTAAACTTGGCATCCTTCTTAACTAAAGCAGAAAAAGTCTGACACCTTCCTGACAAGTTCGAGATAAAGCGTCGAAGATAAGCCAATTTTCCTTGAAAGGATCATAATTGTTTCAAGGTTTTAGGGGGTGGCATTTCTAAGATTGCTTTAATCTTCTCCGGATCGATTTCAATACCGCGATGTCGGACAAAAAAACCTAAGAATTTCTCTGAGGTGACGCCGAAAGTGCATTTCAAGGGATTCATCTTAAGGTTGTATTGTCTTAGTCGCTCGAAAATAATTCTCAAATCATACAGGTGATCTTCCTTCAGTTTGCTTTTGATGACCATATCATCCACGTAGCACTCGACTTGGTTGTGAATGAGATCATCAAAAATCTTTGTCATCGCTCTTTGGTATGTTGCTCCTGTGTTCTTTAGTCCGAATGGCATTACTGTGTAGCAATACACTCTGATCGGCGTTCTGAATGTCGTGAGCTTTTCGTCTTCAGGTGCCATCTTTATCTGGTTGTATCCTGATGGTCCATCCATGAAAGAGAAGATTCCATGTGTTGAAGTAATGTCGATCATCAGTTCTGAGATTGGTAGTGGAAATTCATCCTTTGGACATGCTTTATTCAAATCTCTGAAATCCACGTAGATTCTGATCTGACCATTCTTCTTTTTGACTGGTACCATGTTGGCTAACCAAGTTGGCTATTGTTTGTCACGGACAAATTTAGCGTCTATTAGCTTCTTAACTTTAGCTATTACTTGTTGCTCAATTTCTAGATGCATTCTTCTGGGAGCTTGTCTGACTAGAACGATAGTGGGAACCACTCCTAACTTGTGAATTGCGACTTCTGGAGCTAATCCTAGCATTTCGTTGTAACTCCAAGCAAAATAGTCTTTGAATTCTATTAATAACTTGATTATGTCTTCGGAGTCTTTTTTATTGAGTAAGGAGCTAACAAAGGTCAGCCTAGGCTCTTCGCTAGTACCTAAGTTAACTTCCATTAACTCGTCTATTATAAATTTAATTTCTTCTTCGAATTCTGGTGGAGCATCTCCAATTGGTAGATCTTCGAGGTCTTCTGAAGCTTCCAAGCAGTCTATATTAGGTTCGCAAATGACAACCAAGCAAAATCCTGTATCATCAATTGATCCTACTGTGCCGACTCCGAGACCATGTTTTGAATTGGGAGACCGACCGACATTATTCCATAATTTTTCAAAGTGTTGTGATCGGCCTTTTGTCCATCGTCGAGGTAAGACACTGCGTTGAATTAAATTTTGAACACAGGGAGAGTACCACTCAAAAGGTACTTCCATTAATTCAAATTTAGTAACATCTTTCAATTGTACATCACTTTCAGTTTTGGAAGAAGAAGCACCACGGTAGAACTTGATTGGTTTAAAACCGCCACCATGTACTTCCTTGACCACCATACCCTTGATCTTGCTAGAATGGATCGGGGTCAGGGTCATAGTATGCACATAGTGGTTAATCTTCTCGTACATTGATTTATATTCTTTATTCTTTTCATCTTCGAGAGAAATCATGAACTGGGGTTTTTTTTGACTTATTGTCGCTGCTTCTTTCTCAATTACTTCTTCTTCTTCAGAGTTATTCTCCCAATCAACATCGATGACTGGTTTCTTCTGTCCAACTGTTCCAACGTTTCTTCCACGTCCTCAACCCCGGCCTCGACCTCGGGTGCGAGTTCTGGAAAAATTTTCACCATCTCGCCATAAAGGAGTGGTGAGTAACTGTTGGACTAGAACTTCAGGTTCTTCATCGTCTCGAATTTCTTTTGCTTCATTTGGTATGGTATTTCTGGAAAAGATTGTTTTCTTCTAGGGCGCGTAGTAGGCCGCATCTTCATGAACTCCAATTTCATGCACAGAGAACGGTTGCAAATCACCTTTGATGCACTATTCCCCTCCTTCGTAATACTTTATGCACTGGTGCAGGGACGAAGGTACCATCCGGTTTTCATGGATCCATGGCCGACCCAGTAGAGCGTTGAACGATGTTTCAGAATCAATTATGTGGAATTTTGCGGTTGTCTTTGCTAAATCACCGGTCTTCATTAGTAGTGTTATCGATCCAAGAGCTCTTTCTCCTTTTTGATTGAAGCCTCTTAATAACATCTTGTCTGCTTCAAGCTCGCGAGCATCAATTTCCAAATATGCTAGTGTCCGAAGATTCATTATGTTGATTGATGCTCTTGGATCAAACAACACTCTGGAGAGCGTAAACTTTCCAATAGTGACTGAAATGTATAACGGTCAGTTGTGATCAGTTGTTCCCAGTAATAGATCATTGTCCGTGAAGGTAACAGCTCACTGTTCTCTTAATGAGCAAACCTCGTCGAAGGAATTACCGGCCATTTGAGTTAAACAAATCTCTGGATCAAGTAAAGCCTTGATCACAGCCTCCCTCATCTCCTTTGACAGGATCAGATCATCATATATTCTTAGTTTGACTGGTAGCTTCCTAAGATGGGCTAGCACATTATAGTCCACTTTATTACCATGTTTCTCAGTTTCTTCCCAAATGGGCACTTCCTCTGCTGGGGTTGGCTCTTCCTGAGCAACCACCTAGTTTCCTTTATCGTTTGGACCCATTCTCGGGGGTAAAACTTTTCTGCTTCTTAGATTGACCTCTGTTATCTCTTCTAAATCTACCAGTGTCTCCTCTTGAATCGAAGCAACTGGCTCTTCTGAAGTTGCTTCGGTGTCTGATGGTTCTAATTATATCATGATCGGAGCTCCTCAAAATTCACAAATGGGCTCGTTGCTTGTCGAGCTTTCGTAGCCTCCTTTGTGAACATCTTCGTCGTGGTCATAGAGGTTGTGTATGATTTGAGAATCATTATTTGTATTGGAATCGAGATCCGGATTAAGCCGGTTGTCGCTACTTACGTGATCATTAGAAACAGTCAAAACGTAGCCAACGCCATAACCCTTATCATTATAAGATCCCGTCGGGGCTAGCAGATAATCATACAGAGTCAGGAGTTTGAGGGATTTCTCCCCCGAATTGGAAACAACCATCCTAGAATAAGCAGCCCCTAGTCTACCCTTCGGAGCCTCGGTCTTCTTTTCTTCAACGATCTTCTCCTCCTTCTAGGGTGGTTCTTCAATCGCAAGTGATAGTGCTGGCTCGACAGGTTTTAAACTCTGAGTTGAAGCGCGTACCGAAGCGGTCTGGATGTGATTCAAAATTTTCTTCGATGATCTTGTCCAGACAGTACTCCATCCATCATCAGTCATGTACGGGATTATCGAAACAATGGGATCCATTGAAATAACATTGATGAAACCTTCTTTCTGGTGTTCCTTCATGTATTCCTTTGGGATCGTTATGTTCCCTTTCCGGAGATTGTCATCAAGCCAACTCTTGAAAGTGATGCAATCCTCTATCTTGTGTCCGAGCATCTGGTGGTAAGGGCAATAGTTCGGATGATTTTTCTTATTGACTTCCTCCGGCTTCTTGGGCTCGACGACTCGAAAATACGGTGTCTTCATTAAGGCTGCGGAACATCTTCGCTATCGCTTCGATTTTGAATGGATATTCTCTATTTAGAAGTTCTCTTAAGGTACGCGATGAACGAGGCAGTTGTTTATAATGCTGAGGCGACTGATAGGTCGGACGAGGTTGCTGATAGCCCTGCTGAGGTTGCTGATAGCCCTGCTGAGGTTGCTGATAAGTCTGTTGTGGTGGTTGATAACTAGGCTGTGGCCGCTTCGACTGTATCTGAACCGGCTGCTTGGCTTTATCTACTACCGCAACAATTCCAAATTTCTTTTTGAATGTTTTCACGGGCTTCTGCTTATCTTTCTTGTCCACGAAACTTAACTGCTTTGCCTCCTCTTGCAAGCTCCCGGCCTTGCTAAGCAACTTCTAGAAAGTCTTGATTGTAAATCCTTTAAGGAGAAGTGCTATCGGGCCAAGGATACTTTTAAGTAGGATGCCGACTGCAGGTTGTTCTTGAAGTTGTGGTTCACACTTCATGCTTAAGTTTCTCCATCGAAGTATGTAATCCACTAAAGTCTCGTTCGGCTTTTGTTGCTCCACCACTAGATCACCGATAGTGATGTGGTGCTGAGCCCCGACAAACCGTTTAACGAAGAGATTCTCTAGTTCTGAAAAGGTCTTTACTGAACCATTCGGTAATTTTGCGTACCAGTCGAAGGCAATCCCTGATAAACTGCTGACGAACTGGCGGAAGAGTAGAGCGTCACTCTCACCGACATTGCAGCAACTAGCACGAAAATGTGCGACATGCTGCCGAGGGTTTCCCGTTCCATCAAAAGTCTTAAACAGAGGGGGTACAAAGCCTTTCAGGTATTGGACTGCATCGAATTCTTCGGGGTGCGGTCTACCCGTCAGAATAGATGCTCCACTCTTGGATTGTGCTAGGGCTTCTCGCACCTGCTGTTCTACCATGCTCTTAATGTCCTTTTCTGGAATCATGCTTTGTGCAGGTTCTTTCTTTGGTTGTTCATCTCCGTTGATGGATGTGATCTCTTTTCCTTCATCATCAATATGGATAACTTCTGGGGGTGTCTCTTTCTGAGGTTGTACCTGACTCTGGAGAGTAGCTAAGGCAGTAGCCATCTCTTCCATCCTCTTCGCCATCTGGGAAATTGTATCATCTCTCTCCCGAAGCTGTGCCCTCATCACTTCCGGTTCATCTCTTTCTGCAACTGCCGGAGCACCTTGCGAAAATGATGATGCTCGTGTCTCAACCATGTTGATTTCAGCATACTCCTCTTCCATGAACTCTGATGAGTCAACCCCATCCTCTAGTTTTTCTTCTCTTTCGTTGCTAATCGTCGGATGTCGGTCCTTAACTTTTCCATGGCATCCTCTAGTGGCCTTTTCCACACGGTCTCGCAGTTGTCTCGTGACGGTTGTTGAACTTCCTTTCCGGGAGTCCCCTTTACTGAAGTAGCACTTTCTTCTGATTCAAGTCTCCTGACTAGACTTTTCTTCTCAGGACATTATTTTGGTCTTAGCTCGCCAGTAGTAGGTCGCCATACCATTCTTCTCGCAGCCGGAAGCCTAGGATCGGATGATCTATCGGCTATATGCTGGAAGGTGGTATCCTCCCTAATTTGTAGACTCGATACAACAACGGGTGATCTGGCTTTTATCTTCTTCTTTAGTTTCTCTATGGTAGCAACAGGCTCTATTCGCGGCCCGAGGCAGGATTTAGCTAGCACCCGTCCTATCCTTCTTAAGATTTCTGACACAGGGCATCTTTCTTTCTTTGCCAATCTTTCTATCACAGCTTGCAGTTGAGCAAATGGCGTAGTCTTATCCCTCTTCCTTTTGTAATTGCTGTAGTACGCAGGTCGGGGTAATGTAGTGGCGATCCTACAGATATCCTCTTCATCTGATGCGGTAGAGAGAGGGTGAAATCTGCTCCCTTCCAACAGAGGTATATACTCAGGCAGTTCTTCTCCTTCCTCGGGAATTTCTTCTAGAAAAGCAACTTCAGCAGCTCTGGCTTTCTCGATCTTGGCGATCTTTCTGCTTCTATTTCTCCTTTGAGTTCGAGTTAGGGGTGCAACTCTTGAACTAGACCCAGTCTCAAAAACGGATGGTATTGTAGTAAAATTTGCACCCTCCACGGTGACAGGCACATCACAGACTTGGATTTCCTTCCCCTTTTGTTTGGCAGAAGTTGGGGTAGGTGCAGAGATGACTAGACCGGTGGGGGTAGAGACAACAGTCCTCCTACGAACAGTAGTATTTCTTTTAGCTGGAACCCTTTGCAGGGGAGGGAATTCTGGAGTCGATTTCAAGTTGAACTCAATCACAGGTTTATCAGTTTCTGACACTTTTTCCATTAGTGTGAAGAGAGTCACGTCAGCGAACTTGACATCTGTATTGCCGAATCCTTGTCCGAAAAGGATGATTTCATTGTCGGACAGCTCATCCATGTAAACAGCGAAGTCCATTCCATTAGTGAAGGAGAAGATTAACTTTGGGGCAGTCATTTTCTGCAGGGCAGATTCCGAATGTCGGTCCCGAATTATGCTTCTTTTCGTTGTAAAGTTTAGGAAGAAAAAGAAAGAGTCCGAACACATTTTCATTTATCTTAGTTTATTTGTGATTTTTTAAAAGAGATTGTATATTAGGAGGTTGTTTATTAGCAGGTTCAATTGTTAGAAACAAAACGATTAAAGGAAAAAGGTTATTGAAAAGGTAAAGGGCCCGATTTAGAATTGGAAAGGAAAAGAAAGTCTTATGCAAGACTTCCCAACTCGAAGGACAGCTCCTAAACTAACACCTATTGGGGGTCCACCCCACCTCAGAAAAGAGGTAAAAGGATCTCGGAACCTCTCCATTTAGGGGTGTCTAAACAGTGGCTCCTAAATCCGAGAGGAGTTGGCTATACTCGTTCAAGATAGAAATGAACGGGGTATTCCAAAGGAAGAATGGTAGTTTTGGTCCACTAGGGATATGGATACACTACTGATTTATGAAACCAAAACCATCTAATCAAAAATGGAGAGAGGAACTAATCCCCAGCGGAGTCACCAGAAGTTGTCGGCATATTTTTAGGTTGTAAGTTTTATTTTAAAAAAGTGGTCGCCTATAGAAGTTATCGGCGAATTTTAAATTTTAAATTTAATTCAAATATATATGTATAATTTAGAAAGTAGTATTTGATTTTGAAAATAATTTTTAAATTTGAAAACTTTAAGATATGAAATCAAACCGATCTCACGTCCCGAATAGTTTATATAAACGAGCATCGCACCACAAACCATGTATTTATCCCGAGGAATAGACACACTGCTTGATGATGGGGCTCGATTAAATAAACTAAAAGATTTCTGACATTCGTTTAGTCTGCAAACCAATTTTATAAGCCGACAAGTTCCCCTGCTTAATTTAAAGGAATTAAGCAGGGTTTATATTACATGGGTTCTTAAAGTTCCCTATAAGGGCAAGCCCCTATAGTTAATTACATCTTAAATGACAGGAATCATTTAAGAAAACTCTTGATAATGATTAGTGGTTTTTCTCTTAAGAATTTCAAAGTTTAAGGTTTTTAAAGGATTGAATTTTGGAAGTTTCAATAGAGAATGACTCAAATTTGGAACAGTTAATTTCAGGAGTTCAAAGGAAGAAAAGTAGGAGCAGCTGAGGATCCAAGAAGAATCTTGGAAACTTCCCAAACTATCCTATTGATTGACTTCAATTTGGGAATTTAATTAATATTGCAATCCTGCCAATTTTAATTGATTAGGACTTTTATTTGTGTGACATAATCATACAAATAACCTGGAAGATATGAGGGTTTATGTCGTACCGAACGACTACCTCGGAATCCTAAGACCGGTTAGGGCTTAATTTACATGACATGATCATGCAAATGCCTAACGAAGAGTTGAAGATTTATGTTGCACTAGGCAACCTACCTCGAAGTCCTATGGCTTGGTTATTTAATTCTAAGAAAGTTTTGCTGAGGTAGATCCGAGTTTTGCTGATGAAGATGGCTGAGCTGCCCACCATGCTCTGGGCTCCTTGTTGTTGCAGAGGTTTAGTTTTAGAAGTCATAAATCAAGAGATGAGAGAAGTGTTTTAGTTTAGATAAAATCTTAAAATCCAAGTATTTTTAATATTTTAATTAAAACAAATCTTAAAGTTGTTTAAACAGAACCGATTAAGATCCCATGGTTCCGTCATCCCAGCACCGTTATTTTCATCGAATTCACTTAGTCCAGATGAATTTGTTAAACTCAACTGAATGAGTTCCACACTTTCATTTAGACCGTCGGAAATCCCGTTAGCAACACGTGGGTTACATCATCCGAGGTATTCTCGATCATTCAACGAGACGTTTTAATTTAGTTACAATTGTAGTTTTGTTGTTCTGTTTGTGATTAAATTTTGAGTTGTTTTATATTTTGGAATGTTGTGGCGGTGAATTTTATCTTGCAATGACTTTTAATTTAGTTTTGGTTTCAGTTCAGGGACTATCCTAAAGGTTTTAGTTTTCATGCAACAATCTTATTTATCATGCAAGAAAAGTAAAGTACAGTGCATGTAAGTAAATTGCAATAAAGTAAATTGTAATAAAATAAAAGCATACCTGGAGGGTCTTCCCATCATCCCAAGCTGCACTTATAACACATGTTAGAACATTTAAACATATTTTGCAAGAAATACCTAGGTAAAGCTAAGGGAAACGGTTTTTGTTGTCTACCAAATTCCTAATCTTATAATTAGTCATTTCCTATGACATCTAGGTTGTTGGTTTAGTTTAAGGATGATTTTCTTCATCAAAGAACAATTAGATTCAATTGTTCTTCTAAAACATCCCGTCATATTGAGGAAGTGTTTAGGACGAGTCCTAAACATCTTTTCAATACTTCTGGGATCATTTTGAGTCCAAGTAAATTTAGTTGCACATATGAATTAATCATCGAGGAGTTTAATTAAACTTTGTCTCTTGCTCAGTGAACTTGGGTATTTGATTACCTGATGAATGAAGTGACATTTCACTTAATACTCTATTTAAGAGTTATAATAATTAAAGCCTTTAAGGGGAAGTTGATTTATTGAGAATTTTAATCATCCTTAATTAAAAGTTTGAGTTAATGATTTAAATTGATTTAATTTAATTATGAGGTTTTAATTAATAATTTTAAATTTGGAATAGTGTTCAAGTTATTTTTAGATTTAATTTAAATCTTTACACTTTCAATTATCTTAGTATTTCAGATTAATGTTCATGTTTTAAATTTACTTAGATAGAAAGAAGTTGAAATTATTGATATGTTTTGATTTAACTCTTAATGATTTCTTTTAGGTTTGTTGTTAAGTAATTTTAATTTAATTTAATTTAATTTAATTTTAATTTAATTTAATTTTAATTTAATTTTATTTAATTTTTAATTTAATCTTAATTTAATTTTAGTTTCAATATTTTAATTTTAATTTAATTGTTAAGGTGTTAATTTAATTTAATTTAAAATTTGACATAACTTAATTTAATTTAATTTAACTTAATTCCAAGATTTTAAATTTGATTTTTAATTATTGGACCATTTAACATTTTAAGCATTAATTCATTTAAGGGTTATCTTCTTTAATTTTTAATTTAATTAGTTTTGATTATTATTTTAATTTTTTTTTAATTAAGAATTAAATATTATCGAAGTGACTTATTTAGGTATTTTTAAATTAAAGAATAAATATCCTCTTAATAATATCCCTATTTTAATAATTCAAATTTTTAATATATTCTTTCCAATATTTAAATTATTTAATTAATTAGAGTTTCATTTTGATATTTTCAAAGTGTTTAATGGGTTTCTACCCTTTTAATTTCCCTAAGTTTCAATCATCCAAGAGAAAGTTAAAATCAAATATTTTACCCCCCACATTTTGATTAAACCTAAAGTTTTAATTAAGGGTTAAAATTTTTAATTACCTTTATGCCCTTTTAAGCTTATTTAGTTCATAACTCACTAAATTGAGCTCAAATGAATTTGAAATTTTTATGTCACCTCACCCACATGTCAATTAAGATATTAGAGGAGAAAAATGTGATTTTTCTGAATTTAATTTATTTATATAATTATTTTTAGTAGAAAATAGGGATTTTCAAAGAAAATTCAACAACACGACCAAGGAAAGGTTTCTGCTCTTAAAAAAATTATGGGATGTTCCTAATAACTAGAGTACCACTTGGACCAATTTTTGTGATTTTTTGAATTATATTTTAATTATTATAATTATTTTTATTTTAGAGTATTAACTAATTTTAAAATAACAGAAAAGTTGAAAAAATAGATTTTATATTTTTCTTAAATTTCTTTGACCTCAAAGCGTCTAGAGAAAAAAATTTTATATTTTTTTAATTTTTCTTTGATTTATTAGAATTATTTTAGTGAAAAGGGTTGAAAATTCATTTTTTAATATTAAAAATTACATTAAGCCTTTAACATTCAATATCTTATCCTAGGGACTTAGGAAAAATCTTTGGTTTGTTCCTAAGTGATTAGGAGTCAAAATGTAAAATTTTTATGATTTTTAATTTTTTGTGATTTTTATTATTTTTTAATTATTAAAATATTAAAATTTTGTGAAAAATCAACTTTTTTGGAAAATTCTAATTTTAATTTTCCTGAACTTCCCTGATATCAGAGAAGCTCCAAAACTATTTTTTTGAATTTTTGAAAAGTATTTTTGGAGTTATGAATTTTTAAAGTTCCATTTTGCTTATGAGACTTAATCAATTCATTTGGTGGGGTTAATCAAGTCTAATTGATTTCAAAATTTTATGCAAGGTTTTTGTGATCCTAAAGAGCAATGGAGAATTATTTTCAACTCAATTTCATGTGTGGTTAACCCTAATTAATTCAAGTTCAATTTTAGGGGTTTAGGCCAATTAATGTTATTATGAATGAAATAACTCAAAATATATTTTTCATAGGGTCCCCTAGTCCAAAGAAACATCTCCAAATTTTCCTAGAATTTATTTTACAACATGCTAATTATTGGAATTAAAATACCTAAAACAGTGACAAGAACTTGAAAAGTCAATAACTTTTCACAGAGATGGCCTCTGACCTTGAAAAATTCAAGGAATGTTCCCAAGATCAGAGGCTTCAAAAGCCATATGGTCTCATACCATGGTGAATTATCTATGCAAATGGAGATTCAAAATATTGGAAACAGTAAATAAATTATAAAAATTAAAATACTCATCCAATTAACTTGATTTCTTTTCCACATTATTCTCCTTTGTTTACTGAGCAAGAGGGTATTTTTATTTTATTTTTGTGATTTTTCTATGCAAAGATATGAATTTTTGAAGTTCTGGTATTTAAATAATTCAAAAATGCCCTAATTTTCTACTTATCTGACTCGGGGTCGCGTCATTTTTTGCTTGGTTTTGTCAAAGGCATGGATTTTGGTTTGGTGCACCCACCAAGGCCTGGATTTAGGCTAAAAAGGTTCATTTGGGTCAGCCATGAGGAAATGGTATAGTCTCCATCAAGGATTAGGTGGCTAACTTGGTTTAGTGTGTACCATGGATGAGGTTAAAAAGGATTAAGGAAGGCTTAAGAAAGGGGCCCCTCCATTTTCCATAAATGACATGGTGAAGTGTCAAAACTCTCATGGCTTCATATGGCTTGTAAATGGCTCACATTTGGCTTACATTTGGCTTGGAAAAGGTTTTCTTGTTTCATGAAAAAGGATTTTAAGGATTTTTGGTATTTAGGGGTAATTTGGAACATGGCTTAGTTTAGAAAAATTCAATGATGAATTTGAAACTTAGGGAGTGATTTAATTAAATGGTTGATGAGATGAAAGTGTCATGTAGGCTTTGGATTGATTTTGAGCTTTTTGAAATCTTTTTGGATGGGCTTTTAAAGTGGTTTAAGGAAGTGGGCTTTTGGATTTAAAGTAAATTTAGGATGAAAATTTTGTAAAGGATTGTGCCAAATAAATGTTGCAATTGGTTTAGGCATGTGTCATGAGTGCTTTGGAACAAGTTTAAAGTGATTTTGAATTGTATTGGGTTGAATTTGGGCTTTTTTGGTAAAGGGGCCAAGGTGTGCCAAATTGGGCTAACTTGGGCTAAGGTTGGATTTGATGTAAAATTAATGTTGGAAAATATTTATGGGAGTGTTACAAAGAGTTCTTAATTTTGGTTGGGCTCTAATTTTGGGATTTGAGCCCACTTGGGTTAGGTTTGGGCTTAGGTCAATTTAAGGGATTTTGGTTTTGGGTTAGGTTTGGGTGGAGTTTATGTTTAAATTTTGGGCAAATCAAGTTAGTGTTTTGTTTATGGGGATGTTAGGAAGGATTTAGAAAAGATTTGGGGCCAATTGGGGTTGAGTTGGGTTGGTTTGGGCTAGGTTTAGGTCATGGGCCAAAATTGGGCCTTAAGCTTCAATTTGAAATTGAGCCCAAATGTCAATCAAATTGGAGTTGGATTTAGTCTAAATTGATATTGGGGATATTGAATTGAAGTTTAGAATTAAATTGAACCAAAATTGAGGTCAATTGGGGTGGTTTGGTTTGACATTGGGTTCACTTGGGTTAAAAATGGGTCAAATTGGGGGTTTTGGTAAAAGTAGGGTAAATTGGCAAAATTGGCCCATGGTGTAGTTGAACAAAATAAAATTGGAAATATTTTGGATTTTCTTGAATTTTTTTGGGAATTTTCGAAATTTTTGGATTTTTAGGGTAAAAGGGTATTTTGGTAATTTGGGGGGGTTTAGGGGTATTTTTAGAAATTTTGGTATTTTTTGCCAAAGATGGTCAATTTGAGTGGTGGGAGGTGTTTAGGATTGATTTTGAGGGATCTTGTGTAATTCAGACAATTTTGCAAATTTTGGGTCATTTCAAGGGTATTTGGTAGGTTTGGTGGGTCCGGGGCCCTGGGGGTCAAAAATTGAAATTTTGAAAAAAGGAAAATTGATCAAGTGTGAGTGAAATGGAGTCATTTTGGTTGAGCCATGAAGCCACATTAAGCCCATATGAGCCATGAGAGAACTCATTTGGAGCATTCACTATGTTGTTCCTAACCCTCTTAGTCAGGGGCTTAGGGGTTAAGGACCATCCATATGAATTACCTATATGAGCCAGGAAGTCAAGTTGGGTGAGAGTGTGGTTTTAGAACTTGGAATATGTGTGAGAGTGTAGTGTATGTGCAAGTCAACCCTCACCAGACCAGGCCACCCATGGTATTCCTAAGGCCAAAAAATCCTATAGGGAACTCATCCTTTAAACCTCCACATTTGATTTCAACCCTCTAGGTGATTAGGGGTCTACAATCAAGCTTGTGGGGTTTGCAGGGAGTCAAGAAGTGTTTGAATTTCAAAGTGGTGGGTTCCATTTCAAGTCCTCTAAGATTAGTCAAATGAAAAGCCTAAGGCTAGATCCTAAATACTAAAGAGAGAAGCAAAAGACCTCATCAAAAATGAGGTCAACACTCTACACAATGGATTTTTACGTAGGAATTCCTACTCACCCTCTCTTTCACTAAGAAGAAGAAAAGTGTGAAAAAACCCTAAGTAAGAATCCCACAACTACTTATTTAACTAAACTCTAATATTTCTCTATAAAGAACTCTACACCACTCAAAAAGACTCTCTTTACTCTTCTTCAAGTCTCTTCTTTTATATTTTATCAAAAGGTGCATTGGTATCTCTTTAAAATGCATCTATATTTAATGATCTACCTAAGAGATGCATCCTTTCCAGTGAAATTTGAATGACTTTTGGTGCCCTTAATCAGTTACCCTCATTTATACCAAAGGATGCCTAAAAAACGACTTCAAAATTTGCCAAATATTATTTAAAATTGCAAAGTAACTGTTTGGTGCTTTAGCGCAGGGTCTCTGGTGCTTAGGTGCGGCCTTCTCTGTCTGCTGGCACTTAGTCACCAGATCTGGGCGCTTAGGAGATCATTTTAACACATTCTTCATTTTTGCTCCAAATTTGAACCTTTTTCACTCTTTTTGATATATTTGGTCCATTTAAGTGTACCTGAAAGAAAAATAAAGAAATACCTTCCATTAAAGTTCAATATCATCAAAAATAGGTATAAAAAGTTCATAAAGATATTATAAATTTTAGGTATATCACAGCCGTTGCCAAGTGATGCACCAAAAATATATACTATTTTTGCTATATAATTTTACCCATCTTTGGTGATATAGCACTTTAAAGAAATGTATTTTTCATGATTTGTTACAGGTATGATGATTTTAGGTGATTGGAGCGAAAATAAGAGAGAAGGAATGAATTCGGAGCCAAAAGGAGCAAAATGGAAAAGAACAGTTTCAGCACCATTTTCCCGATAGATCCAAAAAATAATGGGAAGATTCAAATTTCAAGAGTTTTGGCAACTTTCTGAAGGGATGCTTAAGTAAACTCTTGGGATTTCATTTATAACATATATGTAACTATTTTTCGACGAAATTGAAGGGGGAGAAAGTGGTGGTAGTGAGAGTTCTAGTGTGTTGAGTGTTAGGGCTTGGATGAGAAGAGTGTAGAAGTGAAGATTTGAGAGGGATTCTTCTCTAAGGAGTGAAGGATAAGGTGAAAGTGAGAGATTGCTTCTTCCTTTCCATTCTAAAGAGGGAATTGAGTGTTGCAAAGAAGAGAGAAAAGGATTCAAAGGAACTTTAAGGGATTTGCATTGGGGAAGAGAAAGAGATAAGTTGTATTTGCTTTTGTGGTTTGTTTGACTTTTCTTTTATATATAAAATCCATGTTTTATTGTGTCTTCTCTATGAATTCTGAGTAGTCTCCTTTGTCTTTCTTCTTGCATAGAGATATGATGATGTGATGATATGGAATTGAAGTGCTTTTAAAGTATTGAAGAAATTGTGTTGGTTTTTCATTTCGAACTTAATTTACTTTTCGATCTGGCCAATTGAATTGATAAAATATGTTGTTAAACATTAACTCCAAAAGGATTTAGTGTCCTAAAAAAATAATGAAGAATCCATTCAATGTCCATGGATGAATTACGTAGTTCATGGGAATTGTGTGCAAATAAATAGGAAATGTGTTTTGATGGACTTCAAATTAGAGGTTTCAGGGTGACAGGCTGAGATCTTGAATTTGGTCCAAAGATTAGTAACTAAACTCGAAGGTTAGCCTTCAGGTGAAGGGTAAGTGGGACCTCCGTAGTGACAGACGGTATCCTCCCAGCCTAGCTTTAGATTTAGTGACTGAACTTTGGATATATCAATGTTCTTTTCATGCTTGGAAGAGGGGGTACTCCTTTGAGGGTAAAGAAAATTTTATTCTCCTATTTGGTACAATATAATAAATAATCATTCTACATCATTCACACATCATATACCCAGTGCAAGAGGAAAGATACTTTTCATATATATCAAAACCTTTCAAATACAAGCTTAGTGTGTGTCTGTTAGTTAATTCTGTTTTAAAGATATTAGAAGTAATTGTGGTTGCTTAATTGTTACAGTTGTCTACATCTTGTTAGTAGAAGTAAACTTAAACTTTAATTATGATTTGAGTATTGGATTTCAGTATTACATTATCTATTGTAAGAATTGTGCTTTCCCTGTGGGATAGATAACCAGGACTTCATTAGAGCCCTGTATTACTTGATACGATACGTATACTTGTGTTGAAGCTTGGAATTTAAAAAATCATTATAATTATATAAATTAAGGTTCATAAGTTCTTGCAATATAAAATGTCTGCATCATGTTCTTAGGCGCCATTGCCGGGGAAGGTATAAACGGTATCTATTGATAATATAATAACTAAAAACCTTTACTTTGTAGTGTGTAATTGTGTGTTTGTTTACTTGTTAAAGTATTTGTGTGATTTTATATGCGTAGTAGTGGATCTATAGGTTTAGTACCTTACAATTCGGAGTTAGAGCATACTGTTAGAAAAATTTAAAAATAATAAAAACAAACTGAGAATCCTTGCGAAATGGCGAATAATCAAGATAATTAGAGAAATGATATTAGAAATTTGCCAAGACCATTAAGAGATTATGCTAACCCAATGGAAGATGAAATTCATGTGACTATTCAAAATCCTGATGTTGCTACTAATTCATTTTAGCTTAAAACTGCTATTATCCAAATGGTGCAAAATAATCAATTTGGAGGAACACCTGATGAGGATCCAAATTTACATTTCGCTAGTTTTCTAGAACTGTGTGCTACTTTTAAATATGACGGAGTGTCGTGTGATGTTGTCAGACTTTGAATTTTTCAATTTTCATTAAGGGATAAAGCTAAGACGTGGTTAAATTTGTTAGCACCTTGATCTATTAGAACTTAGGGAGAACTTTCTCAAAAGTTTTTATCAAAATATTTCCCTCCATCAAAGACTGCTAAGCTAAGAAATGATATCACATCTTTTGGTCAGTTTGAAGGGGAATCAATATAAGAAGCTTGAGAAAGATTTAAAGATCTTCTTAGGAAGTGCCCACATCATGATTTACCAGACTGGTTAATAATTCAAACATTTTACAATGGATTAGTGGGATCATTGAGATCGATTATAGATGTTGCTGGTGGTGGATCGTTAATGTCAAAACCTTTTGATGAAGCATATGCATTAATAGAAGAAATGGCTACTAATAATTTTCAATGCCCCTCTGAACGGGTAAATCCTAAGAGAGTAGCTAGTGTTCATGATTCAGATAGATGACTATGATAGTTTCTCAAATTGCAGCCTTTTCTAAGAAAATAGATCAGTATGGAATAAATTATTCTCAACCACCCCAAGTGTTAGAGGAAAATTCATTTGGACAGATAACAGAATCTTAAACACCAAATGAGACCTTGAATGCTATTAATAGACCTAACAATCCTTATTCAAATTATTATAATCCTGGTTGGAAGAATCACCCAAATTTCAACTGGAATAATAACAATGCCAATGTTAACCCACAATGAGGGAGCAGTTCTATAGATCCAGTTGGAAATTTGAACAATCAAGAAAATACCAATTTTAGACCCACTTATCCTCCTGGATTCAATGTTAACCCCTAATTTAAGGATAAGAAGTTGTCTACTGAAGAAATGATTCTGATTATGGGAAATCACCTACAAGCTCAAGGTGTTGCGATAAAAAATATTGAAAATCAATTGGGGCATATTTTCACTACACTTAATAATAGACCTTCTGGAACACATCCAAGTAATGTTGAGATCAATCCAAAAGATCAAAACAAGGAATAACTTAAGGCTATTCAATTAAGGAGTGGAAAGGAATTGGGGACAAGAGTACAAAAGAAGTTGAAATAGAGAAAGAGAAGGTGGATATTGAAAAAGGTTCAAACAAGATTTATCAAGACATGGAATATCATCTTGAACCAATGAAGATTACTATTGAAAAACCACCGCCTCCATTTCCTCAAAGATTGAAACAACAAAACAGGGATAATAAATTTGGAAAATTTTTGGAGATCCTTAAGAAATTGACGATAAATATTCTTTTTGTTGAAGCAGTAGAACAGATGCCTGACTATGCCAAGTTTATGAAGGATATTCTCAAAAAGAAAAGAAAGTTCACAGATCATAAAATTGCTGCACTTAGCAGAGAGTGTAGTGCAATTTTTAGAAGAACCTTCCAGAAAAACCTAAAGATCCTGGTAGTTTTACTATCCCGTGTGCTATAGGTGAAAATTTTTTCGAAAGAGCCTTATGTGATCTGGGAGCTAGTATTAATCTTATGCCTTTATCAAATTTCAAAAGGTTAGGAATAGGAGAAATTTCTCCTACATCTGTGACTCTTCAGTTGGCCGATCGTTCCATTACTTACCCTAAAGAAGTGGTGGAAGATGTGTTAGTGAAAGTGGATAAATTTATCTTTCCTGTGGATTTTATTGTACTTGATATGGAGGAAGATAAAGAAATTCCAATCATTTTGGGAAGACCATTCCTTGCTACTAGGAGAGCAGTGATTGATGTTCCAAAAGGAGAATTAACTATGAGGGTTAATGATCAAGAGGTGACCTTTAATATTTTGAAATCTATGAAGTATCCCTCAATGGCAAATGATGTTGACGTTTTAGGATGGAGGTCTGTGAATATTTGAGAAAAGATCATTTTGAAAATATATTTGAAAAAGAAGCAGAATATGAAAATATGTTTGAAGAACGAA
This sequence comes from Papilionanthe hookeriana x Papilionanthe teres, assembly GCA_022702705.1. Lineage (NCBI taxonomy): Eukaryota > Viridiplantae > Streptophyta > Magnoliopsida > Asparagales > Orchidaceae > Papilionanthe > Papilionanthe hookeriana x Papilionanthe teres. The sequence goes on along the minus strand of CM040423.1, from coordinate 92,246,798 downwards.
TTGAAAATGAAGAAAATTAGATAATAAGAAGAATGAAGATTTGGAGTGTGTTCAGGAGAGATTGAAGTATTAGACACTATGGAAGGTGGAGATAAAAGCTTAATTCCTTCTATAATAAAACCTCCTGAACTTGAGATGAAAATCTCCCTAATCATTTGAAGTATATGTTTTTAGGAGAATCATCTACCTTACCAGTTATTGTATCTTCGAAGTTAAATGAATAACAAGAACAAAAATTGTTAGAAATTTTAAAAAGATACAAAAAGGCTTTTGGATGGACTTTAGCAGATATTAAAGGAAGCAGTCCTTCGATTTGTGTGCACGGGATTTTATTAGATGATGAACATAAACTGGAAGTTGATTCGCAAAGGAGATTGAATACAATAATGAAAGAAGTAGTTAAGAAGGAGATTTTAAAATGGCTAGATGCTGGAATTATTTATCCTATTTTGGATAGTGCTTGGGTGAGTCCAATACATTATGTACCAAAACAGAGGAGTGACTGTTGAAGTAAATGAATGGAATGAAACCATACCCATAAGACAAATTAATGGATGGTGAATTTGTATTGACTATAGAAAATTAAATGCCACCACCCGAAAAGATCATTTTCCTCTTCCTTTTCTTGATCAAATGCTGGATAGACTTGCTGGACATAAGTACTACTGCTTTCTAGATGGATACTGGTTATCATCATATACCTATTGCTCCTGAGGATCAAGAAAAGACAACATTTACTAGCCCTTACGGAACCTTTCTTTTCGAAGAATGCCTTTTGGACTGTGTAATGCACCTGCAAGGTTTCAGAGATGTATGATGTCTATTTTCAGCAGTATGATATATAATGGAATAGAAGTTTTCATGGATGATTTCTCTGTATTTGGGACTTCATTTGAAATATGTTTGGAAAACTTAACAAAAATTTTGGAGCTTTACGAGAAAATAAATTTAGTTCTGAATTGGGAGAAATGTCAATATATGGTTGCAGGAGGAATTGTGCTTGGGCATAAAATTTTTAATTTTATTATGAAGGTCGACTTTACTAAAATTCGAGTGATTGAGATATTGCCACCACTCACTACCGTGAGAGATGTGAGGAATTTTTTAGGACACGCTGGATTTTACAGGCGATATATTAAAGATTTTTCTAAAATTACTAAACCTTTATGCTGACTTCTAGAAAATGATAGAAAATTTGATTTTACTGATGAATTTTTGAGTGCTTTTGAATTATTGAAAGAGAAATTAATCACTGCACCTATAGTTGTTGCCCCTGATTGGGAGAAACCATTTGAATTTATGTGTGATGCTAGTGATTATGCGATCGGAGTAGCATTGGGGGAGAGGCATGATAAAGTTTTCAAATTCATTTACTATGCTAGTAAAACTCTTAATGAAGCTCAGATTAATTATGCCACTACTGAAAGAGAGTTATTAGCTATTGTATTTGCTTTTGAAAAGTTTAAACCTTATTTAATTGGGGCTAAAAGTATTATGCATACAAACCATTCAGCTATCAAATATTTAATGCAAAAGAAAGATGCCAAACCTAGACTAATTAGATAGATACTTCTTCTGCAAGAGTTTGATTTTATGATAGCTGATAGGAAGGGATCTGATAACCAAATAGCTGATCATTTGTCGAGATTAGAGTATGATAAATTATCTGAATTTGAGAAGGAAGTTACAAAAACTTTCCCTGATGAACAACTTTATACTATTATAAGAAGAAATTTGCCTTGGTATGCTAATAATGTGAATTATATTGTGAGTGATATTGTACTACCTGTTTTAGCAAGCCAACAACAAAAGAAGTTTAAATATGATGCAAGATTTTATTTTTTGGATGAGCCCTATCTATATAAACAGTTTAAGGATCTGATTACAATCCTACGGAGGAGGAGTTAGATGAGATCATATCTTCATTAACTGCTGGAAGAGGATTATGGAAAATTACTAGTGGAAGTAGAGTAAATTTTCCCACATCGAAGATGGATGCCACAGCGAAAACATGGCACTATTTTATTTCTGCGTCTACTCCCTACGAATCATCTTAGTGAATTGACTAGAGAGAGGGCTACACTAAGCTACTACATTCAGTAGTATAAGCCGATTAATATTGGATATCTGGTTTATGAGGTTATCACCAGTTCTGCCAGAGCTACCACTACTGTAGGTTTATGATTCACATCCTTAAAATTTTCTTTATGTCAGGAAGCTGATGTGAAATTTGATAGTTAGGAGGAGATTCTACAACCTCTAAAGGCCATTACTAGTGTTAATGTAAAGTCTTATTCTGAGCAATCTATTTTTGGATAGAGAGGGGGATTTTCTAGAAGTTATGGTGCTTCTTTATCGCATGTTTCTACTTCTCGTGCATCTACGTCCCATGACAGATCTACTAGTCCAGATTCAGAGACTCAATTACTATAAAGAATGATGGATAACATCGACTATGCTATGGATAAGGTATCAAATTTAGAAAATTATGTAGATCATATTGATACTTACTTGAGAAAGCATAGTGATTAATAACACATCTTTGGAGAAACCCGTTCGAGGTAAACAGAGTGTAGTATTTTCTTCATATCCATATTATCTTCATTATGAATCTACAAGTTTCTGGGATGATGATGATGATGATGATGAAGAGGATGACGATGGTGACAAAGATGAGTAGTGATTGGATTATGTTGGGTTATGTTTAAACTTTCATTTGTATTCTTAATTGGATTATTGTGGTGTGATCCACTGAAAATTTAATAGCTTTTTACTATTCATTTCATACTTATTTTTGATGATATTTCACTTTAAAGGAAGGTATTTTTATGATTTCATGCAGGTATAATGATTTTAGGCCTTTGGAGCAAAAGGAAGCGAAAAGGAGCAAATTTGGAGCAAAAAAGGACAAAAGTGCATTTTATTGAACTAACACCAAATGGAGCTGTGACCAGCGCCAAACAGTGCCATTTTCTAGAGAGTTATGACATTTTGACATAATAATGAGCCGAACGGCACTCCTACCAGTGTCGAACAGCGTCCTATCCTGATTTTGAACTAGATTCAATGTATTTGGCCTCATTTTGAAAGGTTTTTTGAGGAAACACTTGGGAATTCAGTTTTGGACAAATTTAAACACATTTAGAGCCACATTTCAAAGGGGGAAGAAAAGAAGAGAAGAATTTAGAGTTTAGAGAGTGAGTTCTTTCCATTTTTTGTAGAAAGTTAGGTTTTTGTTTTTCTCTTCTAAGGAGTGTGAGAGAATTGTGTGTTGTTGTGAAGAAAGAAGAAGAGTCAAGGGAATTCCTTGAGATTCACTTGGGGAAGAGTTTGAGATAAGTAACATTTACTTTACTCTGTTTGTATGACGCTGTTTTTATATATGAAATCCATGTTTTGTCATCTTTTCCTCATGAGACTTAAGTAGATTTCTTTGTCTTTCTCCTTTTCATGTGATGTGTTGATATTGTGAAATGGAAATGATGTGTCGATTTATTATGAAGAATTTGTGATGAACATTTCACTTAGAACTTCATTTACTTTTTGATCTGGCCAATTGAATTGTTAAAACTTATTGGGAAACATATGTTCTGAAAGGATTATGAGTTCCGCAACAAAAGTGAAAGTCACATTCAAATTCCATGAATGGTGAAGTTCATGGGGGTTGAATGCAAATAAATAGGGAATTATACTTTGATGGATGTAGAATTGGAGATTTTAGAGTGACAGGCTGAAATCCTCAATTTGGTCCTAATGTTTAGAAATTGAAGCAAGAGTTATCCTTCAGGTGAAGGGAAGTGGGAGCTCTGGAGTGAGAGCCAGTATCCTCCCAGCCTAACCACAGATTTGGAGACTAAACTTAGGATTAGCCAATGTTCTTTATACGCTGAAATATGGGTAAAGAATAAGAATGCTTCTATTTGGCACAATACATTTGCACCACTGATTTGTATCACAATAACCACACATTATGAATGGAAAGGAGGAAGACTCTTTCTTACAACTGAACTTTGTTATAAATTTAGTCTTGCATTAGTTTAACTTGCTAGAGTTTAGAATGTGGTTTGGTAGAAATAATAACTGAACCTGTCTGTCTTTATTTTTAAAATTAAATAACTTTCAATTGTGTTGTGATTCAATAATAGATTTCTATGAGCCTCCCTGTGGGATCGTTATTCCAGGACTCCACTAGAGCCCTGTATTACTTGAGCGATATGTATACTTGCATTAATTGTGTGACTCATTATAATTTAAATAAATAAATAAATCTAAATCTTAGTTCATTAATTTTTCCAAATTAAAAAATTTGCACCAAGTTTTTAGCACTGTTGCCGGGGAGGCAAGGTAAAAAAAGGTAACTGTTAAAATTTATTTTTTTGGTATTGGAAATCATATATTTGAATTGCAAGTCATAGTTATGTGTGTATGTTTATTGTTAGTGTGTCTTTAATGTGTTTGCATGCGTAGTATCAGATATGTAGGTTTAGTGCCTTACGATTCTAAATTAGAACGTGCTATTAGAAAAATTCGAAAAAAACAAAAACAATCCGCAAATCCTCACAAAATGGTGAACAATTTAAACAATCAAAACAAAAATATACCAAGACCTTTAAGAGATTATGTTAATCTAACAGCAGATGAAATTCACTTAACTATTCAAAATCCTGATGTTGCTGCTAATTCATTTGAGCTTAAACCTGCTATTATCCAAATGGTACAGAATAATCAATTTGGAGGAACACCTAATGAAGATCTTAACTTACATCTCGCTGGTTTTCTAGAACTATGTTCTACTTTTAAATACGATAGAGTGTCGAACGATGCTGTTAGAGTTAGACTTTTTTCTTTTTTCACTTAGGGATAAGTCCAAGGCGTGGTTAAATTCGTTAGCACCTGGATCTATTAAAACTTGGGGAGAGCTTTCACAAAAATTTTTGTCAAAATATTTTCCTCCTTTCAAAACTGCTAAGTTGAGAAATGATATCACATCTTCTAGTTAGTTTGATGGAGAATCCGTATATGAAGCTTGGGAAAGATTTAAAGATCTTCTGAGGAAGTTTCCACACCATGCCTTACCAGACTGCTTAATAATTCAAACTTTCTATAATGGATTAGTAGGATCATTGAGATCGATTATCAATGCTGCTACTAGTGGATCATTAATGTCAAAATCTTTTGATGAAGCATATTCGTTAATTGAATAGATGGCTACTAATAATTTTCAATGGCCCTCTGAGCTGGTAAATCCTAAGAGAGTAGCCAGTATTCATGATTCTAATGCGATAACTATGATAGTCTCTCAAATTGTTGCACTTTCTAAGAAAATAGATCAATACGGAATGAATTATTCTCCAACACCTCCAGTGTTAGAAGAAAATTCATTGGGACAGATGATGGACTCTCAAATGTCTTATGAAATCTTGAATGCTATTCATAATAAAGTCAATAATCCTTATTCGAATTATTATAATCCTAGTTGGAGAAATCATCCGAACTTTAACTGGAATAATACCAATGTTGTCATTAACCCGCAGTGGGGAAACAATCTTATGAATCCAGTTAGAAATTTGAACAAACAAGGAAATACCAATTTTAGACCTTCTTATCCTTCTGGTTTTAATAGTAATCAACAATTTAAGTAAAAGAAGTTGTCTACTGAAGAAATGATTCTAAATATGGGTAATCAAATTCAAGCTCAAAATGTTGGAATGAAGAACATTGAAAATCAATTGGGACATATTTTTTCTGCGCTTAATAATAGACCTTTTGGGAATCTTCCTAGCAATATTGAGATCAACCCAAAAGATCAAAACAAAGAGAGGAATTGAACATTGAGAAATGTTCTAATAAGATATATCCTGACGAATATCCGTTAGAACCAATGAAGATAACTGCTGAAAACCCACCTCCTACTTTTCCTCAAAGAATGAAGAAACAAAACACAGATAACAGATTTGCAAAATTTTTGGAAATTCTTAAGAAATTAACGATTAATATTTCCTTTGTTGAAGCATTAGAGCAGATGCCTGATTATGCAAAGTTTATGAAGGATATTCCTAAAAGGAAGTGAAATTTTAAAGACCATGAGACTGTTGCACTTAGGGGTGAGTGTAGTGCAACTATCCAAAAAAAGCTTCCTGAAAAACTTAAAGACCCAAGTAGTTTCACTATCCCGTGTGCTATAGGTGAAAATTTTTTCAGAAGAAATATATGTTATCTTAAAGTTAGTATTAATCTTATGGCTTTACTAAGTTTCAAAAGATTGGGAATAGTAGAAATTTCACCTACATCAGTGACTCTTCAACTTGCTGATTGTTCTATCACTTATCCTAAGGGAGTTGTTGAAGATGTATTAGTGAAGGTGGATAAATTTATCTTTCCTGTGGAATTTATTGTATTAGATATGGAGGAAGATAAAGAAATTCCAATTATTTTGAGAAGACCATTTCTTGCTACTAGAAGAGCTTTGATTGATGTCCAAAAAGGAGAATTAACTATGAGAGTGAATGACCAAGAGGTAACTTTTAATATTCTGAAATCTATAAAGTACCCTTCAACTGAAAAACATGATGAGTGTTACCGAATGGAAGTTTGTGATTATTTGAGAGAAGATCATTTTAGAGAAGTATTTAAAGAAAATCTTTAATGTGAGGATGAAAATAAAAGTGAAAATGAAGATGATTTGGAGGATATGAAGAATGGAAAGTTAGACTTTGTTCAGGAAAATTTTGAAAGATTGGATACTGTGGAAAATGGAGATAAAAGTTTGATTCCATCTATCATTAAACCCCCTGAACTTGAGCTGAAAATTCTTCCTAATCATTTAAAGTACATATTTATATGAGAATCATCTACTTTACCAGTCATTGTATCTTCAAATTTAAATGAATATCAAGAACAAAAATTATTGGAAACTTAAAAAGATACAAAAAGGCTTTTGGTTGGTCTATTGTTGATATTAAAGAAATTAGTCCTTCGATTTGTATGCATAGAATTTTATTGGATGAACAACATAAACCAAGAGCTGATCCACAAAGGAGACTGAACCAAATAATGAAAGAAGTGGTTAAAAAGAGATTTTAAAGTGGTTAGATGCTGAAATTATATATCATATTTCTGATAGTGTTCCGGTGAGGCCAATTCATTGTGTTCTTAAGAAAGGAGGAGTGACTGTTGATGTAAATGATCGAAATGAAATTATACCAACAAGACAAGTCAATGGTTGGCGAATATGTGTTGATTATAGAAAATTAAATGCCTCAACCACAAAAGATCACTTTCCTTTATCCTTTTTAGACCAAATGCTAGACAGACTTGTTGGACAAAAGTACTATTGCTTTCTAGATGGATATACCGGTTATCACCAAATACTTATTGCTCTTGAGGATCAATAAAAAACTACATTTACTAGCCTTTATGGAACTTTTTATTCTAGAAGAATGCCCTTTGTATTATGTAATGCACCTGTAACATTTCAAAGATGTATGACTGATCCACTTTAAAAATACCCATTTTTATGCCTTATTTATGATTCAATTCTTAAGGATAATATGCTTTAATGAAAGGTATTTTTATGTTTTTGGATGTAGGTGATAAAAAAGAGTTCAAGAAGGAAAAAGGAGCAAAATGGAGCAAAAATGGAGCTAAAAGAGCAAAGTTGTCAAAATTGTAGGCCCGGCGCCTAGGCGCCAGAATCCGGCGCCTAAGCGCCAGTTCGATACAGACTTGAGACAAGATTTTTGATATCTTTGGGCAGTTATTTTGACAGTGTTAAGTAGTTATTAGAGCTTCTAGAAGATTGTAAGTTACTCCTAATATATAGGACATGTGATACAATGCATTTGGACGCAGGGAAACGGTTTTAATCGCGAAGAGGTGCGACCCAAAGTGAAGAGGTGTGAAGACCTGGTCACGGAGTTCGGTGTCTAGGCGCGACAGTTACCTTCTAGAAGATACATTGTATTTGGAGGAATTTTGAAGAGGTGCCTTAAGCAACCCCTGGTCAAATTCAGAGCTCTATAAATAAAAGCTTATTCTATAGAGAAAATCGCCCCTTTCACCCCTTCTAGCATCCTATAGTCCCCAAGCACTATATAGCCATCCAATCATTTTAGGGAGCCACCTTCTTTATTATTTAGTGAGTTTATTTTTAGTTTATTTTGAGTGTTAAGTGTGAGATTATTAAGTGTTGTTGCTGTTGAAGTATTTTATCATTGCATTGAAGTCAGTAGGAGTCAGCGAATCACTTGAAGGAACATTCCAGATAAGTATTTGTAACTTGGTTCAAAGTTTTATAAATATGTTTTGTTCTGTGAATTCAATGTGTTTTGAGTAGTTAGTTTTCTTTCTCCTTTCAACTATGAAAATATAATAAGATAATTAAACTTTGTTGGAGAATTTAACTTAAAATATTTATAAAAATTGTAATGATATTAATACCTAATCTTCGTTTACTTTTTAAACTGGCCATTTAAATTGTTAAAACCTATTGAAGAATTTTGAGACCTATCCGGAGATGAGTTCTTAACTAGTAGATATCACATGAATACTTGGGTAGTCGAAAGCTTTATGTAGGTTATTCAAGGTGAAGTGCAGATAAATATGAAGATATGATTTATCGAGCGTAGAATTAATTAGTTTTTAGAGTGACAAACTAAATTTTAATAATTTGATTCACTGGTAGTGCCGACCATAGCCACCCTTGGACATCTAGTAGTGTGAGCCTAAATTAACCCATTCTACTAATAAAACATCCTGAACCGATCTATAGATTAGTCAATGTTCTTTATGCTTGGACCAAAGGGTAAAGAATAGGAATGCTTCTATCTAGCACAATACCAAAATCTAAATTCTCCATAAATGATAATTATTCTAAAAATCTTGGATTAGTTGAAAAGGAGAAAGTTGTTTTATTTATTCCTGCATTAATATTTATTTTAGTGTTGCATACTTACATTTATAATAAATTCATTAAATCTAAAAAATCAAAACTTTAAAAAGAAATAAAAATAATAATTACTTTTAATTTGAAAAATCTAAAAAAATTACTTAATATTCTAAAAATCTTCCCTGTGGGATCGATAACCATGACTCCACTAGAGCTCTGTATTACTTGATACGATACATATACATGCATTTGAAATTGTGACTTTTACAAATTATAAAAATCTAAATATAAATTCATAAATTTTTTCATAAATAAAATCACATCAAGTTTTTGGTGCCGCTGTCAGTGATTAAATCTTCTAGCAGTGGTATAAAATTCTTGCATTTGAAAGTATATATATAGCCCCGTTAGGCTGAGTCACGCATCAAGTTTTTGGCGCCGTTGCCGGGGAAGATAAAGAAAATAAGTACGAAAGTTAAAAAGACATTTTTCTCAAATTAAATATAATTTATACAATTTTATTTCTTTTAAAATATAAAACATAAAAAAATATAAAATAAAAATACCAAAAAAAATTTAATTTTATGCGTAGTTCTGGATCAGAAGGATTATTACTTTTTGATTCTGAATTAGAAAGAACAGTTAAAAGAATTAAAAAAGGAAAACAAGGTAAACAAATTCAAAAATATCAGAAAATGGCTAACTTACATAACAATAATAAAAATCCAATAGAAATCAATGAATAAAATGTTTATAAACCATTAAGGGATTATGCAAACCCTACAGCGGATGAACTTCATATTAGTATTTAAATGTCAGCTGTAGATACTAATTCTTTTGAGCTTTAAACTTCTATTATTCAAATGGTTCAAAATAATCAATTTGGAGGAACACCTAATGAGGATCCAAATTTACACCTTGCTAGTTTTTTAGAACTTTGTGCTACCTTTAAATATAATAATGTTTCTGATGATGCTATTAGGCTTAGACTCTTTCCTTTTTCCTTAAAAGATAAAGCAAAGATGTGGCTTAATTCATTAGCGACTTGTTCTAATAAAACTTTATTGACCTCATTTTTGATGAGGTCTTCTCTGCCCTCTTTAGTGTTTAGGATCTAGCCTTAGGCTTTTCCTTTGACTATCTTAAAGGACTAGAATTGGGACCCATCCCTTAGAAATTTGAACCACTTCTTGCCTCCCTGCAAACCCCACAAGCTTGATTTTAGACCCCTAATCAGCTAGAGGGTTGAAATCAAATGTGAAGGGTTTAAAGGATGAGTTTCCTATAGGACTCTTTGGCCTTAGGACCACCCCGGGTGTCTTGGTCTAGTGAGGGTTGACTTACACACTCACACTCTACACTCTCACACACACAATCCAAATCCTAAAGCCACACACATACCCAACTTGGCTCCTTGACTCATGTAGGTAATTCATATGGATGGACCTTAACCCCTAAGCCCCTGGCTAAGAGGGTTAGGAACAACATAGTGAATGCCTCAAATGAGTCCTCTCATGGCTCATATAGGCTTAACACGGCTTCATGGCTCAACCAAAGTGCTTCCATTTCACTCATATTTGATCAATCTTCTTTTTTTCAAAATTTCAATTTTTGACCTCGGGGACCCTACACCCATCAAACCTACTAAGAGCCTTTAAAATTGCCCAAATCCTCCAAAATTTCCAAATCACCCAAAATACCCCAAAATTAACCTTGAACATTTCCACACCAATTAAATTGATCATCCATAGCCAAAATACCAAAAATTCCAAAAGTACCCCCAATACCCTCCAAATACCCAAAATACCCCTCTTGACCCAAAAATCCAAAAATTCAGAAAATTCCTAGAAAATTCCAGAAAATCCCAAATATTCCCAATTTCATTTTGTACAACTATACCATGGGCCAATTTTGTCAATTTACCCCACTTTTACCAAAACCCCCAATTTAGCCCACTCTTAACCCAAGTGAACCCAATGTCAAACCAAATCTCCCCAATTGACCCAATTTTGGTCCAATTCAATTCTTAACTTCAATTTAATATTCAAAATGTCAATTTTGACCAAATCCAAGTCCAATTTGGTTGACATTTGAATCCAATTTCACTTTTAACCTTAAAGCCCAATTTGGACCCATGACCCAAACTTAGCCCAAACCAAACCAATTCAACTCCAATTGACCCCAAATCTTTTCTAAACCTTCCCTAACATCCCCAAAAATAAAACACTAACATAATTTGCCCAAAATTTGGACCCAAACCCCACTCAAATTCAACCCAAAACCAAAAGGCCCAATTTTTACCTAAACCCAAACCTATCCCAAATAAGCCCAAGTCCCAAAACCAAAACCCAACCAAAGTTAAAACCTCTTTGAAACACTCACATAAACATTTCCCAACATTAATTTTACATCAATTTAAACCCTAGCCCAACATTGGCCCAAATTAGCCCAATTTGACCTACATTGGCCCATGTACCAAATGAACCCAAATCCAACCCAATTCAAGCCCAAACCACCTCAAATTTATTTCAAATCACTCATGACACATCCTTAAACTTAACCCAACATTTATTTGGCACGGCCCTTTATTTTATCTAAAAGCCCATTGCTAAACATAAAGGCCCACTCCCTTAAACCTTCCTAAAAGCCCATTTCCACCAAATTCAAAAGCCCAAATCAATCTAAAGCCCACATGACACTTTTACTCATCACACATTTAATTTAAAATCATTCCTAAAGTCCTAATTTGTCAATTAAACAATTCCCAAATCAAGCCTCATAACAATTTCCATCAAAATGCCAAAATTCACAAAATCCTTTTTTATGAAATTAACTAAGCTCTTGCTAAGCCATAGGTGAGCCAAAGACAAGCCATGTACAAGCCATATGAAGCCATGGGATGTTTGACATGTGACCATGCCCAAAGTAGCAAGAGGAGGGCCCCCTTTCTTAAACCTTCATTAAGCTTTTTAACCCCTTCCATGTTACACACTAAACCATGATTAGCCACATCACTTTAGATGGGGACTTCACCACCTCTTTCTAGCTGATGCAAATGATCCTCTCTCAGCCCAAATCTGCCATGGGGAGGTGAACCTAACCCAAAATCATGGCTTGGACCAAATCAAGCCAAAATGGCCTCTCCCCCATGCCATTTTAATCCAAGCCCTTTACACATGACAAGGCTCAATTGCCTGAACAAACCTCCAGCCCTGACCCACCTGAACTTGAGGGTGACCCATGCCTGCCGGCCAGCCGCCTGGATCGCCGGAAAACACCATGGACAAAACCTTGGGGGGAGCCAAAGTTTGAAATTCCCACCGCTGAGCCGCCCCATGCCCAATGGCCACCATGGTTGTTCTTCCCTTCACCGAGCAAGCGTGATCCCAACCCTTAAACCCCCCTGGGAGGCCCTCCAGCCTCTCCTATTTAAACACCACCTCCTCTCGGCCATGAGAGGTGCTGAACCAAAACTTACTGAAACCCTGCCAAAATCATCCCAGATTACTCTCTACACATAGAGAACTTGATCCCCACTGAAATCCCCCTGCCATTCCCTCTCTATGAGCTCAATTTCAGAGTTGAAATTCAAGCTCAAAACCAAGACACTTCACCACAGTGAGCCAATCTCCAAATTGATTGGTCCTACACCTTCACCAGACCAAGAGGAGAAGTTTCCCAGCAAAAGCCCCCTCACCAGGCCAGCCATTGCTTCCAGCCTCCAAGCTTTGTGATCGGCTGTGGGCACTTTCATACCTAGACAATTCACCAGGCCAAGGGACTTCATCTGGAGCTTGCTTGGACCCAATCAAACGTGACACAACTCTCAGATCTAAGCTTCACTTCTCTGAGCAAAGGTATGGACTCACTCTTCCTCCCAAGCATCCAAAGATTCTTAATTTATTTTGGGTCAATTTCAATGCATGTTTACCATATGGATGTGTTCGTCTCTTCAAGATGAATCCATAGAGCATAAGAACTCAAAAATCCATTGAGAATCGAGTGAGAAATTAGGGTTAGAAGGTTGACGGTCACTGGTTCACACCAGTCGTAGATGAAGACTGGGACCGTTGGATCGTGCGTGTATAGAGTGGACGACCAGGATTGCGCCAGACGGAGTAATGGGACATGAACCACGGGCCCCTGGAGCGCTGAGTCAGATGGCGACGCCGAATCAAGAGACGACGCGTGGAGCTTTGGAGCTGCCGAAGATGGCGTGGCGCCGCGTGGACAAGTAGGAAAATAGGGATTTTTCTTATTTATTAAATACCCAGAACTTCAAAAATTCATAACTTTGTGTAGAAAAATCCTAAAAATAAAATAAAAATACCCTCTTGCTCAGTGAACAGAAGAGAATAATGTGGAAAAGAAATCAAGTAATTTTATTAAGTATTTTATTTTTAATGATTTATTTACTCTCTGCACTATTTCAATTCTCCAAGCAAATAGGAAATTCACCATGGCATGAGACCATAGGGCTTTTGAAGCCTCTGAACTTGGGAACATTCCCTAAATTTTACAAGGTCAGAGGCCATCCCTATGAGAAGTTATTGATTTTTCAAGTGCATGTTACTGTTTTGAGTGTTTTAATTCCAATAATTAGCATGTTGAGAAATAAATTCTAGGAAAATTTGGTGATGTTCCTTATGACCAGAGGGACCTAGGAAAAATAATTTTTGAGCTAATTCATTTTGAACAACCCTAATTGGCCTAAACACCCAAAATTGAACTTTAATTAATTAGGGTTAACCATTCATCAAATTAACGTAAAAATAATTCTCCACTGTCCTCTAGGGATAGGAGAACACCACATAAAAATTTGAGATCAATTGGACTTGGTTAGCCCCACCAAATGGATTAATTAAGACCATGAATGAAATCAAGCTTTAAAAATTCATAACTCACAAAATACTTTTCAAAAATTCACAAAATTGGTTTTGGAGCTTCTCTGATATCAGAGGAATTTAGGAAAATTAAAATTATAATTTTCTAAAAAAGTTTTTTTCAATATTTTAATAATTTTAATAATTAAAAAATAATAAAAATCACAAAAATATTAAAAATCACCAAAATGTCATATTTTGAATTCTAAACACTTAGGAACAAATCAAATATTTTTCTTAAGTCCCTAGGATAAGATATTGAATTTTAAAGGTTTAATGTAATCTTTAATATTAAAAATGTATTTTTCAACCTTTTCACTAAAATAATTCTAATAAATCAAAGAAAAATTAGAAAATTATAAAAATTGGTTTTCTGGTTTCTCTAATATTAGAGAGATTTTTGAAAAATATAAAATTCATTTTGAGCCTTTATTTTATTTTTAAATTAATTAAAACTCCAAAACTCAAAATAATTATAATAAATAAAATAAAATTCAAAAAATCACCAAAATTAGTCTAAATGGTCCTCTGATCATTATGAGTGCCCCATAATTTTCTTAAGAATAGAAAAATTCCCTTGGTCATCTTATTGAATTTTCCTTGGAAATCTCTATTTTCAACAAAAAATAATTATATAAATAAATTAAATACAGAAAAATCACATTTTCTCCTCTAATGTCTTAATTAACATGTGAGTGAAGCCACATAAAAATTTCAAATTTACTTAAGCTCAATTTAGTGAGTTATGGAATTATTAAGCTTGAATGGCAAAATGGTAATTAAAATTTTAACTCTTAATTAAAACTTTAGGCTTAATAAAATAAGAGAGTAAAATATTTGATCCTAATCTGATTTGGATGATTGAAATTTAAAGAATTAAATTGTAGAAACCCATCAATCATTTTTAAGAATAAACCATAATCAATTAATTAATTAAATTTGGAAAATTAATAAAAATTGAAATTATTAAAATAGGGATATTATTTAGAAGACATTTATTCTTTAATTTAAAAATCCCTAAATTAAGCACCTCAATAATATTTAATTCCTAATTAAAATGATAATTCAAACTCAAGATTTCAAATACTAAAAGACTTAATCATTAAATTAAATTAAAATTAAAACATTTTAAATTAAATCCTTCCAAAATTTCAATTAAATTAATATTTTAACAATTAAATTAAATCACATTTAAAACATGAAAAATAAAATATTGAATTAAAATTAAGATAAAATTAAATTAAAATTTAAATTAAATTAAAGTTAAAATTAAATTAAATTAAATTAAATTGAATTGAAACATATTAAATTAAATTAAATTAAATTAAAAAAAATAAAATCAAATTAAAATTAAATTAAAATTAAATTAAAAATTAAAATAAAATTAAATTTAAAACTAAACCAAATTAAATTAAATTAAATTAAATTAAATTGAATTGAATTGAATTAAATATAACATCACTTAAGACATAAAGAATTCAAAATAAATCTAAAACAACTTGAACACTATTCCAAGCTTAAACCCATTAACTAAAATTAAATTAAATCACAAATCACTTAAACATCAATTTGCCCTTAAAAGCTATTGTTATCATAACTCCTAGATGGAGTATTAGGTGAAGTGTCACTTCATTCATAGGATATTCAAACATCCTAGTTCACTGAGCAAAAGAACAAAACTTAATTAAACCTCGGATGATTACTTCACCTGATTAATTAAATCCATTTGGACTTAGAACAATCCTAGAGATATTGAAAAGATGTTTAAGACTCGTCTTAAGCACTTCCTCAATATGATAGGATATTTATAAGAACAATTGAACTTAATTGTTCTTTGATGGAGAAAATCGTCCTTAAACCAAAATACAAGAACCTAGACGTCATAGGAGATGACTAGCTATAGGATTAGGACTTTAATAGACAACCAAAACCTTTCCCTTAGCTTTACCTGGGTACTTGTTGAAATATTTAAATGCCTTAACATGTGTTTTAAGTGCAGCTTGGGATGACAGGAAGACCCTCCAGGTACGCTTTTATTTTATTGCAACTTACTTTATTGCAAATACACTTTACTTTTCTTGCATGATAAATAACTGTTGCATGAAAACCAAAACCTTTAGGGTAGTCCCTAAAACTGAAACCAAAACTAAATTAAAAATCACTGCAAGATAAAATTCACTGCCTCAACATTTCAAAATATAAAGCAACTCAAAATTTAATCACCAAACAGAACAATAAAACTACAATTGCAACTAAATTAAAACGTCTCGTTGAATGATCGGGAATACCTCGGATGATGTAACCCACGTGTTGCTAACGGGATTTCCCACGGTCTAAATGAAAGTGTGGAACTCATTCATTTGAGTTTAGCAAATTCATCTGGACTAAGTGGATTCAATGAAAATAACGGTGTCGGGATGACGGAACCGTGGGATCTTAATCGGTTCTGTTATAATCAACTTTAAGATTTGTTTTAATTAAAATATTAAAAATACTTGGATTTTGAGATTTCTAAACCAAAACACTTCTCTTATTTCCTGATTTATGACTTCTAAAACTAAACCTCTGCAACAACAAGGAGCTCGGAGCATGGTGGGCAGCACGGCCATCGTCATCAACAAAACTCGGGTCTACTTCAGCAAATCCTTTCCTAGAACTAAATAACCAAGCCATAGGATTTCGAGGTAGTTTTCTTAGTGCAAAATAAATCCTCAACTCTTCGTTAGGCGTTTGTATAATCATGTTATGCAAATTAAGCCCTAACCAGTCTTAGGACTCTGAGGTAGTCGTTCGGTACGACATAAACCCTCACATCTTCGAGGCTATTTGTATGATTATGTCATATGAATATAAGTCCTAATTAATTAAAAATGGCAAGATTGAAATATCAGATAATGTTAGGATTTTCTTAAATCTAAGCCAAACAATAGGATAGTTTGGGAAGTTGCTAAGATTCTTCTTGGATCCTCAGCTTCTCCTACTTCTCTTCCATTGGACTCCTGAAAACAATTGTTCCAAATTTTGAGTCATTCCCTATTGAAATTTCCAAAATTCTAATTGTTTGAAAATCTTAAACTTTGAACTACTTGAGAGCAAAACCACTGATCATTATCAAGAGTTTTTTTAAATGATTCATTTCATTTAAGATGTAATTAACTATAGGGGCTTGCCCTTATTGGGAACTTTAAGATCCCAGGTAATATAAACCCTGCTGAATTCATTTATATTAAGCAGGGGAATTTGTAAGCTTATAAAATTGGTTCGCAGACCAAACGGATGTCATAAATCTTTTAGTTTATTTAACCGAGCCCCATCATCAAGCAGTGTGTCTATTCTTCGGGATAGATACACGGTTTGTGATGCGGTGCTCGTTTATATAAACCATCTAGGATGTGAGATCGGTTTGATTTCATATCTTAAAATTATTTTCAAAAAATCAAATACTATTTTCTAAACTATATATACATTTTTAAATTAAATTTAAAAATCTAGAATTCACCGACAATTTCTGTTAGGCGACCCCTTTTCAAAATAAAACACATAACCTAAAAAATATGCTTGACAACTTCGGCGACTCCGCTGGGAAAAGTTCCTCTCTCCATTTTGATCGGATGGCTTTGCTTTCATAAATCGGTAGTGAGCCCATGCACCTA
The DNA here is from genome assembly GCA_022702705.1 of Papilionanthe hookeriana x Papilionanthe teres. Classification (NCBI taxonomy): domain Eukaryota; kingdom Viridiplantae; phylum Streptophyta; class Magnoliopsida; order Asparagales; family Orchidaceae; genus Papilionanthe; species Papilionanthe hookeriana x Papilionanthe teres. The sequence continues at coordinate 92,229,375 of CM040423.1, read as the reverse complement.
GTGGACCAAACTACCATTCTTCCATTGGAATACCCCGTTCATTTACGTCTTGAACGAGTATAACCAACTCCTCTCGGATTTAGGAGCCACTTGTTTAGACACCCCTAAACGGAGAGGTTCCGAGATCCTTTTACCTCTTTTTCGAGGTGGGGTGGACCCCCAATAGGTGTTAGTTTAGGAGCGGTCCTTCGAGTCGAGAAGTCTTGCATAAGACTTTCTCTTTCATTCCAATTCTGAATCGGATTCCTTACCTTCTCTACACCTTTGAACATTCCGTTCCTAATAAACATATCCTCTAAAGAATGACTCTTTTTACAAATAACTCCTTTTTATAAATACATGAACAAAAATGTGTTCGGACTCTCTTCAATTCTTTTCTTTTCGTCCTGATGAAAAGAAGCGTAACTTGGGACTGACAGTCAGAATTTACCTCGCAGAAAATGTCTGCCCCAAAGCTGATTTTCTCCTTCACCAAGGGACTGGACTTCGCTGTTTACAAGGATGAGCTGCCCGACAATGGGATCATCCATTTTGGGCAAGGATTCGAGAACACAAATGTCAAGATCACTGACGTTACCCTTTTCACACTTACAGAAAAAGTGCCTGAAACTGAAAGACCTTTGATCGAGTTCAACCATAAGTCAACTCAAGAGTTCCCTCCCCTGCAAAGGGTTCCAACTGAGAAGAATACTACTGTCCATAGGAGGACTGTTATCTCTACCCCCACTGGTCTAGTCGTCTCTGCACCTGCCCCAACTTCAGCCAAATTAAAGGGGAAGGAAGTTCAAATTTGTAACGAGCACGTTACTGTGGAGGGTACAGATTTTCGTGCAAGACCTTCTATTTTCAAAATTGGGTCCAACTCAAGAGTTCCACCCCTAACACAGACTCAGAGAAGAAACAGAGGTAGAAAGATTGCCAGGAAAGCCAGAGCTGCTGAAGTTGCTTTCTTGGAAGAAATCTCTGAGTACACACCACTACCTGAGTACATACCATTACCTGAGTATACACCGCTTTTGGAGGGAAGTAGATTCCATCCCCTCTCTGCCGCAGCTGACGAGGAGAATGTCCGCAAGATTGCTTCTGTATTACCTCGACCCGCATACTATAACGACAGCAGAAAGAAAAGGGCTAGGATTGCACCATTTGCCCGACTACAGACTGTGATAGAGAAGTTAGCAAAGAAAGAGAAATGTCCTGTATCAGAGATTTTAAGAAGAATAGGGTGGGTGCCAGCCAAGTCTCGTCTTGGGCCGTGAGTAGAACCCGTTATCGTCACAGAAAAGTCGAATAAGAAGATGAAATCTAGTCCACCTGTTGTTGTTTCAGGTTTACAGATCAGGGAGGATACCACCTTCCAGCATTCAGCCGACAGACCATCCGGTCCTGAGCCTTCTGCTGCTAGAAGGATGGTATGGCGTCCTACTACCGGCCGATTAAGGCCGAAACAATGACCGGAAAGGAAAGTCTCGTCAGGAGACTCGAATCCGAAGAGAGCGCCACCGCAATGAAGGGGACTCCGAAGAAAGAAATCCAACAGCCATCGCATGATAACTGCGAAACCATACGAAAAAGACCATTGGAGGACACTATGGAAAAGCTAAGAACCGACATTCAACGATTAGCAAGAGAAAGAGAAGAAAAGTTTGGAGATGAAGTTGACTCGTCGGAGTTCATGGATGACGAATATGTGGAGATCAACATGGTCGAGACACGAGCGTCGTCAGCTTCTCAAGGTGTTCCGGCAGCTGCAGAGAGAGATGAACCGGAAGCATTAAGAGCACAAATTCGAGAAAAAGATGATACAATCTCTCAAATGGCAAAAAGGATGGAAGAGATGGCTGTAGCCCTAGCCATGCTTCAGAGTCAAGCTCAACCCCAAAGAGAAACGCCTCCAGAAGTTATTCATATTACAGACGGAGGAAAAGAGATTACATCCGTTAACGGAGACGATCGACAAAGAAAGACTCTACTCGAATATGATTCCGGAGAAGGACATCAAGAACATGGTAGAATAGCGAAGTGCGAGAAGCCTTAGCACACTCTAAGAGCGGAGCATCTATTCAGACGGGTAGACCTTACCCCGAAGAATTTGATGCAGTACAATACCCAAAAGGCTTCGTACCACCTCTGTTCAAGACTTTTGATGGTACCGAAAATCCTCGACAACATGTTGCACATTTTCACGCTAGTTGTTGCAATGCCGGTGGAAGTGACGCCTTACTCTTCCGACAGTTCGTCAGCAGCCTGTCGGGGATCGCCTTCGATTGGTATGCAGAGTTACCGAACGGTTCGGTAAAGAAATTTTCAGAGTTAGAAAACCTCTTCGTGAAATGGTTTGTCGGAGCTCAGCACCATATCACCATCGGTGACTTAGTGGTGGAGAAACAGAGACCGAACGAGACTTTAGTGGACTACATACTTCGATGGAGAAATCTAAGCATGAAGTGTGAGCCACAGCTACAAGAACAACATGCAGTCGGTATCTTGCTTAAAAGCATTCACGGCCCGATAGCACTTCTCCTTAAAGGATTTACAATTAAGACTTTCGAGAAGTTGTTAAGCAAGGCCGGAAGCTTGCAAGAGGAAGCGAAACAACTAAGTTTCGTCGACAAAACAGACAAACAAAAGCCTGTGAAGACATTTGAAAAGAAATTTGAGATCTTCGCGACAGTCGATAAAGGCAAGCAGCCAATGCAAATACAGCCGGAGCAGCCGCAGTCCAGCTATCAACAACCTTGTGCGGCTTATTTTTAGGTTGTGTGTTTTATTTTGAAAAGGAGTCGCCTAACAGAAGTTGTCGGCGAATTTAAATTTTAAATTTGATTTAAATATATATATAATTTAGAAAGTAGTATTTGGCTTTGAAAATAATTTTTAAATTTGAAAGTTTTAAGATATGAGATTAAACCGATCTCACATTCCAAATAGTTTATATAAACGAGCACCGCACCACAAACCGTGTATTTATCCCTAAGGATAGACACCGCTTGATGGTGGGGCTCGATCAAATAAACTAGAAGTTTTGTGACATCCGTTTGGTACTGCGAACCAATTTTATAAGCCGACAAATTCCACTGTAATATGAAAGTATTAAACAGGGTTTATATTACTCGGGTTCTTTAAAATTCCCTATAAGGGCAAGCCCCTATAGTTAATTACATCTTAAGTGACGGGAATCACTTAAGAAAACTCTCGATAATAATCAATAATTCGCTCTCAAGAATTTCGGAGTTTAAGGTTTTCAAAGATTGAATTTTGGAGTTTCAATAGGGAATGGATCAAATTTTTGGAACATTTTGTTTTGTGAATCCAAAGGAAGAAAGGTAGGTGAAATCACTGATTCGAAGTGAACTTCGGTAATTTCCCGACTATCCTATCGTTTGTCTTGAGTTTAGGAAAGTCCTAATACTTATTTAAATGTTTTGATCTTGCCAATTTTAATTAATTAGGGCTTATATTTGTATGATAAAATCAAACAAATAGCCTAGAAGATGTGAGGGTTTGTTGTCGTATCGGACGACTACCTCGGAATCCTAAGACCGGTTAGGGCTTAATTTGCAATGCAAATGCCTAACGAAGAGTTGAGGATTTATGTTGCACTAGGCAAGCTACCTCGAAGTCCTATGGCTTTGTTGTTTAATTCTAAGAAGGTTTTGCTGAAGTAGGTTCAAGTTTTGCTGACGACGATGGCCGTGCTGCCCACCATGCTCCAAGCTCCTTGTTGTTGCAGAGGTTTAGTTTTAGAAATCATAAATCAGGGGATGAGAAAAGTGTTCTGGTTTAGAGAGGTCTTAATTTCCAAGTGTTTTGTATTTTGATTAAAACAAATCTTAAAGTTGATTATAACGACACTCGGTTAAGATCCCACGGTTCCATCCTTCCGGCATCATTATTTTTATCGGATTCACTTAGTCCGGATGAATTTGCTAAACTCAACTGAATGAGTTCCACACTTTCATTTAGACCGTGGGAAATCCCGTTAGCAACACGTAGGTTACATCATCCGAGGTATTCCCGATCATCCAACGGAACGTTTTAATTTAGTTGTAATTTGTAGTTTTGTGTTCGTTTGTGATTAAATTTTGAGTTGTTTTATATTTTGAAATGTTGTGGCGGTGAATTTTATCTTGCAATGACTTTTAACTTAATTTGGTTTCGGTTTAGGGACTATCCTAAAGGTGTGGGTTTTCATGCAACAGTTGTTTTATCATGCAAGAAAAGTAAAGTGCATCCGCAATAAAGTAAATTGCGGGGAAGTAAATTGCAAGAAAGTAAATTGCAATAAAATAAAAGCGTACTCGGAGGGTCTTCCCGTCATCCCAAGCTACACTTAAAACACAATTAGAATATTTAAGCAAGTTCCTAGGTAAAGCTAAGGTAAGGGTTATGGTTTTCTACCAAGTTCCTAATCCTATAGCTAGTCATTTCCTATGACGTCTAGGTTCTTTGTGTTTTTTCTTGAGGACGATTTTCTTCATCGAAGAATAATTAAGTCCAATTGTTCTTATAAATATCCTATCATATTGAGGAAGTGTTTAAGAGGAATCTTAAACATCTTTTCAATATTTCTAGGATTGTTTTAAGTTCAAATGAATTTAATTATATAAATGAATCGATCGTCCGAGGTTTTCAAGTCTTGTTAACTTGCTCAGTGAACTAGGACATTTGAATATCCTATGAGTGAGGTAACACTTCATTTGATGTTCCATTTAGGAGTTATAATAATCAAAGCTTTCAAGGGTAAATTAGTATTCAAATGATTTGATTTAAGTTAAAGAGTTTAAATTTGGAATAGTGTTCAAGTTGCTTTTCATTTATTTTTGAATTCCTTATGTCTTAGGTGATGTTATATTTAATTCAACTTAATTTAATTGAGTTTTAATTTAGTTTAACATAGTTAATTTAATTTGATTTGGTGTTTAATTAATTTGATTTGATTTAATTTAATTTAATTATTTAATTTAATTTAATTTAATTTAATTGTTTAATTTAATTTAATTATTTAATTTAATTTAATTTAATTTAATTATTTAATTTAATTTAATTTAATTATTTAATTTAATTTAATTTAATTATTTAATTTAATTTGATTTAATTTTAATTTAATTTAATTTAATTTAATTTGTCTTAATTTAATTTAATTATTAAATTTAATTTAATTTTAATTTAATTTATCTTTAATTTACTTTATTTTTTAATTTTAATTGAAATTTCAAAAGAGTTTAATAATTTAATTAAGTCTTTTAATATTTTGAATTTGAATTATCATTTTAATTAAAAGTTGAACATTAATGAGATGATTAATTTAGGGATTTTTAAATTAAAGAATAAATCTCTTTCTAATAAATATCCCTTATTTTAATAATTCCAATTTTATTATTCTTCCAAATTTAATCTATTATTCAATTAAAGTTTAATCATTTTAAAATTATTTAATGGGTTTCTACCCTTTAATTATTTAAATTTCAATCATCCAAATCAGATTAAGATCAAATATTTTACTTGTTGATTTTTTGTTAAACCTAAAGTTTTAATTAAGGGTTAAAAGTTTAATTACCATTTTACCCCTTAAGCTTAATAATTTCATAACTCACTAAATTGAACTTAAATGAATTTGAAATTTTTATGTGACTTCACTCATATGTCAATAAAGACATGAGAGGAGAAAATGTGATTTTTTTGTATTTAATTTATTTATATAATTATTTTTGGTGGAAAATGGAGATTTTCAAGGAAAATTTGATAACATGACCAAGGGAAAGTTTCTATCCTTAAGAAAATTAGGGGACATTCCTAATGACCAGAGAAGCACTTGGACCAATTTTGGTGATTTTTTGAATTATATTATTTTTATTATAATTATCTTAAGTTTTGGAGTGTTAATTAATTTAAAAATAAAACAAATGTTGAAAAATGGATTTTATATTTTTCAAAAATCTCTCTGATATCAAGGAAACCAGAGAAACAAATTTTGCAATTTTCTAATTTTTCTATGATTTATTATAATTATTTTAGTGAAAATGCTAGAAAATACATTTTTTTTTAATTTTAAAATTACCCTAGGGTTTTAAAATTCAATATCTCACTAAATAGACCTAGGAAAAATGTGGGATTTGTTCCTAAGTGATTAGAATTCAAAATGTGACATTTTGGTGAATTTTATTATTTTTGTGATTTTTATTATTTTTTAATTATTAAAGATATTAAAATATTATTAAAAATCAACTTTTTTAGAAAATTGAAATTTTAATTTTCTTGGGTTCCCCTGATATCAGAGAGGCTCCAAAACCAATTTGGTGAATTTTTGAATAGTATTTTAAAAGTTATGAATTTTTAAAGTTTAAAATGGCTAAGTGACTTAATCAACCCAATTAGTGGGGCTAACCAAGTCCAATTGACCTCAAATTTTTATGGTGGATTCCTCTGATCCTAAAGGTCAGTGGAGAATTGATTTCAAGTCAATTTGATGTTTGGTTAACTCTAATTAATTAAAGACCTATTTTGGGTGTTTAAGCCGATTAGAGTTGTTACCGAATGAACTAAGCCAAAATCTATTTTTCCTAGGGTTCTCTGGTCATAAGGAACATCACCAAATTTTCCTAGAATTTATTTCACAACATGCTAATTTTTGGAATTAAAATACTCAAAACGACGAACATGCATTTGAAAAATAAATAACTTTTCACAGAGATGGCCTCGACCTTGGAAAATTTAGGGAATGTTCCCAAGTTCAGAGGCTTCAAAGCCCCATGGTCTCATGCCATGGTGAATAGTATACATGCATGGAGAATTAAATGTATGCAGAGAGTAAATAAATTATAAAAAATAAAATACTTGATGAAATTAAATGATTTCTTTTCCACATTATTCTCCTCCGTTCAGCTGAGCAAGAGGGTATTTTTATTTTATTTTTGTGATTTTTCTACACAAAGATATGGATTTTGAAGTTTCGATATTTAATAAATACATTAAATACCCTAATTATCTACTTATCCACGCGGCGCCAGCTGAAACATCGGCGAGCTCCGAAGGGGTACGTGTCGCGCTGTGATTGGGCGCCGCCATCCGAGTCGGCAGCCCGGGCCCCGCGGTTCTCGCACCGTTTCTCGGTCCGACGCCATCCGAGCCGCTCGTCCGCGCGTGTATTGAATGGACGGCATCCGTTCATCGTCCCCAAGTGTTCTCACCCGAGAGCCGTTCACACTAAATCCCTAAGATCTCACTCGATTCTCGATGGATTTTTACGTTCTTATACTCTATGGATTCGTCTTGAAGAGACGAACACATCTATACGGCTAACATGCATTGAAACTAAGGCATTTGAAATGGAGAATCTCCGAAGCTCGGGATGGAGAGTTAACTCATACCTTAGCTCGGAGAAGTGTGGCTTCAATCCGAGAGTTGTTGCACCTTCGATTGGGTCCCGCAAGCTCCGGATGAAGTCTCCTGGTGCTGGGAATTGTACTGGATATGATTTCGACCAAGCCCGATCACAAAGCTTGGAGGCTGGAGCAAGTCGGGTGGCTCTGGAGATGGGGCTTTTGATGGTGGACACCTTCCCTTGGTCTGGTGAAGGTGTAGAGCCAATCAATTTGGGAATTGGCTCACTGTGGAGAAGTATCCTGGTTTTGGGTGGAATTTCAACTCTGAAATTGAGCTTGCAGAGGAGAAATGGCAGGGGGATCTCACTGGGGATCAAGTGCTCTAAGAGTGGAGAAGGGTCTGGAACAATTTTGGCAGAGTTTTGGCAAGGTTTTTGTTTAGCCCCTTCCATGGCCGAGAGGGGTGGAGTTTAAATAGGAGAGGGTGGAGGGCCTCCCAGGGAGAGTTAGGGCTTGGGATCGAGTCTGCTCCGGTGAGGAGAAGATCGGCCATGGTGACCACTGGGGATGGGGCAGCTCAGCAAGTGAGAATTTCAATGTTGGCTCACATGTGAACTCTCGGCCATGGTGTTTTCCGGCGGCCTGGTGGCCGGCCGGCCAGGCAATGGTCACCATCTTGGTCAGGTGGGTCAGGGTTGGAGGTTTGTGCAATCAATTGGCCATGGACATGTGTAAAGGCTTTGATCCAAAGTGGAATGGGGCATGGCTAAATTTGGACCTAAATGGGTCAACCCACCCATTTGGGCTAGGTGCACCACCCAAGGCCTGATTTTGGCTGAGGGAAAAGTGATTTGGCTCGGCATAATCGGTAGGGTCAAGTCACCATCCAAGCACAATTAGGCTTAAGCATGGTTTAGTGGAATCATGGAAGTGGTTAATCATCTTTAGGAATTAAGGAAAGAGCCTCCTCCTTTTGCCCAAAATGGCATGGTGACATGTAAAGAGGCTCTCATGGCTTGCATATGGCTTGTGCATGGCTCCATGGCTCCATTTGGCTTGGGAAAAGTGAAGTCGATTTCATGGAAATGGATTTAATGAAAATTTTGGTATTTAGGGGTGATTTGGCATGAGGCTTGATTTGGAATTATTTGATGATGAATTTAGGACTTAGGGATGATTTTAATTGAAAGTATGATGAGGGGAAATGTCATATGGGCTTTAGGGTAGATTTGGGCTTTTGAATTTTGAAGGAAATGGGCTTTTAAAATGGTTTAAGGAATGGGCCCCTTAAGTTTAAAAATGAATTTATGGATGGGAATTTTGTAAAGAGGTTGGGCCAAATAATTGTTGGGTTTAGCTCATAGATGTGTCATGAGTGATTTGAAACAAATTGGGGGTGATTTGGATTTGAATTGGGTTGAATTTGGGTTAGGTTTGGGCTTAGGTCAAAATGGGCCTTTTAACCTTGGGTTGAGTTTGAGTGGGGTTTGGGTCTAAATTTTGGGCAAATTATGTTAGGGTTTTGTTTGTGGGAATGTTAAGGAAGATTTAGAAAAGATTTGAGGTTAATTGGAGTTGAATTGGGTGAGTTTAGGTTAAGTTTGGGTCATGGGTCCAAATTTGGGCTTTAAGGCCAAAAGTGAGATTGGATCCAAATGTCAATCAAATTGGACTTGGATTTGGTCTAAATTGGTATTGGGAATGTTGAATTGAAGTTTAGAATTGAATTGGACCAAAATTGGGGTCAATTGGATAGGTTTGGTTTAACATTGGGTTCACTTTGGGTTAAAATGGGTCGATTTGGGGGTTTTGACAAAAGTAGGGTAAATTGACAAAATTAGCCCATGGTGTAGTTGGACAAAATGAAATTGGGAATATTTAGGATTTTCTGGAATTTTCTGGGAATTTTCTGAATTTTTGGATTTTTGGGTCAAGAAGGGTATTTTGGGTATTTGGAGGGTATTGGGAGGTTTTCTTGGAATTTTTGGTATTTTTGGATATAGATGGTCAATTTGAGTGGTGTAGAAATGTTTGGGAATAATTTTGAAGAATTTTAGGTAATTTGGAAATTTTGCAAAAATTTGGGTAATTTCAAGGGTTTTGGGTAGGTTTAGTAGGTGTAGGGTCCCGGGGGTCAAAAATTGAAAATTTGGGAAATTGAAGATTGGGTGGATGTAAGTGGAAATAAGTCATTTTGGTTGAGCCACGGAGTCATTTCAAGCCCATATGAGCCATGAGAGGACTCATTTGAGGCATTCACTATGTTGTTCCTAACCCTCTTGCGAGGGCTTAGGGGTTAAGGACCATCCATGTGAATCACCTACATGAGTCGGGAGGTCAAGTTGGGTATGGGTGTGGTTTTAGGAAGTGTGTGGAAATGTAGTGTGTAAGTGTAGTGTATAAGTGTAGTGTGTGTAAGTCGGCCCCTCATCGGACCGGGCCGCCCGGGAGCGGTCCTAAGGCCGAAAGAGTCCTATAGGAACTCATCCTTTAAACTTCCACATTTGATTTCAACCCTCTAGGTGATTAGGGGTCTATGGTCGAATTTGTGGAGTTTGCAGGGAGTTTAGAAATGTTTGGAATTTCTAAAAGGTGGGTCCCAATTCTAGTCCTCTAAGATAGTCAAAGGAAAAGCCTAAGGCTAGATCCTAAGCACTAAAGAGAAGAAGGGAAGACCTCATCAAAAATGAGGTCAACAAATGGACCCCCAATAGGTGTGGTGAGCTGACGGAGCACACCGCGCGTATTGGTGTTGACCGAAGCGATCAACAAAACCAACACAGATGTCCAAATGACGAACTTAGGATGAAGTAGAAGAGTTTCCGCTGGGGAGCGTCAAGTATATCTACGGAACCGGAGATTCTTGAACTCTCGGCAGGGAAAGGAAAAGGAGGTAAATCCCAAATCACATGATGCGGGGAATTTCGATTTAGATTTTATTTTGTTTCAATTTATGTTTTGATGTGTGAGTTTAAATTTTAGTTTGGAGTTTCAATTTAGATTGGAGTTTTGTCGAAATTAATTTGAGGGATTTGATTTGAAATGAAAATTAGGATTTTGAGGTTTTAGATGTAACATCTCCAACCTCGAAAGAAAATTGAATTGATTAGATTGAATTGTTGCAATGAGAAGATATCTCAGAGCAAAGTGGTGTTGGATGTAAAATCCTTAACCTCAAGAATTTGAATTCGATTTGATGTATTTCATTGCGATAGGGAAAAGATCCCAAAGCAATGCGGTCTCGGATGTAAAATCCTCGACCCAAAGGTTGAATTTTGATGTATTTCGGTGCAATAGGAAGAGAATCCTAAAGCGGTGCGGTCTTGGATGTAAAATCCTCGACCCAAAAGTTTTGAATTTTGATGTATTTCGGTGCTGATCGGAAGAGAATCCTAAAGCGATGCGGTCTTGGATGTAAAATCCTCGACCCAAAAGTTTTGAATTTTGATGTATTTCGGTGCAATAGGAAGAGAATCCTAAAGCGATGCGATCTTGGATGTAAAATCCTCGACCCAAAAGTTTTGAATTTTGATGTATTTCGGTGCGATAGGAAGAGAATCCTAAAGCGATGCGATCTTGGATGTAAAATCCTCGACCCAAAAGTTTGAATTTTGATGTATTTCGGTGCAATAGGAAGAGAATCCTAAAGCAGTGCAGTCTTGGATGTAAAATCCTCGACCCAAAAGTTTTGAATTTTGATGTATTTCAGTGCAATAGGAAGAGAATCCTAAAGCAGTGCAGTCTTGGATGTAAAATCCTCGACCCAAAAGGAGTTTGATTTTTTGATGTATTTCAGTGCAATAGGAAAAGAATCCTAAAGCAGTGCAGTCTTGGATGTGAAATCCTCGACCCAAAAATTTGAATTTTGATGTATTTCAGTGCAATAGGAAGAGAATCCTAAAGCAGTGCAGTCTTGGATGTAAAATCCTCGACCCAAAAGGAGTTTGATTTTTTTTTTGATGTATTTCAGTGCAATAGGAAGAGAATCCTAAAGCAGTGCAGTCTTGGATGTGAAATCCTCGACCCAAAAATTTGAATTTTGATGTATTTCAGTGCAATAGGAAGAGAATCCTAAAGCAGTGCAGTCTTGGATGTAAAATCCTCGACCCAAAAGTTTTGAATTTGATGTATTTCAGTGCAATAGGGAAGAATCCTAAAGCAGTGCAGTCTTGGATGTAAAATCCTCGACCCAAAAGTTTTGAATTTGATTTGAGGTCTAGAAGATCGGATTTGAGATTTGATAGAGATTGAATTCGAATTTGATTGAGACTTGAAGCCTGGAAAGATTGAATTTGGAAATTTGGAAATTTGGAAGGATGAGTTTGAACTCGATTGAAACTTGATTTAAGATTTGATTTGAAATTTGGAAGATCAAGTTTGAAACTTGATCGAGATTGGATTTGGATTTTGATTGAGAATTTGATTTGAGATTTGTGAAAATGAAATTTGATTTTGAAGTTTGGAAAGATGGAATTTGATTCAGAATTTGGAAAGATGGAATTTGATTCAGAATTTGGAAAGATTGAATTTGATTCAGAATTTGGAAAGATTGAATTTGAAATTTGATTGAGAATTTGCTTTGTGATTTGATTTATCATTCATGTTGATTTCGTTTGTCTTTTAATGGTTCAAATTTTATTTTATTGTTTATTTAATGTTCATGTGAACTTAGTGTTTGTCATTTTTAGATTTTTTTTTTTTTAGAAAGTTTTCTTTTATTCTCTTTTTTTTATTTCTTTTCTGTTCTTTGTTCGAAGTTCATTTAACTTTAATGGCGTTTCCCAATCAATTTGCACAAAAGAGGTGAAGGCCAAAAACGTGACATGGTCACTTTCATTCCAATCATGTTGAAAATATATCATACAACTCGATGCGGAATATATTTCATACAATCCATGTAGACTCGAAACGGATTGTGTATGATCTTTGTTGATCCATCAAAAGAATCATCCGTCAAAAATCCATGTACGAATAGTGAGGTACATGGTCGATAACATCACCTTCCAAGCCATCCTTGGCAAGGATGCCGGTTGGATGTACATTGGAGGTGTGATATTTCCCATGTAACTCACGGCTCGTAAGGCCGGAGGTTCTCTAGCTACGGATGCGGTTGGAAATGGTAAGGTATTTTGCTTGTCGTCCATCCTCCTGAAAGTAGCGAGATTCGCTCCACTGGCACTCCTGGTATGCAATGCTTTGCGATATCCGCTCCGTTACCTTGCAATATCATGACGGAACCCACCGGTAAAGGTATCTTCTGCGGCCCTCGGAACTCACCCGGGCCTGCTATCCGGAGGTCGGATCCGAACATGATGTTGCACTCATTCAAGAAAGAGACCGTGCGGAAAGGTCCGACGAAGTCGTGGTGATCAATATGTGGGGGTATGCGGTCACCCCGTTTGTAGATGTTGATAATGCAGCTATTGGGTATGCAATCTGCCTGCGGTACCCTCCATGTTATCAATCTTTTTACCATTCTCTTGATGACTAGTGGCATCGGATCCACTTGGCCATGACGGAGTATCCCTGGTGGGTTTCCTTTTCGTCTTCGACGAAAGTTGTAGCGGCATCCGCATTGTATTGTGATTCTTCCTTTCCACGGCATCCATCTCGGGGTTCCGAGTATGTGTTTTCCCTTAAGCGGCCTGCTCGGCCCATTCTCTTCGGATCCCGGATACAATCCACGATTTCTTGTTGTTCATACTGCGAGAATACGTCGGTATGTAGCTCGAGGCCTTCTAGTATGTTGATTCTTCTTCCTTTAATTCTCTCGAAGTATTCGAAAGTTTTCTTTTCAACATTCCGCATCCTCTCCGGCTCGTATTCCGGAATGATCTGCGGATGGCGAGGCCTTGTGACATATTGTGGGATATATGGTTCGATCCCTTCACGTTCCCCGCATACCTCGGCTCCTCGGGGATGATGCCGTCGGGACATCCCCGGGGTTGCTTACCGCAACAAGGTCATGCACTGCCTGGTGGTTCTATCCGGTGGCGTGGTAGCCTTCTTTCTTCGATCTTCTAGAGATTTCCCGGTTCTTTCCGTTATCCTAGGAGCTGGCCTCCTTTCTTCGGAGTTCTGGTGAACCGGTGTCCTTGAAGTGTATGTGCTGGCATTAGCAATTGTCTCGTCGCGCTGGTCCGCAGCTAATTTTGTTAACATCTTACGGATACGGCGATTCTTATTCCTTCGTTGCGTGGCTGTGAGAGTAGCCCTCCGTACTTCTTGAATCTCCGCGGGCGCGGCGGCGACAAGCTTGCCCTCACCTGTAGCGACTACGGACTTTATTTTCTTATCTTCTTCGGTGTTTGCCTTTCTTTTCTTGTTGTTGGATTGGTGGCTTGGGCCACCCACTTTCATCACTTGTCCGCCGGGTAGTTCTTCTCGGTTAGCGGGACCCGGTCACTTTCCTCGTACTTGTAGGCCTGTCGGTGCGAAATCCGAGTCAATCTCGATTATCGCTCCATCTTTCACCCTCTTTTCATCGAGTGCAAGGCTTACGCCATTCTTAAAGTTCAAGACCGACCGCCTGATTCGACATTTCCCTGCGAAAAGACAAGGAAAAGGATCAGGGGCTGTACTAAGAACAAGAACATTAAGAAAATGTTTATTAAAGATACATTTTTTATTATTCTTATATTTTAACAGGAATGAAGTAGGATAAGATCAGAAAAGGGACTTTGATTTGGAGAAGAAAACGAGGAAAACTTTATTATCATTTATTTATTTATTTTAGCACATTTTATTATTTTTTGGGTTCGGACCCAATCACAAGTAATTACTTTGCCCGTGTTTCTTAGGGATGAAGAATTCATTCCTTAGAAACATCAGGTAGCGTAATACTTTTTCAAGTATCGTCCGTTGATCGGAAGCATATGTCGTTCTCCACTGGCAATTCACTAGGCTGGTAGGAACCTCCACGAGTATACTTGCTTCAACCACAAACGGTCCTTCCCAAGTGGGTTCAAATTTTCCTCCTATCTTGCGGTGTGCAAGAATAGGTCTCTTGAGAACGAGAACTAAGTCACCAACTTTGAAGGTTCTTGGGCGGACCGGTTTGTCATGGGCTTGAACCATCTTAGCTTGGTATAGTTCTAAATTCATGTTGTCTTGCAAGTCTTTTCCCTTCCAAGCTTTCTAATTCTTCGAGTCGTAGTACGGCGTTTTCTTCGTCGTGATCTTGTTTGCAACTGCACGATTCGAGTGAAGGAAGTTGAACCTCTAAAGGTAACACTTGCCTCGGACCCATACACCAGAGCGTAAGGTGTAGCTTGAGTAGGAGTTCTGAAGGTTGTCCGGTAGGCCCATAGGGCTTCTAACAATTTCTCGTGCCAATTTCTCTTATTATCGTCCAGGGTTTTCTTTAAGATTTGAACGAGAGTTTTATTAAAAGCCTCAGCGAGACCGTTTGCTCTTGGGTAGTAAATTGTCGAGTATCGCCAATCGATTCCGTGTCTCCTGACAAAATTGTTGATTTGTGTGCTTCTGAATGCTGACCCATTATACGAGATGATCTGCGCGGCACTCCGAAACGGTAGACAACTTGGTTCTTGAAAAGCTGCAGGCACGTGGTGTGCTTTCACTTCTCTAAGTGGAGCCTTCGCCGCACTTGGAAAAGTAATCCGTAGCCGCAAGAATGAAACGATGTCCTTTTGAAGATGGTGGTTCTATCGGACCCACTATATCCGTGCCCCAACATTCAAACGGCCACGACGCAATTGTCGGGTGTAGCACATTTGGAGGTTGGTGTAGAACCACTCCGTGCACTTGGCATTGGTGACGGCTCTTGGCGATTTTCATGCGATCGGTCATCATCGAGGGCCGGTAGTACCCTAGTCTTTTAATTTTCATTTTCATCTTTGGACCCGTCGGTGAGCGCCACGAGAGTCCTGAATGCACCTCTTTAACAATTTCACGGGCCTCGGACCCGCTTAGGCACCTTAGCCACATTTGATCAAAAGACCTTCGTATAATGTGTTGTTTATTAATGCGTAAGACGAGTTCTTTTCTTGATCCGATGGGCCGACGACCTATCGTCCGGTAGCTTTCTGTTTGCGGGTAGTCCATCGATGGTCGTCGCCGATCTTCTATGTTTTTCGTCACTCTGCTAGTTGATTCTTTTTCTTTTGCTTGATTTGTGTATTGTGTCTATGTCGAGTCGTGATAGGACTGACGTCCGTGAGCCGACACTTCCACCGATTCATCTTGCAAACGAGCAAATTCTTTTGTGAGACGGGCTAAAGCATCTGCTAAAGCATTCTCTTTTCTAGGAATTTTGTAGATCGTTACATTTGGAATCTGTTCCAACAGCTGTATGGCATATTGGAAGTATTGTTCGAGTCTTGGTTTGAAAATTCTGTACTGTCCGGCGATCTGTTGAATGATTAACTGCGAATCCCCGTAGATGTTGATGTCTGTTATTCCCATTTGAATGGTTAATTCCAATCCCGTTATGAGGGCTTCGTATTCTGCTTCGTTGTTTGTACACGGTTACGTCGAGTGGTAGGAGTATCTTAACATCCCCCGCTCCGGTGTTATAAAGATTAGCCCGATTCTGCCTTACCGGGCACTATCACTTGCGATTCTTCGTCTTTGTGTGCTGAAGATGCTCCGTCGAAATATAATTCCCAACGTCGATCGTCAAGGTCTTCTAAGTTCATTATTTGTTCGTCTGGCAAGTCATCATTGAGAGGAGATTCGGCCGGCAAAGGGTGTGCTGCGAGGAAGTCTGCTAAGACTTGTCCCTTTACGGCACGCAGAGGCACGAAAGTTATATCGAATTGCAATAATATCATTGACCATCCGGAAAGTCTGCAGGAAAGTGTTGGACGAGTCATCGAAGTATTGCAATGGATTAAACTTCGAAATCAAGTTGACCTTATGAGAAAGCATGTAGTGCACGAGCTTTTGAGCGGCGAAGATCGGGGCCAAACAATGCTTTTCAATTGCGGGATACCTTACTTTCGTCGGAAGTAAACGACGGCTTAAGTAGTAAAGAGCATTTTCTTTACCCTCATCATTGACACAGGCTAACGGGGCTCCGAGAGAGTCGTCTAAAGCCGCGGTGTAAAGTATCGGCGGTCTACACGAGACCGGGGCTGCTAAGACGAGGAGGTGTCATTAAATATTGTTTAATGTCTTCGAAGGCCTTCGGCATTTCTCTTCCCGAATAAATTTGGCGTCCTTTTTAACTAGTGCCGAGAAAGGTCGACACCTACCGACGGAGTTTGAGATAAAGCGTCGAAGATATGCCGACTTCCCTTGAAAAGATCGTAGTTGTTTTAAGGTTTTGGGAGGCGGCATTTCTAAGATAGCTTTAATCTTCTCCGGGTCGATTTCAATTCCACGATGTCGGACAACGAATCCTAAGAATTTCCGGAGGTGACGCCGAAGGCGCATTTTAAGGGATTCATCTTAAGGTTAAATTGTCTTAATCGTTCGAAAACAATTCTCAAATCATACGGTGGTTTTCCTTTACTTTGCTTTTGATGACGACATCGTCCACGTAGCACTCGACTTGATTGTGGATGAGATCATCAAAAATTCTTGTCATTGCTCTTTGGTAGGTTGCTCCTGCGTTCTTCGATCCGAATGGCATCACCGTGTAGCAAAATACTCCGATCGGCGTTACGAATGCTTGTAAGCTTTTCATCTTCTGGAGCCATTTTTATCCGGTTGTATCATGAAGATCCATCCATGAATGAGAATATTTCATGTGTCGAAGCAATATCGATCATCGGTTCCGGAATTGGTAGAGGGAATTCATCTTTTGGACATGCCTTGTTTAAATCTGCGAAGTCCACACAAATTCGATCGACCATTCTTCTTTCGGTCGGCACCACATTGGCTAACCGGGTCGGGTATTGTTCTTCACGGACAAATTTAGCGTCTATTAGCTTTTTAACTTCGGCTATGACTTGTTGTTCGATTTCCGGACGCATTCTTCCGGGACCTTGTCGATTGGAACGAAGTAGGATCCACTCCTAACTTATGGACTGCAACCTGCGGGGCTAATCACGGCATTTCATCGTAGCTCCAAGCAAAACGGTCTTTAAATTCCATTAATAACTTGATTATTTCTTCGGAGTCTTCTTTATTGAGTAAGGAGCTAACAAAGGTAGGTCTAGGCTCTTTGCTTAGTACTTAAGTTAACTTCAGTTAACTCATCTATTGTGGATTTAATTTCTTCTTCGAATTCGGTGGAGCGTCTCCAATTTGTAAATCTTCGAGTTCGTTTGTAGTTTCCATGCGGTTTTCATTGGACTTGCAAGTGACAACCAAACAAAATTCGGTATCGTCGGCGACCCTACGTGCCGAATCCGAGTCCATACTTTGAATTGGGAGGACGGCGGAGTTATTCCATAACTTTTCAAAATGTTGTGATTGGCCTTTTGTCCATTGTCGAGGTAAGAAACCACGTTGAATTAAATTTTGAACACGGGGAGAGTACCACTCAAAGGTAATTCCATTAATTCGATGAAGTGACATCTTCGAATTGTACATTATTTTCGAGTTTTGGAGGAAGAAGCACCACGGTAGAATTTGATCGGCTTTGCACCGTCACTACGTACCTCTTTGACCTCCATACCCTCGATCTTATTAGAATGGATCGGAGTTAGGGTCATAGTATGTACGTAGTGGTTAATCTTCTCGTACATTGATTTGTATTCTTCGTTCTTTTCATCTTCGAGGGAGATCTTGTATTGCGGCTTCTTTCGACTTATTGTCGCTGCTTCTTGCTTGATTTCTTTTTCTTCTTCAGAACTATCTTCCCGATCGACATTGATGGCGGGTTTTCTCGTCCGATTGTCCTAGTGTCTCTACCACGGCCTCGTCCCGGCCTCGACCTCGGATGCGAGTTGTGGAGAAACCTTCACCATCTCGCCGGAAGGGAGTGGTGAGTGATCGTTGGACTAGAACTTCGGAGTTCTTCGTTGTCTCGAACTTTCTTTGCTTCATTTGTTACGGTATCTCCGGAGAAGATTGTTTTCTTTGGCGGTGCATAATAAGCCGCATCTTCGTGGATTCCAATTTCATGTACGGAGAATGGTTGCAAGTCACCTTTGATGCCTTGTTCCCCTCCATCGTAGTACTTGATGCACTTGGTGTAGAGATGATGGTACCATCCTGTTTTCATGTATCCATGGTCGGCCCGAGTAGAGCGTTGAACGACGTTTCGAATCGATTATATGAAATTTTGCGGTTGTCTTTGCTAAATCACCGGTCTTCATCGGTAGCGTTATTGACCGAGGGCTCTTTCTCCTTTACGGTTGAATCCTCTTAATAACATTTTGTCGGCCTCGAGCTCGCGAGCATCAATTTCCAAGTATGCTAGTGTTCGAAGACTCATTATATTGATTGATGCTCCTGGATCCACCAACACTGCGGAGAGCGTAAACTTCCCGATCGTAGCCGAAATGTACAATGGTCGGTTGTGATCTGCTCGTCCCAAGTAGTAGGTCATTGTACGTGAAGGTAACACCTCGTTGTTCCTTTAACGAGCAAACCTCATCTAAGGAATCTCCGGCCATTTGAGCTAAGCAAATTTCCGGATCGAAGTAAGGCCTTGATCGAGCTTCTCTCATCTCCTTTGATAAGATGAGAGCGTCGTAAATGCTCGGTTTGGCCGGTAGTTTCCTAAGATGGGCTAGCACGTTGTAGTCCACTTTGTTCTCTCGCGTCTCGGCTTCTTCTCGAATGGGTATTTCTTCGCTGGGGTTGGTTCTTCTTGAACAACCACCCGTTTTCCTTTGTCTTTTGGACCCATTCTTGGAGGTAGAACTTTTCCACTTCTTAGGTTGACTTCGTAATTTCTTCGAATCTAGTGTTAAGTTTGTCGGTATCTCCTCTGAATCGGAATGACGGGCTCTTCGGATTATCTTCAAAATGCGAAGGCTCTAACTCTATCGTAGCCGGAGCTCCTCGAAACTCGCGGATAGAGCCGTTGCTTGTTGAGCTCTCGTAGCCTCCTTGATGGATGTCTTCTTCGTCATTTTGATCGTCGAGATCTTGTATGATTTGAGAATTGTTGTTGGTATCGAAATCGACACCCGGATTGTCGCTAGTTACGTAATCGTTAGAAACGATCAAAACGTAGCCAACGCCATCACCCTTATCATTATATGATCCCACCGAAGTTAGCAGATAATCATACAAAATCGGAGGTTCGAGGGATTTCTCCCCGAATCGAAACAACTATCCTAGGATAAGCGGCCCCTAGTCCAGCCTTAGGAATCTCGGTCCCCTCTTCTTCGTCAATTTTCTTCTTCTCTTCGATTTTCTCCTATCGAGGTGGTTCTTCTATCGCGAGTGATAGTACCGGCTTAACGAGGTCTCGAACTACGAATTGAAGCTCGCACCGAAGCGGTTCGGATGTTGTCTAAAATCTTCTTCGAAGACCTTGTCCGAGCGGTAGTCCATCCATCGTCGGTTGCATAGGGATCTATCGGAATGACGGGATCGGTTGAGATAACATTGACGGAACCTCCTTTCGGGGTTCCTTCATGTACTCCTTCGGGATTGTTATATTTCCTTTCCGAAGGTTGTCGTTGAGCCAACTTTTGAAGGTAATGCGGTCTTCTATCTTGTGCCCAAGCATCCGATGGTAGGGGCAAAAGTTGGGATCACCTTTCTTGTTGACTTCCTCCGGTCTTTTGGGCTCGCGCGCTGGAAATCCGGAGTTTTCATTAAGCTACGGAACATCTTTGGTACTTGCTTCATTTTTGAACGGATATTCTCCGCTCGAAGCTCCCTCGATGTACGTTGCGGACGAGGTGGTTGTTCATACTTGCGGAGACGATCGATATTTGGACCGGGGTTGCTTGGTAATTTTGTTGTGGTTGCTTGCGGCCGTTCGGTGGTATTTGCATCGGTTGTTTGCATTTGTCAGCTGCCTGCAACGATCCCGGATTTCTTCTCGAAGGTCTTCACCGGCTCGCTTGTCCGTCTTGTCGGCAAAACTTAATTGCTTCGCCTCTTCTTGCAAGCTTCCGGCCTTGCTTAACAACTTCTCAAAAGTCTTAATAGTGAATCCCTTGAGGAGAAGTGCTTATCGGGCCGTGAATGCTTTTAAGCAAGATGCCGATCGCATGTTGTTCTTGCGGTTGTGGTTCACACTTCATGCTTAAATTTCTCCATCGAAGTATGTAATCCACTAGAGTTTCATTCGGCCTTTGTTTCTCTACCACTAAATCACCTATAGTGATGTGGTGCCGAGCTCCGGCAAATCGCTTAATGAAGAGGCTCTCTAGCTCGAGAATGTCTTTACGGAACCGTTGGGTAATTCGCATACCGGTCGAAGGCGATTCACGATAGGCTGCTAACGAGCTGTCGGAAGAGTAGCGCATCGCTCCCGCCGGCATTGCAACAAGCGGCACGAAAGTGTGCAACATGCTTCGTCGGGGGTTCCCGGTTCCGTCGAAGGTCTTAAACGAGAGGTGGTACGAAGCCTTTCGGGTATTGGACGGCGTCGAATTCTTACGGGTAAGGTCTACCCGTCCGAATGGATGTCCCGCTCTTCGATTGTGCTAGGGCTTCTCGCACTTCGTTGCTCTACCAAGTTCTTGATATCCTTTTCGGGGATCATACTTTGTGTTGTATCCTTTTTCAACTGGTCATCCCCATTGACGGATGTAATCTCCTTTCCTCCGTCTACGATGTGAATGACTTCTGGGGGTGTCTCTCTATGTGGTTGTACTTGACTTTGGAGAGTGGCCAGAGCTATGGCCATCTCTTCCATCCTCTTCGCCATTTGAGCGATCGTGTCGTCCTTTTCCTGAAGTTGTCTCTTCATCGGTTCGGCTCCTCTCTTCTGCGGTTGCGGGAGCACCTTGAGAAGCCGATGAAGCTCGTGTCTCAACCATGTTGATTTCGCATATTCATTGTCCATGAATTCCGATGAGTCGATCTCATCTCCGAACTTTTCTTCTCTTTCTTTTGCCAACCGTCGGATGTCGGTTCTCAACTTTTCCATGGCATCTTCTAGTGGAGCTTTCGTGTATCTTTGTGGTTGTCATGCGATGGTTGCGGGTCCTTTTTCACGAGTCCCCTTCATCGCGAGTAGCACTTTCTTCGGATTCCGGCCTCCTGGCGAGACTTTCTTTCTCGAGCTGCTCGTTTCGGTCTCAAGTCGCCCCGTAGTGGGACGCCACACCATCCTTCTAGCAACGAAGGTCTAGGACCGGATGGTGCATCGGCCAAATGCTGGAAGGTGGTATCCTCCCTAATCCGTAACCACGATACTACGACGGGCGGGCTAGCCTTCATTCTCTTGCTTGGCTTTTCTATCATGACGGCGGGTTCTACTCGAGGCCCAAGACGGGATTTGACCAGCACCCGCCCTATCCTTCGTAGAATTTCCGACACGGGGCGGTTTTCCTTCCTTGCTAGCTTTTCTACCAAAGTTTGCGGTCGAGCAAACGGCGTAGTTCTAGTTCTTTTCTTGCGGCTATCGTTGTAGTATGCGGTCGTGGTAATGTGGCGGCAATCTTGCGAACATTCTCCTCATCCTCTGCGGCGGAGAGGGGATGGAACTCGCTTCCTCCCAAAAGTGGTATATAGTCGGGCGGTGGTGTATATTACGGTAACGGTGTATATTCCGGCAACTACGGAATTTCCTCCGGAAGGCGATCTCGGCGGCTCGGCTTCCACGGCGATCCTTCTATTTCTATTTCTTCTTTGGGTCTTTGTCGGCGACGGAATCTTCGAACTCGGACCCGATTTCGAAGACGAAGGTCTTACGGGAAGTTCCGTACCCTCCACGGTAACGGAGTTTACCATAGTTCGGATTTCTTTCCCCTTTGATTTGGCGGAAGTCGGGGTAGGTGCGGAAACAACTAGACCGAGTGGGGGTAGTGAGAACGGTCCTCCTGCGGACGGCGATGCTCCTCCTAGTCGGGACCCTTTGCGGGGAGGAAACTCTTGGGTCGACCTAAGGTTGAACTCGAGCGGTGGTTCCTCGGCTTCGGATACCTTGTTTGTCGGTGCAAAGAGGGAGACGTCGGTGACCTTGACGTTCGTGTTTTCAAATCCACGTCCAGAATCGGATGACCCCATTGTCGGGCGGCTCATCCTTATAGACGGCGAAGTCCGGTCCGTTGGTG
Organism: Papilionanthe hookeriana x Papilionanthe teres; assembly: GCA_022702705.1. Taxonomy (NCBI): domain Eukaryota; kingdom Viridiplantae; phylum Streptophyta; class Magnoliopsida; order Asparagales; family Orchidaceae; genus Papilionanthe; species Papilionanthe hookeriana x Papilionanthe teres. The sequence continues at coordinate 92,206,949 of CM040423.1, read as the reverse complement.
AAGGAGAAAATCGGTTTCGGGGCTTCCATTTCTGCAAGGTAGACTCGGTTGTTAGTCCCAAGTTATGCTTCTTTTCTTCGGGACGAAAAGAAAGGAATTGAAAAGAGTCCGAACTCATTCTTTGTTCATGTATTTATAAAAAAGAATCATTTGTTAAAAGAATCACTTATTAGAGGGTTTGTTTATTTAGAACGGAACGTTCAAAGGTGTAGAGAAGGTAAGGAATCCGATTCAGAAAGGAAAAGAAAGTCTTAAGCAAGACTTCCCGACTTGAAGGATCACTCCTAAACTAACACCTATCGGGGGTCCACCCCACCTCAGAAATGAGGTAAAAGGATCTCGGAACCTCTCTGTTTAGGGGTGTCTAAACAGTGGCTCCTAAATCCGAGAGAATGTTGGCTATACTTGTTCAAGATAGAAATGAACATAGTATTCCAACGGAAAGAAGGGTAGTTTGACCCATTAAGGACATGGATATACTACCGATTTTTGAAAGCAGAATTATTTGATTATAATGGAGAGAGGAATATTCCCCAGCGGAGTCGCCAGAAATTTGTGCGGCTTATTTTTAGGTTGTGTGTTTTATTTTGAAAAGGAGTCGCCTAACAGAAGTTGTCGGCGAATTTAAATTTTAAATTTGATTTAAATATATATATAATTTAGAAAGTAGTATTTGGCTTTGAAAATAATTTTTAAATTTGAAAGTTTTAAGATATGAGATTAAACCGATCTCACATTCCAAATAGTTTATATAAACGAGCACCGCACCACAAACCGTGTATCTATCCCTAAGGATAGACACACTCGCTTGATGGTGGGGCTCGATCAAATAAACTAGAAGTTTTGTGACATCCGTTTGGTACGCGAACCAATTTTATAAGCCGACAAATTCCACGCTTAATATGAAAGTATTAAACGGGGTTTATATTACACAGGTTCTTTAAAATTCCCTATAAGGGCAAGCCCCTATAGTTAATTACATCTTAAGTGACGGGAATCACTTAAGAAAACTCTCGATAATAATCAATAATTCTGCTCTCAAGAATTTCAGAGTTTAAGGTTTTCAAAGATTGAATTTTGGAGTTTCAATAGGGAATGGATCAAATTTTTGGAACATTTTGTTTTGTGAATCCAAAGGAAGAAAGGTAGGAGAAATCACTGATTCGAAGTGAACTTCGGTAATTTCCCGACTATCCTATCGTTTGTCTTGAGTTTAGGAAAGTCCTAATACTTATTTAAATGTTTTGATCTTGCCAATTTTAATTAATTAGGGCTTATATTTGTATGATAAAATCAAACAAATAGCCAAGAAGATGTGAGGGTTTGTTGTCGTATCGGACGACTACCTCGGAATCCTAAGACCGGTTAGGGCTTAATTTGCAATGCAAATGCCTAACGAAGAGTTGAGGATTTATGTTGCACTAGGCAAGCTACCTCGAAGTCCTATGGCTTTGTTGTTTAATTCTAAGAAGGTTTTGCTTTGAAGTAGGTTCGAGTTTTGCTGACGACGATGGCCGTGCTTGCCCACCATGCTTCAAGCTCCTTGTTGTTGCAGAGGTTTAGTTTTAGAAATCATAAATCAGGGGATGAGAAAAGTGTTCTGGTTTAGAGAGGTCTTAATTTCCAAGTGTTTTGTATTTTGATTAAAACAAATCTTAAAGTTGATTATAACGACACCGGTTAAGATCCCACGGTTCCATCCTTCCGGCATCATTATTTTTATCGGATTCACTTAGTCCAGATGAATTTGCTAAACTCAATCGAATGAGTTCCACACTTTCATTTAGACCGTGGGAAATCCCGTTAGCAACACGTAGGTTACATCATCCGAGGTATTCCCGATCATCCAACGAGGACGTTTTAATTTAGTTGTAATTTGTAGTTTTGTGTTCCGTTTGTGATTAAATTTTGAGTTGTTTTATATTTTGAAATGTTGTGGCGGTGAATTTTATCTTGCAATGACTTTTAACTTAATTTGGTTTCGGTTTTAGGGACTATCCTAAAGGTGTGGGTTTTCATGCAACGGTTGTTTTATCATGCAAGAAAAGTAAAGTGCATCCGCAATAAAGTAAATTGCGGGGAAGTAAATTGCAAGAAAGTAAATTGCAATAAAATAAAAGCGTACTCGGAGGGTCTTCCCGTCATCCCATGCTACACTTAAAACACAATTAGAATATTTAAGCAAGTTCCTAGGTAAAGCTAAGGTAAGGGTTATGGTTTTCTACCAAGTTCCTAATCCTATAGCTAGTCATTTCCTATGACGTCTAGGTTCTTTGTGTTTTTGCTTGAGGACGATTTTCTTCATCGAAGAATAATTAAGTCCAATTGTTCTTATAAATATCCTATCATATTGAGGAAGTGTTTAAGAGGAATCTTAAACATCTTTTCAATATTTCTAGGATTGTTTTAAGTCCAAATGAATTTAATTATATAAATGAATCGATCGTCCGAGGTTTTCAAGTCTTGTTAACTTGCTCGGTGAACTAGGACATTTGAATATCCTATGAGTGAGGTAACACTTCATTTGATGTTCCATTTAGGAGTTATAATAATCAAAGCTTTCAAGGGTAAATTAGTATTCAAATGATTTGATTTAAGTTAAAGAGTTTAAATTTGGAATAGTGTTCAAGTTGTTTTTCATTTATTTTTGAATTCCTTATGTCTTAGGTGATGTTATATTTAATTCAACTTAATTTAATTGAGTTTTAATTTAGTTTAACATAGTTCAATTTAATTTGATTTGGTGTTTAATTAATTTGATTTGATTTAATTTAATTTAATTATTTAATTTAATTTAATTTAATTTAATTGTTTAATTTAATTTAATTATTTAATTTAATTTAATTTAATTTAATTATTTAATTTAATTTAATTTAATTATTTAATTTAATTTAATTTAATTATTTAATTTAATTTGATTTAATTTTAATTTAATTTAATTTAATTTAATTTGTCTTAATTTAATTTAATTATTAAATTTAATTTAATTTTAATTTAATTTATCTTTAATTTACTTTATTTTTTTAATTTTAATTGAAATTTCAAAAGAGTTTAATAATTTAATTAAGTCTTTTAATATTTTGAATTTGAATTATCATTTTAATTAAAAGTTGAACATTAATGAGATGATTAATTTAGGGATTTTTAAATTAAAGAATAAATCTCTTCCTAATAAATATCCCTTATTTTAATAATTCCAATTTTATTATTCTTCCAAATTTAATCTATTATTCAATTAAAGTTTAATCATTTTAAAATTATTTAATGGGTTTCTACCCTTTAATTATTTAAATTTCAATCATCCAAATCAGATTAAGATCAAATATTTTACTTGTTGATTTTTTGTTAAACCTAAAGTTTTAATTAAGGGTTAAAAGTTTAATTACCATTTTACCCCTTAAGCTTAATAATTTCATAACTCACTAAATTGAACTTAAATGAATTTGAAATTTTTATGTGACTTCACTCATATGTCAATAAAGACATGAGAGGAGAAAATGTGATTTTTTTGTATTTAATTTATTTATATAATTATTTTTGGTGGAAAATGGAGATTTTCAAGGAAAATTTGATAACATGACCAAGGGAAAGTTTCTATCCTTAAGAAAATTAGGGGACATTCCTAATGACCAGAGAAGCACTTGGACCAATTTTGGTGATTTTTTGAATTATATTATTTTTATTATAATTATCTTAAGTTTTGGAGTGTTAATTAATTTAAAAATAAAACAAATGTTGAAAAATAGATTTTATATTTTTCAAAAATCTCTCTGATATCAAGGAAACCAGAGAAACAAATTTTGCAATTTTCTGATTTTTCTATGATTTATTATAATTATTTTAGTGAAAATGCTAGAAAATACATTTTTTTTTTAATTTTAAAATTACCCTAGGGTTTTAAAATTCAATATCTCACTAAATAGACCTAGGAAAAATGTGGGATTTGTTCCTAAGTGATTAGAATTCAAAATGTGACATTTTGGTGAATTTTATTATTTTTGTGATTTTTATTATTTTTTAATTATTAAAGATATTAAAATATTATTAAAAATCAACTTTTTTAGAAAATTGAAATTTTAATTTTCTTGGGTTCCCTGATATCAGAGAGGCTCCAAAACCAATTTGGTGAATTTTTGAATAGTATTTTAAAAGTTATGAATTTTTAAAGTTTAAAATGGCTAAGTGACTTAATCAACCCAATTAGTGGGGCTAACCAAGTCCAATTGACCTCAAATTTTTATGGTGGATTCCTCTGATCCTAAAGGTCAGTGGAGAATTGATTTCAAGTCAATTTGATGTTTGGTTAACTCTAATTAATTAAAGACCTATTTTGGGTGTTTAAGCCAATTAGAGTTGTTCTGAATGAACTAAGCCAAAATCTATTTTTCCTAGGGTTCTCTGGTCATAAGGAACATTACCAAATTTTCCTAGAATTTATTTCACAACATGCTAATTTTTGGAATTAAAATACTCAAAACGAGCAACATGCATTTGAAAAATAAATAACTTTTCACAGAGATGGCCTCCGACCTTGGAAAATTCAGGGAATGTTCCCAAGTTCGGAGGCTTCAAAAGCCCTATGGTCTCATGCCATGGTGAATTGTATACATGCATGGAGAATTAAATGTATGCAGAGAGTAAATAAATTATAAAAAATAAAATACTTGATGAAATTAAATGATTTCTTTTCCACATTATTCTCCTCTGTTCACCGAGCAAGAGGGTATTTTTATTTTATTTTTGTGATTTTTCTACACAAAGATATGGATTTTTGAAGTTTCGATATTTAATAAATACATTAAATACCCTAATTATCTACTTATCCACGCGGCGCCGGCGAAACATCGGCGGCTCCGAAGGGGTACGTGTCGCGCTGTGATTGGGCGCCGCCATCTGAGTCAGCAGCCCGGGCCCCGCGGTTCTCGCACCGTTTCCTGGTCCGACGCCATCTGAGCCGCTCGTCCGTGCGTGTATTGAATGGACGGCATCCGTTCATCGTCCCCAAGTGTTCTCACCCGAGAGCCGTTCACACTAAATCCCTAAGATCTCACTCGATTCTCAATGGATTTTTACGTTCTTATACTCTATGGATTCGTCTTGAAGAGACGAACACATCTATACGGCTAACATGCATTGAAACTAAGGCATTTGAAATGGAGAATCTCCGGAAGCTCGGGATGGAGAGTTAACTCATACCTTAGCTCGGAGAAGTGTGGCTTCAATCCGAGAGTTGTTGCACCTTCGATTGGGTCCCGACGAAGCTCCGGATGAAGTCTCCCGGTGCTGGGAATTGTCCGGATATGATTTCGACCAAGCCCGATCACAAAGCTTGGAGGTTGGAGCAAGCTGGGTGGCTCGGAGATGGGGCTTTTGATGGTGGACACCTTCCCTTGGTCCGGTGAAGGTGTAGAGCCAATCAATTTGGGAATTGGCTCACCGTGGAGAAGTGTCCTCGGTTTTGGGTGGAATTTCAACTCTGAAATTGAGCTTACAGAGGAGAAATGGCAGGGGGATCTCACTGGGGATCAAGTGCTCTAAGAGTGGAGAAGGGTCTGGAACAATTTTGGCAGAGTTTTTGTTTAGCCCCTTCCATGGCCGAGAGGGGTGGAGTTTAAATAGGAGAGGGTGGAGGGCCTCCCAGGGAGAGTTAGGGCTTGGGATCAGCTGCTCTGGTGAGGAGAAGATCAGCCATGGTGACCACTGGGGATGGGGCAGCTCAGCAAGTGAGAATTTCAATGTTGGCTCACATGTGAACTCTCGGCCATGGTGTTTTCCGGCGGCTCTGGTGGCCGGCCGGCCGTGCAATGGTCACCATCTTGGTCGGGTGGGTCGGGGTTGGAGGTTTGTGCGATCAATTGGCCATGGACATGTGTAAAGGCTTTGATCCAAAGTGGAATGGGGCATGGCTAAATTTGGACCTAAATGGGTCAACCCACCCATTTGGGCTAGGTGCACCACCCAAGGCCTGATTTTGGCTGAGGGAAAAGTGATTTGGCTCAGCATAATCAGTAGGGTCAAGTCACCATCCAAGCACAATTAGGCTTAAGCATGGTTTAGTGGAATCATGGAAGTGGTTAATCATCTTTAGGAATTAAGGAAAGAGCCTCCTCCTTTTGCCCAAAATGGCATGGTGACATGTAAAGAGGCTCTCATGGCTTGCATATGGCTTGTGCATGGCTCCATGGCTCCATTTGGCTTGGGAAAAGTGAAGTCAATTTCATGGAAATGGATTTAATGAAAATTTTGGTATTTAGGGGTGATTTGGCATGAGGCTTGATTTGGAATTATTTGATGATGAATTTAGGACTTAGGGATGATTTTAATTGAAAGTATGATGAGGGGAAATGTCATATGGGCTTTAGGGTAGATTTGGGCTTTTGAATTTTGAAGGAAATGGGCTTTTAAAATGGTTTAAGGAATGGGCCCCTTAAGTTTAAAAATGAATTTATGGATGGGAATTTTGTAAAGAGGTTGGGCCAAATAATTGTTGGGTTTAGCTCATAGATGTGTCATGAGTGATTTGAAACAAATTGGGGGTGATTTGGATTTGAATTGGGTTGAATTTGGGTTAGGTTTGGGCTTAGGTCAAAATGGGCCTTTTAACCTTGGGTTGAGTTTGAGTGGGGTTTGGGTCTAAATTTTGGGCAAATTATGTTAGGGTTTTGTTTGTGGGAATGTTAAGGAAGATTTAGAAAAGATTTGAGGTTAATTGGAGTTGAATTGGGTGAGTTTAGGTTAAGTTTGGGTCATGGGTCCAAATTTGGGCTTTAAGGCCAAAAGTGAGATTGGATCCAAATGTCAATCAAATTGGACTTGGATTTGGTCTAAATTGGTATTGGGAATGTTGAATTGAAGTTTAGAATTGAATTGGACCAAAATTGGGGTCAATTGGATAGGTTTGGTTTAACATTGGGTTCACTTTGGGTTAAAATGGGTCAATTTGGGGGTTTTGACAAAAGTAGGGTAAATTGACAAAATTGGCCCATGGTGTAGTTGGACAAAATGAAATTGGGAATATTTAGGATTTTCTGGAATTTTCTGGGAATTTTCTGAATTTTTGGATTTTTGGGTCAAGAAGGGTATTTTGGGTATTTGGAGGGTATTGGGAGGTTTTCTTGGAATTTTTGGTATTTTTGGATATAGATGGTCAATTTGAGTGGTGTAGAAATGTTTGGGAATAATTTTGAAGAATTTTAGGTAATTTGGAAATTTTGCAAAAATTTGGGTAATTTCGAGGGTTTTGGGTAGGTTTAGTAGGTGTAGGGTCCCGGGGTCAAAAATTGAAAATTTGGGAAATTGAAGATTGGGTGGATGTAAGTGGAAATAAGTCATTTTGGTTGAGCCACGGAGTCATTTCAAGCCCATATGAGCCATGAGAGGACTCATTTGAGGCATTCACTATGTTGTTCCTAACCCTCTTAACCAAGGGCTTAGGGGTTAAGGACCATCCATGTGAATCACCTACATGAGTCAGGAGGTCAAGTTGGGTATGGGTGTGGTTTTAGGAAGTGTGTGGAAATGTAGTGTGTAAGTGTAGTGTATAAGTGTAGTGTGTGTAAGTCAGCCCCCTCATCAGACCAGGCCACCCAGGGCAGTCCTAAGGCCAAAGAGTCCTATAGGAACTCATCCTTTAAACTTCCACATTTGATTTCAACCCTCTAGGTGATTAGGGGTCTATGGTCAAATTTGTGGAGTTTGCAGGGAGTTTAGAAATGTTTGGAATTTCTAAAAGGTGGGTCCCAATTCTAGTCCTCTAAGATAGTCAAAGGAAAAGCCTAAGGCTAGATCCTAAGCACTAAAGAGAAGAAGGGAAGACCTCATCAAAAATGAGGTCAACAAACCTCAACAGAACTACCAACAACCTCAACCCGGTTATCAGCCAACTCAACAATATGAACAACCGCCTCGCCCACAGCGCATGTTAAAGGAGCTTATAAATAGAGAATATCCATTCAAGAATGAGGCAGTGCCAAAGATTCAGCAGCTTGATGAAGACTTCGGATTTTTGACTGCCAGAATCCAAGAAGCCAGAAGAAGTTAATAAGAAGGACCATCCCAATTACTGCCCTTACCACCAGATGCTTGGACATAAGATAGAGGATTGCATTACCTTTAAGAGTTGGCTTGACAACAATCTCCGAAAGGGGAACAAAATAATCCCGAAGGAATACATGAAAGAACCCCAGAAAGGAGGTTCTGTCAATGTTATTTCAACGGATCCCATTGTTCCGATAGACCCTTACACAACTGATGATGGATGGAGTACCTCTTGGATGAAGTCATCGAAGAAAATTTTTGACCACATCCAGGCCGCTTCGGAGCATGCTTCAACTCAGAGTTTGAAACCTATTAAGCCGGCGCTATCGCTTGCAATTGAAGAATCGCCCTAGGAGGAAAAGACTGTAGAAAAGAAAGAGATTGTAGAAGAAGAAAGGACCGAGGCTCCTAAGGCTAGACTAGGGGCTGCTTATCCTAGGATGGTTGTTTCCGATTCGGGGGAAAAATTCCTCGAACCTTTGACTCTGTATGATTATTTGCTCGCTCCGGCGAGATCTTATAATGATAAGAGTTATGGTGTTGGCTACGTTTTGACTTTTTCTAATGATTACGTAACTAACGACAACCAATCTAATCCGGATCTCGATTTCGATACCAATAACAATTCTCAAATCATACACAACCTCGACAATCACGATAACAAAAAAGACATTCACCAAGAAGGCTACGAAAGTTCAACAAGCAATGAGTCTATTTATGAATTTCAAGGAACTCCAATCACAATAGAGTTAGAGCTTTCAGATTCCGAAGCGACTCCAGAAGAACCTGTCATGCCGATTCAAAAAGAGACACCGAGTAAACTCGACTACGGATTCAGAAGAAATCACATAAGTCAATTTAAGGAGCGGAAGGATTCTACCTCCGAGAATGGGTCCAAAAGACAAAGGAAAACAAGTGGTTCTTCAGGAAGAATCAACCCCAGCAGAAGAATTGCCCGTTCGGGAAGAAACTAAGACACATAGTAACAAAATGGACTATAACGTGCTAGCCCATCTTAGGAAACTACCAGCCACTACGACGCTCTCATCTTATCAAAAGAGATGAGGGAAGCTCTAATCAAGGCCTTACTTGATCCAGAGATTTGTTTAGCTCAGATGGCCAGAGATTCCTTAGACGAGGTTTGCTCGTTAAAGGAACAGCGAGGTGTTACCTTCACGGACAATGATCTACTACTGGGGACAGCTGATCACAACCGACCATTGTACATTTCAGTTACAATCGGAAAATTTGCGCTCTCCAGGGTATTGGTAGATCCAGGAGCATCCATCAACATAATGAATCTTCGGACGCTAGCATACCTGGAAATTGATGCTCGCGAGCTTGAAGCGGACAAGATGTTACTAAGAGGATTCAACCAGAAAGGAGAAAGAGCCCTTGGATCAATAACACTGTTAATGAAGACCGGTGACTTAGCAAAGACAACCGCAAAATTCCACATAATTGACTCTGAGACATCGTTCAATGCTCTACTGGGCCGGTCGTGGATACATGAAAACCAAATGGTACCGTCGTCTCTGCATCAGTGCATAAAATACTACGAAGTAGGAGAACAATGCATTAAAGGTGATTTGCAACCTTTCTCCGTACATGAGATTGAAATCCATGAAGATGCAGCTTATTACGCACCTCCGAAGAAAACAATCTTCTCTAGAAACACCGTGCTAAACTAAGCAAAAGAAGTTCGAGACGATGAAGAACCTGAAGTTCTAGTCCAACAGTCACTCACCACTCCCTTACGACGAGATGGTGAAGGTTTCTCCAGAACTCGCATCCGAGGTCGAGGCCGGGGATGAGGTTGTGGAAGAGACACTGGGACAATTGGACAGAAAAAGCCGATGATCAACGTTGATTGGGAGAACAGCTCTGAGGAAGAAGAGGAAATCAAGAAAGAAGCAACTGCAATAAACTGGAAGAAACCACAATTCAAGATTTCTCTCGAAGATGATCGATGTACGAGAAGATTAATCACTATGTATACACTATGACCCTGACCCCGATCCAGTCTAATAAGATCGAGGGTATGGTGGTCAAAGAAGTACATAGCAGCAGTACAAAGCCAATCAAATTTTACCGTGGCACTTCTTCTTCCAATACTAAAAGCGATGTAAATTTGAAAATGTCACTTCTTCTGAATTATTGGAATTACCTTTTGAGTGGTACTCTCCCTGTATTCAAAATTTAATTCAGCGTGGTGTCTTACCTCGACAATGGACAAAAGGTCGATCACAACACTTCGAAAAATTAGGGAATAATGACGGTCGGCCTCCCAATTCAAAACATGGTCTCGGATTCGGCACAATAGGTTCAGTTGACGATACGGAATTTTGTTTGGTTGTCACTTGCAAACCTAATGAAGACTGTTTGGAAACTACAGAAGATCTTGAAGATCTACAAATTGGAGACGCTCCACCAGAGTTTAAGAAGAAATCAAATCTACAATAGACGAAGTTAATGGAAGTTAACTTAGGTACTGGCAAAGAGCCTAGGCCAACCTTTGTTAGCTCCTTACTCAATAAAGAAGATTCTGAGGAAGTGATCAAGCTATTAATGGAATTCAAGGACTGTTTTGCTTGGAGTTATGACGAAATGCCAGGATTAGCTCCAAAAGCCGCAGTTCACGGGCTAGGAGTGGATCCTACTTCCGTTCCAGTCAGACAAGCTTCCAGAAGAATGCGTTTGGAAATTGAACAACATGTCATAGCTGAAGTTAAGAAGCTAATCGACGCTAAATTTGTCCGTGAAGAACAATACCCTACTTGGCTAGCCAATGTGGTACCGGTCAGGAAGAAGAATGGTCAGATCAGAATCTGCGTGGATTTCAGAGACTTGAACAAAGCATGTCCGAAGGATGAATTTCCACCGCCAATCCCGAACCGATGATTGAAATTGCTTCAACACATGAAATATTTTCATTCATGGATGGATCTTCGGGATACAACCGGATAAAGATGGCACCGGAAGACGAAAAGCTCACGGCATTCGAACACCAATCGGAGTGTATTGCTACACAGTAATGTCATTCGGACTCAAGAACGTAGGAGCAACATACCAAAGAGCAATGACAAAGATTTTTGATGAGCTCATTCACAACCAAGTTGAGTGTTATGTGGATGACGTGGTCATCAAAAGCTAACTGAAGGAAGATCACCTGTATGATTTGAGAATTGTCTTCGAGCGACTAAGGCAATACAACCTTAAGATGAATCCCTTAAAATCCATTTTCGGCGTCACCTCCGAGAAATTCTTAGGATTTGTTGTCCAACATTGGGGGATCGAAATTGATCCGGAAAGTATTAAAGCGATCTTAGAAATGCTGCCTCCCAAAACCTTAAAACAGCTACGATCCTTTCAAGGGAAGCTGGCATATCTTCGACGCTTTATTTCGAACTTGTCAGGTAGGTGTCAGCCCTTCTCGGCATTAGTTAAAAAGGACGCCAAATTCATTTGGGAAGAGAAATGCCAACGGGCCTTCGAGGACATTAAACAATACTTAATGACACCTCCTGTCTTAGCAGCCCCAGTCTCGGGTAGACCGTTGATACTTTATACCGTGGCTCTAGACGACTCCCTTGGAGCCCTGCTAGCCCAGGTCAATGATGAGGGAAAAGAAAATGCTCTCTACTAATTAAGCCGTCGTTTAATTCCGATGGAAGTAAAGTATCCTCCAATTGAGAAGCATTGTTTGGCCCTGATCTTCGCCGCTCAAAAGCTCAGGCATTACATGCTCTCTCATAAGGTCAACCTTATCTCGAAATTTAATCCGTTGCAATATTTGATGACCTGTCCAACACTTTTTGGCAGACTTGCCAGGTGGTCGATGATACTATTGCAATTCGACATAACTTTCGTTCCTCTCTATGCTGTGAAGGGACAAGTGCTAGCTGACTTCCTTGCAGCACACCCTTCTACGGCAGATTCGCCTCTCGACGACGATTTGCCTGACGAACAGATAATGAGCCTAGAAGACACCGATGATCGATGTTGGGAACTATACTTCGACGGAGCATCATCAGCACAGAAAGACAGAATTGCAAACGATAGTGCCCGGTAAAGCAGGAATCGGACTAATCTTTATAACACCGGAGCGGGGGATGTTAAGATACTCCTACCACTTAACAGAGCCGTGCACAAACAACGAGGCAGAATACGAGGCCCTCATAACAGGATTAGAACTGACCATTCAAATGGGAATAATAGATATCAACATCTATGGAGATTCTCAATTGATCATTCAACAGGTTGCAGGACAATACAAAATTTTAAAGCCAAGACTCGAGCAATACTTTCAGTATGCCACGAAACTGTTAGAACAGATTCTGAATGTAACAATCTACAAGATCCCAGAAGAGAAAATGCTCTCGCAGATGCGCTAGCTCACCTTGCAAAAGAATTTGCCTTCTTACAAGATGAGTCAGTTGAAGTGTTAGTTCAAGGACGACAGGTTCTATCACAGCTCAACATGGATATGATACAGAAATCAGAAAAAGCAGAGGAATCAGTTGCAGTATTGACGGAAAACACAGAAGATTGGCGTCAGCCGCTAATAGACTACCTGCAAACAGGGAAATTACCAGACGATAATTCATTATCACATCAAATCAAGAAAAGAGCTCTGTCTTACACATTAATAAACCGTACATTATACAGAAGGTCTTTTGATCAGATGTGGTTAAGATGCCTGAGCGGGTCCGAGGCTCGTGAAATTGTCAAAGAAGTGCATTCAGGACTTTGTGGCGCTCATCAGTCGGGTCCAAAAATGAAAATGAAAATTAAAAGATTAGGGTATTATTGGCCCTCGATGATGACCGATTGCATGAAGATTGCCAAAAGTTGTCACCAGTGCCAAGTGCACGGAGTGGTTCTACACCAGCCTCCAAATGTGCTACATCCGACAATTGCATCGTGGCCATTTGATTGTTGGGGCACAGATATAGTGGGTCCGATAGAACCCCCTTCTTCAAGAGGACATCGCTTCATCCTTGCAGCTACAGACTACTTTTCTAAATGGGCAGAAGCAGTTCCACTCAGAGAAGTAAAGGCACACCACGTGCTCCAGTTTTTCAAAAATCAAGTTGTTTACCGTTTTGGAGTACCGCGCAGAATCATTTCAGATAATGGGTCTGCTTTCAAAAGCACAAAAATCAACAATTTTGTCAGAAGACATGGGATAGATTGGCGATACTCAACGATCTACTACCCAAGAGCAAACGTCTTGGCCGAGGCTTTTAATAAAACTCTCGTTCAAATTTTAAAGAAAACTTTGGATGACAACAAGAGAAATTGGCACGTTAAGTTGTTAGAAGCCTTATGGGCCTACGGGATGACTTTCGGGACTCCTACTCGCCTACACCTTACACTTTGGTGTACGGGTCCGAGGCGAGTGTTACCATTGGAAGTCCAGCTTCCATCACTCGGGATTGCGGTTGCAAATAAGATTACTACGAAGAAAATGCCAGATTACTACTGGAAGAACTGGAAAACTTGGAAGGAAAAAGACTTGCAGCGTAACAAAATTTGGAACTGTACCAAGCTAAGATGATCAAGGCCCATGATAAACTGGTCCACCCAAGAACTTTCAAAGTTGGTGACTTAGTTCTTGTTCTCAGGAGACCTATTCTTGAACATCGCAAGATAGGAGGCAAATTTGAGCCGACTTGGGAAGGGCCGTTTGTGGTCGAGGCAGTCTACTCAGGAGGCTCCTACCAACTTGTGAATTGCCAAGGAGAACGACAAATGCTTCCAATCAACGTATGATATTTGAAGAAGTATTACGCAACCTGATGTTTCGAAGGGTGGCCTCTAAAATAGAGACTTATCCCTAGAAACACGGGTAAAGTAATCACTTTGTGACAGGGTCCGGACCCAAAAACATAAAAAATGGATAAAAAAAAATACATGTGCTAAAAATAAAATATGTGAAAATCATAATAATAAAGTTTTACCCTTCCTTTCAAATTAAATCATGTTCCTGATCTTTCTTCATCTTTTCCTACTTTCCTTAAAAATTAAAATTGGAATAAGTGAATAAGAATCTTCAGTGATAAATACTTTCTTAATGTTCTTGTTCTTAGTATAGCCCCTGATCCTTTCCTTGTCTTCTTTGCAGGGAAATGTCGAACGGGCGGTTGGTCCTAAACTTTAAAAATGGCGTGAGTCTCGCACTCGATGAAAAGAGGGTGAAGGATGGAGCAGTGATAGAAATTGATTCTGACTTCACACCAGCCAACCTACAGTATGAAGAAAATGATTGGGTCACTGTGGACCGAGAAGAGCTTCATAGCGAGACAGTGATGAAGATGGGTGGCCCAAGCCACCAATCCAGCAACAAGAAAAGAAAGACAAGCGCCGAGGAAAGCAAGAAAATCAAGTCAGTAATTGCCACGGCAGAGGGCAGGCTCGTCAGCGCCGCGCCCGCAGAAATTCAAGAAGTGAGGAGAGCTACACTCACTGCTACTCAAAGAAGGAATAAAAATCACCGTATCCGCAAGATGTTGACTAAACTAGCAGCAGATCAACACGAGGAAACAGCCACCTTCGCCAACACACACATTTCAAAGATGTTGGTTCATCAGGAACCTGAAAAGAGAGAACAAGTTCCAAGAACAACAGAAAGGATAAACGAAACTCTAAGAAGACTAGAGGCAGAGAGATTACCACGACGCCAGACAGAGCCATCAATGGTAAAAAACCTTGTTGCGAGAGAAACCCCGGAGGATGTCCCGACAGAGACGATCCCCGAGGAGCCAAGGTATGCAGGAGAACGTGACGGGATTGAGCCATACATCCCGCAATACATTACTAGGCCTCGTCACTTGCAGATCATCCCAGAATATGAACTGGAAAGAATGCAAAATGTTGAGAAGAAAACCTTCGAATACTTTGAGAGGATTAGAGGCAAAAGAATCAACATTTTGGAAGGCCTCGAGTTACACACAGTGTATTCTCGCAGTACGAGAAACGACAGATTGTGGATTGCATTTTAGAACTTCAGAAGATGGGTCGAGCAGGTCGTCTGAGAGAAAAGACTTATTCGGAACCCCGGAAATGGATGTCAGGGAAAGGAAGAGTCACAATACAATGAGGATGTTGCTATAACTTCGCAAAGGACAGAAAAGGAAATCCACCAGGGATACTCCGTCACGGTGAGGTGGATCCAGTGCTGAGAATAATTAAAAGAATGGTGAAAAGAATGATAACGTGGAGGTATCTGCGGCAGTACCGTATACCCAACAGCTTGCATCATCGACATTTATCGAAGGGTGATTGCATACCTCCACACATAGACCACCATGACTTTGTCAGACCTTTCTGCATAGTTTCGTTCGTCAACCAATGCAATATCATGTTCGGATCTGACCTCCGGATAGCAGGCCAGGGTAAGTTCCAAGGGCTAGTGGAGATACCACTTCCGGTAGGTTCCATCGTGATATTACAAGGAAATGGAGCAGACGTCGCAAAACATTGTATACCGGGAGTACCAGTGGAGCGAATCTCCGTCACATTTAGACGGATGGAAGACAGAAACGCCCCTTACCACTTCCAGCCAGATCCAGAATTGGAGAGTCTCCGGCCCTACGAGCTGTGAGTTACACGGGAAATAGCACACCTCCAATACACATCCATGCGGCATTCCTGCCAAGGATGGTTTGGAAGGTGATGTTATTGACCATGTATCTCATTATTCAGACATGGATTTAACAGATACTTTTTGGATGGATCAACAAGAATCATACATAGTCCGTTTTGAGTCATGGATTGTATGAGAAATATTTCGGATCGAGTTGTATGATGTATCTTCAACAAGATTGGAATGAAAGTGACCATGTCACATTTTGCCTTCACCTCTTTTTGTGCAAATTGATCGGGAAATGCCATTAAAGTTAAATGAACTTCGAACAAAGAACAGAAAAGAAAAGGAGAATAAATAAGAAACTCTCTTTCATAAAAAATCCAAACATTAAAAAGAACTTCAAATCCACATGAACTCCTATAAACATTCTCTGCACTTTACAATATGTTTCCACAATCTCTGCATTCGTAAATCCCAGCAATATGTTCAGTCTCTGCATTCATAAAACTCTGCATTCCCAAATATCAACAAAATCTTTCACAACCATTGCATAAATCTGGACCTCGACGAAAATTTCCCTCAATCTCCGCATAAATAAATTTCGACAAAATCCGAGAATCTCGGCATTCGGGATAGGCTTCCGCCCTACTCCCATCTCGACGAATCTCGACGATCGGGATAGGCTTCCGCCGTACTCCCATCTCGACGAATCTCGACGATTGGGATAGGCTTCCGCACTACTCCCATCTCAGCAAATCTCAGCATTCGGGATAGGCTTCCGCCCTACTCCCATCTCAGCAATAGGGATAGGCTTCCGTCGTATTCCCATCTCAGCAATCGGGATAAGCTTCCGCCGTACTCCCATCTCAGCAATCTCAGCATTCAGGATAGGCTTCCGCCCTACTCCCATCTCAGCAATCTCAGCATTAGGGATAGGCTTCCGCCCTACTCCCATCTCAACAAATCTCAGCATTCGGGATAGGCTTCTGCCGTACTCCCATCTCAGCACCCGGGATAGGCCTCCGCCCTACTCCCATCTCAGCAATCGGGATAGGCTTCTGCCGTACTCCCATCTCAGCACTCGGGATAGGCTTCCGCCCTACTCTCTGCTCAGCAATTCTCAGCACTCGGGATAGGCACAGTCCTACTCCTTTCTCAGCAATCTCAAAATTTGACCCTCTCAGCAAGAAATTGAAATTAAAACACTCAGCATTTCGGATAGGCTTTGTCCTATTCTTCCTCAGCATTTGGAATAGGTTCAGTCCTACTTCCTTCTCAGCATACAAATGCATTCGGGTGGACCTTAGCCCTTCTCTTTTCTCCGCATAAAATTAAGTTGAAACTCAAATCGAAATTCAAACTCAAAATTAAAACTTGAAATAAAAAATGAAATGAATCTCAGATCCAATCTCTTGAAATCTTGTAATCTGAAATTCACCTCCTTTTTCCCCAGCGAGAGTTCTGGAATCTTCAGTCTTGGAGATTTACCTGATACTCCCGAGTGGAAATTTCTTATACTTCGTCCTAAGTTTGTCATTTGGACATCTGTGTTGGTTTTGTTGATCTCTTCGGTCAACACCAATACGCGCGGTGTGCTTGGTTAGCACACCACACCTATTGGGGGTCCATTTGTTGACCTCATTTTTTATGAGGTCTTCTCTTCCCTCTTTAGTGTTTAGGATCTAGCCTTAGGCTTTTCCTTTGACTATCTTAGAGGACAAGAATTGGGACCCATCCCTTAGAAATTTGAACCACTTCTTGCCTCCCTACAAACCCCACAAGCTTGATTGTAGACCCCTAATCACCTAGAGGGTTGAAATCAAATGTGAAGGGTTTAAAGGATGAGTTTCCTATAGGACTCTTTGGCCTTAGGACCACCCCGGGTGGCTTGGTCTGGTGAGGGTTGACTTACACACTCACTACACTCACACTCTACACTCTCACACACACAATCCAAATCCTAAAGCCACACACATAACCAACTTAGCTCCTTGACTCATGTAGGTAATTCATATGGATGGACCTTAACCCCTAAGCCCCTGGCTAAGAGGGTGAGGAACAACATAGTGAATGCCTCAAATGAGTCCTCTCATGGCTCATATAGGCTTAACATGGGTTCATGTATCAACCAAAGTGCTTCCATTTCACTCATATTTGATCAATCTTCTTTTTTTCAAAATTTCAATTTTTGACCCCGGGGACCCTACACCCATCAAACCTACTAAGAGCCATTAAAATTACCCAAATCCTCCAAAATTTCCAAATCACCCAAAATTCCCCAAAATTAACCTTGAACATTTCCTCACCAATCAAATTGATCATCCATAGCCAAAAATACAAAAAATTCCAAAACTACCCCCCAATACCCTCCAAATACCCAAAATACCCCTCTTGACCCAAAAATCCAAAAATTCAGAAAATTCCCAGAAAATTCCAAAAAATCCCAAATATTCTTAATTTCATTTTGTCCAACTACACCATGGGCCAATTTTGTCAATTTACCCCACTGTTACCAAAACCCCCAATTTAGCCCATTCTTAACCCAAGTGAAACCACCTCAAATTTATTTCAAATCACTCATGACACATCCTTAAACTAAACCCAACAATTATTTGACAAGGCCCTTTATTTTATCTAAAAGCCCATTGCTAAACATAAAGGCCCACTCCCTTAAACCTTCCTAAAAGCCCATTTCCACCAAATTCAAAAGCCCAAATCAATCTAAAGCCCACATGACACTTTTCCTCATCACACATTTAATTTAAAATCATTCCTAAAGTCCTAATTTGTCAATTAAACAATTCCCAAATTAAGCCTCATAACAATTTCCATCAAAATGCCAAAATTCACAAAATCCTTTTTTATGAAATTGACTAAGCTCTTGCCAAGGCATTGGTGAGCCAAAGACAAGCCATGTACAAGCCATATGAAGCCATGGGATGTTTGACATGTGACCATGCCCAAAGTAGCAAGAGGAGGCCCCCCTTTCTTAAACCTTCATTAAGCTTTTTAACCCCTTCCATGTTACACACTAAATTATGATTAGCCACATCACTTTAGATGGGACTTCACCACCCCTTTCTAGCTGATACAAATGATCCTCTCTCAGCACAAATCAGCCATGGGGAGGTGAACCTAACCCAAAATTATGGCTTGGACCAAATCAAGCCAAAATGGCCTCTCCCCCATGCCATTTTAATCCAAGCCCTTTACACATGGCAAGGCTCAATTGTCTGCACAAACCTCCAGCCCTGACCCACCTAAACTTGAGGGTGACCCATGCCTGCCGGCCAGCCGCCTGGATCTCCGGAAAACACCATGGCCGAAACCTCGGGGGGAGCCAAAGTTTGAAATTCCCACCTACTGAGCTGCCCCATGCCTAATAGCCACCATGGCTGTTCTTCCCTTCACAAGAGCAGCTGATCCCAACCCTTAAACTCCCTTGGGAGGCCCTCTAGCCTCTCATATTTAAACACCACCTCCTCTCGGCCATGAGAGGTGTTGAACCAAAACTTACTGAAACCCTGCCAAAATCATCCCAGATCACTCTCTACACATAGAGAACTTGACCCCCACTGAAATCCCCCTGACATTCCCTCTCTGTGAGCTCAATTTCAGAGTTGAAATTCAAGCCTCAAACCAGGACACTTCACCACAGTGAGCCAATCTCCAAATTGATTGGTCCTACACCTTCACCAGACCAAGAGGAGAAGTTTCCCAGCAAAAGCCCCCTCACCAGGCCAGCCACTACTTCCAGCCTCCAAGCTTTGTGATCGGCTGTGGGCACTTTCATACCTAGACAATTCACCAGGCCAAGGGACTTCATCTGGAGCTAGCTTGGACCCAATCGAACGTGACACAACTCTCAGATCGAAGCTTAACTTCTCTAAGCAAAGGTATGGACTCACTCTTCCTCCCGAGCTTCCAGAGATTCTCAATTTTGTTTGGGTTAATTTCAATGCATGTTTACCGTATGGATGTGTTTGTCTCTTCAAGACGAATCCATAGAGCATAAGAACTCAAAAATCTGTTGAGAATCAAGTGAGAAATTAGGGTTAGAAGGTTGACGGTCACGGGTTCACACCAGTCGTAGACGATGACTGGGACCATTGGATCGCGCGTGTATCGAGTGGACGGCCAGGATAGCGTCGGACGGAGTAATGGGACATGAACCTCGTGCCCCTGGAGCACTGAGTCGGATGGCGGTGCCAAATCAGGAGACGACACGTGGAGCTTCGGAGCTGCCGAGGATGGCGTGGCGCCGCGTGGATAAGTAGGAAAATAAGGATTTTTCTTATTTATTAAATACCCAGAACTTCAAAAATTCATAACTTTGTGTAGAAAAATTCTAAAAATAAAATAAAAATACCCTCTTGCTCAGTGAACAGAGGAGAATAATGTGAAAAATAAATCAAGTAATTTCATTAAGTATTTTATGATTTATTTACTCTCTACACTATTTCAATTCTCCATGCATATAGGAAATTCACCATGGCATGAGACCATAGGGCTTTTGAAGCCTCTGAACTTGGGAACATTCCCTGAATTTTCCAAGGTTAGAGGCCATCCCTACTGTTTTGAGTGTTTTAATTCCAATAATTAGCATGTTGAGAAATAAATTCTAGGAAAATTTGGTGATGTTTCTTATGACCAGAGGGACCTAGGAAAAATAATTTTTGAGCTAATTCATTTTGAACAACCCTAATTGGCCTAAACACCCAAAATTGAACTTTAATTAATTAGGGTTAACCATTCATCAAATTAACTTAAAAACAATTCTCCACTGTCCTCTAGGGATAGGAGAACACTGCATAAAAATTTGAGATTAATTGGACTTGGTTAGGCCCACCAAATGGATTAATTAAGCCCCATGAATGAAATCAAGCTTTAAAAATTCATAACTCACAAAATACTTTTCAAAAATTCACAAAATTTGTTTTGCAGCTTCTCTGATATCAGAGGAACTTAGGAAAATTAAAATTATAATTTTCTAAAAAAATTGATTTTTTTCGATATTTTAATAATTTTAATAATTAAAAAATAATAAAAATCACAAAAATATTAAAAATCACCAAAATGTCATATTTTGAATTCTAAACATTTAGGAACAAACCAAATATTTTTCTTAAGTCCCTAGGATAAGATATTGAATTTTAAAGGTTTAATGTAATCTTTAATATTAAAAATGTGTTTTTCAACCTTTTCACTAAAATAATTCTAATAAATCAAAGAAAAATCAGAAAATTATAAAAATTAGTTTTCTAGTTTTTCTGATATCAGAGAGATTTTTGAAAAATATGAAATTCATTTTTCAACCTTTATTTTATTTTTAAATTAATTAATACTCCAAAACTCAAATAATTATAATAAATAAAATAAAATTCAAAAAATCACCAAAATTAGTCAAAATATTCCTCTGGTCATTAGGAGTGCCCCATAATTTTCTTAAGAACAGAAAAATTCCCTTGGTCATCTTATTGAATTTTCCTTGGAAATCTCTATTTTCTACAAAAAATAATTATATAAATAAATTAAATACAGAAAAATCACATTTTCTCCTCTAATGTCTTAATTGACATGTGAGTGAAGCCACATAAAAATTTCAAATTCACTTAAGCTCAATTTAGTGATGTATGGAATTATTAAGCTTGAAGGGCAAACTGGTAATTAAAATTTTAACCCTTAATTCAAACTTTAGGCTTAATAAAATAAGAGAGTAAAATATTTGATCCTAATCTGATTTAGATGATTGAAATTTAAATAATTAAATGGTAGAAAACCATTAATCATTTTTAAGAATAAACCTTAATCTATTAATTAATTAAATTTGGAAGATTAATAAAAATTGAAATTATTAAAATAAGGATATTATTTAGAAGACATTTATTCTTTAATTTAAGAATCCCTAAATTAATCAATTCAATAATATTTAATTCCTAATTAAAATGATAATTCAAACTCAAGATTTAAAATACTAAAAGTCTTAATCATTAAATTAAATTAAAATTAAAACATTTTAAATTAAATCCTTCCAAAATTTCAATTAAATTAATATTTTAACAATTAAATTAAATCACCTTTAAAACATGAAAAATAAAATATTGAATTAAAATTAAAATAAAGTTAAATTAAAATTTAAATTAAATTAAAGTTAAAATTAAATTAAATTAAATTAAATTAAATTAAATTGAAACATATTAAATTAAATTAAATTAAATAAAAAAACAAATTAAAATTAAATTAAAATTAAATTAAAAATTAAAATAAAATTAAAATTAAAACTAAACCAAATTAAATTAAATTAAATTAAATTAAATTAAATTAAATTAAATTAAATTAAATATAACATCACTTAAGACATAAAGAATTCAAAATAAATCTAAAACAACTTGAACACTATTCCAAACTTAAACCCATTAACTAAAATTAAATTAAATCACAAATCACCTAAACATCAATTTGCCCTTAAAAGTTCTTTTTATCATAACTCCTAGATGGAGTATTAGGTGAAGTGTCACTTCATTCATAGGATATTCAAACATCCTAGTTCACTGAGCAAAAGAACAAAACTTAATTAAACCTCGGATGATTACTTCACTTGATTAATTAAATCCATTTGGACTTAGAACAATCCTAGAGATATTGAAAAGATGTTTAAGACTCGTCTTAAGCACTTCCTCAATATGATAGGATTTTTATAAGAACAATTGAACTTAATTGTTCTTTGATAAAGAAAATCGTCCTTAAACCAAAATACAAGAACCTAGACGTCATAGGAGATGACTAGCTGTAGGATTAGGACTTTGATAGACAACCAAAACCTTTCCCTTAGTTTTACCTAGGAACTTGTTGAAATATTTAAATGCTTTAACATGTGTTTTAAGTGCAGCTTGGGATGACGGGAAGACCCTCCAGGTACGCTTTTATTTTATTGCAATTTACTTTATTGCAAATGCACTTTACTTTTCTTGCATGATAAACAACTGTTGCATGAAAACCAAAACCTTTAGGGTAGTCCCTAAAACTGAAACCAAAACTAAATTAAAAATCACTGTAAGATAAAATTCACCGCCACAACATTTCAAAATATAAAGCAACTCAAAATTTAA
The DNA here is from genome assembly GCA_022702705.1 of Papilionanthe hookeriana x Papilionanthe teres. Lineage (NCBI taxonomy): Eukaryota > Viridiplantae > Streptophyta > Magnoliopsida > Asparagales > Orchidaceae > Papilionanthe > Papilionanthe hookeriana x Papilionanthe teres. The sequence goes on along the minus strand of CM040423.1, from coordinate 92,184,212 downwards.
TCACCAAATAGAACAATAAAACTACAATTGCAACTAAATTAAAACGTCTCGTTGAATGATCGGGAATACCTCGGATGATGTAACCCACGTGTTGCTAACGGGACTTCCCACGGTCTAAATGAAAGTGTGGAACTCATTCATTTGAGTTTAGCAAATTCATCTGGACTAAGTGAATTAAATGAAAATAACGATGCCAGGATGACGGAACTGTGGGATCTTAATCGGTTCTGTTATAATCAACTTTAAGATTTATTTTAATTAAAATATTAAAAATACTTGGATTTTAAGATTTCTAAACCAAAACACTTCTCTTATCTCCTGATTTATGACTTCTAAAACTAAACCTCTGCAACAACAAGGAGCTCGGAGCATGGTGGGCAGCACGACCATCGTCATCAACAAAACTAGGGTCTACTTCAGCAAAACCATTCCTAGAACTAAATAACCAAGCCATAGGATTTCGAGGTAGTTTGCTTAGTGCAAAATAAATCCTCAACTCTTCATTAGGCGTTTGTATAATCATGTTATGCAAATTAAGCCCTAACCATTCTTAGGACTCCGAGGTAGTCATTCGGTACGACATAAACCCTCACATCTTTGAGGCTATTTGTATGATTATGTCATATGAATATAAGTCCTAATTAATTAAAATTGGCAAGATTGAAATATCAGATAATATTAGGATTTTCTTAAATCTAAGCCAAACAATAGGATAGTTTGGGAAGTTGCCAAGATTCTTCTTCGATCCTCAGCTTCTCATACTTCTCTTCCATTGGACTCCTGAAAACAATTGTTCCAAATTTTGAGTCATTCCCTATTGAAATTTCCAAAAATCTAATTGTTTGAAAACCTTAAACTTCGAAATTCTTGAGAGCAAAACCACTGATCATTATCGAGATTTTTCTTAAATGATTCATTTCATTTAAGATGTAATTAACTATAGGGGCTTGCCCTTATAGGGAACTTTAAGAACCCAGGTAATATAAACCCTGCTTAATTCATTTATACTAAGCAGGGGAATTTGTCGGCTTATAAAATTGGTTCGCAGACCAAATGGATGTCATAAATCTTTTAGTTTATTTAACCGTGCCCCATCATCAAGCAGTGTGTCTATTCATTGGGATAGATACACGGTTTGTGATGCGGTGCTCGTTTATATAAACTATCTGGGATGTGAGATCGGTTTGATTTCATATCTTAAAATTATTTTCAAAAAATCAAATACTACTTTCTAAACCATATATACATATTTAAATTAAATTTAAAAATCTAGAATTCACCGACAATGTCTTTTAGGCGACCCCTTTTCAAAATAAAACACATAACCTAAAAAATATGCCTACAAACTTGGGCAGATGTGACACAAAAATTCTTTGCTAAATATTTTCCTCCTTCTAAAATTGCTAAATTAAGAAATGACATTATTTTATTTACACAATTTGATTGAGAAATAATATATGAAGCTCGGGAAAGATTTAAAGAACTATTAAGACAATGTCCTCATCATGCTTTTGTCAGATTGGTTAATTATTCAAACATTTTATAATGGACTTATTGGATCACTTAGATCTATTATTGATGCTGCTGCTGCTGCTTTATTAATGGCTAGGACATTGAAGAAGCTTATACTTTAATTGAAGAAATGGCTAATATTAATTTTCAATGGCCTTCTGAAAGGGTTAATCCTAAAAGAATGGCAAGTATTCAAGATAATGAAGCCTTTTCTATTTTAGCTTCACAAGTGGCTGCGGTATCTTAGAAATTAGATAATTTTTCTTTTAATATATCACATGTAAGTAATGATAATTTTGCAAATACTGATGATTCTCAAACAATGGAAACTTTGCAAGCTATTGCTAGTGAAACTAATAACCCTTATTCTAATTATTATAATCCTGGTTTGAAAAATCATCCTAATTTTAATTGGAATAATGGACATCAATAATAGAGTAATAATCAAGTTAATCCAAATTGGAACAATAAATGAAATTCAAACTTTAGACCAGCTTACCCTCGTGGTTTTAATAATTAGCAAAAAAAGTTATCTATAGAAGAATTGATCTTGCAACTAAGTAATCAGCTACAAGGTCAAAACAATGTTATTCATAATATTGAGAATCAGATGGGTCAAATTGCTAATTTTATTAATTACAGACCTCTAGGAACACTACCTAGCAATGTCAAAATTAATCCTAAAGTAACTGGGAAAGAACATGAATAAGCAAGAGCTGTACAACTTAGAAGTGGAAAGGAATTAAAAGAGAAAATTCAGAATGAAATTGAAAAAGAGAAAGAGGTAGAAGAAATTGAAAAACCTAAAGATACTCTTTCTTCAAGTAAAGATCAGACTGTAATTCCTATTGAAGTGGAAGCTGAAAGACCACCACCACATTTTCCTCAAAGAATAAAACAACAGAAGCTTGACCTTCAATTTTCTAAGTTTTTTTGAGATTATTAAGAAACTCACCATCAACATTCCTTTTGCTGAAGCGTTGGAACAAATACCAAGCTATGCAAAATTTATGAAGGATATTTTAAGTAAGAAAAGAAATTTCAAAGCTTATGAAACTGTTGATTAAGTGAAGAATGTAGTGCAATAATTTAGAAGAAACTACCTCAGAAACTTAAAGATCTTGGAAGTTTTACTATACCATGTGCTATGGGAGAAAAATTTTGTGGAAAAGCCTTATGTGATTTAAGAGCAAGTATTAATCTCATGCCATTTTCAATCTTTCGAGGTTAGATTTAGGAGATATTTCTCCCACCACTGTAACCCTTCAGTTAGCTGAACTATCTATCACTTATCCTAAAGAAGTTATAGAGGATGTTCTTGTTAAGGTAGATAAATTTATCTTTCCTGTGGATTTCATTGTGCTATATATGGAAGAAGACAAAGAAATACCTATTATTTTAGGGAGACCTTTTCAAGCTACCGGACGTGCTATGATTGACGTGCAAAAAGGAGAATTAACGATGAGAGTTAATGATCAAGAGATAACATTTAATGTTTTGAAATCAATGAGGTATCTTGATAAAGAAAAATGTTATCAATGGATATTTTATATTATATAATTGAAAAACATTATCAAGAAAAATATAAGGTCATTTCTGAAGATAAAAATGATGAATCTGAGTTATATAATGAGTCATTAACTGAAGAAATTGAAAAAGTAAATGAAGAAAAATTATTTGAAGAAACTCATTATATTCATGAAAACTGGGAAATTTTATACACAACTAAAAATGATATACTTTTACCCTCAATTGAAAAAGCCCCTAAATTGGAATTAAAAATGTTACCTGCACATTTAAAGTATGCATTTCTTGGAAATTTATTAAATTTACCTGTAATTATATCTTCAGAATTGAGTAAAGATCAAGAAGAAAAATTAATAGGAGTTCTGAAGATTTATAAGAAAGCTTTTGGTTGGACTATTGCATATATAAAAGGAATAAGCCCTTCAATCTGTATTCATAGGATTTTAATAGAAGAAAATGGTAAACCCACTATTGAACCTCAAAGAAGATTGAACCCAATTATGAAAGAGGTTGTAAAGAAAGAGTTTTTGAAATGGTTAGATGCTGGAATTATTTATCCTATTTCGGATAGCCAATGGGTCAGTCATATTCATTGTGTTCCAAAGAAAGGCGGAGCAACTATCATTGTTAATGATAAAACTGAATTAATCCCAATAAGACAAGTTACTGGATGGCGAATTTGCATTGATTATCGAAAATTATACAACCCCAGGTAGAAATGATCATTTTCCTTTACCTTTCTTGGATCAGATATTAGATAAATTAGTTGGACACTCATATTTCTATTTTCTGGATGGATATTCTGGTTATCATCAATTACCTGTTGCTCCTGAGGACCAAGAGAAAACAACATTTTCAAGTCCTAATGGAACATTTGCCTTTAGAAGATTGTGTTTCGATTTATGCAATGCACCTGCAACTTTTCAAAGATGTATAATGTCAATATTTTGTTATTTAATTGATAAAGGAATTGAAGTATTTATGGACAATCTTTTAGTATTTGGAACTTCTTTTGAATCTTGCTTGGAAAATATAACAAAAGTTTGAAGAGATGTGAAGAAACAAATTTAGTTCTAAACTGAGAAAAATGCCAATTTATGGTTACCGAAGAAATTGTACTTGGACATAAAATTTCACAAATAGGGATGGAAGTTGATCAGGCGAAAGTAAAAATTATTGTTGAACTTCAACCACCTACTACCATTACTGATGTGAGAAGTTTTTTGCGTCATGCTGGATTTTATAGGAGATATATAAAGGATTTTTCTAAAATTGCTAAACCTCTTTGCCATTTATTGGAAAAAGAAGCTAAATTTGAATTTCAGGAAGACTGCCTGAATGCGTTTAATATTTTAAAAGAAAAATTTATCACTGCACCTGTTATTGTTGCACCTGATTGGAATAAACCTTTTGAATTAAAGGTTGATGCAAGTGATTATGCAAATAGAGTTGTATTGGGAAAAAAATATGAGAAATTTTTTAAAGTTATATACTATGCTAGCAAAACTCTTAATAAAACTCAAATAAATTACATAACTACTGAAAAAGAGCTTTTAGCAATAGTATATTCCTTTGAGAAATTTAGACCATATCTTCTTGGAACGAAATGTATCGTACATACTGATCATTCTGCTATTAAGTATTTAATATCTAAAAATGATGCTAAACCTAGATTGATCCGATGGGTTTTACTTTTACAAGAATTTGATTTTGAGATTGTGAACAGTAAAGGAACTGACAACCAAATTGTTGATAATTTATCGAGAATAAAAAATAATAGTAAGAAGATTTATGAAGAAAATATAAATGAAAAATTCCCTGATGAACAATTATATGTCATTCAAGGATTACAAATGCCTTGGTATGTTGATATAGTTAACTATTTGGTTAGCAATATTTTACCATATGGATTGAATAGCAAATATATTAAGAAATTCAAGAATGGTTGTAAAACATATATTTGGGAAGATCCTCATTTATTTAAAATAGAAAGAGATTTTGTGATTTGAAGATGTGTACCTTATGAAGAAACTTTTGCAATTATTCAAAAATGTCACGATTTTGAATTTGGAGGAAACTTTGGAGTGGATAAAACTGCATTTAAAATTTTAAATTCTGGATTTTATTGGCCTACTTTATTCAATGATGTTGGACATTATGTAAAAACTTGTGATCGATGTCAAAGAATAGGGAATATATCTAGAAAAGATGAAATGCCTCTAAACTTTGTATTAGAAATTGAAATTTTTTATGTATGAGGTTTAGACTTTATAGGACCTTTCGTACCTTCATCTGGAAAGATTTATATTTTATTAGCAGTTGATTATGTTTCAAAGTGGATCGAAGCTGTAGCTTTACCTAACTGTGATTACAAAAGTGTTTCGAAAATTTTAAAGAAGATGATTTTTACAAGATTTGGAATGCCCAGGGTAATTATCACAGATGGAGGAAGTTATTTCAGAAATATAAGAATTCAATCATTATTAGAAAAATTCAGAATTAAACATAGAATTGTAACTGTGTATCCCCCTCAAACAAGTGGAATGGCTGAAGTATCAAAGAGAGAAACTAAAAGAATATTAGAGAAGACTGTTAATCCTAAAAGAACTGATTAGGTTGATAGACTTGATTCTGTGTTATGGGCTTATAGAACAACTTATAAGACATCTATCGGAATGTCACCTCATCGGTTAGTTTTTGGTAACAATGTCACTTACCTGTTGAACTGGAACATAAAGCTTACTGGGCGATAAAGGAGTTCAATTACGATTTGAATGTTGTAGGAGAGAAACGATAATTACAATTGAATGAAATGGAAGAGATAAGAAATGAGTCCTATGAAAATGCAAAGATTTATAAGGAAAGAATGAAGAAATTGCATGACAAAAAGATTTCAAGGAAAATTTTTGAGCCTCGACAAGAAGTTTTATTATTTAATTCTCATTTAAAACTTTTTCCTAGAAAATTAAGATCTAAATGGATGGGACCATTTATAATTGAGAAAGTGTACCCTTATGGAGCTGTGGATATAAAAGATTCCAAAACTGAAAAAGTATTTAAAGTTAATGGATTAAGACTGAAGCTTTATATGGGAGAAATGAAACCAAATTACAAAGAGACTTACGAACTGAGTCTACCCGATTAATTTAATTAATTAGGTCAGGCTGATGACGATAAAACAAGCGCTTTGTGGGAGGCAACCCATTTATTATCAGTGTGATTGTTTGTGATTTGAATTTATCTTAATCATGTTTGTATGTGAATCACACCCTTTTATTAGACCTATTTTTAAGACTGAAACTTTAAAAATTTGACGATAGGCGAATCGGAGTCGATCGAGGTTCCGGCGCCTAGGCGCCAAAAGTTGGCTCCTAAGCGCCAGAATAACCTGCGTGTATCGATGATCCGGCGCCCAGGCGCCAGATTCCGGCACCTAGGCGCCAGTTTCCGGCGCCTATGCGCCATGGTTACAGGTCATGTAAAAACCAAAATTCTTCAGTTTTTTACACGAAATCTCCCTATAAATTGACCTATATTCATCCCCAATCACATAGAAACCTTAATTTCGACCAGAACAATCTATTTTGTAGGAGTTAAGAGAAGGTTGGAAGCAATGGATAGAGGAAATCATGGAAATGAGGTAAGAGACAAATCTCCCAAAGATCCTCAACCTTATTTTAATGGTTTTATTGTTGTTAGTATGGAGATTATTTAGTCGTTTGGAAAAGATTGAAGTGGAACATCAAAGCATTGGGAATCATTTGCATGAAATGTATTATCAAATTGAACACATGGAATGTCAAACGAAAGTTCAATTTGATCATATGGCGGCCTATCAAGACGCTTAAGTAGCAATGTATGCGAAGAATAAGTGGATCGATGACAAGACGGCTTTGGAATTTCCAAGGGCTTTGGTTTTCTATTTCTGCGGTCCTAGCGAACTTCATTGCGAAAGAGATGGAAATTGAAGGTTGGTGGTGAATAGATCTTTTATGTGTTCTGGGTGTGATTGAGTCAAGTTCAAGTGTGTCGAATATCGAGTTTGTGTGTTTTGCTTAATTGTTCAATGTGTGTTGTTGGATTTGGAATTTGCTTTGAATTTATGTTGTTTGTGTTGTTTATAGAATGATGAACCTTATTATAGTCTTGTCATGGAGTTCATTGAGTTTGGAATGAAAATTATAAATTGGAATTGAAGAGTTTAGTTAAATTTCGTGTTTTAAATGTGGATCTTAATTATCATTTTAAATTGACTGTGGAAATGTTTTGGATTAATACTCTTATAAGAGTAAATAGGAGTCGAATTTGACAAGTTTTTGTGGAAAATAAAAAATTTAAATAGAATTTTTGGAAAGGCGAGTCTGGTGCCTAGTTCGGCCTGAACTTGAAACTTCATCTTCTTAAACACCCCTATGCCATTTTTTATGCCTAAGCTTCCCTTTCCTCTGGTTTTCGCAAAATGTGACCCTTGAGATCCCATTTGAGGCTGGATTTTTAAGTTTTTGAGCTTGAAATTAGTCGATTTCTTCATCCTAAGGTCAGATCTACATTCTAAACAAATTATCTTCGATTTTCACCATTGATTTTGCTCACATTGAAGAAAACCAAAATTTTGAGAAGAATTTTGATTTTTAGACTTAAATCCATGGATTTTTAAGCTCTTTCATGTTTGAGAAGCTTAAATTAGTATATTTCTTTGATCCTATGAATTTATTTTCCATGTTTATTTCACGTTTAGATGGCACCCAAATCTAAGCGAGGAAAGGAACGAGAAAATTTTGTTCGTAGCAAATTTGTCACTGCCACTGCACATTTTTGGTACAATGATTTTGCTATGACTTTGAAGTTATCTCGGAATGAAGTTTTTACAATCCGGGAGGAAGAATTAAGGAAATGATCATTGTACTCAACTGGCAACGATTCTGCTATTTTACTGCTGCTGCTGTTATCCCTGTGATTAAAGAGTTTTATGCCAATTTTGTGGATGCTGGAGAGTAAGAGATTTTCGTTAGAGGAGTTGGAGTAGGATTCACTCCCGAACATATCAACATTTTCTATGGTCTGCCACCGAACATTGAGTGTTATTACTCCAGATTATCTCCATCTTAGGGAGATTTAGATATGATTATTGCTTGCTTGACTAATGGTACTAGAGCTTAGAAGATCTGGAATGGAAAAAGGGTAAATTCTTCATCTTCTAAGCTTAATGGTGTTTCAAAGGCATGGAACTACTTTATTTCTGCTCATCTCCTTCCATCCAATCATTTGAGTGAGGTTACCAAGGATAGAGCTATCCTCAACTATTGCATTCAGGAGAGGAAGCTGATTGATGTAGGAAGTATCGTTTATGATTCTGTAGAGGCAATTGCTCGCTCTAGCACTTCTGTTGGACTTGGATTTCCATCTTTGATATATTCTCTGTGTGAAAGTGTTGGAGTAGTTGCTGAGCTTTCTGAGGAAAAGCTCAAGACTACAAAGCCCATAGGAAGAGAAAGTGTCAGTATCTATGATCGACTTCGAGGTAAGAGTTCTACTGTACCTTCTAGTTCATTACCTACTTCTGGTAGAGCTTCTACTTTTAGACCTTCTACTTTTACTGCTGAGCCATCATCAAGTTTCTAGGAGTCCATGCATGATCAGTTTTTGGAGCAGCAGAATGAGTTATTTCTAACATATTATAGAGTAGATACAATCGATAAGAAAATCGATCATCTTTCTAATTATACCCAAAGGAAGAGTGATTATGATGCTGAGTATTATGAGTTTTTAGTTAGATTCCTGAAGGGTGAGCATGATATTCAGTTTCCTACCTGTCCTAGATTTTCACTGTATGTTGATCCGAAGGATATGGAATTTTCTTTTGGAGATGACGATGACGAGGCTACAGACAGTGATTAGCCAGATTTACCTCTTGAGATGTGTGATTCTGTTTTTAGTTTATTTCTTGTTTGTTAGTACTGATTAGTGTGATTGCATTGTTGTTTATTAGTAGATTTGCTTAAGTAACTTTGTGTGAACTTTTGATATTAAGATTGTTATAGAGCATATGCTGTGTTATGTGCTTAAGAGTGAAATATAGATAAATTTTTATTTTTTATGATAAATGTTTATTTTTGTTTCAGCATATTGTTTAGTATTCATGAATAGTTAGTAATTTTGCATGTTTTAATTAAAAATAGATTTTTTTTCAAAAATTAACTCCTGCACTACAAACTTTTCTATCTATGCTTAATTATTTCTGTTTTATTCCTATTAAAGCATGTGTAGGATTAGAAATGAGTTTTTCCTTTCTGCATTATCACTGTACCTAAATAAATTCCTTTTTATTTCTTTCTCTCATGCTTTAGAAAATTTTATGATTCATTTATATACTAAAGCTGAAGTTTGGGGGAAGGGAAAACATTTTTCAAATTTAAATATTATTTATCCTTAATGAACTAATATTTTCTTTAAAAATATTAACATAACATAAGGAATGAAAAATCTATTTAAGATAACTTAAATTTTTGGAATTTTTAAATAATTTAGTAGACCTAAGTAAAATTTCAATAATTTTGATTGATTTTAGGAATAGAGTTATTTAACTTAAAGAATAACAAGATTAAGAGTTTTTCTATTTATAGTAAAGAGAATTTTATTTTAGAAATACTAAGGAATCAAGATTATTACCCGAAAAAGAAAAGATTGAAATAATTTTTGAAAAATACTTATTAATAATGTCATATTTATTAAGTAAAAAAAATGTAGAATTTTTTAAATATAAGTTAAGGATAGTGAAGTTCAAAATCATTAACAGGCTATCCACAAATAGTAATCATCACTTAAAAAAAAAAGAAAAAAACGAGGATTGAGAAACAATCCCTAAAAAGAAAAGGATTGAAAAACAATCCAAAAGAAAAAAAAATGTGAGGAAAACATGAGGAAATGGCTAATAAAAAATTAGCTTCACTTGAATTATCTTATAGGAAGAAAACCAATTACATTTTTAACTTAGTTTTTATGTACAAATATTTTTACTAGAACAATGTTTCATGAAAGACTTTTTCTTGTAAATATTCTACGTGACCTTAATATGATAACTACAATTTCTCTTAAAATAAATGAAAAATTAGAAGTCCTATGATTTGATAGTTAAATATTCTTTAAATTCTTAAAATTAAACTTAATTAGTGAAATTTAGTTGATGATTTGTTAAAGCATTTATAAAACCAAAAATTAAAAGAAATCTTAAATATTTAAACTTCATTCCAAATGTTATATATTTTATGTAATTAAAAGGGTTACTTGAGGATAAGTAACATTTAAGTTTGGGGGAATTTGATCCATTTTAGAAATACCCATTTTTATGCCTTATTTATGATTCAATTCATAAGGATATTATGCTTTAATGAAATGTATTTTTATGTTTTTGGATGTAAGTGATAAAAAAAGAGTTCAAGAAGGAAAAAGGACCAAAAAGGAGCAAAAATGGAGCTAAAAGAGCAAATTTGTCAAAATTGTAGGCCTGGAGCCTAGGCGCCAGAATCCGTGCCTAAGCTCTAGTTCGATACATACACAGACAAGATTTTTGACGACTTTAGGCAGTTATTTTGACGGTGTTAAGCAGTTATTAGAGCTTCTAGAAGACTGGAAGTTACTCCTAATATATAGAACATGTGATACAATGCATCTGGACCCACGGAAATAGTTTTAATCGCGAAGAGGTGTGACCTAAAGTGAAGAGGTGTGAAGACCTGGTCACGGAGTCTGACGCCTAGGTGCGACAGTTACCTTCTAGAAGATACATTGTATTTGGACGAATTTTAAAGAGGTGCGCTAAGTAACCCCTGGTCAAATTCAGAGCTCTATAAATAGGAGCTCATTCTATAGATAAAATCTCCCGTTTCTTCCCTTCTAGCATTTGAAAGTATATATATATAGCCTCGTTAGGCTGAGTCACGCATCAATGACATCCATATTTATCAATATAATTGATGATGGAATAGAAGTGTTTATGGATGATTTCTCAGTACTTAGAGATTCATTTGATGCATATCTATGCAACTTAGAAAAAGTTTTAAAGGTATGCGAGGGAATAAATTTAGTCCTAAACTAAGAGAAGTGTCAATTAATAGTTGCAGGAGGAATTGTGTTTGGGCATAAATTATCTAAATATGGTATGGAAGTAGATCCTACGAATGTTCAAGTAATAGAAAAATTACTGCCTCCAACAACCGTTAGAGGGGTAAGAAGCTTTTTGGACATTTAGGATTCTACAGGCGATATATCAAAGACTTTTCAAAAATTTCTAAGCCTATATGCCAACTTTTGGAAAAAGAGAGAAAGTTTGATTTTAATGAAGAATGTTTAAAAGCTTTCCATCTATTAAAGGAAAAAATTAATTGATGCACCTATAATAGTTTCATCTGATTGGGAGAAACCATTTGAATTATTGTACGACGCTAGAAATTACGTTGTTGGAGTCGTTTTAGGGCTAAGACATGATAAAATGTTTAAAGTTATTGATCTACCTAAAAAATGCCCATTTTTATGCCTTATTTATGATTCAATTCTTAAGGATATTATGCTTTAATGAAAGGTATTTTCATGTTTTGGGATGTACATGATTAAAAAAGAGTCCAAGAAGGAAAAAGAAGGAAATAGGAGTAAAATGGAGCTTATGGAGCAAAATATTGGAATTATTGGCCTGGCGCCTAGGCGTCAGAATCTGGTGCCCATGCGCCAGCTCAATACAGAGGTTGTTAAGATTTTTTGTTGATCTTGGGGAGTTATTTTGACTGAGTTAAGCGGTTATTGGATCTTCTAGAAGACTGGAAGTTACTCCTAATATATAAGACATGTGATACAATGCATTTAGACACAAGGAAACTGTTTTAATCGCAAAGAGGTGTGATCCAAAGTGAAGAGCTGCGAAGACCTGGTCACGGAGTCCGGCGCCTAGGCGCCAGATCCCAGCGCCTAGGCGCGATAGTTACCTTCTAGAAGATGCATTAAATTTGGACGAATTTTAAAGGGGTCCCTTAAGCAAGCTCTGGTCAAATTCAGAGCTCTATAAATAGGATCCCATTCTACAGAGAAAATCGCATCCTATAATCCCTTTGGGTCCCTTTTAGCACCTTTTCTCCCCTCTCTAGTTTTTTAGTCTCTTCCACACTTAGGGCGCCACTTTACTTTGTATCTAGTGAGTTTATTTTAAGTATTTATTTTGTGATGTTGTTGTTGAGTCTTTCATCATTGCTTTGGAGTCAGTAGAAGTCAGCGGATCACTTGAAGAAACACTTCAGATAAGTATTTGTACCTTGGTTCAAAGTTTTATAAATATCTTTTGTTGTGTGATTTCAATTTGTTCTGAGTAGTTAGTTATCTTTCTCCTTTCAACTATGAAAAGATAATAAATTAATTAAATTTTTTAGGAGAATTAAATTTAAAATATTTAAAACATTGTGATGATATTAATATCTGATCTTAGTTTACTTTTTAAATTAGCCATTTAAATTGTTAAAACCTGTTGAAGAATTTTGAGACCTATCCGGAGATAAATTCTTAACTAGTAGATATCACATGAATCCTTGTGTAGTCGAAGGTTGTATGCGAGTTATTCAAGGTGAAGTGCAAATAAATAGGAAGATATTATTTATTAGGCATAAAATTAATTAATTTTTAGAGTGACAGAATAAATTCTAATAATTTAGTTTATAGAAAGGGGAACGGGTCACTGGTAGGGCCAACCATAGCTACTCTTGGACATCTAGTATTGTGAGCCTAAATTAACCAATTCTACTAATAAAACATCTTGAACTAATCTATAGATTAGTCAATCTTCTTTGCACCTGGACCAAAGAGTAAAGAATAGGAATGTTTCTATTTGGCACAATACCATTATCTAAATTCCCCACAAAAGATAATTATTCTAAAAATCTTAGATTAGTTGAAAAGGAGAAAGTCGTTTATATACTTGCATTGAATTTTAATTACTGCTTACTTTACTTTATTACTGCTTACTACTTACTTGCTAATAGTAAAATTTGTTAGTAAATTAAATTCGAAAAAAAATTATATATATATATATATATATATATATATATATATTACTTTTAATTTGAAAAATTCCAAAATATTTCTTACATTTTTTACATTTTATAAAAAACACCATCCTTTTGGGATTGATAACCAGGACTCCACTGGAGCCCTGTATTACTTGAACGATACGTATACTTGCATTTAAACCTGTGGCTTTTACAATAATTATTATAAAATCTAAATATAAATTCATAAGTAAAAGTAAACATCGCACATCAAGTTTTTGAAGCCATTTGGGAGGAATTAAATATTCTAAAAAGTGGTATCAAATTCGTGTATTTAAAAGTATATATAAAGTCGCATCGCATCAAGTTATTGGTGCCGTTGCCGGGTATAGAATAGAATAAAAAGTAAAAAAGAAAGATAAGAAAAATAAAAAAACATAAAAACAAAACAAAAACAAAACAAAAATATTTTAAATTTTATGCGTAGTTCTGGATCTGAAGGATTACTACCTTTTGATTTTGAATTAGAAAGAACAATTAAAAGAATTAAAAAAGGAAAACAAATTTCAAAACATCAAGAAATGGCTAACTTACATAATAATAATCAAAATCCAATTGAAATTAATGAACAAAATATTTATAAACTATTAAGGGATTATGCAAACCCTACAGCTGATGAACTTCATGTTAGTATTCAAATGCCAGCTATAGATGCTAATTCTTTTGAGCTTAAACCTTATATTACTCAAATGGTTCAAAATAATTAATTTGGAGGAATACCTAATGAGGATCCAAATTTACACCTTGCTAGTTTTTTAGAACTTTGTGTTACCTTTAAATATAATAATGTTTCTGATGATGTTGTTAGGACTCTTTTCTTTTTCATTAAAAAATAAAGCAAAGATATGGCTTAATTCATTAGCAACTTATTCTATTAAAACTTAGTCAGATATGACACAAAAATTCCTTGCTAAATAATTTCCTCCTTCTAAAACTACAAAATTGAGAAATGATATTACTTCATTTACGCAATTTGATGGAGAAACAATTTATGAAGCTTGGGAAAGATATAAAGAACTATTAAGAAAATGTACTCATCATGCTTTACCAGATTGGTTAATCATTCAAATATTTTATAATGGAATTATTGGATCACTTAGATCTATTATAGAAGCTGCTGCTGGTGGTTCTTTAATGCCTAAGACATTTGACGAAGCCTACACTTTAATTGAAAAAATGGCTAATAATAATTTTCAATGGCCTTCTGAAATGGTTAATCCTAAAAGAATGGCCAGTATTCAAGATAATGAAGCCTTTTCTATTTTAGCTTCACAAGTGGCTGTGATATCTAAGAAATTAGATAATTTTGCTATTAACATATCGCATGTAAGTAATGATAATTCTGCAAATTCTGATGATTCTCAAACAATAGAAACGTTGCAAACTATTGCTAGTAAAACTAATAACCCTTATTCTAATTATTATAATCCTAGTTGGAAAAATCATCCTAAAGTTAATTGGAGTAATGGACATCAACAATGGAATAATAATCAAGTTAATCCAAATTGGAACAATCAAGGAAATTCAAACTATAGACCAACTTACCCTCCTGGTTATAACAATCAGCAGAAAAAGTTGTTTGTAGAAGAATTGATCTTGCAACTAAGTAATCAGCTACAAAGTCAAAACACTGTTATTCATAATATTGAGAATCAGATGGGTCAAATATCTAATTTCATTAATTACAAACCTCAAGGAACACTGCCTAGCAATGTCGAAATTAATCCTAAAAAATCTGGAAAAGAACATGAACAAGCAAAAGGTGCACAACTCAGAAGTGGAAAGGAATTAAAAGAGAAAACACGGAATGAGATTGAAAAAGAGAAAGAAGTTGAAGAGATTGAAAAATCTAAAAATACTCTTTCTCCAAGTAAAGATCAGACTGTAGTACCTATTGAAGTGGAAGTTGAAAGACCTCCACCACCTTTTCCTCAAAGACTAAAACAGCAGAAGCTTAACCATCAATTTTCTAAGTTCTTTGAAATTTTTAAGAAACTTAAAATCAACGTTCCTTTTGCTGAAGCTTTGGAGCAAATGCCAAGCTATGCAAAATTTATGAAGGATATTTTATGCAAGAAGAGAAAATTTGAAACTTATGAAATTGTTGCATTAAGTGAAGAATGTAGTGCAATAATTTAGAAGAAATTACCTCAGAAACTTAAAGATCCTGGAAGTTTCACTATCCAATGTGCTATTAGAGAAAAATTTTGTGGAAAAGCCTTATGTGATTTAGCAGCTAGTATTAATCTCATGCCATTTTCAATCTTTCGAAGGTTAGATTTAGGAGAGATTTCTCCTATCACTGTAACTTTTTAGTTAGCTGATAGATCGATCACTTATCCTAAAGGAGTTATAGAGGATGTTCTTGTTAAGGTAGATAAATTTATCTTTCCGGTGGATTTCATTGTTCTAGATATGGAAGAAGATAAAGAAATACCTATCATTTTAGGGAGACAATTTCTAGCTACAGGACGAGCTATGATTGATGTGCAAAAAGGAGAATTAACGATGAGAGTTAATGATCAAGAGATAACATTTAATTTTCTGAAATCAATGAGGTATCCTGATAAAGAAAAATGCAATCAGATGGATATTTTTTAATATATAATTTAAAAGCATTAACAAGAAAATGTAAGGTCATTTCTAATGATAAAGATAAAGAATCTATGTTATATAATGAGTTATTAAATGAAGAAATTGAAAAATTAAATGAAGAAAATTTATCTGAAGAAACTCATTATATTCAAGAAAATTGGGAAATTTTTTACATAACTAAAAATGATATACTTTTACCCTAAATTGAAAAAGCCCCTGAACTGGAATTAGAAATATTACCTGCACAATTAAAGTATGCATTTCTTGGAAATTCATTAACTTCACCTGTAATTATAGCTTCAGAATTAAGCAAAGATCAAGAAGAAAAATTAATAGGAGTTCTGAAGAATTATAAGAAAGCTTTTAGTTGGACTATTGCAGATATAAAAGGAATAAGCCCTTCAATCTATATGCATAGGATTTTAATGGAAGAAAATGGTAAACCAACTATTGAACCCCAAAGAAGATTGAAACCAATTATGAAAGAGGTTGTTAGGAAAGATATTTTGAAATGGTTAGATGCTGGAATTATTTATCCTATTTCAGATAGCCAATAGGTAAGTTTTATTCATTGTGTTCTAAAGAAAGGAGGAGTGACTGTCATTGTTAATGAAAAAAATGAATTAATCCCAACAAGACAAGTTACTGGTTGGTGAATTTATTTTTATTATCGAAAATTAAACAACCCCACTAGAAAGGATCATTTTCCTTTACCTTTCTTGGATCAAATGCTAGATAAACTAGCTGGAAACTCATATTTCTGTTTTCTGGATGGATATTCTGGTTATCATCAATTACCCGTTACTTCTGAGGATCAAGAGAAGACAACATTTACAAGTCCTTATGGAATATTTACCTTTAGAAGAATGCCTTTCGGTTTATGCAATGCACCAGCAACTTTTCAAAGATGTATGATTTCAATATTCTTTGATTTGATTGATAAAGAAATTAAAGTATTTATGGATTATTTTTCAGTTTTTTGAACTTCTTTTGAATCTTTCTTGGAAAATATAACGAAAGTTTTGAAGAGATGTGAAGAAACAAATTTTGTTCTAAACTGGGAAAAATGTCAATTTATGGTCACCGAAGGAATTGTACTTGGACATAAAGTTTCACAAATAGAGATGGAAGTTGATCAGGCAAAAGTGAAAAATATTGCTGAACTTCAATCACCTACTACCGTTACTGATGTGAGAAGTTTTCTGGGTTATGCTAGATTTTATAGGAGATATATAAAGGATTTTTCTAAAATAGCTAAACCTCGTTGCCATTTATTAGAAAAAGAAGCTAAATTTGAATTTAATTAAGATTGTCTGAATGCGTTCAATATTTTAAAATAAAAATTAATCACTGCACCTGTCATTATTGCACCTGATTGGAATAAACCTTTCGAATTAATATGTGATGCAATTGATTATGCAATCAGAGCTGTATTAGGACAAAAAAAATATGAGAAAATTTTCAAAGTTATATATTATGCGAGCAAAACTTTAAATGCAACTCAAATAAATTACACTACTACTGAAAAAAGAGCTATTAGCAATAATATATGTCTTTAATAAATTTAGACCATATCTTCTTGGAACGAAATGTATCGTAAATATTGTTCATTCTGTAATTAAATATCTAATGTGTAAAAAAGATGCTAAACCTAGATTGATAAGATGTGTTTTACTTTTACAAGAATTTTATTTTGACATAGTAAACAGAAAACGAATTGACAACCAAATTACTGATCATTTATCAAGAATTAAAAATAATAAAGAAAGGAATTATGAAGAAAATATAAATGAGAAATTCCCTGATGAACAATTATATGTCATTCACGGATTACAAATGCCCTGGTAAGCTGATATAGTTAACTATTTGGTTAGCAATATTTTACCTTATGGGATGAATAATAAATATATTAATAACTTCAAGAATGATTGTAAATCATATATTTGGGAGGATCCTCATATTTTTAAAATATGAAGAGATTCTGTGATTTGAAAATGTGTACCATAAGAAGAAACTTTTGCAATTATTCAAAAATGTCACGATTTTGAATTTGGAGGACACTTTGGAGTAGATAAAATCACATTTAAAATTATAATTTTTGGATTTTATTGGCCTACCTTACTTAAAGATGTTGGACATTATGTGAAAACTTGTGATCGATGTCAAAGAATGGGAAATATATCTAGAAAATATGAAATGCCTCTAAACATTATATTAGAAATCGAAATTTTTGATGTATGAGGTTTAGACTTTATGGGACCTTTTGTACCATCATCTGGAAAAATTTATATTTTATTAGCAGTTGATTATGTTTCAAAGTGGATCGAAGCTGTAGCTTTACCTAACTGTGATTCCAAAAGTGTTTTGAAATTTTTAAAGAAAATCATTTTTACAAGATTTGGAATGCCCAGGATAATTATCATAGATGGTGGATGTCATTTCAGAAATATAAGAATTCAATCATTGCTCGAGAAATTCAAAATTAAACATAGAATTGCAACTGCTTATCATCCTCAAACAAGTGGAATGGCTGAAGTATCAAACAGAGAAATTAAAAGAATATTAGAGAAGACTGTTAATCCTAAAAGAACTGACTGGGATGATAGACTTGATTCTGCATTATGAGCTTATAGAACAACTTATAAGACACCTATCGGAATGTCAGTTTTTGGTAAACAATGTCACTTACCTATTGAACTGGAACATAAAGCTTATTGGGCAATAAAGGAGTTCAATTATAATTTGAATACTACAGGAGAAAAATGATTATTACAACTGAATGAAATGGAAGAGATAAGAAATGAGACTTATGAAAAGGTAAGAATTTATAAGGAAAGAATGAAGAAAATGCATGACAAAAAGATTTCAAGGAAAATATTCTAGCCTGGAAAAAAAGTATCATTATTCAATGCTCGTTTAAAACATTTTCCTGGAAAATTAAAATCTAAATGGATTGGACCATTTATAATTGATAATGTATACCCTTATGGAGCTGTGGATATTAAAGATCCCAAAATTGGAAAAGTATTTAAAGTTAACGGATTAAGACTGAAGCCTTATATGGTAGAAATGAAATTAAATTACACAGAGGCTTATGAGCTGACTCTACCCGATTAATTCAATTAATTAGGTCAGGCTGACGACGTTAAACCAAGCGCTTTGTGGGAGGCAACCCATATTTTTTAGTGTGAGTTAAATTATTACTGTAAGGTTATGCCTTGGTCTTGACTAAATTTGTATATAACTTCTGAAAATAGAAGGCTAACAAGTCTGTATTAGCTTAAGCTAAACATTATCTTGAAGTTTATAGAATTTGGACTTGGACTACTCCATGTCAAATGTGAGTAAAAAGGAGATCATGTTAACCTTCGTTTGTGATTATTTGTGATTTGAATTTTTCATAATTATATTTGTGTGTTGATCATACCTGTTTGTTAGACCTATTTTTACGACCGCAACTTGCAAAATTTAACAATAGGCGAATTGGAGTCTATAGAGGTTCCGGCACCTAGGAGCCAAAAGTTGGCGCCTAAGCGCCAGAATGGCCTGCGTATCGATGATCCGGTGCCTAGGCGCCAGATTCCGACGCCTAAGCGCCACGGTTACAGATCATGTAAAAATCGAAATTCTTTAGTTTTTCACACGAAATCTCTTTATATATTGCCTTATCTTCATCCCCAATCTCATAGAATCCTTAATTTGGACCAGAGCAATCCATTTTGGAGGAGCTAAGAAGGATTTGGAGGCAATGGATAGAGGAAATCATGGAAATGAGGTAAGAGACAAATCTCCCAAAGATCCTCAGCGTTATTTTAATGGTTTTATTGTTGTTAGTATGGAGAAATTGTTTAGTCGATTGGAGAAGATTAAAGCAGAACTTCAAAGTATTGGTAATCATCTCCATGGGATGTACCACCAATACGAACACTTGGAATGACAAACCAAACTTCAATCTGATTCTTTTGGCGGCCTATCATGACGCTCAAGTAGAAATGTACGTGAAGAACAAGTGGATCGATGAAAAGATGGCTTTGGAATTTCTAAGGGCGTTGGTGTTCTATCCCTTCGGTCCTAGAGAACTTCGTTGCGAAAGAGATGATAATTGAAGATCGATGTTAAATAGATCTTATATGTGTTTTAGGTGTGATCGAGTCATTTGTCAGTGTGTTGAATATCAAATTTGTGTGTTTGATTAATTGTTCAATGTGTGTTGTTTGATTTGAATATTTGCTTTGAATATGTTATTGTGTGTGTTATTTATAAAACGATTAACCTTAATATAGTCTTGTACTGAAATTTATTGAATTTTGAATGGAAGTTATGGATTGGAATTGAAGAATTTGGATATATTTTTGTGGACCTAAAATATAATTTTAAATTGATTGTGAAAATTTTTGGAGGATATAAATTGGATTAATACTCTCATAAGAGTAATTAGGAGTCAAATTTTATAAGATTTGGTGGAAAATATAAAATTTAAATCAAATTTTTGGAAGGCGAGTCTGGCGCCTAGGCGCCAGCCAGTTCAGCCTGAACCCAAAAAATTCATCTTCTTAAACATCCCCACACCATTTTTTACGCCTATGATTCCTTCTCCACCAGTTTTCACGAAAATACCCCTTATAGATCCCATTTAAAGTTGGATTTTCAAGTTTTTGAGCATGAAATCACCCTATTTTGTTCATCTCGAGGTCAGATCTACATTCTAAACTCATTATATTCGATTTTCACCATGGATTTTGCTCTTATTAAGAAAAACCAAAATTTAGAGAAAAATTTTGATTTTTAAGGTTAAATCCATGAAATTTTTAAGCTCTTTCAAGTTTAAAAAGCTTAAATTAGTTTATTTTCCTAGATCCATTGAATTTTATTTCACGTTTAGATGGCACCCAAATCTAAGCGAGGAAAGGAACGAGAAAATTTTGATCGTAGCAAGTTCGTCACTGCTGCTGCACACTTCCGATACAATGATTTTGCTACGACTCGGAAATTTATCTCGGAGCGAAGTTTTTACAATCCTGGAGGAAGAATTGAGGATACAGATCGTTGCGCTCAACCGGCAACGATCTCGCTATTTCACTCGTTGTTGTCGTTATCCGGTTGTCAGAGAGTTTTATGCTAATTTCGTGGATGCTGAAGAATACGAGATTTTTGTCAGAGGAGTTGGAGTAGGATTCACTCCCGAACTTATCAACATTTTCTATGGCCTGCTGCCAAACATTAAGTGTTATTACTCCGGATTATCTCTATCTGAGGGAGATTTGGATATGATCATTGCCTACTTAACTGATAGTACTAGAGCTTGGAAGATTCGGAACGGAAAAAGGGTAAATTTTTCATCTTATAAGCTTAATGGTGTTTCAAAGGCATGGCACTACTTTATTTCTGCTCGTCTCCTTCCATCCAATCATTTGAGCGAGGTTACCAAAGATAGAGCTATCCTCAACTACTGCATTCAAGAGAGGAAGCCTATTGATGTAGGGAGCATTATTTATGATTCTGTAGAGGCTATTGCTCGTTCTAGCACTTCTATTGGACTTGGTTTTCCATCTCTGATCTATTCTCTATGTCAAAGTGCTGGAGTAGTTGTTGAGCTTTCTGAGGAAAAGCTCAAGTCGACAAAGCCTATAGGAAGAGAGAGTGTCAGTATCTATGATCGATTTCGAGGTAAGAGTTCTACCGTACCTTCTGATTCATTACCTATTTCAGGTAGAGCTTCTACTTCTAGACCATCTACTTCTACTGAGCCACCATCTAATTTTTGGGAATCCATGCATGATAAGCTTATAGAGCAGCAGAATGAGTTATTCCTAACTCATTATAGAGTAGATACGATCGATAAGAAGATTAATCATCTTTCTGAGAATACACAAAGAAAGAGTGATTACGATGCAGAGTATTCTGAGTCTTTAGTGAGATTTCTAAAGGGTGAGCACGATGTTCAGTTCCCTACTTGTCCCAGATATTCACCATATGTTGATCCGAAGGATATGTAATTTTCTTTTGGTGACGACGATGATGAAGCTACAGATAGTGATTAGTAGCTTGACTTACCTCTAGAGATGTGTTGATTCTGTTTTTAGTGTGTTTCTTAGTTCTTGTGTTGTTTAGTGTGATGTTATTTGTTAGTGTTGATGTGAACATTTTATGCTGAAACTGTTTTTAGATAATCTGATGTGTGTTTAAGACTGAAATATGAATGAATTTTTAAAAAAGTTAATTTATATTTCAGTCTACTCTTTAGTGTTCATGAATAGTTAGTAATTTTGCATTTTTAAAAATAAAAAAAAGATTTTTTAGAAAGTAACTCCTACTCTACAAAACCTCTCTATATATGCTTAATCATTTCTGTTATATTCATATTAAAGCATTGTTGACCTCATTTTTGATGAGGTCTTTTCTCTTTTATCTTCTTAGTACTTAGGATCTAGCCTTAGGCTTTCCCTTTGACTATCTTAGAGGACTAGAAATGGAACCCACCATTTAGAAATTCAAACATCTCTTAACTCCCTGCAAACTCCATAAGTTTGATTGTAAACCCCTAAGTCACTTGGAGGGTTAAGATCAAATGTGGAGGTTTAAAGGTTGAGTTTTCTATAGGACTCTTTGGCCTTAGGACTACCCTGGGTGGCCTCGTCTGGTGAGGGTTGACCTGCACACATTACACTTTCATACACATTCCAAATCCTAAAACCATTCATACCTAGCTTGACTCACTGACTAATGTAGGTAATTCATATGGATGGACCTTAACCCCTAGGTCATTGGCTAAGAGGGTTAAGAACAACATGGTGAATGCCTCAAATGAGTCCTCTCACGGCTCTTATGGGCTTGATATGGCTTCATAGCTCAACCAAAGTGATTCCATTCTACTCAAACTTGATCAATCTTTATTTTTTCGAAAATTTCAATTTTTGACGTCCGGGACCCTACACCCACCAAACCTACCGAATGCCCTTGAAACTACCCAAAATTTGCAAAAATCACCTAAATTACCCAAAATTTCTAAAAACCAATCCTAAACATTTCCCACCATTCAAATTGATCATCCATAGCTAAATATACCAAAATTTCCAAAAATACCCCCCAATACCATCCAAATACCCAAAATGCCCTTTTCAACCAAAAAAATCCAAAAATTCAGAAAATTCCCAAAAAATTCCCGAAAATCCCAAATATTCCCAATTTCATTTTATTCAACTACACCATAAGCCAATTTTGTCAATTTAGTCCACTATTGCCAAAACCCTCAATTTGACCCATTTTTAACCTAAATGGACCCCAATATCAAACCAAATCAATCCAATTGATCCTAATTTTGATCCAATTCAGTCTTAAACTTCAATTTAATATCCCCAATATCAATCTAGACCAAATCCAAGTCCAATTTGATTCACATTTGGATCTAATTTCAATTTGAAGGTTAAAACCCAATTTTGGCCCATAACCTAAACTTAACCCAAACTAACCAACTCAACCCCAACTAGCCCCAAACCTTTTCTAAAACTTAACTAACATCCCCACAAACAAAAAACTAAGTTGATTTGCCCCAAATTTGAACCTAAACTCCACCCAAACAAAAAACCCCTAATTTTGGCCTAAACCCACCATAAACCCAAATGGGCCCAAATCCCAAAATCAAAGCCCAGCCAAAGTTAAAAACTCTTTGTAACACTCCCATAAATAGTTCGCAACATTAATTTTTCATCAAATCTAACATTAGCCCAACCTTAGCCCAAGTTCGTCCAATTTCACCCACTCTGACCCCTTTACCAAAAAGTCTCAAATCAAACCCAATTCAACTCCAAATCGCCTCAAATTTGTTTAAAATCACTCATGACACATCCTTAAACTAAACCCAACATTTTTTTGGCCCAATCCTTCACAAAAGTTCCATCCACTAATTTGTTTTCAAACCTAAAGGGCCACTTTCTTAAACCATTCTAAAAGCCCATTTTCACCAAATCCAAAAGTCCAAAAATCGATTCCCCAGCCCACATGAATTCTTTTCTTCCTCATTCCTTTGATAATACTATTTGACCAAAGTCTTAAATCATCATGAAATCAACCCATTTGTAGCATCATGACAAATCCCATCAAAAGAATCCAAAGTTTTCAAAACTCCAACTAACCCACTTTCATGTAAACAAGACAAGCCATTAGCCAAGCCATGGAGCCATGCCCAAGCCATATGTAAGCCATGAGGAGCCATAAACTGGTCATCACTCCCTAAATGGCAAAAGGAGGAGATCCTTTAAGCACTCCCTAAAATTCATTAACCCATTACATGATTCCCCTTAACCTAAATTTAATCCAAATAATCCTTGATGGGGACTTCACCACACATGTGAGGCTGGCCCAACTGATCCCCTTCAGACCAAATCAGTTCATGGGGGTGAACCTAACCCAAATCTGAAGGTTGACCCATTTGGACCCAAAATAACCCCTCTCCTCATGCCACTTAAATCCAATCCTTTACACATGTCCAAACGCAATTGACTGCACCAAACCCCAGCCCTGACTCCCCTGAGTCAGATGGTGACCTGACTCTGGCCGGCCATCCACCAGGCCACCGGAAAACACCATGGTCGAGGAGCTTACAATGAGCCAAATTTCAAATTCTCACCTACTGAGCTGCCCCACTCCAATTGGCCACCACATCTCTTCATCTCCTTCCTTAGGCAGCTGATCCCAGCCATCAATTGCCTCTGGGAAGCTGTGGCCACGGCTATTTAAACCAGCCACCTCCTCTCGGCCAAAAGGTTGGCTGAAATCAACCTTCATAGAATCCCTCCAAACTCCTCACAGAGCTTCCCTTAGCCAAGGGCAATCCATCCCCATTGTTCTCCTGCCCTAAATCCCATTGATTGAGCTCAATTTTGGAGCTCAATTCTCAGGCCAGAACATGACATCTCTCAAACCTCCACCAAAATCAAATTAAACTCACCCACACCTCTACAGGACCAAGAGAAGGAGTTCCCCAGTGAAAGCCCCCTCTCCAGGTCACCCAATTGCTCTAGCCACCAAAGTCTGAAATCGGGCTTGGTCACTTTCATACTTAGATCTTTCACCCGGGCCAGAGGCTTCATCCCTAGGCTCTTCCAGCTCCAATGAACGTGTCGAGCACATTCAGTTGAGGCCTTACGTCCTGAACCAAGGTATGGAGACTTCTCTTTGACCCGAGCTTCCAGCGATTTTCCATTTCGTTTGAGTTAATTTCATAGCATGTAAACCGTATGGATGTGTTTGTCTCTTCAAGACGAATCCATAGAGTATAAGAACACGAAAATTAATTGAGAAATGAGGGAGATATTAGGGTTTGAGTGTGGACGGTCACGAGTGCACACCAGTCTGAGACGACGACCAACCGCCGTTGGATCGAGCGTATATTGACTGGACGGCTCAGATTGCATCGGACTAGGGAACGGTACGTGAACCGCTGGCCATGTAGCGCTGAGTCGATGGCGGCGGCGATTGGGGGCACGCCGCAAGGAGCTTCGGAGATGCTAAGGTTTTCGTGGCGCTGAGTCAAATAAGTAGGAAAATATGAAATTTATGATTTAATTAAATGTCTGAAACTTAGAAAATCCATATCTTTGTGTAGAAAAATCACAAAAATAAAATAAAAATACCCTCTTGCTCAGTGAACAGAGGAGAATAATGTGGAAAAAGAATTGAGTTAATTTGATGAGCATTTTATTTTTAATTAATTATTTACTCATTTCAGTATTTTAATTCTCCATTTGCATAGACAATTCACCATGGCATGAGACCATAGGGCTTTTGAAGCTCTGGTCTTGAGAACATTCTCTAAATTTTAAAGGTTAGAGGGTATCTCTACGGCAAGTTATGTATTTTTTAAGTTTATGTCACTATTTTTGGTATTTTAATTCCATTAATTAGCATATTGCTTAGAAAATTCTAGGACAATTTGAGGAAGTTTCTTAGGACCAGAGGACCCTATTATAATTATGTTTTGAGTAAATTCATTAAGAATAACCCTAATTGGCCTAATTACTCAAAACTGAACTTTAATTAATTAGGGTTAACCACACATCAAAAGAACATGAAAATAATTCTCCACTGATCTTTATGATCGGAGGGACCTCACATAAAAATTTAGAATCAATTGGAAATGTTTAACCTCACTAAATGGATTAATTAGGTCACATGAGTAAAATTAAACTTTAAAAATTCATAACTCTGAAAATACACTTCCAAAATTCACCAAATTAGTTTTGTGGGCTCTCTGGTATCATAGAAGTTTAAGAAAATTAAAATTGTTATTTTTCAAAAATCTTTATTTTCCACCTTACTTTAATATTTTAATAATTAAAAAAATAAAAAAAAATCACAAAAATAATAAAAATCATAAAAATGTCATATTTCACCTCCTAATCACTTATGATCAAACCAAATATTTTTCCTAAGCCTCAAAGTAAAGATATTGAATTCTAAAACCTTAAGACAATTTTTAATATTAAAAATGGATTTTTCAACATTTTCACTAAATTAATTCTAATAAATCAAAGAAAAATCAGAAATTTATAAAATTTGTTTCTTTGAACTCCTTGAGGTTAGAGAGATTTATGAAAAAATATAAAATCCAATTTTCAACTTTAATTTCATTTTATAATTGATTAATACTCCAAAACTCAAAATAATTATAATAAATAAAATAAAACAAAAAATCACCAAAATTGGTCCAAGTGGTCCTCTGGTCATTAGCAACATCCCATAATTTTCTTCAGGACAGAAACCTTACCTTGGTCATGTTGTTGAATTTCCATTGAAAATCCACTATTTTTTATTAAAATAAATATATAAATTAAATTAAAAACGTGAAAAATTATATTTTCTCCTCTAATGTCTTAATTGATATGTGAGTGAAGTGACATAAAAGATTTCAAGCTCATTTGAGCTCAATTTGATAAGTTATGAAACAATTAAGCTTAAAAGGGCATTTTAATAATTAAGAATTTTAACCCCTAATTAAAACTTTAGGTTTAATTAAAATGGGGAGTAAAATATTTGATCTTAATTCTTTCTTAGATGATTGAAACTTTGGAAAATAAAAGGGTAGGAACTCATTGATCACTTTTAATAAACCAAAAAAAAGAAACCTTAATTAATTAAATAATTTTAATTTTGGAAGAATAATTAAAAAATTTGGATTATTAAAATGGGGATATAATTTAGAGAGACTATAATCACTTAAACTAAAATCCCCAAAGGAATCACTTTAATTATATTTAATTCTTAATTAAACTTAAGATGATAATTGAAATTAATAAATTAATAATAAAGAAAAGGTAACCCTTAATTAAATTAAAACTTAAAACATTAAATAACTTGATAATTAAATTGAAATAAATTTAAAACATTAAAAAAATTAATTTCAAAAATCACTGAAAGCAAATTTAAAACAAACTTGAAACATCAAAATCAATTTCAAAAAAATAATTCTTAATTAAAAAATCAAACCAATTAAAAGTTAATCTAGAATATTGCAATTAAATTAAAATTAAATCATTAAAGTCTAAATTAAATAATTTAAACTCCTCTTTAAATTCAAATAGTTTAAAACACTTAAGAATAAAATAACTCGAACACTATTCCAAACTTAAATTTATTAAAATTTTATAGCTAAATTAAATCACCTTAAAACATTAATTCTAATTTTAAATCATTGAAATTCTTAATAAATTGATTTGCCCCTAAAGACTTTTATCATTATAACTCTTAAATGGAGCATCAAGCGAGGTGTTCATTCATGGGATAATCAAATGTCCTAAGTTCACTGAACAAGAGTTAAAACTTAACTAAAAATTTCTAGATGATTGATTCATCTCTATAATAAAAGTTCATTTAGACTCGAAATATTCTCAGAAGTATTGAAAAGTTGTTTAATACCCGTTCTAAGCACTTCCTCAATACAATGAGGTGTTTTAAGAAGAATAATTGAACTTAATTGTTCTTTGGTGAATAAATCATCCACAAAATACAAAGAACCTAGACGTCATAGGAACTGACTAGCAATAGGATTAGGATCTTGGTAGACAACCAAAACCTTTCCCTTAGCTTTACCTAGGTACTTGTTGCAAATATTTAAATGTTCTAACTTGTGTTTTAAGTGCAGCTTGGAATGACGAGAAGACCCTCCAGGTACGCTTTTACTTTATTGCAACTTATTTACCTGCACTGTGCTTTACTTTTCTCGCATGATAAACAGGATTGTTGCATGAAAACTGAAAACTTTAGGATATCCACAAAACTGAAACCAAAACTAAATTAAAAGTCACACAAGATAAAATTCACCACCACAACATCTAAAATATAAAACAACTCAAAATTTAATCACAAACAGAACAACAAAACCACAACTTTAAGTAAATTAAAACGTCTCGTTGAATGATCGGGAATACCTCGGATGATGTAACCCACATGTTGCTAATGGGATTTCCCACAGTCTAAATGAAAGTGTGGAACTCATTCAGTTGAGTTTAGCAAATTCATCTAGACTAAGTGAATTCGATGAAACTAACGGTGCCGGGATGAGGGAACTGTGGAATCTTAATCGGTTATGTTTAATCAACTTTAAGATTTGTTTTAATTAAGACGTTAAAAAAATTTGGACTTTAAGATTTCTAAATCAAAACACTTTTCTCATCTTCTGATTTTCACCTTCTAAAACTAAACCTCTGCAACAATAAGGAGCTTGGAGCATAGTGGGCAGCACGGCCATCGTCATCAGCAAAACCTGAGTCTACTTCAGCAAAACTTTCCTTAGAATTAAATAACCAAGCCATAGGATTTCGACGTAGTTTGCTTATTGCAACATAAATTCTCAACTTTTCATTAGGCATTTGCATAATCATATTGTGCAAATTAAGTCCTAACCAGTCTTAGAATTCCGAGGTAGTCGTTTGGTATGACATAAACCCTCACATCTTCGAGGCTATTTGTGTGATTACATCATACAAATATATATCTTAATTAATTAAAATTGGCAGGATTAGAACATTAAATAAACTCTCAAATTGAAGCCAAACAAATAGGATAGTTGGGAAGTCACCGAGACTTGTCGCGAATCTGTGACATCCCCTACTTCTCCTCCATTGGATTCCTAAAATAATTGTTCCAAATTTGATCCATTCCCAATTAAAATTTCCAAAATCCAATTGTTTAAAAACCTTAAACTTTGAAATTCTTGAGAGAAAAACCACTGATCATTATTGAGAGTTTTCTTAAATGATTCCCGTCATTTAAGATGTAATTAACTATAGGGGTTGCCCTTATAGGGAACTTTAAGAACCCAGGTAATATAAACCCTGCTTAATTTCTTTATATTAAGCAGGGGAACTTGTCAACTTATAAAATTGGTTCACAGACCAAACGGATGTCACAAATCTTCTAGTTTGTTTAATCGAGCCCCATCATCAAGTAGTGTGTCTATTCTTTGGAACAGATACATGGTTTGTGGTGTGGTGCTCTTTTATATAAACTATTCGGGATGTGAGATCGGTTTGATTTCATATCTTAAAATTTTAAACCTAAAATTATTTTCAAAATCAAATGCTACTTTCCAAATTATATATATATTTAAATTAAATTTAAAATCTAAATTCACCGACAATTTATGTAGGCGACCCATTTTTAAAACACACAACCTAAAAATATGCCGACATGTTTTAGGCGACTCCGCTGGGGACAAGTTCCTCTCTCCATTTTGATCAGATGGTTTTTCTTTCATAAATCGGTAGTGAGTCCATGCCCCTAGTGGACAAAAGTATCATTCTTTCCTTTGGCATACCTCACTCATTTCTGTCTTGAGTGAGTATAGTCAACTCCTTTTTGGATTTAGGAGCCACTGTTTAGACACCCCTAAACAGAGAGGTTCCGTAATCCTTTTACCTCTTTTATGAGGTGGGGTGGACCCCCAATAGGTTTTAGCTTAGGAGCGGTCCCTCGGGTTGAGATGTTTGCGAGACTTTCTCTTCCTTTCCAATTCTGGACCGGGTCCTTTACCTTTTCTATAACCTTCTTCTTTTAATTGTTTTGTTCCTAACAAACAAATCCCCTAACAAACGACTCTTTTAATAAATGAATTCTCTTAGAAATCATAAATACACTAAGATAAACGAAAATGCGTTCGGACTCTTTCTTTTTCGTCCTAAGTTTTGCTACAAAGGGAAGCATAATTCGGGACTGACGTTCGGAATCCGCCCCGCGAAAATGATCGCCCCAAAGTTAATCTTCTCCTTCACCAACTGGATCTGGACTTGCGTCGTCTACAAGGATGAGCTGCCTGACAATGGGATCATCCTTTTCAGACAAGGATTCGGTAAAACAGATATCAAGTTCACTGACGTCACTCTCTTCGTACTAATGGACAAAGTGCCAGAAACTGAGAAACCCCTAATTGAGTTCAACCTGAAGTCGACTCAAGAATTTCCTCCCCTGTAAAGGGTTCCAGCTGAAAGAAGTACTGCTATTCGTAGGAGGACTGTTGTCTCTACCCCCACCGGTCTAGTCATCTCTGCACCTACCCCGGCTTCTGCCAAACTAAAGCGGAAGGAAATCTAAGTTTGTGATGAGCCTGTCACCGTGGAGGGTACAGATTTTGCTACAATACCATCTGTTTTCGAAATTGGGTTCAGTTCAAGAGTTACACCCCTAACTCGGACTCAAAGAAGAAATAGAAGAAGAAAGATAGCCAAGATTGAGAAAGCCAAGACCGCTGAAGTTGCTTTCCTGGAAGAGATCCCTGAACTGCCTGAGTATACACCTCCGTTGGAAGGAAGTAGGTTTCACCCCTCTCTGCTGCATCGGATGAAGAAGACGTCTGGAGGATTGCCGCTACATTACCCCAACCTGCATACTATAGTAACTACAAAAGAAAAAGGGTTTAGACTACGCCATTTGCTCTGCTACAAGCTGTCATAGAAAAATTGGCAAAGAAAGAAAGATGCCCCGTGTCAAAAATCCTAAGAAGAATGAGACGAGTGCCAGCTAGATCCCGCCTTGGACCACGAGTAAAGCGTGTCACTACCGTAGAGAAAACAAGGAAGAAAATGAGAGCTAGTTCACCTGTTGTTGTATCGGGCCATCATATTAAGGAGGACACCACCTACCAAGCATATAGCCGACATGACCGTCCGGTCCTAGGCGCCTTCGTTACAAGAAGGATGGTGTGGCGACCTATTATTACCGAGCGAGAGACCAACACAACATCCCGAGAAGAAAAGCCTTGCCAAAGATCCTGAATCAGAAGAAAGTGCTACTGCAATAAAAGAAACTCTTAAAAAAGAAGTTCAATAGCCATCGCACGATAACCGTGAGACCGTCTGGAAGAGACCCCTCGAGGATGCTATAGGAAAGCTAAGGACGGATATCCGACGGTTGGCAAAAGAAAGAGGAGAAAAGTTGGAAAATGAAGTTGATTCATCAAAGTTCATGGATGAGGAGTATGTCGAGATCAATATGGTTGAGACACGAGCATCATCAGCTTCACAAGGTGCTCCGGCAACTGCGGAAAGAGATGAACCGGAAGTGATGAGAGCACAGTTTCGGAAAAGATATGACACAATTTCCCAGATGGCAAAGAGGATGGAAGAGATGACTGCTGCTTTAGCCACTCTCCAGAGTCAGGTACAACCTCAGAAAGAAACACCCCCAGAGATCATCCATATTGTAGATGGAGGAAAAGAGATCACATCCGTCAATGGAGATGAGCCACCAAGAAGGATTCTGCTCAGAGCATGATACCCGAAAAGAACATTAAAAACATGGTAGAACAGCAGGTGCGAGAAGCCTTAGCACAATCTAAGATCGGAGCATCTATTCATACGGGTAGACCTTACCCGAAGATTTCGATGTAGTCCAATACCCGAAAGGCTTCGTACCACCTCTGTTTAAGACTTTTGATGGAACGGGAAACCCCCAGCAGCATGTCGCACATTTTCGTGCTAGTTGCTGCAATGCCGCTGGGAGTGACGTTTTACTCTTCCGTCGGTTCGTCGGCGGCTTATCGTGGATCGCCTTCGACTGGTACGCAGAATTGCCAAATGGTTCAGTTAAGAGCTTTACAGAATTGGAAAACCTATTCGTTAAGTGGTTTGCCGGGGCTCGGCACCACATCACCATCGATGATCTAGTGGTGGAGCACCAGAAACCGAATGAGACTTTAGTGGATTATATACTTCGATGGAGGAACTATGAAGTGTGAACCACAGCTTCAATGCAGTCGGCATCTTGCTTAAGAGTATCCATGGTCCGATAGCACTTCTCCCTAAAGGATTTACAATCAAGACTTTTGAGAAGTTGCTTAGCAAGGCCGGGAGCTTGCAAGAAGAGGCAAAGCAATTAAGTTTCGTGGACAAGAACGATAAGCAGAAGCCCGTAAAAGCATTTGAAAAGAAATCTCGAATCGTCGTGGCAGTAGATAAGGGCAAGCAGTCGGTTCAGATACAGCCAGAGCGGCCACAGCCTAGTTATCAACCACCGCAACGGACATACCAACAACCGCAACAGATCTATCAGCAACCTCAGTAGGGTTATCAACAGCCTCGACCGAGCTATCGGTCGCCTCGACGATTATGAACAACCACCTCGTCCACAGCGTACCCTGAAAGATTTTCTGAATAAGGAATATCCATTCAAAACTGAAGCAGCAGTGAAGATGTTCCGCAGTTTAATGAAGACGCCAAATTTTCAGCTACCGGAGCCCAAGAGGCCAGAAGAAGTCAACAAGAAAGATCATCCGAACTATTTCCCTTACCACCGAATGCTCGGACACAAGATAGAGGATTGTATCACTTTCAAGAGTTGGCTTGATGACAATCTCCGGAAAGAAAACATAATGATCCCAAAAGAATACATGAAGGAACCCAAAAACAGAGGTTCCGTCAATGTTATCTCGACGGATCCTATTGTTCCGATAAACTCGTATATGATCGATGATGGATGGAGTGCCGTCTGGATAAAGTCTTCAAAGAAAATTTTGGATCACATCCAGACCGCTTCGGTGAGTGCTTCAACTCAAAGTTTGAAATCGGCCGAGCTGGTTCTATCGCTTGTAATTGAAGAACCTCCCTAGAAGGAGGAGAAGATCGTTGAAGAAAAGAAAATCGAGGCTCCGAAGGGTAGATTAGGGGCTGCTTATCCTAGGATGGTTATTTCCGATTCAGGGGAGAAATCCCTCGGACTTCCGACTCTGTATGATTATTTGCTCGCACCGGTGGGATCTTATAATGATAAGATTTATGGCATTGGCTACGTTTTGACTGTTTCTAACGAATACGTAACTAGCGACAACCGACTTAATCTGGATCTCGATTCCGATACAAATAACGATTCTCAAATCATACACAACCTCGATGACCACGACGAAGAAGATGTTCACAAAGGAGGCTACGAAAGCTCAACAAGCAACAAGTCCATTTGTGAATTTTGAGGAGCTCCAATCACGATAGAATTAGAGTTATCGGATTCTGAAGCAACTCCAAAAGAGCCAGTCGTTCCAATTCAAGGGGAAACATCGGCAGATCCAACACCAGACTCTGAACAAGTAACTAAAGTCAACCTAAGAAGCAGAAAAGTTCTACCTCCAAGAATGGGTCCAAAGGATAAAGGATAGCAGGTGGTTGCTCAGGAGGAGCCAAACCCAGCAGAGGAATTGCCCATTCGGGAAGAAACCGAAGAACATGGTAATAAAGTGGACTATAACGTGCTAGCCTATCTTAGGAAGCTACCAGCCAAACTAAGCATATACGACGCTCTGATCCTGTCAAAGGAGATGAGGGAAGCTCTGATTAAGGCTCTACTTGATCCAGAGATTTTTTTAGCTCAAATGGCCGGTAATTCCTTCGATGAGGTTTGTTCGTTAAAAGAACAGCGAGGTGTTACCTTCACGGACAATGATCTATTACTGAGAACGACTGATCACAATCGACCGTTGTACATTTCAGTAACTATTGGAAATTTTACGCTCTCCAAAGTGTTGGTTGATCCGGGAGCATCAATCAACATAATGAATCTTCGGACGCTAGCATATTTGGAAATTGATGCTCGTGAGCTTGAAGCAGATAAGATGTTATTGAGAGGCTTCAATCAGAAAGGAGAGAGAGCTCTCGGATCGATTACACTGTTAATAAAAACCGGTGACTTAGCAAACACAACCGCAAAATTCCACATAATCGATTCTGAGACATCGTTCAATGCTCTACTGGGTCGGCCATAGATCCATGAAAGCTGGATGGTACTGTCATCTCTACACCAGTGCATAAAGTATTA
Organism: Papilionanthe hookeriana x Papilionanthe teres; assembly: GCA_022702705.1. Lineage (NCBI taxonomy): Eukaryota > Viridiplantae > Streptophyta > Magnoliopsida > Asparagales > Orchidaceae > Papilionanthe > Papilionanthe hookeriana x Papilionanthe teres. The sequence goes on along the minus strand of CM040423.1, from coordinate 92,150,199 downwards.
CGAAGGAGGAGAACATTGTATCAAATGTGACTTGCAATCATTCTTTGTACACGAGATTGGAATTCATGATGATGCAACCTATTATGCACCTCCGAAGAAAACAATCTTCTCCAGAAATGTCATACCAAATAATGCAAAATAAGTGCAAGACGATGAAGAGCCTAAAATTATAGTCCAACAGTTACTCACATCTCCCTTACGGTGAGATGGTGAAGGTTTCTCCAGAACTCACACCCGAGGTCGAGGCCGGGGATGAGGTCGAGAAAGAGATGTTGGAACAATTTGACAGAAGAAACAAGTCATCGACATTGATTGGGAGATCAGTTTCGAAGAAGAAGAAATCAAGAAAGAAGCAGCGACGATAAGTCAGAAGAAACCCCAGTTCAAGATCTCTCTCAAAGATGAAAAGAATGAAGAATATAAATCAATGTACGAGAAGATTAACCACTATGTACATATTATGACCCTAACCCTGATCCACCATAATAAGGTCGAGGGTATGATGGTCAAGGAAGTGCATGGTGGTGGTACTAAACCAATCAAGTTTTACCGTGGTGCTTCTTTTTCCAAAACTGAAAATGATGTACAATTTAAAGATGTTGCTTCATCTGAACTAATCGAGCTGCCTTTTGAGTGATACTCTCCTTGTGTTCAAAATTTAATTCAACATGGTGTCTTACCTCGATGATGGATAAAAGGTCAATCACAACATTTTGAAAAATTATGGAATAATGCCAGCCAGCCTCCCAATTCAAAACATGGTCTCGGATTCAGCACGGTAGGATTAGTTGATGATACGGGATTTTGCTTGGTTGTCACTTGCGAGCCTAATGAAGACTGCTTGGAAGCTTCAGAAGATATAGAAGATCTACCAATCGGAGATGCTCCGCCAGAATTCGAAGAAGAAATTAAATCTACAATAGACGAGTTAATGGAAGTTAACTTAGGTACTAGCGAAGAGCCTAGGCCGACCTATGTTGGCTCCTTACTCAATAAAGAAGACTCCGAAAACATAATCAAGCTATTAATGGAGTTCAAAGACAGTTTTGCTTGGAGTTACAACGAAATGCCAGGATTAGCTCCAGAGGTTGCAGTTCACAGGCTAGGAGTGGATCACACTGTTGTGCCCAGTCAGACAAGCTCCGAGAAGAATGTGTCTAGAGATTGAACAACAAGTAATAACTGAAGTTAAGAAGCTAATAGACGCTAAATTTGTCCGTGAAGAGCAATACCCAACTTGGTTAGCCAGTGTGGTACCAGTTAGAAAGAAGAATGATCAGATCATAATCTGCATGGATTTCATAGATTTGAATAAAGCATGTCCAAAGGATGAATTCCCGCTACCAATTCCAAAATTGATGATCGACATTGCTTCGACACATGAAATCTTTTCCTTCAAGGATGGATCTTCAGGATACAACCAGATAAAGATGACACCGAAGATGAAAAGCTCACAGCCTTCAAAACACCAATCAGAATATACTGCTACACAGTAATGCCTTTCGGATTGAAGAACGCAGGAGCAACCTACCAAAGAGCAATGACGAGGAGTTTTGATGATCTCATTCATAACCAAGTCGAGTGTTACGTGGATGATGTGGTCATCAAGAGCAAATTAAAGGAAGATCACTTGTATAATTTGAGAATTATTTTCGAGCGATTAAGACAATTTAACCTTAAGATGAATCCCCTGAAATGAGTCTTCGGCGTCACCTCTGTGAAATTCTTAGGATTTGTTGTCCGACATCGTGGAATTGAAATTGATCCGGAGAAGATTAAAGCTATCTTAGAAATGCCACCTCCTAAAACCTTGAAACAACTACGGTCCTTTCAAGGAAAATTGGCATATCTTCGACGTTTTATCTCGAATTTGTCAGGAAGGTGTCAGCCATTTTCTGCTTTAGTTAAGAATGATGCCAAGTTTACTTGGGACTCCAAATGTCAACATACCTTCGATGACATTAAACAATACATAATGACACCTCCTATCTTAGCAGCCCCAGTCTCGGGACGACCGTTGAAACTTTTTACCGCGGCTTTAGACGACTCTCTCGGAGCCATGTTAGCCCAGGTCAATGATAAGGGAAAAGAAAACGCGCTCTATTACCTAAGCCGTCATCTAATTCCAATGGAAGTAAAGTATCCACCTATTGAGAAGCACTGTTTCGCCCTGATCTTCGCCGCACAGAAGCTCAGGCACTACATGCCTTCTCATAAGGTCAACTTTATTTAGAAGTTTAATCTGTTGCAGTATTTGATGACCCGACCAATGCTTTCTAGCTAACTTTCTAGGTGGTCAATGATACTACTGCAATTTGATATAACTTTCCGTAAAGGGACAAGTCCTGGCAGACTTCCTTGCAGCACACCCTTTACCGGCAGAATCGCCTCTCAACGACGACTTGCCAGACGAGCAGATAATGATCCTTGAAGACCCCAATGATCAGCTTTGGGAACTGTACTTCGACAGAGCATCTTCAGCACAGATAGATAAAGAATAGCAAACGATAGTACCCGGTAAGGTAGGAATCAGACTAATCTTTATAACACTGGAGCAGGGGATGTTAAGGTATTCCTACCACTTAACAGAACCGTGTACAAAAAATGAAGCAGAATACGAAGCCCTTATAACCGGATTGGAATTAACCATTCAGATGGGGATAACGGATATCAACATCTATAGGGATTCTTAGTTTATAATTCAACAGGTCGCGGGACAGTACAGAATTCTGAAGCCAAGACCCGAGTAGTACTTTCAATATGCCATGAAATTGTTGGAGTACATTCTAAATGTAACGATCTACAAGATTCCCAGGAGAGAAAATACTCTTGCAGATGTGTTAGCCTGCCTTGCAAAAGAATTTGCCTACTTACAGGATGAGTCAATTGAAATGTTAGTTCAGGGACGGCAAGTTCTCTCACAGCTCGACATGGATATAATACACAAATCAAAAAAAGCAGAAGAAACAATTGTAGTAGTGACAGAAAATACAGAAGATTGGCGGTAGCCACTAATAGACTACTTGCAAACAGGAAACCTACCAGACGATAGGTCGATAGCCCATCAAATCAAGGAAAGAACTCTGTCTTACACATTAATAGATAACACGTTATACAGAAGGTCTTTTGATTAGATGTGGCTAAGATACCTGAGCGGGTCCGAGGCTCGTGAAATTGTCAAAGAAGTACACTCAGGACTATGTGGCGCTCATCAATTAGGTCCTAAAATGAAAATGAAGATTAAAAGACTAGGGTATTACTGGCCCTCGATGATAACCGACTGCATGAAGGTTGCCAAAAGTTGTCACCAGTGCCAAGTACATGGAATGGTTCTACATCAACCTCCAAATGTGTTACATCCGTCAATTGCGTCATGGCCATTTGAATGTTGGGGCATAGATATTGTGGGTCCGATTGAACTGCCTTCTTCAAGGGGACATCGCTTTATCCTTGCAGCTACAGATTACTTTTCCAAATGGGCAGAAGCTATACCACTTAGAGAAGTGAAAGAGCACCATGTGTTGCAGTTTTTCAAGAATCAGGTCGTCTACCTTTTCAAGGTACCGCGCAGAATCATTTCGGATAATGGGTCCGCGTTCAGAAGTACGAAGGTTAACAATTTTGTCAGAAGACACGTGAATAATTGGCATTATTTGACGATCTATTTCCCAAGAGCAAACTGCTTGGCCGAGGCTTTTAATAAAACTCTCGTCCAAATCCTAAAGAAAACCTTGGATGACAACAAAAGAAATTGGCACGAGAAGTTGTTAGAAGCCTTATGGGCCTATAGGATGACTTTCATAACTCCTACTCAGTCTACGCCTTACGCTTTAGTGTACGGATCCGAGGTCGTCTTACCCTTGGAAGTACAGCTTCTGTTACTTAGAATTGCAGTTGCAGAAAAGATCACTACAGAAGAAATGCCAAATTATGATTGGAAGAATTGGAAATCTTGGAAGGAAAAAGACTTTCAGCACAGCAGAATTTGGAACTGTATCAAGCCAAGATGATCCAGTCCCATGATAAACTAGTCCGTCCAAGGACATTTAAAGTCGGTGACTTTGTTCTAGTTCTCAGAAGACCTATTCTTGCACACCACAAGATCGGAAGTAAATTTGAACCAACATGGGAAGGGCCATTCGTGGTCGAGACAGTCTACTCAGGAGGTTCCTACCAACTGGTGAATTGCCGTGGAGAACGACCTATGCTTCCAATCAATGGACGATATTTGAAGAAGTATTACGCAACCTGATGTTTCGAAGGATGAACTTTAAAAATGAGGTCTCATTCCTAGAAGAACTGGTAGAGAAATCATTTGCGACTGGGTCCGAACCCAAAACATAAAAAAAATGGATGATAAAAAGAAAATCATTAACAAAAATGTGATAAAAAGAAAAAAAAAGAAAAAAACGTGTGAAATTGTAATAATAAAATGTCAATCTTTCCTTTTAAATCAATTCATTCCTGATCTTTCCCTCATCTCTTCCTACTTTCTTTAAAAATTAAAAGAGATAAATAAGAATTTTTCGATAATAAATGTTTTTCTTATTGTTCTTGTTCTTAGTATGCACCCCCGATCCTTTCCTTATTTTTTCACGGAGAAATGTCAAACGGGCGGTTAGTTCGAACTTTAGAAATGGCGTGAGTCTAGCACTCGATGAAAAGAGGGTGAGGGATGGAGCTGTGATCGAGATTGACTCTGACTTCACACCAGCCGGGCTACAATATGAAGAAAATGATTGGACCCCGATTGATCGGGAAGAATTCCATAGCTAGACAGTGACGAAAGTGGGTGGCCCAAGTCAGCAATCCACCAGCAAGAAGAGAAAAGAAAACACCGCTCATGCAATGGGAGAAGATAAGAAAGTTAAGTCCGTTGTTGCTACAGCAGAGGGCAGACTTGTCAACGCTATGCTCGTAGAAGTCCAAGGGGTAAGGAGAGCTACTCTCACTACCACCCAGCGGAGGAATAAGAATCTCTGCATTCACAAGATGTTAACCAAGTTAGCAGCAGATCAACATGAAGAGACAGTTGCTATCGTCAATACAAATACTCCAAAGAAATTGGTTCGTCAGAAACCAGAAAGGAGGAGATCAACTCAAAGGAAAGTAGAACAGATAAAGGAAATATCACACCTCTAATGCACATCCATACGGCATTCCTTCCAAGGATGACTTAGAAGGTGATGTTATTGTCCATGTATCTCACTATTCAGACATGGATTTTGACAGCTGCTTTTAAAAGAAACTTGAAGAATCTTACACAATACGTGTTGGATTTATTTGGATTGTATGAGATATTGAATTATCAAGGAAAATATCATCACGTTTTGGAGCAAGATGTATGATGTATTTTCAACGAGATTGGAATGAAAACGACCATGTCATGTTTTGCCTTCACCTCTTTTTGTGCAAATTGACTGGAAAACGCCATTAAGTTAAATGAACTTCGAACAAAGAACAAAGGGAAAATAAAAATAAATGAGAACTCTTTTAAAAAATCTGAATGTCAAAAAGAACCTCAAATAAATGTGAACCCTAAATTGAAAATCAAGCTAAAATCAAATCACAACAAGCGACTAAGAGAAATTCCTGAATCTGAAATCTCCAGTCTTCGGCTATTCTCAAATCTCTTTTTGACTCTCCATATTTCCTTCCCTCTTTTGAGATGGTCGACTGAATCTACTGACACAGAACCACAAAAATTTTCGATTTGGTTCTGATGGCATGGATTCATATCCTTCGCTAAATAATCAGACTTTGATCAATCCTCGTGGGACGTGAAACACTTTCACATCTCATTCCAAATCATCTGCTAAACTCAAATCTCCACAGCAAATTTCAACCCTTTAAACCTTCGAGACTGGAACCAAATTTCAGTTCTCTTTAAACCTTCGAGACTAGAACCAGATTCCAGTTCTCTTTAAACTTTCGAGACTGGAACCAGATTCTAATTCTCTTTAAACCTTCGAGACTGGAACCAGATTCCAGTTCTCTTTAAACTTTCGAGACTCGGAACCGCATTCCAGCTCTCTTTAAACCTTCGAGACCGGAACCGATTCCGGTTCTCTTTAAACCTTCGAGATCGGAACCGGATTCCAGTTCTCTTTAAACTTTCGAGACTGGAACCAGATTCTAGTTCTACTTAAACCTTTAAGACTGGAACCAGATTCCAGTTCTCTTTAAACCTTCAAGACTAGTACTAAATTCCAGTTCTCTCCTTTCGAGGTCAGTACAAAATTTCGACTCTCTTTCGGGGTTGATACCAAATTTGAACTCTTTAAACCTTCGAGACTGGTACCAAATTCCAGTTCTCTCCTTTTGAGGTCGGTACCAAATTCTGACTCTCTTCCTGAGATTGACACCAAATTTTAACTCTTTAAACCTTCAAGACTGGTACCAAATTCCAGTTCTTTCCTTTCGAGGTCGGTACCAAATTTTGACTCTCTTCCCGAGATTGATACCAAGTTTCAACTCTCTCCTTCCGAGGCTGGTACCAAATTCTAGATCTTAATTCGAGATCAGTACCTAAATTTTGATTCTCATCCTTTTCAATCGATACTTAAACTCTGATTCTCACTCCGAGGCTGGTACCTAAATTCCAGTTCTCTTCACAATCCTGAGGTTAGAACCTCGGTTCCAATTCTCATTTCCAATCCAGATTTCCTTAAATTGTTTTTAAATTAAACCTCAACCAAAATTGAAACTTAGAATAAATCGAAATCTAAACTCACACATTAAAAACTAGGAATAGAAAATGAAATGAAATCTAAATCAAATTTTCTCAGATTTTATGATATGGAATTCTCCTCCTTTTCTTTTCCCCAGCAAGAGTTCAGGGATCTCCAGTCTTGGAGATATACTCGATACTCCCCAGCAGAAATTTGTTTCTACTATGTTCTAAGTGTTTCACTTAGACATCTGTGTTAGTTTTGTTGATCTCTTCGGTCAACACCAATACACGCGATGTGCTTGGTTAGCACACCACACCTATTGGGGGTCCATTTGTTGACCTCATTTTTGATGAGGTCTTTTCTCTTCTCTCTCCTTAGTACTTAGGATCTAACCTTAGGCTTTCCCTTTGACTATCTTAGAGGACTAGAAATAGAACCCACCACTTAGAAATTCAAACTCTTAACTCCCTGTAAACCCCATAAGTTTGATTGTAAACCCCTAAGTCACTTGGAGGGTTAAGATCAAATGTGGAGGTTTAAAGGATGAGTTCCCTATAGAACTCTTTGGCCTTAGGACTACCCCGGGTGGCCCGGTCCGGTGAGGTTCGACCCGCACACATTACACTTTCACACACATTCCAAATCCTAAAACCATTCATACCTAGCTTGACTTCCTAACTCATGTAGGTAATTCATATGGATGGACCTTAACCCCTGTGCCCTCGGCAAGAGGGTTATGAACAACATAGTGAATGCCTCAAATGAGTCCTCTCATGGCTCTTATGAGCTTGATATAGCTTCACGGCTCAACCAAAGTGATTCCATTCTACTCAAACTTGATCAATCTTTATTTTTTCCAAAATTTCAAATTTTGACATCCGGGACCCTACACCCACCAAACTTACCAAATGCTCTTGAAACTACCCAAAATTAGCAAAAATCACCTAAATTACCCAAAATTTCTCAAAACCAATCCTAAACATTTCCTACCATTCAAATTGATCATCCTTAGCCAAATATACCAAAATTTCCAAAAATACCCCACTAATACCCTCCAAATACCCAAAATGCCCTTTTTAACCAAAAAATCAAAAAATTCAGAAAATTCCCAAAAAATTCCAGATATTTACAAATATTCCCAATTTTATTTTGTTCAACTACACCATAAGCCAATTTTGTCCATTTAGCCCACTTTTGCCAAATATCCCCAATTTTACCCATTTTTTAACCCAAATGGACCCAATATCAAACCAAATCAACCCAATTGATCCAAATTTTGATCCTATTCAGTCTTAAACTTTAATTAAATATACCCAATATCAATATAGACCAAATCCAAGTCCAATTTGATTCACATTTGGATCCAATTTCAATTTGAAGCTTAAAACCCAATTTTGGCCCATAACCTAAACTTAACCCTAACTACCCAACTCAACCCCAACTAGCCCCAAACCTTTTCTAAAACTTCCCTAACATCCCCACAAACAAAACACTAACTTGATTTGCCCCAAATTTTAACCTAAACTCCACCCAAACGTAACCCAAACCAAAAATCTCTAATTTTGGCCTAAACTCATCATGAACCCAAATGGGCCCAAATCCCAAAATCAAAGCCCAACCAAAGTTGAAAACTCTTTGTAACACTCCCATAAACATCTCTCAACATTAATTTTACATTAAATCTAACATTAGCCTAACCTTGGCCCAAGTTATCCCAATTTGACCCACTTTGGCCCCTTTACCAAAAAGTCTCAAATCAAACCCAATTCAACTCCAAATCACCTCAAATTTGTTTCAAATCACTCATGAAACATCCCTAAACTAAACCCAACATTTTTTTGGCCCAATCCTTCACAAAAGTTCCATCCACTAATTTGTTTTCAAACCTATAGGCCCACTTTCTTAAACCATTCTAAAAGCCCATTTTCACCAAATCCAAAAGCCCAAAAATCCATTCCCAAGCCCACATGAAACCTTTTCTTCATCATTCCTTCGATAATAATATTTGACCAAAGTCTTAAATCATCATGAAATCAACCCATTTATAGCATCATGACAAATCCCATCAAAAGAATCCAAAGTTTTCAAAACTCCAACTAACCCACTTTCATGTAAATGAGCCAAGCCATGAGCCAAGCCATGGAGCCATGCCCAAGCCATATGTAAGCCATGAGGAGCCATAGACTTGTCATCACTCCCTAAATGGCAAAAGGAGGAGATCCTTTAAACACTCCCTAAAAATCATTAACCCATTACAGGATTCCCCTTAACCTAAATTTAATCCAAATAATCATTGATGGGGATTTCACCACACATGTGAGGCTGACCCAACTGATCCCCTTCAGCCCAAATCAGGTCATGGGGGTGTGAACCTAACCCAAATCCATAGGTTGACCCATTTAGACCCAAAATCACCCCTCTCCCCATGCCACTTAAATCCAATCCTTTACACATTTCCAAAGGCAATTGACTACACCAAACCCCAGCCCTGACTCCCATGAGTCAGATGGTGACCTAACTCTGGCCGGCCAGCCACCAGGCAGCCAGAAAACGCCATGGCCGAGGGCTTGGAATGAGCAAAATTTCAATTCTCACCTGCTGAGCTGCCCCACTCCAATCGTCACCACAGCCTCTTCATCTCCTCCCCAGGTACCGATCCCAACCATCAATCGCCCTCGGGAAGACCTGGCCATGGCTATTTAAACCAGCCACCCCCTCTCGTCCAAAAGGTTAGCTGAAATCAACCTTCATAGAATCCCTCTAAACTCCTCACAGAGCTTCCCTTAACCAAGAGCAATCCATCCCCACTATTCTCCCGCCCCTAAATCCCATCGATCGAGCTCAATTTTGAGCTCAATTCTCGAAGCCGAACAGACATCTCTCAAACCTCCACCAAAATCAAACTAAACTCACCAACACCTGCACAGGACCAAGAGAAGGAGTTCCCCAGTGAAAGCCCCCTCTCCAAGCCACCCAATTGCTCTAGCCTCCAAAGTCTGAAATCAGGCCTGGTCACTTTCATACTTAAATCTTTCACCTGGGCCAGAGGATTCATCCCTAAGCTCTTCCAGCTCCAACGAACGTGTCGAGCACATTCAGTTGAGGCCTCACCTCCTGAACCAAGGTATGGAGACTTCTCTTTAACCCGGGCTTCCAGCGATTCTCCATTTCGTTTGAGTTAATTTCATAAGCATGTAAACTATATGGATGTGTTCATCTCTTTAAGACGAATCCATGGAGTATAAAAACACGAAAATCCATCGAGAAATGAGGGAGATATTAGTGGTTTGAGTGTGGACGGTCACGGTGCACACCAATCGGAGACGACGACCACCCACCGTTGGATCGAGCGTGTATCGACTGGAAGGCTCAGATTGCGTCGGACCAGGGAACAGTACGTGAACCGTGGGCTGCATGGCGCTGAGTCGCATGGCTGTGGCGAATGGGGGCTCGCCTCGTGGAGCTTTGGAGACGCTAAGGTTGTCGTGGCACTGAGTCGGATAAGTAGGAAAATATGGAATTTATGATTTAATTAAATGCCTGAAACTTAGAAAATCCATATCTTTGTGTAGAAAAATCACAAAAATAAAATAAAAATACCCTCTTGCTTAGTGAATAGAGGAGAATAATGTGGAAAAAGAATTGAGTTAATTTGATGAGTATTTTATTTTTAATTAATTATTTACTCATTTTAGTATTTTAAATCTCCATTTTCATAGACAACTCACCATGGCATGAGACCATAGGGCTTTTGAAGCCTCTGATCTTAAGAACATTCCGTGAATTTTTCAAGTTCAGAGGCTATCTCTATGGCAAGTTATGTATTTTTCAAGTTTATGTCACTGTTTTTGGTATTTTAATTCCATTAATTAGCATATTGCTTAGAAAATTCTAGGAAAATTTAGAGAAGTTTCTTAGCATCAGAGGACCCTAGGATAATTATGTTTTGAGTTAATTCATTAAGAATAACCTAATTGGTCTAATTACTCAAAACTGAACTTTAATTAATTAGGGTTAACCACACATCAAAAGAACTTAAAAATAATTCTCCATTAATCTTTAAGATTAGAGGGACCTCACATAAAAATTTGGAATCAATTGGGAATGTTTAACCCCACTAAATGGATTAATTAGGTCACATGAGTAAAATTAAACTTTAAAAATTCATAACTCTGAAAATACATTTCCAAAATTCACCAAATTGGTTTTGTGGGCTCTCTGATATCAGAGGAGTCTAAGAAAATTAAAATTGTAATTTTTCAAAAATCTTTATTTTCCACCTTACTTTAATATTTTAATAATTAAAAATAATAATAATAATCACAAAAATAATAAAAATCATAAAAATGTCATATTTCACCTTCTAATCACTTAGGAACAAACCAAATATTTTTTCTAAGCCTCAAAGTAAAGATATTGAATTTTAAAACCTTAAGACAATTTTTAATATTAAAAATGGATTTTTCAACATTTTCACTAAATTAATTCTAATAAACCAAAGAAAAATCAGAAAATTATAAAATTTGTTTCTTTGAACTCCTTGAGGTCAGAGAGATTTATGAAAAATATAAAATTCATTTTTCAACTTTAATTTCATTTTATAATTGATTAATACTCCAAAACTAAAAATAATTATAATAAATAAAAAATAATTCTAAAAATCACCAAAATTGGCAAGTGGTCCTCTCGTCATTAGGAATATCCTATAATTTTCTTAAGGACAGAAACCTTACCTTGCTCATGTTGTTGAATTTCCATTGAAAATCCCTATTTTTTATTAAAATAAATGTATAAATTAAATTAAAAACAGAAAAATTATATTTTCTCCTCTAATGTCTTAATTGACATGTGAGTGAAGTGACATAAAAGATTTCAAGCTTATTTGAGCTCAATTTGATAAGTTATGAAATAATTAAGCTTAAAAGGGAATATTAATAATTAAGAATTTTAACCCCTAATTAAAACTTTAGGTTTAATCAAAATGGGAGGTAAAATATTTGATCTTAATTCTTTCTTAGATGATTGAAACTTTGGAAAATAAAAGAGTAGGAACTCATTGATCACTTTTAATAAACCAAAAAAAATGAAACCTTAATTAATTAAATAATTTGAATTTTGGAAGAATAATTAAAAATTTTGGATTATTAAAATGGGGATATAATTTAGAGAGACTATAATCACTTAAACTAAATCCCCAAATGAATCACTTTAATTATATTTAATTCTTAATTAAACTTAAGATGACAATTGAAATTAATAAATTAATAATAAAGAAAAGGTAACCATTAATTAAATTAAAACTTAAAACATTAAATAACTCGATAATTAAATTGAAATAAATTTAAAACATTAAAAAAAATTAATTTCAAAAATCACTTGAAAGCAAATTTAAAACAAACTTGAAACATCAAAATCAATTTCAAAAAAATTTTTCTTAATTAAAAAATTAAACCAATTAAAAGTTAATCTAGAATATTGCAATTAAATTAAAATCAAATTATTAAAGTCTAAATTAAATAATTTAAATTCCTTTTTCAATTCAAATAGTTTAAAACACTTAAGAATAAAACAACTTGAACACTATTCCAAACTTAAAATTATTAAAATTTTATAACTAAATTAAATCACCTTAAAACATTAATTCTAATTTTAAATTATTGAAATTCTTAATAAATTAATTTGCCCTTAAAGACTTTTATCATTATAACTCTTAAATGAAGCATCAAGCGAGGTGTCACTTCATTCATGGGATAATTAAATGTCCTAAGTTCACTGAGCAAGAGTTAAAACTTAACTAAAAATTTCTGGATGATTGATTCATCTCTACAATAAAAGTTCATTTAGACTCGAAATAATTTCAGAAGTATTGAAAAGATGTTTAGTAGCCATTCTAAGAACTTCGTCAATACAATGAGGTGTTTTAAGAAGAATAATTGAACTTAATTGTTCTTTGGTGATAAAAATCATCCACAAAATACAAAGAACCTAGACGTCATAGGAACTGACTAGCAGTAGGATTAGGATCTTGGTAGACAACCAAAACCTTTTCCTTAGCTTTACCTAGGTACTTGTTGCAAATATTTAAATGTTTGAACATGTGTTTTAAGTGTAGCTTGTAATGACGAGAAGACCCTCCAGGTACGCTTTTACTTTATTGCAACTTATTTACCTGCACTACGCTTTACTTTTCTTGCATGATAAACAGGATTGTTGCATGAAAACTGAAACCTTTAGGATAACCACAAAACTGAAACAAAAACTAAATTAAAAGTCACGTAAGATAAAATTCACCACCACAACATCTAAAATATAAAACAACTCAAAATTTAATCACAAATAGAACAACAAAACCACAACTTTAACTAAATTAAAACGTCTCGTTGAATGATCGGGAATACCTCGGATGATGTAACCCATGTGTTGCTAACGAGATTTCCCACTGTCTAAATGAAAGTGTGGAACTCATTCAGTTACGTTTAGCAAATTCATCTAGACTAAGTGAATTCGATGAAAATAACGGTGTCGGGATGACGGAACCTTGGGATCTTAATCGATTCTATTTAATCAACTTTAAGATTTGTTTTAATTAAGACGTTAAAAACCTTTGAATTTTAAGATTTCTAAACCAAAACACTTTTCTCATCTCCTGATTTTCACCTTCTAAAACTAAACCTCTGCAACAACAAGGAGCTTAGAGCATAGTGGGCAAAGACGGCCATCGTCATCAAGAAAACCCGAGTCTACTTCAAAGAAAACTTTCCTTAGATTAAATAACCAAGCCATAGGATTTTGAGGTAGTTTGCTTAGTGCAACATAAATCCTCAACTTTTCATTAGGCATTTGTATAATCATAATGTGCAAATTAAGTCCTAACCGGTCTTAGGATTTCGAGTCGTTTGGTACGACATAAACCCTCAAATCTTCGAGGCTATTTGTGTGATTATATCATACAAATATAAGTCTTAATTAATTAAAATTGGCAGGATTACATCATTAAATAAACTCTCAAATTGAAGCCAAACAAATAGGATAATTGGGAAGTCACCGAGACTTGTCTCGAATCCGTGACATCCCCTACTTCTCCTCCATTGGATTCCTAAAATAACTGTTCCAAATTTGATCCATTCCCAACAGAAATTTTCAAAATCCAATTATTTGAAAACCTTAAACTTTGAAATTCTTGAGAGCAAAACCACTGATCATTATCGAGAGTTTTCTTAAATAATTCTCGTCATTAAAGATGTAATTAACTATAGGGGCTTGCCCTTATAGGGAACTTTAAGAACCTAGGTAATATAAACCCTGCTTAATTTCTTTATATTAAGCAGGGGAACTTGTCGGCTTATAAAATTGGTTCGCAGACCAAACAGATGTCACAAATCTTCAAGTTTATTTAATCGAGCCCCATCATCAAGCAGTGTGTCTATTCTTTAGGATAGATACATGGTCTGTGGTGTGGTGCTCATTTATATAAACTATTTCGGATGTGAGATCGGTTTGATTTCATATATTTAATTTTTTAAACCTAAAATTATTTTCAAAATCAAATGCTACTTTCCAAATTATATATATATATATATATTTAAATTAAATTTAAAACCTAAAATTCGCCAACAATTTCTGTAGGTGACCCCTTTTTAAAACACACAACCTAAAAATATGCCGACAAGCATGTGTAGAAGTAGAAGTTAGTTTTCCCTTACTATATCATTATTGTACTTAGATTAATTCCTGTTTATTTCTTTCTCTCATGCTTTTGAAAATTTCATGATTCATATTTATACTAAAGCTGAAGTTTGGGGGAAGGGAAAACATTTATCAAATTTAAATATTATTTGTCCTTAATGAACTATTATTTTCTTTAAAAATATATTAATATAACATAAGGAATGAAAAATCTGTTTAAGATTACCTAAATTTTTGAATTTATTAATTGTTTAGTAAACTTAACAAAAATTTCAAAAATTTTGATTGATTTTAAGAATATAATTATTTAACTTAAAGAATAATAAGATCAAATTTTTTCTATTTATATTAAAGAGAATTGTATTTTTGAAATATTAAGGAATCAAGATTATTCCATGAAAAAGAAAAGATTGAATTAAGTTTTGAAAAATAATAAATTATTAAAAATATCATATTTATTAAGTAAGAATGTATAAGTTTTTAAAAATAAGTTAAGGATGGTTAAGTTTAAAAGCATTAACAGGCTATCCAAAAATAGTAATCCTCACTTGAAAAAAAAAAGAAAAATGATTGAAAAACAATCCAAAAGAAAAAAAAGAATAGAAAAAGAAAAAAAGAAGAAGAAATGTGAGGAGAAGCTTAAGGAAACGCCTAATAAAAAATTGGCTTCACTTGAATTATCTTATAGGAAGAAAACTGATTACATTTTTAACTTAATTTCTATGTATAAATATTTTTACTAGAATATTATTTCATGAAAATATTTTTCTTGTAAATATTCTATGTGACCTTAATATGATAAACTACAATTATTCTTGAAATAAATGAAAAATTGGAAGTCTTATGATTTGGTAGTTAAAAGTTCTTTAATTCTTAAAATTAAACTTAATTAGTGAAATTTAGTTAAAGATTTGTTAAAACATTTATAAAACCAAAAATTATAAGGAATCTTAAATATTTTAAATTCATTCAAAATGCTATCTGTTTTATGTAATTAAAAGGGTTACCTGAGGACAAGTAACGTTTAAGTTTGGGGGAATTTGATCAACCTAAAAAATACCCATTTTTATGTCTTATTTATGATTTAATTCTTAAGGATATTATGCTTTAATGAAAGGTATCTTTATGTTTTTGGATGTAGATGATTAAAAAAGAGTCCAAGAAGGAAAAAGAAGGAAAAAGGAGAAAAATGGAGCTTATGGAGCAAAATATTGGAATTATTAGCTTGGCGCTTAGGCGCCAGAATCCGGCGCCTAAGTGCCAGCTTGATACAGATGCTGTTACGTTTTTTTGATGATCTTAGGGAGTTATTTTGACGGAGTTAAGCAATTATTGGAGCTTCTAGAAGACTGGAAGTTACTCCTATAATATATGACATGTGATACAATGCATTTGGACACAAGGAAACTGTTTTAATCTCGAAGAGGTGTGATCCAAAGTGAAGAGGTGCGAAGACCTGGTCACGGAGTCCGGCGCCAGGCACCAGATCCCGGCGCCTAGGCGCGACAGTTACCTTCTAGAAGATGCATTGAAATTAGACGAATTTTGAAGGGGTTCCTTAAGCAACCCCTGGTCAAATTCAGAGCTCTATAAATAGGAGCCCATTCTACAGAGAAAATCACACCCTATAATCCCTTTGGGCCCCTTTTAGCACCTTCTCTCCCCTCCTAGTTTTTTAGTCTCTTCCACACTTAGGGTGCCACTTTACTTTGTATCTAGTGAGTTTATTTTGAGTATTTATTATGTGTTTTTGTTGTTGGATTCTTTCATCATTGCTTTGGAGTTAGTAGAAGTCAGCGGATCACTTGAAGGAACACTTGAGATAAGTATTTGTTCCTTGGTTCAAAGTTTTATAAATATATTTTGTTGTGTAATTTCAATGTGTTCTGAGTAGTTAGTTATCTTTCTCCTTTCAACTATGAAAAAATAATAAATTAATTAAATTTTGTAGGAGAATTAAATTTAAAATATTTAAAACATTGTGATGATATTAATACCTGATCTTAGTTTACTTTTTAAATTGGCCATTTAAATTGTTAAAACCCGTTGAAGAATTTTGAGACCTATTAGGAGATAAATTCTTAACTACTAGATATCACATGAATCATTATGTAGTCGAAGGCTTTATGCGAGTTATTCAAGGTGATGTGCAAATAAATAGGAAGATATTTTTATTGGGCCTAAATTTAATTAGTTTTTGGAGTGACAGACTAAATTATAATAATTTGGTCTTTAGAAAGGGAACAGGTCACTAGTAGGGCCGACCATAGCCACCCTTTGACATCTAGTAGTGTGAGCCTAGATTAACCCATTCTTCTGATAAAACATCCTAAACCGATCTACAGATTAGTCAATGTTCTTTGCATCTGGACCAAAGGGTAAAAAGTATGAATGCTTCTATTTGGCACAATACCATTATCTAAATTCCCCACAAAAGATAATTATTCTAAAAATCTTGGATTAGTTGAAAAGGAGAAAGTCGTTTTTATACTTGCATTGAATTTTAATTACTGCTTACTTTACTTATTACTGCTTACTGCTTACTTGTTTATAGTATAAATTGTTAGTAAATTAAATTCAAAAAAGAAAAAAATTATATTTATATATATATATATATATATATATTACTCAAAGGATCAGATTTTATTGATTCTTGAAAGTTCTATTACATCTAATATGAGGAATATAAAGCAAATCCCCATGTAAAAGAACATAGAAATCCTTAACATTAGAGGAAGCATTGAAAGAATAGTAGACATTAAAATTAATATCCATAACTGAAGTAGCCCTCTTAGCAAGCCAATTAGCAGGTTGGTTCCATTCTCTATAAATGTGAGACCAAGTAATGACATGAGAGGAAGCCAAATCAAGAATCTTATTAACCTAAATCTGTTGGAACCAAGGAACTTTAGCTTTGTGAAGCAAAATTTGAATTAAGGAAAGGGAATCCATTTTCATATGAATAAAATTCTGTCTATTCAGAATAGCAGCTTTTAGACCCCAGTAAGCTGCTATGGTTTCCACTTCTAAAGCATTCATGGCTGTTACAGGGGTTGATAAAGACCATAAACAATTACCCAAATGATTCCTGCAAAGTACCCCAATTCCAGCAGAAGTAGAAGTGAAGCTACCATCAAAATTTATTTTAATCCATGGAATAGTAGGAACTCTCCACATAACAAGTTGAAATTTAAATGTTGTAGCCGAATTTGGATTTTGAAAAAGTTTTCTCGATTTTGATAAGATGAGAAATGCAGCTTCGCTAACCATATGAGAAGAAAAGTTTTTATTATGAAAGATTACATCATTTCTGCACATCCATAAATACCAAAAGATAACAAATGGAATAAAAAATTCAAAAGTTGATTTCCAATGCTGCCAACAAGATTCCAGATTAGACCAATTCTGGAATTTATAGAGAGATCCATGGAAAGCCAAGACCTTCTTCCAGATATCTTGAACAGCTTCACAATTCAAAAAAAAATGAGAAAAAGACTCTTCATTTGAATGGCAAAAATGGCACATAGAAGGGCCATGTAAGCCTTTCAGCTTTTAGGATGTTATCAATGGGTAAGAGCTTTCCGAATAGTCTCCAACGAGAAGAAAGACATTGAAGGAGTGATGAATTTATTCCATATTAACTCCCCCAATCATTAAGAGGCCAAGTATGATTAGAATTCAAAATGAATTTAGATAGACTTAGATTAGGAGGGTTCTTAGTAATCAGTCTATCTTTCTTGGAAGGTTGAAGAGGTATAGACAAAATCTTTTTCTGAGTCTGAATATCAACAAAACTTTGAAGTTTAGAGACATCCCAAGAAAATAAATTCCAGCAATCAGCCACTTTGAGATTAGGAGATGAACTATCAAATTGATCCTTTAAAGAATCTTGATAAACCCAGTTATCAAACCAAAAATTAATTTGGCCATTTACAAACTCCCAAACAAACAGATTTTCAGCATAGTCTCTTACTCTTAATAATTCCTTTCAGTTTTTAGAATCACCATTCTTCATTGCCACTTGAGAGGGATGGATGTTATGACAATACTTGCCATGCATAAATTTGGACCAAACGAGTACTCGCTCCCCGAATTTAATCCATTGTTTGCAATAAAAAGAGAAACTTAAATGCCGAAAACTTTAAAAGCCCAAGCCACCACTAGCAATAGGTTTACAAAGCTTCTCCCAATTAGTCCAATGCATTTGTTTGTGTTGCCCTTCCCAAAAAGAAATTTATTAAAAGTAACAGAACGTAATTTCTATGTACCCTTTTTCATTTTAATCATTTGAAGAATATATAAAGGAAATGTTGTCAAACACTTTTAAGAAGGGTAACTCTACCTCCATTAGAGAGAAAAGAGTTTGTCCAACATTGAATTTGAGAGGTAATTTTCTCTATCACGAGCATCAAAATGAGAGAGTTTAATTTCGCCTTTAGCAAGAGGAAACCCCGAATAGAGAAGAGGTGCTTTTGTTTCCTTGAATCCAAGTAAAAGCAGCAAATCCAAATCCTAGTCCGAGCGTAAGCAAGAGAGCTGGATAAAAATTGACATTTGGCCTTGTTAAATGACATACCAGAGACTTCCTCAAAATGATGCAAAACCTTCATCATGCATTTAATAGAATTCTTACTTCCATTACAGAAAAGAATTACATCATCCGCATAGGCAAGATGACTGACCAACAGTTTAGACCTGCTGAAACTGGGTGTAAGGATATTGTTGTTGAGCTTGATTAAGAAGCTTGGAGAGATAATCAAATGCCAAGATAAAAATATAAGGATACAATGGATCCCCTTGTTTTATACCTCTACCAGCTCTAAAAAAGCCATGGCTGCCACCATTAATCATCACACTATAATAATTGTTGTGTAGCCACCTAGAGATTAAGTTGCAAAAATCCATACTAAATCCTTTAGAAGAAAGCACCTTTAAAATGAAAGACCAACTGATTGTATCAAAAGCTTTAGAAAGATCTAATTTGAAAATAAAATTATTCCCTTGCAAGGCTTGTCAAGATCTGTTAATAATTCTTGAGCTAATAAAACATTCTCACATATATTCTCGTTTGTGATAAATGCCGATTGATTTTCGAAATCGATTATGCATAAAGGGTTTGATTCTCTCCATAATAATTTTGCTCAGGATTTTGGAAAAAGTAGAAGTAATACTAATGGGCTTGAAATCATGCCAACTATTCTTATTTCTATTTTTAGGAATAAGAAAGATAGATGAAGACACAAAGTATTTAGGAAGATCCTTGCCATGGAAGAAGCTTTGGACAGCAGCAATCACATCATTCTTGATGATATGCCAGAATTTTTTGTAGAAATCGAAGAGTAACCATCGAGACTCCGCTGTTTTGTTTCCATCCAGTGAATTAACAGCAGAAAAAATTTTAGTTTCATGAGGAGAATGAGATAACTTAAGATCATGCACCAAATTAAGAGTGTTATGCATAAGATTATCCACAAATAGCTCAGAGTTAGTAGCCTGGAAGGAGAAAAGATTTATAAAATAATCCACTGCATCCTTAGCTATTTCATGAGGATTAGTTAACCAAACATTTGAAGCAGATTTGATTTTCAGAATGGAGTTAAGTGCCCTTCTATATTTGATTACAGCATGAAAAAATTTAGAATTCCTGTCACCATATAAACAATGAGTAGTAGAAGCTTTTTGTTGTATAAACATTTCCTCCTGTAAAATGGCATGATGTAACTTCTCATGAGCTTCCATAAGAATATGTTCAGAAACAGTCCCCTCTGCCATGCTCTTTTCTATAGCAGCTAAATCATTTTCAGCATTAATGATATTGGTTTTCAAATTCCCAAAAACATGCCAATTCCAATGAGTTAAGGCTTTAGAAAGTTTTTTCTACAAATACCAAAGTTTTATCATAGGGTTCTCAAAGTATATATATATAAATTACTTTTAATTTGAAAAATTCCAAAATATTTCTTACATTTCTTACTTTTTATAAAAATATTATCCCTGTGGGATCAATAACTAAGTCTCCACTAGAGCCCTGTATTACTTGAACGATACGTATACTTGCGTTTAAAATTGTGAATTTTATAATAATTATTATAAAATCTAAATATAAATTAATAAGTAAAAGTAAACATCGGACATCAAGTTTTTGAAGCCATTTGCCAGGAATTAAATATTCTAAAAAGTGGTATCAAATTCTTCTATTTAAAAGCATATATAAAGTCGCATCGCATCAGTTATATACCATGCTAGTAAAACTCTTGCTGCTACTCAAATTAATTACACTACTAATTAGAGAGAGTTATTAGCAATCGTATATGCCTTTGAAATTTTAGAACTTACTTAATCAGAGCTAATTGTATAGTGCATACTGATCATTCTGTATTAAATACTTAATGCAAAAGAAGGATGTAAAACCAAGACTGATTCGATGGATGCTTTTAATACAAGAATTTGATTTTGAGATCAATAATATAAAAGGGGCTGATAATTAAATAGCTGATCATTTATTTAGACTTGAATAACCTAATTAGGATGATTTTGAGAAAGAAATTACTGAAACTTTTCCTGATGAGCAATTATATAATATTTTTGAAGGAAATTTACCGTGGTATGCTGATATTATGAACTACATCGTTAGTAATATTTTACTGCCTGATTTAACAATGCAATATTAGAAAAAATATAATCATGATGCTAAATTTATTTCTGCAATGATCCTGATCTGTACAAGCAATGTAAAGATCTTATTATTAGGAGATGTGTGCCTTTTGAAGAAGCTGAAAAAATTTATTTGAGAAAGTCATGATTCTGAATTTGGAGGACATTTCAGAATTGGTAGAACTACACATAATATTTGCAATCTGGATTTTATTGGCCTACACTTTTCAGAGATGTTTATAAACTTATCAAAACTTGTGATCGATGTCAAAGAATAGGCAATATATCTAAAAGAAATGAAATGCCTCTTAATTTTACTATGGATGTTGAAATTTTTGATGCATGGGGATTAGATTTTATGGGACCATTTATACCTTCATTTGGAAATATATATATATACTGATTGATGTTGATTATGTATCAAAATGGATTGAGGCAATGGCTTGACCTAGGTGTGATGCTACAAGTGCTTCAAGGTTTTTAATGAAGAATATTTTCACAAGATATGGAATGCCTAAAGTAATCATCACTGATGAAGGATCCTATTTTAAGAATAATCTGATTCAGAGATTGGTGGAAAAATATAATATTGTGCATAAAATCTCTACAGCTTATCATCCCCAAACTAATGGTTTAGCAGGGTATCTAATCGTGAAATTAAACAAATTTTGGAGAAAGTCATTAATCCTGAGAAATTGGATTGGTTTGCTAGATTAGATACTGCTTTATGAGCATACAAAACTGCTTATAAAACTCTTATAGATAGATTAATATTTGGAAAAACCTGTCATATGCCAGTTGAATTAGAATATAAAGCATATTGGGCGATAAAGAAATTAAATTCTAATTTGAAAGATGCTGGTGAGAAGAGATTGTTGCAATTGAAAGAATTGGAAGAAATCAGAAATGAATCATATGACAATGATAGAATATATAAGGAAAGAAAGAAAATATGGCATGATCAAAAGATTTTCAAAAAGGAATTTGAACCAGGACAAAAAGTTTTAGATACAATACAAGATTTAAATTATTTCATGGGAAACTGAAATCTAGATAGACAAGACCTTTCATTGTCGTAAAAGTGTATCAGTTTGAAGTTGTAATTATCGAAGACCCTAAATCTGAAAAATTATTCAAAGTTAATGGCCAAAGATTAAAACCATTTTTTGAAGGCAATAGACCTAATTTTAAAGAGGTTTTAATGTTGGATCAATCTAAATAACTAAAAGTTATGTCAGGCTGACGACGTTAAACCAAGCGCTTTGTGGGAGGCAACCTACAGTTATTGAGTAGTTGCTTTGTTTGATGTGTTATTTTTGTTTGTTTGTTGCTTAATTAAGTCTTATTCTTCCTTAATTATCATTAATAATATTTAAGAAATGAATCGAATCAAAATTTGAAAAAAATTTGAATGAAGTGAAGTTTGGCAAAAGTTGAACTAGCGTCGAATGGCGCTGCTATCAGCACCGGACAGTGCTGCTTTTCAGAAAAATTGTTTCTCATCTATAAATCTGAGTTTTGGCGGTTCAGGCTGTAAAACCTCCATAAGAACTTCCAAAAACCACCCCTAGACGTTGGAACTACCAAAGGAACCAAGAGGAAGACCCAAATTCTTGTCCAAATGGATTCTGACTCGATGGAAATTCAAATATTTCAAGTGTTTAACCGTAGAAAGTTCGTAAGTTTCTACGCGCAGTGACTTTTCAAAAAAATATCTCGAAGGAGTGAGGCTTTGTAAATCGAGGTACGAATTCTCCTACGACTAGAATTGATGAAATTATTGTTCAGAGACGTTGGGAAGTATTGTGTTATACTACTACCATTGTAGTTATTCCAGTTGTGAAGGAATTCTATGCAAATCTTCATGGAATCAACCAAGGCCCAGTTTACGTGTGAGGTAGGTTTGTCACATTTAATCCTGCAAGGATTAATGATTTATACATGATAGATAATGTGTCAATCTCCTGCTATTCAAATTTTTCCCCGACGATGGACAATATGAATGACATATACCGATATCTGACGGATGAAAGTGATGAATGTGAGATAAGAGATAACAGATATGTAAGTTTCTCGACCACACTGTTAAATCCTACGTCGAAACACTTACATTACTTCATTTGTGCAAAATTGCTCCCAACAATGAAAATTAGTAAGGTAACTAAGGAGTGTGCTATTCTAAATTATTGTATTCAAATGGGAATGCATATTGATGTTGGTTCAACAATTGTTAAGTTTGTTTTGGGATTGATCGTTCATGGATCAAAGTATGGGCGTGGAAATCCTTCCACCATATTTCTCCTCTGCAGTTAGTCACAAGTGCCATATGAGAACTGGGAAAGATTACTTCTACCTTGAAGCCTATAAAACCAGCAATGCATATAGTAACACGACAATTGGTGATATGAATGATATGAGCATTATTGAAGATCAACCATCTCAAAGGTCAGCACCTATTCCTCCTTATTTTCCTAAAACTTCACAGATCATCCTGAAGAAAATCAAGAAATTAGAGAAGGAAGTACAACATTTAATGAATGCAACTACAAATCTTTCTGATTTCTTTGATCATCTGGATTGGAGAATGAAGGAGCACTTTAATCATTTCGGATATCTTAAAGGAAGTTTGACGCGATTGATGAGAAGAAAAAGCTGGATTGAAAAAGATTCTACTGAATAATTTCCTTTTTGTCTATCCTACAATTTATTTGTCCATTCTCAATCAATGGGAGACCTTAGAATTGATGATAGTTAGGAGGAAGAATGAACTTGATTATTATATTTCTGTATTTGTGTATCAGATTGCTTTGCTTTACTTTATTTGGTTTGAATGTTATATTTGGACATGCTTGTTTGTTTAGTTCTCAGTGTTATTGTGTTGTGGTTGTGTGCAACGCTGGATTTAAAGATTATATGGCTTAAAAATGTGTAATGTTTAGTGTTTTGTGTATGTGTATGACTCATGGATTTTATATAAGAAAGTAATTTTATGTGTTGTTTGTGTTAAGAAAATATCATTGCCAAGGCTTTAGGATGTTATTCAATGCTTAATTAGACTGATTAGACATCAGAGCGGCTCGAAAGGATCGAAATTGCAAAAGAAAGTCGGAAGCCCAGTTTTTAAACTGATGCAGAAAGAGGTTGCTACCAATGCTGGACAGTGACAAAAGTCAGATAGTTTGGACGTGTTTACAAAATAATACGCCTAATAGCGCTAGAATCAGCGCCGGACAGCGCTCGAACGTGAAAACTGCCCGAAACTCTAAATTTTCACCATTTAACCCTGGGACCCGCCATTTTTACCCAAACCATTGTCTTCAACTTCCAGCCAAGGATGATTTTAGCACCTAGGGCTCACTATCATTTGGATTTGAAGCGATTTTCTGGCCGAAAAAGTTCGGATATCATCTTCTCTCGGTAAGAGCTACACTTTAACCTAAAAGTTTTTGATTTTGACCATGAGCATATCCTACATTAGGAAAATTTAGAATTTTAAAGTTTTTGGAGAAACTTTAGAGATTTTTCATGGATGTTGAGTTCTTATCTATTTAAATTTATATTGGAGTCCATTGCTTTGCAATTTGAAAATTGATTTGGAAAAATTTGATATTTTTAGAAATAATGGTTCCAAGATTGGCTAAGGGGAAGAGGAAATTTGATTATGGTGAAAGTAAATATGTGAATTTCAAATCTTATTCACATTTTAGTACGTTTCTTAGCAATAAGAAATGTATTCAAGAAAGAGAATTTGAAAATCCTGAAGGAATGCTTGAAGAATTGATTGTTAATTGTTAATGGGAAAGTTTCTATTATTTCACTACTAATGCGATGTTGAATATTGTTCGAGAATTTTATGCTAATCTGTTTTATTCTGAGAGTGAATTAATTCTGTTTAGAGACCAAATAGTTGAATTTACCCCTGCCAGCATAAATGCATTTTATCAGTTGAGAGCACCCAACCATTGTGATTATGAAAACTTTTCTATACCCTACCATTGTGATTATGAAAACTTTTCTATAACAAATAAAGCATTGGATATGATTGTAAACTTTTTAACTAATGAAAAAGGGGAATGTAAGATTAAGCAGAGACTAAAAGTTAACTTCCCCCTTTCTACTTTAAATCCTGTGTCAAAAGCCTGACATTATTTCATTTCTGCAAGACTGTTACCAACCATCACAGTGATGTTACTGTTGATAGAGTTGTTCTGAATTATTGTATTCAGACCATGAAGAATATAAATAATGGGGCTATTATTCATAAGAGTATTTTGACAAGCTCAAAAGGAGAGAGTATAGGAGGACTAAGACACCCCAATCTGATTCATGCTTTATGTATTCAGGCAGGAGTAGTGATTGAACATAATGATGAGGTAGTTCACCCCCTGAAGCCCATTACTAAGCTAAATCTAAAGACTTATGAAGCCCATGTATGATGGAAATGGAGTAAGAGAACTGATGAACCTTCTTATAGTCGAGATAGACCATCTATATTTAGGGAGACTACTCTACATGATGTTATGGATCAATTGGAAATGTTAATTACCAGAGTGGAGGGACTAGAAGTGAGGAACAAGATTAATGATGATTATCAAGTACGGTGGAGAAAATATGAGATAGCTTATTGTGACGCACAGATGAGATTTTTTAAGGGAGAAACTGATGCTGTATTTCCTACTTACCCTGAGTATACTCCATACCAGCCTGAAGAACCTGATGATGGTGGAGCTCCAGCAATAGATGAAGATTGGTAGTTTGTTTATTTTTATCTTTCATTGTACCTTGTTTTGTATTTGTGTTTTGTATTTGTAATGTACTTGAGACTCCTTATGATTTGTATCTGAGATGTTATATGTGTGTTGGATGTACTTGTAGTAGACTTTGTTATTGATGCATGTGATGTGATAGTAAAGTTTTTATGTGTTTCGGATTGCTAGTTTAATTTTTACCAGTAACAGTTGGATGTTAATGTTATATGTACTGTTTATTGTGTTTTAAATTCTTCTTTCTAAACTTTTAACCCATATTTGTGTATAGAAATGTTTCTTAATTATTTCAGGTCTACTGTTCTATTTCATGAAGAAAAACCTGCTTACACTCAAAGGTATGAAAAGCCAGCATATTGAGGTATGAGCTATATATAGATTTTTTTTTCTTCCATGTTAATTATATTCAAAATCTAAGTTTGGGGGAAGGGAAGGAATTAGCTGTTAATTGTTCTCGTTTAAAATTATTTTCAAAAATTAGTAACATGATTTCCTGTAATAGAGCTCAATTTCAGATAACTGTATTTTGATTTTATTTAATTATTTTATGAAATTGAATGAAAGTGTTTGGTAATGAAAAATAATTTTGTGATGTGAGATATTTGGTATAAAAGTATAGGACTATAGTCAACTTTTCAAAGTAAGAAAAATTGTATGTTTGAAATATTAAGAATATTAAAATTTTATGTGATAGGAAATAATTGAGACTCTATGATGAATAATTAATAAGCTAAAGAAATGCTTATAAGGTAAGGAATGTGGTAAGTTTCAAATTTAGGGTGAGAAGGGTGAAGTTCAAAATCATTAAAGGCTATTCAGATATAGTAATCCTCATTGAAAAAAGCAAAGGAAAAGAAAAGCAAAAAGCAAAAATAAAATAAAAGAAAAGCAAAAACAAAAAAAAAGAAAAGAAAAGAGAAGTAAGGAGAAGCTTGAGGAGATGCCTAATCAAAAATTGGCTTTACTTGGACCTACCTAAAGGGAAAAAACTTAATTACTATCCTGAACTTATATGTATGGATTATCATCTTTACTAGTAGTGTTCTCATAAACTTCTTTTCATGTAATCTTTTTAAGTGGCTTAATAGAACAATCTACAATCATTTTTGAAATGATAGAAGACTAGAACTCTTAGACTTGATTACTAGATATTCTTACACCTGCAGAATTTACTTGAATTATTCAAATATATTTCTGAAAATTTTACTATTGTACTTATCTAAATCAAAATTATGGTATTCTAGAAAGAAAATTCATTGCAGTGGATCATAATTTTATATATTAACTAGAATTACTTGAGGAAAAGTAATAGTTAAATTTTGGGATCTTGATCCACTGAAAATTTGATAGCTTTTTACAATTCATTTCATACATGTTTTTGATGATATTGCACTTTAAAGGAATATATTTTTGAAGATTTCATGCATATACAATAATTTTAGGCCTTCAGAGCAAAAGGAAGCGAAAAGGAGCAAATTTGGAGAGAAAAATGACAAAAGTGCATTTTATTGAACTAGCGCCGGACAGCGCCAGTTTCCAAAGAGTTACGACGTTTTGGCGGAATAATGCGCCCAACGACACTCCGACTAGCGCCGGACAGTGCTTTATCCCTATTTTGAACTAGATTCAATGTATCTGGCTAGATTTTGAAAGGTTGCTTGAGGAAACTTTTGGGAATTCACTTTTGGCTGAATTTAAACACTTTTGGAGCCACATTTCAAAGGGGGAAGAAAAGAAGAGAAGAATTTAGAGTTTAGAGAGTGAATTCTTTCCATTTTGTGTAGGAAGTTAGGTTTTTGTTTTGTCTCATTTAAGGAGTGTGAGAGGAGAGGGAAAGTGAGAGATTTTTTCTTCCTTACTATTCTAAAGAGAGAATTGTGTATTGTTGTGAAGAAATAAGAGGAGTCAAGTAATTCCTTGAGATTCGCTTAGGGAAGAGTTTGAGATAAGTAGTCTTTACTTTACTCTATTTGTAAGACGTTGTTTTTATATATGATCCATGTTTTGTCATATTTTCCTCATGATTCTTGAGTAGATTTCTTTGTTATTCTCCTTTTCATGTGATGTGTTGATATTGTGAAATGGAAATGATATGCCGATTTATTATGAAGAATTTGTGATGACCTTTTCACTTAGAACCTCATTTACTTTTTGATCTGGCCAATTGAATTGTTAAAACTTATTGAGAAACATATGTTCCGAAAGGATTATGAGTTCCACAACAAAAGTGAAGGTCACATTCAAATTCCATGAATGGTGAAGTTCATGGGGGTTGAATGCAAATAAATAGGGAAATATACTTTGAGGGGCGTAGAATTGGAGATTTCAGAGTGACAGGCTGAAATCCTCAATTGGATCTATGTTTAGTAATTGAAGTGAGAGTTAGCCTTCAGGTGAAGGGAAGTGGAAGCTCTGGAGTGAGGGCCAGTATCCTTCCAGCCTGACCATTGATTTGGAGACTAAACTTAGGATTAGCCAATGTTCTTTATACGCTGAAATATGGGTAAAGAATAGGAATGCTCCTATTTGTCACAATACATTTGCACCACTGATCTGTGTCACAATAATCATCACATTATGAATGGAAAGGAGGAAGACTCTTTCTTACAACTGAACTTTGTTATTGATGCACCAAAAATATATACTATTTTTGCTATATAATTTTACTCATTTTTGGTGATATTACACTTTAAAGAAAGGTATTTTTCATGATTTGTTGCAGGTATGATGATTTTAGGTGATTGGAGAGAAAAGAAGTGAAAAGGAATGAATTCAGAGCAAAAAGGAGCAAAAAAGAGGAAAACAGTTTCTAGCGCCGCCAGCGCCATTTTCCCGAGAGCTCAGAAAATATTCTTACAATAGAGCGCTGTCGGCGCCCTATCGGGCGCCGCCGGCGCCCAATGTCGGTTTAATTCAAATTTCAAGAGTTTTGGCAACTTTTTGAAGGGATGCCTAAGGAAACTCTTGGGATTTCATTTCTAACTTATAAGTAACAGTTTTTGGACAAAGAATAGTGTGTGTTCTAGAGAGAGAGTGTGTGTTTTAAGTGTTAGGGTTTAGAAGAGTGAGTGTAGAAGTAAGAATTTGAGAGAGATTCTTCTCTAAGGAGTGAAGGAGAAGGAGTAAAGTGAGAGATTGCTTCTTCCTTTCCATTCTAAAGAGGTAATTGAGTGTTGCAACGAACAGAGAAAAGGATTCAAAGGAACTTCAAGGGATTTGCATTGGGGAAGAGAAAGAGATAAGTTGTATTTTCTTTTGTGGTTTGTATGAGTTTTCTTTTATATATAAAATTCATGTTTTATTATGTCTTCTCTGTGAATTCTGAGTAGTCTCCTTTGTCTTTCTTTTTTCATAGAGATGTGATGACGTGATGATGTGGATTTGAAGTGCTTTTAAAGTATTGAAGGAATTGTGATGGTTTTTCATTTCGAACTTACTTTACTTTTTGTTCTGGCCAATTAAATTGTTAAAATCTATTGTCGTACATTAACTCTGAAAGGATTTAGTGTCCTACAACAAAAATGAACAATCCATTCAATGTCCATGGATGAATTGCGTAATTCATGGGAATTGAGTGCAAATTAATAAGGAAATGTGTTTTGATGGACTTCAAATTGGAGGTTTCACGGTGACAGGCTGAAATCCCAAATTTGGTCCTTAGCTAAGTAACTAAACTCGAAGGTTAGCCTTCAGGTGAAGGGTGAGTGGGAGTTCCGTAGTGACAGCTGGTATCCTCCCAGCCTAGCCTTAGATTTAGTGACTGAACTTAGGATATGTCAATGTTCTTTTCATGCTTGGAAGAGGGGGTACTCTTTTGAGGGTAAAGAAACATTTATGCTCCTATTTGGCACAATATAATAAATAATCATTCTACATCATTCACACATCATATACTCGTTACAAGAGGAAAGATACTTGTCATATATATCAAAACCTTTCAAATACAAGCTTTGTGTGTGTCTGTTAGTTAATTCTAATTCAAAGATATTAAAAGTAATTATGTTTTGCTTAAATGTTATTGTTGTCTGCATCTTGTTAGTAGAATTAAACTTAAAACTTTAATTACGATTTGATTATTGGGTTTCAGTATTACATTATCTATTGTAAGAATCGTGCCTTCCCTGTGGAATCGATAACTAGGACTCCATTAGAGCCTTGTATTACTTGATACGATACATATACTTGCATTGAATGTTTGGACTTTACAAAATCATTATAAACATATATAAATTTGAGTTCATATATTCTTGCAATATTAAAAATCTGCATCAATTATAAATTTAGTCTTGCACTATTTTAACTTGCTAGAGTTTAGAATGTGCTTTGGTAGATATAGTAACTGAACCTATTTGTCTTTATTTTTAAAATTAAACAACTTGCAATTGTGTTGTGATTCGATAATAGATTTCTGTGCTACGCTATAAAAGTAAAGCCTCCCTGTGGGATCGATATTTCAAGACTCCACTAGAGCCCTGTATTACTTGAGTGATACGTATACTTGCGTTAATTATGTGACTCATTATAATTTAAATCAATATATAAATATAAATATGAGTTCATTAATTTTTGCAAATTAAAAAAGTCTCACCCTGGTGTTATTTATTTTATGTTGACATTGTTGTTGTGGTTTATTGTGATGTGTAGTAATTATGTGAACTCTATTATTTTAAATGTACTTTTTTGTTTTTTGTTGAACTTATTCCTATTGTTATGAAAGTTTAGAATATAGCTAATTTTCATTCAAAATTTTATGTTTAAGTTCAATTTACTACCATGTATTTTCTTTTAGTTATGGCTGTGATATCATGTTAGTTTGTGTGATTTGCTTTTATATTAACTCCACAGCAAAGAAGTCTTTTGAAATTTGATCATTTTTACTCATGTTTTTATTTATTTTTTTGTACTTGTGTACTTAGGATATGAAAATTCCTGTAAGCATAATGTTTTAATTTTTCATTCCTGTATATATATATATGATATGCTAAAATGTTTAATCTTATTAAAAATTTAAGTTTGGGGGGATGACAAAACAAAATTTTAAAACTTGAAATTTATTTTTTCTCAAATAAACTAAAAATAAATTTGATTTTTGATTTGAGAAATGATCATGTGTATGAAGTTATATTAGGGTAATAAAATTTTTAATATAGAAATGGGTAATTGAATTTGGTTAAAACTTTGTAATGAAGAAGAAAAATTTCAAGTTAATAATTTTCTTAGTGAGAGATGTTAAATATTTTGTGACTATCTTTAGTAAGAGATATTATATTTTTGAAAAATATAAAAGAATTAGAATTTTATTTTCAATACTTAAATTTCTTTTACTAAAAGTAATTTTCAAAACTATTATTATACTTTTAAGTAAAGGATGTATATCAGACATTTGCTTTAGGAAATGAAGAGTGAAATTCAAATCATTAAATACCTATCCAGATATAGTAATTATTGCCAAAGAGAAGGGAGGAGAAGCTTAAGGATTACTTTCTAATCAAAAATTGCTTCCACAACTGATCTTTTTAATGCATAAGACTTGAGAAATTCCTAAGCTTAAAGATATAATATAGTGAGTATAATTATTTTTAATAAAAATTTTTAAGTAAAGAAGATAAAATGCATAAAGTCTATATTTGGAAAATCTATAAATATTTCTGAATTGGATAGAAGCTCATACTTTCATACTTTTTCACTTTAGAGATTTTCTAAACTTTAAATTGACCTCATTTACTAAAGTTTTTTCTAAATTGAAATACTATATTTCTAAAACAAAATTTTAGAATCACCTAAAGAAACATATTCACATAATTTGCTTATATTAGTTTTAAAAGATTGTAGTTTCACTCGAGGACATGTAACATTTTATGTTTGGGCAAATTTGATATACCTATAATATATAATATTTTTGTACACATTTATATACCTATTTGATGATATTGCACTTTAATGGAAGCTATTTGTGTGTTTTTCTTTCAGGTAAAATTAAATGGACTAAATATGTTAAAAGGAGTGAAAAATGGATAAATTTTAGAGCAAAAATGAAGTTGTTAAATTGAACTGGGGTGCATAAGCGCCCAGATCTGGCGCCTAAGCGCCAGCAGACAAACAAGGTCGCGCCTAAGTGCCAAAGGCCTCACACTTATGTGCAGGGTAGTTACTTTGCAATTTCGAGGAATTTTTGGTAATTTTTGAAGGGGTGTTTGAGGTAACCTTTGGTACAAACTTGGGTAACTGATCAAGGGCGCCAAAAGACGGTAAAAAAAACTCTTGAAAGGATGCATCTTTTAGAAAGATTCATTGAATATGGACACATTTTGAAGAGCACCAATGCAACTTTTAAGAAAATATAAAAGAAATGACTTGAAGAGAATTTAGAGAGGCTGTTAAAAAGGTAAAATAGTGTGTGTATAGAGAGTAGTTATAGTAAGAAGTTGTAGGATTATAACTTAGGGTTTCTTCACACTTACCTCATTCCTAGTGAAAGGGAAGGTATGTAGATATTTCTAAGTAAAAATTCATTGTTTTAGAGAGATTTTAACCCTTTAGGGTTGGACGACCAGTCCCAGGGATACTTGTAAGTGAAAGGAAAAGATTCAAATGAGCTTCAAATGTTTGGTGGAGAGGAACTTGAGGTAAATTCTTATATTTGTACTTCATTTGATTTTAATTGAGACTTCTTGTGTTTTCTACATGATTTATATTTTTAAAACTACTTGTTGTTGTGTTTTTTCCATGGATTCTGAGTATTCTTCTTTATCTTTTTTTCCTTAAAATGAAAAGTAATTAAGTGTTTGTTGGAAGTTGTGGAAGTATTGATCTCTAATGTTGGAAGAAGTTGTGTTAATTTAATCATTGCACTTCATTTACTTCATGATTTGGCCAATTAAGATCTTAACATTTGTTGTGAGAACATGTAAAATCCTAGTAGGTATTGTCTCAATCAACAATAGGTAGAAATCACATGAGATTGTATGGATGAGAAAGTAAGTCATATAATTTTGTGCAAATAAATAAAGAAATATAATTTGATGGGTGTAGAATTAGAGGACTTGGTTTATTGTTTTAGGTTTTAATGCGAGATGTTAACACCCAGATGGAGGGAAAGGAGAGAACTTTAGAGTGAGAGCTAGTATCTTCTCTATCTAACCCGTCTTCAAAACTATTCAAACTTTAAACTAGCAATGTTCTTTATAACATCTCTAGTAAGGGTAAAGAATAATATTGCTCATATTTGACACAACATATTTTGAATACTTCCACAACAGAACTTCTGTACTTATTACTTACTCATGATAAGGAAAAATATATTTTCATTTATACTTCTTTAATCTTAGAAAAATATCGTTATAGTTAATTAATTGTTCACTTTATTTCATAATATAAGAAAATTTCAAAAAGAATCACATGTTCAAGTTTTCTATTATCTAAACTGTTTAAGTGTCTTTTTGTAAATAGATTTTGTGATCTAATTCCTTATTATTTCTAAATATCCAAAAGAAATTTTCCTGTGAGTTTGATATTTCGGGGCTTAATCAGAAAGTCCTATATTACTTGATAAAGATACGTATACTTGCGTAGAATCCCTAAAATTAAATATAACTATTGAATTCTTATTTACATCAGAATCAAGTTTTTGGTGCCGTTGTAAAGAAAGAAATTTTATTAAAAAAAAATGAAAGATTAGAATATTATATCATAAATACAATTATAAATCATATTACCACAAATATAAATATCAGAAGGGGCCAAAGCTCAATACTTGGCTTTATTATCTATTATATTAATTCCAATATGTTAGTATGTGATATGGAATTAAAAATCTTTCTCAAAACTCAGTATTACATACACATTTGAATGTAAAAGCTATATTATAATAAGGCAATTGAAATAAATATAATATTAAAATACTTCATGCCAATCTTTTTCCTCAAACATACCAATTATATCTTTTACAACACCAGAATTTTATACCTTAAGTGTTGAATGCTCTATAATGTGGTGAAGATGCATTATAAATCATACTTAAATTGAATAAAAAAAAGAGTTGAATACAATAAGTAAATTTCATTCTAATAAATATTCAATGTTAGGCATGTGCCTAAAATTATATGAAATCCTGACATCCAATTCCTCCGCTGCTGCTCGAAACCGTGTTTGCCATCCACTTCGTGAAATCCTGCCCGAAACCCTCGCCGGGTTCCCCCTTTCACCTTCACCTTCACCTTCACCTTCACCTTCACCTTCACCTTCTCCTACCCCAAGCCGTCGCGTACCTCTCCTTCTGCCCGGAAACCTTGCGATATAGTCGCGACGGGACGGCATCGCGCTGTACTGAGATCTCTGAAACATCCGTTTTTCTCCCCCATCCGCTCCGCGCCTAACCGAAAGCAGGTAAACCTCGTTTTACTCCCAACCTCTTTCGTGAAAATCCTCTAAAGCCTCCTTCCAATAGGGTCTGCTAAATCCTGGATTTTAAGGCAAAACGGAGAAGAAACGGGATTTCAAGTTCTGCGGATTTAGAGTTTTTTTTTTTGTTTGTTTGCTGTTTAGCGGGATTTCGATTAAATCCTGCCTTATCTTGATTTCAAACAGCCACGCGAGGTTTGCATTTCTGTATTGTGCCAGTTAAAGAAGGGGACATATCCGAATGAAACTTCTCATACTTGGATTCAGTTTCTGTTCTTGAATTTCTGCTATTAGTTAATAAGGGCTTGGAATTTTCTTTTTTATTCTCCATCTTCGTGTACTTCTTTGTTTTTCAAACAACCAGATAACTCCAGCATTAGTGAACAGCTTGAATCAGATATCGAAACTAAGGGCGTGTTTGGTAGCACCTTTTAAAAGGATTTATCACCGGATTGACTAAATTCAGCCAAATGCTAAAATTTAGGAGTTCCATGGATCTATGGTTTTTCTGATTTAGCTCTCAAACTCCACCTTCGATTTGGCTTAAATCCAGATTTGCTAAATGTAGGGCTAGGGCGGATCAAACGAGTTTATGATTCATGGATTTGCTAAATCCTTGTAGTGCTAAATCCTGCATCCGTAGTATGTTGCACTAGAAGTGCTAAAATTATTATTTTTTACATGTTCTTTACCGTTTGATTATTCTTTTTATTTTATAATTTTCAGACAGTTTTTCTGTGTTTATTGTCTTCTTGACTCCCTCATCTAAAGCTCTTAAAGTATTCCAGTCCTTGGATTTTGGCATGCCACTCATTATTGTCTTCCTTTAATTCTTTTAATCTCTGACGGAACAGTAATGGCTGGTGGAAATGACGACACTTCTGAGAAGGGTTTTTTCTCAAACCTGTCACATGCCTTTGGCTCTGGATATCCATATCCCCCACAAAATCCACAACAGGGATACCCTTCAGCGCCTCCAGCACCTCCAGCTTATCCACCCCAAGGGTACCCATCAGCACCTCCAGCTTATCCACCTCAAGGGTACCCATCAGCACCTCCAGCACATCCACCTCAAGGGTATTCTTCAGCACCTGGAGCTTATTCACCTCAAGGGTACCCTTCAGCACCTGGAGCATACCCTCCGCATGGTTACCCTTCTCAAGGTTATCCTCCACATGGATACCTACCATCATCAGGGCATCAGCCCCATGGCGCATACCCTCCGTCTGGGTATCCTGGTCCTTCTTCTCATGGTATGAATTTTCATTGCTGCTTATGTTTGAGTAATTTTTCTTGAGTAATTACATGGGCATACCGATATTTTGTTGACAATGTTGTGCGTTCTTTCCAATAAAACTCTACTGCTTACCATTATAGCAACTTTCATTAACCAAAGAAGGCCTCAACAAACCTGATTGATATTGGTTTGTCGGACATGTCTGTTGTGGTGTTACTAATTTCCATGCATTTCACACAATTGTTATATATTTACATATCTAACATGAAAGTTTTAATTTTTACATGCATAGCTCAAATCATTGATATCACATAGAAAATACTTCTATCACCTTTTTTTTAAAGTAATATATATATATATATATATATATATATATATATATATATATATATATATATATATATATGTATATATATATATATATATATATATATATATATATATATATATATATATATATTTAAATACATAATAATTTTGAGAAATGTATGTAAATTTCCATTTTCTTAATTTTATTTTACTGGCTGCCATGTCTTTTTATTGATGATAACTGATTTAACTCTCCTAGTTTCTCTTTGGTTTTAAAATAACTATCCTTAGTTCCAGCTTTGAATCTTAACCACCAGAGAAGTTATTTGCTCGTTCAGTCCTTTTTATCTCTTTTACTTCCTATTAATATTTTTCATCTTTAATCCACAATTTCATTTTTATTCTTAAACTCTTATGATATTCTACTACTCAGTTATCTCTTACTCGATATACAACCGTCTCTTGCACTTAGATGTTATCATCTTTTCCATAAACCTAATACGTCATGGGCTCCTCAGTTGTAGCTTTTCTTTTTAACCTTTTTTTTTCAACATTTTACCTCTAAAGCTTCTTGATAACATTCCCCTTCCACCTTCTATCTCATTGTTCTTTATCCCTAAAGTTTTAGTGGCATTTACATACATAGGGCCATGTATCTACAGATCTCACATCTATACTTCCATATTTACACGCATAACACTCAAAATATTTAATATCAGATCAACAATATAACTATTACTACTTTTTAAAAGTTAAATAGACCTTTTTTTGCATAGTATTAAAGCAAAGTGCTATATACGTAAATATGAAAGTTTAGATGTGAGATATGTAAATATATATAAATTATGTGCCACACTAGTAACTTTTTGAAAATTTTAAAATCCATATGATAATATATTGTTCGTAAAATCTTTGTTTCTTAGGCCATGGGTCTAGCATGGGATCGTTATTAGCAGGTGGTGTGGCTGCTGCCGCCACTGCCTATGGTCTTCATCAGCTTTCTAATCATCATCATGGCCACATGGCCTACCATGGATTCGGACACCATGGTAAGTTCAAGCATGGAAAGTTTAAGCATGGAAAATTTGGCAAGCATATGAGGTTTGGAGGGAAGCATAGAATGTTTGGAGGCAAGTTCAAAAAGTGGAAATGATTGGGACATTTATAATTAATGGCTTATTTAGTAATAAATAAAGTTTACTACCATTGTTTGGGTTCTTTATCAATTACATTGTTAAAGGGTATTCTATCTTTGTCACGAGCCAAAAGCTTTTACTACACTAACAATAGTTTCAAGTGCCATATGTGTGTGATTTGTACTAATTTGTTTTAATAGACATATCTTTTGATATAAATGGACAGATTTGTGTGTTTTGAATAATCTGAGCTTCTGTGATTTATACTTTTTGAAAAGAAGAGATATTTCTTGCTAGATACTAAGCACTCATAGTGTTTGTTACAGTACAGTTCTTAATTCCTGAAGTAGTTTTGATTTATCAGCTTGAACGTTAGGCTGCATGAGAAACTATGTTGAATGTGGTATTGATGGAAGAATATTTTAGCGATATTAGAGTCTGTTAGGACACATTTGTATATTGAGTTTAGTTTCATTTTAAATGATAGAAATTAGAGTGGTATCAAATTTAGAGTGGTTTTTCCCCACTACAATTTTTTGGCTAAAAGTAGGTTTAACCATTGGTATGTACTAGGCAATTTTTATCCCTTTTGATATGAAATTGTTGGATATTTTTAGAGTAGGTGTTGTTGATAATAGCGGCAAGCAATTTAATGGAAGTAGGATTTTATTTTATAGTCCTCTAAGTAGTTTTAGATCAAATGTTACTTGAAACAGTTGTCCTTCGTTTATGGTGTCGATGAAGAGTTTACTAGTGAATAAATGAATCACTATTCCGCTCAGAAACTTTTGTTTAAGAATCAAAATACTTGAAGAATGAAGTAAGAAGCAATTAATGTGGGTAAGTTCCAATGAGTGAAGGCAACACTACTACAACAACTATAGCAAGTATTATTTTGGAGAGCAGGTGGAAACCCTTGACAATGATGATAACAGTGACGTTTCACTTGACAAAGTAGGACTGAAATCATTCAATTCATAGGCTAAAGTTGACACCCTCAATTACGATGATTTTATCGACCATGAGAAGTTGGATTTATGAGTAGACCAACTTGAGTCCTTCAATTTCTATGGAAGTTGTTTTCAAAGTTGGCTTGATTTATCTTTGCTAATATTAATTCTCTTGTACTTCAATTGTTATGCTTATATTTAAGGTGGGAGCAAAATGTTATACAAGGACATTTTAAGAGATTATTTTGTCAAAAATTCTATACTATGGGGTATGAAGTTGGGTGGAGAAAATGGCATGAACTATGCGAAGTTACGTCACACCATGGCTGAGTACACTACCATGTTCATAAAGCAAACCCTCATTATTAGCAGTCTATTGGAAGAAATATCAGTCGAGGCTACATTTCAGTATTTTCAATGAATTTGGGCTCTTTTCCTTCAAAGAATAGGCCATATAAGTTGATTTGCTATGGCCATTGTTTAAAAAAATAAAATGCCCAATGAAGGGGAAGCCCTTCTCGCTTACAAATGGGTGGTAATTAAAAAATCAATAGAAAAAGAAGAAAATGTCAATAAAGTATCCTTAAGAAGTAAAATTGAACTTTCATCTTTCAGGTTAAGTCTGTAATGCGATCATTACTAAATAAAGTGACAAACTAGAAAAAAAAAAAATGGAAACTTAATCCAGAATCCATTTTGGACAAGATCATTAACTTCTTGGGTACAAATGACAACATCCAGACTTGTTCTAGCCATTGGGGCCAAGCAATAATTTAGGGTAAAAATTATTCCTTAACGGCAATGTTGAACGGGACAGATAACAGAGTGATGACTAATGTTGATGTGCATGAGAAATTGTTCCCTATTTGCATAAAGTTTGGCAAGAATTCTTCAATGCCATTGTAAACCCAATGACTCAAAATAATCTAATCTTCTCGAGTATTATTAAGAGAATTCATTTGGAGATCACTCATCTTCAATTCTAATTGCTCACTTACTTCTGGAAATACTAAGGAAAGGAATGATTGACAATGCCACATTACATTGATATCACGTCGAAGTACAATGATAAATTGTTGTTTTCAGTGATTCCTTTATATATTTTTCAAGTCATCTTTCATAATTATGGGATTGAGGTATCATTTACATTTGAAGGGCTCAATCATATTCACTCATTGAGGATGGTGTTGGATAAACCATAAAACTAGAGTTCAATCGATGTGCATGTTTGCTGAATGGCAAGGCAAATGAACTATCAATCCTTGCCAACGATTCATTATTATATTCATTCTACTAGAAAAAAAATGGATTATAATGCTCGTTCTTTATTGCAAATGGAACAAGTGGGTGAAATTCGAATGAAAATTTTAGGCTTCTAATATCCTTGTGAGAGAGAAAATAAACCCTTGCTTTTGGATGAATGCTCTAGAATCTTCAATGAACGGAATGTTTTCTACCGTTGAAGAATAATGTAACATGAAATTCAACTTAGCTTTGATGTTCCATTACCCAAAAATAGGATGCATCGTATTTTGTTCGTTGAAATTGAGGAGATAAATAAGCAACAAACTCAGCCATGTTGTCATCAAAACAAGTGTCTGTTTTATTTGTTCCTTAATTATTATGGTTCGAAAAAAGGATGGTTGTTGATATATTTGTATCAACCAGGATCACCAAACAAGATCACTTTAAATAATATTTGCCCTCTTTTACATTGCATCTCTTGAAAAACTTAATGCAAGCTATCTTCCCTGAACTTGATCCCAAGGCAAGCTATCGAACCTTAATCCGTGAAGCTAATACTTGAAAACCACTTTCAAGATAATATAAGGGTTATATGAATGGATGATAACGTTACTCGACCTTGTAATGATTGTCCACATCCATACAGTCCGTGATTAATATATTGAGACTCTTCTTGGAGGACTTTGTGATTGTCTTTGTTGATGGCATCCTCATTTACCATCAAACATTTAAGGAACATCTTATTATGCAATGAAAAGTTTTGTCCTCGTACGAAAGAATTAGCTTTACCGTATTCACAAGAAGTGGGATTTAGGTAATATGGATTTTGAAGTTGACAATAGGGAGATTATGACTACTTGGCAAAATGAAGGTAATCAAGGAATGACATGCTCTACGAAATTGATTTAGGTTCACAGTTTTATAAGCAAATGCCAATGTATGAAGAGGTTCATTTTATATTTCTCTTTTCTTGCTTCTCACTTTTTCTCTTACTAAGGTCAATCAGAAGATTTCACGAAAAAGAAAGAATGATGACACATTTCTTTTCTTGAGCGGGATGATAAATGAGTCGATGTCTTGATCTTTCCTAATCTTCAACGACCTTTTGGGATTGAAGTCGATGCATCAGGTATGTCATTGACACAAGCCTTGTGCATATAAAAAGTGATAATGAGGTGCTCCCTCTCTCTCTTTTTTTCTCTTGGGGAAAAGATGTGTTTCACGCCGAGCATTATTAAAAAAGAGAATAATTATAACCAATACACAAATACAAGTCAACTTAAAACTTTGAGAGAGACAACCCAGAACAAAGGAGAAAGAGAACTCAATCAACGTTAAATGACCATAGATACAAAAATAATATATAAAACCCAACAACTCCAAAAAGTAGCCAAGAGAAGAACGAATCTAGCATAACCAATCAACAGAAGCGTCAAAGGTAGCCTTCAATCAAGAACATGTCCACAGAAGTATCTGGACAAAACTTTCAACAATGATGAACAATCCAAAGAGGCACTAGGATGCAACCAAGAACAATACATTGAGCAACAATTGGGCTTTCAACAAACAACTATCAAACCTGAGAAGGAAAAACCGCCATCCAACCAATAATGAGGTGAAAATGGATAGAAAAGGTAAAATGAGCTCAGCTAAACCATCATCCAAATCCTAAGGACCGATCCAAATTCATAGAAGTACATCACGGTAAAACAAAGCATCAGATCTTACAACTAATGTCAGATAAGATGAAATAAACTTTAGGAGACCAACCAATGGACTCAACTACATAAAAATTCATTAAATGATTGAGAACAAATAACAAAGCTTAATGACTAAAAAAATGTAAAGTACATCAAGAAGAAATTTCAAAGAATGGTTGGTCCTCGAAGAAAGGATATGGTGCAACCCAAAAAATGAAGAAAAAATTAGTACACTTAATATCAGAAAAATATTCAACTAAAAGGGAAAAGAAGAAAACAAAACACGATATGAGTCAAAATAAAAGAGGAAAAAAATAAAGAAATAATGAAAACACCTAGCAGACCCCAAAAGCCAACAAACCGTGAAGCCAAAAATAAGAAAACTAACAACTATTCCAAAAGTAACCAAGAGAAGAACAAAGCCAACACATCCAGTCAATAGAATTGCCAAAAAGAACTACAGTAAGGACATCTCGAATATAAACTAGCTAGACCAAACATCCAACAAAAAATAAACAATCGAAAGAGTCAAAACTAAAAACATAAACAACGTAAAAAGCAACATTATAGCTCCCAACAAACAACAAACCTGGAAAAAAAATAACAAAAAAAGCAATCACTGACATGCATAAGAATTGACTACCTTATTATATGCATTTAATGCCTATTTTATATGATATTGCAATTTAATGAAAAGTATTTTGAATGTTTTTACAGGAAATGAAATTTTAGAGAACATAGAGCAAAATGAGGGAAAAATGGATCAAAAAATTTCACCACATGATCTGGTGCTATAACGCCTGTTTTTGCCGCTAAAGCGTCAGTTCTCTACGTAACCAACGCCATAGCGACCCTGTTTGGCGCAATATTGCCAGAAGCGATTTCCAATTTGGTTCAATGAATTTGGATAATTTTTTAAAGTGATTAAAGTGACTCTTAGTTATTTTTAGAGCTTTATAAAATGGGGCCATTGGATGGTAGAAAATTGGGGCTGTAAAGGGTATGTGAGTTTGTAAGGTGAGCTTGTGTGTTAGAGAGGAGAGTTATTGATTGTAAAAAGAGTTTGGATATATCTTGAATGGAACTTCAAGAATTGCTTGGGGAGGAGTCTAAGATAAGTATTTGTGTTTTTATTTAAGTCTTTTTTGATAAAACTTGACTTTTAATATAAATCATATTTAGTTATGTTATCCCCACGAGTTTTAAGTAGTTATCTTTTCTTTCTCTTGCAATAAAAAATATTATTGTGGAGGATTTCATTTGTTTAAATCTTCTTTTATTCCATAAGTTGTGATGGTATTTTCACAAATATGTCATTTACCTTACAAACTGGTCATTTGTGATGTTAAAATTCATAGTAAAACATAATAACTCGGGAGGGTTATGATTTCATCTAACTAGTGAGTACCACACTAACCTTATAAGGAGGGGAATCACGATCTAAGGAGAGTGCAAATAGATAGGGAGATAAGTTTTGATAGACGTAGAATCTGTGTTTCTAGGGTGGCAGGCTAGATCCTTTACCAATTTAGTCTACCTGGTAGGTCATAAAGAGAGGGCCTAGTGGGTAATATAGAAGTGGCAAGCTAATCTACCATGCACTTCCACACAAACTGGAACTTACTTTAAATTATTTAATGTTCTTTATGCACTCGGAAGAGGGTAAATAATAGAATGTTCCTATTTGTCACAACTCAATATTTAAACCTTTAAACATTTTGATTTCAACACTGATTATGAATTAATTGCACGAGGAAAGACTCATTACATAATTCAAAGTTTTCTATATTTAATTAGTTTATAATTTCTGCATTTTAATTATATTTAGAATTAAATATTGCATACATTTAGTTTTAATCCCTTCGAAATACTTTGATGTTCAACTCCTATAAGTTGTGTGTGCAGTTTTAATAAAAGTCTTTCAAGTCATTAAATAAGTTACAGC
The DNA here is from genome assembly GCA_022702705.1 of Papilionanthe hookeriana x Papilionanthe teres. Classification (NCBI taxonomy): domain Eukaryota; kingdom Viridiplantae; phylum Streptophyta; class Magnoliopsida; order Asparagales; family Orchidaceae; genus Papilionanthe; species Papilionanthe hookeriana x Papilionanthe teres. The sequence continues at coordinate 92,107,497 of CM040423.1, read as the reverse complement.
TTTTCCCGTGGGATCGATATTGGGGTTTTTAAAGAAAACTCTATATTACTTGAAACAATACGTATAATTGTGTTGTACCCCTAGTGTGTAAACTATTTTTTTAAATTTTATAATATTTCGATTTTGCACACTAGCCGCTAAATATAAATTAGGTCAAGTTTTTGACAATCTTTTAGAACTTAAATATCTGCGTAATTATGGGTCGGGTCAAGTTTTTTGGCGCCGTTATTGGAGAAATCACGACGAAACTTTTCAACATAGAAAATTTTTATTTGAACAATAGGTTTATCTTAGGAGAATTGTATTTTATTTTTTTATTTTAGTATTTTATTTTTCATTTTAGTATTTTAATTTGAAAAATATAAAATTAAAAATTTAGAAAAATTGAATATTTTAAAAAACTATAAAAAAAATATTTTTAAGATTTTTTTATTTTACGAATTTTTAAATTTTTTATGCGAAGTTCGGGATCTGGAGGTTTAGTGCCTTACGATTCTGAGTTTGAGAGAAAGATAATAAAAATCAGAAAAGAAAAAGGACTTTACAATTTACAAGAAATGAGGAACATGTTGCAAAATAAGATTGATAATCAAACAGTTGAAAATGAACATCATAAGATACAAAGACCTTTGAGTATCGATACAAACCTTAGAACAAATGAAATTAATGTAAGTATATGAACCCTTGCTGTAGCAGCTAACTCATTGAACCTAAACCTACTATTAAATGACACAAAATAAATAGCTTGGGGAAACACCGTCTGCGGATCAAAATTTACATTTAGCAAGTTTATTAAAACTTCCGGTGTATCAAATGATGCTGTAGGACTTGGATCTTTTTCTTTTTCCTTAAGGGATATGTCTAAGATGTAGTTAAACTTGTTAGCACCTGAATATATTAGAACTTGGGGAGATTTAGCACAAAAATTCTTGGCCAAGTATTTTCCACCTTAAAAAACTACTAAACTTAAAAAATAATATTACCTCTTTTACTTAGTATGAATGTGAGCCAATTTACGAAGCTTCAGAAGGATTTAGGGAACTTCACACGAAGTGTCCACGTTATGCTTTGCCAGATTGGTTAATTATTCAAATATTTTATAATGGGTTAGTAGTATCCCTTAGATCTATTATAGATGTTACTGGTGGATGTTTATTAATGTCAAATCCATTTGATGAAGCTTACGAATTAATAGAAGAATTTTCTACTAACAATTTTCAATTTCTAAAAGGGTAAATTCTAAGAAAGTAGCCAATATTTATGATAAAGATGTAACTTTGATGGTAGCATCTCAAGATGCTGCGATATCTAGGAAATTAGATCAATTTGGAATGAACTTTTTTCAAACACCTAATGTGATTGAAGAAAATTCATTAGAACAAATGATTGTTTCTCAACCATCATATGAGGCTTTAAATGCTATTAGTAATAGACCCAATAACCCATATTCTAACTATTATAACTCAAGTTGGAAAAACCACCAACTTTAACTAGAATAATAATTTTAGTGGTGGAAATCAACAATGAGGGAACAACCAAGCGAACCCATTGGGAAACTGGAAAAACCAGGGTAATTATAATTATAGACTTTCTTATCCTCTTGGATTTAATAATAACCAAAAAATGAAAAAAAGATAAGTTTTCTTTTAATGCGGTGGCGTTATAGATGGAGAATCAATTACAAAGTTTAAATTCTGCTGTATGAAATATCGAGAATCAACTATAGTGCAAATGGCTAAACCACTTAGGAATAGACCTCAAAGAACACTTTCTAGTAGCACTGAAGTTAATATAAAGATAAAAAAGATGAAGAAGTTAAAGCTGTTAAGTTGAGAAGTGGTAAGGAGTTGGAGAATGTAGTGTAAAAAGAAATTGAAGTATAGAGGGAGGAAATTGAAAAACATGAAGAAAATATTCCTAAAGAGATAGAAAAACCTATCTCTCCATTTAAGATAATTTAGAAAGACAGCCACCACCATTTCCTCAGAGATTAAACAACAGAGACTTGATCAACACTTTGCCAAGTTTCTAGAGATTTTTAAGTGGTCAACAATAAATATTCCTTTTGCTGAAGCATTAGAACAAATGTCTAATTATATGAAGCTCATGAGAGATATTTTTACTAAGAAGAGGTAGTTTGTAGAATATGAGACTGTTGTACCAAGTGAAGAATGCAGTGCAATAATTTAGAATGCTCCCTTAAAATCTTAAGGATCCTAGTAGCTTCAGTATTCCATGTAATATTAGACAGATTTTGCGGAAAAACTTTATGTGATTTAAGAGCAAGCATTAACCTCATGCCATTATCTATATTCCGAATGTTAAACTTAAGAGAGATTTCTCCAACTACTGTAACTTTGCATTTAGCTGATCGATCTATCACTTATCCTAAGTGAGTTATAGAAGATGTACTGGTGAAGGTAGATAAATCTATTTTTCATGTGGATTTTATTGTTTTAGATATAGGGGAAGATAAATAAATACCTATCATTTTATGGAGACATTAATAGATGTGCAAAAATGAGAGTTAACCATGAAGTTAATAACCAGGATGTTACCATTAATGTGCTGAAGTCTATGAAATATCTATAAATTGAAAGAGATGATGAATGTTATAGATGAAGACTCTTGATTATGTGATTGGTGACTATTTTCAAGAAAGTTGTGAAGCAAAAACAAAACAACAAGAACTGGAAGATGAAAATGATAATGATTTTCAGAAAAAATGTAAGCGAGATAAACTCTGAGGATTCAAATTATATTCAAGAATTTTTTGAAATTCTAGATGTTACTGAGAATATTAAATCTCTTATTTCATTTATTGAAAAACTTCCCGAGCTTGAGATGAATCTTCTCCCAACTCATTTAAAATATGCCTTTCGAGGGAATTCATCTACATTACTTGTTATAATATCGTCAGACTTAACTGAAAATCAGGAAAAGAAATTAATGGATACATTAAGAATTTATAAGTGAGCCTTTGAATGGACGTTAGCTGATATTAAATGAATTAGCCCTTCAATCTGTATGCAAAAATCTTTAATAGAAGATGATCATAAGCCGAGAACTGATCCTTAAAGGAGGTTGTACCCTATCATGAAAATATGTTAAAAAAGAAATTTTAAAGTGGTTGGATGCAAGTATTTTTTATCCTATTTTTGACAATGCTTGGGTTAGCCTAATTCAATGATTTCTTAAGAAAGGGGAGTGATTGTGGTTATGAATGAACATGATGAATTAATTATAACAAAACAATTCACTGGGTGACGTATCTGTATTGATTATAAAAAATCAAATCTAGTCACTAGAAACGATCGCTTTTCTCTACCTTTTCTAGACTAAATGTTGGGGAGCTTAGTTTGACACCGCTATTTTTGCTTTTTAGATGGATATTCCGGATACCACCAAATACCTATAGCTCTTGAGGATCAAGAGAAAACAATATTTACTAATCCATATGAGAGTTTTATTTTTAGAAGAATGCCCTTCGTTTTATGTAACTTGCAACTTTTCAAAGGTGCATGATGTCTATTTTCTACGACTTAGGGTATGTTTGGTGCAGTTGGAGCTTATCCAACTTATCCAGATAAGAAGTTGATCCTGATAAACTGGCTGACTATTTGTGGTAGCTGTTTGAAAACAATTGATTTGCAGCTGATTGTGGATAAATGACCACACTACCTCTGTGCAAATATTTATGTAGGAATGTGGTGATTTATTAACTTGTATAAATATCTCAATTACTTACACGTGTTTGTTAGTATTCCAATAATGATAGAGACATTCATAGATGGAATTCTTGAAAAATAAAATGAGTTATTCATAATTTTTCATAAGAAAAAAACCAATTGATAATCTAAATTCAATTGCCAAAATAGGAAATCCCAGGTGAAATCTATGAAAGAATAGATGATCCATAGAGCTAATAAAGATTCTTAGCTAAAGTAGAAAGCCAAAACATCAGGCAAAAAGCCGTCAACTAAACAATAAGAAAAGCAAACAAAAACCAAATGTGACTCGGGATCCTCTGAAAGCTGATCCAGAAGGTGAGTTTGGGATCCAGTCCATTTTCATGAAAGTCTCCACCTGTCGATCTCTTCCCATGCGACCCATTCTCCGCCGTCGAGGGCACTGCACCGTTGGCAGATGCCAGCCTTCTCTTGTAGGTGTACCAGGGTTTAAGATTTTGAGGCAGAAGTCATCTTAGAAGAGAGGGACGCCTGCGTAGGGCTTCTTCGCTGGGTAAACTAAGGGAGGAGGCCATTGTCTACCATGCTCTGTTGTCTTCTCCTGGAAAAAAAGCAGCTGCTCTGCTATGTATAATGCTGTCGTTGTCTTCTCCTCCACCGAGGTAGCCATTGCGAGGGAGAAGACGGAGAAAGGCACCAGAGGAAATAAACCTTGAAGCAGGATCGAAAACGCGGGCTGTGAGGTAGATTTTGCAGCCACATCTACTAAAGGACACCGAACGAATTTTTCAAAACAGCTCCCTAAGTGCAACAACCAAACATCTAAGAAGCATTTTAAAAACACAAACATACCAAATAAGCTGCGCCAAACTGACCCTTAATTGATAAAGGAATTGAAGTTTTCATGAATTTCCTAGTTTTTGAAACTTTCTTTTTTTCATAATTTGATCATTTAATGAAAATTTTAAAAAGCTGTGAAGAAACTTATCTAGCTCTCAATTGGGAAAAATATCAGTTTCTTGTTCTAGGAGGTATTGTGTTAGAATATATGATTTTATGAAAATGATATGGAAGTCGACCCAGCAAAAATTCAAGTTATTGCTGAATTACCACCTCCTACTGGAAGAGAAATTATTAGTTTTCTAGGACATACTGGCTTCTACAGACGTTATATTGAATACTTTCTAAAATTGCTAAGCTTTTATGCCATCTTTTAGAAAAAAACACTAACTTTGATTTTATTGAGGAATGTTTTAAAGCCTTTAATTTATTAAAGGAAGAATTAATCACGACACCTATTATTGTTTCACCTGATTGGAAGAAACCCATTTGATTTATTGTGCGATGCTAGTGATTTTGCTATTGGGCTATGTTATGAAAAAATTATCATAAAATTTTTAAAGTTATATACTATGCTAGTAAAACCCTTAATGAAGCTCAAATTAATTATGACACTACTTAAATAAAGTTATTGGCTATAGTGTATGCATTTGATAAATTCAGATTTTATCTCATTGAAACAAAATGTATTGTACATACTGATCATTCTGCTATTAAATATCTGATGCTGAAGAATGATGCAAAACCAAGACTAATTAGATGGATCCTTCTGATGCAAAAATTCAATTTTGAAGTAGTAGGTAGAAAGGGTACTGATATTTAATTTGCTGATTATTTATCGAGGCTAGAACATGAAAATTATGGTAATTTTGATGATGAAATAAATGAAAATTTTTTAGATGAACAATTATATGTGGTTATTGAATGACATGTTTCATTGTATGCTGATATTGTTAACTATTTAGTTAGTAACATTTTACCCTACAGATTACAAGCCAACAAAATAAAAAGTATATTCATGATGTAAAAGATTACTTCTGGGACGTCCCATATTTAATCTTAAGTTGCTGTGCTCTTCTGAAAATGACAAATTTGAAAACCTGTACTACTGAGCAACGGTGCCATAGCGCCATTTAATCCAGAGGTAGGGCACAATAACGTCTGAGTTGGCACTATAGCTCCGAACCACCTGAGAACCACGGTTCACGGCATTTCCCTCTGGTTCGTCTTCTTCCTCTCATATTTCGCAAATACCTATCCCAGGTCTTGAATTTGTGGTTGATTGGCTTGCAATAAGCACTTTAAACTATGAATTTCTTCTTCTTATAGTATGATTTACGTTTTGGCATAAAAAAATTATGAAGAACCATGGATTTTTCCCACATTGTGGTTAGGCCGAAAATTTGAAAATTTGATGAAAATAGTGAGAAATCCATGGTGAATGCTTACTTTGCTTAGAATGTGCTTGTAGGAGCCTTATAAAGTTATATTTTTAATTTATTGGAAATTTTATAAAAATTTTTTTAGATTATTAATGGCTCCAAAAATGAAATAAGGAAGAACAAAAGTGGTTTTTGATTATTATAGATTTGTGAATATGAAAGCATAATAAATATGTGGAGATCTACAATCAAAGAAGTTGATTATAGAACATAGTTTTCTTCATTCGGGAGGATCGGTGGAGAATCTCATTGTGGCACGACAGTGGAGAAGTTTTTGCTATTTTATTGCCATCGTTGTCATTTTAGTTGTTCGGGAGTTTTATGTGAACCTCCCAGATGAATCTGATGATTTGGTGTTTGTTAGAGGACGTAGGGTTGATTTTAATTCTGTTCGGATTAACACTATATTTGGTCTGCCTGATATTACTAATTTCTTTTATTCTGAGTTTACTCCGACTGATGCTGAGCTTGATGAGATTATTGGTTTTTTGACTGACGGGCGTGGAGCTTGGAAAATTAAAAATGGACACAAGGTAAATTTTTTTTTTTTCAATGCTTAATGTTCATTCGAGAGCCTGACATTACTTTATATCTGCTAGACTTCTTCCTAAGAATCATTTCAGTGAGGTAACCCGTGAGAGAGCCACTTTGAACTACTTCATGCAAATGGGGAAACCTATAGATATTGGCTCTCTCATTTATAAGAATATTATCAGTTCCTCTAAAGGAAATATAACTTGAGGTGTGCATCAAATCTAGAGTTAGATATGATTCATGGGAGGAAATTTTGCCATTGCCAAATCCTATTGGAAAGGCTAATTTGGAAATGTATGGAAAGCATACCAGTTCAGGATTCAGGGATGGAGGTTCAGATATTCCATTACCTCAGCCTCGAGACCTTCTACATCTATCACTTCTACTCTGGACATTGCATTTGAGCAGTTACTCGTACAACAAAGAGATATTTTATCTTTACAGAATGATGATGCGAGGATTAGAGGCACACTTATATCACAATGATGAGTATTTGCTAGAGAAGAGTTGATTATGATACTCACTTTAATCAGACTCTGGTAAAATTTTTGAGGGGTGATCATTCAGTTAAATTTTATACATGCCCTAGATTTTCTTCGTACGAGAGTGGTGGGGAGATGAAGGAGGATATTGATATTGGTGATGATGAGGAGTAGGTTGATTAGATTGTTTTTTCTTTACCTTAGATCTTGTATTTGAATTCCCTTTTTTAGTTACTTGATGTATTCTTGTTGGATTGTTGTGTTTGTACTTTGATTAGCCTTTTTAGGTTTACATGAATGTTGGACTGTTGCTCTGCACCTTTTCATCTATTGTATAATTGCTTACTTCTTTTTGCTCCAGGGTATATTGTCTGTGTTAGAGTAGTCCTTACTTTATGCTTATATAGTTATACATGTTGATTAGATTTATCATTACTCAGTACTTGTCTTTACTACTTGTACCAGTACGATTTGCATGTTTAGTATCCTATTATAACTAATAAAAAGTTAAAATTTTCTCTCTTCACACTTATGCATTTTGATTTTTAATACTATTTAAAAATTCAAGTTTGGGGAGGTAAATTTTTTTTTTTTTAAACTAAACTTTATTTGTCCTCAATAAACTATATTTTTAACATTTTTCTAACATAACCTGTGGTATGTGGTGTTAGATTTATAAAATTATATTTTTGATTTTGTGAATGATATATCAGACTTAAGTAAACTTTTCTAGTAATAAGGGACAATTCAAGAGTTGAGATTCTTGGTATAAAACTTTACAATATACTTTTACAATTCAAAACATGAAAAGTTATATTTTTGAAATGCTAGAAATCTTAGGTCTACACTTCAAAAAGAATTAGAGACTATGAAAAATCATTGTTTTGCTAATACACATTATCATGTAAAGAAATGTGAGATGTTTTTCATTTTAGAAATAAGATAGTAAAGTTCAAAATCATTAAATGTTATCTAAATATAGTAATCCTCACATTAAAAAAGAAATAAAAAAGTAACGATTAAAATGATCTTGAAAGAAAAGAAAAAGAAAAAGAAAAAGAAAAAAGAAAATAAAAGCTACCAAGAATAATATGTGAGGGGAAGTTTGAGGAGATGCTTAATTAAAAATTGACATCACTTGGAACAACTTAAAGGAAGAAAATTATTTATAACTATGAGCTATTTATGATGTATTAGTATCTTTAGTAGTAGAGTTCTCAGTTAATTCTTTTCTTTTAATTCTTATGAGATTTTCAAGTATGATAAATTGCATTTATTTTTGAAATGAATAGAAAATCAGAATTTCTAAACTTGATTAATTGGTATTCTTATACTTTAGTTTTAACCTGAATTATTGAAAATTCTTCTAAAAAGTTTCATTATCATATTTATGAAACAAAAACTCTAAGAATTTTTAAGTAAAACACACTATCATAAATTACAAAGTTCTTACATAATAAAAGGGGTTACTTAAGGACAAGTAACGTTTGTTTGATGGGATTGACATGTCTAAGAATTGATTACCTTTTTATATGCATTTAATGCCTATTTTATATGATATTACACTTTAATGGAAGATATTTTGCATGTTTTTGGTTTCAGGTACATGAAAACTTTAGAGAATATGGAGGGAATTGAGGGCAAAATGGAGCAAAAAATTACACCGCATGATCAAAAGCTATAACACCAGCTTTTCGTGTCTTAGTGCCAGTTCTCGACGTAACCGACACCATAGCACCACATTTTGTCGCTATAACTCCAGAAGCAGTTTCCAATTTGGATCAATGAATATGGAAGAATTTTGAAGTGGTGCTTGAAGTGACTGTTGGTTATTTTTAGAGCTTTATAAAATGGGGTCATTGGTTAGTCGAAAAGGGGGGATCTAAAGGGTTTGTGAGTTAGTTGGGGTGAGATTGTGTGTAAGAGAGGTGAGTCCTTGTTGTAAGTAGAGTTTGGAGATATCTTGAATGGAACTTCAGGAATTGCTTCGGGAGGAGTGTGAGTTGAGTACTTGTGTTTGTATTTAAGTTTTTGTTGATAAGACTTAGCCTTAATATAAATCATGTTTTGTTGTGTTATCCTCATGTGTTATGTGTACTTTTCTTTTCTTTCTCCTTATAATAAGAAGTAATCATGTGGAGGATTTAATTTGCTTAAAACTTTTTTTATTGCGTAAGTTGTGATGGTATTTTCACTTGTTCTTCATTTACCTTGCAAACTAGTCATTTGTGATGTTAAAATTCGTTGTGAAACATAATAACCCGGGAGGGTGATAATTTCACCGAACTAGTGAGTACCACACTGACCATATGAGGAGGGGAACCTTAATCTAAGGAGAGTGTAAATAAATAGAGAAATAAGTTTTGATGGACGTAGAATTAGTGTTTCTAGAGTAACAGACTAGATCTTTTGCCAATTTGTTCTAAGGTAGGAACTAAGTGTCCCTGGTAGGTTTTATTGCGAGGGCCTAGTGGGTAATCTAAATGCAGTAGGCTTGAATCTACATAGCACTACCACACTAGCTGTAACTTAATTTAGATTAGTCAATGTTTTTTATGCACTCGAGAGAGGGTAAAGAATATGAATAATCATATTTTTCACAAAACATTTAAACCTTTAAAATTTTTTTTCCAACACTGATTATGAATTAATCGTAGGGGGAGAGGCTCTTTACAAAATTCAAAATTTTGTACATTTAATTAGTTTATAATTTCTGCATTTTGTATGTGCTTAGAATTAAATCTTGCATACATATAGTTTGTCTTTCGAAATACTTCAACGTTCATCTCTATGGGATCCTAACCGGTATCGCTTAATCAACATAAATTCCACCCATAAGACATTTAAACAACAATCACAAAAATAAAACTTGACACTATAACACACCTGGTCAAACCATTTGAACCTTAGACATTAGGGTTGCTACTTCAGCAAGTAGCTTGGAACATGCACTGTGGACAGCCCGAAGAGGACGTACAAAAGAAAATCTTCGAGAGAGCAAACAGATCTAGAAAAACTAATCCCTAGTTTAAACAACAAGCCATAGGAATTCGTGGTTATCTTCCTTGTGCGACATAAATCCTCAATTGATCTTTAGGCCTTTGTACAACCCTGTTGTAAAGTATAAGTCCTAACTCGTCCTAGGAATCTGAGGTTGTCGATCGCTATGACGTAATTCCTCATATCTTCTAGGCTATTTATATGATTGATATCTTACAAATGTAAGCCCTAAAGAATAAAACAGGCCGGATGAAACATTAAATAATTTCTCTTAGAAACTGAAACCAAACCAAATGATAGTTTGGGAAGTCACCGAGGTTCTCCTCAAGATCTGTGACATTCCCTACCTTTTATTCCTTTGAATTCTGATCCACTTCAAAAGTACATATTTTTATGCCTTATTTATGATTCAATTTTTAAGGATATTATGGTTTAATGAAAGGTATTTTTATGTTTTTGGATATAGGTTATGAAAAAAAGAGTTCAAGAAGGAAAAATGAGCAAAAAAGGAGCAAGAATAGATCTAAAAAGCAAAGTTGCCAAAATTATAGATCCGGCGCCTAGGCGCCATAATCCGGCGCCTAGGCGCCATAATCCGGCGCCTAGGCACCAGTTCGATACTGAAGCGGTTAAGATTTTTGACAACTTTGGACAGTTATTTTAACGGTGTTAAGCGATTATCAGTCCTTCTAGAAGACTAAAAGTTACTCCTGATACATAGAACATGTGATAGAATGCATCTGGACACAGGAATCTGGATACATAGCCTAGGTGCCACAGTTACTTTCTAGAAGATTCATTGAATTTGGACGAATTTTGAAGATGTGCCTTAAGCAACCCCAGGTCATTTTTGAAGCTCTATAAATATGAGACATTTCTACAGAAAAGAGAGCTCTGCCCGCTCCCGAAAATAGTTCTAGAGAGCCACCAAGTACTTTTCTTAAGTATTTAATGAGTTTATTTTAGTTTATTTTAGTTACTCTGAGTGTTGCTACTCAATTCCTTGAGTAGTAAGTGAGAGTTTGTAAGAGTTAGTCTTCGTTAAAGTCTTGTACTTTGCATTGGAGTCAGTAGGAGTCAAAGGATCACTTGAAGGAACATTTCAGATAAGTATTTGTAACTTGGTTCAAAGTTTTATAAATATGTTTTGTTGTGTGAATTCAATGTGTTATGAGTAGTTACTTTTCTTTCTCCTTTCAACCATGAAAAGATAATAAAGATAATTTGATTTCGTTGGAGAACTTAAACTTAATTTTAAAAATTATTGTGATGATATTCACACCTGATCTTAATTTACTTTTTAAACTGTCTTTATGAATTGTGAAAATCTATTGAAGAATTCTGAGACCTATCCGAAGATGAGTTCTTAACTAGTAGATATCATATGAATCCTTGGGTAATCGAAGGCCATGCACGGGTTATTCAAGGTGAAGTGCAAATAAATAGGAAAATATTATTAATTGGGCGTAGAATTAATTAGATTTTAGAGTGACATACTAAATTCTATTAATTTGGTTTATAGAAAGGGAACGAGTCACTAGTAGGGCCGACCATAGCCACCCTTGGATATCTAGAAGTGTGAGTCTAGATTAACCCATTCTACTAATAATACATCCTGAACCAATCTATAGATTATCCAATATTTTTTATACTATCGAGCGAAGGTAAATGATAGGAATGCTTCTATTTGGCGCAATACCATAATTTCAAGTTCTCCATGAATGATAGTTTTTCTAAAAAATCTTGGATTAGTTGAAAAGGAGAAAGTTGTTTTATTTATACTTGCATCAACCTTTACTTTTTTGCTACTTTACCTACATCTAGTAGAAATTTCATAAAACTTAAAATCTGATTTTTGAAAAGAAATTAAAAATATAATTAGTTTTAATTTGAAAATCTATTAATTTCTAAAATTAATCTTTCCTGTGGGATCGATAATCAGGACTCCAATAGAGCCCTGTATTACTGGATACGATACGTATACTTGCGTAGTCCTCTACGTGTGCAAAATATTTTCTAAAATTATATATTTATTTTTGCATACTACCCTTTGAAATATAAATTAAAGGATAAATTGTAGGCATAGTTACGGGTCGAGGTCATCACAGTTTTTGGCGCCGTTGTTGGGGAAGTGAAAGACAATTTTTAGATTTTTCAAATTAAAAATATTTTATATACACTTTTATTTCTTTAAAAATACAAAAATATTTACGAAAACAAAAATACCAAAACAATTTTATTTTATTTTATTTTATTTTCAATCGTTTTATTTAATTTTTATGTGTAGTTTTGAATCTGAAGGATTATTACTTTTTGATTCTGAATTAGAAAGAACTGTTAAAAGAATTAGAGAAGGAAAATAAATTCAAAAATATCAAGAATTGGCTAACTTACATAACAATAATGAAAATCCAATATAAATTAATGAACAAAATGTTTATAAACCCATAAGGGATTATGCAAATCCTACAGTTGATGAACTTCATATTATTATTCAAATGCCTGTTGTAGATGCTAATTCTTTTTGAGCTTAAACCTTCTATTATTCAAATGGTTCAAAATAATCAATTTGGAAAAACACCAAATGAGAATCTAAACTTACATCTTGCTAGTTTCTTAGAACTTTGTGCTACCTTTAAATATAATAATATTTCTGATGATGCTGTTAGGTTTAGACTCTTTCCTTTTTCCTTAAAAGATAAAGTAAAGATGTGGCTGAACTCATTAGCAACTGGTTCTATTAAAACTTGGGCAGATATGACACAAAAATTCATTACTAAATATTTTCCTCCTAAACTGCTAAATTAAGAAATGATATTACTTCATCTATTCAATTTGATGGAGAGACAATTTATGAAAAATGGGAAAGATTTAAAGAACTATTAAGAAAATGTCCTCATCATGCTTTACCAGATTAGTTAATTATTCAAACATTTTATAACAAACTTATTAGATTACTTAGATCTATTATAGATGCTGCTGCTGGAGGTTCTTTAATGGCTAAGACATTTGATGAAGCTTATACCATAATTGAAGAAATGACTAACAATAATTTTCAATGGCCTTCTGAAAGGGTTAATCCTAAAAGAGTGGCAAGTATCCAAGATAATGAAGCATTTTCTATTTTAGCTTCACAAGCGGCTGCAATATCTAAGAAATTGGATAATTTTGCTATTAATATATCGCATGTAAGTAATGACAATTATGCAAATATTGATAATTCTCAAACAATGGAGACATTGCAAGCTATTGCTAGTAAAACTAATAACCCTTATTCGAATTATTATTATCCATGTTGGAAAAATCACCCTAATTTTAATTAGAATAATGGATATCAACAATGCAGTAATAATCAAGTTAATCCAACTGGGAATTGGAACAATTAAGGAAGTTCAAACTTTAGACCTATTTATCCTTCTGATTTTAACAATCAACAAAAAAAGTTATCTTTTGAAGAATTGATCTTGCAACTAGGTAATCAGTTACAAATTCAAAACACTACTATTCGAAATATTGAGAATCAGATGGGAAAAATTGCTAATTTAATTAATTACAGACCTCAAGGAACACTTCTTAGTAATGTCGAAATTAATCCAAAAGAAATTAGAAAAGACCATGAACAAGCAAAAGCTGTACAACTTAGAAGTGGAAAGGAATTAAAAGAGAAAATTCAGAATGAAATTGAAAAGAGAGACGAGTTCAAGAGATCGAAAAACCTAAAGGAACTCTTTCTCCAAGTAAAGATCGATCTGTAATTCCTATTGAAGTGGAAGTTGAAAGACCACCACCACCTTTTCCTCAAAGACTAAAACAACAGAAGCTTGACCATCAATTTTCTAAGTTCTTTGAGACTTTTAAGAAACTTACCATCAACATTCCTTTTGCTGAAGCTTTGGAATAAATGCCGAGTTATGCAAAATTTATGAAGGATATTTTAAGCAAGAAATAGAAATTTGAAGCTTATGAAACTGTTGTATTAAGTGAAGAGTATAGTGCAATAATTCAAAAAAAACTACCTCAGAATTTTAAAGTTCCTGGAAGTTTCACTATACAATGTGCTATTGGAAAAAAATTTTGTGGAAAAGCCTTATGTTATTTAGGAGCAAGTATTAATCTCATGTCATTTTCTATCTTTCGAAGGTTAGATTTAGGAGAGATTTCTCCCACCACTGTAACCCTTCAGTTAGTTTATCGATCTATTACTTATCCTAAATGAGTTATAGAGGATGTCCTTGTTAAAGTGGATAAATTTATCTTCCCTGTGAATTTCATTGTAATGGATATGGAAGAAGATAAAGAAATACATATTATTTTAGGGAGACCTTTTCTAGCTACCGTACGTGCTATGATTGGTGTGCAAAAAGGAGAATTAACAATGAGAGTTAATGATCAAGAGATAACATTTAATGTTCTGAAACCAATGAGGTATCTGTCGACCTCATTTTCATGTTAGGTCAACATTTTGACCTAAAAGTCAACTTTGGTCAAAATGGTCAATCTTGACCCAATGACGAACCCTGTTGACCCAATCGATCAATCTTTTGAACTAAAAAGTCAACTTTGGTCAAAATGGTCAATCTAGACCCAATGACCAACCCTGTTGACCCAATAGGTCAACCTTTTGACCTAAAAATTCAACTTTGGTCAAAATACCCAATAAGTCAACCTTTTGACCTAAAAAGTCAACTTTGATCAAAATGGTCAATCCTGACCCAATGATCAACCCTGTTGACCCAATAGGTCAACTTTTTCACCTAAAAAGTCAACTTTGGTCAAAATGGTCAATCCAGACCCGACGACAAACCTTGTTGACCTATAGGTCAACCTTTTTACCCAAAAGACAACTTTGGTGAAAATGGTCAATCCAGACCCAATGACCAACCTATTGACCTCATAGGTCAACCTTTTGACCTAAAAAGACAACTTTGGTCAAAATGATCAATCCAGACCCAATGAGAAACCCTGTTGACCCAATAGATCAACCCATGACCTAAAAAAATCAATTTTGGTTAAAATGATCAATTTTTGACCAAATAACCAATTATTGACCCAATGGCATGTTTAAAACCCCAAAATGACAAAGATTAATCAAATTAATTTCAAAAATTATTTTGATTAAATAAATTGATAAATAATTTAATTTTCAATATTTTAATTAATTAAATGACATGATTAATTAAAATGAAAATTAAATTAAAAGTCAAAATGACAAAAATGCACCAAAATGAGACGAAAAAGATAAAATTAATCAAATAATTGATTTCAAAATTATTTTGATTAATTAATTGGCTAATGATTTAATTTTTAAAATTTTAATTAATGAAAAAATTAATTAAAATGAAAAATTAAATTCAAAAGCCATAAAATGACAAAATCCACAAAGTGATTAAAAATAATGGAATTAATCAAATAATTAATTCCAAAATTATTTTTAATTAATTAATTGACCAATAATTTAATTTTCATATTTTAATTAGTGACATAATTAATTAAAATAAAAATTAAATTGGAAAGTCATGAAAAGACAAAATTCAATTTTAATGACATTGAATATTAATTAAATAATTAATTTGGAATTATTTCCAATTAATAGTTGATTAATAAAATAATTTCCAACATTTAATTAATGACATAATTAATTAAATATGGAAATTAAAATAAGGAGGGCATTAAATGGAATTTTTAAAACCTATGACATGGTTTTCTAAAAATTCCAAAACTCCTTTATGACATTACACAAGACCTCATATGAGTTAGACACAACCCATATGACCCATTAAAGAAAAAATAACCCATTGATGACTCATATTTAACCATGGTAAAGGGGCACAATGACATGAAAGTGAGGTGGCTAAACCATGGTGATTTAAAGTGTGACTCACCCCTTTTGCAAAGTGAGGTGTCTTGCCACGGTGAAGTGAGTTTAGCCACCTCCCTAGCCACCCAATGATGAGAATACAAAGCTTTAACCATTCTCATACCATGGTTAAGCTCATCATACCATTTTTTAAAAAATGTTAAGGTGGGGAGCTAATGTGCCACGACCCCATGAAATGATAAATGAGGTGTTGAGAGGAGAAGGTCTCCATCATTTAAGTCACCATTAACCTCTCCCTTAGCCAATGAAATGGAAAGAAAGAGATCAAAACTTATCATGACAATTTAGATCCATGATTGCCATGAAATGTGCACTTGCTTAAGTGGCAAAATTCTCATGGGAAACAAAGAGGTGATACTTGGATTACATGGGGGAGGCTATACTCCACAACTCTAACTATACCATGATCAAATCCTAAGCTAACCAAGGTTGAAACATAGCCATTCATGGCTATAAAAGGACCCCTTGGCCGAAATTTTGATAGAGAGAAGAAAAAATCCATAGAAACCTATAGGCTGCCCAAATCCCTTAGCTCCCAACACAAAAAGTCTTGCTAAGGACCTCAGCAACCTATTCCAACCAAAATCAAGCTATAGGATTAGCCCAATCAAGCCAATTTGGCCAAAATCCCAAATCAGCCAAACCTACCCACTTTGCCAAAATTGCTCACCAAGGCTAGCTGCAAGTCCAAATTGAAGTGACAAATATCTTCTTTGGGAGTCCTAGAAGGTGACCATCAGGCCTGAACAAGCTCGACAAACTTGTGGCTAAGGTATGAATTTATTTTCTCCAAAATAATGCATACAATCAAAAAATCATGAGTTAAACTAGCCCAAAAATTTATCATCACCGTATAGATATAATCTATACATCCAGATGATTCCATAGGTTCAAAAATCACTCAATTTCGTTGAGAAATGAGTGAGATATTGAGCTTTGAAGTTGGAAGGTTCGAAATATTTTTGAATTTTTGGGCATTTATCTCCGCCTTCCGTTCCCGTGTTTTGGAAAGGACGACGCTGATTTAAACATCCTGTGTCCGCTGTTCTGCGCTATGCACCGGATCTTCCTGCTATTCGACAGATCCAAGGACACGTGGCGCGCTGTCGAAATTCTGGGCTGGGTTAATTTATATTAACCTTAAAATCTAAAAATGCATATCTTTTTATCCAGAGCTCCTAAAATTAAAATAATAATACATTTGGAAGGCTCTTGAAGAGAAGAAAATTATGAGACCAAAATCATAATTTTATTCTCAGTATTTAATTTTTAAATAATTAAATGCTTTCTGGAGTATTTTAATTATTAAAAATTATTTACAAATCAGAAAAATGTGAAATTTTTAGGGAAGAACCTTCAAGTCCTTAGACACATTTCCTGATTTTTCTAAGGCTAGGATAGCTCTCTAGGATGTGATTTTCTAATTTCTATGATATATTATAATTATTTCCAAAAATAATTATAAAATTTAGAAAATTGGAAAATTAAAATTCAACATGATTAAGAATCTTAGGGTGACATATAACAATCCTAAAACAATAATTCTCAAGCTATCAAATCAATTTCAAAACAAGGTTAAAATTTATTAATATTTCAAAACCTTTTCTTAATCCACTTCATAATGGACTAAGCTAATGATGAATCCAAACTCAAATAAACTCAAGACAAACATTAATTAGGTTTAAAGACAGTTTAAACCTAATCAAAATCATTAAACCTTAGGGTTTAAAACAAAATCAAGACATTAATTAAGTTTAAAGACATATTGAACTTAATTAACCCATTAAACCTTAACTAAATTAGGTTTAATACAAAAATCAAAATTTTAATTAAGTTTAAGGACATATTAAACTTAATTAACCCATTAAACCTTGACTAAATTAGATTTAATAAAAAATCAAAATTTTAATTAAGTTTAAGGACATATTAAACTTAATTAACCCATTAAACCTTAAACTAAATTAGGTTTAATACAAAAATCAAAACTTTAATTAAGTTTAAAGACATATTAAACTTAATTAACCCATTAAAACTTAACTAAAGTATGTTTAATACAAAAATCAAAACTTTAATTAAGTTTAAATACATATAAAACTTAATTAACCCATTAAACCTTAACTAAATTAGGTTTAATACAAAATCAAAACTTTAATTAAGTTTAAGGACATATTAAACTTAATTAACCCATTAAATCTTAACTAAATTAGGTTTTATATAAAATCAAAACTTTCATTAAGTTTACAAACATATTAAACTTAATTAACCCTTTAAACCTTAACTAAATTAGGTTTAATACAACAATCAATACTTTTATTAAGTTTAAAGACATATTAAACTTAATTAACCCATTAAACCTTAACTAAATTAGGTTTAATACAAAATCAAAATTTTAATTAAGTTGAAAGACATCTTAAACTTAATTAACCCATTAAACCTTAACTAAATTAGGTTTAATACAAAATCAAGATTTTAATTAAGTTTAAGGACATATTAAACTTAATTAACCCATTAAACCTTAAATAAATTAGGTTTAATGCAAAAATCAATATTTTAATTAAGTTTAAAGATATATTAAACTTAATTAACCTATTAAACCTTAACTAAATTAGGTTTAATAATAAATCAAGATTTTAATTAAGTTTAAAGACATTAAACTCAATTAACCCATTAAACCTTAACTAAATTAGGTTTAATACAAAACCAAACTTTAATTAAGTTTAAAGACATGTTAAACTTAATCAACATCTTAAACACTAGGCTTAAGGCAAACCTAAACCCTAGTTAGGTCTAACCCATTAGACCTAATTAAACTATTAAGTCTTAACTAAATTAGACTTAAACAAACCTAAAACCTAATTAGGTCTAACCCATTAGATCTAATTAAACCATTAAGTCTTAACTAAATTAGACTTAAACAAACCTAAAACCCTAATTAGGTCTAACCCATTAGACCTAATTAAACTATTAAGTATTAACTAAATTAGACTTAAACAAACCTGAAACCTAATTAGGTCTAATCCATTAGACCTAATTAAAAATTAAGTCTTAACTATATTAGACTTAATCAAACTTAAAACCTAATTAAGTCTAACCCATTAGACCTAATTAAACAATTAAGTCTTAACTAAATTGGACTTAATTAAATCTAAACCCTGATTAGGTATAATCCATCCTAAAATCAAATAAAAATCAAATTTAAATCATAATTAAGTCTACCACACTAGACTTAATTAATCTATTAAACCTTAACCAATTAAGGTTTAATCAAACTCAAACCAAAAACAACTTTTAACTTAGGTTCAACCCAACTTGAACCTAAGTTCAACCCTTAATTTAAACTCAACCTAACATAAACCCAAGTTCAACCTTTAACTTAGGTTCAACCCAACATGAACTCAAGTTCAACCTTTAACTTAGGTTCAACACAACATGAACCCAAGTTCAACCTTTAACTCAAGCTCAACATAACATAAATCTAAGTTCAAAACCTTAACTTGAGTTCAACCCATATTGAACTTAAGTCAACCTTAAGTCTAGGTTCAACCTAACTTGAATCTAACTTAACTCGAACTTAAACCTTAACTTGAGTTCAACCCATATTGAACTTAGGTCAACCTTAACTCAAACTTAAATCTAACTTGAGTTCAACCCATATTGAACTTAAGTCAACCTTAAGTCTAGGTTCAACCTAACCTGAACCTAACTTAACTCAAACCCAAATTAAACTTAAATCCTAATTATGTCTACCACATTAGACTTAATTAAATCATTAAACCTTAACTAACTAAGGTTTAATCAAACCTAAACCATAATTATGTCTACCACATTAGACTTAATTAAATCATTAAACCTTAAACCAACTAAGGTTTAATTTAACTTAAACCATAATTAAGTTTACCATATTAGACTTAATTAAATCATTAAACCTTAACAAACTAAGGTTTAATTAAACTTAAATCATAATTAAGTCTACCATATTAGACTTAATTAAATCATTAAACCTTAACCAACTAAGGTTTAATCAAACTTAAACTCTAATTAAGTCTATCACATTATACTTAATTAAACCATTAAACCTTAACTAACTAAGGTTTAATCAAACCTAAAATCTAATTAAGTCTACCACATCAGACTTAATTAAATCTTTAAACCTTAATTAACTAAGGTTTAATCCAACTTAAACCATAAATAAGTCTACCATATTAGACTTAATTAGACCATTAAACCTTAACTAACTAAGGTTTAATCAAACCTAAACTCTAATTAAGTCTACCACATTAGGCTTAATTAAACTATTAAAGCTTAACCAACTAAAGTTTACTCAAACTTAAACCATAATTAAGTCTACCACATTAGACTTAATTAAACTATTAAACCTTAACCAACTAAGGTTTAATGAAACTTAAACCATAACTAAGTTTTTCACATTAGACTTAATTAAACCTTTAAACCTTAACCAACAAAAGGTTTAATTAAACTTAAACCATAATTAAGTCTACCACATTAGACTTAATTAAACCATTAAATTTTAACTAACTAAGGTTTAATCAAACTTAAATTCTGATTAAGTTTACCACATTAGACTTATTTAAACTATTAAACCTTAACCAATTAAGGTTTAATCAAATTCAAACCCAAACCTAGCTTATGTCTAACCCATATTAGACTTAAGTCAAACCATACTTAGGTTCAACCTGAAATGAACCTAAGTCTAACCTCAACCTAACTTAAGTCTAATCCATATTAGACTTAAGTTAAATCATACTTAGGTTCAACCTAACATGAATCTAAGTCTAACTTAAACCAAGACATAAATGTTAGGTTCAACTCAAATTAAACTTAAATCGATAAAATTGAGCCTAAATAAATATAAATCTTAGGTTCAACCTAAATCGACAAAATTGAACATAAATCGACATAATCAACCTAAATTTGACATTTCAATCATAAATCGATAAGATCGACGAAATTTGACATTCCAAACAAAAATAAACATAATCGACAAAATTTGACATTTCAAACAAATATCAACATAATCGATAAAATTTGACATTTCAAACATAAATCGACATAAACGATATAAACGACATAAACATAAATCGACATAAACGATATAAATTTGACATTTCAAACATAAATCGATGTAAATCGACATAAACAACATAAATTTGACATTTCGAACATAAATCGACATAAACGACATAGATTTGACATTTCAAACATAAATCAACATGAACGACATAAATTTGACATTTCAAACATAAATCGACATAAATCGACATAAACGACATAAATTTGACATTCAAACATAAATCGACATAACAGACATAAATTTGACATTTCAAATATAAATCGACATAACCGACATAAATTTGACATTTCGAACTTAAATCGATACAATCGACATAAATTTGACATTTCAAATATAAACGACATAAATCGATATAAACGACATAAATCGATATAAACGACATAAATCTGACATTTCAAACAGAAATCGGTATAACCGACATAAATCTGACATTTCAAACAAAAATCGACATAACCGACATAAATCCGACTTTCCAAACGAAACTCAACAAATTCGACATTTCAAATGAAACTATTTGACTTTAATCAACATTCCAAACATAATGATACATAAACTGACATTAATAAACATTTCAAACCAAATTCAACAATCACCGACATTAAATGACATCAATTGACATTTCAAACCAAATTTAACATAATTCGAAATTCAACATAAATCGACATGATTTGACATAATCTGACATAAGTTTCACCTAAATCGAACTTAACACGACACAAACCGACATAATTCTTAAGTTCGACATAAATCAAACTTAACACGACAACACTTACACTTTTTTGAGGATAAATGTTAACCTTAATCGGGAGTTTTCCTAGGTAGTATTAATTGCTCAGGATGTAATTAACTATAGGAGCTTGCTCCTATAGGAGAATAAAGAACTCAGGATAGGTATTTCACCTACAAGACCTCTCTGGTTACTCAAGATCTTCATATGATTTTCTTATATGAAAAACTTTAGTAATTACTAAATCTAAAGATTTATTCTATGAGATTATCATTTGATCTCTTTTTCTCAATCTCTATCATGATTAATCCTTCTTCAAATTCTCCAAAGACCTCTGATAATAAATCTAGGTAGGATAAGAATTAGGGTGATAGATAGAGAAAGAGAGTGGCGACTCCTTAACATTGACATGATACGAGAATTGATAGCGATGTAAAATCGACAAAAAAGATTTTCATCACCATCAGTATCCTGACAAAAAAAAATGCTATCAGATGGTTATTTTTGATTATATAATTGAAAAACATTATCAAGAAAAATGTAAAGTCATTTCTGAAAAAAAAATGATGAATCTATGTTATATAATGAGTCATTAATTGAAGAAATCGAAGAAGTGAATGAAAGAAATTTTATTTGAAGAAACTCATTATATTCATGATAATTGGGAAATTATAGATATGACTAAAAATGATAAACTTTTACCCTCAATTGAAAAAGCCCATGAACTGAAATTAAAAATGTTACCTGCACATTTAAAGTACGCATTTCTTGGAAATTCATTAACTTTACTTGTGATTATATCTTCAAAACTAAGCAAAGATCAAGAAGAAAAATTAATAGGAGTTCTGCAGAACTATAAGAAAGCTTTTGTTTGGACTATTGCAGATATATGAGGAATAAGCCCTTCAATCTGTATGCATAGGATATTAATGGAAGAAAATTATAAACCTACTCTTGAACCTCAAAGAAGATTGAATCAAATTATGAAAGAGATTGTTAAAAAAGAGATTTTAAAATGGTTAGATGTTGGAATTATTTATCCTATTTCAGATAGTCAATGGGTAAGTCCTATTCATTGTGTTCCGAAGAAAGGAGGAGTAACTATAAGACAAGTTACTGGATGGTGAATTTGCATCGATTATCAAAAACTAAACAATGTCACTAGAAAGGATCGTTCTCCTTTACCTTTCTTGGATCAGATGCTGGATAAATTAGCTAGACACTTATATTTCTGTTTTTTGGATGGATATTCTGGATATCATCAATTACCCATTGCTCCTGAGGACCAAGAGAAAACAATATTTACAAGTCCTTGTGAAACATTTTCCTTTAGAAGAATACCTTTCGGTTTATGTAATGCACCTGCAACTTTTTAGAGATGTATGATGTCAATATTCTGTGATCTAATTGAAAAAAGAATTGAAGTATTTATGAATGATTTTTCAGTATTTGAAACTTCTTTGGAGTCTTTGTTGGAAAATATAAAAAATGTTCTGAAAAGATGTGAAGAAACAAATTTGGTTCTAAACTGAGAAAAATGTTAGTTTATGGTCATAGAAGGAATTGTACTTGGACATAAAATTTCATAAAAGGGGATGGAAGTTGATCAGACAAAAGTGAAAATTATTGCCGAACATTAACCTCCTACTACTGTTTCTAATGTGAGAAGTTTTTTGGGTCATGCTGGATTTTATAGAAGATATATAAAAGATTTTTCTAAGATTGCTAAAGCTCTTTATCATTTATTAGAAAAAGAAGTTAAGTTTGAATTTAATGAAGATTGTCTGAATGCTTTCAATATTCTAAAAGAGAAATTAATCACTGCACCTGTCATTGTTACACCTAATTGGAGTAAACCTTTTGAATTAATGTGTGATGCAAGTGATTATGCAATTGAAGCTGTATTGGGACAAAAATATGAGAAAATTTTCAAAGTTATATATTATGCTAGCAAAACTCTCAATGAAACTCAAATAAATTACACTACTACTGAGAAAGAGCTCTCACCACTACTGTAGAAGTCTTTTGAAATTTTTACTTTTCTTGTTATAAAAAAAATGTTAAAAAAAAAACTAAATTTGATTTCATTTTACTCTTGTTGTTTAAATTGTTATACTTGCATATTTAGGATATTTAAATTCCTACGAGCATGTTATGTTAGTCTATAATTTTCACCCATGTATCATTTCTTATGCTTAAATGTTTTATCCTAAATAAAAATTAATGTTTGGGGGGGAATTTTAAAAACAAAAATTTTTCAAAAACCTAAAATTTTATTTGTTCTCAAGAATACTTAAAATAAATCTTATTTCGAGAACAATTATGTATATGAAGTTATATTAGGGGAACAAAAATTTTGAATATAGAAATGAATAAAAGAGTTTAGTTAAAATTTATAAGTAACCATGAAAAACTTAAAGTTAAAATTTTCTTAGTGAAGAGATGTTAAATATAGCTATCTATCTTTAGTAAGAAATTTTATATTTTTGGATAAATAGAAGATTTGATATTTATTCTTCAAAACTTAAATTTCTTTTATTGAAGAATAATTTTCAAATACTATTATTATGATTGTTGAGTGAAAGATATATATCTAACCTTTATTTTAAATGGAAGGGTGGAATTCAAAATCATTAAAGAGCTATCCAGATACAGCAATCCTTGCCTAAAATAAAATGAAAAAAAAGAGGAGAAAAAGAAAAAGAAAAAGAAAAGAAAAAGAAAAAAGAAAAAAGTGAAGATAGTATATAAAAAGGGAGGAGAAGCTTGAGGATTTAAGGGCCTAATAAAAAATTAGTTCCATACCTAAAAGTTTAACATATAAGTTCAGAGAAAATCTAAATCTTAAGGTTATAATATAGTATGTAAAATTATTTTCAAAAAAAGATTTTTATGTGAGAAAAATAAGAAGTTTGAATCCTATATTTTGAAGAATCTACAAATATTTCTGAATTAAATAGAGACTTAGATTTGTCATTTTTCTTTCCTTAAGAGCTTTCTAAACTTTAAGTTGGTCTTAATTATTGAAATTTTTTCTAAATTTAAATATTCCATTTCTAGAACAAAATTTTGTTATCTTCCTAAGAAACTCGTTACATAATTTGCATGTTAAAACTTTTTTTTATGAGATTAACTGTCACTTGAGGACAAGTAACATTTTAAGTTTGGGGGATTTTGATACACCTAAATTATATAGTATTTTTATGCACATTTTTATACCTATTTTTAATGATATTGCACTTTAATGGAAGGTATTTTTTATTTTTTTGCAGTCATGATGAAAATGAGTGATTATGATGAAAGAACCAAAATTAGATCAAATTTGGAGGAAAAAAATGAAAAATGAAAATTTGGGCACTGGCGGCTAAGCGATGCTGGGCCAACGCTTAGCCGCCACAATTAAAAATCGAGTTTAATTTGAATTTGGCGTCATTTTCAAAGGGGATGAGATGTAACTCTTGGTGATAACGTCCATAACTTCGTTTTGGCGGCAAGTTTGAATGAAGGGGTGCAATCTTTGGTGGATACATCGAATCTGGACACATTTTTAAGAGGCACCTAGGCACCTTTTGGTTTAATATAATAAGAGAGTCTTGGGAAAAATTAAGGAGCTCTTCCTTTGCATTTTGAAGGATTCTTCCATTGCATTTTTACAGAGTTTTTATTTTAGTTTTAATTAGAAGTAGGAGTAAAGAGTAGAAAAGAGAAAAGGGTAGGATTGAAGCTTTCTTCTTTCCACTACTTTTCTTTCTTTAGTTTAGTTTAGTTTTTATTGAAGTCTGAAGTCTGTATTCTGAGTCATCGGTGTTGGGAGACTTGTTCTAATGAGTAGTTTAGTGAAGAGTCAATGATTTAGAGAAACTTCCTGAGTCTTGTAGAGAGGATTTTCTGATAAGTGTTTACTTTTATTCTTATATTTAGTTTTTAATTAATACATGTTTCTGTTTGTTGTTTTTCTTATGGTTTTTAATTTCAAATCAATGTGTTTTTGTATTTACTCAATGCATTCTGAGTAGTTTACTATATATTTTTATTTCTTAAATGAAGAAGTAAGTAATTCATGAAGAATTTTTGTGGAAAGAATATGTGTTTAAAGTTGGAAGAAGTTGTAAAAATTGATTCTATAAACTTTGTTTACTTCTTAATTTGTCCTGTTAAGATGTAAAATTTGTGGTGAGATTATGTAAGATCCAATGCGGTATTGTCTCGTAAAAGTTAAAAAGAATCACATGTAATTATATGGGTGAAAATTGTAGTTCATATAATTGAATGTAATATATTAGAAGATGTTTCAAAAAGGGGAGTAAAATTAGAGGATTTTTAGTGTGACAGGCTAAAAGCCCCTAATTTGGTTTGAAGTTTTGAATTTTGTTATGAGAAGTTAGCCCCCAGGTGGAGGGAATTGAGGGAACTTTAGAGTATCTTCCCTGCCTAACCACGTTCAAAATGAGAAAATTTCAAATTAACCAATGTTCTTTATAGAACCAAGTAAGAGTAAAGAATACATTTGCTTTTATTTTTCACAAAAAATTTAAATACTTCAACAACAATACTTTCATAATTATTACTACTTTATAAAAGAAAGAAAAAGATATTTTAGTTAATAGTGGTTTTTATACCAATTTTAGTTAATAGTGTTTTTCATACCAATTCTAGTTAATAGTGTTTTTCATACCAATTTTAGTTAATAATGTTTTTTTATAATGTGTTTACAGTTATTATCATTTTAATTTCTTGTTTGATTTTAATAAGAAAATTTAAAGAGTGAAATCAATTACCAAACTTTTCAAAATCAAAACATACTTTCAAAAGCTAATTAAAAAAGCAAAAAGATAATTGTCTTATTTCTTTAAAGATTTAACACTTTCCCTGTGGGTTCGCTATCTCGAGGGTTTAATCAAAAAGTCCTATATTACTTGATAAACGATACGTATACTTGCGTAGTATCCCATATTATAAAATCAAATTTTTCATATCTAAATCATCAGCACATATATTTATTGGTGCGGGACCAAGTTTTTGGCGCACATATATTTATTGGGGATCAATCTACGAAGATTTCTTGGATGATTGAATTCTGGTTATTGTCAGGAGTCTTTCGGTCCTGGTTTAAACATCTTTCAGGCTAAGTAGATCAAGGCATCCAATGAACCTGAGACGACGGAGTCATGTACATCTTGACTGGGTTGTTTATAAACTAAAATTGATTAAATAAATTAACAATCTAAGAAATAAAATCCACTTTATCTCTTTTGTAAAATCATTTTGACAATGTCTTCTTGCAGGTTGAAGACAAGTTTCGTTTTAGATTTACTTTGCATGTTATTAGAGTGTGCTAACTCTGTTTTGCAGGGTGACATTCTAAAGATGGGACAAGCAACAAAACAAATTGAAAATGACATAAATAACATTAAAAACAGAACTAGAATGACATAATCAAGATTGACAACGAAACAAAACCTAAACTTTTAGGATAGTCACAAAACCTAAAACTTTTAGGATAGTCACCAAACAAATAACAAACTACAAGACAAAACGACAGAAAAGTGACAAACAACAAAATAAAAGTAATATCAAATGACATTGACAAAATTAAACCTTTAGGGTAATACGTGACATTTAGAAACATATTACCCTTAAGAATGATCATTGATATTTCTTTCCTTGTTCTTGAAATATCTTAGAAAACAAGTGTTCACATTAATCAGAAGGTTTCTTAGATAAACTTAATTATCTAAGATGTAATTAATTAGAGGAGTTTGCTCCTATAGAAGATTTAAGAACCTAGAATATGTATCACACCTAGAAATCTCTGGTTATCAAAATTTCACATGTGATCCTCCTTCTCTAAGGATTATCACTAATATTTCTTATTCTAATATTTTTTTATTTTATTGACCCTTATTTTTTACAAATTTCTTAATATGTGAGGATCCCGTACATGATCCAAAGAAATAAGATTTCTTGAAGATTAGGGCGATAAGATAGATAAACAGAGTGACAACTCCAAACAATGACATTGACATCAACACGAGAAAATCTCGGCCGCTCCGGATGCCACCAAATACCTATTATCTAAATTGAGAGTTTTCTTATGCGAGTTCGATAATTTAAGATATAATTTACTATAGGAGCTTGCATTTATAGGAAAATTGAAGGACCCATATTAATATAAACCTTATCTAATCTTTTGTATTAGTTATGAGAACTTGTTGGTCAACATAAAGGTTTCACAGATCAAAACAGATGTCATAATTTCTATAGTTTATTTAATCGAGCCTCACTATCAAGCAATGTGTCTATTATTCGGGGTGGATGCATAGCGTGTGATGTACTGCTCGTTTATTTAAACTATCGAATATATGTGATCAATTCAGTCTCGTATTTCTGGAATTAAAATATTACTTTTCAAAGTTATATATATAATAAATTAAATCTATTTTAAAGTGGGCGAAAAAATTCTCATTCCGGCGACCGACCAATTTCCAACTTAACGACCGCCAATTTTCAACTTAAAGGCCGACAAGTTTTCAACTTAACGGCCGACAAGAACATTTCAGTAGTTTCATATTCTTATTTTCAATTTTAATATATTTCACTAAAATCCACACATAGCCTTCTTAACGACTCAATTAAATCAGAATGTGTTGGCCATCCAAAGACCAATCTTCTAATCCCCGCACAACTTCAGCCCATCAAAAACCTTCCTCACAAATTCCATTATCGAGTGTCCATACATAAACTTTCCAACCATAGAAAATTTTTAGCTAGCAAACATATCAAGATTATCTTAGACAAAAAGAGATATATATATATATATATATATATATATATTGACATCATTTTTGATGAGGTCTTCTCTTCTTCTTTTTAGTACTTAGGATCTAGCCTTAGGCTTTTCCTTTGACTATCTTAGAGGATTAGAATTGGGACCCACCACTTAGAAATTCAAACCACTTCTTAACTCCCCGCAAACTCCACAAACTCGATCGTAGACCCCTAAACACCTGAGAGTTGAAATCAAATGTGGAAGTTTAAAGGATGAGTTCCTATAAGACTCTTTGGCCTTAAGACCGCCTCAGGTGGCTCGAGTCCGGTGAAGGGCCGACCTACACACACACTATACTTATACACTACACTTTCACACACCTCCTAAAACACACCCATACCTAACTCGACTTCCCGACTCACAAAGGTGATTCACATGGATGGTCCTTAACCCCTAAGCCCTCGCGCAGAGGGTTGGGAACAACATAGTGAATGCCTCAAATGAGTCCCTTCATGGCTCATGTGGGCTTGATATGGCTTCATGGCTCAACTAAAATGATTTTATTCCACTTACATTCACCTAATCTTCAATTTTCCAAATTTTTAATTTTTGACCCCCGGGACCCTACGCCCGCCTAGCCTACCCAAAGCCCTGGAAATTAACCAAATTTTTCAAAATTTCCAAATCACCCAAAATTTCCCAAAATTAACCTTGAACATTTTCTCACCAATCAAGTTGATCATCCATAGCCAAAATATCAAAAATTCCAAAAATACCTCTCAATACCCTCCAAATACCCAAAATATCCCTCTTAACCCAAAAATCCAAAAATTCAGAAAATTCCCAGAAAATTCCAGAAAATCCAAAATATTCCCAATTTCATTTTGTTCAACTACACCATGGGCCAATTTTGTCAATTTACCCCACGTTTGTCAAAACCCCCAATTTAACCCATTTTAACCCAAAGTGAACCCAATGTCAAACCAAACCTATCCAATTGACCCAAATTCTGGTCCAATTCAATTCTAAACTTCAATTTATCATTCCGAACACCAATCTAGATCAGATCCAAGTCCAATTTAATTGACATTTGAATCCAATTTCACTTTTGCCTTAAAGCCCAATTTGGACCCATGACCCAAACCTAACCCAAACTAACCCAATTCAACTCCAATTAACCCCAAACCTTTTCTAAACCTTCCCTAACATCCCCACAAATAAAACACTAACATGATTTACCCAAAATTTAGACCCAAATCTCACTCAAATTCAACCCAAAGCCAAAAAGCCCAATTTTGACCTAAACCCAAACCTAACCCAAACCTAACCCAAATAAGCCCAAACCCCAAAATCAAAGCCCAACCAAAGTCAAAACATCTTTGAAACACTCCCATAAACATTTCCCAACATTAATTTTACATTAATTTGAACCCTAGCCCAACATTGGCCCAAGTTAGCCCAATTCGACCTACATCGGCCCATTTACTAAAGAGGTCCAAATCCAACCCAATTCAAGCCTAAACCACTTCAAATTTATTCCAAATCATTCATGAAACATTCCTAAATTAAATTCAACACTTATCGGATCTAATCCTTTGCAAAATTCTCATCCTAAAATTTGTTTTGAAACCTAAAGGCCCATCCCCTAGCCTTCCTAAAAGCCCATCAAAAATAATTTCAAAATGCCCAAAGCCCACATGACAATTCCTTCTCGTCATCCCTTTAATCGAGATCAATTCCTAAGTCCCAAATCAATCATCAAATCAACCTAAATCAAGCACCATCTAAATTTTTCACTAAATTGCCAAAATCTCCAAATTCCATTTTCATGAAATTGACCAAGCTTTTCCCCAAGCCAAAGACAAGCCATGAAGCCACTCTTAAGCCACATGCAAGCCATGTGAGTTGCTCACATGTGACCAAGCCATTAATGGCAAAAGGAGGAGCCTCTTTTAAGCCCCCTTAAAAAGGTTTTAACCCTTTTAATGCTTCACCTTAATCCATGATTAATCAAAATATTCATGGATGGTGACTTCTCTACCCTTTCCTAGATGATTCATCTAATCCTCCCTCAGCCCAAATCAGCCATGGGGAGGTGAACCAAGCCCAAAAGGTGGACTTGACCAAATCAAGACAAAATTGGCCTTCCCCGATGCCATCTTAATCCAAGCTTTTGACACATGGCATTTGCCAATTGACTACACTAAACTCCGACTCCGACCCACTCGAACAAGATGGTGACCAATGCCCGGCCGGCCACCCACCGAGCCGTCGGAAAACACCACACCCGAGAGCTCACATGTGAGCCATACTTCGAAATTCCACCTTCGCTGAGCCGCCCCATGCCCGGTGGCCACCATGGCTGTTCTTCTCCTCACTCGCAGCAGCGATCCCAAGCCCTAACTCCCCACAGGAGAGCCTCCAACCAGCTCTATTTAAACACCCCCTCTCTCGGCCATGGAAGAGGTGCTGAACCAACCTTAAGGAAACTCTACCAAAATCACTCCGTGCCACTCTCTACACATAGAGCACTTGATCCCCACCGGATTCCAGCCTCAATTCCCTCTAGTCGAGCTCGATTTTGAGTTCAAATTTCAGATACAAAACCAGGACACTTCTTCACAATGGACTAATCTTCAAATCGATTGGTCCTACACCTTCACCGGACCAAGGGAAGAAGTCCACCAAGCAAAAGCCCCTCTCCGGGCCACCCATCCGTTCCGGACTCCAAGCTTTGTGATCGGGCTTGGTCGAAATCATACCTAGACAATTCACCGGACCAAGAGACTTCATCCGGAGCTTCGTCGGGACCCAATCGAAGGTGACACAACCCTCAGATTGAAGCCACACTTCTCTGAGCAAAGGTATGAGCTAACTCTTTATCCTAAGCTTCTGGAGATTCTCCATTTCAAATGCCTTAATTTCAATGCATGATCACCGTATAGATGTATTCGTCTCTTCAAGACGAATCCATAGAGCACAAGAACACGAAAATCCGTTAAGTATTGAGTGAGATATTAGGGATTTAGTGTGGACGGTTCTCGGGCTAGGAGGCTTGGGGAGGATGAACGGATGCCGTTCATTTAATACACGCGAGGACGGACGACCAGGATCGCGCCGGATGAGGAGACGGAACGATACAGCGGGCCCCCGGAGCGCAGAGTTGGATGGCGGCGCCGAATCAGAAGACGACACGCGACGCTTCGGAGATGCCTAGGTTGAGTTGGCGCCGCGTGGATAAGTAGAAAAATAGGTTATTTTTCTATTTATTTAATTCCCTAAACTTCAAAAATGCATAACATTGTGTAGGAAAATCGGAAAAATAAAATAAAAATGCCCTCTTGCTCGTTGAACGTGAGGAGAATAATGTTGAAAAGAAATCATTTAATTTCATCAAGTATTTTATTTTTAATGATTTATTTACCCTCTGCATTGTTTTAATTCTCCATGCATATAGGAAATTCACCATGGCATGAGACCATAGGGCTTTTGAAGCCTCTGAACTTGGGAATATTCCCTGAATTTTCTAAGGTTAGAGGCCATCCCTATGAGAAGTTATTGATTTTTCAAATTCATGTTGCTGTTTTGAGTATTTTAATTCCAATAATTATCATGTTGTGGATTAAATTCTAGGAAAATTTGGTGATGTTTATTATGACCAGAGGAACCTAGGAAAAATAGGTTTTGAGTTAATCCACTTGGAATAATTCTAATTGGCTTAAACACCCAAAATAGGTCCCTAATTAATTAGAGCTAATAATACATCAAATTGACTTGAAATCAATTCTCCATCGACCTTTAGGATCGGAGGAACCCACCATAAAAATTTGAAGTCAATTGGACTTGGTTAACCCTACTAAATGGGTCGATTAAGCCATTTAGCCAATTTAAACTTTAAAAATTCATAACTTTCAAAATACTTTTCAAAAATTCACCAAATTGGTTTTGGAGCCTCTCTGATATTAGGGGAATTTAAGAAAATTAAAATTGCAATTTTCTAAAAAAGTTGATTTTTGTATTATTTTACTATTTTAATAAATAAAAAATAATAAAAATCATAAAAATAATAAAATTCACCAAAATGTTATATTTTGAATTTTAATCACTTAGGAACAAACCCCATATTTTTCTTAAGTCTCTATAATGAGATATTAAATTTTAAAGCCCTAAGGTAATTTTAAAATTAAAAAAATGTATTTTTTAGAATTTCCACTGAAAAAATTCTAATAAATCAAAGAAAAATCAAAATATTGTAAACATTGATTCTCTGATTTCCTTGATATCAGAGAGATTTTTGAAAAATATAAAATTTATTTTTCAACCTTTATTTTATTTTTAAATTAATTAATACTCCAAAACTCAAAATAATTATAATAAAAAGAATATAATTCAAAAAATCACCAAAATTGGTCCAAGTGGTCCTCTGGTCATTAAGAATGTCCCATAATTTTCTTAAGGACAGAAACTTTCTCTTGGTCATATTATTAAATTTTCTATGGAAATCCCTATTTTCCACCAAAAATAATTACATAAATAAATTAAATACAGGAAAATCGCATTTTCTCATCTCATGTCTTTATTGACATATGAGTGAAGTCACATAAAAATTTCAAGTTCATTTAAGCTCAATTTAGTGAGTTATGAAATTATTAAGCTTGAAGGGCAAAATAGTAATTAAAATTTTAACCTTTAATTAAAACTTTAGGCTTAATAAAATTAAAGAGTAAAATATTTGATCCTAATCTGATTTGGATGATTGAAATTTAAATAATTAAAGGGTAGAAACCTACTAAACAATTTAAAAATAATTGAAATGAACTTTAATTAAATAATTGATTAAATTTGGAAGAATAATAAAATTGGAATTATTAAAATAGGGATATTATTAGGAAGAGATTTGTTCTTTAATTTAAGGATCCCTAAATTAATCATCTCAATAATATTTAATTCCTAATTAAAATGATAATCCAAATTTAAGATTTAACATGTCGAAAGACTTAATCTTTAAATTAAATTAAAGTTAAATTCTTTAAATTAAACCCTTTTAAAATTTCAATTAAATTAAAAATAAAAATAAAATTAAATTAAAAAAATAAATTAAATTAAAATAAATTAAATTAAATTAAATTAAATTAAATTAAATTAAAATTAAATTAAATCAAATTAAATTAAATTAAATCATATCATATCAAATCAAATTAAATCAAATTAAATTAAATTAAATTAAATTAAATTAAATTAAATTAAATTAAATTAAATTAAATTAAAATTAAATTAAATCAAATTAAATTAAATTAAATTAAATCATATCAAATCAAGTTAAATTGAATTAAATTAAATTAAATCATAGAATCAAGTTAAAATTAAAATCAAATCAAATTAAATTAAATTAAAATTAAAACTAAACCAAATTAAATTAAATTAAAGTTAAATTAAATTGAATTAAAAATAACATCACCTAAGACATAAAGAAATTCAAAAATAAATATGAAGCAACTTGAACACTATTCCAAATTTAAATCCATTAACTGAAATTAAATTAAATCATAAATCACTTGAACATCAATTTGCCCTCGAAAGCTTTTGTTGTCACAACTCCTAAATGGAGTATTAAGTGAAGTGTTACTTCACTTATAGGATATTCAAATGTCCTAGTTCACTCAGGCAAGATAACAAAACTTGAACTCCTGGACGATTAATTCATTTGTATAATTAAATTCTCTTAGACTTAAAATAATCCTAGAAATATTGAAAAGATGTTTAAGATTCGTCTTAAGCATTTCCTCGATATGATAGGATGTTTATAAGAACAACTGAACTTAATTGTTCTTTGATGAAGGAAATCGTCCTCAAACCAAAATACCGACACCTAGACGTCATAGGAGATGACTAGCTATAAAATTAGGAACTGGGTAGAAAACCATAATCCTTCCCTTAGCTTTACTTAGGAACTTGCTTTAAATACTTAAATATTCTAATTGTGTTTTAAGTGCAGCTTGGGATGACGGGAAGACCCTCCAGGTACGCTTTTATTTTATTGCAATTTATTTAATCGCATCGCACTTACTTTTCTTGCATGATAAACAACTGTTGCATGAAAACCCACACCTTTAGGATAGTCCCTAAAACTGAAACCAAAACTAAATTAAAATTCATTGCAAGATAAAATTCACCACCACAACATTTCAAAATATAAAACAACTCAAAATTTAATCACAAATAGAACACAAAACTGCAATTACAACTAAATTAAAACGTCTTGTTGGATGATCGGGAATACCTCGGATGATGTAACCTACGTGTTGCTAACGGGATTTCCCACGGTCTAAATGAAAGTGTGGAACTCATTCAGTTGAGTTTAGCAAATTCATCCGGACTAAGTGAATCCGATAAAAATAACGATGCCGGAAGGATGGAACCGTGGGATCTTAACCGGTGTTGTTATAATCAACTTTAAGATTTGTTTAATTAAAATATTAAAAACACCTGGATTTTAAGATTTTCTCTAAACCAGAACACTTCTCTCATCTCCTGATTTATGACTTCTAAAACTAAACCTCTACAACAAGGAGCTCGGAGCATGGTGGGCAGCACGACCATCGTCATCAGCAAAACCTGAGTCTACTTCAGCAAAACTTTCTTAGAATTAAATAACCAAGCCATAGGATTTCGAGGTAGTTTGCCTAGTGCAACATAAATCCTCAACTCTTTGTTAGGCATTTGCATGATCAGGTCATGTAAATTAAGCCCTAACCGGTCGTAGGACTCCGAGGTAGTCATTTGGTGCTACATAAACCCTCACATCTTCAAGGCTATTTGTATGATTTTACCATACAAATATAAGTCCAAATTAATTAAAATTGGCAAGACCAAAGCATTAAATAAACATTAGGGCCTTCCTAAATTCAAGCCAAACAATAAGATAGTCGGGAAATTATCGAAGTTCGCTTTGAATCTGTGATTTCTCCTACCTTTCTTCCTTTGAATTCCCAAAATAAAATGTTCTAAATTTGATCCATTCCCTATTGAAATTCCAAAATTCAATCCCTTGAAAACTTAAACTTTGAAATTCTTGAGAGCAGAATTATTGATTATTATCGAGAGTTTTCTTAGGTGATTCCCGTCACTTAAGATGTAATTAACTATGAGGGCTCGCCCTTATAGGGAACTTTAAGAACCCGAGTAATATAAACTCGCTTAATTTCTTTGTATTAAGCGAGGGAACTTGTCGGCTTATAAAATTGGTTCGCGTACTAAACGGATGTCACAAACCTTTCTAGTTTATCTAATCGAGCCCCATTATTAAGCAAGTGTGTCTATTCTTCGGGATAGATACACGGTTTGTGGTGCGGTGCTCGTTTATGTAAACTATTCGGGATGTGAGATCAGTTTGATTTCATATCTTAAAATTTTCAAATTTAAAATCAAATACTACTTTTCAAATTATTTATTTAAATTAAATTAAAAATTCGCCGACAATTTCGTAGGCGACCCCCTTTTCAAAAATACAATACTAAACCTAAAAATATGCCGACAATATATATATATATATATATATATATATATATATATATATATATACTGTTTCGATTTTTGGATGGATGATCACCGGAATGTCAACTTGCTAAGGGAGATTTTGGATGAGGACAGGTGTTCGACGGATTCTACAAATCCCAATTAACTTAGATAAAGCTGATAGACTCCTACTAAAAAAGTCTAATCAGAAATCCTTAAATAGCATGATACTTAGCACAACATGTTCTTGGCCTGATACCACTTGGGGTAGGCTCTTATCTCCCTCAATGTCTTTCTTTTGCTGGAGACTGTTCCATAATTATCTGCCATTGGATGATATACTGAAACTTAAAGGTTTAAGATCTGCATCTAGATGCTGGCTATGTCACTCTCAAGAGGAGTCAATTTCCCATCTTTTTTTTCCAGTGTTTTGTCACTAAACAGGTTCGGAATATAGTATTACAGCAATTCAATTTGAATCATCTCAACTATAATTAGTCTCATTTGGGGGCTTGCTGGGAAGACTGGAAAGAGGAGAAATGGTTCCATATACCATTAGTAATCTGCTGGTTTGTATGGATGGCAAGAAATCTTGCTAAATATGAGGACAAAACCTGTACCACTCATCAAATTGTGGCTAATTGCTGCAGTTTCCTATGTAAACAATCACTGCTGGACTCCTTTCCAAGGAAAAAGCCTATTTTGCTGAAATGGTCTCTTCCACCTCCACCATGGGTAAAAATTAATATTGATGGCAGTTATACAAATTCTGCTGCAGGAATTGGAGCTATTTGTAGAAATTCATTGGGACAGGCATTATGGTTCTTTCATGCACCTACTATCTCCTCATCAACCATTGAATCGAATCGCAAGCTGCACATCGGGCTTTGCTTCATCGCTAAGGCTTTGAATTATCAATTTGTATGGATTGAATCCGACTCACAACGACCTAGTTAACATACCGCAAGGTATATCCCCCTCCCCGGAACTTGGTCTATCTTTACGGAACATTGATCTCCACTTTTGGCTCCCTTAACCTTAAATGGACACATATCTACGAGAGTGAAATCAACCAAGAACTCGGTTGGCAAAACATGCTACTACTTCCCAAACTATAGTTTTTTCCGTTACACTCGTTGAGCCCTTAAGGCTTTTACTTTTGGGGACTTGATCGATATTCCATATATCGGATGTATGTAACTTTTGGTTGAATGAATTTTTTCCCTTTCTTGAATATATATATATATATATATATATATATATATATATATATATATATATATATGTATGTATACATGTACATGTATGTATGTATAAATGTAAACATGTACATGTATATGAATATATATATGTATATGAATATATATATATATATATATATATATATATATATATATATATATATATATATATAAATAGCTACCACAGTACAGATATGACTGGATCAATTTTGAAGCTTGTTGGGAGGATTGGAGGAATTTGAGGGAGTTCTCCATTCCATTAATTATTTGTTGGTTTCTCTGGATGGCGAGGAACCAAGCCAAATATGAGGGTAAAATCTGGTTGGCTCAGTCTACTGTTGTAAATTTCTGCAGCTACATTAGGAAAAATTCAGCTTTGCTTTCCTCACCCAAAAGAAAAGCCGTACTGCTGCATTGGTCTCTGCCTCCCCAAAATTGGATTAAAATCAATATTGATGGGAGTTTCACCCCTTCCTCTGCTGGTATTGGTGCTGTCTGTAGAAACAGTTTGGGTCAGCTCTTGTGGTTTTTTCAGTCACTTATTGTATCCTCTTCGCATTGGAATCGAACTTTGTGCCTGCATTTTGGGCCTTAACAACCGCCAAAGCTCTCCACCTCCCTTATGTCCGGATTGAATCGACTCTCGGCGAGTGGTTGATATTATGCAAGGATCTCGCTCCTCCTCCTTTGAGTTTGGTTTATTTTCTCGGAATCTTTCCTACTATTTCAGACTTCCTTCAACTCAAATGGACCCACACTTATAGAGAAGGTAACCAGCCTGCTAACTGGTTAGCCAAAAATGCTGCTTCACATAGTAATATAGTTTTTTCTGTAACACCTTTTGAGCCTTTAAGGGTTTTACTTTTGGGGGTTTCTCTAAAACTCCCTTTCATCGAATGTACTTAACCTTAAAGTTTGAATGAAGCTTTTGTTTTTTTGTTAATATATATATATATATATATATATATATATATATTGGGTGTTGATCTTATTCGGGAAGTTCATTCTTTCTTTCTTGGATATGATCTTCCTAAATACTTTGCAGCAGCTAGCATTGCTCTTATTCCCAAAGGAACTCAAAAAACTCAGTGGACTGATTTCAGACCTATCAGTCTTACTACTACTTTTTCTAAAATAATTAGTAAAATTCTTGTGGGGAGACTACAACCCTATCTTAACCAATTGATCGGCTCTAACCAATCTGCTTTTGTGCGAGGCATAACTATTATTGATAATTGTCTTTTGGCTCGAGAACTCGTTACTTGATATTGATAAGAAATGTAGGGGACACAATTTACTTCTCAAATTGGATCTTAAAAAGGCCTATGATTCTATCAGTTGGAAATTTATTGATCTAGTACTTAAAGCTAGAGGTTTCCATCCAGATTTTTGTACTTAATTCAAAGATGGCTGTCCAATGCCTATTACAGTGTCCTGGTTAATGGCTGCAGCTGTGGTTTCTTCAAAGCTGGTAGGGGGCTGAAACAAGGAGACCCACTGTCTCCAACCATCTTCATCTTAGCTTTTGATTACTTCTCCGAACTCGAATGCTCGCTCAAACACTTTATCCTTATCTTCATTTTAAGCATGGTTCTTCACGGATGATAAGTCATTTGGCATATGCTGATGATGTTATCATTTTCACCAATGGAAGTAAGCTTGTCTGTAAAGAAAACCTTGCAATCGATCGATCACCTAGCCTTGGTTGCGTGTCCGGAATTAAACCAAAGGAAGTGTCAATTTTTGGTCGGCAAAGGGTTCAAATATCAACAGTGGGTGAAAGAGTACACGGGGTTTTCAATGCTCGATCTCCCTCGAAATATTTAGGAGTGCGATTAATTAAAGGAAGGAGGAAGCAATCTCGGTATGATGAAGTTGTCGGGAAGATTACATCAACATTAAACTCGCTGGACTAATACCTTTCTATCTAATGGTGGAAGATTAACTTTACTTAAGAGTATACTCTCAACCTTTCCCCTTTATCAGTTACAAATAGTTAGAATGAAAAAGAGCACCCAGAAAATGATAGAAACAATGTTTAATAAATTTCTCTGGGAAGGCCAAACCAAACAATATCATTGGGCTATATGGAACAAGGTTTGTAAACCAACCAAGGCTGGGGGACTAGAGTGAGAAATTTCCAACGGATGAGCCATTTGTTCTATTGTAAGCGAGTGGATTAAATTCGAAGGAAAGATACCATGTGGGCAAAATTCTTATCCGACAAGTATTGCTTGGAAAGATCACCCAAATTCGGTTGTGCCAAGACAAGGGGATTCTAAGCACTCTGGAGAAGTTTCGTTGAAAGTTAGGGATATGGCCAACCAGTATTTCTGCCGGGAAGTGGGCAAGGGGAGGTGAATTTTTATTATGACAACCTGGATAGGAGATGGTACTTTAAATTTTACTTGCAGATTTCAATCACCAACTAACTGTTGCAGATTTTTGGGTGGAGGATCACTGGAATGTCAACAGGCTAAATGAAATTTTGGATGGGGAGAGCATACAGCAGATTATTCAAATCCCTATTAATCCAACTAAACCTGATAGAATCATATTGAAGCAGTCTAATAAAAAATCTTTCAATCAAATGATTCATAGCTCACTTCAACTTTGGCCTGATACTTCTTGGGAGGAGAAAATCTGGACCAGGCTTTTATCCCCCTCTATGTCTTACTTCTGCTGGCGAATGTTCCATCATTACCTTCCATTAGATGATATTTTAAAACTCAAAGGCC
Source organism: Papilionanthe hookeriana x Papilionanthe teres (assembly GCA_022702705.1). Lineage (NCBI taxonomy): Eukaryota > Viridiplantae > Streptophyta > Magnoliopsida > Asparagales > Orchidaceae > Papilionanthe > Papilionanthe hookeriana x Papilionanthe teres. The sequence continues at coordinate 92,067,550 of CM040423.1, read as the reverse complement.
TAAGACTTGCTTCTAGATGTTGGCTCTATCAAGCTCAGGAAGAATCACTTTCCCACCTCTTTCTCCATTGCACTGTCACTAAACAGGTGTGGATTACTGTTTTAAAACAATTCCATCTTAATCACCTTAATCACAATTGGCTCAATTGGGAGGCTTGCTCGGGAGGATCGGAAAAATGAAAAATGGTTCCATTTACCTTTAGTTATCTCGCTGGTTTGTTTGGATGCATAGGAATCAAGTGAAGTTTGACAACGGAACTTGTAATATTAATCATATGGTGGCTAACTCGCTGCAGGTTTTCTGAGTAAGAAGCCACTGTTGGAGCCCACAAATAAAAGAAAACCTACTTTGCTGAAGTGGTCCCTTCCACCTCCACCATGGATAAAAATAAATATAGATGGGAGTTTCACTAACTCTGCTGCTGGAATTGGGGCAGTTTGTAGAAATTCTGGAGGTAAGTTACTGTGGTATTTCCAAGTACCTATCATCTCACTGTCAGCTCTCCACTCTGAACTCCAAGCTGCTTATTGGGCCCTGATTACTGCTAAAGCTTTGAACTACCAATTTGTCTGGATTGAATCCGACTCTCAACGACTTGTTAATATAATACAAGGATTATCCCCTCCTCCATGGAATTTGGTATACCCTTACGTAACATTGCTCTCTACATTTGGCTCTCTCACCCTCAAGTGGTCTCATATCTTTAGAGAAGGTAACCAACTCCGCTAACTGGTTGCCAAACGTGCTACTGCAGCTCAAAGGATTATTTTTTCTGTTAAACCTGATGATCCTTTAAAGCTTTTACTTTTTGGGGATTTGACTGATATTCCCTATATTAGATGTATGTAAACTTTGTTGACTTTTGCTGAATGAATTTTTCCTTTTCCTAATATATATATATATATATATATATATATATATATATATATATATATATATATATATATATATATAGAATTTTCGGTGTCGAATCTCGGCTAGAAACTGTCTCTACCCTCCTTAAGAAGGAATGACAGGTTTAAAAATCATGTCGAAGGCAGAAAAATGGAAATTATGAATTGACTAATCTAGGGATTGGAAGGGGTTGTGAGGGAGTGAATCACTACTACTCTGAGGGGGAACTTAGACAAACCTGAACTAGAGATAGCCGCAAAACTGAAACCAAAACTAAATTAAAATCAAAACAAGATAAAATTCACCGCCACAACATTCAAAATATAAAACAACTCCAAATTTAATCACAAATAAAACAACAAAATTACAATTACAACTAAATTAAATCGTCTTATTGGATGATCAGGAATCCCTCGGATGATGTAACCCATATGTTGCTAATGAGATTTCCCACGGTCTAAATGAAAGTGTGGAACTCATTCAGTTGAGTTTAGCAAATTCATTTGGACTAAGTGAATCCGATGAAAATAGTGGTGCCGGGATGATGGAACCGTGAGATCTTAACCGGTTCTGCTTAATCAACTTTAAGATTTCCCTTAATAAAACTTAAGACATTAAATTTGCAAACTCAACCACCAAACCATGACACTTCTCTTCTCTCTTGATTGTCACTTTCTTAAACTAAACTTTCTTCGACAAGGAGCTTTGAGTAAGCACGATGGACAACACGGTCGACTTCGTCAGCTTTTCTTTCCTTAGTAATTAAATAACCAAGCGATAGAATTTTTGAGGTAGTTTGCCTAGTGCAACATAAATCCTCAACTTCCTTTTAGGCCTTTGCATAATCATGTTATGCAAATCTAAGCCCTAAACTCGTCTTAGGATTCTGAGGTCATCGTTCGTCACTATGTATGTAAACCCTCGTAATCTCTAGGCTATTTGTATGATCATGTCATATGAATATAAGTCCCAATTAATTAAAATTGGGAGGCTTACAATATTAAATAATGTTATCAAATTGAAGCCGAATCATAGGATAGTTTGGGAAGTTGCCAAGATTCCTCTTGGATCCTCAGCTTCTCCTACCTTTCTTCCATTGGATTACCAAAATAAAATGTTCCAAATTTGATCCATTCCTTATTGAAATTTCTAAAATTCAATTCTTTGAAAACCCTAAACTTTGAAATTCTCAAAGGAAAAACCTCTGATCTTTATCGAGAGTTTTCTTAAGTGATTCCCGTCAATTAGGATGTAATTAACTATAGGGGCTTGCCCTTATAGGGAATTTTAGAACTCAACTTAATATAAACCCTATTTATTTATTTTGTATTAAATAGGAGATTTTGTCGACAAATAAAATGATTCGCAGAACAAACATATATCATAAATTCACTGGTTTATCTAATAGAACCCCATTATTAAACCACGTGTCTATTCCTCTGGATAAATATGTTGTTTACGGTGCTGCATTCAATTATTTGAACCACTAAGAGTATGAGATCGGTTTGGTCTAGTATTTTAAAAATCAAATAATATTTTCCAAACTAGTTAAAATTATATATATACTTAAATTTAAAAATAAAACCTAAAATGCGCTGATAAATTTTTGGAGACTCCGCTGGGGATCTATTCTTCTCTTCATTTGGTGAGTCCATGCCCCTAGTGGACCGAATCACTATTCTTCTGTTAGTGTACCTTGTTCATTTCTGTCTTGAACAGGTATAGTCAACTCTTTTTTTATTCTGGAGCCACTATTTAAACACTTTTAAGTAGAGAGGTTCCAGAATCCTCTTCTTCACCTCTCGAAGTGAGGTGAGACCCCCAATAAGTGTGGTTTAGGCCAATCTGTCGAATTGAGATTCCTACAGGGTTTTACCTTTCGTAAATTCAGGATAAGGGTCCCGCAACTTTTTCTCTCTTCTTGTAATTGATCCTACTCTTAATCAAATCTTTATCAACTCTCTATTTCCCAAATTCCTCTATTAACTACAAATAAAATAAAAACATAATATGAAAAGCTTTAACGAAAAAAAAAAACAAAATCAAGATAAAATTAATAAAAACTAGTTCGGGCTTTGCCTTGAATTTTCTTTGTTTCGTCCTAGAGATCATTGCAATGAGAAGGGAAGTAGGGTAGCTCTGACACTCCTAATCTTTTCTGCAGAAGATGTCTGCACCGAAGTTGATCTTTTCCTTCACCGATGGGATAGAATTAGCAGTTAACAGGAATGAACTGCCTGACAACGCAGTCATTCGTTTTGGACAACGGTTCGATCAGACGGACATTAAGTTCAGAGACGTTACTGTGGCTTTACTGAAGTCCAAGGTACCGAAGTCTACAGAGCCTGTCGTTGAGTTCAATCTGAAGTCGGCTCAGGAGTTTCCTCCTATGAAGAGGGTCCCAACTGAAAGGAACATTGTTGCCCGTAAGAGATTGGCTGTTAAAACTGATAGGACTGCCCCCAGGACTGTTGTTGCTACTCCCGCTAGTCTGGTCATCAATGCACCTACCCCCACCAAATGGAAAGGGAAGGAATTCAAGATAAGTGATGAGCCTGCTACTGTGGAGGGTACGACTTTTGCTGCGATACCACCTGTATTTGAGATTGGGTCTGGTTCGAAGTTTGTGCCTCCGACTAGATCCCAAAGGAGGAATAAGAACAGAAGGACGACCAAGGTCAGGAAAACCAAGGCCGCTGAAATTACCATTCCTGAAGAAATTCTGGAAGAGGAAGAAGAACTGCCAGAGCTTTCACCCATGTTGGAAGGAAACAAAATTTATCCACTTTCTGCTGCCCCTGAGGAAGAATGTGCTCAAAGGATTGCTACCTCGTTACGCCGACCGGCGTATTATGATTGTAAGGAACGGAAGTCAAGAAGTACGCCACTTACTCGATTGCGGATGATAAATGAGAACTTGGCGAGAAAGGATAATTTTTCTGTGTCTGAGATTCTGAGAAGAATGGGAAGAATACATGCCAAGGCACGTCTCGGGCCGAGGGTTCTTCCCTCTACCGTTCAAAAGGAATTTCTACCGAAGAAGAGGAAACTGAGTAGCAAGAAGTTACCTGTTGTGGTATATAGCCCGCATCTTAGTAGGCACACCACCTTCCAACCTACCGCTGATGAGCCATCCGGTTCTAGGAACCCAATTGCAAAAAGGATGGTGTGGCGACCTAAAGTCGTGGAGCCAATACTGGCAGAGCAGCCAGAAATGAGAAGTTCTGATGCTGAGTCCAGTGCTAAAAGGAGTACTGCTGTCTCAGAGACGACTCCGGAGGACGAGGTTCACCGACTACATTCTACCAGTCATAGGACCATCAGAGGTAAGTCACCCGAAGTTACTTTGGAAAAGTTAATATCAGACATTCAATAGTTGGCTAAAAAGCGGAAAGAAAGATCAGAGAATGAAGAAGACTTGTCAAGGTACATGGACGAGGATTTTGTAGAGATCAACGTGGTCAAGACCCGAGCGTCGTCACCTCTACTGGAAGCTCCAGTAGCTGCAGAAGGAGACGACCTAGAAGTAATGAGGCTACATCTTCCGGAAAAGGACAATACAATTTACCTGATGGAGAAGAAAATGGAGGAGATGGCAGCTGCTCTAGCCACGCTTCAGAGCCAGCCTCAACCCCAAAAGGAATCACCCCCTTAAGTTATCCACATCGCTGACAGAGAAAAGGAAGTCACATCCGTCAATGGAGACGAGCAACGAAGAAGGATTCCACTCAAAGTCTAATACCAGAAAAGGACATTAAGAATATGGTAGAACAGTAGGTGCGAGAAACCTTAGCCCAATCCAAAGGCGGGGCATTGATTCTGAAGGGTACACTATACCCCAAAGAATTCGATGTAGTATAATACCCTAAAGGTTTCGTACCACCTATGCTCAAGACTTTTGATGGAAAGACAAACCTCTGATAGCATGTTGCACACTTCCACACAAGTTACTGCAACACGGGGGGTAGCGATGCTTTGTTGTTCCGCCAGTTTGTCAGCAGCCTTTCAGGAATTGCCTTTGACTAGTATGAGGAATTGCCCAATGGCTCAGTCAAAAAATTTGCAGAACTAGAAAACTTATTTGTGAAACGATATGCTGGGGCTCAGCACCACATCACCATATGTGATCTTGTAGTCGAGCAACAGAAACTAAACAAAACTTTGGTGGACTACATTCTGCGATGGAGGAATTTAAGCATGAAGTGTGAGCCGCAACTCCAGGAACAACATGCCATTGGAATTCTGCTAAAGAGCATACACGGCCCGATAACATTTCTCCTTAAAGCATTTACAATTAAGACGTTAGAGAAATTGCTCAGCAAAGCCGCGAGTCTACATGAGGAAGCGAAACAACTCAGCTTCACCGATAAGGCTGATAAGCAGAAATCTGTTAGAGCCTTCGAGAAGAAGTCCGGGACCGTCAGAGTGGTAGATAAGGGCAAGCAGCCAATGAAAACACAAATGAAACGACTTCAGCAATGTTATTAACAACCTCTGCCAAGTTATCAACCGCCTCAGCAGAATTATCAACAATCACAGCAATACGGCCAGCAGTCATCTCAGCAATACAACCAGCAGCCGGTTCTGCAGAAGCGCATCCTGACAGAACTTCTAAATAAAGAGTACCACTTCAACGATGAAGAAGTTGGCAAGAAGTTTCGTAGCCTGATCAAGAAGGACGAATTCCAGTTGCCAGAGCCCAGGAAGCCAGGGGATGTGGACAAGAAAGATCACCTGATGTACTGCCCTTACCAACGGATGATCAGACACAAGATAGAAGATTGCTTCACTTTTAAGAATTGGCTTGAGAACAACCTTCAGAGAGGGAACATAAAGATGCCAAAAGAATACATGAAGGAGCCCCAGAAAGGAGGTTCTGTTAATGTTAATTCGGCAGATCCTATTATTTTGATAGACCCGTACACAACCGACGATGGATGGAGTACAGTTTGGACGAGGTCTTCGAAGAAAATATTAGAATACATTCGGACCACTTCAATGCGTGCTTCAATTCAAATTTCAAAATCTGTCAAGCCAGCACTATCAATTGCAATCGAGGAACCACCTAGAAGGAGGAGAAGATCGCAGAAGAAGAGAAGACCGAGGCTCCGAAGAGTAGAGTAGGGGCTGCTTATCCTAGGATGGTTGTTTCTGATTTGGGGGAGAAATTCCTCGAACCTTTGACTCTATATGATCATTTGCTCACCCCGAAGGGATCTTATAATGATAAGAGTTATGGTGTTGGCTAAGTTTTGACTATTTCTAACGATTACGTAACTGATGACGACCAACCTAATCTGAATATCGATTTCGATCCTAATAACAATTCTTAAATCATACAAAATCTCGACAGTAGCGATAAAGAGGAGGACATCAATGAAAGCGAGTATGATGGTCTGGGAGATGACAAACTCGTAAGTGAATTTGAAGGATCTCCTATCACGATTGAGCTACAATTCTCAGATCCCGAGGTGACTCCAGAAGAATCTGCTGCTCCAATTCAGAAAGAGGAAGCGCCAGCTAATTCAGTACCAGACTTGGAAGAAATAACAAAATTCAACTTGAGAAGTGGAAAGGTCTTGCCCCCGAGAGTGGATCCGAAAGATAAAGGAAAGCAGGTGGTTGTTCAGGAAGAGCCAACCCCAGCAGAAGAATTACCCATTCGGGAAGAAGTTGATGGACCATGTAATAAAGTGGAATATAACGTGCTAGCCCATGTTCGATAGTTACCCGCCAAACTGAGCATTTACGACACTTTGATCCTTTCAATGGAAATGAGAGAAGCTCTAATCAAGGCCCTACTTGATCCAGAGATCTGCTTAGCTCAAATGGTCGGTAACTCCTTAGACGAGGTTTTCTCGTTAAAGGAACAGTACAGTGTTACTTTTACGGACAATGACTTGGTACTTGGGACAGCTTATCACAACCGACCCTTGTATATCTCAGTCACTACAGTAAATTCACACTCCAGGGTGTTAGATGATCTGGGAGCATCAATCAATGTGATGAATCTTTAGAGGTTAGCGTACTTAGAGATTGATGCCCGCGAGCTCCAAGCAGATAAAATGTTGCTAAGAGGCTTCAATCATAAAGGAGAAAGAACTCTTGGATCAATAACACTGTCTATGAGGATCGGTGACCTAGCAAGGACAACTGTAAAATTCTACATAATTGATTCTGAAATGCCATTCAATGATCTACTGGGTTGACCTTGGATCCATGAAAATCAGATGGTACCATCGTCTCTGCACCGGTGTATAGAGTACTATGAAGGAGGACAAGAATAATGTATCAAAGGTGATTTGCAATCATTTTCCGTGCACAAAATTGGAATTCACGAAGACGCCGCCTACTACTCACCTCCAAAGGTAACAATCTTCTCCAGAAATGCCCTACCGAATGAAGTGAAAGAAATTTAATACAATGAAGATCCTCAAATTCAAGTTCAACAATTACTCACCACTCCCTTAGGGCGAGATGGTGAAAGTTTCTCCAGAGCTCGCATCTGAGGTCGAAGCCCGGGATGAGGTCTAGGAAGAAATAGTGGAATAATTAAACATAAGAATCCGGTTATCAATGTTGATTGGGAAAATAGTTCCGAAGAAGAAGAAAAAAAAGAAATCAAGAAAGAAGTAGCAACGATAACTCAGAAGAAGCCTCAGTTCAAGATCTCACTAGAAGATAATAATAATGAAGAATACAAAGCAATGTACGACAAGATAAACCACTATGTACAAACTATGACCCTAACCTTGATCTACCCCAGTAAGGTTGAGTGTATGGTGGTCAAGGAAGTACATAGTGGCGGTGCTAAGCCAATAAAGTTTTACCGTGGTGCTTCTTCTTTCAATACTGGAAATGATGTAAAAATTGAAGACGTTGATTCATCTGAATTAATGGAATTGCCTTTTGAGTGGTATTCTCCCTGTGTTTAAAATTTAATTCAACGTGGTGTCTTACCTAAGCAGTGGTCAAAAGATTAATCACACCGCTTCGAAAAGTTATGGAGTAATGCCAGTCGACCTCCCAATTCAAAGCATGGTCTCGGGTTTGGCATAGTATTGCCAACTGACGATACAGGATTTTGTTTGGTTGTCACTTTCGAGCCTAATGAAGACTGCCTGGATGCTTCATATGATCTCGAGGACTTTCCAATTAGAGATGCTCCACCATAATCTGAAGAAGAGATTAAATCTATAATAGACGAGTTAATGGAAGTTAACTTAGGTACTAGAGAAGAGCCTAGGCTGACCTTTGTTAGCTCCTTACTCAATAAAGAAGATTCTAGAAATATGATCAAGTTATTAATGGAATTCAAGGAACTATCGTTCCAGTCAGACAAGCTCCAAGAAGAATTCGTCTAGAGATCAAACAACAAGTAATAGCTGAAGTTAAGAAGCTAATCGATGCTAAATTTATCTGTGAAGAAGAATACCCGACCTGATTGGCCAATGTGGTACCAGTCAGAAAGAAGAACGGTCAGATCAGAATCTGCGTGGATTTCATAGATTTGAACTAAGCGTTCCCGAAGGACGAATTCCCACTACCAATTCCAGAATTGATGATCAACATCGCTTCGACGCACGAAGTCTTCTCTTTCATGGATGAATCATCAGGATATAATTAGATAAAGATGGCACCTGAAGACTAAAAGCTCACAGCATTCAGAACACCAATCGGGGTATACTGCTACACAGTAATGCCTTTCGGATTAAAGAACATAGGAGCGACGTACCAAAAAGCAATGAAAAGTATTTTTAATGATCTCATTATTAACCAATTTGAGTGCTACGTGGATGATGTGGTCATCAAGAGCAAATTGAAAGAAGATCACTTGTACGATTTGAGATTGTTTTCGAGTTATTAAGATAATTTAACCTTAAGATGAACCCCCTAAAATGCGCTTTCGGTGTCACCTCTGGGAAATTCTTAGGATTTTTTGTCTGGCATCGCAGAATTGAAATTGATCTGGAGAAAATTAAAGCTATCTTAGAAATGTCGCGTCCCAAAACTCATCCTTTCAAGGGAAGTTGGCATATCTTCGACGCTTTATTTCTAATATGTCAGGAAGGTGTCAGCCTTTTTCTGCTTTGGTTAAGAAGGATGCCAAGTTTACTTGGGACTCCAAATGTCAATATGCCTTTGATGACATCAAACAATATTTAATGACACCTCCTATTTTAGCAGCCCCAGTCTCGGGTAGATCGTTGATACTTTATACCGCGGCTTTAGATGACTCCCTCTAAGCCCTGCTAGCCCATGTCAATGACGAGTGTAAAGAAAATGATCTTTACTACTTAAGTTGTCGTCTAATTCTGATGGAGGTAAAGTATTCTTCTATTGAGAACCATTGTTTGGCCCTGATCTTCACCGCTCAAAAGCTCAGGCATTACATGCTTTCTCATAAGGTCAACCTTATCTCGAAGTTTAATTCATTACAATATTTGATGACCCGCCCGACGCTTTCCAGCAGACTTGCTAGGTGCTCAATGATACTATTGCAATTCGATATAACTTTCGTTCATCTTCATGCCGCAAAGGGATAAGTCCTAGTTGACTTCCTCGCAGAACACCCTTTACTGGCAGAATCGCCTCTCAACGACGATTTGCCAGACGAGCAGATAATGAGCTTAGAAAACCCCGATGGTCAATGTTGGGAATTGTACTTCGACGGAACATCATCAGCACAACGAGACAAAGAATTGCAAATGATAGTGCTCGGTAAGGTAGGAATCAGCCTAATATTTATAACACGGGAGTGGGGAATGTTAAGGTACTTCTACCATTTGACAAAGCCTGTACGAATAACGAAGCAGAATATGAAGATCTTATAACCAGACTGGAGTTAACCATTCAGATGCGTATAACAGATATCAACATATACGGTGATTCAGAGATAATCATGCAGCAGGTAGCTGAATAGTACAAAATTCTGAAGCCTAGACTCGAGCAGTATTTTCAATATGTAATGAAGTTGCTAGAACAGATTTTGAACGTGACGATATATAAGATTCCCAGAAAAGAGAATGCCCTTGCAGACGCTTTGGCTCAACTTGCAAAAGAGTTTGCATGTCTACAGGATGAATCAGTTGAAGTGACAGTGCAGAGACGACGGGTCCTGTCACAATTTGACCTAGACACTTTGCGCAAATCAGAAAAAGAAGAAGAGACAGTTACAACAGTGGCAGAGACTACAGAAGATTGGTGGCAGCCATTAATGGAATACCTGCAAATAGGAAACCTACCAAATGATAAGTAGTAGCCATCAGATCAAGAAAAAAACTATATCATACCATTGTTAAGTGCATGGAGTGGTTCTACATCAACCTCCAATTGTTTTACATCCAACAATCACGTTGTGTCCATTTGATTGTTGGGGCACAGATATCGTGGGCCCGATAGAACCGCCTTCTTCAAGGTGACATCATTTTATCCTTGCAGCAACATATTACTTTTCAAAGTGAGCAGAAGCAGTACCGCTCAGAGAAGTGAAGGCACATCACGTGTTACAATTTTTCAAGAATCAGTCGTTTACCATTTTGGGGTACCGCACATAATTATCTCAGATAACGGGTCCACATTCAAAAGCACATAGATTAACAATTTTGTCAGAAGACACGGGATAGATTGATGCTATTCGACGATCTACTACCCAAGTGCAAACAGCTTGGCCGAGGCTCTTAATAAAACTCTCATGCAAATCCTAAAGAAAACTTTGGACGACAACAAGTGAAATTGACATGAGAACTTGTTAGAAGCCTTATGGGCCTACAGAATGACTTTCAGAACACCTACTCAGTCTAAACCTTACGCTCTAGTGTACGGGTCTGAAGCCAACTTGCCCTTGGAGGTCCAGCTTCTGTCGCTCAGAATTGCAGTCACATGTAAGATTTGTACAGAAGAGAACGCCAGGTTGAGACTGGAAGAATTGGAAAGCTTGGAAGGAAGATGACTTTCAACGCAGTAAAATTTGGAATTATACCAAGTTAAGATGATTCAGGACCACGACAAACTGGTCCGCCCAAGAACTTTCAGAGTTGGTGAATCAGTTCTCATTCTCGGAAGACTTATTCTTGCACACTATAAGATAGAAGGTAAATTTGAACCAACTTGGAAGGGACCGTTTGTAGTAGAGAAAGTCTACTTAGGAGGTTCCTACCAACTCGTGGATTGCCATGAAGAGCGACCAATGCTTCCTGTCAACGGACGGTATCTAAAGAAGTATTACGCGACATGATGTTTCGAAGAGCAGACTTTAGAAATAAAGTTTCGCTCGTAGAAGCACCGACGTGATAATTGTGTGCAAATGGGTCCAAACCCAAAATAATAATAATGATAAAATCTTTAAAACCAAAATACAAAAGGAATTTTCTCAAATAAAATAAAATTCGAAACTTGTCACAACTTTAAAACTCCAAATAAAAGCTTTCCCTTTCCTAATAAAAATTCAAAATGAAATAATTATATGTAAATAAAAGAAATACAATAAACTTAAAATTCTTATTGTTCTCGTTCCTTTTAGGTTTGGCTCCTGATCCCTTCCTTGTTTTCGCAGGAAGATGTCGAGTGTGAGGCTGGTCCCATCTTTTAAGATGGCTTAAGTCTTGCACTTAACGAAGAGGAACTGAAAGTTGGTTTTGTGATCGAGGTTGACTCAGACTTTGCACAGATGAAGCTCGAATATGAAGAAATTGCTTGGACTACTGTAGACCTCAGGGAGCTCAATGAAAGGAAAGTGATGAGGCTCAGTGAGAAAGTTCAACACACAATCAACCAGAAAAGGAAGATTAATGCAATTGAAGACAACAAGATGAAATCAGTGATAACTGCAACAGGAGGGAAGCTTGTCAGTGCTATCCCTACCGACATCCAGGGGGAGAGAAGAGCCACTTTGACTCTGAATCAAAGAAGAAACAAGAATCATCGTATTCACAGAATGCTGAAAATTTGACAGAAGAACAAAACAAAGAAGAAATTCTGACGATCGCGGCAGTTGCCCTGAGGAGGCCAATCCTCAGGAGCACCATAATAGAGGTTGTTCTAGAGGAGGTCACTACAGAGCCCGTACCTGAGGCAGTGATGATTGAAGGAGAACGTGCTGGCGTAGAACCATACATCCCGCAATAAGTCACCAGACCCCGACAGTTCCTGTTGATCTCAGAGCACGAGGTGGAGATGATCTAGAGTGCGGAAACATGATTTTGAATATTTTCACAGGATTCAGGGCAAGTATGTTAATATCTTGGAGGGACTAGAATTGCATACTGATGTGTTCTCTTACGACGAGTAGAGTGAGATCGTAGACTACGTCTTTAAGCTGAAGAAGCAGGGCCATGCATGACGACTACAGAGCAAGACCTACTTTGAGCCGCAGAAATGGAAACGAGGCAAGGGGAGGATTACAATCCAGTTCGGATGTTGCTACAACTTTGCCGATGATAAAAAAGGAAACCCACCAGGGATACTCCACTATGATGAAGTGGATCGAATGCCAGTTTTAATCAAGCTGATGATAAAGAGGATGGTGGCATGGCGAGTCTTACCCTCTGACTGCATACCGAATAGCTGCATTATCAACATTTATGAAGAAGGAGATTGCATTCCACCTCACGTGGACCACACGATTTTGTGAGACCCTTTTGCACCGTTTCCTTCATTAATCAATGCAACATCATGTTCGGGATAGAACTCCGGATAGTCGGCCCCGGAGAATTTCGAGGGCTAATAGAGATACCTCTACCGGTAGGCGTTCTCGTACTACAAGGAAATGGTGCAGATGTGGCGAAGCACTGCATACCAGGGGTTCCCTACCAGCGGATCTCCATCACCTTCAGGAGAATGAATGAGAACAAGATTCCAGTCTACTTCCAGCCAGATCCAGAGTTAGAGAATTTGCAGCCTTTTGAGCTGTAAGCTACATAGTAGTAGCACACTTACGTGGGATTCTCCTCCAGAAAGTGGCATAGAAGGTGATGTTATTACCTATGCAGTTTACTTTTCAGACATGGATGAATCAAACAGACAATTTTGCCAAATGACATGAAGATACCAGTATAATCTGGGTTCAGATATACATGAATTTTGTAAAAGTCTATTTTCAGGAAGACATCATCAGAAATGTTTTGTGGAATCGCATGATGTACTTTCAACATTTCAATGGAAGCGACTATGTCATATTTTTCCTTCTGTTTTGTGCAATTGACTGCAGACGCCACTAAAATCTGAGTTTTACTCGATTTAAAAAAAAGTTGAATGAAGAACGATTTGTATGAAATATAACAAAAAATGGAATTAAGCGAATATCCAGTAAGATAATAACAACAAAATAAAATTTCAAATCTAAAATCTAAACAAGAAACGAAATCAAAGCTCAAATTAAAGCAACTCAAAATCTCAAATTGCAAAATAAACAAATGAAAATTCAAATTAAAATGAAATTTCAATTGAAACAAAATTCAATACAAAAACAAAATTAAATCAAGAAAAGAAAACAAAACAATGAAAACGAACCCCAAATTGCAGGAGATGTGTTGGCGTAGAGTCGTACATTCTGCTATATGTCACCAGACCCCGACAGTTCCAGATGATCTCAGAGCACGAGGTGGAGATGATCCAGAGAGTGCAGAAACAGGATTTTGAATATTTTCACAGGATTCAGGGAAAGTATGTCAATATCTTGGAGGGACTAGAATTGCATAGTGATGTGTTCTTTTACTACGAGTAGAGTGAGATCGTGGACTACATCTTCGAGCTGAAGAAGTAGGGCCGTGCAGGACAACTACGGAGCAAGACCTACTCCAAGCCGCAGAAATGGAAACGAGGCAAGGGGAGGATTACAATCCAGTTTGGATGCTGCGACAACTTTGTCGATGATAAAAAAGTAAACCCACCAGGGATACTCCACTATGATGAATCAAGTTGATGATAAAGAGGATGGTGGCATGGCGAGTCTTACCCTCTAACTGCATACCGAATAGCTGAATTATCAACATTTATGAAGAAGGAGATTGCATTCCACCTCACGTGGACCATCACGATTTTGTGAGACCCTTTTGCACCGTTTCCTTCATTAATCAATGCAACATCATGTTCGGGATAGAACTCTGGATAGTCGCCCCGGAGAATTTCGAGGGCCAGTAGAGATACCTCTACCGGTAGGCGTTCTCGTACTACAGGAAAATGGTGCAGATGTGGCGAAGCACTGCATACCAGAGGTTCTCCATCACCTTCAGGAGAATGGATGAGAGCAAGATTCCAGTCTACTTCCTGCCAGATCCAGAGTTAGAGAATTTGCAGCCTTTTGAGCTGTAAGCAACATAGTAGTAGCACACTTATGTGGGATTCTCCTCCGGAAAGTGGCTTAGAAGGTGATGTTATTACTTATGCTGTTTACTTTTCATACATGGATGAATCAAACTGACAATTTTGCCAAATGACATGAAGATACCAGTACAATTTGGGTTCAGATATACATGAATTTTGTAAAAGTCTATTTTCAAGAAGACATCATCAGAAATGTTTTGATGGAATTGCATGATGTACTTTCAACATTTCAATGGAAGCGACTATGTCATATTTTTCCTTCAGTTTTGTGCAATTGACTGCAGGCGCCACTAAAATATGAGTTTGACTTGATTTAAAGAAAAGTTGAACGAAGAACGATTTGAATGAAATATAACAAAAAATGGAATTCAGCTAAAATCCAGTAAGATAATAACAATAAAATAAAATTTCAAATCTAAAATCTAAACAAGACACGAAATCAAAGCTCAAAGTAAATCAACTCAAAATCTCAAATTGCAAAATAAAAGAATGAAAATTCAAATCAAAATGAAATTCCAATAAAAAAAAATTCAAAACAAAAACAAAATCAAATCAAGAAAAGAAAACTAAACAATGAAAATGAATCTCGAATATGAAATCCCCAGCCCCGGCTGTACTCAAAATCCTTTCTACTCTCCGCGATTTCTACCCTCTTTTGAGAAGGTCGACTGAGAGAAGGTCGACTGAGTCTACTGCACAGAACCACAAAATTTTCAATTTGGTTATGTTGGCATGGATTCTTATCTTTCGCCAAAAAATCAAACTTTGATCAGCTCTCTCGGAATGTGAAGCACTCCCATATTCCATCTCCACCTTCTACTTCACTAAAATTTCTACAGAATCTTCACAAATCAAACGCTAACTTTTGTGATTGGTACCTAAGGTCCAGTTCCCATCATTCTGAGGCTGGTACCCAAATTTCAGTTCTCATTTTGAGATCGCTAATCAAACTTCGATTCTCTTCTCTGAATTTCCGCCAATCTTGTATTTTATCCGAGAAACTTTGTCGCATTCTAATCCTCTGAGCTAGGTATAAGACCGACAAGGCATCCTATTCTCTAAGCCGCCAATGTCGTATTCTATCCGAAAAACTTTTCTGCATTCTAATCCTCTGAGCCAGGTATAAGACTGACAAGGCATCCTATTCTCTGAGCCGCCAACCTCCCATTCTATATGAGAATTTTTTTTCACACTCCTGAAATCTTAGGGTCAGTACCCAAATTTTGATTCCTATCCTAAGAGTTGATGTAATGTCCTGAATGGTATATATTTCCTCGATTAGATCCAGATCAGGCGTAATTTCTTGAACGGTAGCCCGAGCTGGTATAGTCTTTTTTCAGGGCCAGTACCCAAATTCTGATTCCTATCCTGAGGGTTGACGTAATGTCCTGAATGGTAGTCATTTCCTTGACTAAATCCAGATCAGACGTAATTTTTTGAACGGTAGCCCGAGCTGGTATAGTCTTTTCTCGAGGTAGGTGCCTAAATTTCGACTTTTTTTCCGAGATTGATACATAAATTTAAATTCTCTCTTCTGAGGTCAGTACTTAAATTCTGACTATCTCCTGTCGGGATCAGTACCTAAATTCTGATTCCCCTCTTTCAACTGGTACCTAAATTCCAGTTCTCCCTTTGGGATCAGTACCTAAATTCTGATTCCTACCCTTTTTTGAGGTCAGTACCTAAATTTTGATTCTCCCTTCCCGGATCAGTGCCTAAATTTTGATTCCCATCTCTTCTGAGATCGGTACCTAAATTCTGATTCTCACTCCAAGGCTGTTACCCAAATTCCAGTCCTCACCCCCTTTCTAATTTAAACTCTGCTTTTATCAACTCCAAATTCCCTTTTCAATTCCATTCTCAAATCAATTTCAATCACAAAATTAAAAAAAAAACTCCAAAATCAAATTTTAATAAACTTCAAAATTAATCATAAACCAAACTTTAATTAAACTTTCAAATAAATTTCAACCAATCAAAATTTCAAAATTCAAAATTAACAGATCAAAACCAAAATTTGAAACATTGAACTAAATCAAACTGGAATTCAATCAAATTGAAACTCACCCTCTTAATCCCCAGTGAGAATTTTGGCATCACAGTTTCAAAGATTTACCTGATACTCCCAAGCGGGAACCTTCTCTATCCTTTCTCTGTTCTGCTCCAAGTGTGTGGGCTTGGAATGTTTGTGTTGGTCTGTTGATCTCTTTGGTCAATGCCAATACTCGCGGTGTTCTTGGACAGCACACCACACCTATTGGGGGTCCATTTGTTGACCTAATTTTTGGTGAGGTCTGATCTTCCTCTTAGTGCTTAGGGTCTAGCCATAGGACTTCTCCTTGACTATCCTAGAGGATTAGAATTGGGGCCCACCATTTAGAAATTTTTAGCCACTT
Organism: Papilionanthe hookeriana x Papilionanthe teres; assembly: GCA_022702705.1. Classification (NCBI taxonomy): domain Eukaryota; kingdom Viridiplantae; phylum Streptophyta; class Magnoliopsida; order Asparagales; family Orchidaceae; genus Papilionanthe; species Papilionanthe hookeriana x Papilionanthe teres. The sequence goes on along the minus strand of CM040423.1, from coordinate 92,050,937 downwards.
CCTGACTCCTCTTGGGACCCCACTTAGATGGTTACAAACCTCTAAATCACATTGGAAGGTTAAAACCACCATATGGAAAACCAATAGTGAGTTCCCATAGGAATGCTTGGACTTAAGGCAACCTTGAGTGACTTAAGCTTCTCTTGCACACACACCCCTAAGCCACTTAACCCAAACCTTGAACCCTTACCTTCTACCCTTTATGAAACTCACATGATTGAACCAAAAGCCACTAGTCTTTGATTAAGATGGCTAGGGTCAATATGTGAGGGCCTTTTGGCTAGACTTGGTTCCAAAGTGGTTGGACTTGGCTAAGTCCATGACTCATACTTCTAAATCCTATTTCCATTCCAAATCATTTTTACTCAATCTTGACCCCACTAAAATGGTCCCATTCTCCCTTATTTGAAGCCCCCTTTATTTTTCCAAAATTTCAAGTTTTGACCTCGGGTCCCTAAACCTACCCAAAATTACCTAAATTGCCTCTATAACCACCAAATCATCCAAAATTTTCCAAAAATTACCCAAAATTACCCAAAACTCCCAAAATTCCAAAAAATCATTTCAAAACATTTCTCATCTCTTAAATCCACCAAAATACCTCAATACACTCCAAATAACCTCCATATACCCTAAACACCCTTTTGGCCAAAAATTCCAAAAATTCTGAAAATTCCCAAAAAATTTTAAAATATCCTAAATATTCCTAATTTCATTTTGTTCAACTACAACATAACCCAATTTTACAAAATTAACCCACTTACAACCCAAAATCTTAACTTGGCTCACTTAGCGTGTTGGCATTATTTTTTAGGTTGTGTGTTTTGAAAAGGGGTCGCCTACAGAAATTGTCGGTGAATTTTTAATTTAATTTAAATAAATAATTTGAGAAGTAATATTTGATTTTTGAAAATAATTTTAAATTTGAAGATTTTAAGATATGAAATCAAACCGATCTCACATCCCAAATAGTTTATATAAACGAGCACCGTACCACAAGCCGTGTATACTATCCTAAGGATAGACACATCGCTTGATGGTGGGGCTCGATTAAATAAACTAGAAGATTTGTGACATCCGTTTGGTACTGCGAACCAATTTTATAAGCCGAACAAGTTCCCTCGCTTAATATGAAAGCATTAAACAAGATTTATATTACACGGGTTCTTTAAAATTCCCTATAAGGGCGAGCCCACTATAGTTAATTACATCTTAAGTGACGGGAATCACCTAAGAAAACTCTCGATAATAATCAATAGTTCCGCTCTCGGGAATTTCGAAGTTTAAGTTTTCGAGGATTGAATTTTGGAATTTCAATAGGGAATGGATCGAGTTTGGAACATTTTGCTTTGGGAATTCAAAGGAAGAAAGGTAGGGGAAATTACAGATTCGAAGCGAACTTCGGTAATTTCCCGACTATCCTATTGTTTGGCTTGAATTTAAGAAAGTCCTAATGTTATCTAACATTTCAGTCTCGCCAATTTTAATTAATTAGGACTTATATTTATATGATAGAATCATACAAATAGCCTGGAAGATGTGAGGCTTTATGTCGTATCGGACGACTACCTCAGAATCCTAAGACCGGTTAGGGCTTAATTTACATAACATGATTATGTAAATGCCTAACGAAAAGGTTGAGGATTTATGTTGCACTAGGCAAACTACCTCGAAATCCTATGGCTTTGTTGTTTAATTCTAAGACAGTTTTGCTGATGTAGATTCGAAGTTTCTTGCGACGACGATGGCCGTGCTTGCCCACCGTGCTCCAAGCTCCTTGTTGTTGCGGAGGTTTGGTTTTAGAAGTCATAAATCGAGGAGATGAGAAAAGTGTTTTGGTTTAGAGAAGATCTTAATTTCCAAGTGTTTTTTATGTTTTATTTAAAACAAATCTTAAAGTTGATTATAACAACACCGGTTAAGATCCCGCGGTTCCATCCTTCCGACATCGTTATTTTTATCGGATTCACTTAGTCCGGATGAATTTACTAAACTCGATTGAATGAGTTCCACACTTTCATTTAGGCACGTGGGAAATCCCGTTAGCAACACGTAGGTTACATCATCCGAGGTATTCCCGATCATCCGACAGGACATTTTAATTTAGTTGTAATTATAGTTTTGTGTTACGTTTGTGATTAAATTTTGAGTTGTTTTATATTTTGAAATGTTGTGGCGGTGAATTTTATCTTGCAATGACTTTTAATTTAGTTTTGGTTTCGGTTTTAGGGGCTACCCTAGAGGTGTGGGTTTTCATGCAACGATTGTTTATCATGCGAGAAAAGTAAGTGCGATGCAATTAAAGAAATTGCAATAATGTAAGCTGCAATAAAATAAAAGCGTACTGGAAGGTCTTCCCGTCATCCCAAGTTGCACTTAAAACACAATTAGAATATTTAAGCGAGTTCCTAGGTAAAGCTAAGGGAAGGGTTATGGTTTTCTACCAAGTTCCTAATCCTATAGCTAGTCATTTCTATGTGACGTCTAGGCTCTTGTGTTTTGGTTTGAAGACGATTTTCTTCATCAAAGAACAATTAAGTTCAGTTGTTCTTATAAACATCCTATCGTACTGAGGAAGTGCTTAAGACGAATCTTAAACATCTTTTCAATATTTCTAGGATTATTTTTAAGTCCAAGAGAATTTAATTATACAAATGAATTAATCGTCCAGAATTCGATTTTGTTGTTATCTTACTCAGAGAACTATGACATTTGAACATCCTATAAGTGAAGTAACATATCATTTAATGTTCTATTTAGGAGTTATGATAACCAAAGTTTTCGAGGGCGAATTGGTGTTCAAATGGTTTATGATTTAGTTTAACTTCAGTTAGAGGGCTTAAATTTGGAATAGTGTTCAAGTTGCTTTATATTTTAATTTCTTTATGTCTTAGGTGATGTTATTTAATTCAATTTAATTTTAATTTAATTTAATTTAATTTAATTCAATTTAATTTGATTTGATTTAGTTTGATTTGATATAAATTAATTTATTTTTTAATTTAACTTGATTTAATTTAATTTAATTTAATTTCCTTCAATTTAATTTAATTTGATTTAATATTAATTTAATTTAATTTAATTTAATTTAATTTAATTTAATATGTTTTAATTTAATTCTAATTTAATTTTTTTTTAATTTAAGTTAGTTTAATTTAATTTAATTTAATTAATTAATTTAATTTAATTTAATTTAATTTATTTATTTAATTTAATTTAATTTAATTTATTTATTTAATTTTAATTTAATTTAATTTATTTGTTTAATTTAATTTAATTTAATTTTTAATTTAATTTTAATTTAATTTAATTTTTAATTTAATTTTATTTTTAATTTTAATTTAATTGAAAATTTAAAAAGAGTTTAATAATTTAACTTTTTAATTTAATGATTAAGTCTTTTAGCATTTTAAAACTTAAATTTGAATTATCATTTTTAATTAGGAATTAAATATTAATGAGATGATTAATTTACGGATTTTTAAATTAAAGAATAAATCTCTTCCTAATAATATCCCTATTTTAATAATTCCAATTTTATTATTCTTCCAAATTTAATCAATTATTTAATTAAGGTTTATTTCAATTATTTTAAATTGTTTAGTAGGTTTCTACCCTTTAATTATTTAAATTTCAATCATCCAAATCAGATTAAGATCAAATATTTTACTTGTTAACTTTATTAAACCTAAAGTTTTAATTAAGGGTTAAAATTTTTAATTACCATTTTGCCCTTCAAGCTTAATAATTTCATAACTCACTAAATTGAGCTTAAATGAACTTGAAATTTTTATGTGACTTCACTCATATGCCAATAAAGACATGAGAGGAGAAAATGTGATTTTTCTGTATTTAATTTATTTATGTAATTATTTTTGATGGAAAATAGGAATTTCCAAGGAAAATTTAATAATATGACCAAGGGAAAGTTTCTGTCCTTAAAAAAATTATGGGACATTCCTAATGACCAGAGGACCACTTGGACCAATTTTGGTGATTTTTGGAATTATATTATTTTTATTATAATTATTTTAAGTTTTGGAATATTAATTAATTTAAAAATAAAATAAAGGTTGAAAAATGAAATTTATATTTTTCAAAAATCTCTCCGATATCAAGGAAATCGGAGAATCAATTTTTGCAATTTTCTGATTTTTCTATGATTTATTATAATTATTTTAGTGAAAATGCCAAAAAATGTATTTTTTAATTTTTAAATTACCTTAGGGCTTTAAAATTTAATATCTCATTAAATAGACCTAAGAAAAATATGGGGTTTGTTCCTAAGTGATTAAAATTCAAAATGTGACATTTTGGTGAATTTTATTATTTTTGTGATTTTTATTATTTTTTATTATTAAAATATTAAAATAATATTAAAAAATAAACTTTTTTAGAAAATTGAAATTTTAATTTTTTTAAATTTCCCTAATATCGAGAGAGTCTCCAAAACCGATTTGGTGAATTTTTGAAAGGTATTTTGAAAGTTATGAATTTTTGAAATTTAAATTGATTAAATGGCTTAATCGACCCATTTAGTAGGGCTAGCCAAGTCCGATTGACTTCAAATTTTTATGGTGAGTTCCTACGATCATAAAGGTCGAGTGGAGAATTGATTTCAAGTCAATTTGATGTATGGTCAGCTCTAATTAATTAGGGATCTATTTTGGGTGTTTAAGCCGATTAGGGTTATTTTAAATGAGTTAACTCAAAACCTATTTTTCTGAGGTCCTCCGAGTCATAAGAGACATCAACAAATTTTCCTAGAATTTATTTCACAACATGCTTAATTATTGGAATTAAAATACTCAAAACAATAACATGAACTTGGAAAATCATTAACTTCTCATAGGGATGGCCTCGACTTTGGAAAATTCGGGGAATGTTCCCAAATTCGGAGGCTTGAAAAGCCCTATGGTCTCATGCCATGGTGAATTTCCTATATGCATGGAGAATTAAAACAATGTAGACGAGTAAATAAATTATTAAAAATAAAATACTTGATGAAATTAAAAGATTTCTTTTCCACATTATTCTCCTCCGTTCATTTGAGCAAGAGGGTATTTTTATTTTATTTTTCCGATTTTTCTACACAAAGTTATGCATTTTTGAAGTTTAGGGAATTAAATAAATCAGAAAAATCCCTAATTTTCTATTTATCCGAGTCGGCGCCGCGTCAACCTTAGCATCTCCGAAGTGCCACGTGGCGCGCTCCCATTCGACGCCGCCACTTGAGTCAGCAGCCCGGGTCCCGCCTTTCGCGTATCATCCGTTGATCCGACCTAATCTGAGTCGTCTGTCCGCGCGTGTATTAAATGGACGGCATCCGTTCATCGTCCCCATGCGTCCTCACCCGAGAGCCATCCACACTAAATCCCTAATATCTCACTCGATACTCAATGGATTTTCATGTTCTTATACTTCATGGATTCGTCTCGAAGAGACGAACACATCTATACGGTGATCATGCATTGAAATTAAAGCATTTGAAATGGAGAATCTCCGGAAGCTCGGGATGAAGAATTAGCTCATACCTTTGCTCGGAGAAGTGTGGCTTCGATCCGAGGGTTGTGTCACCTTCGATTGGATCCCGCGAAGCTCCGGATGAAGTCTCCGGTGCAGTGAATTGCCAGAGTAGGATTTCGACCACAGCTAGATCCACAAAGCTTGGAGGCTGGAGCAAGCTGGGTGGCCTCGAAGAGGGGCTTTTCTTGGTAGACTTCTTCCGCTTGATGCAGTGAAGGTGTAGGACCAATCGATTTGAAGATTGATCCACTGTGAAGAAGTGTCCTGGTTTTTGGGCTAAAGTTTGAGCTCGAAATTGAGCTCGGTTGGAGGGAATTGAGGCTGGAATTCGGTGGGGATCAAATGCTCTATGTATGGGGAATAGTCCGGCACAATTTTGGCGAGTTTCCTTAAGGTTTGTTTCGGCACCTCTCATGGCCGAGAAGGGGTGGTCTTTAAATAGGAGAGGGTAGAGGGCCTCCAGGGAGAGTTAGGGCTTGAGATCGAGCTGCTCTTGGCATGAGAAGAACAACTTCTGATGGCCAGCTGGGGATGGGGCGGCTCGGCGAGTGAGAATTCCAAGTTTGGGCTCACATGTGAGCTCTCGGCCATGGAGTTTTCCGGCGACCCAGGCGGCTGGCCGGCAGGCATGGGTCACCCTCAGGTCCAGGTGGGTCAGGGCTGGGGTTTAGTTCAGTCAATTGGGCCTTGCCATGTGTAAAGGGGATGGCTTGGAATGGAATGAGGAAGAGGCCATTTTGGCATGGTTTGGGTCAACCCATCATTTTGGGCTTGGTTCACCCTTGAGGTGGCTTTGGGTGTTGTGGGGAGTCAAAAGGATCAGTTGGTTTGGCATGGAGAAGTCCTTATCCAAATATATTTGGATTAAATTTGGGTTAAGGTGAAACATGCTTAAGGTTAATGACTTTTAGGAGGTGCTTAAAGGACCTCCTCCTTTTGCCATTTAAGGAGAGTTGACAACTTAGAGATCCTCATGGCTTGCCGATGGCTTGCATGTGGCTTCATGGCTCCATGTGGCTTGGGAAAAGATTGGGTCGATTTCATAAAAAGGGATTTTCTGGATTTTGGCATTTTAATGGAAATTGTTATGGGGCTTGATTTGGAATTGTTTAATTGATGGGATTAGAACTTAGGGAATGGCTTTGATTAAGTGGATGGCAAATGGAAATGTCATGTGGGCTTTGGATGAATTTGGGCTTTTGAATTTGAATGAAATGGGCTTTTAGGAAGGTTTAAGGGAAGTGGGCTTTTTGAATTTTAAAATGGACTTTAGGATGAAATTTTGGTAAAGGCTTGGACCAAATAATTGTTGGGTTTAGCTCATAGATGTCTTGGAGCAAATTGGGAGTGATTTGGATTTGAATTGGGTTGAATTTGGGCTCCTTTGGTGAATGGGCCAATATATGTCAAAGTGGGCTAACTTGAGCCAATGTTGGGCTAGGGTTGAAATTGATGTAAAATTAATGTTGGGAAATGTTTATGGGAGTGTTTCAAAGAGGTTTTGACTTTGGTTGGGCTTTGATTTTGGGGTTTGGACTCATTTGGGTTAGGTTTGAGTTTAGGTCAAAATTGGGCCTTTTAACTTTGGGTTGAATTTAAGTGGGGTTTGGGTATAAATGTTGGGCAAATCATGTTAGTGTTTTGTTTGTGGGGATGTTAAGGAAGATTTAGAAAAGATTTGGGGTTAATTGGAGTTGAATTGGGTGAGTTTGGGTTAGGTTTGGGTCATGGGTCCAAATTGGTCTTTAAGGCCAAAAGTGAAATTGGATCCAAATGTCAATCAAATTGGACTTGGATTTGGTCTAGATTGGTGTTGGGAATGTTGAATTGAAGTTTATAATTGAATTTGACCAGAATTTGGGTCAATTGGGTAAGTTTGGTTTGACCTTGGGTTCATTTTGGGTTAAAATGGGTCAAATTGGGGGTTTTGATAAAAGTGGGGTAAATTGACAAAATTGGCCCATGGTGTAGTTGAACAAAATGAAATTGGGAATATTTGGGATTTTCTGGAATTTTCTGGGAATTTTCGAATTTTTGGATTTTTGGGTCGAGAGGGGTATTTTGGGTATTTGGAGGGTATTGAGAGGTATTTTTGGAATTCTTGGTATTTTTGGGTATGGATGATCAATTTGAGTGATGAGGAATGTTTAGGAATTGGTTTTGAGGAATTTTGGGTGATTTGGAAATTTTGGAGGATTTCAAGGGTTTGGAGTAAAGTTAGGCGGGTGTAAGGTCCGGGGGTCGAAAATTAAAAATTTGGGAAATTGAAGATTGGGTGAATGTAAGTGGAATGAAATCATTTTGGTTGAGCCATGAAGCCATATCAAGCCCACATGAGCCATGAAGGGACTCATTTGAGGCATCCACTATGCTGTTCCTAACCCTCTTAGCCAAGGGCTTAGGGGTTAAGGACCATCCATGTGAATCGCCTACATGAGTCAGGAGGTCAAGTTAGGTATAAGTGTGTGAAAGTGTAGTGTATAGGTGTAGTGTGTGTGTAAGTCAGCCCCTTCACCGGACCGAGCCACCTGGAGCGATCCTGAGGCCGAAGAGTCCCATAGGAACTCATCCTTTAAACTTCCGCATTTGATTTCGACCCTCTAGGTGATTAGGGGTCTACGATTAAGTTTATGGAGTTTGCGGGGAGTTAAGAAGTGGTTTGAATTTCTAAGTGGTGGGTCCCAATTCTAGTCCTATAAGATAGTCAAAGGAAAAGCCTAAGGCTAGATCCTCAGTACTAAAAAGAAGAAGAGAAGACCTCATCAAAAATGAGGTCAACATAGCCTAAATGGACCCAATGTCAAACCAAATCAACTCAATTGACCCCAATTTTGATCAAAATCAATCCCAAACTTCAATTCAACATCCCCTATACCAATTTCAATCAAAATCAAGCCCAATTTGGTTTACATTTGAGTTCAATTTCAACTTTAACCCAAAACCCCCAAATTTGGCCTTATGACCCAATTCACTCCAAAATGACCCAAAGCCACTAAATGTTTTCCCAAACCAAATTCCAAACTCTTCCTAACACATTCCTATACCAAGTACAACATTCATTTGGCAAAAATTTTGATTGAAATTCCATGCAAAATCACTTGAAACCAAAATCCCTAGATTTACCTTAAGGATGTCACATGGCCTAAACTCTCCAAATTGAATCCCTTAAACCTAAGATTTCCACCCAATTTCTATCCTAAACCTTTCATAACAATCACCTACATCATTTAACCATTAATTGAGCACTAACCAAGCTTTGACCAAACCTAAATCCAACCTAACCCATGGTTAACCAAATTAACCAAACCACCCAAATCAATTCAAATTCATTCCAAAGCTTTTCCATAAGCTTTGTGACAATCATTTAAGCCATTTTGATCAATCAATTTGGTCTAAATCAAACCCAAGCTCAAGCTAGCCCAATTCAAACCCAAACCAAGCCATGTGAACATGTGATCCAAATTTGATCAAACCAATCTTATGGCAGCCAACCATAGACCTCCTAGGGTGGGTTTGACCTGACCCAACCCATGCCCCATGAGCCATGGACCAATGGTCCACCACTTTGGACCAATGGGTTTAGCCACATGGCTAAGGCTAAGTCCCATATTTAAACTCCCCTTAAGCAACCTCTCTGCCCAAATTAATTGCTTTGAGCTCCTCCTCCACTCTTCTTCAGGCCTGCCCATCCTTGCCAGCTGTCCCAGCCGCCTGAACAGGCACGTCTAAATGCCCCCCATGGGCTTAAAATTTAAAATTGAGCCATGGCAGTGAGTAATCCCTTCACCAGCCACCTGGCCTGTTCAGCCCTCACCCTAAGCTGCCCAGGGCACTCATTGCCTAGCCCTGAGCTCCCCTCTCCGTCCATGGCTATAAAATCCTCCCCTCTTGGTCATGTTTCAGGTGTTGAATTTTTTCTCACAAAACTCCCTCAAATTTTCCTCCTGCCCTGAATCCCCCTAGCTGAGCTCAAATTCTCAGTCAAAATTCAGGCCAGAAACAGGACATTCCTAGAAACTCCACCGAAAACAAATTAACTGCACCCACACCATCCCCACACCAAGAGAAGAAGTTCCCAAGTGAAACCCCCTCAATAGGCCACCCAGTTGTTCTATTGGCCAGAACTCTAAATCGGGTTTAGATAAACTCAGGTCTAGGCAATTCACCATGACCAGAGGCTCAATCCATAGGATTCTGAAACTCCAACAAACGTGTCGAGCATCTATGATCGAGGCCTCACCTCTCAGAGCAAAGGTATTGAACTTTCCTTCCTCCCGAGCTTCCAACGATTCTCCATATCTTTTGGCTTGGTTTCAATGCATGTTAGCCGTATGGATAGCTTCGTTTAGGCTAGATGAGCATGTAGAAACAAACCCCACTCAATTTGGTTGATTATAGCTCGAGATCTTAAGGTTTTAGAATGGACAGCTCTCAGGTTGAACTAGACAGAGACGATGACCAGCCACCGTTAGATCGAGCGTGTATCGAATGGACGACAGAGATCGAGCTGGACAGAACCACATAACGAAAAGAGAGCACTGACTCAGATGGCAGCGCTGAATGGGGAGATGACGCATGTGACTTCGGAGCCGTCTAGGTTGAGGTGGCGTCGCGTCAGATAAGTATGAAATTAGGGTATTTTTTTATTTATTTAAATTCTAGAAACATTGAAAATGCATAACTTTGCATAGAAAAATCCAAAAATTAAAAGTAAAATATCCTCTTACTCAGTGAACAAAGGACAATAATGTGGAAAAAGAAATAAGTTATTTTGTTGAGTCTTTAATTTTTAATTAATTAAACACTTTTCTGAGCATTTTAATTCTCCATTAGCATACATAATTCACCATGGCATGAGACTATAAGGCTTTTGTAGCCTCTGATCTTGGGAATATTCACTAAATTTTCCAAGGCCAGAGGTTATGTCTTTGAGAAGTTATCTATTTTCTAAGTTCAGAGTCATTTCCTTGAAAATTAATTATGAAAATTAGTATTTTCTTCATAAAAATTTACAAAAATTAGGGGAAGTATCTTTGGACCAGAAGACCTTAGGAAAAATTATGGCTTGATCTAATTCATTAAAAATGATCTTAATTTGGCCAAATATTCAAAACTAAAATAAAATTAATTTGGAACAACCACAGATCAAAATGATATGAAATAAATTCTCCACTGATCTTTAGGGTCAGGGGAACTCTGCATAAAAATTTCAAGTCAATTGAAAATGATTTAACCGACTAAATGCATTATTTAAGTTACATAACGATTTTTGAAATTAAAAAATTCATAAAAGCCATAATACAACTCAAAAATTCACCAAATCAATTTTGAGGCCTTTCTGAGATTAGTGGAGTCTAAAAAAATTTAAACTGGAATTTTCTAAAAATTTTTATTTTCAACCAATTTTTTGGTATTTTAATAATTAAAAAATTATTGAAATCATAAAAATATTAAAATTCATAGAAATGTCATATTTGGTCTCCTAATCTCTTAGGAACCAACCAAATATTTTTCCTAAGTCTTTAAGTAAAGATATTGAATATCACCTCTAACAAAAAAATCTTAATTAATTAAATCATTAAACTTTGGAAGATAATTAAGGCATGAATTATTAAGTTTTAAGGGATTTTAACATAGGAAGATTCTAATTTTTTGAAATTGAATCCCTAATCAATTAATTGATCAAACATCACTTAATTTTTATTAATGGAACCATAAAAATGATGTTTGAAATTAGTAATTAAGTGGGGGAATAATCTTGAAATCTCATAATTAAATTAAAAGCTTAAAATGCTTAAGTTAATGTGAAATAATATAAAATCAAATTAAGATAACTTAAAGTATTAAAACTAATTTGAAATCACTTAAAAATAAAATTAAAACAAAATTGAAATATTAAGGTTAATTTAAAACAATTCATAATCAAAACATTAAAACTAAACCAATTAAAATTAATCTAAAAATATTATGATTAAGTTAAAACAAACTTAAATCATTAAAACTCAACTGAATCAGATAATTCAAAACACCTTTTTAACTTAAATGATTTAAAACATTTGAAAATCAATCTGAATAATGTACAACTAAATTGAATCATTTTAAATCATCAATTCAACTTTAATTGAAATAGTTAAGTCTTTTAATAAACTAACTTTCCCCTAAAGGCTATCACCTTTATAACTCTTAAATGAAGTATCAAATGAAATGTCACTTTACTCATGGGATAATCAAACATCCTAGTTCACTGAGCACGAACCAAAACTTAACTAAATCCTTGGATGATCAATTCATCCATATAATGAAATTCATTTTGACTCAAAATGAACCCAAAAGTGTTGAAAAGATGTTCAGGACTCGTCCTAAGCACTTTCCAAACCTAATGAGATGCTTTAGAAGAACAATTAAACTTCATTGTTCTTTGATGAAGAAAATCATCCACAAACACACCTTAGGAATTGATTAGTGATAGGAGAAGGATTTGGTAGACAACCAGAACCTTCCCTTAGCTTTACCTAGGTGTTTTCTTTTAAATATATAAATTATCTAACATGTGTTTTAAGTGCAGTTGGAAATGACGAGAAGACTCGCCAGGTATGCTTTTATTTTATTGCAATTTATTTACCTGCGCTGTACTTTCCTTTCCTGCAAGCTTGCATGTTAAACAACAATGTCACCCTGTATGAAAACTAAAACCCATAGGATAGCCGCAAAACTGAAACCAAAACTAAATTAAAATCAAAACAAGATAAAATTCACCGCCACAACATTCAAAATATAAAACAACTCAAAATTTAATCACAAATAAAATAATAAAATTACAATTACAACTAAATTAAATCATCTCGTTAGATGATCGGGAATCTCTCTGATGATGTAACCCACATGTTGCTAACGAGATTTCCCACGGTCTAAATGAAAGTGTGGAACTCATTCAGTTGAGTTTAGAAAATTCATTTGGACTAAGCGAAACTGATGAAAATAGTGGTGCTGGGATGATGGAACTGTGGGACCTTAACCGGTTCTGCTTAGTCAACTTTAATATTTCCCTTAATAAAACTTAAGACATTAAATCTGCAAACTCAACCTCTAAACCATGAAACTTCTCTCATCTCTTGATTGTCACTTTCTTAAACTAAACTTTCTACGACAAGGAGCTTGGAGCAAGCACGGTGGACAACACAGTCTACTTCGTCAGTTTTTCTTTCCTTAGTAATTAAATAACAAAGTCATAGGATTTCGAGGTAGTTTGCCTAGTACAACATAAATCCTCAACTTCTTTTAAGGCCTTTGTATAATCATGTTATGCAAATCTAAGCACTAAACTCGTCTTAGGATTCTGAGGTCATCGTTCATCACGATGTAAAACCTCATAATCTCCAGTCTATTTGTATGATCATGTCATACAAATATAAGTCCCAATTAATTAAAATTGGCAGGATTACAACATTAAATAATTCTATCAAATTGAAGCCAAATCATAGGATAGTTTAGGAAGTTTCCAAGATTCCTCTTGGATCCTCAACTTCTCCTACCTTTCTTCCATTGGATTCCCAAAATAAAATGTTCCAAATTTGATCCATTCCTTATTGAAATTTACAAAATTCAATTCTTTGAAAACCCTAAACTTTGAAATTCTTGGAGGCCAAACCACTGATCTTTATCGAGAGTTTTCTTAAGCGATTCCCGTCACTTAGGATGTAATTAAGTATAGGGGCTTGCCCTTATAGGGAATTTTAGAAACTAGCTTAATATAAACCCTATTTAATTCTTTTGTATTAAATAAAGGAATTTGTCTGCAAATAAAATGGTTCACAGACCAAACGGATGTCATAAATTCACTAGTTTATCTAATTGAACCCCATTATTAAACCACATGTCTATTTCTCGGGATAAATATGTAGTTTACGGTCGTTGCGTTCAATTATTTGAACCACTAAGAGTATGAGATCGGTTTGGTCTCGTATTTTCAAAATCAAATAATATTTTCCAAACTATTTAAAATTATATATATATATATATATATATACACACACACTTAAATTTAAAAATAAAACCTAAAATGCGCCAACAGGTTCGCATTCCCAGGTTTAACTTACAGGTATTTTAATAGAAATGCACTGTTTAACATAGCAAATACTTTGGGCATTCCTCTGAAATTAGACACTCCTACCTATAAAAAGCTAGCCCTGTTGCAGCTAGAGAACTTATAGAAAGGGATATAACTCTCCCTGAAATTCACAAAATTTGTATTGGTTCAAATAAGGAGGGAGCTTGGCAAGAAGTAGTGATGGAACAAAGACCATATTATTGCCACCACTGCAGAATGTTTGGGCATACAAAGAAGGGGTGTTATATACTACGCCCCCCAACTAAAAGGGTCTCTAATATTCCCCTTAGGGGATCTGCTGAAATGGATGTGGCTGAGCCTATCCCTCCTGTTGGGAACAAGGGAATTGATGCTTCCCCTTCTATTGAAGTGGTTGAAAGGGGCGGGGGGAGATTAAATGAAACTAAGAAAATCCTATAATCACCCCTACTTAGTCCACCCCAACCCCTGAAGAGGATGTAGAGGAGAAGACAAGACTAGAAGCTCTAAGTTTAGCTCGGGAACACATTAATAATATGAAGAAAACCATGGAAGAGGATTGGCATATTCAAACAGGAAAAAAAAGGAAGAAATGTAAAACTAAACTACAAAAACTGATATCTGCTCAAGTTATCACACGGGTTGGGGGCTCTTTAGCTGTTTCTTCAACTTTTTCCGGTAGAGGTAAGACCAGATCAAGATCCCAGTCAACAGTTAAATCCCTCCCACAATATGATTAAGTTCCTTTGCTGGAACATTGGGATTATTACACATCCCCTCTCAATTAGAAGACTTCTATCTCTTATAAAAAACACCAGCTATGGCGTTTTGTTTTTTTAGAACCATTGGTACACAAATGTCCAGACAAACTCCTCTCTATGTTTACTGGTTTTTCTCATTTTACAAACATAAGTAATAAAATTTGGGTTTTGTGTAGAAAATAGATCAATTGGTCTCTCCTAATTGATCACAAGCAATTTGTTCATATCAATTACCAAATTAATGGTCATGTTGGATATGCTGCTTTCATTTATGCTGGGTGCAAACAACCTGATAGGGAGGAGCTGTGGTCTAACTTACATATCATCAATAGCAGTTTGAATTCTCCATGGTTGGTTGGTGGAGATTTCAAGTGTATTGCCAACTCAGCAGAACAAATTGGCGGTAGAACTCCAAACTTGAGAAAGATGACTTGTTTCTGTGATAACATCCTCTCTGCTGGGTTATTTGATTTGGGTTATCAGGGACCTGAGTTCACGTAGAAAAGGGGAAAAAAGTGGGAAAGGCTGGACAGATTCCTGGTGAATGGCCATTGGTTATCAATTTTTCAATATACTTTTATCACCCATCTACCAGTTGCTGGGTCAGATCATAGACCACTCATGTTATCCATCACAAACCCTCCTGCCAATAGCTCTACACCTCCTTTTAGATACTTGAATATGTGGTCTGGGCATAACTCCTTCCTTAAAATTGTTGACAATATTTGGGATTCAAATCATCCTGACACCTGGACTAAGCTCTATTTACTCCACCTTAAGGTGAGTAAGGGTCTTAGAAAGTGGGGCTAGGACACTTTTGGCAATGTTTATTCTGTTGTGATTAATGTTGAAAGGGAGGTACTGAAGTTAGAAGGGGAGGTGCAGAACTGTACAACCCAAGAGAAAGAACTTTTAATGGCCCAAGATATTCTCCTCACTACTGTAGACAGACAGGAACAATTCCTTAATCAAAAAGCAGTTGTCAGTATATTTACTCAAAGAGATAGAAATACAAAATTCAATCATGCTTATATAAAATAAAAAAGGAAATGTACTACCATTCACTCCATCCAAGCTGAAGAAGGAATTTGGCTCCAGGATAACAACAGTATTGCCTAGAGTGCTGTGAGGTATATCCAAAATCTGCTCACTTAGTCAGCTGACTGAACTTCCATTGACAATTCTTTTTTAGTAAAGAAGTCCAATATACAAACACACTTGAGTTGACTGACACCCCATCAGAATTGGAAGTTTGGGAAGCTCTGAATTCCATAGAGACAGTTCCAAAGCATCTAGTCCTGATGGCCTCACAACAGACTTCTACAAGAAAGCTTGGAATATCTTTAAAGTTGAGGTTGTTCTTGCCATCAGGTGTTTCTTCCAAGGGTCCAATGTTCACAGCTACTTTTATGGTTCTACTTTTGTTCTTGTACCAAAAACTACTGAAGAGAAAAATCGAAACCATTTCAGACCAATATGCTTAACCTTAGTTATCAGTAAAATTGTAAGCAAGATCATAGTACAAAGATTGAAACCTCACTTGGACACCATCATCAGCCCTAACCATTCTGCCTTTGTGCATAATAGGTCTATTACTGATAATGTCTTGCTTTCTCAGGAACTAATTTTGGATTTGGACAAGCCTTGCAGGGGGAGTAATATCATCTATAAGCTGGATCTTAGGAAGGCTTATGACACCATCAACTGGAATTTTATATTGGAGGTACTAGCTGCCAGAGGTTTTTCTGTTCCTTTTTTTAATCTCATCTACATATGGCTATCTACTAATTACCACTCTATTCTGATTAATGGTCATAGTTGGGGATCTTTCTCTGCCACTAGGTGTCTAAAGCAAGGAGACCCACTCTCTCCTACTATTTTTATACTAGCTATAAATTACTTATCAAGATTACTCAATACCAACATTATCAACAGGAGCTTCTCCAAGTATCATCACAAATCAAATATGGCTATTTCCCATCTAATTTATGCAAATGATATAATTATATTTTTTAATGCAAGAAAAATGACTGTCAAAAGAGTTATTCAATGCCTGAAACTGTTTGAGTCCGGCTCAGTGATGTAGTTTAATCCTGGTAAGTGTAACATCCTGTTCAGCAGAAGAATTAACCTAAATAGCAAGCAATGGATATTTGATTACACTGGTTTCTCTTGTTCCCAACTTCCTATAAAGTACTTAGGGGTTCTCCTCTTATCAGGAAGAGTAAAACAAATCAAATTTGATGAAATCATTAAAAAGATTTCTACTCAATTATCAAGCTGGTCTCATTCATTATTGTCAAATGGAGGCAGAATAACTTTATTAAAGAGTATTCTTACCACTTTTCCATCCTACACCTTAAAAAGGATTAACATGAAGAATATCACTCAGATTCAATTAGAAAGAATCTTCAAAAAATTTCTTTATGTTGGACATAGGAAGCAGCTTCACTGGGCCTCTTGGTAGAAAGTGGCTAAATGTATTGGGGCTGGTTGTTTAGGCTTCAAAGGGCTGCATCAAGTATTAAATGTCAACCTGTGTAAGCTCTGCTTAAAATTTAGATCCCAAAACTCCTTGTGGGCTTTATATATGAAGGGGAAATACTGCAAGGAGACACACCCCTCCCTTATAAGTAGTAAATAGGGACTAAAAAATTTGGGTGAACATGCTTAAAGTTAAACAAAAGGCTAAAAAGATGTTCACTTGGGATCTGGGTGAAGGGAAAGTCATCTTCTGGATGGATAATTGGTGTCCAAATGATTGGCTTCACCCTATTTCAGATAACTTGAATCAACAGTTATTGGTGGCTGATTGCTGGGATGGGGACAGCTGGTCCCTTCCTGTTCTCAAAACCATTCTCCAGGAGCTTTCTGCTAAACTAATTTCAACCATACTTTTCCAGGAATAATAAAGAAAAAATTATTTGGCAAGTTCATCATAACCAGAGCCTTTCAAAAGCCATTTATGCCAAGCAATGCAAGTGGGAGACCATACCTTGGGGTGATTTAATCTAGAAATGTTAACTTTCTCCCTCCATTTTTCTGCCTTTTTCATAATTTGATACCTAATGATGACATCCTTAAGCTAAAAGGTTTGAGGGGTCCTTCTGGATGTAGGATGTGTTTGAAAGAAGAGGAATCCATTCCCTACTTGTTCTTTGAATGTAAATCTTCTCAACAGGTGTGGAGATATATTACAAGGTTGCTAAGTATTGATCTTATGCATCTACATTGGGACAGCCTCCTAGAGTGCTGGAAAAGTTGGAAGATGGCCAAGGTGGGTGCTATCCCTCTTATTACTGCCTGAATTTTATTGATGGGGAGAAACCAGGCCGCTTTTAAAGATAAATCCCCTGTGGTGAAGACCATTGCCAGAAACTGTCTTAGCTTCCTGCATAAACTGATAAAACACAAAAAAATTTCCTAACGCCATTACCATCCCATTCTCTGAGAGGAATTCTTCACCAGAAATTATCAAGGTGTATTAGGCCGCTCCTAATGAACACACTATTAAGGTTAATATTGATGGAAGCTTCTCTGATATTGGAGCTGGGATGGGTGGGATTTTTAGGGACTACCTTGGGAGATGTCTACTTTATTTCTAAGCCTCTGTATTTGCTTCTAATGCTGGTGAAGCTGAACTAGTGGCTGTGTTCTAGGCTCTTAAAATTGCTGTTCTCAATAATTGGACTACCTTAATTATTGAGGGGGATTCTCGAGTCACTATGATGTTAATAGAAGATTTGGATTCAGCTCCTTGGCATCACACATACTGGGTACATAAAATCAACAACCTCATATATCAACTTAATACAACTTTTGAGTTTATATACAGATAAGGGAATAGGCCTGCTAACTGACTTGCAAGAAATGGGATGCACTCTTCCATAATTGATTTGTCTACCTCACCCCCCCTCTTTTTTTGACGTGTAGCTATTCTCAACAATTGGACTGGCTTAATTATTATGGGGGATTCTCAAGTTACTATGATGTTAATAGAAGATTTGGATTCAGCTCCTTGGCATCATAAAATCAACAGCCTCATATATCAACTTAATACAACTTTTGTGTTTATATACAGATAAGGGAATAGGCCTGCTAACTGACTTGCAAGAAATGGGATGCACTCTTCCATAATTGATTTGTCTACCTCACCCCCCCTCTTTTTTTGACGTGTAGCTATTCTCAACAATTGGACTGGCTTAATTATTATGGGGGATTCTCAAGTTACTATGATGTTAATAGAAAATTTGGATTCAGCTCTCTGGCATCATACATACTAGGTACATAAAATCAACAGCCTCATATCTCAACTTAGTACAACTTTTCAGTTTATATACCGATGAGGGAATAGGCCTGCTAACTGACATGCAAGAAATGGGATGTACTCCTCCATAATTGATTTGTATACCCCCCCCCCCTCCCCCCCCCTCTTTGATGTGCAGTGATCTCTTTGATGTCCCACATATTAGGATTTGTCACTTTTAATGTGTGTGTGTGTGTGTGTGTGTGGATAGAGTTGTTTTATTTACTTTTTTGTTGTCTAAGAGTCGAGCTTTATTTTTGCGTAGAGTTGTAATGTGGAAGAAATTCTTTTAGGACTTCAATAATTTTCTTTCTATTTTAGATGGGGTTTTCTTACCAACTCGGTTTTTGTACTTCAAATTTTGTTTAACATGTTGGGAGTCATCAGTTGTGCCTTCCATGTATATATATATATATATATATATATATATATATATATATCAACGTGGGCGTTGATAACTAATTAAATGCTTCAATATTGGCATCTCTGGACATTAGGTTGACAAATACATTGGAGCCCCAAACTTAACTTCATCTTAGATTGGGACTGGAAATTTTTACGTTGGAAGATGGAATCGCCATTGACGATCTACTGTTAACGTCACGTGGTCACTATTGCTTAGAAGTGGGATTCCAATATATTGGACGTAATGGTGGATAAAAACCTTGCAGAAATGGGTTGAAGTGGTGTTCTTGGATTTTATCGTGGCGTGTCCGGTTGGCCACGAGTGCCTGCCACATGTTAGCGCTATTGCACTGTCTGGTTACATCAATGTGATACGTACTTTTGTTCTGCAGAGTTTAGAGAATCCGAAGATCTACAGGATTTGATTGTGCTCCCATTGGCATGGACCATTTCCGCTGTTGCTCACTAATTAGCAAGTGGAAGCGACATGGTTTTGCGAACTAAGTGATAGAAACAACGCAGTAACCAACGAATCTGAGAGTGAAACCTCATGAATCCAATCAGGTTTTTCCTGGTACCTCTGTGCCAAAATGTTTTCAATGTTCGGATCACTCCACCATCTAATCAGATTGTCGAGATATCAATATTTGTGGGTGATTTGATTACATAAGAGCTTATTGATCTGATGCAACTTGCAAGAGCTGAAGAGTTCGATGTCCTCTGAAAGATTTATCAAGCTGAGTTAAGATGTATTTTAAATAAAGTTTTTGGAGATATGATTGAATTACTCTCTTGTTTATAGACACATCATTGACTAATTCATTTTTTCTATGGTCTGATATGAGAATACTTTCGATTTCATATATTAATATAAATATCTTGAAGAAATTACTTATTGAGTTTTAAGAGATATTATGTATTTTTTTTTCTTAAAGAGCTTATGTTATGTTGTGGAATTTTGTAATAAATTCTATATTTTTGTCGAATCCCAAAATGTTCTTCTGGTCACGCCCAAAGAATAAAGTGCTGGTTCAATGAGAGGAATAAAATGCATTAGACGAAAATGAAGAAAGAGCAAGTCACAATTAACGCTAGTTTTCTGGAAATAGTATTAGTAGTCTTCAACGTGAAAATGACTAATTTTTCTAGGTCATATGGGATGTTTAGTAAATTACATTATTGTCCCTCACTTAGTGAGAACGTTAAAATCAATTTATGAGCCTATACACATTAACATGTTTGTAACCTATTTGACATGTTTTGACCTTGATAACCTCTGCTAGCATCATTCCATATTTGTAACCACCATTGTCACAATTTCATATTCATAACTATCATATTTGGTCTATGACCTTCGTTCGGTTGGCCAAAAGTCATTCGGTTGTCCGATAGATCTTCGGTCAACTTATTTGAGGGAATCCATTGTAAATACTTATTATGCTTATGAAGGGTTATTCCATTAGGCAAATGGCAAATCCTTGTAATCAGACATGCAACCCTTCTTCGCTTGATAGATCTTCACAGAAGGTTGAGTGAGTGTTTTGCAAAACGATTGTTGATCGCATGAAGGTCTTTGCATTACTTAAGTTGTCTTTGGTCTAGGTTCATGATGTTCTTTAGTTCTTATAACATTTCATTCGATTGGCACAATATTTTGAGCGACTGAATTGATGCTGGATCGCATAATTCTTTGCTGATTTCTTCATGCGATCCACTTAACCTCATCAAGATTCATGAAGTCACTTTTCTATGTTTAATTTTTAATCTCAATGTCTACTTTAAGTATAGATATAGTTTTAAAAGGAAGGTGTTTGACATACCAACGTCATATGCAAATCAATATAAACTACAAACGAGAATGAAGCATTCTATCATGAAAATAAAAAAGGAGTGCTATTTTGTTTCAATAGCACAAAGATTTTCTAGTTCTTTGAGAAGTAGATGGTGCTAGTCTTAACTTTTTCAAAAGTTAGGACTACAACAAAGTAAAAAACTTGAACACTACAAAAAAGAAAATTGTAATAGCAACATCATCATAATCCTGATCACGCTTAGCCATCACCTTCATGTGATTATGTTCCTTCTTAGTTATTGATAAGAAGAGAATGATAACTTTTTCCATATTTTAAGCTCTCATAAATACTTGATGTAACCATTTATTGAACCGTAATAGATAATTTAATCTTTTAGGTGATGAGGGTATAATTGATTATTAAACAATATAATTTTTTTTTGTGCCTTGTGATTGAGATCACTAATCAGTTTATTTTTTTTATTCATCTAGTTTTTCCTCAAAGTTTTATTACTTAACAAATTTTATTCGATCGTTTGGGCTATAAATTCTTATTATCTATGCATGGAGCATGAAAAGATCGAAATTGATAAGTTAAATGGCTAATTTTTAGTTTTTGGAAGATTAAAATAAAATGCTATTTGTAACACACATTTCTCAATCAAATGTTGAAGAAAGCAAAGCCACAATCAAAATATGAGTAAAAGAGAATTATTGGACAACCAAGCTTGAGGGATGTCTATCTCTTAGCATGACTTCAACATCTTTGATAAGGTCATTCCAATATTTGTATGAAAACCATATGCAATGAGCAATGTGCATAATGCACAAGTTTTAAATCTAAAACTGCTAGAAAAGCCAAGGTCGTCGGTCTCAATGAGTGTAACTTGATCATTAAACAGTTGAAGTGCGTGAATTTTATTTTTGATGATGTGATCTAAGCTTTGAGCTTTCTCTCATTGATTCCAGAGAGATAAGATGATTTTGATATAATATTCCGTAGTTTATGAATCTCTTGCCATGCAACTTAATGAATTAAAAGATCTTATCCTTAGGGTATATCAATTGATGTAAGAAATATTAAGATAAATCATTTTATAATATAAATATTGACAACCAAAGTGTATTTAAGAAGAATAGGTCAAAAATAAAAGAGAAGTTTTATCAAATTCCCAAATGTTTGCCATAAGAACTAAGACTACTAAAAGATTAGTGACTACTGCCAGACAAATGAGCCAAATATCACTTATTCTTGGCGGATAAACGATGTTCCTGGCTAAATTTTGGCAGGAACTTTTCAATCAAGAAAATATTTACTGGAAAAATAATTAAGACTGTATTTTTAATCTCTAAATGATATCACTGATTAGTGATTGAGCATTCAACTGTTATAGTCTTTGCGACAACATTTATAAGCTAAATTTATGGCTAACTGATGACTGACAATCAAGGTACAAATTTAGTGCTTTAAATTTTTTGTCTTTAATAATTTAGTGATAAAGCATGAAACCTTGAATCTGCTGGAAAATTGTTGCAATAAAAAATCGGGTTTGTAGCCATTATAAATTTAGGTACTTGCAATCTAAAAACAAACGAAGTAGCATCAATACTATTGACATCTCAAAATAACATAGAAGAATAAATGGAGAATGAGATTAAAGGATATCCTAACGATTATAACAACAAATATTGATAAAGTATCAAGTACGAAAGTATCGACAAAATATTTGAATGAAATGCATGGAATATCCTCCACACACAATGAAAAAACAAATTTGTGATGCTGGTGCTCCTCCTTCTCCTTAACCAAAAGTTGCTTGCCATGGCGACGTGCCTGGCAGTACAGCAGTGCAATAGTCGCTTTAAGCCCTTCAAATCAAGGCATCCCTAGCTTGCTTTATCATCTTCCGGTTAGACTCCATCTCACGTACCTTAGTAGTAGAAATGGTGGTCGACAACTCCTTTCTTAGCGTGACAACTTACCAAAAGACTTTTTTTATCGGCTAATGATGATCTTTGGCCAAAAATGGAGAGCATCGAGGTCATAGATCCTCTTCTTCATCTTCCCAGCATTAGCTTTCCTTTAGAGCTCACAGTTATAGTAGTCAGGCTGATCACTAAAGCTACCAACTCAAGTCGGGCCCTGACTCCGAGACTTCAGGCTCATACACTGGTCATTTATAAGATTATTAAAGATTAATTAAAATTAAAATAAAATTAGGAATAATTTCTATAAATTAAATAAAAATTACTCAATTACTTGGACATAATGAGGTCTAGTATTAACCCAACGATGGTTTGCGTGACGCTAAAGTGTGCGAGCATGCAACTCAACTGTGATTGGCTCTCATCCAAACATCAACATCTATTAATATATATATAAAAAAAAGATAGAAAAGAAATAACTATTAAATTCATTTTAATGTTGGGAAGAAATTATAATAGAATGTACAATCATATACTCCAACATATATTACTTACAAAAGTCCATCCGACTCAATGTAAATCCATCCTGCAGTGTCTAATACAATAAGCTTGAAGGGGGTTGAGGGGCTTGCCTCAAAGGAGGACGGCCCCGTCATTGTGTATGGAGTTGTAGGGGTGTAGTACGTTAGTGTAATCAGTGGTGGAGCAGTGAGTTTTTTGGGCACTATTATAGTGGTCGAAGTGGTGATCGTCATAGTGGTGCACGTCTACACGGTAGGTCATGAATTCACTTTTTTTGTACCGTTGAAGTAGCTAGTAGAGACAACTAGCTTACGGGGATCCTGTTCATTGTGGCCACCTAATGCCATCTGTAACAAGTAAATTGATTAGAATAATTATAAGAAGGAAATAAAATAAGTAAAATTATGAAATAACTGAAGTAAAACGAAAAAACATAGAGATATAAGCAAATAAAAGAAAAAAGAAAAAAAAAAGTTAAAGTGCGAAATTAATAGATGTAAATACACAAAACAAAATAATTAAAAGTAAGAATGAACATACATAAATGGATAAAATATTAGTCAAATTGTTGAAGATACTCTTGAAGAAAAAATTTTAATGTGCATGGTATCAATATTATGTTTAATCAAAGAAGACCTCCACTATGGTGAATCTCATAAAATACATGGCATTGTCTAGTTATGAGTAATGCGATAATTTTAAAGAATAAATAATCATAAATTGCACTATCAAATTGCCACAAATCTTCCTTAGTTATCCTTGCTTGAGGGTTTAATTTATCAACTCTATCTTTAAAGTGCAACTTTTTTTTTTTTTTTGACTGGATTATTAAAATGTAAGAAAATTTGATGACAATCAAACAATGGATTTTATATTCCATATTTATTATTAAAATCCTTTTATAGTTTTAGACAGCTGGTCTAAACTAACATTCGCAAAAATTTCTTATTGTCCACATCAGGGAAACTTTCATTTGAAAATTGTATTTTGTAGTAATGTGAAAAGTGACAAGACATATTTTTCATAATATTGATGATAATCTCTACAAACTGCAAAAATACATCAAATTTTCTTTTAAGCTTTGTGTACATAATCTTATTCATTGGTGCTTTTATAGACTGTGAATGTTCAATTTGGATTTACGAAAGACAATCATCCACATGAGAAGTTGTAAATTATATGTTGTAACTATCAACAATTAATATGAGTATGGCCAGAAAATCTGACTGTGTGATATAAAATTGAGTTTTTTAGAATTAAATCAGACATTCAATTAGTAAAGAAAAATATTCATGATTCAAAAGTTAAACTGGGGTTGAATCAGGAGTTCAATTAGAGAGGTGATAACTTTAAAATTTATCTAAATATGAAATAAATGATGTAATAAAAATATGACATGTTAAATTAAAAAAAATTATTATGAAATTAAAATAAACAACTCAATACTTAAATGGATAATCTTGTCAATATTTTTAATTATTTAAACTATATTGGTCTTTTTAAAGAAAATGATTCGCTGAAAAAATTAAATATTGAGAAGAATAAATTAGTTGTGCCTAAATATTATATATAACTAATAATTTATATTCATTCACACAAATATACAGACTATAGAAGTTAATAACTTCCATGTGAAAGCTTTGTTGGAATGTCCGAGTGCGAGAGGAGGGAATAGAGATGGTAGGTCTCTATGAATCTTCACTCTAGGAGATTTTGTTGGAGCATTCTTTTTAGGTTTTCAAGGGGTTTTCTTTTCTGATCTCTTGGGTCGTTTGGTACTCTTTGGCTGTGATTGCAAATTTTCTTAATCGACCATCTATTAAAGATTCATTAGCGGGTAATATTTCTTCAAAATCCTGGCTTGTTAATGGTTGTTTGATTCTTGTGGAGTTTAAAGATCTATTGGTAGAAGGTTTGACTAATGGCTTTGTCAATAAAGCAGCAAGGAAAAATAGAGAACCAACCTTATTATATTGTGATGAAGAGAATTGGGTGCTTTTTGATCCTTTGAAAAACACTTTAGTGGGGAAGTTTAATTTGCTCACCAAGGATTGGAGGTACCTAAAATGTTTTGCTGATTTAAATTTCTTTGTAGCTGCAATCTCAGATTGATAGATGGTAGACATCTTATGATCAGTCTAGAGAAAGAGGTTGATTCTAATATGATATTTGCAAGGAAAATTTTGTGAATTGAAAAAGTAAACTTGAAGATTCTTAAATGGTCTACAGATTTCAATCGAAAAGAAGAACCTTCTATTGTTCCTATTGGTATCAATTTCAAGTTTCGAAACTTCATATTTTCAAAATGGAAGTACTATAATCTTTAGGCGCTATCATTGGATGTTTCATGAAAATTGATCAAGCCACACTTAGCTACTCATGACCCTCTGTAGCAAGATATATTATTGCAAGTGATGTAAATTTGCATTTCCATGACACTGTGTGGATTGGAGATTCAAATTCTAGTTATTGGTAAAGTTGTGAAATGGAATATGCCCCCCTTATTGTAATAATTGTAGGATGTTTGACCATTATTTCACTATCTATTTTATTGCTCATCTATATTTGAAAAAAAAATAATATATGACAAGATTTAAAATTTTGGAGAATAAAGCAAGAAATAGTAATAGATATTTTGAAACCAGAAAAAAGGATTACAAAGATAAAAAGAGTGATAATAAAATTGATTATAAAGATTGTTCTAAGAGAAAGGTGATTGAAGAAAATCAGATGTTGGAAGATATGGAGGAAAATGGTGATAGGGAAAGGTATAATATTGATAAAGAACTTATTGAAGGTGATGTGGTTTGATTTAAATAACTAATAAAGAAATGTGAATCTTAAATGATGGTTCTATTAAGATGATAAATAGAAGAAGCTCTGATTTGTCTAACGGGATAAAAGTTGATGGAAAAAGAAAAATTAAGGGTATAAGTAAGCTGAGCTATGTTATTCTTGAAGCTGCTTATAATCAGAGTTTTGGAGAATATTCTAAATTGAATATTACTCTACTCCTTCTAGAAAATCTAGAGGGAACAAAGAGATTAATGATGTTTAACTTTATGATTGGAATATTAGAGGTCTTTCCAAAGTTGATGCCTTTTGAAGACTTAAGAACATGATCCGTACCCATAAATTAAACTTCTTCAGCATTCTTCAGCCTCTTGTTGCAGTCCAAAATAATGATAAATACAAGAGAAGAATTGGTAATTTTATTCTCCTTGCTAATATTAACAACATGATCTAGTTCTTGTGGAAATATAACTTGAAATATGATATTCTCGTTAATCATACTCAGTTTCTTCATATTAGAGTGTTTATTGATGATTATTTTTTTATTAATTGTGATCAATGCTAAGTGTACTATGAATGGGAGATAAGTGTTGTGGAATTAATGAAAGTCATTGAATATTGTTAATGATGCTTGGTTTGTCGGTGGAGAATTTAAAACTATCACCTCTAATGTTGCTAACAAAGGTGGTTCTCCTCCTAACATGGATTTTATTGCTAATTTCAGTGATGCTTTTTTAAAGCAGGGCATTTTGATATGTGTTACAGTGGAAGTCCCTTTACTTGGTATAGAGCTTTGGAATTTAAAAGATTGGACTGATTTGTCTCAAATGGCAATTGGGCAAGTACTCTTAAGCTAACTGTGGCTCATCCTCTTCCTATTATGGATTTTGATCATGCTCCACTTTTTCTTGAGGTGAAGGTGGAGAATATCAAAACGACATATCATCTCAGGTTTCTTCAACATGTAGAATTTACACTATTCCTTTAAATAGTTTTTTGTAGATAATTGGGATATTACTGTGGTAGGAAATGCTGGGTAAAAACTTTGGATGCTTAAAAAAACTTGCTAAATATTTGAGGAGCTGGAATTGGGAAGTTTTTTGTCATCTCCATTGTGTGGTTGCCAATGCTGAGGAAAGAATTAAATCTTTTGAGATTGATTATATTAATAATAATATAAGATGGGATTTTTTTTGCGTGGGTAGACAGAGTTAAAAAACTCCATTGTTTTGTAATAAAATTCTTTGCTCAGAAGGAGGTAAAAAGACATTCTTTTTAGGGTGATAGGAACATTACTTATTTTCATGTTTATATAAAAAATACGAGGAAGAATAATATGATCCATGAAATTAAAGATATAAATGGTTTGGTTTTCTGTAATGCTAATGATATACAGGCTGAAGGGATTGATATCCTAATGATATACAGGCTAAAGGGATCAATTTATTTTATGATTTGTTTAGCAGTGATGGTTCATTATTATCTAAATTTAAGAATTTTATGGTAATTATTCCTTGTTTATGGATATAAATCTCAATTCTCTGACTTCTTTAGAGGATATTAAAGAAATCTTTGATGAGATGGAAGATTGGAAGACTACTGAACCAGGTGTATACACAGTGAAATTTAGTGTAACTTTTTTTATTTACAAAAAATAATGAACTCGGATTTAGATATATATATATATATATATATATATATATATATATATATATATATATATATATATATTGATTAAAATGATAATGAGTCACACAATTAACACGAGTATACATATCACTCAAGCAATACAAAGCTCTAGTGGAGTCCAGGAATATCAATCCCACAGGGAGGCTTTACTTTTATAGCGTAGCACAGAAATCTATTATCAAATCACAGAACAATTACAAGTGGTTTAATTTTAAAAGTAAAGACAAACATGTTCAATTACTATATCTACGAAAGCACGTTCTAAACTCTAGCAAGTTAACTAATGCAAGGCTAAATTTATAACAAAGTTCAGTTGTAAGAAAAAGTCTTCCTCCTTTCCATTCATAATGTGATGATTATTGTGACACAGATCAGTAGTGCAAATGTATTGTGCCAAATAAGAGCATTCATAATCTTTACCCATATTTCAACGTATAAAGAACATTAGCTAATACTAACTTTAGTCCCCAAATCTATGGTTAGGCTTGGAGGATACTAGCTCTCACTCCAGAGCTCCCACTTCCCTTCACCTGAAGGCTAACTCTCACTTCAGTTTCTAAACATTAAGATCAAATTGAGGATTTCAGCCTATCACTCTAAAATCTCCAATTCTGTGCCCATCAAGGTATATTTCTCTATTTATTTGCATTCAACCCCCATGAACTTCACCATTCATGGAATTTGAATGTGACCTTCACTTTTGTTATGGAACTCATAATGCTTTCGGAACATATGATTCCCAAAAAGTTTAAATAATTTAATGGGCCAGATCGAAAAGTAAATGAAGTTCTAAGTGAAAAGGTCATCACAAATTCTTCATATTAAATCGGCAAGTCATTTCCATTTCACAATATCAACACATCACATGAAAGTGAGAAAGACAAAGAAATTTACAAAAGAATCATGAGGAAAAGATGAAAAAACATGGATTTCATATATAAAAACAACGTCATACAAACAGAGTAAAGTAAAGACTACTTATCGCAAACTCTTCCCCAAGTGAATCTCAAAGAATTCCTTTGACTCCTCTTCTGTCTTCACAACAACACACAATTCTCTTTTTATAATAGTTATGAAAAAGAAATCTCTCACTTTCCCTCTCCTCTCACACTCCTTAGAAGAGAAAAACAAAAACCTAACTTCCTACACGAAATGGAAAAACTTACTCTCTAAACTCTAAATTCTGCCAAAACGTCGTAACTCTCTAGAAACTAGTGCTGTTTAGTGCTAGTCACAGCGCTGTTCGACATTAGTTCAATAAAATGCACTTTTATCCTTTTTAGCTCAAAATTTGCTCCTTTTCGCTTCCTTTTGCTCCAAAGGCCTAAAATCATTGTACCTGCAAGAAATCATTAAAAATACCTTCCTTTAAAGTGCAATATCATCAAAAAGATGTATGAAATGAATAGTAGGCTATCAAATTTTTAGTTGATCAAGATCCCCCAAACTTAACTATTACTTTTCCTCAAGTAATTCTAGTTAATACATAAAATTATGATCCACTGCAATGAGCTTTCTTTCTAGAATACCATAATTTTGATTTAGATAAGTACAATAAAATTTTTTTTAAAAAAATATTTAAATAATTCATGTAAGTTCTGCAGGTGTAAGAATATCTAGTAATCAAGTCTAAGAGTTCTAGTCTTCTATTCATTTCAAAAATGACTGTAGATTGTTCTATTAAGGCACTTAAAAAGATTACATGACAAGAAGTTTATGAGAACACTACTAGTAAAGATGCTAATACATACATATAAGTTCATGATAGTAATTAAGTTTTTTTTCCCTTTAGGTAGGTCCAAGTGAAGCCAATTTTTGATTAGACATCTTCTCAAGCTTCTCCTAACTTCCCTTTTCTTTTCTTTTTATTTTGTTTTTTGCTTTTCTTTTCTTTTCTTTTTGTTTTTTGCTTTTCTTTTCTTTTCTTTTACTTTTTTCAGTGAGGATTACTGTATCTGGATAGCCATTAATGATTTTAAGTTTCACCCTTCTCACCATAAATTTGAAACTTACCACATTCCTTACCTTATAAGCACTTCTTTAGCTTATTAATGATTGATCATAGAGCCTTAAAATTTTATGATTCTTAATATTTCAAATATACAGTTTTTCTTACTTTGAATAGTTGACTATAGTCTTATTCTCTTATACCAAATATCTTACATTACAAAATTACTTTTCATTACCAAACACTTTCATTCAATTTCATAAAATATATAAATAAAATTTAAATACCGTTATATGAAATTGAGCTTTACAGGAAATCATGTTACTAATTTTTGAAAATAATTTTAAATGACAACAATTAATAGTTAATTCATTCCCTTCCCCCAAACTTAGCTTTTGAATATAATTAACATGGAAGAAAGAAAAAATCTAAATATATAACTCATATCTCAATATGGACGCTTTTCGTACCTTTGAGTTTCAACAGGTTTTTCTTCATAAAGTAGAACAGTAGACCTGAAATAATTATGAAGCATTTCTATAAACAAATATCGGTTAGAAGTTTATAAAGAAGAAGTTTAAAACACATTAAACAGTACATATAACATTAACATCCAACTGTTACTGGTAAAAATTAAACTAACAATCCAAACACATAAAAACATCACTATCACATCACATACATCAACAACAAAGTCTACTACAAGTACATCCAACACACATATAACATCTTCGATACAATTCATAAGGAGTCTCAGGTACATCAAAAATTTAAAACACAAATACATCATAAAGTACAATGAAAGATAAAAATGAACAAACTACCAATCTTCATCTTTTGCAGGAGCTCCACCATCATCAAGCTCTTCAGGGTGGTATGGAGTATAATCAGGGTAAATAAGAAATAAAACATCAGTGTCTCCCCTAAAAAATCTCATTTGTGCGTCATGATAAGCTATCTCATATTCTTTTCACCACACTTGATATTCATCATTAATCTTGTTCCTCACTTCTAGTCCCTCTACTCTGGTGTTTAACCTTTCCAATTGATCCATAACATCATGCAGAGTAGATTAGCTAGATGTAGATGTTCTATCCTGACTAGAAGAAGGTTCATCAACTCTCTTACTCCATTTCCATCCTACATGGGCTTCATAAGTCTTCAAATTTAGTTTAGTAATAGGCTTCAGGGGGTGGACTACCTCATCATTATCTTTAATCAATACATCTGCCAGAATACTTAAAGTATGAATCAGACTGGGGTGTCCTAGTCCTCCTGTGGTCTCTCCTTTTGAGCTTGTTAAAATACTTTTATGAATAATATTCCCAATATTTATATTCTTCATGGTCTGAATACAGTAATTCAGAACAGCTATATCAACAGTAACATCACTGTGATGGTTGGTAGGCA
Organism: Papilionanthe hookeriana x Papilionanthe teres; assembly: GCA_022702705.1. NCBI lineage: Eukaryota > Viridiplantae > Streptophyta > Magnoliopsida > Asparagales > Orchidaceae > Papilionanthe > Papilionanthe hookeriana x Papilionanthe teres. The sequence goes on along the minus strand of CM040423.1, from coordinate 92,019,773 downwards.
ACAGTCTTGCAGAAATAAAATAATATCAGGCTTTTGACATAAGATTCAAAGTAGAAAGGGGGAAGTTAACTTTTAGTCTCTACTTATTCTTCCATTCCCATTTTCCATCAGTTAAAACGTTTACAATCATAACCAATGCTTCATTTGTTATAGAAAAATTTTCATAATCACAAGGGTAGGGTGCTCTCAACTGATAAAATGCATTTTTACTGGCAGGGGTAAATTCAACCATTTGTCCTCTAACCAAAATAAATTCACTCTCAGAATAAAACAGATTAGCATAAAATTCTCAAATAATACCAAGTATCACATTAACAGTGAAATAACAAAAAATCTGTTATTGACAATTAGCAATCAATTCATCAAGCATTCGTACAAGTTTCAAATTCTCTTTCTTGAATACATCTCTTATTACTAAGAAACATACTAAAAGTGAATAAGCTTTGATATTCATAATTTACTTTCATCATAATCAAATTTCCTCTTACCCTTAGCCAATCTTGGATCCATTTGTCTAAAAATACCAATTTTTTCCAAATCAATTTTCAAATTGCAAAACAATGGACACCAATATAAATTTAAATAGATAAGAATTCAACATCCATAAATAATCTCCAAATTTTCTCCAAAAACTTCAAAACTCCAAATTTTCATAATTTAGGAGATTTCCATGGTCAAAATAAAAATTTTTTAGGTTAAAGTGTATCTCTTACCGAGAGAAGATGAAATCCAAACTTTTTCGGCCACGAAATTGCTTCAAATCCAAATGCTAATGAGCCATAGGCATGAAAATCGTCCTTGGCTGGAGGTTGAAGATAATGGTTTGGGCAAAAAATGGCGGGTCCCAGGGTTAAATTGTGAAAATTTAGAGTTTCAGGTAGTTTTTTTGTTTGAGCGATGTCCGGTGTTGGTTATAGCACCGTTCGGTGCATTATTCTGTAAACACAGCCAAACTCTCTGACTTTTGGCGCTGTCCGGTACTGGTAGCAGCGCCATTCAGCGTCAGTTCAAAAATTGGGCTTCTAACTTTCTTTTGTAATTTCGATCCTTTCGAGCTCGCTCTGATGTCTAATCAGTCTAGTTAAGCATTGAATAGCATTCTAAAGCTTGGGCAAATGATATTTTCTTAACACAAACAACACTTAACATTAATTTCATATATAAAATCCATGAGTCATACACATACACACAACACTAAACGTTACACATTTTCAAGTCATATAATCTTTAAATTCATCGTCACACACAGCCACAACACAATAACACTGAGAACTAAACAAACAAGCATGTCTGAATATAACATTCAAACAAAATAAAGTAAAACAAAGCAATCCGATACACAAAACAGAAATATAATAATTAAGTTCTTGCTTCCTCCAAACTATCATCAATTCTAAGATCTCCCATCGATTAAGAATGGACAATTAAATTGTAGAATGGATGAAATGGAAATTCTTCAGTAGAATCCTATTCAATCTAGCCTTTTCTTCTCATCAGTCGCGTCAAAAATCCTTCAAGATATCCAAAATAATTAAAGTGCTCATTCATTCTCCAATCCAGTTGATCAAAGAAATCAGAAAGATTGTTGATTGCATTCATCAAATGTTGTACTTCCTTCTCCAATTTCTTGATTTTCTTCAGGATGATCTGTGTACTTTCAAGAAAATAAGGAGGAATAGGTGTTAACCTTTAAAATGGTTGATCTTCAATAATGCTCATATCATTCATATCACCAATTGCCTGGTTATTATATGCATTTGTTGGGTGTATAGGCTTTCAAGGTAGAAGTACTCTTTCCCAGTTCTCATATTGCACTTGCGACTGACTGTAGAGGAGAAATATGGTGGAAGGATTTCCAAGCCCATACTTTGATCCATGAACGATCAATCCCAAAAAAGACTTAAAAATTATAGATCTAATATTAATAGGCAGTCCCATTTAAATATAATAATTCAGAATAACACACTTCTTATTTACCTTACTAATTTTCATTATCGGGAGTAATTTTGCACGAATAAAGTAATGTAAGTGTTTCGACGTAGGATTTAACAAAGGTGGTTGAGAAACTTACATACCTGCTATCTCTTATTTCTCATTCATCACATTCATCTGTCACATATTGGTATATGTCATTCATATTGTCCTTCGTCAGGGCAGAATTCGAATAGTGGAAGACTGTCACATTCTTTATCATGTATAAATCATTAATCTTTGCAGGAGTAAATGTGCTAAACCTACCTCGCACGTAAACTGATCCTTGGTTGATTCCACGAAGACTTGCATAGAATTCCTTCACAATCGGAACAACTAGAGTGATAGTAGTAGAACACAATACTTCCCAACATCTCTGAACAATAATTTCATCAATTCTATTTGTAGGAGAATTCGTACCTCGATTTACAAAGCCTCGCTCCTCAATTAACCTCATTTTAGAGATATTTTTGTTGAAAAGTCACTGCGCCTCGAAACTTACGAACATTCTATTGTTGAACACTTGAAATTTTCAAATTTCTATCAAATCAGAATCCTTTTGGACAAGAATTTGGGACTTTCTCTTCGTTCCTTTGGAAGTTCTAGCCTCTAGGGGCAGTTTTTGGAAGTTTTTATGGAGGTTTTACTACCTAGAACCGCCAAAACTCATATTTAAAGATGAGAAATGTTTTTTGAACAGCGGCGCTATCCAGTGCTGATAGCATCATCGTTCAGTGCTAGTTCAACATTAGCCAAACTTCACTTCGTTCAAATTTTTTCCCAATTTTGATTTGATTCAATTCTTAAATATTATTAATAATAATTAAGGAAGGATAAGACTTAATTAAGCAACAAACGAACACAAATAACACATCAAACAAAGCAAACACTCAACAAGTGTGGGTTGCCTCCCACAAAGTGCTTGGTTTAACATCGTCAGCCCGACATAACTTTCAGTTAATCATGTTGATCCAAATTTAAAAACTCTTTAAAATTAGGTCTACTGCCTTCAAAATATGGTTTAATCTTTGGCCATTAACTTTGAATACTTTTTCAGATTTAGGGTCTTCGATAATCACAGCTCCAAATTGATAAACTTTTACGACAACGAAAGGTCTTGTCCATCTAGATTTCAGTTTCCCAGGAAATAATTTCAATATTTTATTGTAAAATAAAACATTTTGTCCTGGTTCAAATTTATCTTTGACAATCTTTCGATCATACCATATTTTTCTTCTTTTCGTATATATTCTAAAATTGTCATATGATTCATTTCTGATTTCTTCCAATTCATTCAATTGCAACAGTCTCTTCTCACCAAAGATATTTTAGACTAAAATTCAATTTCTTTATCGTCCAATATGCTTTATATTCTAATTCAACTGGCAAGTGACAGGTTTTTTCAAATATTAATCTATAAGGGGACATTCCTATAAAAGTTTTATAAGCAGTTCTATATGCCCATAAAACAATATCTAATATAACAGACCAATCTAATTTCTCAGAATTAATGACATTCTCCAAAATTCATTTAATTTCGCGATTAGATACCTCTGCTAAACTATTAGTTTGAGGATGATAAGCTGTAAAGATTCTATGAAAAATATTATATTTTCCCACCAATCTCTGAATCAGATTATTCTTAAAATAGGATCCTCCATCAGTGATGATTACTCTAGGCATTCCATATCTTGTGAAAATATTCTTCATTAAAAATCTAGAAACACTCTTAGCATCACTCATAGGTAAATTTATTGCCTCAATCCATTTTTGATACATAATCATCAACAAATCAGTATATATATTTCCAAATGAAGGCATACATGGTCCCATAAAATCTAATCTCCATTCATAAAAAATTTCAACTTCCAGAGTTAATTTAAGAGGCTTTTCATTTCTTCTAGATATATTATCTATTCTATGACATCAATCACATGTTTTGATAAATTTATAAAAAACTTTGAAAAGTGTAGGCCAATAAAATCCGGATTGCAAATTCTTATGTGTAGTTCTATCAATTCCAAAATGTCCTCCAAATTCAGAATCATGACATTCTCGAATAATTTTTTATGTTTCTTCATAAGGCACACATCTCCTAATAATAAAATCTTTACATTGCTTGTACAGGTAAGGATTGTCCCAGAAATAAAATTTAGCATCATGCTTAAATTTTTTCTGTTGTTGCATTGTTAAATGAGGTGGTAAAATATTACTAACGATGTAGTTCACAATATCAACATTACACGGTAAATTTCCTTCAATAATATTATATGATTTCTCATCATGAAAAGTTTCAGTAATTTCTTATTCAAAATCATCCAAATTAGTTTGTTCAAGTCTAGATAAATGATTAGCCAATTGATTATCATCCCCTTTTCTATTAACAATCTCAAAATTAAATTCTTAGTAGCCATCTCTTCAATTAACAGATATGCTTCATCAAAAAGTTTTGACATTAATGATCCACCAGCAGCAGCATCAATAATTGATCTCAATGATCCTACTAATTTGTTATAGAAGATTTGAATTACTAACCAGTCTGGTAAAATATGGTGTGGATTCTTCCTCAGAAGATTTTTAAATCTTTTCCTAGCTTCATATATGGATTCTCCATCAAACTGACTAAAAGATGTAATATCATTTCTCAACATAGTAGTTTTGGAAGGAGGAAAATATTCCGACAGAAACTTTTGTGAATGGTCTCCCCAAGTTCAAATAGATCCAGGTGCTAACGAATTTAACCAGGCCTCAACCTTATCCATAACTGAAAAATAAAAAAGTCTAAGTCTAACAACAACATTTGACACTCCATCGTATTTAAAAGTAGCACATAGTTTTAGAAAACTAGCGAGATGTAAGTTAGGATCTTCATTAGGAGTTCCTCCAAATTGATTATTCTGTACCATTTGGATAATATCAGGTTTAAGCTCAAATGAAGTAGCAGCAACATCAGGATTTTGAATAGTTAAGAGAATTTCATCTGTTGTTGGATTATCATAATCTCTTAAAGGTCTTGGTATATTTTCGTTTGATTATTTAAATTGTTTGCCATTTTGTGAGGATTTGCAGATTGTTTTTGTTGTTTTCAAATTTTTTTAATAGTACGCTCTAATTCAGAATCATAAGGCACTAAACCTACAGATCTGATACTACGCATACAAACACAATAAATTCATGCTAACAATAAATAGACACGCACAACTATGACTTGCAATTCAAATATATGATTTCCAATACCACAAAAATAAAATCTAACGGTTACTTTTTTTTACCTTGCCTCCCCAAAGAACGGCGCCAAAAATTTGGTGCGACTTTTTTGATTTGCAAAAATTAATGAACTTAGATTTATATATATATATATATATATATTTCTTTAAATGATAATGAGTCACACAAGTAACGCAAGTATATGTATCACTCAAGTAATACAGAGCTCTGGTGGAGTCCTAGAATATCGATCCCACATGGAGGCTTTACATTTATAGCGTAGCAAAAAAATTTATTATTAAATCTCAAAGACAATTACAAGTGGTTTAATTTTAAAAGTGAAGACAAACAAGTTCGGTTACTATATCTACCAAAGCATATTCTAAACTCTAGCAAGTTAACTAATGCAAGACTAAATTTATAACAAAGTTCAGTTGTAAGAAATAGTCTTCCTCCTTTCCATGCATAATGTGATAATTATTGTGGCATAGATCAGTGGTGAAAATGTATTGTGCCAAATAGGAGCATTCCTATTCTTTACCCATATTTCAGTGTATAATGAACATTGCCTAATCCTAAGTTTAGTCCCCAAATCCGTGGTTAGGCTAGGAAGATACCGACTCTTACTCCAGAGCTCCTATTTCCCTTCACCTGAAGGCTAACGCTCGCTTCGGTTTCTAAACATTAGGACCAAATTGAGGATTTCGGCTTATCACTCTGAATTCTCCAATTCTACGTCCATCAAAGAATATTTCTCTATTTATTTGCATTCAACTCCCATGAACTTCGCCATTCATGGAATTTGAATGTGACATTAACTTTAGTTGTGGAACTCATAATTCTTTCGGAACATATGTTTCCCAACAAGTTTTAACAGTTCAATTGGCCAGATCAAAAAATAAATGAAGTTCTAAGTGAACATGTCATCGCAAATTCTTCTTAATAAATCGACACATCATTTCCATTTCACAATATCAATAAGTCACATGAAAAGGAGAAAGAAAAAGAAATCTACTCAAGACTCATGAGGAAAAGATGACAAAACATGAATTTCATATATAAAAACAACATCGTACAAACAGAGTAAAGTAAAGACTACTTATGTCAAACTCTTACCCAAGCGAATCTCAAAGAATTCTTTTGACTTCTTTTCTTTCTTCACAACAATACACAATTCTCTCTTTAGAATAGTAAGGAAGAAGAAATCTCTCACTTTCCCTCTCCTCTCATACTCCATAGAAGAGAAAATAAAAACCTAACTTCCTACACAAAATGGAAAGAACTCACTCTCTAAACTCTAAATTCTTCTCTTCTATTCTTGCCCCCTTTTAAATGTGGCTCCAAAAGTGTTTAAATTCGGCCAAAATTGAATTCCCATGAGTTTCCTCAAGCAACCTTTCAAAATCCGGCCAAATACATTGAATCTAGTTCAAAATCGGGATAGGGCACTGTCTGTCTCTGGTAGGAGCGTCGTTCAGTGCATTATTCTACTAGAACATCGTAACTCTCTAGAAACTGGCGCTGTCCGGTGACCCCACCCGCAATTACGCAGTAATTTTGCTTCCAAAAGAAGGCCAAAAACATGACCCAATTTATAAATAGCGGGTAGTGTAAAAAATTGAAATGTTGTAAAATTTTAGAAAATATTTTACACACTAGGGGTACTACGCAAGTATACATATCATTTCAAGTAATATAGGGTTTTCTTTTATAACCCCACTATCGATCCCACAGAGAAGTGAGGTAAGAAATTTTTTAGGCTAATTCCAGTCTATTTCTATAAGGCCAAAATTCGGAATGTCGATTATAATGATTTTCCTATTAACTAATCCTAAATAAAGATCTTAAATAAAAAGATAACTAGTCTAGATAAATTGGTTTCGAGAATTTTAAGGTGTTAAAGACTACCTTTCTCTTGCAATTACATAGATAATGTGTAGGAAAAAAATGCTTAGAATTTAATATAGTAGTGTCAAATAGAAGCAATCATAATGAACATTGGCTAATCTATAAATTGCTTTAGGATGTATTATTAGTAGAATGGGTTAATCTAGGCTCACACTTCTAGATGTCTAAGGGTGGCTATGGTCAGCACTACTAGGGACATTGACCCACTTTTTAATATGTTTGCAATTTATGTTTATAGCAACGACACCAAAAACTTGATTCCGCTTATATATATATATATATTTAATTATATGATTGAATGTTTAATGTGGATTCTACGCAAGTATACGTATCGTATCAAGTAATACGGGGCTCTAGTGGAGTCCTCGGTTATCGATCCCACAGGAAGTTTTTAACGAATTGTTATCAGCCTAAATTTAAAGGAATTACTTACTAATCTAAGTAGACGTAAATTTAAAGTAACTAAAACAAATTAAAGTAAACTAATGTTTGAAATAAAGTTGATTTAACAAATTCAGAAAAAAGTATCCTTCTCCTTGTTTTTAGAAAATTAAGTGAATGATGATTTTAAATAGAATTCTTAAATTGTATTGTGAGAAATAGGAGCATTCCTATTCTTTACCCTTTGGTCCAGGTGCAAAGAACATTGACTAATCCTATGTTTGATTACCGAATCCGCGGCTAGCCGGGAGGATACCGGCCGCCACTTCGTAGCTCCCACGTTCCCCTCACCTCGAGGGCTAACATCTACACTTCAGCTCTCAAACAATAGACCAAATTGAATATTTTAGTCCGTCACACTAAAATGTCCAATTCTACGTCCAATAATTAATATTTCCCTATTTATTTGCACCCTCCTTCCAAGGCTTTTGACTTCCCCGAATATTGGATGTAATTTTTACTATAGTTGATAATTCAACATATTTTAACTACTCAATCGTCAGATTGAAAGTAAATTAAGTTTTAAGTAAAAATTATCACAATTTATTTTAATATATTAGGCACTTCTATTTAATTTCATCAATTCGCTTAATTTTCATAAACAAGGAGAAAGACTAAGAAAACTACTCAGAATGCATGGGAATAAAACAAAACATGGATTTCATTTAAAGTTAACAACAATAAACAAAGATACTTATCTTAATTTCCTCCCCAAGCAGACTCCTTGAAGTTCCTTTGACTTTTCCTTATAGTACAACAAACTGCACTCAAATAAACTAAAGAAACTCACTAAACACACTCAGACTTACTAAAATAGACACATAGAAGACTCAAGAGACACACATAGAAGACTCAAAAGACACATTAAGACACTAGAATTCGGCCTCTATTTAAAGAGGTAGGCAAAGCTCCAAGGGGTGCTTAAACACCTCTTCAAAAAGTGTCCAGATTCAAAGTATTTGCATTTTGAACTCTCTCGCCGTCGGCGGGAAACGATCTCGCCGTCAGCGGGGCTTCTAGAAGGTCTTCAAATAGTGTGATCTCGCTGTCGGCGGGGTCGGGCTCGCTGTCGGCGAGGTAGTTATAAATTCTTCAGAAATTCTCCTTAGTAATTTCGCCGTTGGCGGCCTCGATCTCGCCGTCGGCGACTTAGTTCAATTTGCATGAATTTCTTCCATTTTTATCCAAATTTGCTCCATTTCATGCTTTTTGCTTCCATCACTTATAAATCTTCATTCCTGCAGTAAAGTAAAGAAAATATCTTTCTTTACAGTGCAATTTCATCAAAAATAGATATGAATTTCTTAATATATTTTTCTGTGATCAAAATCCCCCAAACTTAATTATTACTTGTCCTCAAGTAATTTTAATACTAAATAAAAATAATGATTTCTATAATAGAATTTTTCAATTCAGATATACTATGAATTAAATTTAAATAATATTATAGTAAAGTTGAATAGAAATATTTCTAAGTAATTAAATTAACTTTATAGATATAAGATTATCTAGTTATCAGGTTTAAGATTTCTAGTTTTCAATTTATTTCAGGAATGACTACATTTAAAAGAGTAAATTAGTTTTGATATTTAGATGATATGAAGTTCAAGAAAACACTATTTAGTAAAATACTAATATATATATATATAAGTTTAGAAATGTAATTAAGTTCTACCTTTCAGGTTGAATCCATTGAAGCCAATTTTTGATAAGGCATCTCCTCAAGCTTCTCCTCACTTATATTTTTCTTTTTCTCTTTTTTTTTCTTTTTTCTTTTTTTTTTCTTTTTCTTTTTGGATTGATTTTCAATCCTTATCTTTTTCTTTTTCAAGTGAGGATTACTATATCTGGATAGCCTGTTAATAATTTTTAACTTCAATTTCTCTTCCTAAAATTGAAACTTAAAATATTTCCTTGCTTTATATATATTTCATAGCCCTTTACTTCATTGAGTTTCAATCCTTTCTTTTTCACTTAAATACTTAAGAATTTTCAATTTTTAGAATATAGTTTTCCTTACTTTAAATAGTTTACTATATTCTTATTCCTTTTAACCAAAAATCTTATTCCATTAATTAATCGAATTACTAGAAACATTTTATTTAACTTTATATAATAATTAAATAAAGTAATTCATGTTTATTGAATTGAAAAACTACTTATAGAAAATCATTTAATAATAATTTTTGAAAATAGAAATTGAGAACAATTTTAATAATTAAATTTGTATTTTTACCTTCCCCCAAACTTAAATTTTTCTATCTATACTAAATAGTGAAAAAGGGAAAGTATATAGTAAAATTTATCATACCTTTGAGCTTTAGGTATTTCTTTTCTTTGAAATTTTTGCAGGCTTTTTCATTACTTACAGAACCTGTACTGTTAGTATTCTTCCATACATATATAATATTTAAAAGAAAGTGCAGGGATGAAAAATTTTTAAAATAAGTATCAAACATAACAATTGAAAACTTAATCTATTACTACACATACAATCAATTAATCTACTTTAAAACATATTAAAACACCCTAAACACTGTTTAACATTCATAACTTATAAAATATTTAAACTAACATCCTATATATATAAAAATTTGCAAACTAATTTAACACACATAAGAAATCTAATATCACAGTTCAAGCAAACAAACAAACATACCAAGTCCATAAGTCCACGGAAAGTACTGAAATATTACACACAGAATAATAAAGTTTGCAAAACAACAAATCTAAACAAACTAAATAAACTAAACAAAAGCTCTAATCTTCTGCATTAAAATCCCAAGCTATGTCATCTCCCTGATCTCCAGGCTGAGAAGGCTGAGCAGGCTGGTACTGTGAATAGCGGGGGCACTCAGGAAAGACAACATCTAAATCACCACTCCTATAGCGAAGTTCAACTTCGTAGTAGGCAAATTCATATTCTGAATGGCGCTGGAGATATTCACTATCGTAATCATGTCTTCTTTCCAATCCATCAATTCTACGATCCAGATGATCAAATCTTCTCTCCATAGTCTCTCCAAACTGCTCAAAACTTCTTCTACTCAAGGTTAACTCATTCATCAGATCTTGAAGGGTAGGGGTGGTAGGCTGAGGAGGATCATAACTGGTAGAGGGGATATCTCTACTTGATGAAGGCATGCAACTCCTCGTTCCTGATCTCCATCCCTCATGGGATTCATAAGTCTTAATATTGGTGGGAGTGATAGGTTTCATGGGCTCCATCAATTCCTCATCTTCTCTTGCCTCAACTCCAGAGAGTTGGCAGAGTGCAAAACTCAAACCAGGATGTCCCAATCCTCCTCCACTCTCACTTCGAGCAGTTGCTAAAATATTTCTAAAAATAATGTTACCTATGTTGATGCTCCTATTGTTCTGAATGCAGAAGTTTAGAATTGCTCTATCTCTTGTTACCTCACTATGGTGATAAGTGGGTAACAATGTAGAGCAAATAAAATAATGCCAGGCTTTAGAGATTGCATTTAACATAGAAAGAGGAAAATTTACCCTATCTTGCTGCTTAATCTTCCAAACTCCTTTCCCGTCAGTGAGAAAGTCTATAACTTCTTCCAGAGGTTCTTCCGTAGTACCGAAAGTATCACACTCTCTAGTATGCAGATCACGAGCTTCATAGAACAAGTTTATTCTTGCAGCACTGAATTCAACCATAAATCCCCGTACCTTTACCGGTGCATCCTCAATTTCCGTCAAATTTGCATAGAATTCTTTTACTATTTCCACAGTTGCTCTATATGAAACGTAACAGAAGTTTTCCCATCCTCGTTCCTTTATAACTCGCTCCACTTCTCCTCCTGGATTCTTGAAAACTCGATCCACAATGCACTTCCTTCCTTGAATATTTTCAAAATATTGATTTTGCGCTCGTGCATTGATGAATCGGTCAGTGTCGTAATCCACTCTTCATTTTTGTCGAGGAGCCATTCGTTCGATCTATAAAAATCACAAAAAATTCTAACTAAACTTCCAAATATTAATAAGATGGCTTCCTACAACATCTAAAATCGATTTAAATCAATCTCCATGGATTTCATCCAAGTAATTTCTCCACATTTCGAATTTTTCCAAAATTTCCCAATGTAGAAGAAATCCATGGTGAAAATAAAAAATTTTTGCATAGGAGTGAAGCTCTTACCAAGAGAAGATGAAATCCGGTGTCAAAAAGTCTTGAAATCACTTCAAATCCGATATCTCTCAAGCTCTAGGTCGGTTTTTTCGAAAATTTGAGGAAAGGGATGATGAATAGCATCGGTTGACCGGTCAAATATAGGTCTTTTTGCGATCTCGCTGTCGGCGAGCTAATTAATTTGATAAGGTAAAATTTTCAGGAAAAATCCGCCGTCGGCGAGATCGGTCTCGCTGTCAGCGGGTTTTCTCGCTGTCGGCAAGATAATTCTAGCCGTCGGTGAGATCCCAAAATTTTTAAATTTTTGAAATTCGTCAATCATTTTTAACCTCGATTTGCCTTTAATCAATCTTCCGATCACTTAATTTAATAATAGTATGAAGATTAGATACTAAAACTCACAAAAAGTTCACACAACACAAACAATATAACTTTATATATGAAATCCATGAGACTTACAAACTTCACACTAACAACTTAACACATACTTAACTTTAAAGGTTCAAATCTGTAATACTCAATATCTCAATCCACATCACAACACTCTAAATGCTGAGACATAATAATTACAAATAATCTCATCAAATTTGAGATGATCAAATCAAAGTTCGACTCATATTAAAACCTAAATCCAAATCAACACATATATACACAAATATATGACATAAACATAGAAATCTTTCCTACTCTTCAGTGTCTGAACTAACATCTTCTCTGATATTTCCGATGCGACGCAGGTGCACAAATAAATTGTAGAAAGGCCTGAATGGAAATTCTGCAGTTGATTCTTCATTAATCCATCCTTTCTGTCTTAGTAGATGAATAAAACTGGCCTCCAGATGTCTAGTATGATCAAAGTGCTCCTTCATTCTCCAGTTAATGTGATCAAACATATCAGAGATATTGTCTATGGAATTCATAACATTTTGCAATTCTTTCTCCAATCCTTTAATCTTCTTCAGAAATAATGGTATTAGTTTTATCAGTAATGGGCTTTGTCAGTAATGGGCTTTGCTAAAGGATTGTTCTGTGATGCTCTGTCAGAAATAATGGTAATCTCATCATTTTTATCCAAAGTTGGAAACATATTAGTAGGATCCAGTGGTTTCCATGGTAGAAGTACTTTTTCCCAAGCCTCATAAGAAACTTGGTACTGACTGCATAAAGCAAATATAGTTGATGGGTGTCCAAGTCCATGTACTGACCCATGCACAATCAATCCCAATGCAGACTTTACTATTATTGATCCAACATCGATAGGTAATCCAATTTGAATAGAGTAGTTTAAAATAGTGCATTCCTTTGAAACCTTATTTACCCTCATAGTAAATAATAATTTTGATGATATAAAGAAATGCCAATGCTTCGAGACAGGGTTAAGAAGTGATGCAGAAAAACTAACATGCCCATCTTCACGTAACTCCCAATCATCAGGTTCGTCGGTCAGATATCTATAGATCTCGTTCATGTTGTGTCTTGAAGGCACAAAGTTGGAATAATGACAAACAGAGGTATTTTCTATAGAAAATAATTCATTTACCCTTGAAGGAGTAAATGTTACGCATCTTCCTCTGACGTAGACATTTCCATTGTTGATCGCATGTAAATTAGAGTAAAACTCTTTAACTACTGGAATAACTACAGCGGATGTCCTATAACAAAATACCTCCCAATGCCGCTGTGCGATCATTTCTTCGATTTTTGTAGTGGAATTTTCTACTCCTCTGTTGACAAATCCTCTTTCTTTAATAAGTCTTTTCTTCATCAAACCTTTGTTGAAGATATGTTGCGCCTCCGAACTGACGAATTTTCTTCGGTTGAAAACTTCAGTTTTTGTGGTTTCTAAGAGTTTGGTGGCCATTTCGGATCGAAAGGATTGGTCTCTAGTCGTTTCTAAGGAAGAAAACAGTGAAAATTTTGGATTTTGGATAGTTTCCTATGAAGAAATGGCTTAGATCCGTCCAAAACCGCACGAAAAATCTTTAAGAAATCAAATTTTCAACAACCTCCCCGTCGACGGGAAGTTTCTCGCCGTCGGCGAGCTAGTTATAGAACTGACTCAATTTTTGCACGAGATCTCGCTGTCGGCGAGAATCGACCTCACCGTCGGTGAGATTTTGTAAAATTGTCCAATTTCGCTCTGGTCCGAATATTTTCTGATCTCATCATATAGGTTCAACTTTGTGATGATTCTTATAAAAAATTTGAGTAGTAAGATTTGTTTTAATAATATAGACTCAATAATTTGTAGATAATTAAAATAAAAGACTACTATGGGTTGCCTCTCATAAAGCACTTAGTTTAACGTCGTCAGCTCGACCTAATTTAGTTAGTAATCAGGTTGACTAAGCATTAAAACCTCTTTAAAATTTGGTCTTCTACCTTCAAAATATGGTTTTAATCTATGTCCGTTTACCTTAAATCTATGTCCTATTTTTGGATCTTCAATTTCTATAGTTCCATATGAAAATATTTGAGTTATGGTGAAAGGTCCTAACCATCGAGATTTCAATTTCCCAGGAAATAATTTCAATCTAGAATTATAAAGCAAAACTTCTTGTCCTGGTTCAAAATTTCTCTGATTAATCTTCCGATCATGCCATAATTTCATTCTTTCTTTATAAATCCTATCATTATCATATGATTCGTTTCTAAATTCTTCCAATTCATTTAATTGCAACAATCTCTTCTCACCAGCTTCTTTTAAATTATAATTAAATTTTTTAATCTCCCAATATGCTTTATGTTCTAATTCAACTAGAAAGTGGCAAGTTTTTCCATATATAAGCCTGTAAGGAGTCATTCCAATAGGAGTTTTATAAGCAGTCTTGTATGCTCATAATGCAGTATCTAGTCTTATAGACCAGTCTAATCTATTAGGGTTTACAGATTTTTCTAATATACGCTTAATCTCTCGATTAGAAACTTCAGCTAATCCACTAGTTTATGGATGATAAGCGATTGATATCTTATGCATAATATTATGTTTTTCTACTAGTTTGTGAATATATTTATTTCTAAAATGAGTTCCTCCGTCAGTGATAATCACTCTCGACATTCCAAATCTAGTAAAAATATTTTTAATTAAAAATTTTGAAACACTTTTAGCGTCACACCTAGGTAAAGCTTGTGCTTCAATCCATTTTGAAACATAATCAGCAGCTACTAATATATATGAGTTTCCAAATGAAGGAATAAAAGGTCCCATGAAGTCTAATCCCCAAACATCAAAAATTTCAACTTCTAATATAAAATTCAGAGGCATTTCATTTTTTCTTGATATGTTGCCTGCTCTTTGGCATTTATCGCAGGTTTTCATATATCTATATACATCTCTAAATAGAGTAGGCCAGTAGAATCCAGATTGTAGAATTTTATATGCAGTTTTATCTGTCCCAAAATGTCCTCCAAAATCAGAGTCATGACATTTTTGAATGATTGGTTCAGTTTCTTCATAAGGTATGCATCTTCTAATGATTAGATCCTTACATTGCTTATATAAGTATGGTTCATCCCAAAAGTATGTTTTAGAATAGTGAATGAATTTTTCTGTTGTTGTAAAGTTAACATAGGTGGTAAAATGTCACTTACACTATAATTTACTATATCGGCATACCAAGGTATTTTCAACTCATTAATATTATAAAGTTGTTCATCAGGAAAACTGTCTAAAATTTCATTATCAGTTTCAGATAATTCATGATTTTCTAATCTTGATAAATGATCTACAATTTGATTAATAGTTCCCTTTTTGTTAATGATCTCAAAATCAAATTCTTGCATTAATAACATCCATCTGATTAATCTTGGTTTAGAATCTTTCTTTTGCATTAAATATTTTATAGCAGAATGATCAGTATGTACAATACATTTAGTTCCTATTAGATAATGCCGAAATTTGTTAAAAGCATATACAACTCGCTAATAATTCTCTTTCAAGAATCGTATAATTTATTTCATCATCATTTAGAGTTTTACTAAGCATAGTATATAACTTTGAAAATCTTATCATATCTTTGCTCAAGAACTCGCTCCTATAAGCATAATCACTAGCATCACACATAAGCTCAAATGGTTTCTCCCAGGTTAGGTGAAACTATTATAGGTGCTGTAATTAATTTATCTTTTAATAATTCAAAAGCATTCGGGCATTCAATTGTAACTTCAAATTTCTTGTCCTTTTCAAGAAGTTGGCATAGTAGGTTTAGTAATTTTTGAAAAATCATTAATATAACGTCTGAAGAATCCAGCATGTCCAAGAAAACTTCTTACCCCTTTCACCGTAGTTGGAGGTGGTAATTTAGCTATAACTTGAATTTTTGCAGGGTCTACTTCCATGCCTTTTTCCGAAATTTTATGCCCTAATACAATGCCGCCTGTAACCATAAATTGACATTTCTCCCAATTAAGAACTAAGTTAGTTTTCTCACATACTTCAAATACTTTCAAGATGATATAAGCATGTGTCAAATGTTGTTCCAAATACAGAGAAATCATCCATAAATACTTCTATTCCATTATTAATTAATTTACTAAATATAGACATCATACATCTTTGGAATGTTGCAGGTGCATTACATAATCCAAAAGGCATTCTTCGAAAAGAGAAAGTTCCATAAGGACTAGTAAATGTAGTTTTATCTTAATCCTCGGGAGCAATTTGTATTTGATGATAACCTGGTATATCCATCTAAGAAACAAAAATATTTATGTCCGGCTAATCTATCTAACATCTGGTCTAGAAATGGTAAAGGGAAGTGATCTTTCCTGGTGGCTGTGTTTAATTTTCTATAATCAATACATATTCGCCATCCAGTAACTTGTCTTATAGTGGATAAGATCATTATTTTCATTAGCTTTGACAGTCACTCCTCCTTTCTTAGGTCCACAGTGGATTGGGCTTACCCAAGCACTGTCAGAAATAGGATATATAATACCATTATCTAACCATTTTAAATTTTTTTTAACTACTTTCATTATTGGATTTAATCTCCTTTATGTATCTGCTTTAGGTTTATGTTCATTATCTAAAATAATTATGTGCATACAAATTGAAGGACTAATTCCTTTAATATCTGCTAAAGTCCACCCAAAAATTTTCTTATATTTTTTTAATGTATCTAAAAGTTTTTGTTCTCGAGATTCATTTAATTCGTATGAAATAATAACTGGTAGAGTTGAAGAATTACCTAAGTAAGCATATTTTAAATGATTAGGTAACATTTTTAACTCAAGTTCAGGAGGTTTAATAATCGATGGAACTATATTTTTTTCAGTGTTTTCTGTGTTATCCAAAAATTCAAATTTCTCTTGAATATAATCTAGTTCTTCATTTATCTCAGATTTTTCAATTAATTCAATATTTTCTTTTTCTAATTTTTCTTCATAATATTCCTCTAAAATGTTCTTTTTGTAAATGATCGAGTACTTCCATTCGAAAACACTCATCATCTTTTTCTAGTGCAGGATATTTCATCGATTTAGCAATATTAAAAGTAACTTTTCGGTCATTTACTCTCATAATTAATTCTCCTTTCTGAACATCAATCATAGCTTTCCCAGTGGCTAAAAATGGGCTTCCTAAAATGATAAGAATTTCTTTATCTTCTTCCATATCTAAGACAATAAAATCTACAGGGAAGATAAATTTGTCCACTTTTACTAATACATCTTCAATAACTGCTTTAGGATATGTATTAGAACGATCAACTAATTGAGGAGTTACTAAAGTAGGTGAAATTTCTCCCAATCCTAATCTTTTAAAAATTGATAGAGGCATTAGATTGATGCTTGCTCCTAAGTCACACAAAGCTTTTCCATAGAATTTTTCTCCAATAGCGCAGGGTATAGTGAAACTACCAGGATCTTTTAATTTTTCAGGAAGTTTTTTCTGAATAATAACACTACACTCTTCACTAAGTGCGACCATTTCATTATCGGTAAATTTTCTTTTTTTATTTAGAATATCTTTCATGAATTTTACATAGTTTGGCATCTGTTCTAAAGCTTCTACGAAAGGAATATTTATTGTTAATTTTTTCAAAATTTCAAGGAATTTAGTAAATTGTTTATCTTTTTTATGATGAATTAGTCATTGAGGAAATGGTGGTGGAGGTTTTTCAACAGAAATTTTCATAGTATTAAAGGATTTTCTAAGTTCGGATCTTGTTGATTCTTTTCCTTTTCAATTTCCACTTCGTCTTTTTGACTTTCAAGTTCTTTCGAATTCGAGGTTCTAATTCTTTTCCACTTCGTAATCGTATCGCTTTAATTTGTTCATTTCCCTTGTCTTTAGGATTTATTTCCACATTACTAAGATATGTTCCGTGTATTCTATTATTAAGTGCAGATAGCGATATGTCCAAGTTGAGTTTCAATATTTTTGATAACTGTTCCTTGATTTTGTAATTGGTTTCCTTGTATTTGTAATTGATTTCCTTGATTTTGTAAATGTTGACCCATATTTAATATTAATTCTTCTATTGATAATTTCTTATCTTTAAATTGTGGGTTATTATTATTAAATCCAGGTGGATAATTAGGTTTATAATTAGGATTTCTTTGATTAGATGGATTTCCTAATGGTTGTGTCATATTATTCATCCATGGTTGATTAGTTATATTATTATTCCAATTAAAATTAGGATGATTTTTCCATCCAGGATTATAATAATTTGCATAAGGATTATCGGGTCCGTTGTTAATTGCATTAATGGTTTCATATTGAGATCGGGATTCTATAAGTTGTCCAGCATGAATTTTCTTCGATATATTTGTAGAGTAATTCATTCCAAAATGATCTAATTTTTTAGATACAAGCAACGATTTTGTGAAGCTAACATAGATATTGCATCATTTTCATGAACACTAGCTATCTTTTTCAGATTCATTCTATCAGCAGGCCATTGAAAATTATTAGTTACCATTTCTTCAATTAGTGCATAGGCGTCATCAAATGGTTTTGTCATTAATGATCCTCCAGCAGCAGCATCGATGATTGATCTTAAAGATCCTACTAATCCATTATAAAAAGTTTGGATAATTAACCAATCTGGTAATGCATGATGTGGGCATTTCCTAAGTAGTTCTTTAAATCTCTCCCAAGCTTCATATATAGACTCTCCATCAAACTGACTAAAATAAGTTATATCATTTCTAAGCTTAGCAAGTTTTAGATGGTGGAAAATATTCGGATAGAAATTTTTGTGATAATTCTCCCTAAGTTTTAATAGATCCAAGTGCTAACGAATTTAACCACATTTTAGCCATATCCCTTAAAGAAAAAGGAAAAAGTCTAAGTCTAATAGCATCGTTAGATACTCCTTCATATTTGAAAGTAGCACATAGTTCTAAAGAACTAGCAAGATGTAAATTAGGATCTTCAGTAGGTGAACCACTAAATTGATTATTTTGTACCATTTGGATAATTGCAAGTTTAAGTTCAAATGAATTAGCAGCTACATCAGGGTTTTGAATAGTTAAATGAATTTCATCTAATGTAGGGTTGGCATAATCTCTTAATTGTCTTGGTTGATTGATATTTTCATTTTCAGGAATATTTGCCATTTGTGTTAAATTTATAATTTCTCTTTTTTGTTTTCTAATTCTTTTAATTGTACGGTCTAATTCTAAATCGTATGGTATTAAGTTTTCATTTCCAAATTTTCGCATACAATTTTATAAAATAAATTTAAAATAGTCCGTTACTCTAGTAAATAATTTCATTGTTTCCCCGGCAACAACTCCAAAAACTTGACCCACTTTTTAATATGTTTGCAATTTATGTTTATAGCAACGGCACCAAAAACTTGATTCCACTTTAATATATATTTAATTATATGATTGATTGTTTAATGTGGATTCTACGCAAGTATACGCATCGTATCAAGTAATACAGGGCTCTAGTGGAGTCCTGGTTATCGATCCCACAGGGAAGTTTTTAACAGAATTTTTATTAGCTAAATTTAAAGGAATTACTTACTAATCTAGTAGACGGAAATTTAAAGTAACTAAAACAAATTAAAGTAAACTAACGTTTGAAATAAAGTTGATTTAACTAATTCAGAAAAGTATCCTTCTCCTAGTTTTTAGAAAATTAAGTGAATGATGATTTTAAATAGAATTCTTAAATTGTATTGTGACAAATAGGAGCAGTCCTACTCTTTACCCTTTGGTCCAGGTGCAAAGAACATTGACTAATCCTATGTTTGATTACTGAATCTACGGCTAGGCTGGGAGGATACTGGCTACCACTTCAGAGCTCCCACATTCCCCTCACCTGAGGGCTAACATCTACACTTCAGCTCTCAAACAATAGGACCAAATTGAATATTTTAGTCTGTCACACTAAAATGTCTAATTCTACGTCTAATAATTAATATTTCCCTATTTATTTACACCCTCCTTCCAAGGCTTTTGACTTCCCTGAATATTGGATGTAATTTTTACTATAGTTGATAATTGAACATATTTTAACTACTAAATTGGCCAGATTGAAAGTAAATTAAGTTTTAAGTAAAAATTATCACAATTTATTTTAATATATTAGGCACTTCTATTTAATTTCATCAATTCGCTTAATTTTCATAAACAAGGAGAAAGACTAAGAAAACTACTCAAAATGCATGGGAATAAAATAAAGCATGGATTTCATTTAAAGTTAACAACAATAAACAAAGATACTTATCTTAATTTCCTCCCCAAGCAGCCTCCTTGAAGTTCCTTTGACTTTTTCTTCTAGTACTGCAAACTGCACTCAAATAAACTAAAGAAACTCACTAAACACACTCAGACTTACTAAAATAGATACATAGAAGACTTAAGAGACACACATAGAAGACTCAAAAGACATACTAAGACACTAGAATTCGGCCTCTATTTAAAGAGGTAGGCAAAGGTCTAAGGGGTGCTTAAACACCTCTTCAAAAAGTGTCCAGGTTCAAAGTATTTGCATTTTGAACTGTCTCGCCGTCGGCGGGAAACGATCTCGCTGTCAGCGGGGCTTCTAGAAGGTCTTCAAACCGCGCGATATTGCTGTCGGCGGGCTCGGGCTCACTGTCGGCGAGGTAGTTATAAATCCTTCAGAAAATCTCCTTAGTAATTTTGCCGTCGGCGGCCTCGATCTCGTCGTCGGCGACTTAGTTCAATTTGCATGAATTTCTTCCTTTTTGATCCAAATTTGCTCCATTTCATACTTTTGCTTCCATCACTTATAAATCTTCATTCCTACAGTAAAATAAACAAAATACCTTTCTTTACAGTGCAATTTCATCAAAAATAGATATGAATTTCTTAATGTATTTTTCTCTGATCAGACCCGTTCCCTTTCTATAAACAAAATTATTAGAATTTAGTCTGCCACTCTAAAAACTAATCAATTCTACGCCCAATAAATAATATCTCCCTATTTATTTGCACTTCACCATGAATAACCCGCTCAAGGCCATCGATTACCCAAAGATCCATGTGATATCTACTAGTTAAGAAGTCATCTTCGGTTAGGTCTCAGAATTCTTCAACAGATTTTAACAATAAAAGTTAAATTTGTAAAGTAAATGAAGATCTGATATGAATATCATCACCATAATTTAATAAGAAAATATCTAAGCAAATCTTAATTCCTAAACATGCATCTATTTCATTACAAAACAAAAGTAAATGAAAATAATGACATAAGAAGTAAAAGAATTGATAGAATTATGTAGTAAATTAAATGTCTACAAAGAACATATATCTTTAATAATCTATTAGTTTTATGCAACTATCTGTCACCTAGAAGCATTTAATAAAAATAGATCATTAATTTATATCTACACATGCCACTACTGTATTTTAAAAGAAAATAGTAATGAAAATTACTTACTAAGCATGGAGAAAACACAACAGAAAACCTTGTTTAAATCAAGGAAAATCCATCAGAAAGTATTTACAACAATAAAAAGAAAATGATGAACACAATACTTAGTGTTTTTCTCTGAAAGAAAGAAAAAAGTCTCTCCACCAAAGTCTCTCGCCGATCCATACACCGCTCATACACCCCTTACATAAATCTCTCAAAATCCCACACCAATCTCTCCATAAGATGTAGAAATCTACATCTTCATACTTAAACCTAACTCTAAAATGGCTCACCACAAAGATGATGACTTGAAATGGGGGCCCTTTGACTGTAGAAATGAACCATATTTATAGGGCTTCAAAAATGACTAGGGGTTGCTTAAGGCACCTCTTCAAAATTCATCCAAATTCAATGAATCTTCTAGAAAGTAACTATGGCGCCTAGGCGCCAGGATCTGTTACCTAGGCCCGGACGCCGTGACCAGATCTTCGCACCCCTTCACTTTGGATCGCACCTCTTCGCAATTAAAATTGTTTTCTTGTGTCCAGATGCATTGTATCACATGTCCTATGTATCAGGAGTAACTTCCAGTCTTCTAGAAGGTCTGATAACCGCTTAACACCGTCAAAATAACTGGCCAAAGTTGTCCAAAGTCTAAACTGCTTCAGTATCAAACTGGACCTATAATTTTGACAACTTTGCTTTTTAGCTTTATTTTTGGTCCTTTTTGCTCCTTTTCCTTCTTGAACTCTTTTTTCATCACATATATTCAAAAACATAAAAATACCTTTCATTAAAGCATAATATCCTTAAAAATTGAATCATAAATAAGGCATAAAAATTGGTACTTTTTAAGTGGATTAAATTCCTCCAAACTTAAATGTTACTTGTCCTCAAGTAACACTATAGCATAAAAAACCAAACAAGCAAATCATGTGTATGATTTTCTTTAGGAGTTTCTAAAATTTTGTTTCTAGAAAAGTAGTAGTCCAATTTAGAAAAAATTTTAGTAAATGAGTCCAATTTAAAGTTTAGAAATCTCTACGATGAAAGAGTATGAAAATATATGTTGCTATCTAATTCATAAATACTTGTAGATTTTTCAAAATATAGGGGTTGGACATTTTTATTTTCTTTACATAAAAATCTTTATTCAAAATAATTATACTAACTATATTATATTTTTAAGCTTAAGATTTTCTCAAATCTTATACTTTAAATAGCTCAGGTGTGGAACCAATTTTTTATTAGGCCCTTTAATACTCATGCTTCTCCTTCCTTTTTCACATACTATACTTTTCTTTTCTTTTCTTTTCTTTTCTTTTCTTTTCTTTTTCTTTTTCTTACTTTACTTTTCTTTTTTTTAGACAAGGATTACTATATCTGGACAGGCCTTTAATAATTTTGAATTCCACCCTTCCTTTCCTAAAGCATAAGGTAGATATATATCTTATACTTAGAATTATAAGAATAGTTTTGAAAATTGATTTTCAATAAAAGAAATTTAAATATTGAAAACAAAATTCTAATCCTTCTATTTTTTCAAAGATACAATTTTTCCTACTATAGATAGTTACAAAATATTTATCATTTATTTACTAAGAAAATTTTTAACTTTAAATTTTTTATCACCACTATAGATTTTAACTAAATTATCTTATTTATTTATTCAGAATTTTATTTCACTAATATAACTTCATACACATAATTATTTTTCAATAAAAAATCAAATTTATTTATAGCATTTTTTAGGACAAATAAAATTTAAGTTTTTGAAAATTGTTTTTCATTCCCTGCAAACATGAATTTTAAAATATTTTGCAATTAATTCTATAAAATGAAGGAGGAAGAAAAATAAAAGTTAAATCTACTAAATGCTACAACATCCTATCAAATTTATATACATCCATAATCAGGATAGAATGACTGCACGAGAAAGTAAATCTAGCCTAAAACATGCTTGTTATAATATTAAACTTAAAGGAAGTATATTAACTTTAAAATATATTTTTCTTCCTACCCCCAAACTTAAATTTGAACATGTATAGCATTCAACACAAAAAATAAAAGCAGGAAGAAAAATAGTTCAGAAATTCTATCTACTACAAATGTTTGGCAAAAATATCTACAAATATTCATCAGGACATAACAATTTGCAATAGAATGTAAATCTAAACTATCCATGCTAGAATAAA
Source organism: Papilionanthe hookeriana x Papilionanthe teres (assembly GCA_022702705.1). Lineage (NCBI taxonomy): Eukaryota > Viridiplantae > Streptophyta > Magnoliopsida > Asparagales > Orchidaceae > Papilionanthe > Papilionanthe hookeriana x Papilionanthe teres. Next base: position 91,996,066 of record CM040423.1, on the reverse strand, counting down.
ATTAAAATAAAGAAAGGTCAAATAAGCAGGACATGTATCGGCATAGGAATATATATTTAAGAGTTATTCAAATCTCTAAATTGTTGTAACACAAACATAAACACAAACACACAAAATAAATACCTAGACTCGCAGATTCATAAACAAATATCAATTGAGGTTAATTTTATCTCTTTTCTACTCACATTTTTCCTCCTTACTTTCAATTTCTAACGGAAGAAACTACACTAATAACGATAATCTGATAAATAAAAATAGTGCAGTTTATTCATATGTTATTCATTAAGCAATTTCATGACCTTACCTAGTGAAAAAAAAGTTAGATAAAGGAAGTAATAGAGCTGACATGGAGTGGTCCAAGTCAAAACTCTACATGCTTCAAGGTAATGCTCAGCTCCAGTTGAGAACTAATGCATAACAGACTCGTCAGCCTGCTACTAGTAGAAGTCATATACAAATTTAGTTAACACCAAGGCATAACCTCACAACAATAATCTAATTTGCACTAAAGTAAAAACAAAACAACACATAAACATACTAGAAAAGATAACCATAGGTTGCCTCCCATGAAGCACTTGATTTAATGTCGTCAGCCCGACAACTGATAATTATGGGTTGCTTCCCATAAAGCTCTAGGTTTAATGTCATCAGCCCGACAAATGTTTCCTCCTAGATCAAAATTCCATTTTAATAATCCTTGATCAATCACCCATTCTTTTTCAGATCCAGGAATTCCTAAAAAATTCTCAAATCTTTATTTGTCTTTCAACATTTCCTTTCTAGAATGATTTATATCATTATCCCTCAAGTTTCTTTCTAGATCCAATATTCTTCTTTTGATTTTCTCAATTTCCATATCAATATCATCCTTAAAATTCATAAGAAATGGATCTCTATAAGATAGTTCAAGATCTCCCAAATTTTGGATCGGATTCTCGTTATATAATTCAGATTGTGGATCAAATTCTTCTAGATTACTTTTTTGATTCAAATTATCTTCTAATTCTTTATCCTCAATTCTCAATTCAAAGCACTTTTGAAACATATCCTCAAATTCTCTTCTAAGTCTTAGTTCGAAATCTTTCTCTTGTTCATCTTTCATATCCTCAAGGTTTATCTCATAGTCACTAAGTAAAATCTCTGGGGGGTAACTGTTAATTGCATTAATAATCTGCCCCAATTGATTTTCTATATTCTTTATTTCGACCACTTGAATTTCCAATTGATTCATCATTTGATTAAAAACCTTTTCTAAAAATAATTCTTTCTCCTCATCTGATGGGTTGGAGTTAAATCTATAAGGAAAGGAAAATCCATCATTAAAGTCGTCCTGATTCTTTCAATCACATATCTGATTAAAATGATTATCTTCCCAAGTTTGATATTCTTCTCCAAAATTAGTATTCCAGTTAAAGTTTGAATAATTTTCCCAACCTGGGTTGTAATAATCAAAATAAAGATAGTGCATCTCATGGCCAATTACCATCCATTTATAATCCAAATCTAAATATCATTATATTGTTGATCTGCCATTTCTACATTAAATTCACAGAGTCTTTTCTAATTCATCATCTTCCTAAAGGCTCTCTCTCGATCTGGCATGCACAAATCTAAAGACTTAACTAATATGACAGATATAAAAAAACTATTTTTGGTATTTTTTAATTAAAAATAAACATACAATAATTAAATAATAATTAAATATATGATATAATAATATTAATAATAATAATATAAATTCCAAGACTAAGTCTTTCAGGTTTAACTAAAGTTCTCCAAAAAATTCTTACCGTTGTTTCCCCGGCAACGACACCAAAAACTTGACCTGACCCGTAATTACGCAGTAATTTTTACTTTCAAAAGATGGCAAAAAACTTGACCCAATTTATATATAGCGGGTAGTGTGAATAATCAAAATGTTGTAAAATTTTAGAAAATATTTTACACACTAGGGGTACTACGCAAGTATACGTATCGTTTCAAGTCATATAGGGTTTTCTTTTATAACCCCAGTATCGATCCCACAGAGAAGCAAGGTAAGAAATTATTTAGGCTAATTCCAATCTATTTCTATAAGGCCTAAATTTGGAATGTTGATTATATTGATTTTTCTTATAACTAATCCTAAATAAAGATCTTAAATAAAAAGATAACTAATCTAGATAAATTGATTTAGAGAATTTTGAGATGTTAAAGACTACCTTTCTCTTGTAATTACATAGATAATGTGTAGGAAAAAAATGCTTAGAATTTAATGTAGTAGTGTCAAATAGATGCAATCCTATTCTTTACCTTCACTCGATAATATAAAGAACATTGGCTAATCTGTAGATCGGTTCAGGATGTTTTATAAGTAGAATAGGTTAATCTAGGCTCACACTTCTAGATGTCTAAGGGTGGCTATGATCGGCCCTACTAGTGACTCGTTCCCTTTCTATAAACCAGATTTTTTGAATTTAGTCTGTCACTCTAAAAACTAATCAATTCTACGCCAATAAACAATATCTCTCTATTTATTTGCACTTCACCATGAATAACCCGCTCAAGGCCTTTGATTACCTAAAGATCCATGTGATATCTACTAGTTAAGAACTCATCTCTGGTTATGTCTCAGAATTCTTCAACAGATTTTAACAATATAAGTGATCAATTTGTAAAGTAAATGAAGATCTGGTATGAATATCATCACCATAATTTAATAAAAAAACATCTAAGCAAATCTTAATTCCTAAACATGCATCTATTTCATTACAAAACAAAAGTAAATGAAAATAATGGCATCAGAAGTGAAAGAATTGATAGAATTATGTAATAAATTAAGTGCCAATAAAGAACAAATATCTTTAATAATCTAATAGTTTTATGCAACTATCTGTCATCTAGAAGCATTTAATAAAAATAGATCATTCATTTATATCTACACATGCCACTACTTCATATTAAAAGAAAATAGTAATGAAAATTACTTACGAAGCATGGATAAAACACAACAGAAAACTTTGTTTAAATCAAGGAAAATCCACCAGAAAGTATTTACAACAATTACAAGAAAATGATGAACATAATACTTAGCTTTTTTTCTCTGAAAGAAAGAAAAAAATCTCTCCACCAAAGTCTCCCGCCGATCCATACACCGCTCATACCCCCCTTACATAAATTTCTTAAAATCCCTCACCAATCTCTCCATAAGATGTAGAAATCTACATCTTCATACTTAAACATAACACTAAAATGGCTTACCCTAAACAAGATGACTTGAAATGGGGGCCCTTTGGCTGTAGAAATGATCCATATTTATAGGGCTTTGAAAATTAACAGGGGTTGCTTAAGGCACTTCAAAATTCATCCAAATTCAATGAATCTTCTAGAAAGTAACTATGGTGCCTAGGCGCTGGGATCTGGCATTTAGGCGCAGGACTCTGTGACCAGATCTTTGCACCCCTTCACTATAGATCACACCTCTTCGCGATTAAAACTGTTTTCTTGTGTGCAGATGCACTGTATCACATGTCCTATGTATCAGGAGTAACTTCCAATCTTTTAGAAGGTCTGATAACCACTTAACTCCATCAAAATAACTGACCAAAGTTGTCAAAAATCTTAACTGCTTCAGTATCAAATTGGCGTATAGGCGCTGGATTCTAGCGCCTAGGCGCCAGACCTATAATTTTGACAACTTTGCTTTTTAGCTCTATTTTTCCTCCTTTTTGCTCCTTTTTCCTTTTTGAACTCTTTTTTTCATCACCAATATCCAAAAACATAAAAATACCTTTCATTAAAGTATAATATCCTTAAAAATTGAATCATAAATAAGGCATAAAAATAGGTACCTTTTATGTGGATCATCCGGCGCTGGTTATAGCATTTTTTGGCGCTTGTTTAATAAAATACACTTTTGTCATTTTTCCCTCCAAATTTGCTCCTTTTCACTTCCATTTGCTCCAAAGGCGTCAAAACATTATACCTGCATGAAATCATCAAAAATACCTTCCTTTAATGTGCAATATGATCAAAAACATGTATGAAATGAATAGTAAAAATCTATCAAATTTTAATGGATCAGAATTTTACAAGTATTACTGTGATATTATTAAAGTTGATTTTGTTCATACTTTATAGGACTTTTTAGAGGCATGTATCGGCTCAAATATTTCAAAATGTCCAGCATTTTTTTGATTCTTAAAGACAAAGAAGCTATTTCCAATGATGTTGATAGACCTATTAGTCTGAATATAGTGGTTTTTAAAATCAATTCTAAATTTTTGGTGAACATGATCCAACCTCTACTTCATAATATTATCAATCCTTATCAATCTTCTTTTGTGAATGATAGAAATATTTGTGATAATGCTCTTACTATGATGGAACTTTATCTGGAACTTGAAAAAAAAAGAGAGAGGAGGCAATGTAATCATTAAAATGGATATCAAACAATTTTTTTATACCATTAGATGGGAATTCATTCTTGATGTTTTAAATGTTCTTATTTGTAGTAAAATTTTCAGATTGGTTATCAAAAGAATTATGGATAATAATTTCTATTAATTTATGATAAATAGTAATAATTGTGAATTATTTAGGGCTTTAAGTGGAAATAAACATGGTGGTCAAATTTCCTCAATTTTTTTTATCATTACATTTAATTGTTTGTCCAAATGTCTTAATACTTTGTTTTATAAGTATCCAAGCACGGTATATTTGAACAAAGGTTTGATCAGCATTTCTCACCTCTGCCATGCTGAAGATTTTGGTGATATTTATTAATGATAATAAAAGATATATTAAGCATAGTTGGGAGGCTATTATTCATTTTTAGGAAACAACTGGAGTGGAGTTTAATCCATTTAAATGTTTCTTTTATTGTTCTAAGCATACTCATCCTAGTAAGAAAAACTGTATTTCTAATTTTAGTAATTGTAACAAAAGGGTACTTCCTTCAGTTTGTTTTGGTTTCAAGCTGGATAAAAGAAGAAGGAATCCCCTTTTTGGTAATCTGTTTGATAAAATAAAGAAGAAAATTCCTTCTTGGGAGAATAAATTTCTCTATTTTGGGGGAAAAGTTGCTACTTTGAAAAGCATTCTCTCTTCTCCTCCTTTTTACTCTGTGCAAATTATGAAAATGTCTAATAGTATTATTAAAAAGTTTGATGTGTTGTTTAACAAGTTCCTATTGAATGGAAATGATAAACATAATATGCATGGGAAGAGATGAGAGAAGTTATGTAAGCCTCTTGAAATAGGGGGTTTGGGTTTTAGAAGTATTACTGGTATGATGAAGATCTATTTCATGAATTTATAGTTCATATTTTGAATGAGTAATTCCATTTCGACTACGTTAATTCAAACTAAATACTACAATTTTGCTCATCGTTTGGATGTTAATGATTTGAAACCTAACTCTTTTATCTGGAAAGAGATGCTTAATGTTACTAGTTGCACTGAAATTTTTATATGTTGGGATGTTGGTAAAGGGAATTGCTCTTTCTAGTATGATGATTGGTTAGGTAAACGCTCCTTAGTTGATTTTTATGATAGTCCTTAAGAAATCAATGTTAATGTTATGGATATGTGGTATGATGATCATTGGCATAGGATGAATGTGCTTCAGACTGTTCATAAAACTGATGTTGATTTCATCAATAATATTCTTATTAACGACGAAGATGTTAAATTTCCTAAAATTAAAACAAAATTAGGAGATTCTATTTCTAATCATTTTTCTATTTCTTTTCATGTATTTTAGGGAGAAGATATGAAATGTATTTTGAATAAATAGGTCAAACCTTCTCAATCCTTTTTTTGTGGAGAGTGTTTTAAGGAATAATTCCTACTGATGATATCTTGAAGCTTAAAGGTCTAAGATTTCCTTCATGTTTTTTGTTATGCATGGTGAATGAAGCATCATTGTACCATATATTTTTGAATTTCAAGTTTGTTGTCGTTGTGTGGAAAAAAATTTACCATATTTTTTAAAGGAAGATGATGGAGTTTGGTTATAATTCTGTGAAAGATATTTGTAATGACTGCAAAAAGTAGGGGCATGATTTCTTTTCTAATATCCTTAATAATGTTTTATGGTTCATATGATTACTATAAATAATGTGAATTATAATGTTATGACTCCTAATACTATGATACATTTTTTACGATCATTAACCTTACCTTGAAGTGCTTATCATTACACAAATGCAAAGAAAAGCCTGGTAGCAAGATAGTTGAGTTTATTTCATAATTAAATTTACATGTTTCTTGAATTTTTGGAATTGGTATTTGCAATTTGAAGTGGTGTAAACTGTTGCTCCTTTTATTAAAATAAATGTTGATGTGAGTTGGAAGAAGGATGATGCTCGAGTAGGTGGTATTTGTAGAGATAGTTTTGGTGCTACTATTTCCTGTATTGTGGTTAATTCTATTCTTGTATCTCATTCAAAAACTAAGATTGATGCTGTAATTTTTGGGTTGTTGATTCTTAAAAGATTTGGTTGCAAGTAGGTGATTTGAGAATCAGATTCTTTAACTTTATGGAGTTGTTGCAGGAACAAGGTTGAATGTCATTATAACATTATTTTACGATTGATAAGAATTACTGATCTTTCTAAAGGGTTGGAGATTCCCTAGACTCACACAAAAAGGGATGGAAATTATGTTGCTAACTGGTATTCTAAAGTAGGAGCTAATCCCAACTATATTTTCGTTTCCAGGTACTTACCAATGGATTTGTACTTACTTTGCTTACATGATTTAGCTTAATTTTTCCTTTCGGGTTTACAGATGGGGTAAGTTGTATTTTTCCTCTTTTTGGGAGAGGATCCTTAAGTTTCATATATTTTTTTAAGTTGTATGTAGGGTGTATTAGCGATTTCTTGACTTTTTTCGTAATTGAATATTGTGGGAAAAAGGTGTACCTACAGGGTTTTTTATATAAAAAGATATACAGGCTATAGGAATTTATAATAGATACCATTTAATAAAAAAAGTGTGAGATAAATGTAAGACATCATAATTAAATAAATGTAATACACCATTGATTATTAAATATAACACTCAAAATAAATATTGGTGTTCACCTCTATTTGTATATAACATAGTAAGAATAACCCAATAGAAGAAAAAATCCTAGTAGCTGAGCAAGGAAAGAGCAGTCCAGATTTGTCATCAGGAAAACAAACCATATCAAACCTATGTAAATAGAAAAGCTAAAAATCTAGTTAAGTAGACAGGTAAGTGAAAAACTCATAATATGACATAAGGTGGCTCTAGAAGATCCCCAACAATCGAAATTTTCAAATGAAGGAGAGGCCGCACACCAGCAAGAATACCAGTAAAACCTATCTTAGCTAACCAATTAGCAAGGGCATTACCCTTCCTGTATACAAAACTCATATGGAAGTTTAGATGATTGGAGTTAATGAGGTGCACAATTCTGCTATATATACCCACCAGATTCCAAGGTGGACTCCTACCCAAAGTGACAAGCAGAAAAATAGTAGAAGAGTCAGTCTCCATGATTATATAATTATAAGAAAACTTCACAGCAATTTTTCAGTGCTAATAAGATTGCCCAACATTCAGCTTCAATGGGACAAGCATCTGTGATACAAGAGGCAAAATAAAGTAAGGTTTTGCCCAAACTGTCCCTACCAACTCTCCCAACCCTAGCAGCAATAGGTTTCCAAATACCATCACTGTTCAATTTAACCCACCCAGGGGGGGTTCCATTTTACTAAAATTGGATGGTTCCACACAGTAGTAGGAGGGGGTGCTTTGGTAAGATGCACGGTTTTGAGGTAATAAGAGAGTATATAGGAAGAGGTAAGAGATGGGGATGGGGGAGTAGTATTATATATATATATATATATATATATATATATATATATATATATATATATATATTTATAAAAGAAGCAACTCAGGCTTCCCGCATGTTGAAATAAAGAAGCTGATTATAGGAAAGCCATTGGGTAAGGGGTCCCCCAAAAGGCCAAAAGAAAAACATCACCGGAGGCTTATAGGATGCCATTACAAAGTATAAGCATAAAGGCAAGTGACAGGAAACAAAAACGAGTGAAATTACTCATAAGACAGGTGGCAACGACCACAGCTAGGAGATGTACTCGACATCTAATGAGGAGTTGTACTCAATTCGAAATGAGGGGAGTAGAGGTTATCCCCATTGATAAGAAAATTGAGGTCCCGGGAGGGGGTGTTGGAAACCGAACTTTGGGTGAGACAAGCACCTTTTCTAGCCAGCCCAGTGGGCTGGTTTGTTAGCCTCCCTGTAGTTGAAGGAGATTTTGATCCGTGGTTGCAACATTGTTTGGATGAGTTGGATCCGATAGTTATGGTGCCGGATGGTATGAGAGCCACTGGTAAGGCTTCGAGATTAGATCATTTGAATCCACCTCAATCCAAAGATCGATCCAGCCGAACAAACCTGGCCAATCGTAAACCCCACAACGACAAGAATGAGTTCTGCCTCAAAAGCATCTTGTACGGCCACTGGGGCCATGGAAGAATAGCAAACATTGACCTTTAGTGTTCCTAAATATGCCCCCCACACCAAGCACAATCCTTGAAGAAGCTACCATCTATGTTGATTTTAATGATATTACCGAGGAGGGGGAGCCATTTGACAATTCCGATGAAAGGTTTGGGAGCCCAAGATGTTTGGTATGTCCCGAGGATGTTAGGAAACCGCTTGTGTGTAATAATTTTGGAGATATAGTTTCTACGAGTTTCTAACCACAGTAGAAACTGTAGCTGGAATGCTGTTAAATTTAGACTTGTTTCTGGCCATCCAGGTAAACCACATGACAATAAAGTAAGTGGGATTAAAGTTTTGATAGTTTCTATCCTGCCAGCATGTATGAAAAAGATCCCAATGGGTACAACAACCTTTACTCAGTAGAGGACAAAGAGCTTTCCACACATCCTAGGCAAAAATACATCCGAAAAACGAGGTGATCGAGGGTCTCCTCTTGTTGATGGCATAGAACACAAATGGAAGGCCCTCTCAGCCCTTTTAATTTGAGAATGCCATCAGTTGGAATAATTCTGTGCAAGGCTCTCCAAGAGAGAAAGGACATGGAGGGGGACAAAAATTTGTTCCAAATAGCCTTGCTCCAGGTTACAGGAGTGCATTGGAAAGTTTTCCTGTAGATGGCCTTGGTTAAACTTTGAGACTTTAGCTTTTCCAGAATTATGCTGTCAGGCCTCCCCCTAGTAAATTTGATAGTGGAAATCTGGTTTGCAGAATGGTCTTGAAGGATAGCTTTAAGATGGGGGAGAGACCAGTTAAAGCCATCCCAAAGATTAGCCACCAATAATTTATGATCCACTTGGGGAGAAATGGGAATCAACCCGTCCTTTGGGCACCAGTTATCCAGCCAGAAGCTAATCTCCCCATTGCCCAAATTCCATAAGAAGTAATTTTCAGCTTCATTTCTAACTCTTAACATTCTGACCCAGATTTTGGAATCCCCAAGTTTTCTAACAGCAAGAGAGGGGTGAGTGTGCCTGCAATATTTCCCTTTCATGAATTTAGCCCACGAGGAATTCCGTGCCCTCGAAATGAATCCATAGTTTGTAAAAATTAATCTGCTGAAGTTGGTCGAGCCCTTGAACCCCAAACCACCAGCTTCGGTGGGTTTAGTTGCTCTCGCCAGGATGTCCAGTGGAGTTGCTCGTCTCGTCCGGACCATAGGAAACGATTAAACGCTCTTTCAATTTGGATCCGAGTGCTCTTTTTCGAGTGGGGTAACTTGTAGAATATAGGAAGGAAAGGATGTTAGTATACTTCTTAAGAGGGTTATTCGCCACCATTTGATAAAAAAGAGTTGGTCCAAGCAATTCAATCCGGAATGAATCTTATCCAGAATCTCATCAAAGTGCACTTGTTTTACCCTTCCCATGGTGAGAAGTACACCCAAGTATTTGATAGGGAGAGCAGTGGGAGAAAAGCCAGTAAATTCCAGAATCCAGTGTTTAGTTTGGGTAGGGATGTGTTTAGTGAAGACCACTTGGCACTTAGCAGTATTAAAAATCAGTCCAGAATGAGTTTGAAAAGAATCCGTTACATCGTTTTAGCTTCTTAACAACCTTCCTGTGGGCCTTGGAATAGATCATGATGTCATCTGCAAACATAAGATGGGAAATAGCTATGTTAGATCTATGATGATACCTGGTGTAGTTTTGATGCAGAAAGTCTCTATCCAGTACTCTAGAGAAGTAATCCAGTGAGATGATGAAAATGGTGGGAGATAGGGGGTCTCCTTGTTTGAGCCCTCTAGTAGCTTTAAAGGGGCCCCGTGCTCGGCCATTAAGAAGGATAGAGTGTACATTGGACTCGAAGCCATCTTCTTATAAGATTGCAAAATTGAGAATTAAATCCTCTAGCAGTAAGCACCTCCATAATGAAATCCCAGTTAATTGTGTCATAGGCCTTTTGAATATCCAATTTGTAAATGATATTGCCCCCCCTCTTCAATTTATCCAGATCAAGAAGGAGCTCCTGTGCTAGTAAGATGTTGTCATTTATGGATCTTCCTTTAATAAAAGCAGACTGGTTTGGGCTAATCAAGCCATCCAGGTGGGGTTGGAGTCTACCCACAATGATTTTGTTGATGATTTTGCTGATCACAGAAGTGAGACTAATTGGCCTATACTGATTCCAATTCTGAGGGTTATTATTCTTAGGTATCAAAACAATGTTAGAGGCACTGAAATAGCTGGGGAGGGTGTGACCCCGGAAGAAACTTTGGACAGACCTTAACCACATCACCTTTAACAAAATCCCGGGCTTTCGGTAGAAATCAGCAGTGTATCCATCGGGACCTGCAGTTTAGAGCTGTCCACTGAATTTAATGCTTCCCAAATTTCTCGCTCGGAGGGGATGCTCGTCAAATTTAAATTGCTAGTGTACTTGGATATCATTCCGGAAGACAGAGCTATCAATTGGAATTCCGGTATCGTTGCTTATGGGTAAGAAGTTCCTCAAAATAATGGACGAGCATCTCAGGCAATTTCAGCGAAGATTACTTAACATAGTACCATCTCGTGACTTGATCATCGTGAATGTTGTTGCATTTTCTTCTATACCCGATGTAGGCTTGGTAGTATTTGGTATTCCTGTCTCCTAGGATGAGGTGATTGATCTGCAGCTTTTTGTTTCGGATAAAGCTCCCGTCTTTCGAAACTAAGAGGAGGTTGGCTTGAGCGAGAGATAAGTTGGTCTTCACTTGCAGTTCCGGCTTGTACTTTTGTTTCTAAGAGAGCAACTTCTTCTTCAGCCTTGATCACGGCTTTAAAAACATCACCAATAGTATGCCGGCTCCAATATCTAAGTGCTTTACCGAGCTTGATCCGAAGGAGTTTTAGTCTAGTGAGAGGAGAATCATGATACACACTCGCCCCAGGTTACTTTGAACAATGCTAAGGAAATCGGCTCGTGAGGACCACATGTTCGAGTACTCGAAGGGGGGAGTAATTAGAAGGTTTTGGGGAGGTTATAGTAATAAGAAGGGGTCTCGTGATCGGAGGTCGTGAGACTTAAATGTGTCACATAGGTGAGGAGCCAATGGGAAATCCAACTGCTGTTAACTAGAATTCTGTCCAATCTTTCCCAGGTGTTACCTCTTTTCCAGGTGTGGAGAGGTCCTCTGAAGCCAAGATCAAAGAGATCTGCAGTCTGAATTTGTTCATTAAACTTTGACATAGAAGCAGTGTTAGGAGATCTACCTCCCAGCTTTTCAGTTGGTGAGCAGATGCAGTTGAAATCTCCTCCCACAAGCCAAGGGGAAGAGAGACTGGCACCAATGCTATGTAGATGTCCCCATAAGTTAGTTCTATCATCTGGTCTGCATCCAGCATAAACAAAAGTTGCAAACCCGCTTTGACCATTGATGTTGAAGGAGGAGTGAATGAATTGCTGATTGTCCATGAGGAGGGTCCAAGTGATTTCCTTTCTATAAAATATCCAAATTTTATTATTGCAATTGGAAAAATGTTTGAAGCCATTGAATTTATTGGTAATTTTACCGGAATGTTTGTACACCATGGGTTCAAGGATTGCAATACACCAAAGTTTGTATTTTTTAGTAAGGTGAAGAATTCTTTTCGAGAGATGAGGGGTTGCCAATACCCCTAATGTTCCAAAGAAAGTAGATTAATCATGGATGGGGGAAGGGGGTTGTGATTTGGATCCGGTTTTGACGGTCCCAGCCGGTTCCCCTCGGTAAGGGGTGTGCCAAGTTTTTGGGCTTCAGATAATGCCTTTTTTTTCTTCCTTGAGATCTGTGTGTGCCATTTCCCTTCTAACTCAGCTTCCATATTAGCCATCACATTAGCAGGTAACTTTTCTACCCAAGGCACAAAATCTTGAGATGGTGTGATGATTTGAATTTCTACCTCTTCTCTTCTGCACCAGTTATCATTTTCTTTAGGAGGGGACTCAAACACAGGAGTAGACTCTCTAGTAGAAGAGTCCAACTTCTGGGGGGAGTCAGGACTGAAACCCTGACCAGGGGTAAAAGCCCTGGAAGCACTCCCCCAAGAGCCCCGGGGTTGGAAACCTCATTAAGGAAACCCGTAGTTCCCTGCGATCTCACCTCCGGCACACTCGGGATTCAAATGGATAGTATTGGGATCGAAACCATGTCTCACGCGCAGAACACGAAGTGCTGGCACAACACCAGCAGATGGAAGGTTTGCTTGAGACAAGAGAGGGATTCTTTTGTTAGGGGGATGGATTCTGTAACATCTGTCAAGGCTATGGCCAAACATCTTACAGTGCGTGCAGAAATAAGGTTTTTGTTGCATTATCACCTCCTCGCCACTCGGCCCTCCTCTTGAGACCCAATCCATATTTTCTTGATTTCGAGCAAGGAGACATCTCTTTCAACTTGGATTCTGGCCATTTCAGGCTTTGCTTTATTAATTGTAGCAAGCATCACACCCGAGGGGGTCCCAATCGCTCTACCAATTTGGAATAAAGCAGATTGGTTAAAATATCCGTAAGGAAGATTGGGGAGTTTAAACCGGAGGGGAACAATTGGGGGGTCTTTGCTGGGATCAAAGTCAGCTGTCCACTTAATGATTTTCATATCCACTCCTGCAATGCTTACCAATTGTTTAGCAAACAGTAAAGCATAATCCTCTTCACTGGTGAAGTTAATTAACAAATGTCTGCCATCCAAGAGTCCAATTTTCCAACTCCCTTTGAAGTTGAGAGACTCAAAGAACTTCCTAACAAGCTCCATCTTGGGGTGGCCCAAACCGAATTTACCAACCGGGGTAAGTTTAACTTCTTCATCCAATACATTTAACTCCTCAGAAGTAAAAATAACAGCTGGGCAGCCCTCCCTTTCCTCAATGGGTCTGATAAAGGGGCAGGATAGCCTACCAGCAGCAGCATCATGGAGTCTTTGGGGAAAGACAAGCTTTTAGGGCTCAGAAATAGAAGGAGCATTACCCACCACACCAGCATAAGTAGCTTTGGCCCAAGCTATGTTAGTTTCCAAGTCAATGGGGTGAGCCATTGCAGGAAAACCAAGCTCCACCAACCCAAAAAAAATAAGTGGCTGCAAAGTCAAGGACTCAACACAACAGAAGTGATCCAAGAAGGAACACTAAAAACCAGAATAGAATCTGAAGAAATAGAGGGGACAGCCAGCAAAGGTAGCCAAGAAAACCAATGAAACGAGTAGAAAATTTAAAAGGAGGAGCCCGGGAAAGTCGAACCACCAGCAAGGAAGCCCAAAACAGCCACCACACTCAACCAAGAGTCAAAACCAGGAAAACCACAAGTTCCACTCACCTCTCTCGCCACCGTAAGGCCACCGCCGGCGAGTCATGGCCGAAACCCTAGCGAGCACCACACCCAACCACCATCTTTTATATATATATATATATATATATATATATATATATATGTTTAAAGGAGCAAACAATACTCCTTACATGTTAATCAAAAATGGAGTTACAAAGATGCTGCCCCATAGGGACCAGAACATAACCCAGTACAACTCCACACCAAAAAGCAAAAAGTATACATATACCAACCATTAAGTATACCCAAAGAGAAAAACAATAACCAAAATACCATGAGATCACCCTGAAAAGGGTGAAAGTGAGACCAATAACCAGCTCTGGCTGAGGAGGAAGAAGGTTCACTCCTCAACAATCCTGAAATGAGGGGCCTGGAATACATCTGCTTCCAAGAGAAATTTCAGCTGAGGTGGTAGGATGTAGGCGATTTTAACTTCCTGGTCAGAGAGGGCTTCTTTAGAAATCCAGTTGGCAGGCCTGTTGCCTTCCCTATGAATGAAATTAAAATGGATAGACAGCTGAGATGTGAAAGCCTTTAATTTGTTAACCCATTGGGAGTGATGCCAGGATGATACAAGATCTTGTTGCATATACTGAATAAGGGTGCTGGAGTCTCCCTCCACTATAATATTAGTCCAACAGTTATGAGCAGAAATATAGATTGCCCTAAAAAACTGCTACCAATTCAGCCTCCAGTGGGTCAGCAGCCATGATGGGAGATTGAAAGTAACAGATGCAGTTTCCTTTATAGTTCCTAAAGATTCCACCAATAGCAACATTTTCATTTCTGAAAGCACCATCTTTGTTAACTTTAAGGGTGTGGTGACTGGGAGCCTTTCAAAAGAGGATAATTTTGGTCTGTTTAGGATGGTCGGGGGGGGGGGGCATTTAAGATGTTGGGAAACTTCTTGAGAGTGATCAATTTGGAAATGAAGGATTGGGAGTTGGCAATCACCAGGTCAGCCCGACTGACCTTGTCCTCATATTTCACCCCATTCCTGTGCATCCAAACGAACCAAGCTACAATAAAAGGAATGCAGCCACCCTTGGTCTTTTGCCAAGATTTCTAGCACACCCTCAGGTCCTGCAAATCCAACATTAGAGTGTTGATGTTCAAACTACTTAAAATAGCAGTCCAAACTCTCTGAGAAAAAGAGCATTAGAAAAAAGATGTTGAATTGTTTCATCAAGGCTGCCACACAAACAACATCTGGAGGGTCCCCTTAAGCCTTTCAACTTTAGAATGTCATCAATGAGGATGCATTTATGGAAAACTCTCCATATCATAAAAGACATGGAAGGGGTGAGGAACCTGTTCCATATCACTTTACCCCAACTGGCAGGAGTCCGGTTATAAATCTGTTGATAAATGTGTTTGGTGAGGGTGTGCTGCCTACCAATATTCCAAATGGTTTTATCATGGAGTGATTTGTCAAAATGGATATTGTATATTTGTTTAACAGAATCTTCCTCCAAGAATTTTTGAAGTTTATGGTCAGACCAGCTATTTTCCTCCCAGCAAGTAGCAACAGAAAACTGAGTTTTTACAGTATTAGGTAAACCAATCAACATCTCACCTGGGCACCACCTGTCTTGCCCAAAAAAATGTCCCCCTTGCCCAGCTCCCACAGGAAAAGAGATTCAGCAAGCTCCTTATTTCTTACCATATGTTTCCAGATCCTTGATACTCCAGGTTTAATCTGAGCTGAATATGGGTGGGAATCCTTGCAGTATTTACCTTTCAATAATTTAGCCTAAAGGGAATTCTTCTATCTAAAGAGAATCCAAAGCTTGCAAAAATTCACCCTCTGCAGCTGTTCCAACCCTTTATAGCCCAGGCCTCCAGCTTCCTGAGGTATAGCCAGTTTTTGCCAACTAGCCCAGTGGTAATGCTTCGTTTGCCTTGACCAAAGGAACCTGTTGAAAATTCTTTCAATCTGGAGTCTGGAGCTTTTCTTCATGCAAGTCATCTGGAGGATATAAGATGGGAATGTGGTTAGTATGCTAGCCAGAAGGGTAATTCTCCCCCCAGAGGAAAGGTAAGAGTTTGCCCAATTAGAAAGTCGTGCATTAAGTTTCCCAATAATTTCATCAAACTGAACTTGCTTGGATCTTCCTTTGATTAGCATCACCCCTAAATATTTCAGTGGGAGCTGGGCTTTAGTAAATCCAGTGAATTGAGTGATCCAATGAGAGCTGTTAGGGGGAATGTGCTTGGGGCAGATCACCTCACATTTAGTATGGTTGAATTGGAGGCCAGAGATTTGTTGAAAGTGAGTCAGGCACTCATATATTCTTTTAACAGCAGGTTTAGAAGCCCTGGAGAAAAGCATTATATCATTTGCATACATCAAATGGGAAATAGCCATGTTAGATTTGTGATGGTATCTAGCATATGGATAGGAAGTGACCTTGGTCTCCAAAAACTTTGAGAAATAGTTCATAACAATGATGAAGATGGTAGGAGATAGTGGATCCCCTTGTTTCAGACCCCTGGTAGCTTGGAACCCACCCCAGCAGTTCCCATTGATAAGAATTGAGTGATGGTTATGTAGCAGCCATCTTTTAATCAGTTGACAGAAACCATCAGTGAAACCTTTGGCATGCAAAACTTGAAGGATGAAATTCCAATCATTAGAGTCATAAGCTTTCTTTATATCAAGTTTGTAAATGATATTTCCCCCCTACAAGGTCTGTCTGAATCAAGCAGCAACTCTTGTGCAAGGAGAACATTTTCAGCAATAAGTCTGCCTTTAACAAAAGCAGACTGACTGGGGCTTATAATTTTATCAAGTAGGGGTTGAAGTCTTCCCACAAGGATTTTGCTAATAATTTTGCTTATTACAGTTGTGAGGCTAATAGGCATGTATTGGTTCCAGGTCTTGGGAGCATCATTCTTGGGTATGAGCACAATGGTGGAAGCATGGAAGTAGCTTGGTAGCTCATTACCCTGAAAAAAGCTCTGAACAGCAGCAGTAACCTCCCCCTTGCAAATTGCCCATGTCTTTTTATAAAAGTCTGCAATATACCCATCAGGACCAGCAGCTTTGAAACTGTCAATAGAGCTAAGGGCTTCCCATATCTCCTCCTGAGAT
Organism: Papilionanthe hookeriana x Papilionanthe teres; assembly: GCA_022702705.1. NCBI lineage: Eukaryota > Viridiplantae > Streptophyta > Magnoliopsida > Asparagales > Orchidaceae > Papilionanthe > Papilionanthe hookeriana x Papilionanthe teres. Next base: position 91,979,147 of record CM040423.1, on the reverse strand, counting down.
GGTGTGTCAGTCAAGTTGATGTTGGTGAATTGATGATCAACCCTGAAAAAACTGTTATCAATTGTTGGTCTGGTATTAGATGAGTAAGTGAGCAGTTTATGGAAATAATTAACAGCATCTTCAACAATTTCAGCATTGTCCTTGAGCACTACCCTCTGATCATTTTCAATGGTGTGAATGGCATTGCACTTCCTTCTGTATTTGATCCAAGCATGATAGAATTTTGTATTTCTATCCCCTTCTTTGAATTTAATGCAAGCTGCCTTCTGCCTCAACAATTGGTCATGCCAATTAAGTAATGTAAGGAGGCTTTCTTGAGCAGCAATAAGAGAACCATATTTAGAATCATCAATCTGAGAAGCAGCTTCTAAATTAGCAACTTCCTCAATCTTGTTGACACCATGGAAGAGATCGCCAATACATTCCCAACTCCATTTTTTGAGATTACCTGCAAGTTTTACTTGTAGCAGCTGTAACCTTATGAATGGGTTAGAATAAGAACACCCAGTCCAGTATTGAGAAATGAGAGACTGGAAATTGTGATGAGACGACCAAAAATTTAAATATCTAAATGGGGTAGGGGAGGTTTGAAGAGTGGGTGAAGTGATAGACACAATTATTGGTCTGTGATCTGATCCTGCAAAATTTAGATGATTGATGGTGGTGTAGAGGAAGTTTTGATGCCAAGCACAGTTAGCCAAAAATATATCCAACCATTCCCAAATTTTGCCTCTTCTCCAGGTGAACTTGTTACCTTGAAATCCCAGGTCAAAAAGGGTAGCCTTCTGGATATTGTCATTAAACTCAGTGAGTTTAGTGAGGTTAGGTGATATTCCACCTAACTTTTCATCAGTAGAGGCAATACTATTGAAATCTCCACCCACAATCCAACTGGAGACTTCCAGAGTGCTGATTTTGTGAATTTCATGCCATAACTCAGTTCTAGCTGACTTGGTACAACCAGCATAAACGAAAGTTGCTGTAAATTTACTGTTGCTGAAAGAGCAGTGCATGTGAATCAGCTGGGGGTGATCAATAATCACCTTCCACTGGATTTCATTTCTACAAATGATCCATATCTTATTAGTGGAGTTAGCAAAATAGGAACATCCAGGAAACCTGGTGAGGATTTTATGTTGGTGTTTTTGTACCATGGGTTCCAAAAGTACCAAACACCAAAGTTTATGCTTTTTATATAAATGAACTAATCTTTTGAAAGATTGGGGGTGGGAAACACCCCTTATGTTCCAGCAGATGAAATTAAACATAATTTGGATCTGGTGGATGGAGGTGTGGTGAGGGTTGAGCAGAAATAGACCTGGATCTAGATCTACCTCTTCTTGGTCCAGTATGAGAGGCAGTATTCTTTCCTTTTAGTTCTTCAGCAGATGGGGAACAGTACAAATCAATGGTAGTTTTCTGTGTTTTTTTGGTTTTTTATTCCTTCCAATCTGATTCCATTTTATTCTGAACTAAATCCATTTGTGTGACAGAGAGAGTATTCTCCTGTGGCAATTCTTGTGTAGTTGAGATTTGTGCTTGATTTTCTAATTCAGCATTATCAGATGGTAACTCTAATGTCTTCTCTGGGTTCTCTACTGCCTGTCCCTCATTTGCAGCAAGACCCAGAGAAGCTGCCTCTTGGATCTCCTGCTGTTGTACTGCTGATATTTCCATAATGGATGTGGTAGCTGTATTCTCCACTGTTTTGGTTTTTTCTCTCCTTCTAATAGGGGGTTTTAATCTATAGCATTTCTCTAGAGAGTGGCCAAACATTCTGCAGTTTTGACAGAATAGTGGTTTATGTTCAAGGAGCACATCTTGCCAGAAACCATCTCCATCATCTGAGGTGGTAATCCATATTTTTTTAATATCAGGAAGTGATACATCTCTCTCCACTAGGACTCTTGCTCCTGCAGGGTTTCCCATCTCATGAGTGGGGGAATCAACCTTAAGAGGTGTCCCCAAAGCCCTGATAATCTTGAATATGGCATGGGTGTGGTATAGTTGGATAGGAAGGTTAGGGAGGGTGAACCATAATGGTTTCAAAGGGGGTTCTTTGGCAGGATCAAATCCAGCATACTTTGCATTCCCAGATGTTTAGCATAACCCTCTTCCTTAGATAGCCTTATAAGAAGATGTCTTCCATCCATAACCCCCAGCTTCCATTGGCCTAAGAAATTGAGCTATTCAAACTGATTCCTAACAAGTTCCATTTTTGGGTGCCCAAATTAGAACTGACCCACTATTGTGAATTTAACAGCTTCAGCTAAGACTTGTATCTCTTGATAGGTGAAAATGATGGCAGGTTTACCTTCCTTAGACCCCAACGGCCTAATAAACTGGTAAGCGGATTTGCCTGCTGCAGCATCATGCAGACATTGAGGAAAAATCAAGTTATCAGCTTTTCTCAGCATCTGAGTTCCCTTGCTTACAGCAGCAGCATAGGAAAAGGGAGCACTAACAGAAATACCCCTACCATTGAAGCACAGAAAGAGAGCACAACCCACGACCAATGGAACAGTAGTTCCAAAATGAAAAACACTTAGCCTGGGAAATGCAAAAACACAGCCAGCCACCAATTCTGATGACACCACCCTTACCTGGTCTTCTGAAAGAACTTACGACCAGGAAGAAACCACCAGGGAGAGCCAGCTGCTGCCAAGAAAACTCCATCACAATCCAAACCCTAGTAGAGCAACTCCCATGCTTGCTAACATGGTGTATATATATATATATATATATATATATATATATATATATATATATGACATATATATATATATATATATACATTCTGATGGTTGTTGGTGCTCTACTAGGGTTTCTAGCATGACCCCGCCAGCGGTGACTTCTTGGGTGGTGGCTCAGGTAAGGTGGGGTGGCTCTCTTGCTGTGGTGGAGCAGGTTTTTTGGTGTGGTTTGGTTTTACTGTTCTTTTCTGGTGGTTTCACTCTTCCCGGGCTCCACCATTTGAATTTTACTATTCCATTGGTTACGTCTTGCTTTGCTTTTGCTTTGGAGGAGAAGTGGTCATCTCTTTTCCCTCCCCCTCACTGGGGTTACCTGGGATTTTGGCTGTGTCTTTATTTTTTGCTGTATTGCTTGGGGTTGTGTTTCTGGATTTCAGCAACACCTGTACCTCCTTTTTGGTTGTGGAACTCTGTGTTGTGCCTAAATGGATATTCCAACTGATCCTTCTACCAGATTGGATGGGTCTAAGATTTCATATGCTGGAGTGGTAGGCCACTCCCCCTCTCTACCCTCCAAACAAGCTGGTTTTTCCCCAACTGTTTCATGAAGCTGTTGCTGGTAAAACCCAATGCCCTTTCATCCACCCTGTTGTTGAAAAGGAGGGTTGCCCGACCATTTATTTCTCTGATGCTGAACTGGAAGCTTTAAATAAGGAAGTCAAACTAACTCTTATTGGGAAATTCACTCTTGGCCATCCCAAAATGGAATTAGTTAGAGCTTTCTTTGACTCCCTGGCTTTTATTGGCAGCTGGAGAATGGGTCTTCTAGATGGGAGACATCTTCTCATTCATTTATCCACTGAAAAGGACTATGCTAGGCCATTTTCTAAGCAAATGGTGACAATAGATGGAATGGACATGAAGCTACTTAAATGGACACCAGACTTTGACCCAAGCAAAGAACCCCCTATTGTTCCCATTTGGTTCAAGTTCCCAAAACTACCCTACAGATATTTCAACCATAACACTCTCTTCCAAATTGCTAGGGGTATTGGCTCTCCCCTAAGGATGGATGCAGCTACTTTCACTAGGGGGATGCCTGATGCTGCCAGAATCCAAATTGAAAGAGACATCTCTTTTCCTGAGATCAAGATGATTTGGGTAGGGTCAACTTCTGATGGCTACTGGCAGGAGGTCATAATGCAACAAAAGCCCTACTATTGCAACCACTACAAAATGTTTGGGCATACAGTTGAAAGGTGTTTCCTTGAACCCCTTGTTCACCAAGTTCCTTCTAAAATCCTCAAAAAGTTTCCTGGTTTCTCCCACTTTGCCAACTCTAATAACAAAATTTGGATTCTTTTTAGAAAAGAAATCTCCTGGACTGTCCTTCTGGATCACCCCCCAAATAGTTCATCTATCTCTCCAATTTGCTGGTCGTTCCATTTTTGCCTCCTTTGTCTATGCTGGCTGCAGGAGCATTGACAGATCTCAACTTTGGGAGCAAATTAATGCATTTAGTACCCAAATTAACACCCCCTGGATTGTGGGTGGGGATTTCAACTGCATATCTACACCAGCTGAAAAAATAGGTGTAAGAAGGCCTAATGTTAGGACTATGTGCAACTTCAGGGATAACATGCTAGCTACTGGGCTTTTTGATTTGGGGTTCATAGGCCCTCTTTTCACATGGAAGAGGAATCAAGTTCAGGAAAGGCTAGACAGAATACTGTCCAAGGAGCTCTGGCAATCCCATTTCCTCCATACCCAAATAACCCACCTGGCTCTTACTTGTTTTGATCATAGAAACCTTTTGATCTCCCTAACTATCCCTCCAAATCAGCATTGTAAACCCCCTTTCAGATATCAGAATTTCTGGTCTTCTAATCCTGAGTTTTTGCAAATTGTCAAAAATCACAGGAAAGCTCCTACTCAGCAGGACCCCTGGATCAGATTATGCTCTCTTCATCAGAACCTGAGTCCCCAGCTGAATAAGTGGGGGTGGCAGCAATTTGGCAATGTTTTTTCTGCAGTTGAACAGGCTGAACAAGAAGTTTTGTCACTGGAGGAGAAGACCCGACATAACAATGATCTAAATCCCCTTCTACTGGCAGCTGAAGCTAAATTATTGAATTCCATTGATATCCAAGATATGTATTTGAAGTAGAAGGCATCCATCAAGCACTTTGTTGAGGGAGATAGGAATACAACCTACTTTCATGCCTATTTACAGTATAGAAGAAAATGCAGCTATATTCACCAAATAAAAAAGGAGTCTGGGGAATGGGTCTCCCACCATCTGGATATTGGCAGGAGTGCCACTCAACATTTCAGCAAGCTGCTCCATCAACCATACATGGATAGAACCCCAATATCATTTGCTCTCTTCAGGGATTAGCAACCCCTCCTAGCTGGGAAAGATCTCAGTTTTCCCCCTTCTGAATCTGAAATTTTGCAGGCCCTCTCATCCATTGATCCATCCAAAACAGCTGGCCCTGATGGATACACATCTGATTTTTATAAAAAGGCTTCGACAATCATCAAAAATGACATTATTGAAGCTATTGCTACTTTCTTCCAAGGTGGAGACATTCCCCAATACTTCTACAACTCTAACTTTGTGCTAATTCCTAAAGGCAGTATGCAGACCACTTTGGACCACTACAGACCTATATCCCTTACTTCATTATCAACGAAACTTATTAGCAAGATTATTGTTAACGTATCGCAATCCCTATTGGACCATCTCATCGCCCCAACAAAACTACATTTGTTAAGGGAAGATCCATATCGAATAACATCTTGCCGGCTCAAGAATTGCTGCTAGACCTTAATAAAAAGTACAGAAGTGGAAACCTAATCTATAAGTTGGACATCAAGAAGGCCTATGACACCATCAATTAGAATTTTCTGTTGGAGACTCTTGCTGCTAGGGGTTTGTACGACTTATTTTTAGGTTGAGTGTTTTATTTTGAAAAGGGGGTCGCCTAACAGAAATTGTCGGCGAATTTTTAATTTAATTTAAATAAATAATTTGAAAAGTAGCATTTGATTTTGAAAATAATTTTAAATTTGAAAATTTTAAGATATGAAATCAAACGATCTCACATCCCGAATAGTTTATATAAACGAGCACCGCATCATAAACGTGTATCTATCTCGAAGAATAGACACACTGTTTGGTGATGGGGCTCGATTAAATAAACTAGAAGATTTGTGACATCCATTTGGTCTGCGAACCAATTTTATAAGCCGACAAGTTCCCCTGCTTAAGATAAATGAATTAAGCGGGGTTTATATTACTCAGGTTCTTAAAATTCTCTATAAGGGCAAGCCCCTATAGTTAATTACATCTTAAGTGACGAGAATCACCTAAGAAAACTCTCGATAATAATCGATAGTTTTGCTCTCGAGAATCTCGAAAGTTTAAGTTTTCGAGGGATTGAATTTTGGAATTTCAATAGAGAATGGATCAAATTTGGAACATTTTATTTTTGGAATTCAAAGGAAGAAAGGTAGGAGAAATCACAGATTCGAAGCGAACTCCGGTAATTTCCCGACTATCCTATTGTTTGGCTTGGATTTAGGAAAGTCCTAATGTTTATTTAATGTTTCAATCTTGCCAATTTTATTTAATTAGGACTTATATTCGTATGACATGATCATATAAATAGCCTTGAAGATATGAGGGTTTATGTCGTACCGAACGACTACCTCAGAGTCCTAAGACCGGTTAGAGCTTAATTTACATGACATGACCATGCAAATGCCTAATCAAGAGGTTGAGGATTTATGTTGTACTAAGCAAACTACCTCGAAATCCTATGGCTTGGTTATTCAATTCTAAGGAAAGTTTTGCTGAAGTAGATCCGAGTTTTGCTGATGACGATGGCCGTGCTGCCCACCATGCTCCTAGCTCCTTATTGTTGCAGAGGTTTAGTTTTAGAAGTCATAAATCAGGGGATGAGAAAAGTGTTTTGGTTTAGAGAAAATCTTAATTTCCAAGTGTTTTTTATATTTTATTTAAAACAAATCTTAAAGTTGATTATAACAACACCGGTTAAGATCCCACGGTTCCATCCTTCCGGCATCGTTATTTTTATCGGATTCACTTAGTCCAGATGAATTTGCTAAACTCAACTGAATGAGTTCCACACTTTCATTTAGACCGTGGGAAATCCCGTTAGCAACACGTAGGTTACATCATCCGAGGTATTCCCGATCATCCAACAAGACGTTTTGATTTAGTTGTAATTGCAGATTTGTGTTCTGTTTGTGGTTAAATTTTGAGTTGTTTTATATTTTGAAATGTTGTGGCGATGAATTTTATCTTGCAATGACTTTTAATTTAGTTTTGGATTCAGTTTTAGGGGCTACCCTAAAGGTTTTGGTTTTCATGCAACAATTGTTTATCATGCAAGAAAGGTAAGTGCGATGTGATTAAATAAATTGCAATAAAATAAAAGCGTACCTGGAGGGTCTTCCCGTCATCCCAAGCTGCACTTAAAACATAATTTGAATATTTAACCAAGTTCCTAGGTAAAGCTAAGGGAAGAGTTATGGTTTTCTACCAAATTCCTAATCCTATAGCTAGTCATTTCCTATGACGTCTAGGTTCTTGTATTTTGGTTTGAGGACGATTTTCTTCATCAAAGAGAAATTAAGTTCAATTGTTCTTATAAATATTCTATCGTATTGAGGAAGTGCTTAAGAAGAATCTTAAACATCTTTTCAATATTGCTAGAATTGTTTTAAGTCCAAATGAATTTAATTATACAAATGAATTAATCGTCCGAGAATTCAAGTTTTGTTATCTTGCTCAGTGAACTAGGACATTTAAATATCCTATGAGTGAAATAACACTTCATTTAACGTTCTGCTTAGGGGTTATGACAACAAAAAGCTTCCGGGGGCAAATTGATGTTCAAATGGTTTGTGATTTAATTTAATTTCAGTTAATGGGTTTAAATTTGGAATAGTGTTCAAGTTGCTTTATTTTTATTTTTGAATTTCTTTATGTCTTAGGTGACGTTATTTTTAATTCAATTTAACTTAACTTTAATTTAATTTAATTTAGTTTAGTTTTAATTTTAATTTAATCTAATTAATTTAAATTAATTTTAATTTTAACTTGATTTTATTTTTTTTATTTTCATTTAATTTAATTTAATTTAATTTAATTTAATATGATTTAATTTAATTTAATTTGATTTAATTTAAATTAAATTTTTTAAAGTTAATTTTATTTAATTCAATTTATTTTAAATTTTAATTTAATTTTATTTTTAATTTTAATCTAATTGAAATTTTAAAAAGGTTTAATTTAAATAATTTAACTTTAATTTAATTTAATGATTAAGTCTTTTAACATTTTAAATCTTAAATTTGGATTATCATTTTAATTAGGAATTAAATATTATTGAGATTATTAATTTAGGGATTCTTAAATTAAAGAACAAATCTCTTCCTAATAATATCCCTATTTTAATAATTCCAATTTTATTATTCTTCCAAATTTAATCAATTATTTAATTAAAGTTCATTTCAATTATTTTAAAATTGTTTAGTAGGTTTCTACCATTTAATTATTTAAATTTCAATCATCCAAATCAGATTAGGATCATATATTTTACTCTTTAATTTTATTAAATCTAAAGTTTTAATTAAAGGTTAAAATTTTAATTACCATTTTGCCCTTCAAGCTTAATAATTTCATAACTCACTAAATTGAGCTTAAATGAACTTGAAATTTTTATGTGACTTCACTCATATGTCAATAAAGGCATTAGAGGAGAAAATGTGATTTTTCTGTATTTAATTTATTTATGTAATTATTTTTGGTGGAAAATAGGGATTTCCAAGGAAAATTTAATAATATGACCAAGGGAAAGTTTCTATCCTTAAGAAAATTATGGGACATTCTTAATGACCAGAGGACCACTTGGACCAATTTTGGAGATTTTTTGAATTATATTCTTTTTATTATAATTATTTTGAGTTTTGGAGTATTAATTAATTTAAAAAATAAAATAAAGGTTGAAAAATGAATTTTATATTTTTCAAAAATTTCTCTGATATCAAGGAAATCCGAGAATCAATTTTTACAATCTTCTGATTTTTGTTTGATTTATTAGAATTATTTTAGTGGAAATGCTAAAAAATACATTTTTTTTTTAATTTTAAAATTACCTTAGGGCTTTAAAATTTAATATCTCATCAAATTGACCTAAGAAAAATATGGGGTTTGTTCCTAAGTGATTAAAATTCAAAATGTGACATTTTGGTGAATTTTATTATTTTTGTGATTTTTATTATTTTTTAATTATTAAAATATTAAAATAATACAAAAAATCAACTTTTTTTAGAAAATTGAAATTTTAATTTTCTTAAATTCTCCTGATATCAGAGAGGCTCTAAAACTAATTTGGTGAATTTTTGAAAAGTATTTTGAAAGTTATGAATTTTTAAAGTTTAAATTGGCTACATGGCTTAATCAACCCATTTAGTGGGGCTAACCAAGTCCAATTGACTTCAAATTTTTATGGTGGGTTCCTCTGATCCTAAAGGTCAGTAGAGAATTGATTTCAAGTCAATTTGATGTATGATTAGCTCTAATTAATTAAGGACCTATTTTGGGTGTTTAAGCCAATTAGGGTTATTCTGGGTGAATTAATTCAAAACCTATTTTTCCTAGGGTCTTCTGGTCATAAGAGACATCACCAAATTTTCCTAGAATTTATTTCACAACATGCTAATTATTGGATTTAAAATACTCAAAACAGTAATATAAATTTGAAAAATCAATAACTTCTCATAGGGATGGCCTCTGACTTTGGAAAATTCAAAGAATGTTCCCAAATTCAGAGGCTTCAAAAGCCCTATGGTCTCATGCCATGGTGAATTTCCTATATGCATGGAGAATTAAAACAATGCAGAGGGGAAATAAATCATTAAAAATAAAATACTTAATGAAATTAAATGATTTCTTTTCCACATTATTCTCCTCTGTTCACTGAGCAAGAGGGTATTTTTATTTTATTTTTCTGATTTTTCTACACAAAGTTATGCATTTTTGAAGTTTAGGGAATTAAATAAATCAGAAAATACCCTAATTTTCTATTTAAGTGACGCGACCCCAGCTCAACCTCGGCAGTTCCGAACGCACACGCGTCGCCTTCTGATTCGGCGCTGCCATCCAACTCAGCACTCTGGGGGCCCGCTGTATCGTTCCGTCTCCTCATCCGGCGTGATCCTAGCCATCCGTCCGCGCGTGTATGGAATGAATGGCATCCGTTCATCGTCCCCAAGCGTTCTCACCCGAGAGCCGTCCACACTAAAACCCTAAGAACTCACTCATTTCTCAACGGATTTTCATGTTCTTATGCTCTATGGATTCGTCTTAAAGAGACGAATACATCTATACGGTGATCATGCATTCAAATTAAGGCATTTGAAATGGAGAATCTCCAGAAGCTCAGGATAAAGAATTAGCTCATACCTTTGCTCAGAGAAGTGTGGCTTCAATCTGAGGGTTGTGTCACCTTCGATTGAGTCCCAACAAGCTCCAGATGAATTCTCCTGGTTTGGTGAATTGCCTAGCTATGAAAGTGACCACAGCCGATCACAAAGCTTCGAGGCTGGAACAAGCTGGGTGGCTCGGAGATGGGGCTTTCGAGTGGGAAACTTCTCCTCTTGGTCTAGTGAAGGTGTAGGACCGGTCAATTTGAAGATTGGCTCACCGTGGCAAAGTGTCCTGGTTTTGGGTGAAATTTCAGTTGAGAAATTGGGTTCTGTTGGTGAGGATTAGGAGAAATTGACACTTGGGATCAATTGCTCTAAGTATGGAGTAGGGCCTGGAACAATTTTGGTAGAGTTTCGGCAAGGTTTGTGGAACTCTCTTCCATGGCTGTGAGGGGGTCGGGTTTAAATAGAGGTGGCTGGAGAGCCTCATAGGGATGGCCAAGGGTTGGGATCAGCTGCTTAGGTCAAGGGAAGAACAGCCATGGTGGCCATTGGGCATGGGGCAGCTCAGCAAGGGAGAATTCCAATGTTGGGCTCACATGGGTTCTCTCGGCCTGGTGGTTTCCGGCGGCTGTGGTGGCTGGCCGGCCAGGGTCAGGTCACCCTCAAGGTCAGGGAGGTCAGGCTGGGGTTTAGTGTAGGCAATTGGCAAATTCCATGTGTCAAAAGTTTGATTTAAAATGGAATGGGAGAAGGCCAATTTTGGCTTGATTTGGTCAAGTCCACCCTTTGGGCTTGGTTCCCCCTTCAAGGTGGCTTTGGGTCTTGTGAGGAGTCAAAGGAATCAACTGGTTTGACATGGAGAAGTCCTTATCCAAATATATTTGGATTAAATTTGGGTTAAGGGGAATCATGGTTAAGGCTAATGACTTTAGGAGATTAAGGAAAGAGTCTCCTCATTTTGCCCAAAATGGCATGGTGACATGTAAAGAGGCTCTCATGGCTTCCATGTGGCTCATGCATGGCTTCATGGCTCATCTTTGGCTTGGGAAAAGTTAAGTCGATTTCATGGAAATGGGTTTAAGAAAATTTTGGTATTTTGATGGGAATTTGTATGGGGCTTAATTTGGAATGGCTTCATGATGAGTTTTGAAACTTAGGGATTGATTTAATTGAAAATATGGTCTAGAGCAATTGTCATATGGGTTTTGGATTGATTTTGGCCCTTTGGATTTTGGTGGAGATGGGCTTTAGGAAGGTTTCATGTAGGTGGGCTTTTAAGTTTAAGAATGAATTCATGGATTAGAATTTTGTAGAAGTTTGGGCCAAATAATTGTTGGGTTTGGTTTAGGGATATGTCATGAGTGATTTGAAATGAGTTTGGAGTGATTTGGGTTTGAATTGGGTTGGATTTGGGTCTCTTTGGTAAATGGGCCAATGTAGGTCAAATTGGGCTAACTTGGGCCAATGTTGGGCTAGGGTTGAAATTTATGTAAAATAAATGTTGGGAAATATTTATGGGAGTGTTTCAAAGAGGTTTTGGCTTTGGTTGGGTTTTAATTTTGGGGTTTGGGCTTATTTGGGTTAGGTTTGGGTTTAGGTCAAAATTGGGCTTTTTGGCTTTGGGTTGAATTTGAGTGGGGTTTGGGTCTAAATTTTGGGTAAATCATGTTAATGTTTTGTTTTTAGGGATGTTAAGAAAGTTTTAGAAAAGATTTGGAGTTAATTGGAGTTGAATTGGGTGAGTTTGAGTTAAGTTTGAGTTATGGGTCCAAATTGGGTTTTAAGGCAAAAGGTGAAATTGGATCCAAATGTCAATCAAATTGGATTTGGCTTTGGTCTAGATTGGTGTTGGGAATGTTGAATTGAAGTTTAGTATTGAATTGGACCAGAATTGGGGTCAATTGGATAGGTTTGGTTTGACATTGGGTTCACTTTGGGTTAAAAATGGGTCAAAGTGGGGGTTTTGACAAAAGTGGGGTAAATTGACAAAATTGGCCCATGGTGTAGTTGAACAAAATGAAATTAGGAATATTTGGGATTTTCTGGAATTTTCTGGGAATTTTCTGAATTTTTGGATTTTTGGGTCAAGAGGGGTATTTTTGGTATTTGGAGGGTATTGGGAGGTATTTTTTGGAATTTTTGGTATTTTTGGGTATAGATGATCAATTTGAGTAATGTGGGAATGCTTGGGATTGATTTTGAGGAATTTTGGGTAATTTAGGTGATTTTGCAAATTTTGGGTAGTTTCAAGGGCTTTGGGTAGGTTAAGCGGGTGTAGGGTCCTGGGGGTCAAAAATTGAAAATTTGGAAAATTGAAGATTGGGTAAATGTGAATAGAATGAAATCATTTAGGTTGATACATGAAGCCATATCAAGCCCACATGAGCCATGAAGGGACTCATTTGAGGCCTTCACTATGTTGTTCCTAACCCTCTTACCCAAGGGCTTAGGGGTTAAGGACCATCCATGTGAATCACCTACATGAGTCAGGAGGTCAAGTTGGGTATAGGTGTGTTTTAGGAGGTGTGTGAAACTGTAGTGTATGAGTGTAGTGTGTGTGTAAGTCAGCCCTTTACCAGACCAGGCCACCCAGGGCAGTCCTAAGGCCAAAGAGTCCTATAGGAACTCATCCTTTAAACTTCCACATTTGATTTCAACCCTCTAGGTGATTAGAGGTCTACAATCAAATTTGTGGAGTTTGCAGGGAGTTAAGAAGTGGTTTGAATTTCTAAGTGGTGGGTCCCAATTCTAGTCCTCTAGGATAGTCAAAGGAAAAGCCTAAGGCTAGATCCTAAGTACTAAAAGAAGAAGAGAAGACCTCATCAAAAATGAGGTCAACAAATGGACCCCCAATAGGTGTGGTGAGCTGACAGAGCACACCACGCGTATTGGTGTTGACTGAAGCGATCAACAAAACCAACACAAAAGTCCAAGTGACAAACTTGGGACAAAGTAGAAGAGTTCCCGCTGGGGAGTGTTAAGTATATCTCCGAGACTAGAGATTCCTGAACTCTCGCTGGGGAAAGGGAAAGGAGGTGAATCCCAAATCACATGACCTGGGGGAATTTCAATTTAGATTTTATTTTGTTTCAGTTTAAGTTTTGATGTGTGAGCTTAGATTTCAATTTGGAGTTTAAATTTAGATTGAAGTTTTGTCAAAATTAATTTGAAGGGATTTGAATTTGAAATGCAAATTGGAATTTTGCGGTTTTAGATGTAACATCTTCAACCTCAAAAGAAAATTGAATTGATTAGGTTGAATCATTACAATGAGGAGAGAACTCAGAGCAATGCAGTATCGGATGTAAAATACTTAACCTCAAGAATTTGATTTTGATGTATTTCATTGCGATAGGGAAAGAATCCTAAAGCAATGTAGTCTCGGATGTAAAATCCTCAACCCCAAAAGTTTGATTTTGATGTATTTCATTGCGATAGGGAAGGAATCCTAAAGCAAAGCAGTCTCGGATGTAAAATCCTCAACCCCAAAAGTTTGATTTTGATGTATTTCATTACAATAGGGAAGGAATCCTAAAGCAATGCAGTCTCGGATGTAAAATCCTCAACCCCAAAAGTTTGAATTTGATGTATTTCATTGCAATAGGGAAAGAATCCTAAAGCAATGCAGTCTCGGATGTAAAATCCTCAAACCCAAATGTTTGAATTTGATGTATTTCATTGCAATAGGGAAAGAATCCTAAAGCAATGCAGTCTCGGATGTAAAATCCTCAACCCCAAATGTTTGAATTTGATGTATTTCATTGCAATAGGGAAAGAATCCTAAAGCAATGCAGTCTCGGATGTAAAATCCTCAACCCCAAAAGTTTGAATTTGATGTATTTCATTGCAATAGGGAAAGAATCCTAAAGCAATGCAGTCTCGGATGTAAAATCCTCAACCCCAAAAGTTTGAATTTGATGTATTTCATTGCAATAGGGAAAGAATTCTAAAGCAATGCAGTCTCGGATGTAAAATCCTCAACCCCAAAAGTTTGAATTTGATGTATTTCATTGCAATAGGGAAAGAATCCTAAAGCAATGCAGTCTCGGATGTAAAATCCTCAACCCCAAAAGTTTGAATTTGATGTATTTCATTGCAATAGGAAAGAATCCTAAAGCAATGCGGTCTCGGATGTAAAATCCTCAACCCCAAAAGTTTGAATTTTGATGTATTTCATTGCAATAGGGAAAGAATCCTAAAGCAATGCAGTGTCGGATGTAAAATCCTCAACCCCAAAAGTTTGAATTTGATGTATTTCATTGCAATAGGGAAATAATCCTAAAGCAATGTAGTCTCGGATGTAAAATCCTCAACCTCAAAAGTTTGAATTTGATGTATTTGATATTGCAAAGATTTACAGTGTTGATTTGAAAAGTATGGAATTTTAGTATTCTGAGAATTTCATGAAAGTTGTGAAAGATTTTTTTTTTTGAAAGAAATAGATTAGGAGGGAATACGTAGATGCTACATATCCCATTCAAAAGAGTTAATCGAAAGTTGCTGGTTTGGATTGGATACAATTCCTCGCCATCAGATTCGATCCGTGTCAATGGAATCAACCGCTTCCATCTCAGACAAGGGAGAGAGTAGAACGGATTGGATTTCAGATTTGGAAGGTTGAGTTTGAACTCGATTGAAATTTGATTTGAAATATGGAAAGATTGAATTTGAATTTTAATTGAGATTTGATTTGAGATTTGGAAAGATTGAATTTGAATTTTGATTGAGATTTAATTTGAGATTTGGAAAGATTGAATTTGAATTTTGATTGAGATTTGTGCTCATTTTGTTTGTCCTTTAACGATTCAAATTTTATTTTATCGTAAATTTGGAGTTTATCATTTTTTTAGATTTTTAAGGAAAGTTTTCTTTTATTTTTTCTTTTCTTTTCTGTTCTTTGTTCTAAGTTTATTTAACTTTAATGGCGTTTCTCAGTCAACTTGCACAAAAGAGGTGAAGGCCAAAAATGTGACATGGTCACTTTCATTCCAATCATGTTGAAGATACATCATACAACTCGATCTGGGATACATCTCATACAATCCATGTAGACTCAAAACGGACTATGTATGATCTTTGTCGATCCATCCAAAAAGTATCTGTCAGAAATCCATGTCTGAATAGTGGGGTACATGGTCAATAACATCACCTTCCAAGCCATCCTTGGTAAGAATGCCGTATGGATGTACGTTGGAGGTGTGATATTTTCCATGTAATTCACAGCTCGTAGGGCCAGAGGCTCTCTAGCTCCTGGTCTGGCTGGAAGTGGTAAGGTGCTTTCCTGTCATCCATCCTTCTGAAAGTAACTGAGATCCGCTTCATTGGTACTCCCGGTATGCAATGTTTAGAGACATCTGCTCCGTTGCCCTTCGGTATCATGACGGAACCTACCGGTAATGGTATCTTTATCGGCCCTTGGAACTCACCCGGGCCTACTTATCCGGAGGTCGGATCCGAACATGATATTACATTAGTTCAGAAAGGAAACTGTGCAGAAAGGTCTGACAAAGTCGTGGTGATCTATGTGTGGGGGTATGCAGTCACCCTTCTTGTAAATGTTAATGATGCAACTGTTGGGTATGCAATCTGCCAGCAATGCCCTCCATGTTATCATTCTTTCTACCATCCTTTTGATGACTAATGGCATTGGATCCACCTGGCCATGACGGAGTATTCCCGGTGGGTTTCCCTTCCTGTCTTCTGCGAAGTTGTAGCAGCATCCACATTGTATTGTAATTCTCCCTTTCCCTGGCATCCATCTCCGGGGTTCTGAGTAGGTATTTTCTCTTAAGCGGCCTGCTCGACCCATTCTTTTCATATCTCGGATGCAGTCCACGATTTGTTGTTTTTCGTATTCTGAGAACACGTTTGTATGTAGCTCGAGGCCTTCTAGTATATTGATCCTCCTGCCTCTAATTCTCTCGAAGTATTCAAAAGTTTGCTTCTCGACATTCTGCATTCTTTCTAGCTTGTATTCTGGAATAATTTGCAAATGGTGAGGCCTGGTGACGTATTGTGGGATATACGGCTCAATCCCTTCACGTTCTCCAGCATACCTCGTCTCCTCGGGGATGGTGTTTGTCGGGACATCCTCCGGGTTTGCTTCTGCAACAAAGTTATGCATTACTGGTGGCTTTATCTGGTGGCGTGGTAGCCTTCCTTCTTCTAATCTCCTCGAGATTTCCCTGGTTTCTTCTGTCATCCTTGGAACTGGCCTCCTTCCTTCAGGTACCTGGTGAACTGGCATCCTTGAAGTATACGTACTAGCAGTAACAACTGCCTCGTCGCGCTGGTCCGCTGCTAGTTTAGTTAACATCTCGCAGATACGGCGATTTTTATTTCTTCGCTGAGTTGCTGTGAGAGTAGCTCTTCGTACTTCCCGAATTTCCGTGGGCGCGGCATCGACAAGCCTGCCCTCTCGCCGTAACGACTACGGACTTGATTCTCTTATCTTCTTCGGTGTTTGTTTTCCTCTTCTTCTGCTTGGATTGGTGGCTTGGGCCACCCACTTTCATTACTGTCTGACTGGGCAGTTCCTCTCGGTCAACTGGGACCCAGTCACTTTCCTCGTATTGCAGGCCTGCTGGTGCGAAGTCTGAGTCAATCTCTATTATCACTCCATCTTTCACCCTCTTTTCGTCGAGTGCAAGGCTTACGCCATTTCTAAAGTTCAGGACCAACCGCCCGTTCGACATTTCCCGGCGAAAAGATAAGGAAAAGGATCAGGGGCTGTACTAAGAACAAGAACATTAAGAAAATGTTTATTAAAGACAGTTTTTTTTATTACTTCTTGTATTTTTAAATTGAACAGGAATGAAGTGGGATAAGATCAGGAGAGAGATTTTGATATGGAAGAGAAAACAAGGAAAACTTTATTATCATGATTTTATTTATTTTAGCACATTTTTTATTATTTTTGGGTTCGGACCCGGTCATAAGTAATTACTTCGCCCGTGCTTCTAGGGATGAAGAATTCATTCCTTCGAAACATCGGGTAGGGTAATACTTCTTCAAGTATCGTCCCTTGATCGGAAGCATATGTCGTTCTCCTTGGCGATTCACTAGCCTGGTAGGAGCCTCCCGAGTATACTTGCTTCAACTACAAACGGCCCTTCCCAAGTGGGTTCAAATTTTCCTCCTATCTTGTGGTGTGCAAGGATAGGTCTCTTGAGAACGAGAACTAAGTCACCAACTTTGAAGGTTCTTGGGCGGACCAGTTTTCATGGGCTTGAACCATCTTAGCTTGGTATAATTCTAAATTCTGCTGCGCTGCAAGTCTTTTCCCTTCCAGGCTTTCTAATTCCTCTAGTCATAATTTGGCATTCTCTTCTGTCGTGATTTTGTTTGCAACTGCAATTTTGAGTGAAGGAAGCTTGGACCTCTAAGGGTAACACTCGCCTCGGACCCATACACCGGAGCGTAAGGTGTAGCTTGAGTAGGAGTTCTGAAGGTTGTCCGGTAGGCCCATAAGGCTTCTGACAACTTTTCATTCCAATTTCTCTTATTATCGTCCAAGGTTTTCTTTAAGATTTGAACGAGAGTTTTATTAAAAGCCTCAGCAAGGCCTTTTTCTCTTGGGTAGTAAATTGTTGAATATCGCCAGTCGATTCCGTGTCTCCTGACAAAATTGTTGATTTGTGTGCTTCTGAATGCCGACCCATTATCCGAGATGATCTCGCGTGGCACTGCGAAACGGTAGACAACTAGGTTCTTGAAAAACTGTAGCACGTGGTGTGCTTTCACTTCTCTGAGTGGAACTGCCTCTGCCCACTTGGAAAAGTAATCTGTAGCCGCAAGAATGAAGCGATGTCCTTTTGAAGATGGTGGTTCTATTGGACCTACTATATCCGTACCCCAACATTCAAATGGCCACGACGCAATTGTCGGATGTAACATATTCAGAGGTTGGTGTAGAACCACTCCGTGCACTTGGCATTGATGACAGCTCTTGGCGATTTTCATGCAGTCAGTCATTATCGAGGGCCAGTAGTACCCTAGTCTTTTAATTTTCATTTTCATCTTCGGACCCGATCGGTGAGCGCCACGCAGTCCCGAATGCACCTCTTTAACAATTTCACGGGCCTCGGACCCGCTTAGGCACCTTAGCCACATTTGATCGAAAGACCTTCGTATAACGTGTTGTTTATTAATCCGTAGGACGAGTTCTTTTCTTGATCCGATGGGCTAGAGACCTATCGTCCGGTAGTTTTCCTGTTTGCGGGTAGTTCATTAATGGTCGTCGCCAATTTTACGTGTTTTCTCATCACTCGTTGCAATTAATTCTTCTCCTTTTTTTATTTGTGTATTGTGTCTATGTCGAGCCGTGATAGGACCCGACGTCCGTGAACCGACACTTCTACTCGACTCATCTTGCAAACGAGCAAATTCTTTTGCGAGGCGAGCTAACGCATCCGCTAAAGCATTTTCTTTTACGGGAATTTTGTAGATCGTCACATTCGAATCCGATCCAACAACCGTATGGCATACTCGGAAGTACTGCTCGAGTCTTGGCTTTAAAATTCTATACTATCCGGCGATCTGTTGAATGATTAACTGCGAATCCCCGTAGATGTTTATGTTTGTTATCCCCATTTGAATAGTTAATTCCAGTCCTGTTATGAGGACTTCGTATTCTGCTTCGTTGTTTGTACACGGCTCGTCAAGTGGTAGGAGTATCTTAACATCCCCGCTCCGTGTTATAAAGATTAGTCCGATTCCTGCCTTACTGTGCACTATCACTTGCGATTCTTCGTCTTTGTGTGCTGAAGATGCTCCGTCGAAATATAATTCCCAACGCCGATCGTCAGGGTCTTCTAGGCTCATTATTTGTTCATCTGGCAAGTCGTCATTAAGAGGAGATTCTGCCGGCAAAGGGTGTGCTGCGAGGAAGTCTACTAAGACTTGTCCCTTTACGGCACGAAGAGGCACGAAAGTTATATTGAATTGCAATAATATCATTGACCATCTGGCAAGTCTACCGGAAAGCGTTGGACGAGTCATCAAGTATTGCAAAGGATTAAATTTCGAGATCAGGTTGACCTTATGAGAAAACATGTAGTGCCTGAGCTTTTGAGCGGCAAAGATCAGGGCCAAACAATGCTTTTCGATTGCGGGATACCTTATTTCCGTTGGAAGTAAACGAAGGCTTAGGTAGTAAAGAGCATTTTCTTTACCCTCATCATTGACTCAGGCTAACGGGGCTCCGAGAGAGTCGTCTAAAGCCGCGGTGTAAAGTATCGACGGTCTACACCGAGACCCAGGGTTGCTAAGACAGGAGGTGTCATTAAATATTGATTAATGTCCTCGAAGGCCTTCTGGCATTTCTCTTCCCAAATAAATTTGGCATCCTTTTTAACTAGTGCCGAGAAAGGCTGACACCTACCTGACAAGTTTGAGATAAAGCGTCGAAGATATGCCTTTCTAAGATCGTAGTTGTTTTAAGGTTTTGGGAGGTGGCATTTCTAAGATAGCTTTAATCTTTTCCGGGTCGATTTCAATTCCACGATGTCGGACAACGAATCCTAAGAATTTCCCGGAGGTGACGCCAAAGGCGCATTTTAAGGGATTCATCTTAAGGTTAAATTGTCTTAATCGTTCGAAAATAATTCTTAAATCATACAGGTGGTTTTCCTTTACTTTGCTTTTAATGACTACATCATCCACGTAGCATTCGACTTGATTGTGGATGAGATCATCAAAAATTCTTGTCATCGCTCTCGGTAGGTTGCTCCTGCGTTCTTCGGTCCGAATGGCATCATCGTGTAGCAATATACTCCGATCGGTGTTCTGAATGCTGTAAGTTTTTCATCTTCCGGAGCCATTTTTATCTGGTTGTATCCTGAAGATCCATCCATGAATGAGAATATTTCATGTGTTGAAGCAATGTCGATCATTAGTTTTGGGATCGGTAGAGGGAATTCATCTTTTGGACATGCCTTGTTTAAATCTCTCGAAGTCCACACAAATTCCGATCCGACCATTCTTCTTCTCGACCGGCACCACATTGGCTAACCAAGTCGGGTATTGTTCTTCACGGACAAATTTGGCGTCTATTAGCTTTTTAACTTCAGTTATGACTTGTTTTTCAATTTCTAGACGCATTCTTCTGGGGCCTTGTCCGGACGGGACGAAGTAGGATCCACTCCTAGCTTATGGACTCGCGACCTCTGGAGCTAAACCCGGCATCTCATCGTAGCTCCAAGGAAAATAGTCTTTAAATTCCATTAATAACTTGATTATTTCTTCGGAGTCTTCTTTATCGAGTAAGGAGCTAACAAAGGTAGGTCTAGGCTCTTCGCTAGTACCTAAGTTAACTTCCGTTAACTCATCTATCGTAGATTCGATCTCTTCTTCGAACTACGGTGGAGCGTCTCCAATTTGTAAATCTTCAAATTCTTCTGTAGTTTCCATGCAGTTTTCATTAGACTCGCAAGTGACAAACAAGCAAAGTTCAGTATCATCAACTGATCCTACTGTGCCGAATCCGAGACCATGCTTTGAATTGGGTGGACGACTAGAGTTATTCCATAATTTTTCAAAATGTTGTTATTGACCTTTTGTCCATTGTCGAGGTAAGAAACCACGCTGAATTAAATTTTGAACATAGGGAGAGTACCACTCAAAAGGTAATTCCATTAATTCTGATGAAGTGACATCTTCAAATTGTACATTATTTTCAGTTTTGGAATAAGGAGCACCACGGTAGAATTTGATTGGCTTTGCACCGCCGCTACGTACCTCTTTGATCACCATAACCTCGATCTTATTAGAATGAATCGGGGTCAGGGTCATAGTATGTACATAGTGGTTAATCTTCTCGTACATCGATTTATATTCTTCATTCTTTTCATCTTCGAGCGGAATCCTGAATTGCGGCTTCTTCCGACTTATTGTCGCTGATTCTTGCTTGAATTCTTTTTCTTCTTCAGAACTATCTTCCCAATCAACATTGATGGCTAGTTTCCTCTGTCCAACTGTCCTAACGTCTCTGCCACGACCTCGTCCCCGGCCTCGACCTCAGATGCGAATTGTGGAGAAACCTTCACCATCTCGCCGTAAGGGAGTGGTGAGTGACTGATGGACTAGAACTTCAGGTTCTTCGTTGTCCCAAACTTCCTTTGCTTCATTTGTTATGGTATCTCTGGAGAATATTGTTTTCTTCGGAGGTACATAATAAGCTGCATCTTCATGGATTCCAATTTCATGTACGGAGAATGGTTGTAAGTCACCTTTGATGCACTCGTTCTCCTCCATCGTAGTATTTGATGCACCTGGTGTAGAGATGATGGTACCATCCAGGTTTTCATGTATCCATGGTCGGCCCGAGTAGAGCATTGAACGACGTTTCGAATCAATTATGTGAAATTTTGCGGTTGTCTTTGCTAAGTCACCGGTCTTCATTAGTAGTGTTATTGATCCGAGGGCTCTTTCTCCTTTCTGGTTGAATCCTCTTAATAACATTTTGTCCGCTTCGAGCTCGCGAGCATCAATTTCCAAATATGCTAGCGTTCGAAGATTCATTATATTGATTGATGCTCCTGGATCCACCAATACTCTGGAGAGTGTAAACTTCCCAATTGTAACTGAAATGTACAACGGTCGGTTGTGGTCTGCAGTCCCAAGTAGTAGATCATTGTTCGTGAAGGTGACACCTCGCTGTTCCTTTAACAAGCAAACCTCATCTTAGGAATCTCCGGTCATTTGAGCTAAGCAAATTTCTGGATCAAGTAAGGTCTTGATCAGAGCTTCTCTCATCTCCTTTGATAAGATGAGAGCGTCGTAGATGCTTAGTTTGGTCGGTAGTTTCCTAAGATGGGCTAGCACGTTGTAATCCACTTTATTTCCATGTGTCTCGATTTCTTCTCGAATGGGTATTTCTTCTGCCAGGGTTGATTCTTCTTGAACAACCACCTGCTTTCCTTTGTCCTTTGGACCCATTCTCGAAGGTAGAACTCTTCCACTTCTTAAGTTAACTTCTGTAATTTTTTCTGATTCTAGCATTGAATTTGCTGGTGTTTCCTCCTGAAATAGTTATAAATATGACTCTTCTCCATCAACCCCAATTGTCACTGTTACTTATTTTAGCAAACTATCATAAAGATATGAGAGCTTTAAATGCTTATTTTTCTACTATGCCTGGGAGGGGTAGGAGACCTGTGCGGCTTATTTTTAGGTTATGTGTCATGAGAAACTTGGAGTTGAATCGAGTTTGATTTGGGACATTTTTGTTAAAGGGGCCAAAGTGGGTCAAATTGGGTTAACTTGGGCTAAGGTTGGGCTAATGTTAGATTTGGTGTAAAATTAATGTTGAAAAATGTTTATGGGAGTGTTACAAAGAGTTTTCAACTTTGGTTGGGCTTTGATTTTGAGATTTGGGCCCATTTGGCTTCATGGTGGGTTTAGGCCAAAATTAGGGATTTTGGTTTTGGGTTAGGTTTGGGTGAAGTTTGGGTTCAAATTTGGGGCAAATCTTGTTAGTGTGTTGTTTTTGGAAATATTAGAAATGTTTAGGAAAAGATTTTGGGTTAATTGGAGTTGAGTTGGATTAGTTTGGGCTAAGTTTAGGTCATGGGCCAAAATTGGGCTTTAAGCTTCAAATTGAAATTAGATCCAAATGTTAATCAAATTAGGCTTGTATTTGGTCTAAATTGATATTGAGGATATTGAATTGAAGTTTAGAATTGGATTGGATCAACATTGAGGTCAATTGGGTTGATTTGGTTTGACATTGGGCTTACTTTGGTTAAAAATGGGCCAAATTGGGGGTTTTGGTAAAAGTAGGTTAAATTGACAAAATTAGCCTATGGTGTAGTTGAACAAAATGAAATTGGGAATATTTTAAATATTCTAGAATTTTCTGGGAATTTTTAGAATTTATGGATTTTTTGGTTAAAGAGGGCATTTTGGGTATTTGGAGGGTATTGGGGGGTATTTTTGGAAATTTTGGTTTATTTGGCTAAGGATGATCAATTTGAATTGTGGGAAATGTTTAGGATTGGTTTTGAGGAAATTTGGGTAATTTAGGTAATTTTAGAAATTTTAAGCAATTTCAAGGGCATTTGGTAGGTTTGGTGGGTGTAGGGCCCCGGGGGTCAAAAATTGAAATTTTGGAAAAATGAAGATTGATCAAGTTTGAGTAGATGGAATCAATTTGGTTGAGCCATGAAGCTATATCAAGCCCATAAGAGCCATGAGAGGACTCATTCTGAGTTTTTTAATGTGTGAGTTTAGATTTCGATTTGTCCTGAGTTTCAATTTTCGTTGAGGTTTAATTTAAAATCAATTCAAGGAAATCTGGATTTGAAATGAGAATTGGAACTTAGGTTTCAATCTCGGGATTGCGAAGAGAACTGGAATTTAGGTACCAGCCTCAGAGTGAGAATCAGAGTTTAAGTATCGATTGAAAAGGATGAGTATCATAATAATCAGAGTTTAAGTATCGATTGAAAAGGATGAGAATCAGTATTTAAGTACTGATCTTGAAATAAGATCTGGAATTTGGTACCAGCCTCGGAATGAGAGAGTTGAAATATGGTATAAATCTTGGAAAGAGAGTCAGAATTTGGTACCGACCTCGAAAGGAGAGAATTGAAATTTGGTATCAATCTGGAAGGTTTAAAGAGAACTGGAATCTGGTTCCAGTCTCGAAGGTTTAAAGAGAACTGGAATCTGGTTCTAGTCTCGAAGGTTTAAAAAGAACTAGAATCTGTTTCTAGTCTCAAAGGTTGAAAGAGAACTGGAATCTTGTTCCAGTCTCAAAGGTTTAAAGAGAACTGAAATCTGGTTCCAGTCTCGAAGGTTTAAAGATAACTGGAATCTGGTTCCAGTCTCGAAGGTCTAAAGAGAACTGGAATCTGGTTCCAGTCTCGAAGGTTTAAAGAGAAATGGAAACTAGTTCCAATCTCAAAGGTTTAAAGAGAACTGGAATCTGGTTCCAGTCTCGAAGGTTTAAAGAGAAATGGAACTGGTTCCAATCTCGAAGATTTAAAGAGAAATGGAAACGGGTTCCAATCTCGAAGGTTTAAAGAGAACTTGAATCTGGTTCCAGTGTCGAAGGTTTAAAAGGTTGAAATTTGCTGTGGGAAGATTTGGAATGAGACGTGAAAGTTTTTCACGTCCCACGAAGATCAATCAAAGTCTGATTATTTGGCGAAGGATATGAATCCAAGCCATCAGAACCAAATCGAAAATTTTCGTGGTTCTATGTCTGTAGATTCTATCGACCTTCTCAAAAGAGAGAAGGAAATATGGAGAGTCAAAAAGAGAATTGAGAATAGCCGAAGGCTGAGGATTTCATATTCTGGAATTTGTTTTAGTCGTTTGTTGTAATTTGATTTTTAGCTTTATTTTAAATTTAGAGTTCACGTTTATTTAGAGTTCGTGTTTATTTGTAGTTTGTTTTGATATTCAGAGAATTTTTTTTTAAAAGAGAGTTTTCATTTATTTTTATTTTTCCTTTGTTCTTTGTTCGAAGTTCTTTTAGCGTTTCCCAGTCAATTTGCACAAAAAGAGGTGATGCCAAAACATGACATGGTCGTTTTCATTCCAATCTCGTCGAAAATACATCATACATCTTGCTCCAAAACATGATGATATTTTCCTTAAGAATTTAATATCTCATACAATCCATATAAATCCAAAACAGATTGTGTAAGATCCTTGTATGTTGTTTCTAAAAGCATTTACAAAAATCCAT
This sequence comes from Papilionanthe hookeriana x Papilionanthe teres, assembly GCA_022702705.1. Taxonomy (NCBI): domain Eukaryota; kingdom Viridiplantae; phylum Streptophyta; class Magnoliopsida; order Asparagales; family Orchidaceae; genus Papilionanthe; species Papilionanthe hookeriana x Papilionanthe teres. The sequence continues at coordinate 91,954,295 of CM040423.1, read as the reverse complement.
TTCTGAATTGTGAGATACATGGACAATAACATCACCTTCCAAGCCACCCTTGGCAGGAATGCCGTACAGATGTGCATTGGAGGTGCGTTATCTCCCATGTAACTCACAGCTCATAGGGCTGGAGACTCTCTAACTCTGGGTCTGGCTGAAAGTGAAAATGAATCTTTCTGTCATCCATTCTCCTGAAAGTAACAGAGATCCGCTCAACAGGCACTCCCGGAATGCAACGCTTTGCGATGTCCGCTCCATTCCCTTTTAACACAATGACGGAACCTACCGGTAGTGGTATCTCCACCGGCCGTCAAAATTCTCCGGGGCCTGCGATCCGGAGGTCAGATACGAACATGATATTGCACTGGTTGACAAAAGACACTGTGCAGAAAGGTCTAACGAAGTCTTGATGGTCTATGTGTGGAGGTATGCAGTCGCCCTCCTTGTAGATGTTAATGATGTAGCTGTTGGGTATGCATTCTACGGGCAATACCTTCCATGTCACCATCCTCTTTACCATTCTTTTAATAATATTCGGCATCGGATCCACCTTACTGCGACGGAGTATCCCTGGTGGATTTCCTTTTCTGTCTACCGCGAAGTTGTAGCAACACCCGTATTGGATAACTCTTCCTTTTCCTGGCATCCATCTTCGGGGTTCTGAATAAGTTTTCTCCCTCAGACGACTAGCTCGGCCCATTTTCTGAAGTTCAATGATGCAGTCTACAATTTGCTATTGTTCGTAGTCCGAAAACACATCTGTATGCAGCTCAAGGCCTTCCAAGATGTTAATCCTCTTGCCACGGATTCTTTGCAGTATTCAAAAGTTTTCTTTTCAACATTCTGCATCTTTTCTAGCTCATATTCCAGAATTATCTGCAGCTGGCGATGTCTAGTAATGTACTGTGGGATGTATGGTTCAACCCCAACATGTTCTTTTGCATGTCTCGGCTCTTAGAAGATAATCTCTGTCGGGACATCCTCCGGGGTTGCTTTCACAACAAGACTATTTAAAACTGGTGCATTTATCTGGCGTCGTGGCACAGATTCTGTTTCTGCTTTCCTTGGGATTTCTTTCATCTTTTCTGTTGTTCTCGGAGTTGGTCTCCTCTTTTCTAGTTCCTGACAAACTGGCTTCTTAGATGTACTAGCACTGACGGTAGCAGCTGTCTCTTTACGTTGATCCGCTGCTAGCTGGGTTAGCATCTTGCGGATGCATCAGTTCTTGTTTCTTCGTTGAGTAGGGGTGAAAGTAGCTCTCCTTACCTCTTGAATTTCTGTGGGCATTGCGCTGACAAGCCTGCCTTCCTCTGTAGCAACCACGGACTTAACTTTCTTGTCCTCTCCCGTTGCATGAGCGGTATTTACTTTTCTCTTCTTGCTGGTAGATGGTTGACTTGAGCCACCCAATTTTATCACTGTATGACTATAGAGCTCTTCCCGATCAGTCAGATTCCAATCATTTTCTTTGTACTGTAGCCCAGCTGGTGTGAAGTCAGAGTCGATCTCAATCACGGTCCCATCATTCATCCTCTTTTTATCGAGTGCTAGACTCACACCATTCTTAAAGTTCAGAACCAACTGCCCGTTCGACATTTCCCTGCGAAAAACAAGGAAAGGATCAGGGGCTGTACTAAGAACAAGAACAAAAGAAAAAATTATTTATTAATGAAGAGATTTTATTCGTTTATTTCGAATTTAAATAGGAGTAGGAAAAGATGAAGAAAGATCAAGAGTGAGACTCGATTTGAAAGGAAGGATAAAAACTTTATTATCATGATTTCACATGTTTTCTTTTAACATTTTTTTAACGATTTTCTTTATCATCCACTTTTTTTATTTATATTTTTGGGTTCGGACCCAGTCATAAGTAATTACTGTGCCCGTGCTTCTAGGAATGAGGATTCATCCTTTGAAACATCAGGTTGCGTAATACTTCTTTAGATATAGTCCATTAATTGGAAGCATAGGTCGTTCTCCACGACAATTTATCAATTGATATGAACCTCCAGAGTAGACTGACTCGACCACGAATGGCCCTTCCCAAGTCTGTTCAAATTTACCACCTATCTTGCGATTTGCAAGAATAGGTCTTCTGAGAACCAAAACCAAGTCACCGACTTTGAATGCCCTTGGACAGACTAATTTATCATGGGCCTGGATCATCTTGGCTTGATACAGTTCCAAATTCTGTTGTGCTGAAAGTCTTTTCCCTTCCAAGCTTTCCAACTCTTCTAGTCGTAGTTTGGCATTTTCTTCTGTAGTGATCTTGTTTGTAACTGCAATTCTGAGAGATGGAAGCTGAACCTCTAAGGGTTGAACGGCCTCAGATTCGTATACTAAGGCGTAAGGCGTAGACTGGTTGGGAGTTCTGAAAGTCGTCCTGTAGGCCTTATAAGGCTTCTAACAACTTCTCGTGCCAATTTCTCTTATTGTCAACCAAAGGTTTCTTTAGGATTTAGACGAGAGTTTTATTAAAAGTCTCGGCCAAGCCGTTCGCTTTTGGGTAGTAGATTGTTGAATAGCGCCAGTTGATCCCGTGTCTTCTAACAAAATTGTTGATCTTCGTGCTTCTGAATGCGGACCTGTTATCTGAGATAATTCTGTGCGGTTCCCCAAAACGATAGACGGCCTGATTCTTGAAGAACTGTAGCACGTGATGTGGTTTCACTTCTCTGAGCGGTACTGCTTCTGCCCACTTATTAAAGTAATCTGTAGCTGCAAGAATGAAGAGATGTCCTCTTCAAGAAGGCGGTTCTATCAGACCCACAATATCTCTGCCCCAACACTCAAACAGCCTCGACGCAATTGTCGGATGTAGCACATTTGGAGGTTGATGTAGAACCACTCCATGCACTTGGCACTGGAGATAACTTTTGGCAATCATCATGCAATCGGTCATCATTGAGGTCCAGTAGTACCCTAGTCTTTTAATCTTCATTTTCATTTTCGGACCCGACTGATGAGCGCCACAATGTCTTGAGTGTACTTCTTTAACAATTTCACGAGCCTCAGACTAGCTCAGGCACCTTAGCCACATCTGATCAAAAGACGTTCTGTATAACGTATTGTTTATTAATGCGTAAGACAGAGTTCTTTTCTTAATTTGATGAGCTATTGACTTATCGTCCGGTAGGTTTCCTGTTTGCAAGTAATCTATTAATGGTTGTCGCCAATCTTCTGTAACTTCTGTTACTGCTGCAACTGATTCTTTTGCTTTTCCTTCTAATTTGTGTATTGTATCAATGTCGAGCTGTGATAGGACTTGTCGTCCTTGAACTGATATTTCAACTGACTCATCTTGTAAGCAGGCAAATTCTTTTGCAAGGCGGGCTAACGCATCTGCGAGAGCGTTTTCTCTTCTGGGAATCTTGTAGATCGTTACATTTGGAATTTGCTCCAACAACTTCATGGCATATTGGAAGTACTGCTCAAGCCTTGGTTTTAAAATCTTGTACTGTTCGGCGATCTGTTGAATGATCAACTGGGAATCTCCATAGATGTTGATGGCTGTTATCCCCATCTAAATGGTTAATTCCAGTCTGGTTATAAGGGCTTCGTATTTTGCCTCGTTGTTTGTACATGATTCTGTTAGATGGTAGGAGTACCTTAACATTCCCCGCTCCGGTGTTATAAAGATTAGTCTGATTCCTGCCTTACCTAGCATTATCATTTGCAATTCTTTTTCTTTCTGTGCTGAGGATGCTCCGTCGAAGTACAATTCCCAGCATTGATCATCGGGATCTTCTAGGCTCATTATCTGCTCATCTGGCAAATCATCGTTGAGAGGCGATTCTGCCGGTAAAGGGTGTGCTGCGAGAAAGTCTGCTAGGACTTGTCCCTTTATAGCATGAAGAGGAACAAAAGTTATATCGAATTACAATAGTATCATCGACCACTTGGCAAGTCTGCCGGAAAGCGTTAGTCGGGCCATCAAATATTGCAACGGATTGAACTTTGAAATAAGGTTGACTTTATGAGAAAGCATGTAATGCCTAAGCTTTTGAGCGACGAAGATCAGGGCCAAACAATGCTTCTCAATCGAATGATACTTTACTTCCGTCGGAATAGGACGACGACTTAAGTAGTAGAGAGCATTTTCTTTTCCCTCGTCATTGACCTGGGCTAGCAGGGCTCCGAGAGAGTCGTCTAGAGCCGCTGTATAAAGTATTAACGGTCTACCTGAGACTGGGGCTGCTAAAACAGGAGGTGTCATTAAATACTGTTTAATGTCATCGAAGGCATGTTGACATTTGGAGTCCCAAGTAAACTTGGCATCCTTATTAACTAAAGCAGAAAAAGGCTGAGACCTTCCTGACAAATTCGAGATAAAGCGTCGAAGATATGCCAACTTCCCTTGAAAAGATCGTAGTTGTTTCAAGGTTTTGGGAGACGGCATTTCTAAGATAGCTTTAATCTTCTCTGGATCAATTTCAATTCCATGATGTCGAACAACAAATCCTAAGAATTTCCCAGAGGTGATGCCGAAGGCGCATTTCAAGGGATTCATCTTAAGGTTATATTTTTTTAACCGCTCGAAAATAATTGTCAAATCATACAAATGATCTTCTTCTAGTTTGCTTTTGATGACTACATCATCCACGTAGGACTCGACTTGGTTGTGAATGTGATCATAAAAAATCCTTGTCATTGCTCTTTGATAAGTTGCTCCTGCGTTCTTTAATCCAAATGGCATCACTGTGTAGCAGTATACCCCGATCGACGTTACGAAGGTCGTAAGCATTTCATCTTCCGGTGCCATCTTTATCTCGGTTGTATCCTGATGATCCATCCATGAATGAGAAGACTTCATGTGTTGAAGCAATGTCGATCATCAATTCTGGAATGGGTAGCGGGAATTCATCCTTTGGACATGCTTTGTTCAAATCTCTGAAATCCACACAGATTTTGATCTGACCATTCTTCTTTCTGGCTGGTACCACATTGGCTAACCAAGTTGGATATTGTTCCTCACAGATAAATTTATCATCTATTAGCTTCTTAACTTCAGCTATAACTTGTTGTTCAATCTCCGGACGCATTCTTCTCCGAGCTTGTCTAACTTGAACGGCAGTGGGATCCACTCCTAACTTATGAACTGTGACCTCTGGAGCTAATCCTAGCATTTCATCATAACTCCAAGCAAAACAATCCTTGAATTCCACTAATAACTTGATTATCTCGTCGAAGTCTTCTTTATTGAGTAAGGAGCTAACAAAGGTCGGCCTAGGCTCTTTGTCAGTACCTAAGTTAACTTCCATTAACTCGTCTATTGTAGATTTAATTTCTTCTTCGAATTCTGGTGGAGCATTTCCAATTGGTAAATCCTCAAGATCATCTAAAGCTTCCAGGCAACTTTCATCATGCTTGTGAGTGACAACTAAGCAAAATCTCGAATCATCGACAGACCCTACTATGCCGAATCCGAGACCATGTTTTGAGTTGGGAGACTAACTGGCATTGTTCCATAATATTTCGAAGTGTTGTGATCGACCTTTTGTCTATTGTTTAGGTAAGATACCATGTTGAATTAAATTTTGAACACAGGGAGAGTACCACTCAAAAGGCAATTCCATTAATTCAGAAGAAGTAACATCTTCAAATTGTACATCTTTTTCAGTATTGGAAGAAGAAGCACCACGGTAGAATTTGATCGGTTTAGTACCACCACGTACTTCCTTGACCACCATACCCTCGATCTTATTAGAATGGTTCGGGGTCAGGGTCATAGTTTGTACATAATGGTTAATCTTTTCATACATATATTTTCATTCTTCATTCCTTTCATCTTCGAGAGAGATCTTGAACTGAGGTTTCTTTTGATTTACTGTTGCTGCTTCTTTCTTGATTACTTCTTCTTCGGAATAGTTCTCCCAATCAACATCGATGACTGGTTTTTTCTGTCAAACTGTTCCAATGTCTCTTCCTCGACCTCGTCCCCGGCCTCGACCTCGGGTGCGAGTTCTGGAGAAACCCTCACCATCTCGTTGTAAGGGAGTGGTGAGTAACTGTTGAACTAGAGTTTCAGGTTCTTCATCTTCTTTCACTTTTTTTGCTTCATTTGGTATGACATTTCTGGAGAAGATTGTTTTCTTCGGAGGCGCATAATAAGCTGCATCTTCATGAATTTCGATTTGATGTACGGAGAACGGCTGCAAGTCACCTTTTATACACTGTTCTCCTCCTTCATAATATTTTTTGCACTAGTGCAGAGACGACGGTACCATCCGGTTCTCATGGATCCATGGCTGACCCAGTAGAGCGTTGAATGATGTTTCAGAATCAATTATGTGGAATTTTACTGTTGTCTTTGCCAAATCACCGGTCTTCATTAACAGTGTTATTGATCCGAGTGCTCTTTCTCCTTTCTGATTGAACCCTCTTAATAACATCATGTCTGCTTCAAGTTCCCGAGCATCAATTTCCAAATATGCTAATGTTCGAAGGCTCATTATGTTGATTGATGCTCCCGGATCAACCAACACTCTTAAGAGCATAAACATTCCAATAGTGACTGAAATGTACAACGGTCGGTTGTAATCAGCTATTCCCAGTAATTGATCATTGTCTGTGAAGGTAACACCTCGCTGTTCTTTTAACGAGCAAACCTCGTCTAAGGAATTACCGACCATTTGAGCTAAACAAATTTCTAGATCAAGTAAAGCCTTGATTGGAGTTTCCCTCATCTCCTTTGACATGATCAGAGCGTTGTAGATGCTCAATTTAGCTGGTAGCTTCCTATGATGGGCTAGCACGTTATAATCCACTTTATTATCAGGTTCTTCAATTTCTTTCTAAATGGAAAGTTCCTCCGCTGGGGCTGGCTCTTCCCGAGCAACCTCCTGCTTTCCTTTATCCTTTGGACCCATTCTCGGAGGTAGAAATTTTCCACTTCTTAAATTCACTTCAGTTATTTCTTCTGAATCTTGTGTTGAATTTGCCGGTGTCTCCCCTTGAATCGGAACTACTACTGGCTCTTCTGGCGTTGCTTCGCAATCTGATGACTCTAATTCTATCGCAATCAGAGCTCCTCAAAATTCACAAATAAACTCGTCGCTTGTTGAGCTTTCGTAGCCATCCTTGTGAACGTCTTCTCCTTCGTCGTGGTTATTGAGGTTTAGTATGATTTGAGAATCATTATTTATATTAGAATTGAGATCTGGATTAGCTTGATTTTTGTTCGTTACGTAATTGTTAGAAACAGTCAAAACGTAGCCAACACCAAAACTCTTATCATTATAAGATCCCGCCGGGGCGAGCAAATAATCATACAGAGTCAGATGTTCGAGAGATTTCTCCCCTGAATCGGAAACAACTATCCTAGGATAAGCAGCCTTTAGTTTACTCTTTGGAGCCTCGGTCTTCTTTTCTTCCACGATCATCTCTTCCTTCTAGGGAGGTTTCTCAATCGCAAGCGATAGCACCGACTCGGCTGGATTCAAACTTTGAGTTGAAGCATGTACTGAAGCGTTCTGGATATGATCTAAGATTCTCTTTGAAGACTTTGTCCAGATGGTACTCCATCCATCATGGATCATGTAAAGGTCTATCGAAACAATAGGATCCGTTGAAATAACATTAGCGGAACCTCCTTTTTGGGGTTCCTTCATGTATTCCTTCGGGTTCGTTCTGTTCCCTTTCCGGAGATTGTCATCAAGCCAAATCTTAAAAATGATGCAATCCTCTATCTTATGCCCGAGCATCCGGTGGTAAGGCCAATAGTTTGGATGATCTCTCTTATTGACTTCTTCTGGCCTCTTGAGCTCCGGTAGCTGAAAATCAGGTGTCTTCATTAAACTGCGGAACATTTTTGCTACTGCTTCAAATTTGAATGGATATTCCTTATTCAAAAAATCTTTCAAGGTACGCTGTGGACGAGGCAGTTGTTCATAATGCTGAGGCGACTGATAGCTCGGTCGAGGCTGTTGATAACCCTGCCGAGGTTGTTGGTAAGTACGTTGCCGTGGTTGATAGCTAGGCTGTGGCCACTCTGGCTGTATCTGCACTGGCCGCTTGCCCTTATCTACTGTCGAAACAATTTCGGACTTCTTTTCGAATGTTTTCACTGTTTTCTGTTTATCGGTCTTGTCCATGAAACTTAGCTACTTTCCTTCCTTCAGTAAGCTCCCGGCCTTGCTAAGCAACTTCTCGAAAGTCTTGATTGTAAATCCTTTAAGGAGAAGTGCTATCGGGCCGTGGATGCTTTTCAGCAAAATACCGATCGCATGTTGTTCCTGAAGCTGTGGCTCACACTTCATACTTAAATTTCTCCATCGAAGTATGTAATCTACTAGAGTTTTGTTCTATTTCTGGTGCTACACCACTAGATCACCGATAGTGACGTGGTGCCGAGCCACGACAAACCGCTTAACGAAGAGGTTTTCCAATTCTGTAAAGGTTTTAAATGAACCATTTGGCAATTCTGCGTACCAGTCGAAGGCGATCCCTGGCAAACTGCTGACGAACTGACGGAAGAGTAAGGTGTTACTCCCACCGGCATTACAGCAACTAGCACGAAAATGTGCGACATGCTGTCGGGGGTTTCCCGTTAAATCAAAAGTCTTAAACAAAGGTGGTACAAAGCCTTTTGGGTATTGGACGACATCAAATTCTTCAGGGTGAGGTCTACTCGTCTGAATAGATGCTCCACTCTTGGATTGTGCTAAAGCTTCTTGCACCTGCTGTTCTACCATGTTTTTGATGTCCTTTTCAGGAATCATGCTCTGTGCAGAATCCTTCTTTGGTTGCTCGTCTCCGTTGACTGATGTGATCTCTTTCCCCCCATCTACAACATGGATGATTTCTGGGGGTGTTTCTTACTGAGGTTTCACCTGGTACTTTAGAGACTGGCCAAAGCAGCAGCCATCTCTTCCATCCTCCTTGCCATTTGAGAAATTGTGTTATCCTTCTCCTGAAGTTGTGCTCTCATCACTTTCGGTTCATCTCTTTCTGCTGCTGTCGGAGCACCTTGCGAAGCTGATGATGCTCGTGTCTCAACCATATTGATCTCTGCATACTCCTCATTGATGAATTTTGATGAATCAACTTCATTTTCCAACTTTTCTCCTTTTTCTTTTACTAACCGGTGGATATCCTTTCTTAACCTTCCTATAGCATCCTCTAATGGCCTCTTTCACAAGGTCTCGCGGTTGTCGTGTGACGACTGTTGAACTTCTTTTCTAGGAGTTTCTTTCATTGCAGTGGCACTTCCTTCAGATTCAAGTATCCTGATGATCCATCCATGAATGAGAAGACTTCATGTGTTGAAGCAATGTCGATCATCAATTCTGGAATGGGTAGCGGGAATTCATCCTTTGGACATGCTTTGTTCAAATCTCTGAAATCCACGCAGATTTTGATCTGACCATTCTTCTTTCTGGCTGGTACCACATTGGCTAACCAAGTTGGATATTGTTCCTCACAGATAAATTTAGCATCTATTAGCTTCTTAACTTCAGCTATAACTTGTTGTTCAATCTCCAGACGCATTCTTCTCCGAGCTTGTCTAACTTGAACGGCACTGGGATCCACTCCTAACTTATGAACTGTGACCTCTGGAGCTAATCCTAGCATTTCATCATAACTCCAAGCAAAACAATCCTTGAATTCCATTAATAACTTGATTATCTCATCGAAGTCTTCTTTATTGAGTAAGGAGCTAACAAAGGTCGGCCTAGGCTCTTTGTCAGTACCTAAGTTAACTTCCATTAACTCGTCTATTGTAGATTTAATTTCTTCTTCGAATTCTGGTGGAGCATTTCCAATTGGTAAATCCTCAAGATCATCTAAAGCTTCCAGGCAACTTTCATCATGCTTGTGAGTGACAACTAAGCAAAATCTCGAATCATCGACAAACCCTACTATGCCGAATCCGAGACCATGTTTTGAGTTGGGAGACTGACTGGCATTGTTCCATAATATTTCGAAGTGTTGTGATCGACCTTTTGTCCATTGTTTAGGTAAGACACCATGTGTTGACCTCATTTTTGATGAGGTCTTCTCTTCTTTTTAGTACTTAGGATCTAGCCTTAGGCTTTTCCTTTGACTATCTTAGAGAACTAGAAGTGGAACCCACCCTTTAGAAGTCCAACCACCTCTTGACTCCCTGCAAACCCCACAAGCTTGACTGTAGACTCCTAATCACCTAGAGGGTTGAAATCAAATGTGGAAGTTTAAAGGATGGGTTCCTACAGGACTCTTTGGCCTTAGGACCGCCTCAGGTGGCACTGGTCGCGGTGAAGGACCGACTTACACACACACTACACCTATACACTACACTTTCACACACATCCTAGAACCACACCCATACCCAACTTGACCTCTCCTGACTCATGTAGGTGATTCACATGGATGGTCCTTAACCCCTGAGCCTTTGGCTAAGAGGGTTAGGAACAACATATTGGATGCCTCAAATGAGTCCCTTCATGGCTCATGTGGGCTTGATATGGCTTCATGGCTCAACCAAAATGATTTCATCCCACTTACATTCACCTAATCTTCAATTTTCCAAATTTTCAATTTTTGACCCCCGGGACCCTACACCCGCCTAGCCTACCGAAAACCCTTGAAATTACCCAAATTTTTGCAGAATTTCCAAATCACCCAAAATTCCTCAAAACCAATCCCAAACACTTCCACATCACTCAAATTGATCATCCATAGCCAAAAATACCAAGAATTCCAAAAATACCTCCCAACACCCTCCAAATACCCAAAATACCCCCCTTGACCCAAAAATCCAAAAAATTCAGAAAATTCCCAGAAAATTTCAGAAAATCCCAAATATTCCCAATTTCATTTTGTTCAACTACACCATGAGGCAATTTTTTCAATTTACCCCACTTTTTGTCAAAACCCCCAATTTGACCCATTTTGACCCTAAGTGAACCCAATGACAAACCAAACCTACCTAATTGACCCAAATTCTGGTCTAATTCAATTCTAAACTTCAATTCAACATTCCCAACACCAACCTAGACCAAATCCAAGTCCAATTTGATTGACATTTGGATCCAATTTCACTTTTGTCCTTAAAGCCCAATTTGGACCCATGACCCAAACCTAACCCAAACTCACCTAATTCAACTCCAATTAACCCCAAATCTTTTCTAAACCTTCCTTAGCATCCCCACAAACAAAAAACTAACATGATTTGCCCAACATTTAGACCCAAACCTCACTCAAATTCAACCCAAACCTAAAAGGCCCAATTTTGACCTAAACCCAAACCTAACCCAAATGAGCCCAAACCCCAAAATCAAAGCCCAACGAAAGTCAAAACCTCTTTGAAACACTCCCATAAACATTTCCCAACATTAATTTTACATTAATTTCAACCCTAGCCCAACATTGGCCCAAATTATCCCAATTTGACCTATATTGGCCCATTCACCAAAGGAGCCCAAATTCAACCCAATTCAAACCCAAATCTCTCCCAATTTGCTCCAAGTCACTCATGACACATCTATGAGCTAAACACAACAATTATTTGGCCTAAGCCTTTGCCAAAATTTCATCCTAAAATACATTTTAAAATCCAAAAGCCCACTTCCTTAAACCATTTTAAAAGCCCATTTCCACCAAATACAAAAGCCCAAAATTGGCCCTAAAGCCCACATGGCAATTTCTTTTCATCATACCTTTAATTGATATCACCCCTAAGTTTCAAAATCATTATTAAACCATTCCAAATCAAGCTTCATACAAATTCCCATCAAATTACCAAAAATTTCTAAAATCCATTTTCATGAAATTGACCAAGCTTTTTCCCCAAGCCAAAGGCAAGCCATACAAGCCATGGACAAGCCACATGAAGCCATGGAAGGTTTGACATGTGATCAAGCCATTAATGGCAAAAGGAGGAGCCTCTTTTAATCCCCCTTAAAAAGGTTTTAACCCTTTTTATGCTTCACCTTAATCCATGATTAATCAAAATATTCATGGATGGTGACTTCTCTACCCTTTCCTAGCTGATCCATCTGATCCTCCCTCAGCCCAAATCAGCCATGGGGAGGTGAACCAAGCCCAAAAGGTTGTTTGACCCATTTGGACCCAAAATGAGCTCCTCTCCCATTCCATTTCAATTCAACTCCTTTACACATGTCCATGGCCAATTGACTGCACTAAGCCCCAGCCCTGACCTCCCTGACCTTGAGGGTGACCTGACCTCGGCCGGCCGACCACCACAGCCATGCCGGAAACCAACAGGCCGAGAGCTCACATGTGAGCCCAAACTTGGAATTCTCACCCGCCGAGCCGCCCCATCCCCGCTGGCCATTGCAGCTGTTCTTCTTTCGCTAAGAGCAGCTGATCCCAAGCCCTAACTCTCCCTGGGAGGCCCTCCACCCTCTCCTTTTTAAACACCACCCCCTCTCGGCCATGAGAGGTGCTGAACCAGACCTTATTGAAACCCTACCAAAATTGTTCCAGAACACTCTCCATACTTAGAGCGGTTGATCCCCAGAGACAATTTGCCCTAATCCCCACCAACAGAGCCCAATTTCTCAGCCAAAATTCCACCCAAAACCAGGACACTTCTCCACGGTGGATCAATCCTCAAATTGATTGGTCCTACACCTTCACCAGACCAAGGGAAGGAGTCTACCAGCAAAAGTCCCCTCTCCGAGCCACCCAGTTGCTCCGACCCTCCAAGCTTTGTGATCGGCTGTGGTCGAAATCATACCTAGGCGATTCATCAGACCAGGAGACTTCATTTGGAGCTTGCTGGGATCCAATCGAAGGTGACACAACCCTCAGATTGAAGCCACACTTCTCTGAGCAAAAGTATGAGCTAATTCTTCATCCCGATCTTCTGGAGATTCTCTATTTCAAATGCTTTAATTTCAATGCATGATCACCGTATAGATGTACTCGTCTCTTCAAGACGAATCCATAGAGCATAAGAACACAAAAATCCATTGAGTATTGAGTGAGATATTAGGGATTTAGTGTGGACGGCTCTCGGGTGAGGACGCTTAGGGACGATGAACGCATGCCGTTCATTTAATACACGCGCGGACGGACGGCCGGGATCGCGTCGGATCAGGAGATGGAACGACACAACGGGGCCCCGGAGCGCTGAGTCAGATGGCGGCGTCGAACCAGAACGCGCCGCGTGGCCTTTCGGAGCTGCCGAGGTTGACGCGGCGCCACGTGGATAAATAGAAAATTACGATATTTTTGATTTATTTAATTCCCTAAACTTCAAAAATCCATAACTTTGTGTAGAAAAATCAGAAAAATAAAATAAAAATACCCTCTTGCTCAGTGAACAGAAGAGAATAATGTGGAAAAGAAATTATTTAATTTCATCAAGTATTTTATTTTTAATGATTTATTTCCCTTCGCATTGTTTTAATTCTCCATGCATATAGGAAATTCACCATGGCATGAGACCATAGGGCTTTTGAAGCCTCCGAATTCGGGAACATTCCCTGAATTTTCCAAAGTCGAGGCCATCCCTATGAAAAGTTATTGATTTTTCAAATTCATGTTGCTGTTTTAAGTATTTTAATTCCAATAATTAGCATGTTGTGAAATAAATTCTAGGAAAATTTGGTGATGTCTCTTATGACCAGAGGACCCTAGGAAAAATAGGTTTTGGATTAATTTATTTAAAATAACCCTAATTGGCTTAAACACTTAAAATAGCTCCTTAATTAATTAGAGTTAACCATTTATCAAATTGACTTGAAATCAATTCTCCACTGACCTTTAGGATCAGTGGAACCTACCATAAAAATTTGAAGTCAATTGGACTTGGTTAGCCCTACTAAATGGGTTGATTAAGACATTTAGCCATTTTAAACTTTAAAAATTCATAACTTTCAAAATAACTTTCAAAAATTCACCAAATTGGTTTTGGAGCCTCTCTGATATCAGGGGAATTTAAGAAAATTAAAATTTCAATTTTCTAAAATAGTTGATTTTTTGATATTATTTTAATATTTTAATAATTAAAAAATAATAAAAATCACCAAAATAATAAAATTCTCCAAAATGTCACATTTTGAATTTTAATCACTTAGGAACAAATCCTATATTTTTCTTAGGTCTATTTAATGAGATATTAAATTTTAAAGCCCTAGGGTAATTTTAAAATTAAAAAAAAATATATTTTCTAGCATTTTCACTAAAATAATTATAATAAATAAAAAAAAAATCAAAAAATTGCAAAAATTGATTCTCTGATTTCCTTGATATCAGAAAGATTTTTGAAAAATATAAATTTCATTTTTCAACCTTTACTTCAAAACTTAAAATAATTATAATAAAAATAATATAATTCAAAAAATCACCAAAATTGGTCCAAGTGGTCCTCTGGTCATCAGGAATGTCCCATAATTTTCTTAAGGACAGAAACTTTCCCTTGATCATATTATTAAATTTTCCTTGGAAATCTCTATTTTCTACCAAAAATAATTACATAAATAAATTAAATACAGAAAAATCACATTTTCTCCTCTCATGTCTTTATTGGCATATGAGTGAATTCACATAAAAATTTCAAGTTCATTCAAGCTCAATTTAGTGAGTTATGAAATTATTAAGCCTGAAGGGCAAAATGGTAATTAAAATTTTAACCCTTAATTAAAACTTTAGGTTTAATAAAAAATTAACAAGTAAAATATTTGATCCTAATCTGATTTGGATGATTGAAACTTAAATAATTAAAGGGTAGAAACCTACTAAACACTTTAAAATAATTGAAATAAACCTTAATTAAATAATTGATTAAATTTGGAAGAATAATAAAATTGGAATTATTAAAATAGGGATATTATTAGGAAGAGATTTATTCTTCAATTTAAAAATCCCTAAATTAATCATCTCAATAATATTTAATTCTTAATTAAAATGATAATTCAAATTTAAGTTTTAAAAATGTTAAAGGACTTAATCATTAAATTAAATTAAAAAAAAAGTTAAATTATTAAACTCTTTTTGAATTTTCAATTAAATTAAAATTAAAAAAAATAAAATTAAATTAAAGATTAAATTAAATTAAATCAAACAAATTAAGTAAATTAAATTAAATTAAACTAAATTAAATTAAAAAAATGTTAAATTAAATTAAATTAAATTAAATTTAAAACATATTAAATTAAATTAAATTAAATTAAATTAAATTAAATTAAATTAAATTAAAATAAATTAAATTAAAATTAAATCAAATTAAATTAAATTAAAAGAAATTAAATTAAATTAAATTAAATCAAGTTAAATTAAATTAAATTAATTCATATCAAATCAAACTAAATTGAATTAAATTAAATTAAATAATAGAATCAAGTTAAAATTAAAATCAACTTAAATTGAATCAAAATTGAAACTAAACTAAATTAAATTAAATTAAAGTTAAATTAAATTGAATTAAAAAACATCACCTAAGGCATAAAGAAATTAAATATAAAGCAACTTGAACACTATTCCAAATTTAAACCCTTTAACTGAAGTTAAACTAAATCACAAATCATTGGAACACTAATTTGCCCTCGAAAACTTTTATTATCATACTCCTAAATAGAACATTAAATGAAATGTTACTCCACTTATAGGATATTCAAATATCCTAGTTCACTGAGTAAGATAACAACATAACTTGAATTCCCGGACGATTAATTCATTTGTATGATTAAATTCATTTGGACTTAAAACAATTCTAGCAATATTGAAAAGATGTTTGAGATTCTTCTTAAACACTTTCTCAATATGATAGGATGTTTATAAGAACAATTGAATTTAATTATTCTTTGATGAAGAAAATCGTTCTCAAACCAAAACACAAGGACCTAGACGTCATAGGAAATGACTAGCTATAGGATTAGGAATTTGGTAGAAAACCATAACCCTTCCCTTAGCTTTTACCTAGGAACTTGCTTAAATATTCTAATTGTGTTTTAAGTGCAGCTTGGGATGACGGGAAGACCCTCCAGGTACGCTTTTATTTTATTGCAATTTACTTTATTGTAATTTATTCAATCGCATCGTACTTACTTTTCTTGCATGATAAACAAATTGTTGCATGAAAACCCACACCTTTAGGATAGTCCCTAAAACTGAAACCAAAACTAAGTAAAAAGTCATTGCAAGATAAAATTCACCGCCACAACATTTCAAAATATAAAACAACTAAAAATTTAATCACAAACAGAACACGAAACTACAATTACAACTAAATTAAAACGTCATGTTGGATGATCGGGAATACCTCGGATGATGTAACATAAGTGTTGCTAACGAGATTTCCCACGGTCTAAATGAAAGTGTGGAACTCATTTAGTTGAGTTTAGCAAATTCATCTGGACTAAGTGAATCCGATAAAAATAACAATGTCGGAAGGATGGAACCTTGGGATCTTAACCGGTGTCGTTATAATCAACTTTAAGATTTGTTTTAATTAAAAAAAAAGTCCTTGGAAATTAAGATTTTCTCTAAACCAAAACACTTTTTTCATCTCCTGATTTATGACTTCTAAAACTAAACCTCTGCAACAACAAGGAGCTCGGAGCATAGCGGGCAGCACGGCCATCGTCATCAGCAAAACATGAGTCTACTTCAGCAAAACCTTCTTAGAATTAAATAAATAAGCCATAGGATTTCGAGGTAGTTTGCCTAGTGTAACATAAATCCTCAACTCTTCGTTAGGCATTTGCATGATCATGTCATGTAAATTAAGACCTAACCGGTCTTAGGACTCCGAGGTAGTCGTTTGATACGACATGAACCCTCATAACTTCAAGGCTATTTATGTGATTCTATCATATAAATATAAGTCCTAATTAATTAAAATTGGCAAGATCAAAACATTAAACAAACATTAGGACTTTCCTAAATCCAAGCCAAACAATAGGATAGTTGGGAAATTACCGAAGTTCGCTTCGGATCTGTGATTTCTCCTACCTTTCTTCCTTTGAATTCCCAAAATAAAATCTTCCAAATTTTATCCATTCCCCATTGAAATTCTAAAACTCAAATCCTTTGAAGAACTTAAACTTTGAAATTCTTGAGAGCAGAACTACTGGTTATTATCGAGAGTTTTCTTAGGTGATTCCCGTCACTTGAGATGTAATTAACTATAGGGGCTTGCCCTTATAGGGAATTTTAAAGAACGCAGGTAATATAAACCCTGTTTAATGCTTTCATATTAAGCAGGGGAATTTGTCGGCTTATAAAATTGGTTCGCAGACCAAACAGATGTCACAAATCTTCTAGTTTATTTAATCGAGTCCCATCGCCAAGCAGTGTGTCTATTCTTCGGGATAGATACACGGTTTGTGGTGCGGTGCTCGTTTATATAAACTATTCGGGATGTGAGATCAGTTTGATTTCATATCTTAAAATTTTCAAATTTAAAATTATTTTCAAAATCAAATACTACTTTTAAAATTATTTATTTAAATTAAATTTAAAATTCAACGACAATTTCTGTTAGGCGACCCCCTTTTCAAAATAAAATACACAACCCTAAAAAATAAGCCGTACAATTTCTGGCGACTCCGCTGGGGAAAATTCCTCTCTCCATTTTTAATCGTATAGCTTCGCTTTCAAAATCGATAGTGTATCCATGTCCCTAATGGATCAAGCTACCCTTCTTTCCGTTGGAATACGATGTTCATTTCTACCTTGAACGAGTATAGCCAACATTCTCTTGGATTTAGGAGCCACTGTTTAGACACCCCTAAATAGAGAGGTTCCGAAATCTTTTTACCTCATTTCCGAGGTGGGGTGGACCCCCAATAGGTGTTAGTTTAGGAGTGATCCTCCGAGTAGAGAAGTCTTGCATAAGACTTTCTTTTCCTTTCCAAATCTGAATCAGATTCCTTACCTTCTCTACACCTTTGAACATTCCGTTCTAAATAAACAAACCCTTTAATGAATGATTCTTTTAACAAAAAACTCCTTCTTATAAATACATGAACAAGAATGTGTTCGGACTCTTTTCGATTCCTTTCTTTTCGTCCTAATGAGAAGAAGCATAACTTGGGACCGACAATCGAATCTACCCCGTGAAATGGAAGCCCCAAAGCTGATTTTCTCCTTCACCAATGGACTCGACTTCGCTGTTTACAAGGATGAGTCGCCCGACAATGGGATCATCCGAGCTTGGACAAGGATTCGAGAACACAAATGTCAAGATCACCGACGTTTCCCTTTTCGCATTGACAAACAAAGTATCTGAAGCTGAGAAGCCGTTGATCGAGTTCAACCTTAAGTCAACTCAAGAGTTTCCGCCCCTACAAAAGATTCCAACTGAGAGGAGCACTGCTGTCCACAGGAGGACTGTTGTTGCTACCCCCACTGGTCTAGTTGTCTCTGCACCTACCCCGGCTTCTGCCAAATTAAAGGGGAAGGAAATCTAGAACTATGGTGAACCTGTTATCGTGGAGGGTACAGACTTTCCTGTGAGACCTTCCGTTTTTGAAATCGGGTCCAGCTCAAGAATTCCATCACTAACACGGACCCAAAGAAGGAACAGAAGTAGGAGGATTGCCGGGAAGGCCGGAGCTGCCGAAGTTGCTTTCCCGAGGAAATCCCGTAAATCCCCGAGTACACACCACTACCCGAATACATACCATTGCTCGAAGATACACCCTTTTTGGAAGGAAGTAGATTCCACCCCCTTTCCGCCGCAACTCGACGAGGAAAATGTCCGCAGGATTATTTCTACATTACCTCGACCGAGCATACTATAACGACGAAGAAAGAAAAGGGCTAGGATCACGCCATTCGCCCGACTACGTACCGTGATCGAGAAGCTAGCAAAGAAAGAGAAATGCCCCGTATCGGAGATTCTAAGAAGGATAGGGTGGGTGCCAGTTAAATCCCATCTTGGGCCACGAGTAGAACCTGCCATCGTTACAGAAAAGCCAAATAAAAGGATGAAGGCTAGTCCGCCTGTCGTCGTTTCAGGATTACAGATTAGGGAGGATACCACCTTCCAAAGATTTGGTCGACGGCACCATCCGGTCCTAGACCTTCCGTCGCTAGAAGGTTGGTATGGCGTCCCACTACCTGGACAGCTAAGATCGAAACAACAGCTCGAAAAGGAAAGTCTCGTCGAGGAGACTCGAATCCGAAGAAAGTGCTACCGCAAAGAAGGGGACTCGTGAGAAGGGAACCCGACGAGCTATCACACGACAACCGCGAGGATGCACGTAAAAGACAGCTAGAGGACGCTATGGAAAAGTTGAGGACTGATATTCGACGACTAGCAAAAGAAAGGGAAGAGAAATTTGGAGACGAAATCGATTCATCGGAATTCATGGACGATGAGTATGTAGAAATCAACACGGTCGAAACAAGAGCTTCGTCGCCTTCACAAGGTGCTCCTGCAGCCTGCGAAAGAGAGGAGCCGGAAGTGATGAGAAGGCAACTTCAAGAGAAAGACGATACGATCGCCCAAATGGCGAAGAGAATGGAAGAGATGGTTGTAGCCCTAGCCACTCTCCAGAGTCAAGTGCAACCCCAAAGAGAGACACCCCTAGAGGTCATTCACATTGTAGACGGAGGAAAGGAGATTACATCCGTCAACGGGGATGATCAGCTAAAGAAAGATACAACACAAAGTATGATTCCGTAAAAAGATATCAAGAGCTTGGTGGAACAACGAGAGTGCGAGAAGCCTTAGCACAATCAAAGAGCGGGACATCTATTCGGACGGGTAGACCTTACCCGGAAGAATTCGACGCTGTCCAATACCCAAAAGGCTTCGTACCACCTCTGTTCAAGACCTTTGATGGAACCGGGAACCCCCGACAGCATGTTGCACACTTTCGTGCCAATTGTTGCAATGCCGGCGGGAGCGATGCATTACTCTTCCGACAATTCGTCAGCAGCTCCGTCGTGGATCACCTTCGATCGGGTATGCGAATTACCGAATGGTTCGATGAAGACGTTCTCAGAACTAGAAAACCTCTTCATCAAGCGATTCGCCGGAGCTCAGCACCACATCACTATAGGTGATTTAGTGTTAGAGAAGCAGAAGCCGAACGAAACTTTGGTGGATTACATACTTCGATGGAGAAACCTAAGTATGAAGTGTAAACAACAATTACAAGAACAACATGCAGTCGACATCTTACTTAAAAGCATTCATGGCCCGATAGCACTTCTCCTCAAGGGATTTACCATTAAGACTTTCGAGAAGTTGTTAAGCAAGGCCTGAAGCCTGCAAGAGGAGGCGAAGCAATTAAGTTTCGCCGACAAGACAGACAAGCAAAAGCCTGTGAAGACTTTTGAAAAGAAATCCGGGATCGTTGCAGCAGTCGACAAAGGCAAGCAACCGATACAAATATCATCCGAAAGGCCGCAGCAACCTCAACAGAATTACCAACAACCCCGACCCAACTATCAGTCATCTCAACAAGATGAACAACCGCCTCGTCCGCAACGTACATTAAGGGAGCTTCTAGCGGGGAATATCCATTCAAAAATGAGGCAGATGCCAAAAATGTTCCGTAGTCCGATGAAGACTCCGCATTTCCACCTGCGGAGCCTAAGAGACCGAAGAAGTCAACAAGAAAGGTGATCCCAACTTTTGCCCTTACCACCGGATGCTTCGGACACAAGATAGAAGATTGTATTACCTTCAAAAGTTGGCTCAACGACAACCTTCGGAAAGGGAATATAACAATCCCGAAGGAGTACATGAAGGAACCCCGTAAAGGAGGTTCCGTCAATGTTGTCTCGACCGATCTCATCGTTCCGATAGATCCCTATGCGACCGACGATGGATGGATTACCGCTTGGACAAAATCTTCGAAAAAGATTTTAGACAAAGATCCAAACCGCTTCGGTGCGAGCTTCAATTCGTAGTTCGAAACCCGTCAAGTCGGCACTCATCACTTGCGATAGAAGAACCACCTCAACAGACGGACGATCGAAGAGAAGAAGAAAATCGACGAAGAAGAGAGGACCGAGGCTCCTAAGGCTGGACTAGGGGCCGCTTATCCTAGGATAGTTGTTTCCGATTCTGGGGAGAAATCCCTCTAACCTCCGACTCGTATGATTATCTGCTCACTTCGGTGGGATCTTATAATGATAAGGGTGATGGCGTTGGCTACGTTTTGACTGTTTCTAACGATTACGTAACTAGCGACAATCCGGACATCGATTTCGATACAAATGATAATTCTCAAATCATACACAATCTCGACGATCACAATGACAAAGAAGACATCCATCAAGGAGGCTACGAGAGTTCAACAAGCAATGAATCTATTTGCGAGTTTCGAGGAGCTCCAGTCACAATAGAGTTAGAGCCTTCAGACTCTGAAGCTAATCTAGAAGAACTTGTCATTTCGATTCAGGAGGAAACACCAGCGAGCCCAACACTAGAGTCAGAAGAAATTACAGAAGTTAACTTAATAAGTGGAAGAGTTTTACCTCCGAGAATGGGTCCAAAGGACAAAGGGAAGCAGGTGGTTGTTCAAGAAGAACCAACCCCGGCAGAAGAAATACCCATTCGAGAAGAAGCCGAGACACATGAAAATAATGTGGACTATAACGTGCTAGCCCATCTTAGGAAACTACCGGCCAAACTGAGCATCTACGACGCTCTCATCTTATCAAAGGAGATGAGAGAAGCTCTGATCAAGGCCTTACTTGATCCAGAAATTTGCTTAGCTCAAATGGCCGGAGATTCCGTAGATGAGGTTTGCTCGTTAAAGGAATAGCGAGGTGTTACCTTCACGGACAACGACCTTCTACTTGGGACAGCAGACCACAACCGACCATTGTACATTTCAGTTACAATCGGGAAGTTTACACTTTCCAGAGTATTGGTGGATCAAGGAGCATCAATCAATATAATGAGTCTTCGAACACTAAGCATATTTGGAAATTGATGCTCGTGAGCTCGAAGCCGACAAAATGTTATTAAGAGGATTCAACCAGAAAGGAGAAAGAGCCCTCAGATCAATAACGCTACTAATGAAGACTGGTGACTTAGCAAAGACGACCGCAAAATTTCACATAATTGATTCAGAAACGTCGTTCAACGCTCTACTGGGCCGACCATGGATACACGAAAACAGGATGGTACCATCATCTCTACATCAGTGCATCAAATACTATGATGGAGGGGAACAAGTGCATCAAAGGTGACTTACAACCATTCTCCGTACATGAAATTGGAATCCATGAAGATGCAACTTATTATGCACCTCCGAAGAAAACAATCTTCTCCAGAGATACCATAACAAATGAAGCAAAGAAAGTTCGGGACAACGAAGAACCCGAAGTTCTAGTCCAACAGCCACTCACCACTCCCTTACGGCGAGATGGTGAAGGTTTCTCCACAACTCGCATCCGAGGTCGAGGCCGGGGACGAGGTCGTGGTAGAGACGTTAGGGACAGTTGGACGAATGAAACCGACCATCAATGTTGATTGGGAAGACAGTTCTGAAGAAGAAAAATAGATCAAACAAGAAGCAACGAAAATAAGTCGGAAGAAGCCGCAATTCAAAATCTTTGTCGAAGATGAGAAGAACGAAGAATACAAATCAATGTACGAGAAGATTAACCACTATGTACATACTATGACCCTGACCCCGATCCATCCTAATAAGATCGAGGGTATGGTGGTCAAAGAGGTACGTAGCAGCGGTGCAAAGCCAATCAAATTCTACCGTGGTGCTCCTTCCTCCAAAACTGAAAATAAAGTACAATTTGAAGATGTCACTTCATCAGAATTAATGGAATTACCTTTCGAGTGGTACTCTCCCTGTGTTCAAAATTTAATTCAGCGTGGTTTCTTACCTCGATAATGGACAAAAGGTCAATCACAACATTTTGAAAATTTATGGAATAACTCCGGTCGTCTACCCAATTCAAAGCATGGTCTCGGATTCGGCACAGTAGGATCAGTTGACGATACTGAATTTTGCTTGGTTGTCACTTGCGAGCCTAATGAGAACTGCATGGAAACTACAGAAAAATTTGAAGATTTACAAATTGGAGACGCTCCACCAGAATTCGAAGAATAAATTAAATCTACAATAGATGAGTTAACGGAAGTTAACTTAGGTACTAGCGAAGAGCCTAGACCTACCTTTGTTAGCTCCTTACTCAATAAAGAAGATTCCGAAGAAATAATCAAGTTATTAATGGAATTTAAAGAATGTTTTGCTTGGAGCTACGATGAGATGCCGTGATTAGCTCCGCAGGTCGCAATCCATAAGCTAGAGTGGATCCTACTTCGTCCCGCATCAGACAAGGTCCCGTAAGAATGCGTCTAGAAATCGAACAACAAGTCATAGCTGAAGTTTAAAAGCTAATGTACACTAAATTTGTCCGTGAAGAACAATACCCGACTTGGTTAGCCAATGTGGTACCGACGTAAAGAAGAATGGTCGATCGGAATTTGTGTGGACTTCGGAGATTTAAACAAGGCATGTCCAAAACATGAATTCCCTTTACCGATCCCGAATTAATGATCGACATCGCTTCGACACATGAAATATTCTCATTCATGGATGGATCTTCGAGATACAACCGTATAAAAATGGCTCCGTGAAGATGAAAAGCTTACAGCATTCGAACGCCGATCGGAGTATATTGCTACACACAGTGATGCCATTCGGATCGAAGAACGCAGGAGCAACCTAACAGAGAGCAATGACAAGAATTTTTGATGATCTCATCCACAATCAAGTCGAATGCTACGTGGACGATGTGGTCATCAAAAGCAAAGTAAAGGACAACCACTTGTGTGATTTGAGAATTGTTTTCGAACGATTAAGGCAATTTAACCTTAAGATGAATCCCTTAAAATGCGCCTTTGGCGTCACCTCGGGAAATTCTTAGGATTCGTTGTCCGACATCGTGGAATTGAAATCGACCCGGAAAAGATTAAAGCTATCTTAGAAATGCCGCCTCCCAAAACCTTAAAACAACTACGATCTTTTCAAGGGAAGTTGGCATATCTTCGACGCTTTATCTCAAACTTGTCGTAGGTGTCAGCCTTTCTCGAACTAGTTAAAAAGGACGCCAAATTTATTTGGGAAGAGAAATTCCGAAGGCCTTCGAGGACATTAAACAATATTTAATGACACCTCCCGTCTTAGCAGCCCCGATCTCAAGTAGACCGCCGATACTTTATACCGCGGCTTTAGACGACTCTCTCGGAGCCCCGTTAGCTCTGTGTCAATGATGAGGGTAAAGAAAATGCTCTTTACTATTTAAGCCGTCGTTTACTTCCGACGGAAATAAGGTATCCCACAATTGAAAAGCATTGTTTGGCCCTGATCTTCGCCGCTCAAAAGCTCAGGCACTACATGCTTTCTCATAAGGTCAACCTGATCTCGAAGTTTAATCCATTGCAATACTTGATGACTCGTCCAACACTTTCCGGCAGACTTGCCAGATGGTCAATGATATTATTGCAATTCGATATGACTTTTGTGCATCTTCGTGCCGTAAAGGGACAAGTCTTAGCAGATTTCCTCGCAGCACACCCTTTGTCGGCAGAATCTCCTCTCAAAGACGATCTCGCCGTATGAACAAATAATGAGCCTAGAAGACCCCGATGATCGACGTTGGGAATTATATTTCGACGGATCATCTTCAAGCACACAAAGACGAAGAATCGCAAGTGATAAGTGCCTGGCAAGGCAGGAATCGGGCTAATCTTTATAACACCGGAGCGGGGGATGTTAAGATACTCCTACCACTTGACGTAGCCGTGTACAAATAACGAAGCGGAATACGAAGCCCTCATAACAGGACCGGAATTAGCTATTAAAATGGGAATAACGTACATCAACTTCTAGGGGATTCGCAGTTAATCATTCAACGGATCGCCGGACAAGATAGAATTTTAAATCCAAGACTCGAGCAATACTTCCAAGATGCCATACAATTGTTGGAACAGATTTCGAATGTGACAATCTACAAAATTCCTAGAAAGAAAATGCTTTAGCAGATGCGTTAGCTCGTCTCGCAAAAGAATTTGTCTCGGTTCGCAGGATGAATCAGTGGAAGTGTCGGTTCACGGACGTCGGGTCCTATCACGACTCGACATAGTACACAATACACAAATCGAAAAAGAAGAAGAATCAGCTAGCAACAAAGGATGTAAAAACACGGAAGATCGGCGACAACCATTAATGTAACAACCCGCAAACAGGAAAACTACCAGACGATAGGTCGCTAGCCCATCAGATCAAGAAAAGAACTCTGTCCTATGCATTAATAAACAACACGTTATACAGAAGGTCTTTTGATCAAATGTGGCTAAGGTGCCTAAGCGGGTCCGAGGCCCGTGAAATCGTTAAAGAGGTGCATTCAGGACTCTGTGGCTCTCACCAGTCGGGTCCGAAGATAAAGATGAAAATTAAAAGACTAGGGTACTACTGGCCCTCGATGATGACCGACTGCATGAAAATCACCAAGAGCTGTCACCAATGCCAAGTGCACGGAGTGGTTCTACACCAACCTCCAAATGTGTTACATCCGACAATTGCATCGTGGCCATTTGAATGTTGGGGTACGGATATAGTGGGTCCAATAGAACCACCATCTTCAAAAGGACATCGCTTCATTCTTGCGGCTACTGATTACTTTTCCAAGCTGGGCAGAGCGGCTCCACTTAGAGAAGTGAAAGCACACCACGTGCTACGCTTTTCAAGAACCAAGTTGTCTACCGTTTCGGAGTACCGCACGAGGATCATCTCGGATAATGAGTCAACATTCAGAAGCACGCAAATCAATAATTTTGTCAGGAGACACGGAATCGACTGACGATATTCAACAATTTACTACCCAAGAGCAAACGGCCTTGCTGAGGCTTCTAACAAAACTCTCGTTCAAATCTTAAAGAAAACTTTGGACGATAATAAGAGAAATTGGCACGAGAAGTTATTAGAAGCCTTATGGGCCTACCGGACAACCTTCAGAACTCCTACTCAAGCTACACCTTACGCTCCGGTGTATGGGTCCGAGGCAAGTAGTTACCTTTAGAGGTTCGGCTTCCTTCACTCGAATTGCGATTGCAAACAAAATCACTACAGAAGAGAATGCCAAATTACGACTAGAAGAATTAGAAAGCCTGGAAGGGAAAAGACTTGCAGTGCAGCAAAATTTAGAATTATATCAAGCTAAGATGGTTCAAGCCCATGACAGACTGGTCCGCCCAAGAACCTTCAGAGTTGGTGACTTAGTTCTCGTTCTCAAGAGACCTATTCTCGCACACCGCAAGATAGGAGGAAAATTTGAACCCACTCGGGAAGGGCCGTTTGTGGTCGAGGCGACCTACTCGGGAGGCTCCTACCGACTCGGTGAATCGCCAGGGAGAACGACATATGCTTCCGATCAACGGACGATACTTGAAAAAGTATTACGCTACCTGATGTTTCGAAGGAATGAATTCTTCATCCCTAGAAGCACGGGCGAAGTAGTTACTCATGACTGGGTCCGAACCCAAAAATTAATAATAAATGTGCTAAAATAATAAAATCATGATAATAAAGTTTTCCTTGTTGTCTTTTCCAAATCAAAATCTCTTTCCTAATCTTATCCCACTTCATTCCTGTTAAATTTAAAAATACAAGAAGTAATAATAATAATAAAAAAAAAACTGTCTTTAATAAACTTTTTCTTAATGTTCTTGTTCTTAGTACAGGCCCTGATCCTTTTCCTTGTCTTTTCGCAGGGAAATGTCGAACGGGCGGTTGGTCCTGAACTTTAGAAATGGCGTAAGCCTTGCACTCTATGAAAAGAGGGTGAAAGATGGAGCGATAATCGAGATTGACTCGGACTTCGCACCAGCGAGCCTACAAGTATGAGGAAAGTGACCGGATCCCGACTGACCGAGAGGAACCGGCCGGCGTACAGTGATGAAAGTGGGTGGCCCAAGCCACCAATCCAAGCAGCAAGAAAAGAAAGACAAACACTGAAGAAGACAAGAAAATCAAGTCTGTAGTTGCTACAGTAGAGAGCAGGCTTGTCAGCGCCGCGCCCACAGAGATTCAGGAAGTTCGAAGAGCTACTCTCACAGCAACGTAACGAAGAAATAAGAATTGTCGTATCCGTAATATGTTAACCAAACTAGCAACGGACCGGCGCGACGAGGCAGTTGCTACGCGATACATAAACTTCGAGGATGCCGACTCATCGTGTACCGAAGAAAGGAGGCCAGCCTCCTAGGATAGCAGAAAAACTGTGGAAATCTCACGGAGATCGAAGAAAGAAGGCTACCACGCCACCAGATAGAACCACCGCAATGCATGACCTTGTTGCGAAGCAACCCCGGAGGATGTCCCGACGGACATCATCCCCGAGGAGCCGAGGTATGCGAGGAGAACGTGAAGGGATTGAGCCATATATCCCACAATATGTCACTGTGCCCCGCCATTTGCGCATTATTCCGGAATACGAGCCGGAAAGAATGCGTAATGTCGAAAAGAAAACTTTTGAATACTTCGAGAGAATCAGAGGCAGAAGGATCAATATACTAGAAGGCCTCGAGCTACATACAGACGTATTCTCAGAATATGAACAACAACAAATCGTGGATTGCATCCAGGATTTAAAAAGAATGGGCCGAGCGGGCCGCCTAAGAGAAAACACCTACTCAGAACCCCGGAGATGGATGCCAGGGAAAGGAAGAATTACAATACAATGTGAATGCTGTTACAACTTTGCGGAAGACAGGAAGGGAAACCCTCCGGGAAAACTCCGTCATGGCCAAGTGGATCCAATGCCATTAGTCAACAAGAGAATGGTAAAGAGATTGATAACATGGAGGGTACTGCCAGCAGATTGCATACCCAATACACGCATTATTAACATCTACAAGCGTGGTGACCGCATACCCCCGCACATAGATCACCACGACTTTGTCGGACCTTTCTTCACGCCTCTTTCCCGAACGAGTGTAACATCATGTTCGGATCCGACCTCCGGATAACGAGCCCGAGTGAGTTCCGAGGGCCGGTGAAGATACCTTTACCGGTAGGTTCCGTCATGATACCGAAGGGCAACGGAGCGGATATCGCTAAACATTGCATACCGGGAGTACCGAGTGAAGCGGATCTCGGTTACTTTCGGAAGGATGGACGACAGGAAGACACCTTACCATTTCCAGCAAGACCCGGAGCTAGAGAGCCTCCGGCCTTACGAGCTGTGAGCTACATGAAAAATATCACACCTCCAATGTACATCCATATGGCATCCTTGCAAAGGATGGCTTGGAAGGTGATGTTATTGACAATGTACCCCACTATTCAGACATGGATTTTTGACAGATGCTTCTTTGGATGGATCGACAAAGATCATACATAGTCCGTTTTGAGTCTAAATGGATTGTATGAGATGTATTCCAGATCGAGTTGTATGATGTATCTTCGACATGATTGGAATGAAAGTGACCATGTCACATTTTTTGCCTTCACCTCTTTTGTGCAAATTGACTGGGAAACGCCATTAAAGTTAAATGAACTTCGAACAAAGAAAAGAAAAGAAATAAAAAAAGAGAATAAAAAAAAAACTTTCCTTAAAAATCTAAAAAATGATGAACTCCAAATTCATGATAAAATAAAATTTGAATCGTTAAAGGACAAACAAAATGAACACAAATCTCAACCAAATTTCAAATTTAATCTTTCCAGATTCCAAATCAACTTTCAATCAAATTCCAAATCCAATCTCGATCAAATTTCAAATTTGATCTTCCAAATCTCACATCAAATTTCAAATCAAATCGCAAATCAAATCTCAAATCAAATCTCAAAACAAATCTCAATCGAAAATTCAAATTCAATCTTTCCAAATTTCAAATCCAATATCAATCAAATTCAAATTCAATCTCCCAAATCTGAAGTCCAATCCGTTCTACCCTCTCCCTTTTCTGGGATGGAAGCGGTTGATTCCATTGACGCGGATCGAATCTGACGGCGAGGGATTATATCCAATCCAAACCAGTGATTTCCGATCAACTCTTTTGAACGGGGTATGTAACATCTACATATTCCCTCCATTTCCTTCCATGAAAGTCTTTTACAACTTTCATGAAATTCTGGAAACACCAAAATTCCACACTTTTCAAATCAACACTACAAATCTTTGCAAAGTCAATGACTAAATACATCAAAATGAAACTTTTGGGGTTGAGGATTTTACATCCGAGACTGCATTGCTTTAGGATTCT
Organism: Papilionanthe hookeriana x Papilionanthe teres; assembly: GCA_022702705.1. Taxonomy (NCBI): domain Eukaryota; kingdom Viridiplantae; phylum Streptophyta; class Magnoliopsida; order Asparagales; family Orchidaceae; genus Papilionanthe; species Papilionanthe hookeriana x Papilionanthe teres. Next base: position 91,925,155 of record CM040423.1, on the reverse strand, counting down.
TTCCCTATCGCAATGAAATACATCAAAATCAAACTTTTGGGGTTGAGGATTTTACATCCGAGACCGCATCGCTTAGGATTCTTTCCCTATCGCAATGAAATACATCAAAATCAAACTTTTGGGTTGAGGATTTTACATCCGAGACCGCATTGCTTTAGGATCCTTTCCCTATCACAATGAAATACATCAAAATCAAACTTTTGGGGTTGAGGATTTTACATCCGAGACTGCATTGCTTTAGGATTCTTTCCCTATCGCAATGAAATACATCAAAATCAAACTTTTGGGGTTGAGGATTTTACATCCGAGACTGCATTGCTTTAGGATCCTTTCCCTATCGCAATGAAATACATCGAAATCAAACTTTTGGGGTTGAGGATTTTACATCCGAGACTGCATTGCTTTAGGATTCTTTCCCTATCGCAATGAAATACAGCAAATTCAAACTTTTGGAGTTGAGGATTTTACATCCGAGACTCGCATTGCTTTAGGATTCTTTCCTTATCGCAATGAAATACATCAAAATCAAACTTTTGGGGTTGAGGATTTTACTTCGAGATCGCATTGCTTTAGGATTCTTTCCCTATCGCAATGAAATACATCGAAATCAAACTTTTGGGGTTGAGGATTTTACATCCGAGACTGCATTGCTTTAGGATTCTTTCCTTATCGCAATGAAATACATCAAAATTAAACTTTTGGGGTTGAGGATTTTACATCCGAGACTGCATTGCTTTAGGATTCTTTCCCTATTGCAATGAAGTACATCAAAAATCAAACTCTCGAGGTTAAGGATTTTACATCCAATACCACATTGCTCTGAGATCTCTCCTCATTGTAATAATTCAATTCAATTTTCTTTTGAGGTTGAAGATGTTACATCTAAAACCACAAAATTCCAATCTTCATTTCAAGTCTAAATCCCTTCAAATTAATATTGACAAAACTTCAATCTAAATTGAAACTCAAACTAAAATCTAAGCTCACACATCAAAACTTAAAAAGAAACAAAATAAAATCTAAATTGAAATTCCCCGAGTCATGTGGTTTGGGATTCACCTCCTTTTCCTTTCCCGGCAGAGAGTTCGGGAATCTCCGGTCTCGGAGATATACTTGACACTCCCCAGGCGGAACTCTTCTACTTTGTCCTAAGTTTGTCACTTGGACATCTGTGTTGGTTTTGTTGATCTCTTCGGTCAACGCCAATACGCGCGGTGTGCTTGGTTGGCTCACAACACCTATTGGGGGTCCATTTGTTGACCTCATTTTTGATGAGGTCTTCTCTTCTTTTTAGTACTTAGGATCTAGCCTTAGGCTTTTCCTTTGACTATCTTAGAGAACTAGAAGTGGAACCCACCCTTTAGAAGTCCAACCACCTCTTGACTCCCTGCAAACCCAACAAGCTTGACTATAGACCCCTAATCACCTAAAGGGTTGAAATCAAATGTAGAAGTTTAAAGGATCGGTTCCTACAGGACTCTTTGGCCTTAGGACTGCCCTGGGTGGCCTGGTCTGGTGAAGGACTGACTTACACACACACTACACCTATACACTACACTTTCACACACATCCTAGAACCACACCCATACCCAACTTGACCTCCTGACTCATGTAGGTGATTCACATGGATGGTCCTTAACCCCTGAGCCTTTGGCTAAGAGGGTTAGGAACAACATATTGGATGCCTCAAATGAGTCCCTTCATGGCTCATGTGGGCTTGATATGGCTTCATGGCTCAACCAAAATGATTTCATCCCACTTACATTCACCTAATCTTCAATTTTCCAAATTTTCAATTTTCCAAATTTTCAATTTTTGACCCCCGAGACCCTGCACCCGCCTAGCCTACCCAAAACCCTTGAAATTACCCAAATTTTTGTAAAATTTCCAAATCACCCAAAATTCCTCAAAACCAATCCCAAACACTTCCACATCACTCAAATTGATCATCCATAGCCAAAAATACCAAGAATTCCAAAAATACCTCCCAATACCCTCCAAATTCCCAAAATACCCCCTTGACCCAAAAATCCAAAAAATTTAGAAAATTCCTAGAAAATTCCAAAAAATCCCAAATATTCCTAATTTCATTTTTTTTCAACTACACCATGGGCCAATTATGTCAATTTACCCTACTTTTTGTCAAAACCCACAATTTGACCCATTTTGACCCTAAGTGAACCCAATGACAAACCAAACCTACCCAATTGACCCAAATTCTGGTCCAATTCAATTCTAAACTTCAATTCAACATTCCCAACACCAACCTAGACCAAATCCAAGTCCAATTTGATTGACATTTGGATCCAATTTCACTTTTGGCCTTAAAGCCCAATTTGGACCCATGACCCAAACCTAACCCAAACTCACCCAATTCAACTCCAATTAACCCCAAATCTTTTCTAAACCTTCCTTAGCATCCCCACAAACAAAACACTAACATGATTTGCCCAACATTTAGACCCAAACCTCACTCAAATTCAACCCAAAGCTAAAAGGCCCAATTTTGACCTAAACCCAAACCTAACCCAAATGAGCCCAAACCCCAAAATCAAAGCCCAACTAAAGTCAAAACCTCTTTGAAACACTCCCATAAACATTTCCCAACATTAATTTTACATCAATTTCAACCCTAGCCCAACATTGGCCCAAATTATCCCAATTTGACCTATATTGGCCCATTCACCAAAGGAGCCCAAATTCAACCCAATTCAAACCCAAATCACTCCCAATTTGCTCCAAGTCACTCATGACACATCTATGAGCTAAACACAACAATTATTTGGCCCAAGCCTTTGCCAAAATTTCATCCTAAAATCCATTTTAAAATCCAAAAGCCCACTTCCCTAAACCATTTTAAAAGCCCATTTCCACCAAATACAAAAGCCCAAAATTGGCCCTAAAGCCCACATGGAAATTTTTTTTAATCATACCTTTATTTTATATCACCCCTAAGTTTCAAAATCATCATTAAACCATTCCAAATCAAGCTTCTTACAAATTCCCATCAAATTACCAAAAATTTCTAAAATCCATTTTCATGAAATTGACCAAGCTTTTTCCCCAAGCCAAAGGCAAGCCATGGACAAGCCACATGAAGCCATGGAAGGTTTGACATGTGATCAAGCCATTAATGGCAAAAGGAGGAGCCTCTTTTAAGCCCCCTTAAAAAGGTTTTAACCCTTTTATGCTTCACCTTAATCCATGATTAATCAAAATATTCATGGATGGTGACTTCTCTACCCTTTCCTAGCCGATCCATCCGATCCTCCCTCAGCCCAATCGACCATGGGGAGGTGAACCAAGCCCAAAAGGTTGGTTGACCCATTTGGACCCAAAATGAGCTCCTCCCCCATTCCATTTCAATTCAACTCCTTTACACATGTCCATGGCCAATTGATCGCACTAAACCCCGACCACGACCTCCCCGACCTTGAGGGTGACTCGACCCCGGCCGGCCAGCCACCACAGCCCGCCGAAACCACCGGCCGAGAGCTCACATGTGAGCCCAAACTTGGAATTCTCACTCGCCGAGATGCCCCATCCCTAGTGGCCATTGCAGCTCGTTCTTCTCTTGCCGAGAGCGGCGATTCCAAGCCCCTAACTCTCCACGGGAGGCCCTCCACCCTCTCCTATTTAAACACCACCCCCTCTCGGCCATGAGAGGTGCTTGAACCGGACCTTACCGAAACCCCGCCAAAATTGTTCCACAACACTCTCCATACTTAGAGCGGTTGATCCCCGAGTGACAATTTGCCCTAATCCCCACCAACGAGCCCGATTTCTCGCCCAAAATTCCACCCAAAACCAGGACACTTCTCCACGGTGGATCAATCCTCAAATTGATTGGTCCTACACCTTCACCGGACCGAGGGAAGGAGTCTACCGAAGAAAAGCCCCCTCTCCGAGCCACCCAGCTTGCTCCAGGCCTCCAAGCTTTGTGATCGGGCCGTGGTCGAAATCATACCTAGGCGATTCATCGGACCAGGAGACTTCATCCGGAGCTTCGCTGGGATCCAATCGAAGGTGACACAACCCTCGGATTGAAGCCACACTTCTCCGAGCAAAGGTATGAGCTAATTCTTCATCCCGAGCTTCTGGAGATTCTCTATTTCAAATGCTTTAATTTCAATGCATGATCACCGTATAGATGTACTCGTCTCTTCAAGATGAATCCATAGAGCATAAGAACACGAAAATCCATTGAGTACTGAGTGAGATATTAGGGATTTAGTGTGGACGGCTCTCGGGTGAGGATGCTTGGGGACGATGAACGGATGTCGTTCATTTAATACACACGCGGACGGACGGCCAGGATCGCGTCGGATCAGGAGATGGAACGACACAGCGGGGCCCCGGAGCGCTGAGTCAGATGTCGGCGTCGAACCAGAACGCGCCGCGTGTCCTTTCAGAGCTGCCGAGGTTGACGCGGCGCCGCGTGAATAAATAGAAAATTAGGGTATTTTTTATTTATTTAATTCCCTAAACTTCAAAAATCCATAACTTTGTGTAGAAAAATCAGAAAAATAAAATAAAAATACCCTCTTGCTCAGTGAACAGAGGAGAATAATGTGGAAAAGAAATTATTTAATTTGATCAAGTATTTTATTTTTAATGATTTATTTCCTTCTGCATTGTTTTAATTCTCCATGCATATAGGAAATTCACCATGGCATGAGACCATAGGGCTTTTGAAGCCTCTGAATTTGGGAACATTCCCTGAATTTTCCAAAGTCAGAGGCCATCCTTATGAAAAGTTATTGATTTTTCAAATTCATGTTGCTGTTTTAAGTATTTTAATTCCAATAATTAGCATGTTGTGAAATAAATTCTAGGAAAATTTGCTGATGTCTCTTATGACTAGAGGACCCTAGGAAAAATAGGTTTTGGATTAATTTATTTAAAATAACCCTAATTGGCTTAAACACTCAAAATAGCTCCTTAATTAATTAGAGTTAACCATATATCAAATTGACTTGAAATCAATTCTCCATTGACCTTTAGGATCAGAGGAACCCACCATAAAAATTTGAAGTCAATTGGACTTGGTTAGCCCTACTAAATGGGTTGATTAAGCCATTAAGACATTTTAAACTATAAAAATTCATAACTTTCAAAATACCTTTCAAAAATTCACCAAATTGGTTTTGGAGCCTCTCCGATATCGGGGAATTTAAGAAAATTAAAATTTCAATTTTCTAAAAAAGTTGATTTTTTGATATTATTTTAATATTTTAATAATTAAACAATAATAAAAATCACAAAAATAATAAAATTTGCCAAAATGTCACATTTTGAATTTTAATCACTTAGGAACAAATCCTATATTTTTCTTAGGTCTATTTAATGAGATATTAAATTTTAAATCCCTATGGCAATTTTAAAATTAAAAAAAAATGTATTTTCTAGCATTTTAACAAAAATAATTATAATAAATCAAAGAAAAATCAGAAAATTGCAAAAATTGATTCTCTGATTTCCTTGATATCGGAAAGATTTTTAAAAAATATAAATTTCATTTTTCAACCTTATTTTTAAATTAATTAATACTCCAAAACTTAAAATAATTATAATAAAAATAATATAATTCAAAAAATCACCAAAATTGGTCTAAGTGGTCCTCTCGTCATCAGGAATGTCCCATAATTTTCTTAAAAACAGAAACTTTCCCTTGGTCATATTATTAAATTTTCCTTGGAAATCTCTATTTTCTACCAAAAATAATTACATAAATAAATAAAATACGAGAAAAATCACATTTTCTCCTCTCATGTCTTTATTGGCATATGAGTGAAGTCACATAAAAATTTCAAGTTCATTCAAGCTCAATTTAGTGAGTTATGAAATTATTAAGCTTGAAGGGCAAAATGGTAATTAAAATTTTAACCCTTAATTAAAACTTTAGGTTTAATAAAAAATTGACAAGTAAAATATTTGATCCTAATCTGATTTGGATGATTGAAACTTAAATAATAAAAGGGTAGAAACCTACTAAACAATTTAAAATAATTGAAATAAACCTTAATTAAATAATTGATTAAATTTGGAAGAATAATAAAATTGGAATTATTAAAATAGGGATATTATTAGGAAGAGATTTATTCTTCAATTTAAAAATCCCTAAATTAATCATCTCAATAATATTTAATTCTTAATTAAAATGATAATTCAAATTTAAGTTTTAAAAATGTTAAAGGACTTAATCATTAAATTAAATTAAAAAGAAGTTAAATTATTAAACTCTTTTTGAATTTTCAATTAAATTAAAATTAAAAAAATAAAATTAAATTAAAGATTAAATTAAATTAAATCAAACAAATTAAGTAAATTAAATTAAACTAAATTAAATTAAAAAAATGTTAAATTAAATTAAATTAAATTAAATTAAAACATATTAAATTAAATTAAATTAAATTAAATTAAATTAAATTAAATTAAAATTAAATCAAATTAAATTAAATTAAAGGAAATTAAATTAAATTAAATCAAGTTAAATTAAATTAAATTAATTCATATCAAATCAAACTAAATTGAATTAAATTAAATTAAATAATAGAATCGAAGTTAAAATTAAAATCAAGTTAAATTGAATCAAAATTGAAACTAAACTAAATTAAATTAAATTAAAGTTAAATTAAATTGAATTAAATAACATCACCTAAGGCATAAAGAAATTAAATATAAAGCAACTTGAACACTATTCCAAATTTAAACCCTTTAATCGAAGTTAAACTAAATCACAAATCATCGAACAACAATTTGCCCTCGAAAACTTTTATTATCATAACTCCTAAATAGAACATTAAATGAAATGTTACTCCACTTATAGGATATTCAAATGTCCTAGTTCACTGAGTAAGATAACAACAAAACATGAATTCTTGGACGATTAATTCATTTGTATGATTAAATTCATTTGGACTTAAAACAATTCTAGCAATATTGAAAAGATGTTTGAGATTCTTCTTAAACACTTTCTCAATATGATAGGATGTTTATAAGAACAATTAAACTTAATTATTCTTTGATGAAGAAAATCGTCCTCAAACCAAAACACAAGGACCTAGATGTCATAGGAAATGACTAGCTATAGGATTAGGAATTTGGTAGAAAACCATTACCCTTCCCTTAGCTTTACCTAGGAACTTGCTTAAATATTCTAATTGTGTTTTAAGTGCAGCTTGGGATGACGGGAAGACCCTCCAGGTACGCTTTTATTTTATTGAAATTTACTTTATTGCAATTTATTCAATCGCATCGTACTTACTTTTCTTGCATGATAAACAAATTGTTGCATGAAAACCCACACCTTTAGGATAGTCCCTAAAACTGAAACCAAAACTAAGTAAAAAGTCATTGCAAGATAAAATTCACCGCCACAACATTTCAAAATATAAGACAACTCAAAATTTAATCACAAACAGAACACGAAACTACAATTACAACTATATTAAAACGTCCTGTTGGATGATCGGGAATACCTCGGATGATGTAACCTACGTGTTGCTAACGGGATTTCCCACGGTCTAAATGAAAGTGTGGAACTCATTTAGTTGAGTTTAGCAGATTCATCTGGACTAAGTGAATCCGATAAAAATAACGATGCCGGAAGGATGGAACCTTGGGATCTTAACCGGTGTCGTTATAATCAACTTTAAGATTTGTTTTAATTAAAACAAAAAAGCACTTGGAAATTAAGATTTTCTCTAAACCAAAACACTTTTCTCATCTCCTGATTTATGACTTCTAAAACTAAACCTCTGCAACAACAAGGAGCTAGGAGCATAGCGGGCAGCACGGCCATCGTCATCAGCAAAACCTGAGTCTACTTCAGCAAAACCTTCTTAGAATTAAATAACTAAGCCATAGGATTTCGATGTAGTTTGCCTAGTGCAACATAAATCCTCAACTCTTCGTTAGGCATTTGCATGATCATGTCATGTAAATTAAGCCCTAACCGGTCTTAGGACTCCGAGGTAGTCGTTTGATACGACATGAACCCTCATAACTTCAAGGCTATTTATGTGATTCTATCATATAAATATAAGTCCTAATTAATTAAAATTGGCAAGATCAAAACATTAAACAAACATTAGGACTTTCCTAAATCCAAGCCAAACAATAGGATAGTTGGGAAATTACCGAAGTTCGCTTCGGATCTGTGATTTCTCCTACCTTTCTTCCTTTGAATTCCCAAAATAAAATCTTCCAAATTTGATCCATTCCCCATTGAAATTCTAAAACTCAAATCCTTTGAAGAACTTAAACTTTGAAATTCTTGAGAGCAGAACTACTGGTTATTATCGAGAGTTTTCTTAGGTGATTCCCGTCACTTGAGATGTAATTAACTATAGGGGCTTGCCCTTATAGGGAATTTTAAAGAACACAGGTAATATAAACCCTGTTTAATGCTTTCATATTAAGCAGGGGAATTTGTCGGCTTATAAAATTGGTTCGCGGACCAAACGGATGTCACAAATCTTCTAGTTTATTTAATCGAGTCCCATCGTCGAGCGATTGTGTCTATTCTTCGGGATAGATACACGGTTTGTGGTGCAGTGCTCGTTTATATAAACTATTCGGGATGTGAGATCAGTTTGATTTCATATCTTAAAATTTTCAAATTTAAAATTATTTTCAAAATTAAATACTACTTTTCAAATTATTTATTTAAATTAAATTTAAAATTCGCCGACAATTTCTGTTAGGCGACCCCCTTTTCAAAATAAAATACACAACCTAAAAAAATAAGCCGTACACCATGTTGAATTAAATTATGAACACAGGGAGAGTACCACTCAAAAGGCAATTCCATTAATTTAGAAGAAGTAACAACTTCAAATTGTACATCTTTTTCAGTATTGGAAGAAGAAGCACCACAGTAGAATTTGATCAGTTTAGTACCACCACGTACTTCCTTGACCACCATACCCTCGATCTTATTAGAATGGTTCGGGTTAAGGGTCATAGTTTGTACATAATGGTTAATCTTTTCATACATATATTTTCATTCTTCATTCCTTTCATCTTCGAGAGAGATCTTGAATCGAGATTTCTTTTGATTTATCGTTGTTGCTTCTTTCTTGATTACTTCTTCTTCGGAATAGTTCTCCCAATCAACGTCGATGGTCGGTTTTTTCGTCAACTTGTTCCAATGTCTCTTCCTCGACCTCGTCCCCGGCCTCGACCTCGGGTGCGAGTTCTGGAGAAACCCTCACCATCTCGTTGTAAGGGAGTGGTGAGTAACTGTTGAACTAGAATTTCAGGTTCTTCATCGTCTTTCACTTCTTTTTTTCGTTTGGTATGAAATTTATGGAGAAGATTGTTTTCTTCGGAGGCGCGTAATAGGCTGCATCTTCATGAATTCCGATTTCATGTACGGAGAACGGCTGCAAGTCACCTTTGATACACTGTTCTCCTACTTCATAATATTTTTTGCACTGGTGCAGAGACGACGGTACCATCCGGTTCTCATGGATCCATGGCTGACCCAGTAGAGCGTTGAATGATGTTTCAGAATCAATTATGTGGAATTTTACGGTTGTCTTTACCAAATCACCGGTCTTCATTAACAGTGTTATTGATCTGAGTGCTCTTTCTCCTTTCTGATTGAACCCTCTTAATAACATCATGTCTGCTTCAAGTTCCCGAGCATCAATTTCCAAATATGCTAATGTTCGAAGGCTCATTATGTTGATTGATGCTCCCGGATCAACCAACACTCTTGAGAGCGTAAACATTCCAATAGTGACTGAAATGTACAACGGTCGGTTGTAATCAGCTGTTCCCAGCAATTGATCATTGTCCGTGAAGGTAACACCTCGCTGTTCTTTTAACAAGCAAACCTCGTCAAAGGAATTACCAACCATTTGAGCTAAACAAATTTCTAGATCAAGTAAAGCCTTGATTGGAGTTTCCCTCATCTCCTTTGACATGATCAGAGTGTTGTAGATGCTCAATTTGGCTGGTAGCTTCCTATGATGGGCTAGCACGTTATAATCCACTTTATTATCAGGTTCTTCAGTTTCTTTCTAAATGGAAAGTTCCTCCGTCGAGGCGAGCTCTTCCAAGCAACCTCCTACTTTCCTTTATCCTTTGGACCCATTCTCGGAGGTAGAAATTTTCCACTTCTTAAATTCACTTCAGTTATTTCTTCTGAATCTGGTGTTGAATTTGCCGGTGTCTCCCCTTGAATCAGAACTACTGGCTCTTCTGGCGTTGCTTCAGAATCTGATGACTCTAATTCTATTGCAATCAGAGCTCCTCAAAATTCACAAATAAACTCGTCGCTTGTTGAGCTTTCGTAGCCATCCTTGTGAACGTCTTCTCCTTCGTCGTGGTTATTGAGGTTTAGTATGATTTGAGAATCATTATTTATATCGAATTGAGATCCGGATTAGCTTGGTTTTTGTTCGTTATGTAATTGTTAGAAACAGTCAAAACGTAGCCAACACCAAAACTCTTATCATTATAAGATCCCGCCGGGGCGAGCAAATAATCATACAGAGTCAGATGTTCGAGGGATTTCTCCCCTGAATCGGAAACAACTATCCTAGGATAAGCAGCCTCTAGTTTACTCTTTAGAGCCTCGGTCTTCTTTTCTTCCACGATGTTCTCTTCCTTCTAGGGAGGTTCCACAATCGCAAGCGATAGCACCGGCTCGGCTGGATTCAAACTTTGAGTTGAAGCATGTACTGAAGCGTTCTGGATATGATCTAAGATTTTCTTTGAAGACTTTGTCCAGATGGTACTCCATCCATCATGGGTCGTGTAAGGGTTTATCGAAACAATAGGATCCGTTGAAATAATATTAGCGGAACCTCCTTTTTGGGGTTCCTTCATGTATTCCTTCGGGATCGTTCTGTTCCCTTTCCGGAGATTGTCGTCAAGCCAAATCTTGAAAATGATGCAATCCTCTATCTTATGCCCGAGCATCCGGTGGTAAGGGCAATAGTTTGGATGATCTCTCTTATTGACTTCTTCTGGCCTCTTGGGCTCCGGTAGCTGAAAATCAGGTGTCTTCATTAAACTGCGGAACATTTTTGCTACTTCTTCAATTTTGAATGGATATTCCTTATTCAGAAAATCTTTCAAGGTACGCTGTGGACGAGGCGGTTGTTCATAATGCTGAGGCGACTGATAGCTCGGTCGAGGCTGTTGATAACCCTGCTGAGGTTGTTGGTAAGTACGTTGCGGTGGTTGATAGCTAGGCTGTGGCCACTCTGGCTGCATCTGCACTGGCTGCTTGCCCTTATCTACTGTCGAAACAATTTCGGACTTCTTTTCGAATGTTTTCACTGGTTTCTGTTTATCGGTCTTATCCATGAAACTTAGCTACTTTCCTTCCTTCGGTAAGCTCCCGGCCTTGCTAAGCAACTTCTCGAAAGTCTTGATTGTAAATCCTTTAAGGAGAAGTGCTATCGGGCCGTGGATGCTTTTCAGCAAAATATCGATCGCATGTTGTTCCTGAAGCTGTGGCTCACACTTCATACTTAAATTTCTCCATCGAAGTATGTAATTTCTAGAGTTTTGTTCTATTTCTGGTGCTACACCACTAGATCACCGATAGTGATGTGGTGCCGAGCCCCGACAAACCACTTAAGGAAGAGGTTTTCCAATTCTGTAAAGGTTTTAAATGAACCATTTGGCAATTCTGCGTACCAGTCGAAGGTGATCCCTGGCAAACTGCTGACGAACTGACGGAAGAGTAAGGTGTTACTCTCACCGGCATTACAACAACTAGCACGAAAATGTGCGACATGCTGTCGGGGGTTTCCCGTTCCATCAAAAGTCTTAAACAGAGGTGGTACAAAGCCTTTTGGGTATTGGACGACATCAAATTCTTCAGGGTGAGGTCTACTCGTCTGAATAGATGCTCCACTCTTGGATTGTGCTAAAGCTTCTTGCACCTGCTGTTCTACCATGTTTTTGATGTCCTTTTCGGGAATCATGCTCTGTGCAGAATCCTTCTTTGGTTGCTCGTCTCCGTTGACTGATGTGATCTCTTTCCCCCCATCTACAACATGGATGATTTCTGGGGGTGTTTCTTACTGAGGTTGCACCTGGTACTTTAGAGACTGGCCAAAGCAGCAGCCATCTCTTCCATCCTCCTTGCCATTTGAGAAATTGTGTTATCCTTCTCCTGAAGTTGTGCTCTCATCACTTTCGGTTCATCTCTTTCTGTTGCTGCCGGAGCACCTTGCGAAGCTGATGATGCTCGTGTCTCAACCATATTGATCTCTGCATACTCCTCATCGATGAATTTTGATGAATCAACTTCATTTTCCAACTTTTCTCCTTTTTCTTTTACTAACCGGTGGATATCCTTTCTTAACTTTCCTATAGCATCCTCTAGTGGCCTCTTTCACATGGTCTCGCGGTTGTCATGTGACGACTATTGAACTTCTTTTCTAGGAGTTTCTTTCATTGCAGTGGCACTTCTTTCAGATTCAAGCCTCCTGACGAGACTTTTCTTCCTAGAATGCTCCGATGGTTTCGGTTCACCAATAATATGTTGCCACACCATCCTTCTCGCAGTATGTGTCCTAGGACCAGATTGTCGGTCGGCTGTGCGTAGGTAGGTGGTGTCCTCCTTAATATGGTGCCCCGATACGATAACAGGAAAACTCCTTTCGTTAGCTTGTGCCTTTTTCCTTGGGTTTTCCTTAGCAATGACCCGGTTTACTCTCATTCCAAGGCGGGATTTGGCTGGAAACCGTCCCATTCTCCTCATAATCTCATATACGGGGCATCTCTCTTTCTTTACTAACTTTTCTACTACAGCTTGCAGTCGAGTGAGCGGCGTAGCCCTAGCTTTTTTCTTTTTGCTGTCACTATAATATGCAGGTCGGGGTAACGCAGCAACGATCCTCCGGACATCTTCTTCATCAGCTGGAGCAGAGAGAGGGTGGAACCTACTTCCTCTTAACAGTGGTGAAAATTAAGGCAGCTCTTCTCTTTCCTCGGGAAATTCCTCTAGAAAATAAACTTCAGCAGCTTTGGCTTTCTCGATCCTGGCAATCTTTCTGCCTCTATTTCTTCTCTGAGTCCGAGTCAGGGGTGTAAACTTTGAGCTGGACCCGATTTAAAAAATAGATGGTATTGCAGCAAAATCCGTACCCTCCATGGAGGCAGGTTCATTATAAACCTGGACTCCCTTCGCTTTCAGTTGGGCGGGAATTGAGGCAGGTGTAGAGACGACTATACTGGTGGGGGTAGAGATTACAGTCCTCCTACGAACAGTGGTATCTTTTTCTGCTGGAACCCTTCACAGGGGAGGAAATTCTTGAGTAAATTTCAGGTTGAACTCAAGCACGTGTTTCTCAGTTTCTAGCGCTTTGTCCATTAGTGTACAAAGAGTGACGTTAAATCCTTGTCCAAAACAGATGATCCCATTGTCAGGCAGCTATTCCTTGTAAACGGCAAAGTCTATTCCGTTGGCAAAGGAGAAGATTAACTTTGGGGTAGACATTTTCTGCAGGGTAGAATCTGAGTATTAGTCCCGAATTATGCTTCCTTTTGTCACAAATTTAGGATGAAAAAGAAAGAGTCCGAACACATTTTCATTTATCTTAACGCATTTGCGATCTAAAAGAGTTTATTTATTAAAGGGTTCTTTATTAAAAGATTTGTTTAATAGGAAAAAAATGTTTAAAGAATGGAGGTTTATTGAAAAAGGGAGGGACCCGGTTCGGAATTGAAAAGGGTGAGAAATTCTTGAAAGGGTTCTCAATCCGAAGGACTACTCCTGAGCTAACACCTATTGGGGGTCCACTTCACCTCTTAAGATGTAAAAGGATTTCAGAAACTCTCTGTTTAGGGGCTTCTAAATAGTTGCTCTTAAATCCAAAAGGGTGTCAACTATACTTGCTCAAGACAGAAAAGAGCTAGGTATGCCAACGGAAGAATGATAGTTTGGTCCACTAGGGATATGGACTCAATATCGATTTATGAAAGCAAAACCATCTGATTAGGATGGAGAGAAGAACTAGTCCCCAGCGGAGTCACCAGAAGTTGTGCGGCTTATTTTTAGGTTATGTGTCATGAGTGATTTGAAACAAATTTGAGGTGATTCAGAGTTGAATTGGGTTTGATTTGGGACTTTTTTGGTAAAGGGGCCAAAGTGGGTCAAATTGGGCAAACTTGGGCTAAGGTTGGGCTAATGTTAGATTTAATGCAAAATTAATGTTGAGAAATGTTTATGGGAGTGTTACAAAGAGTTTTCAACTTTGGTTGGGCTTTGATTTTGAGATTTGGACCAATTTGGGTTCATGGTGGGTTTAGGCCCAAATTACGGATTTTGGTTTTGGGTTAGGTTTGGGTGAAGTTTAGGTTCAAATTTGGGGCAAATCTTATTAGTTTTTTGTTTGTGGGAATATTAGGAAGGTTTAGGAAAAGATTTGGGGTTAATTGGAGTTGAGTTGGGTTACTTTGGGCTAAGTTTAGGTCATGGGCCAAAATTGGTCTTTAAGCTTCAAATTGAAATTGGATCCAAATGTTAATCAAATTGGGCTTGGAATTAGTCTAAATTGATATTGGGGATATTGAATTGAAGTTTATAATTAGATTGGATCAACATTGAGGTCAATTGGGTTGATTTGGTTTGACATTGGGCTTACTTTGGTTAAAAATGGGCCAAATTGGGGGTTTTGGTAAAAGTGTGTTAAATTGACAAAATTAGCCTATGGTGTAGTTGAACAAAATGAAATTAGTAATATTTGGGATTTCTAGAATTTTCTGGGAATTTTTGGAATTTATAGATTTTTTGGTTAAAGAGGGCATTTTGGGTATTTGGAGGGTATTGGGGGGTATTTTTTGGAAATTTTGATATATTTGGCTAAGGATGATCAATTTGAATGGTAAGAAATGTTTAGGATTGGTTTTGAGGAATTTTGGATAATTTAGGTAATTTTGGAAATTTTAGGCAATTTCAAGGGCATTTGGTAGGTTTGGTGGGTGTAGGGCCCGGGGGTCAAAAATTGAAGTTTTAGAAAAATGAAGATTGATCAAGTTTGAGTAGAATGGAATCACTTTGGTTGAGCCATGAAGCCATATAAAGCCCATAAGAGCTATGAGAGGACTCATTTGAGGCATTCACTATGTTGTTCCTAACCCTCTTAGCCAAGGGCCTAGGAGTTGAGGACCATCCATATGAATTACCTACATGAGTCAAGAAGTCAAATTGGGTGAAAGGGTTTTAGGATTTAAAATGTGTGTGTGTGATGTGTACAAGTTAACCCTCACCAGACCAGGAAACCTAGGGTAGTCCTAAGGTTAAAGAATCCTATAGGGAACTCATCCTTTAAACCTCCACATTTGATCTTAACCCTCCCAGTGGTTTGGGGGTTGTTAATCAAGCATGTGGGGTTTAAAGGGAGTTAAGAGGTGTTTGAATTCCTAAGTGGTGGGTTCCATTTCTGGTCATCTAAGGTAGTCAAAGGGAAAGCCTAAGGCTAGATCCTAAGTACTAAGGAGAGAGAAGAGAAAAGACCTCATCAAAAATGTGGTCAACAAGACCAACTATAACTTGTTGGATACCACCCACTCAGGACTGGATCAAACCTAATATGGATGGGATTTATAATTTTTTACTGCTGGGATTGGAGGGCTATCTTGAGATGTCAAGGGTAGAAGCCCTATTTGTTTTGCCTCACCTATTTAAGCTTCATCTCCTCTTGAAGTTGAGGCCTGAGCTGTTCTTGCAACTCTGCAGGTTATAGTTTCTTTCCATCTTAATATGTTAATTTTGGAAATAGACTCACATTGTTTGTTTAAGATTTTAACAGGTTGGATAAATCCTATTTGGTACCTCATTACCATGCCGAAGCGTATCAGGGCTATCATTGTTCCCAACATATTAACATATAGTATACTTTCATTCATAAGTAAGGTAATGCTCCTACAGATTGGCTATCTAAGAAGGGGATTAAAGGTTTTCTGATTGGTGATACTCTTCGCCCCTTTCTTAAAAGCCTCATACAGAGTGACCAATTAAAGATTCCTTGTATTTATTTTTAGCTGCACTTGTTTATGTTCTGGTTCCTCTTGTGATTTTTTATGGATTTTTTTGCTTTTTTTTTACTCGGTGTATGGGGGTATCTGCTGGTTTTATGTTGAATTTGGCATATGGTGGAGCTCTACTTTGGGTTCACTAATCCTCATCAATTCTTGTCTTTATGTTTGCTCGGCTTTGTTTGCACCAAACTTTCTGCTGTTATGTTTCCTTTTATAGCACTCACCACCATTGTCATTACCACCTTATCACATTACCTTGTTGTTGACCTCATTTTTGATGAGGTCTTTTGCTTCTGTCTTTAGCACTTAGGATCTAGCCTTAGGATTTTCCTTTGACTAATCTTAGAGGACTAGAAATGGAATCCACCACTTAGAAATTCAAACACTTCTTGACTCCCTGATAACCCCACAAGCTTGATTGTACACCCCTAATCACCTAGAGGGTTGAAATCAAATGTGGAGGTTTAAAGGATGAGTTCCCATGGGACTTTTGGCCTTAGGAATACCACAGGTGGCTCTGGTCCAGTGAGGGTCGACTTGCACATACACTACACTCTAACATATTCCAAGTCCTAAAACCACACTCTCACCCAACTTGACTTCCTGACTCATATAGGTAATTCATATGGATGGTCTTTAACCCCTAAGCCCCTAGCTAAGAGGGTTATGAACAATATAGTGAATGCCCCAAATGAGTCCTCTCATGGCTCATATGGGCTTAATGTGGCTTCATGGATCAACCAAAATGACTCCTTTTCACTCACACTTAATCAATCTTCCTTTTTTTAAAATTTCAGTTTTTGACCTCTAGGGCCCCGGACCCACCAAACCTACCAAATACCCTTGAAATGACCCAAAATTTGCAAAATTGCCTAAATTACCCAAGATCCCTCAAAATCAATCCTAAACACTTCCCATCCCTAAAATTGACCATCTTTGGCCAAAAATACAAAAATTTCCAAAAATACCCCACAATACCCTATAAATTTACCAAAATACCCTTTTACCCCAAAAATCCAAAAATTCAGAAAATTCTAAAAAAATTCCAAAAAATCTCAAATATTCCTAATTTCATTTTATTTAACTACACCATGGGCCAATTTTGCCAATTTACCCCACCTTTACCAAAACCCCCAATTTGACCAATTTTTAACCCAAGTGAACCCAATGTCAAACCGAACCACCCGAATTGACCTCAATTTTTGTCCAATTCAATTCTAAACTTCAATTCAATATCCCCAATATAAATTTAGACCAAATCCAAGTCAAATTTGATTGACATTTGGGCCCAATTTCAATTTGAAGCCTAAGGCCCAATTTTGGCCCATGACCTAAACCTAGCCCAAACCAACCCAACTCAACCCTAATTGGCCCCAAATCATTTCTAAAGCCTTCCTAACATCCCCATAAACAAAAAACTAACTTGATTTTCCCAAAATTTGAACCTAAACTCCACCCAAACCTAACCCAAAACCAAAATCCCTTAAATTGACCTAAGCCCAAACCTAACCCAAATGGGCCCAAATCCCAAAATTAGAGCCCAACCAAAGTTGAGAACTCTTTGTAACACTCCCATAAACATTTTTCAACATTAATTTTACATCAAATCCAACCTTAGTCCAACCTTAGCCCATATTAGCCCAATTTGGCCCACCTTGGCCCCTTTACCAGAAAGCCCAAATTCAACCCAATACAATTCAAAATCACTTTAAACTTGTTCCAAACCACTCATGACACATGCCTAAACCAATTGCAACATTTATTTGGCACAATCCTTTAAAAAAATTTTCATCCTAAATTTACTTTAAATACAAAAAGCCCACCTCCTTGAACCACTTTAAAAGCCCATCCAAAATGATTTAGAAAAAAAAGCCCAAAATCAATCCAAAGCCCACATGACAAATTCTTCTCATCATACCTTTAATTGAAATCATCCCTAAGTCCTAAATCAATAATCAAGTCATTCCAAATCAAGCCACATGCCAAATTACCCCTAAATACAAAAAATCCTTAAAATCCTTTTTCATGAAACAAGCAAACCTTTTCCTAAGCCAAATGTGAGACATTTGCAAGCCATCTAAAGCTATGGGAGACACTTTACACCTCACCATGTCATTTATGGCAAGTGGAGGGGGCCTCTTTCTTAATCCTTCATTAAGCCTTTTAACCATACTCATGTCACACTCTAAACCAAGATAGCCACCTAATCCTTGATGGAGACTATACCATTTCCTCTTGGCTGACCCAAATGAACCTTTTCAGCCTAAATCCAGGCCTTGGTGGGTGCACCAAACCCAAATCCATGCCTTTGACCAAACCAAGCCCAAAATGATCCCTTCCCCCTTCCACTTTGATTCAACTCCTTTACACTTTCCATTTGCCAATTGTTGGCACCAAACTCAAGCACTGACCTCCCTGATCCTGAGGGTGACCCATGACTGGCCAGCCAGCCACCACAGCTGTCAAAAACCACCAGGCTGAGAGGCTTGATTTGAATCAAAAATTCAATTTGAACTTGCTGAGCTGTCCCATGCCCAATGACCACTGTGGCTGTTCTTCCCTTGGCCAAGGCAGTTGATCCAAGCCATTAAACCCCCCTGGGAGGCCCTCTAGCTAACTCTATTTAAATCCACTCACCTCTCGGCCAAACGAGGTGATGAACCAGACCTTAAGGAAACTCTACCAAAATTTCTACAGGACCTTCTCCAAGCTCAGAGCAGTTGATCCCCAATGTTCCTTTTCCCTAATCCTCATTAACAGAGCTCAATTTCTAAGTTGAAAATCCTCCCAAAAAACAGGACACTTCACCACAGTGAGCCAATCTTCAAATTGATTGACCCTACATCTTCACCAGACCAAGAGGAGAAGATCCCCAGCAAAAGTCCCCTCACCAGGCCAGCCATTGCTTCCAGCCTCCATGCTTTGTGATCGACCTTGGTCTCTTTCATACTTAGACAATTCCCTAGAGCCAGGGACTTCATCTGGAGCTTGCTTAGACTCAATCGAAGATGACACAACCCTCAGATCGAAGCTTCATTCTTCCTCCCGAGCTTCCAGCAACTCTCCATTTTGTTTGGGTTAATTTCATAGCCTATAAACCATATGGATGTGTTCGTCTCTTCAAGATGAATCGATAGAGCATAAGAACTAGAAAATCCATCGAGAATCGAGAGAGATATTAGGGTTTGAGTGTGGACGGTCACGGGTGCACACCAGTCGTAAACGATGACCAGGAGCCGTTGGATCGCGTGTGTATCGAGCGGACGGTCGAGATCAAGCCGGACAGCAGGATGTTACGTGAATCGAGGGCCCCTGGAGCGCTGAGTCAGAAGGAGACGCTGAATCACAGAGTGACGTGTGGGCTTTCGATCCGCCGTCGGATGACGTGGCACCGAGTCGGATAAGTAGAAAATTAGGGTATTTTTGAATTATTTAAATACCAGAACTTCAAAAATTCATATCTTTGCATAGAAAAATCACAAAAACAAAATAAAAATACCCTCTTGCTCAGTGAACAGAGGAGAATAACGTGGTAAGAAAATCAAGTTAATTGGATGAGTATTTTATTTTAATAATTTATTTACTGTTTACAATGTTTTGATTCTCCATTTGCATAGATAATTCACCATGACATGAGACCATAGGGCTTTTAAAGCCTATGATCTTGGGAACATTCCCTGAATTTTCAAGGTCAGAGGCCATCTCTGTGAAAAGTTATTGATTTTTCACATTCATGTCATTGTTTTAGGTATTTTAATTTCAATAATTAGCATGTTGTAAAATAAATTCTACGAAAATTTAGTGATGTTTCTTAGGACCAGGGGACCCTATGAAAAATATATTTTGAGTTAATTTATTCATAATAACCTTAATTAGCCTAAACCCATAAAATTGAATTTGAATTAATTAGGGTTAACCACACATTAAATTGACTTAAAAACGATTCTCCATTGCTCTTTTGAATTAGAGGAACCTTACATAAAATTTTGAAATTAATTGGACTTGATTAACCCTACCAAATGAATTGATTAAGCCTCATAAGCAAAATGGAACTTTCAAAATTCATAACTCCAAAAATACTTTTCAAAAATTCACAAAAATGGATTTGGAGCTTCTCTGATATGAGGGGAGTTCAGGAAAAATAAAATTGAAAAAATAATAAAAATCACAAAAATATTAAAAATCATAAAAATGTTACATTTTGACTCCTAATCATTTAGGAACAAACCAAATATTTTTCCTAAGTCCCTAGGATACGATATTAAATTTTAAAGGCTTAATGTAATTTTTAGAATTAAAAAAATGAATTTTTAACCTCTTCACTAAAATAATTCTAATAAATCAAAGAAAAATGAGAAAATTATAAAATTTGTATCTCAGGACTCGTTGAAGTCAAAGAAATTTAAGAAAAATATAAAATTTATTTTTCAACTTTTCTTTTATTTTAAAATTAATTAATACTCTAAAAATCAAAATAATTATAATAAACAAAATATAATTCAAAAAATTACAAAAATTGGTCCAAATGGTCCTATGGCCATTAGGAACATCCCATAATTTTCTTAAGAGCATAAACCTTTCCTTTGTCATGTTGTTGAATTTTCTTTGAAAGTCCCTATTTTCTACTAAAAATAATTCTATAAATAAATTAAATTCAGAAAAATCACATTTTCTCCTCTAATGTCTTAATTGACATGTGGGTGAAGTGACATAAAAATTTCAAATTCATTTGAGCTCAATTTAGTGAGTTATGAAATAAATAAGCTTAAAAGGGCATAAAGGTAATTAAAAATGTTAACCCTTAATTAAAACTTTAGGTTTAATCAAAATGGGGGGTAAAATATTTGATTTTAACTTTCTCTTGGATGATTGAAATTTAGGAAAATTAAAAGGGTAGAAACCCATTAAACACTTTAAAAATATCAAAATGAAACTTTAATTAATTAAATAATTTAAAATTTGGAAAGAATATATTTAAAATTTGGATTATTAAAATAGGGATATTATTAAGAGGATATTTATTCTTTAATTTAAAAATCCCTAAATAAGTCACTTCAATAATATTTAATTCTTAATTAAAAAAAATTAAAAAAATTAAAATAATAATCCAAACTAATTAAATTAAAAATTAAAAGAAGATAACTCTTAAATGAATTAAAGCTTAAAATGTTAAATGGTCTAATAATTAAAAATCAAATTTAAAATCTTGGAATTAAGTTAAATTAAATTAAATTAAGTTAATTCAAATTTTAAATTAAATTAAATTAACACCTTAACAATTAAATTAAAATTAAAATATTGAAACTAAAATTAAATTAAATTAAAATAAAATAAAATAAAATAAAAATTAAATTAAATAAAATTAAGTTAAAATTAAATTAAATTAAATTAAATTAAAATCACTTAACAACAAACCGAAATGAAATCATTAAGAGTTAAATCAAAACATATAAATCATCTCAACACCTCTTTCTGTCTAAGTAAATTTAAAACATGAACATCAATCTGAAATACTAAGATAATTGAAACTGTAAAGATTTAAATTAAATCTAAAAGATAACTTTAACCCTATTCCAAATTTAAAATTATTAATTGAAACCTCATAATTAAATTAAATTACTTTAAATCATTAACTCAAACTTTTAATTAAGGATGATTAAAATTCTTAATAAATCAACTTGCCCTTAAAGGCTTTAATTATTATAACTCTTAAATAGAGTATTAAGTGAAATGTCACTTCATTCATCAGGTAATCAAATATCCAAGTTCACTGAGCAAGAGAAAAAGTTTAACTAAACTCCTGGATGATTAATTCATATGTGCAACTAAATTTACTTGGACTCAAAATGATCCCAGAAGTATTGAAAAGATGTTTAGGACTCGTCCTAAACACTTCCTCAATATGACAGGATGTTTTAAAAGAACAATTGAATCTAATTGTTGTTTGATGAAGAAAATCATCCTTAAACCAAACTAACAACCTAGACGTCATAGGAAATGACTAGTTATAGGATTAGGAATTTGGTAGACAACCAAAACCCTTTCCCTTAGCTTTACCTAGGTGTTTCTTGCAAAATATGTTTAAATGTTCTAATATGTGTTTTAAGTGAAGCTTGGGATGACGGGAAGACCCTCCAGGTACGCTTTTATTTTATTGCAATTTACTTTCTTGCAAATTTACTTACATGCACTGTACTTTACTTTTCTTGTATGATAAATAAGACTGTTGCATGAAAACTAAAACCTTTAGGACAGTCCCTGAACTGAAACTAAAACTAAATTAAAAGTCATTGCAAGATAATATTCACCACCACAACATTCCAAAATATAAAACAACTCAAAATTTAATCACAAACAGAACAACAAAACTACAATTGTAACTAAATTAAAATGTCTCGTTGAATGATCGGGAATACCTCGGATGATGTAACCCACGTGTTGTTAACGGGATTTCCCATGGTCTAAATGAAGGTGTAGAACTCATTCAGTTGAGTTTAGCAAATTCATCTGGACTAAGTGATTTCGATGAAAATAATGGTGTCGGGATGACGGAACCGTGGGATCTTAATCGGTTCTGTTTAAATAACTTTAAGATTTGTTTTAATTAAAATATTAAAAACACTTGGATTTTAAGATTTTCTCTAATCCAAAACACTTCTCTCATCTCCCGATTTATGACTTCTAAAACTAAACCTCTGCAACAACAAGGAGCTCGTAACATGGTGGGCAGCTCGCCATCGTCATCACAGAAACTCGCATCTACCTCGACAAAACTTTCTTAGAATTAAATAACCAAGCCATAGGACTTCGAGGTAGTTTTCCTAGTGCAACATAAATCCTCAACTCTTCGTTAGGCATTTGCATGATCATGTCATGTAAATTAAGCCCTAACCGGTCTTAGGACTCCGAGGTAGTCGTTCTGTACGACATAAGACCCTCATATCTTCCAGGTTATTTGTATGATCATGTCATACAAATATAAGTACTAATCAATTAAAATTGGCAGGATTGGAATATTAAATAAATTCCCAAATTGAAGCCAAACAATAGGATAGTTTGGGAAGTTGCCAAGATTCTTCTTGGATCCTCAACTTCTCTTACTTTTCTTCCTTTGAACTCCTGAAATTAACTGTTCCAAATTTGAGTCATTCCCTATTGAAACTTTTAAAATTCAATCCTTTGAAAACCTCAAACTTTGAAATTCTTGAGAGCAAAACCACTAATCATTATTGAGAGTTTTCTTAATTGATTCCCGTCATTTAAGATTTAATTAACTATAGGGGCTTGCCCTTATAGGGAACTTTAAGAACCTGTGTAATATAAACCTTGCTTAATTCCTTTATATTAAGCAGGGGAACTCTGTCGGCTTATAAAATTGGTTCGCGGACCAAACGGATGTCACAAATCTTTTAGTTTATTTAATCGAGCCCCATCATCAAGCAGTGTGTCTATTCCTCGGGATAAATACACGGTTTGTGGTGCGGTGCTCGTTTATATAAACTATTCGGGATGTGAGATCGGTTTGATTTCATATCTTAAATTTTTCAAATTTAAAAATTATTTTCAAAATCAAATACTACTTTCTAAATTATATATATATTTAAAATTAAATTTAAAATTTAAAATTTGCTGACAATTCTGTCAGGCAACCCCCTTTTAAAAATACAAACTTACAACCTAAAAATATGCCGACAACTTCTGGCGACTCCGCTGGGGACTAGTTCCTCTCTCCATTTTTGATTAGATGGTTTTGCTTTCATAAATCGGTAGTGTATCCATATCCCTAGTGGACCAATACTACCATTCTTCTGTTGGAATACCCCGTTCATTTCTGTCTTGAACGAGTATAGCTAACTCCTCTCAGATTTAGGAGCCACTGTTTAGACACCCCTAAACGGGGAAGTTCTGAGATCCTTTTACCTCTTTTCTGAGGTGGGGTGGACCCCCAATAGGTGTTAGTTTAGGAGCGGTCCTTCGAGTCGGGAAGTCTTACATAAGACTTTGTTTTCCTTTCCAATTCTAAATCGGGCCCTTTACCTTTTCTATAACTTTTTTCCTTTAATCGTTTTGTTTCTAAGAAATGAACCTGCTAATAAACAACCTCCTAATAAACAATCTCTTTTAAGAAATCACAAATACACTAAGATAAATGAAAATGTGTTCGAACTCTTTCTTTTTCATCCTAAACTTTACGACGAAAAGAAGCATAGTTCAGGACTGACATTCGGAATCTGCCCTGCAGAAAATGACTGCCCCAAAGTTAATCTTCTCATTCACTAATGGAATGGACTTCACCGTTTACAAGGATGAGCTACCCGACAATGGAATCATCCGTTTCGGGTAAGGATTCGGTAACACAGATGTCTTGTTCGCTTAAGTCACTCTCTTCACACTAATGGACAAAGTGTCAGAAACTGAGAAACCCGTGATTGAGTTCAACTTGAAATCGACTCAAGAATTCCCTCCCCTGCAAAGGGTTCCAGCTGAAAGAAGTACTACTGTTCGTAGGAGGACTGTTGTCTCTACCACAACCAGTCTAGACATCTCTGCACCTACTCCGACTTCTGCCAAACTGAAGGGGAAGGAAATCTAAGTCTGTGATGAGCCTGTCACCGTGGAGGGTACAGATTTTACTACAATACCATCTATTTTTGAGATTGGGTCCAGTTCAAGAGTTGCACCGCTAACTAGGACTCAATGGAGAAATAGAAGCAGAAAGATCGCCAAGATCGAGAAAGCCAGAGTTGCTGAAGTTGCTTTTCTAGAAGAAATTCCTGAGGAAAGAGAAGAACTGCCTGAGTATATCCTCTGTTGGAAGGGAACAGGTTTCACCCTCTCTCTGCCGCATCAGATGAAGAGGATGTCCATAGGATCGTCGATGCATTACCTCGACCTGCATACTACAACAATTACAAAAGGAAGAGGGATAAGACTACGCCATTTGCTAGACTACGCCATTTTCTCGACTGCAAGCTGTAATAGAAAGATTGGCAAAGAAAGAAAGATGCCCTGTGTCAGAAATCTTAAGAATGATAGGACGGGTGCCAGCTAAATCCCGCCTCGGACTGTGAATAAAGCCTGTTGCTGCCACAAAGAAACCAAAGAAGAAGATAAAGCCAGTTCACCGGTTGTTGTATCGGGTCTACAAATTAGGGAGGATACCAACTTCCAGCATATAGCCGACAGATCATCAGGTCCTAGGCTTCCGGCTGCGAGAAGGATGGTAAGGCGACCTACGACTGGCGAGCAAAGACCAAAACAATGTCTTGAGAAGAAAATTCTCGTCAGGAGACTTGAATCAGATGAAAGTGCTACTGCAATAAAGGGGACTCCCGGAAAAGAAGTTCAACAATCGTCACGAGACAACCGCGAGACCGTATGGAAAAGGCCACTAGAGGATGCCATGGACAAGTTAATGACCGACATCCTACAGTTAGCAAAAGAAAGAGAAGAAAAACTAGAGGATGAAGTTGACTCATCAGAGTTAATGGATGAGGAGTATGCCGTGATCAACGTGGTTGAGACGCGAGCATCATCCGCTTCACAAGGTGCTCCAGCAGCTGCAGAAAGAGATGAACCGGAAGTAATGAGGGTACAACTTCGGGAGAGAGATGAAACAATTTCCCAGATGGCAAAGACGATGGAAGAGATGGCTGCTGCTTTAGCCACTCTCCAGAGTTAGGTACAATCTCAGAAAGAGACACCCCCAGATGTTATCCATATTGCAAATGGAGGAAAAGAGATCACATCTGTCAACAGAGACGAACAACCAAAAAAGATCCTGCACAAAGCATGATTCTAGAAACTGACATTAAGAGCATGGTATAACAACAGGTGCGAGAAGCCCTAGCACAATCCAAGAGTGAAGAATCTATTCAGATAGGTACACCTTACCCCGAAGAGTTCGATGTCGTCCAATACCCGAAAGGCTTCGTACCACCTATGTTTAAGACTTTTGATGGAACGGGAAACCCTCTGCAGCATGTCACACATTTTCGTTCTAGTTGCTACAATGCCGGTGGGAGTGACGCTCTACTCTTCCGCCAGTTCGTCAGTAGTTTATCAGTGATTGCCTTCGACTGGTACGTAGAATTGCTGAATGGTTCAGTAAATACCTTTTTCAGAACTAGAGAATCTCTTCGTTAAACAGTTTGTCGGGGCTCAGCACCACATCACTATCGGTGATCTAGTGGTGGAGCAACAAAAGCAGAATGAGAGTTTAGTGGATTACATACTTCGATGGAGAAACTTAAGCATGAAGTATGAACCGCAGCTTCAAGAACAACATGCGATCGACATCCTACTTAAGAGTATCCATGGCCCGATAAAGACTTCTCCTTAAAGGATTTACAATCAAGACTTTTGAGAAGTTTCTTAGCAAGCCCTGGAGCTTGCAAGAAGAGGCAAAGAAGTTATGTTTCGTGGACAAGAACGATAAGCAGAAGCCCGTGAAAACATTTTAAAAGAAATCCAGAATCGTCGTGGCAGCAGATAAGGGCAAGCAGCAGGTTCAGATACAGTCAGAGCGGCCACATCCTAGTTATCAACCACCACAACAGACTTATCAGCAACCACGGCAGGGCTATCAGCAACCTCAGCAGGGATATCAGCAACCTCATCCGAGCTATCAGTCACCTCAACATTATGAACAACCGCCTCGTTCGTCGCGTACCTTAAGAGAACATCTAAATAGAGAATATCCATTCAAAACTGAAGTAGTAGCGAAGATGTTCTGCAGCTTAATGAAGACACCGAATTTTCAGCTACCAGAGCCCAGGAAGCCAGAGGAAGTCAATAAGAAAGATCATCCGAACTATTTTTCTTACCACCAGATGCTCGGAAACAAGATAGAGGATTGCATCACTTTCAAGAGTTGGCTTGATGATAATCTCCGGAGAGGGAACATAACGATCCCAAAGGAATACATGAAGGAACCCCAGAAAAGAGGTTCCGTCAATGTTATTTCAATGGATCCCATTGTTCCGATAAACCTGTACACGACTGATGATGGATGGAGTACTGCCTGGACAAGATCATCGAATAAAATTTTGGATCACATCCAGACCGCTTCGATACGCGCTTCAACTCAGAGTTTAAAACCTGTCGAGCCGACACTATCACTTGCGATTGAAGAACCACCCCAGAAGGAGGAGAAGATCGTGGAAGAAAAGAAGACCGAGGCTCCGAAAGGTAGACTAGGGGCTGCTTATCATAGGATGGTTGTTTCTGATTCGGGGGAGAAATCCCTCGAACTCCCGACTCGTATGATTATCCGCTCGCCCCGCGGGATCTTATAATGATAAGGGTTATGGCGTTAGCTACGTTTTGACTGTTTCTAAAGATTATGTAACTAGCGACAACCGGCTTAATCCGGATCTCGATTCCAATACAAATAACGATTCTCAAATCATACATAACCTCGATAACCACGACGAAGAAGATGTTCACAAAGGAGGCTACAAAAGCTTAACAAGCAACGAGTCCATTTGTGAATTCCGAGGAGCTCCGATCATAATAGAATTAGAACCATTAGACACCGAAGTAACTTCAGAAGAGCCAGTTGTTCCGATTCAAGAGGAGACACTGGTAAATTTAGAAGAGATAATAGAGGTCAATCTAAGAAGCAGAAAAGTTCTACCCCAGAGAATGGGTCCAAAGGATAAAGGAAAGCAGGTGGTTGCTCGAGAAGAGCCAACCCCGAGCAGAGGAACCGCCCATTCGGGAAGAAACCGAGGAACATGGTAATAAAGTGGACTACAACGTGCTAGCCCATCTTAGGAAGCTACCAGCCAAACTAAGCATATACGCTGCTCTGATCCTGTTAAAGGAGATGAGGGAGGCTCTGATCAAGGCTTTACTTGATCCAGAGATTTGTTTAACTCAAATGGCTGGTAATTCCTTCGATGACTTTTGCTGGTAAACAACGAGGTGTTACCTTCACGGACAATGATCTATTACTGGGAACAACTGATCACAACCAATCGTTATACATTTCAGTCACTATTGGAAATTTTACGCTCTCTAGAGTGTTGGTTGATCCGGGAGCATCAATCAACATAATGAATCTTCAGACGCTAGCATATTTGGAAATTGATTCTCGCGAGCTTGAAGTAGACAAGATTCTATGAAGAGGCTTCAATCAAAAAGGAGAAAGAGCTCTTGGATCGATAACACTACTAATGAAGACCGGTGATTTAGCAAAGACAACCACAAAATTCCTTATAATTGATTCTGAAACATTATTCAACGCTTATTGGGTCGACCATGGATCTATGAAAACTGGATGGTACCGTCGTCTCTGCACCAGTGCATAAAGTATTACGAAGGAGGGGAACAGTGCATCAAAGGTGATTTGCAACCGTTCTCTGTGCACGAAATTGGAGTTCATGAAGATGCTGCCTACTACGTGCCTCCGAAGAAAACAATCTTTTCCAGAAATACCATACCAAATGAAGCAAAAGAAATTCAAGACGATGAAGAACCTGAAGTTCTAGTCCAACAGTTACTCACCAATCCCTTACAGAGAGATGGTGAAGATTTCTCCAGAACTCGCACCCGAGGTTGAGGCTGGGGACGAGGACGTGGAAGAAATGTTGGAACAGTTGGACAGAAGAAACTGGTCATCGATGTTGATTGGGAGAATAGCTCTGAAGAAGAAGAAGAAATTGAGAAAGAAGCAGCCACAATAAGTCAAAAGAAACCCCAATTCAAAATTTCTCTCGAAAATGAAAAGAATGAAGAATATAAATCAATGTACGAGAAGATTAAGCATTATGTACATACTATGACCCTGACCCCGATCCATTCTAATAAGATCGAGGGTATGGTGGTCAAGGAAGTGCATGGTGGTGGTACTAAACCAATCAAGTTCCACCGTGGTGCTTCTTCTTCCAAAACTGAAAGTGATGTAAAATTTGAAGATGTTACCTTATCTGAATTAATGAAACTACCTTTTGAGTGGTACTCTCCCTGTGTTCAAAATTTAATTCAATGTGGTGTCTTACGTCGACAATTGACAAAAGGCCGATCACAACACTTTGAAAAATTATGGAATAATGCCGGTCGGCCTCCCAATTCAAAACATGGTTTCAGATTCGGCACAGTAGGGTCAGTTGACGATGCGGGATTTTTCTTGGTTATCACTTGCGAGCCTAATAAAGACTGCTTGGAAGCTGCTGAAGATCTCGAAGATCTATCAATCGGAGATGCTCCGCCAGAATTTGAAGAAGAAATTAAATCTACAATAGATGAGTTAATGGAAGTTAACC
Source organism: Papilionanthe hookeriana x Papilionanthe teres (assembly GCA_022702705.1). Lineage (NCBI taxonomy): Eukaryota > Viridiplantae > Streptophyta > Magnoliopsida > Asparagales > Orchidaceae > Papilionanthe > Papilionanthe hookeriana x Papilionanthe teres. The sequence continues at coordinate 91,895,873 of CM040423.1, read as the reverse complement.
TAGGTACTAGCAAAGAGCCTAGGCCTACCTTTGTTAGCTCCTTACTCAATAGAAAGACTCCGAAGACATAATCAAGCTATTAATGGAATTCAAGGACTGTTTTGCTTGGAGTTACGACGAAATGCCAGGATTAGCTCCAGAAGTCGTAGTTGACAAGTTAGAAGTGGATCCCACTGCCGTTCCAGTCAGACAAGCTCCCAGAAGAATGCGTCTAGAAATTGAGCAACAAGTAATAGCTGAAGTTAAGAAGCTAATAGACGCTAAATTTGTCCGTGAAGAACAATACCCAACTTGGTTAACCAACGTGGTACCAGTCAGAAAGAAGAATGGTCAGATCAGAATCTGCGTGGATTACAGAGATTTAAACAAAGCATGTCCAAAGGACGAATTCCCTCTACCAATTCCAGAACTGATGATCGACATTGCTTCAACACACGAAATCTTCTCTTTCATGGATGGATCATCAGGATACAACCAGATAAAGATGACACCAAAAGACGAAAAGCGCACAGCATTCAGAACGCTGATCAGAGTGTATTGCTACACAGTAATGTCATTCAGACTAAAGAACGCAGGAGCAACATACCAAAGAGCGATGATGAAGATTTTTGATGATCTCATTCACAACCAAGTCGAGTGCTATATGGATGATGTGGTCATCAAAAGCAAACTGAAGGAAGATCACCTGTATGATTTGAGAATTGTTTTCGAGCGACTAAGACAATAAAACCTTAAGATGAATCCCTTGAAATGCGCTTTCGGCGTCACCTCAGGGAAATTCTTAGGATTTGTTGTCCGACATCGCAGGATTGAAATCGATCCAGAGAAGATTAAAGCTATCTTAGAAATGACTCCTCCCAAAACTTTGAAACAACTACGATCCTTTCAAGGGAAGTTGGCATATCTTCAACGCTTTATCTCGAACTTGTCAGGTATGTGTCAGCCCTTCTCGGCATTAGTTAAAAAGGACGCCAAATTCGTTTGAGATGAGAAATGCCAGCGGGCTTTCAAGGATGTTAAGCAATATTTAATGACACCTCCTGTCTTAGCAGCCCTAGCCTCAGGTAGACCATTGATATTTTATACTGCGGCTTTAGATGACTCCCTTGGAGCCCTGCTAGCCCAGGTCAATGACGAGGGGAAAGAAAATGCTCGCTACTACTTAAGTTGTCGTCCAATTCTGACGGAAGAAAAGTATCCTGATCTTCGCCGCTCAAAAGCTCAGGCATTACATACTTTCTCATAAGGTCAACCTTATTTCAAGAGTTAATCCGTTGCAATACTTGATGACCTGATCGACGCTTTCTGGCATACTTGCCAGGTGGTCGATGATACTATTGCAATTCGACATAACTTTCGTTCCTCTTCGCGCCATAAAGGGACAAGTCCTAGCAGACTTCCTCGCAAAGACACCCTTTGCCGGCGGATTCGCCTCTCAATGACGACTTGCCAGACGAGCAGATAATGAGCCTAGAAGACCTGATGATTGACGTTGGGAACTGTACTTCTACGGAGCATCCTCAGCACAGAAGAACAGAGAATCACAAATGATAGTGCCCGGTAAGGCAGGAATCAAACTAATCTTTATAACACCGGAGCGGGGGACGTTAAGGTACTCCTACCACTTAACAGAACCGTGTACAAACAACGAAGCCGAATACGAAGCCCTTATAACAGGACTGGAATTAACAATTCAGATGGGAATAATGGACATCAACATCTATGGAGATTCTCATTTGATCATTCAACAGGTCGTCAGACAGTACAAAATTTTAAAGCCAAGACTCGAGCAATACTTTCAGTATGCCATGAAATTGTTGGAACAAATTCTAAACGTAACAATCTACAAGATTCCCAGAAAAGAAAATGCTCTCGCCGATGTGTTAGCCCGCCTTGTAAAAGAATTTGCATGCTTGCAGGATGAGTCAGTTGAAGTGTCAGTTCAAGGAAGACAGGTCCTATTACAGCTCGACATGGACACAATACATAAATCAGAAAGGAAAGCAGAAGAAACAATTGCAGCAGTGACAGAAAATACAGGAGATTGGCGGCAGCCATTAATAGACTACTTGCAGACAGGAAACCTACCGGACATTAAGTCGATAGCCCATCAAATCAAGAAAAGAACTCTGTCTTATGCATTAGTAAACAATACATTATACAGAAGGTCTTTTGATCAGATGTGGATAAGATGCCTGAGCGGGTCCGAGGCTCTTGAAATCGTTAAAGAAGTACATTCAGGACTTTATGGCGCTCATCAGTCGGGTCCGAAAATGAAGATGAAGATTAAAAGACTAGGGTATGTTGACCTCATTTTTGATGAGGTCTTCTCTTCTTCTTTTAGTACTTAGGATCTAGCCTTAGGCTTTTCCTTTCGACTATCTTAGAGGACTAGAATCGGGATCCACCATCTAGAATTTCAAACCACTTCTTAACTCCCCGCAAACTCCACAAACTCGACCGTAGACCCCTAATCACCTGGAGGGTTGAAATCAAATGTGGAAGTTTAAAGGATGAGTTCCTATAGGACTCTTTGGCCTTAGGACTGCCCTGGGTGGCCTGGTCTGGTGAAGGGAATGACTTACACACACACTACACTCATACACTACACTTTCACACACCTCCTAAAACCACACCCATACCCAACTCGACCTCCCGACTCATGTAGGTGATTCACACGGATGGTCCTTAACCCCTAAGCCCTCGGCAAGAGGGTTAGGAACACCATAGCTGAATGCCTCAAATGAGTCCCTTCATGGCTCATGTGGGCCTCGATGTGGCTTTATGGCTCAACCAAAATGATTTCATTCCACTCAAGTTTACCCAATCTTCAATTTCCCAAATTTTTAATTTTCGACCCTCAGACCCTACACCCGCTAAACTCTACCTGCAACCCTTGAAACTACCCAAATTTCTCAAAAATTTCCAAATCACCCAAGATTCCTCAAAATCAATCCCAAACATTTCCTCTCCACTCAAATTGATCATCCATACCCAAAAATACCAAAAATTCCAAAAATACCTCCCAATACCCTCCAAATACCCAAAATACTCCTCTTGACCCAAAAATCCAAAAATTCATAAAATTCCCAGAAAATTCCAGAAATTCCCAAATATTCCCAATTTCATTTTGTCCAACTACACCATGGGCCAATTTTGTCAATTTACCCTACTTTTATCAAAACCCCCAATTTGACCCATTTTAACCCTAAGTGAACCCAATGTCAAACAAAACCTACCCAATTGACCCAAATTCTGGTCCAATTCAATTCTAAAATTCAATTCAACATTCCCAACACCAATCTAGATCAAATCCAAGTCCAATTTGATTGACATTTGGATCCAATTTCACTTTTGGTCTTAAAGCCCAATTTGGACCCATGACCCAAACCTAACCCAAACTCACCCAATTCAACTCCAATTAACCCCAAATCTTTTCTAAATCTTCCTTAGCATCCCCACGAGCAAAACACTAACATGATTTGCCCAAAATTTAGATCCAAACCCACTCAAATTCAACCCAAAGCTAAAGGCCCATTTTTGACCTAAACCCAAACCTAACCCAAATGAGCCCAAACCCCAAAATCAAAGCCCAACCAAAGTCAAAACCTCCTTGAAACACTCCCATAAACTTTTCTCAACAATAATTTTACATCAATTTCAATCCCAGCCCAACATTGGCCCAACTTGGCCCACTTGGACCTATATTGGCCCATTCACCAAAAGAACCCAAATTCAACCAATTCAAACCCAAATCACTCCCAATTTGCTTCAAGTCACTCATGATACATCCATGAGCTAAACCCAACAATTATTTGGCCCAACCTCTTTACAAAATTTCATCCCAAAATCCATTTTAAAATTTAAAAGGCTCATTCCTTAAACCATTTTAAAAGCCCATCCTTCACCACATCCAAAGGCCCAAAATTGGTCCCAAAGCCCACATGATATTTCTCTACATCATCCATTCAATTAAAATCATCCCTAAGTCATAAACCAATGATCAAATAATTCTAAATGAAGCTTCATCCAAATTTTCACCAAAATATCCAAAATTCTTAAAACCCTTTTTTATGAAATCGACTTGACTTTTCCCAAGCCAAAGGTGAGCCATGAAGCCATGCATGAGCCACATGGAAGCCATGAGAGCCTCTTTACATGTCACAATGCCATTAATGGCAAGAAGAGGGGACCCTTTCCTAACCCTTCATTAAGCCTTTTTAACCATACTCATGCCACACTCTAAACCATGCTTTGCCACCTAATCCTCGATGGAGACTCCACCACACATGGGAGGTCGACCCACCCGACCTCCTCAGCCCAAAACCAGTCTGGGGAGGTGCACCCAACCCATTTGCATGGGTTGACCAAAATAAGCCAAAATGACCCCTTCCACTTTCTACTTTCGATTCAATCACTTTACACATGTCAAACCTTAATTGAATGCACCAAACCCCAGCCCTAACCCACCTGAACAAGATGGTGACCAATGCCTGGCCGGCCAGCCACCAGTGCCGCCGTAAAACACCATGGCCGAGAGCTCACATGTGAGCCAACCTAGGAATTCTCCCTCGCCGAGCCGCCCCATCCCCAGCTGGCCATCGGAGTCGTTCTTCTCTTGCCAAGAGCAGCTCGATCCCAAGCCCTAACTCTCCCCGGGAGGCCCTCCACCCTCTCCTATTTAAACACCACCGCTCTCGGCCATGAGAGGTCCCGGAAACAAACCTTAAGGAAACTCGCCAAAATTGTTCCGTACTCCTCTCCATACACGAGCACTTAATCCCCACCGAGATCCCCCCGCCATTTCTTCTCTCGCGAGCTCAATTTCGCAGTTGAAATCTAGGACCAAAACCAGGACACTTCTCCACGAGAGCCAATCCCCAAATGGATTGGTTCTACACCTTCACCGTACTGAGGGAAGGTGTCCACCAAAGAAAAGCCCCATCTCCAGAGCCACCCAATTGCTCCATCCTCCAAGCTTTGTGATCGTGCTTGGTCGAAATCACACCTAGACAATTCACCAGACCAGGAGACTTCATCTGGAGCTTGTTGGGATCCAATCGAAGGTGCAACAACCCTCGCATCGAAGCCACACTTCTCTGAGCAAAGGTATGAGCTAATTCTTCATCCTGAGCTTCTGGAGATTCTCCATTTCAAATGCTTTAATTTCAATGCATGATCACCGTATAGATGTGTTCGTCTCTTCAAGACGAATCCATAGAGCATAAGAGCATGAAAATACATTGAGTATCGAGTGAGATCTTAAGGATTTAGTGTGGACGGCTCTCGGGTGAGGACGCTCGGGGACAATGAACGGATGTCGTCCATTCAATACACGCGCGGACGGACGGCTCAGATGGCGTCGGATCAGGAGACGGTATGAGAACCGCGGGGCCCGGGCTGCTGACTCAGATGGCGGCGTCGAATGGGAGCGCGCCACGCGGCGTTTCGGAGCTGCCGAGGTTGACGCGGCGCCGCGTGGATAAATAGAAAATTAGGGATTTTTCTGATTTATTTAATTCCCTAAACTTCAAAAATTCATAACTTTGTGTAGAAAAATCATAAAAATAAAATAAAAATACCCACTTGCTCAATGAACAGAGGAGAATAATGTGGAAAAGAAATTATTTAATTTCATCAAGTATTTTATTTTTAATAATTTATTTACTCTCTGCATATTTTTAATTCTCCATGCATGTATACAATTCACCATGACATGAGACAATAGGGCTTTTGAAGCCTCTGAATCTGGGAACATTCCTTGAATTTTCCAAAGTCAGAGGCCATCCCTATGAAAAGTTATTGATTTTTCAAATTCATGTTTCTGTTTTGAGTATTTTAATTCTAATAAATAGCATGTTGTGAAATAAATTCTAGGAAAATTTGGTGATGTTCCTTATGACCAGAGGACCCTAGGAAAAATAGGTTTCGAGTTAGTTCATTTAAAACAACCCTAATTGGCTTAAACACCCAAAATGGATCTCTAATTAATTAGAGCTAACCATACATCAAATTGACTTGAAATCAATTCTCTACTGACCTTTAGGATCAGAGGAACCCACCATAAAAATTTGAGGTCAATTGGACTTGGTTAGCCTTACTAATTGGGTTGATTAAGCCATTTAGCCATTTTAAACATTAAAAATTCATAACTTTCAAAATATTTTCAAAAATTCACCAAATTTGTTTTGGAGCCTCTCTGATATCAGGGGAATTTTAGAAAATTAAAATTTCAATTTTCTAAAAAAGTTGATTTTTTAATATTATTTTAATATTTTAATAATTAAAAATAATAAAAATCACAAAAATAATAAAATTCACCAAAATGTCACATTTTGAATTTTAATCACTTAGGAACAAACCCCATATTTTTCTTAGGTCTATTTAGTAAGATATTAAATTTTAAAGCTCTAGTGGTAATTTTAAAATTAAAAAAAATGTATTTTCTAGCATTTTCACTAAAATAATTATAACAAATCATATAAAAATCAGAAAATTGCAAAATTTAATTCTCTGATTTCCTTGATATTAGAGAGATTTTTGAAAAATATAAAATTCATTTTTCAACATTTATTTCATTTTTAAATTAATTAACACTCCAAAACTTAAAATAATTATAATAAAAATAATATAATTCCAAAAATCACCAAAATTGGTCCAAGTGGTCCTCTCGGTCATTAGGAATGTCCCCTAATTTTCTTAAGGACAGAAACTTTCCCTTGGTCATGTTATTAAATTTTCCTTGGAAATCCCTATTTTCCACCAAAAATAATTATATAAATAAATTAAATACAGAAAAATCACATTTTCTCCTCTCATGTCTTTATTGACATATGAGTGAAGTCACATAAAAATTTCAAGTTCATTTAAGTTCAATTTAGTGAGTTATGAAATTATTAAACTTAAAGGGTAAAGTGGTAATTAAAATTTTTAATCCTTAATTAAAACTTTAGGTTTAATAAAAAATTAACAAGTAAAATATTTGATCCTAATCTGATTTGGATGATTGAAATTTAAATAATTAAAGGGTAGAAACCCATTAAGCAATTTAAAATGATTAAACCTTAATTAAATAATTGATTAAATTTGGAAGAATAGTAAAATTGGAATTATTAAAATAGGGATATTATTAGGAAGAGATTTATTCTTTAATTTAAAAATCCCTAAATTAATTATCTCATTAATATTCAATTCTTAATTAAAATGATAACTCAAAATTCAAAATATTAAAAGACTTAATCATTAAACTAAAATTAAATTATTAAACTCTTTTAAAATTTCAATTAAAATTAAAAATAAAATTAAATTAAAAATTAAATTAAATTAAGTAAATTAAATTGAATTAAATTAAATTAAATTAAATTAAAATTAAAAGTTGAATTAAATTAAAGATTAAATTAAATTAAATTAAATAAACAAATTAAATTAAATTAAATGAATAAATTAAATTAAATTAAATTAAATAAATTAAATTAAATTAAATTAAATTAAATTAAATTAAATTAAATTAAATTAAAGGAAATTAAATCAAATTAAATTAAAATTAAATCAAATCAAATTAATTTAATTTAACATCAAATCAAACTAAATTGAATTAAATTTAATTAAATAAATTAAAAAATCAATTAAATTAAATTAAATTAAATTAAGTTGAATTAAATATAACATCACCAAAGACATAAAGAATTCAAAATAAATCTAAAATAACTTGAACACTATTCCAAATTTAAACCCATTAATGGAAATTAAACTAAATCACAAACCATTTGAACATCAATTTGCCCTCGAAAGCTTTTGTTGTCATAACTCCTAAACAGAACGTTAAGTGAAGTGTTACTTCCCTCATAGGATATTCAAATGTCCTAGTTCACTGAGCAAGATAACAAAACTCGAACTCCTGGATGATCGATTCATCGTATAATTAAATTCCCCTGGACTTAAAATAATCCTAGAAGTATTGAAAAGATGTTTAAGATTCGTCTTAAGCACTTCCTCAATACGATAGGATGTTTATAAGAACAATTGAATTTAATTGCCCTTTGATGAAGAAAATCATCCTTAACAAAACACAAGACCTAGACGTCATAGGAAATGACTAGCTATAGGATTAGGAATTTGGTAGAAAACCATAACCCTTACCTTAGCTTTACCTAGGAACTTGCTTAAATATTCTAATTGTGTTTTAAGTGCAGCTTGGGATGACGGGAAGACCCTCCGTGTACGCTTTTTATTGCAATTTACTTTCTTGCAATTTACATTATTGCAATTTCTTTAATCGCATCGCACTTACTTTTCTTGCATGATAAACAACTGTTGCATGAAAACCCACACCTTTAGGGTAGTCCCTAAAACTGAAACCAAAACTAAGTTAAAAGTCATTGCAAGAAAAAATTCACCGCCACAACATTTTAAAATATAAAACAACTCAAAATTTAATCACAAAACGTAACACAAAACTACAATTACAATTAAATTAAAACGTCCCGTTGGATGATCGGGAATACCTCGGATGATGTAACCTACGTGTTGCTAACGGGATTTCCCACGGTCTAAATGAAAGTGTGGAACTCATTCAGTTGAGTTTAGCAAATTCATCCGGACTAAGTGAATCCGATAAAAATAATGATGCCTGAAGGATGGAACCGCGGGATCTTAACCGGTGTCGTTATAATCAACTTTAAGATTTGTTTTAATTAAAGTATTGAAAACACTTGGAAATTAAGATTTTCTCTAAACCAAAACAATTTTCTCATCCCCCGATTTATGACTTCTAAAACTAAACCTCTGCAATAACAAGAAGCTCGGAGCATGGTGGGCAAGATGGCCATCGTCATCAGCAAAACCTGAGTCTACTTCAAAGAAAACTTTCTTAGAATTAAACAAAAAAGCCATAGGATTTCGAGGTAGTTTGCCTAGTGCAACATAAATCCTCAACTCTTTGTTAGGCATTTGTATAGCAAATTAAGCCCTAACCGGTCTTAGGATTCCGAGGTAGTCGTCCGGTACGACAATAAACCCTCACATCTTCGAGGCTATTTGTATGATTCTATCATATAAATATAAGCCCTAATTAATTAAAATTGGCAAGATCAAAACATTTAAATAAATATTAGGACTTTCCTAAACTCAAGCCAAACAATAGGATAGTCGGGAAATTACCGAAGTTCGCTTCGAATCTGTGATTTCTCCTACTTTTCTTCCTTTGGATTCCCAAAACAAAATGTTCCAAATTTGATCCATTCCCTATTGAAATTCCAAAATTCAATCCTTTCGAAAACTTAAACTTTGAAATTCTTGAGAGCAGAATTATTGATTATTATCGAGAGTTTTCTTAGGTGATTCCCGTCACTTAAGATGTAATTAACTATAGGGGCTTGCCCTTATAGGGAATTTTAAAGAACCCGTGTAATATAAACCCCGTTTAATACTTTCATGTTAAGCAGTGGAATTTGTCGGCTTATAAAATTGGTTCGCGTACCAAACGGATGTCACAAATCTTCTAGTATATTTAATCGAGCCCCACCGTCAAGCAAGTGTGTTTATCCTTAGTGATAGATACACGGTTTGTGGTGCGGTGCTCATTTATATAAACTATTTGGGATGTGAGACCGGCTTAATCTCATATCTTAAAACCTTCAAATTTAAAATTATTTTCAAAGTCAAATACTACTTTTCAAAATTATTTATTTAAATTAAATTAAAATTCGCCGACAACTTCTGTTAGGCGACCCCCTTTTTAAAATAAAATACACAACCTAAAAAATATGCCGACAACTTCTGGCGACTCCGCTGGGGATAATTCCTCTCTCCATTATAATCAGATAATTCTGCTTTCAAAAATCGGTAGTGCATCCATGTCCTTAATGGATCAAACTACCCTTCTTTCCGTTGGAATACTATGTTCATTTCTACCTCGGACAAGTATAGCCAACATTCTCTCGGATTTAGGAGCCACCGTTTAGACACCCCTAAACGGAGAGGTTCCGAGATCCTTTTACCTCATTTCTGAGGTGGGGTGGACCCCCAATAGGTGTTAGTTTAGGAGTGATCCTTCGAGTCGAGAAGTCTTGCATAAGACCTTCTTTTCCTTTCCAACTCCGAATCAGATTCCTTACCTTCTCTACACCTTTGGACATTCCGTTCTAAATAAACGAACCCTCTAATAAATGATTCTTTTAATAAATAATTCCTTCTTATAAATACATGAACAAGAATGTGTTCGGACTCTTTTCAATTTCTTTCTTTTCGTCCTAAAGAAAAGAAGCATAACTCGGACCGACAACCGTAATCTACCCCGCGAAATGGAGGCCCCAAAGCTGATTTTCTCCTTCACCAATGGACTGGACTTCGCTTTCTATAAGGATGAGCTGCCCGACAATGGGATCATCCGATTTGGACAAAGATTTGAAAACACGAATGTCAAGATCACCGACGTTTCCCTTTTCACACTGACGAACAAGGTATCTGAAGCTGAGAAGCCACTTCTTGAGTTCAACCTTAGGTCAACCCAAGAGTTTCCTCCCCTGCAAAGGATCCCGACTGAGAGGAGTACTACTGTCCGCAGGAGAACTGTCCTTACTACCCCCACTGGTCTAGTTGTTTCTGCACCTACCCCGACTTCTGCCCAATTAAAGGGGAAAGAAATCTAGAATTATGGTAAACCTGTTACCGTGGAGGGTACAGATCTTCCTGTAAGACCTTCTGTTTTCGAAATCGGGTCCAGTTCAAAGATTCCATCACTGACAAGGACCCAAAGAAGAAACATAAGTAGAAGGATCGCTAGAGAAGCCGCAGCCGCCGAAATTGCTTTCCCGGAGGAAATCCCGTAACCGCCCGAATATACACCGCCGCGTAATATACACCACTGCCTGAATACATACCACTTTTGGGAGGAAGCAGGTTCCATCCCCTCTCCGCCGCAGAGGACAAGGAAAATGTTCGCAAGATTGCTGCCGCATTACCTCAGCCCGCATATTACAACGATAGCCGCAAGAAAAGGACTAGAACTACGCCGTTTGCTCGACTGCAAACTTTGGTAGAAAAGTTAGCAAAGAAGGAAAACTGCCCCATATCGGAGATTCTACGAAGGATAGTGGCGGGTGCCGCCAAATCCCATCTTGGGCCCCAATTAGAACCCGCCGTCATGACAGAAAAGCCAAGTAAAAGAATGAAGGCTAGTCCGCCTGTCGTCGTCTCAAGATTACAGATTAGGGAGGATACCACCTTTCAGCATTTGGCCGAATGCACCATCCGGTCCTAGACCTTCCGCCGCTAGAAGGATGGTATGGCGTCCTACTACCGGGCGACTGAGATTGAAACAACGGCTCAAGAAAGAAAGTCTCGCCAGAGACTTAAATCCGAAGAAAGTGCTACCGCGATAAAGGGGACTCGTGAAAAGGGGACCCGACGAGCTTCGCATGACAACCGCGAGGACACACAGGAAAGCCCCGCTAGAAGATGCCATGGAAAAGTTGAGAACCGATATCCGACGATTAGCGAAAGAAAGAGAAGAAAAGTTCGGAGACGAGATTGATTCATCGGAATTCATGGACGACGAATATGCAGAAATCAACATGGTCGAAACACGAGCTTCATCAGCTTCGCAAGGTGCTCCTGCAGTTGCAGAAAGAGAGGAGCTAGAACTGATGAGAAGGCAGCTTCAGGAGAAAGACGACACGATCGCCCAAATGGCGAAAAGGATGGAAGAGATGGCTGTAGCTCTGGCCACTCTCCAGAGTCAAATGCAACCACAAAGAGAGACACCCCAGAGGTCATTCACATTGTAGACGGAGGAAAGGAGATTACGTCCGTCAACGGGGATGATCACCGAAAAGGGATACAACACAAAGTATGATCCCCGAAAAGGATATCAAGAACTCGGTGGAACAAGCAAGTGCGAGAATCCTTAGCACAATCGAAGAGCGGGACATCCATTCGGACGGGCAGACCTTACCCGGAAGAATTCGACGCCGTCCAATACCCAAAAGGCTTCGTACCACCTCTCGTTCAAGACATTTGATGGAACCGGGAACCCCCGACGAGCATGTCGCACACTTTCGTGCCGCTTGTTGCAATGCCGGCGGGAGCGATGCATTACTCTTTCGACGACTCGTCGCAGCACTGTCGGAATTGCCTTCGACTGGTATGCAGAATTACCAAATGGTTCGGTGAAGACGTTCTCAGAACTAGAGAACCTCTTCATCAAGTGATTTGCCGGAGCTCAGCACCAAATCACTATAGGTGATTTAGTGGTAGAGAAACAAAGGCCGAACAAAACTTTGGTGGATTACATACTTCGATGGAGGAACTTAAGCATGAAGTGTGAACCACAACTACAAGAACAACATGCAGTCGGCATCTTACTTAAAAGCATTCACGACCCGATAGCACTTCTCCTCAAAGGATTCACTATTAAGACTTTCAAGAAGTTGTTAAGCAAGGCCGGAAGCTTGCAAGATGAGGCGAAGCAATTAAGTTTCGCAGACAAGACGGACAAACAAAAGCCTCGTGAAGACTTTTGAAAAGAAATCCGGATCGTTGCAAAGAATTGACAAAGGCAAGCAACCGATGCAAATACCACCGAACGGCCGTAGAAACCACAAATGACTCACAAAGAACCCCGACCCACGTATCGATCATCTCCACAGTATGAACAACCGCCTCATCCGCAACGAACATTAAGGGAGCTTCTGAGCAGAGAATATCCGTTCAAGAATGAAGCATTGCCGAAAATGTTCCGTAGTCTGATGAAGACTCCAGATTTCCAGCTGCCAGAGCCTAAAAGACAAGAGGAAGTCAACAAGAAAGGTGATCCCAACTTTTGCCCCTACCACCGGATGCTTGGGCACAAGATAGAAGATTGCATTACCTTCAAAAGTTGGCTCAACGACAACCTTCGGAAAGGGAATATAACGATCCCGAAGGAGTATATGAAGGAACCCCAGAAAGGAGGTTCCGTCAATGTTATCTCAACTGATCCCATCATTCCGATAGATCCCTATACAACTGATGATGGATGGACTACCGCTTGGACGAGGTCTTCAAAAAAGATTTTAGACAACATCCAAACCGCCTCGGTGCGAGCTTCAATTCAGAGTTCGAGACCTGTTAAGCCGGTACTATCACTTGCGATAGAAGAACCACCTCAACAGGAGGCGATTGAAGAGAAGAAGAAAATCGACGAAGAAGAGAGAACTGAGACTCCTAAGGCTGGACTAGGGGCCGCTTATCCTAGGATAGTTGTTTCGATTCGGGGAGAAATCCCTCGAACCTCTCGATTTTGTATGATTATCCGCTCACTTCGGTGGGATCATATAATGATAAGGGTGATGGCGTTGGCTACGTTTTGACTGTTTCTAATGATTACGTAACTAGCGACAATCCGGACATCGATTTCGATACCAACGACAATTCTCAAATCATACACGATCTCGACGAGAAAAATAACGAAGAAGACATCCATCAAGGAGGCTACGAGAGTTCAACAAGCAACGAATCTATCTGCGAGTTTCGAGGAGCTCCAGTCACAATAGAGTTAGAGCCTTCAGATTCTGAAGTTAACCCGGAAGGTCCTGTCATTCCGCTTCAGGAGGAGACACCGACAAGCTCAACACTAGATTAAGAAGAAATTACAGAAGTTAACTTAAGAAGTGGAAGAGTTCTACCTCCGAGAACGGGTCCAAAGGACAAAGGAAAGCAGGTGGTTGTTCAAGAAGAACCAACCCCGGCAGAAGAAATACCCATTCGAGAAGAAGCTGAGAAGCATGAAAATAAAGTGGACTACAACGTGCTAGCCCATCTTAGGAAACTACCGGCCAAACTGAGCATCTACGACGCTCTCATCTTATCAAAGGAGATGAGAGAAGCTCTGATCAAGGCCTTACTTGATCCAGAAATTCGCTTAGCTCAAATGGTCGGAGATTCCTTAGATGAGGTTTGTTCGTTAAAGGAACAGACGAGGTGTTACCTTCACGGACAATGACCTACTACTGGGACGACGAGATCACAACCGACCGTTGTACATTTCGATTACTAATCGGAAAATTTACGCTCTCCGGAGTATTGGTGGATCCAGGAGCATCAATCAATATAATGAGTCTTCGAACACTAGCATACTTGGAAATTGATGCTCGTGAGCTCGAGGCCGACAAAATGTTATTAAGAGGATTCAACCAGAAAGGAGAAAGTGCCCTCGGATCAATAACACTACTAATGAAGACCAGTGACTTAGCAAAGACAACCGCAAAATTTCACATAATTGATTCAGAAACATCGTTCAACGCTCTACTCGGGCCGACCATGGATACATGAAAACAGGATGGTACCATCATCTCTACATCGTTGCATCAAATACTACGATGGAGGGGAACAGTGCATCAAAGGTGACTTACAACCATTCTCCGTACATGAGATTGGAATCCATGAAGATGCAGCTTATTATGCATCTCCGAAGAAAATAATTTTCTCCAGAGATACCATAACGAATGAAGCAAATAAAGTTTGGGACAACGAAGAACCTGAAGTTCTAGTCCAACACTCACTCACCACTCCCTTCCGGCGAGATGGTGAAGGTTTCTCCACAACTCGCATCCGAGGTCGAGGCCGGGGACGAGGTCGTGGTAGAGACGTTAGGACGAGTTGGACGGAGGAAACCAACCATCAATGTTGATTGGGAAGATAGTTCCGAAGAAGAAAAAGAAATCAAACAAGAAGCAGCGACAATAAGTCAGAAGAAGCCGCAATTCAAGATCTCTCTCGAAGATAAGAATAACGAAGAATACAAATCAATGTACGAAAAGATTAACCACTACGTACATACTATGACCCTAACCCCGATCTAGTCTAGCAAGATCGAGGGTATGGTGGTCAAAGAGGTACGTTGTGAAGGTACAAAGCCAATCAAATTCTACCGTGGTGCTTCTTCCTCCAAAACTGAAAATAATGTACAATTCGAAGATGTCACTTCATCAGAATTAATGGAATTACCTTTTGAGTGGTACTCTCCCTGTGCTCAAAATTTGATTCAACGTGGTTTCTTACCTCGACAATGGACAAAAGGTCAATCACAACATTTTGAAAAATTACGGAATAATTCCGGTCGTCCACCCAATTCAAAGCATGGTCTCGGATTCGGCACAATAGGATCAGTTGACGATACTGAATTTTGCTTGGTTGTCACTTGCGAGTCCAATGAAAACTGCATGGAAACTATAGACGAACTCGAAGATTTACAAATTGAAGACGCTCCACCAGAATTCGAAGAAGAAATTAAATCTATAATAGATGAGTTAACGGAAGTTAACTTAGGTACTAGCGAAGAGCCTAGACCTACCTTTGTTAGCTCCTTACTCAATAAAGAAGACTCCGAAGAAATAATCAAGTTATTAATGGAATTTAAAGACTCGTTTTGCTTGGAGCTACGATGAGATGCCGGGATTAGCTCCGGAGGTCGCAGTCCATAAGCTAGGAGTGGATCCTACTTCGTCCCAGCCGGACAAGGTCCCGTAAGAATGCGTCTAGAAATCGAACAACAAGTCATAGCCGAAGTTAAAAAGTTAATAGACGCTAAATTTGTCCGTGAAGAACAATACCCGACTTGGTTAGCCAATGTGGTGCCGACGTAAAGAAGAATGCTCGGATCGGAATTTGTGTGGACTTCGGATATTTAAACAAGGCATGTCCAAAAGATGAATTCCCTCTACCGATCCCGAATTAATGATCGACATTGCTTCGACACATGAAATATTTTCATTCATGGATGGATCTTCGGGATACAACCGGATAAAAATGGCTCCAGAAGATGAAAAGCTTACGACATTCGTAACGCCGATCGGAGTATTTTGCTACACAGTGATGCCATTCGGACTGAAGAACGCAGGAGCAACCTACGAGAGAGCAATGAGAAGAATTTTTGATGATCTCATCCACAATCAAGTCGAATACTATGTGGACGATGTGGTCATCAAAAGCAAAGTAAAAGAAAATCACCTGTATGATTTGAGAATTGTTTTCGAACGATTAAGACAATTTAACCTTAAGATGAATCCCTTAAAATGCGCCTTCGGTGTCACCTCCGGAAATTCTTAGGATTCGTTGTCCGACATCGTGGAATTGAAATCGACCCGGAAAAGATTAAAGTTATCTTAGAAATGCCGCCTCCCAAAACCTTAAAACAACTACGATCTTTTCAAGGGAAGTTGGCATATCTTCGACGCTTTATCTCAAACTTGTCAGGTAGGTGTCAGCCTTTCTCGGCACTAGTTAAGAAGGACGCCAAATTTATTTGGGAAGAGAGATGCCAGAAGGCCTTCGAGGACATTAAACAATATTTAATGACACCTCCTGTTTTAGCAGCCCCAGTCTCAGGTAGACCGCTGATACTTTACACAGCGGCTTTAGAAGACTCTCTCGGAGCCCTGTTAGCCCAGGTCAATGATGAGGGTAAAGAGAATGCTATTTACTATTTAAGTCGTCGTTTACTTTCGACGGAAGTAAGGTATCCCGCAATTGAAAAGCATTGTTTGGCCCTGATCTTCGCCGCTCAAAAGCTCAGGCACTACATGCTTTCTCGTAAGGTCAACCTGATCTCGAAATTTAATCCATTGCAATACTTGATAACTCGTCCGACACTTTCCGGCAGACTTGCCAGATGGTCAATGATATTATCGCAATTCGATATAACTTCCGTGCCTCTGCGTGCCGTAAAGGGACAAGTCTTAGCAGACTTTCTCGCAGCACACCCTTTGCCGGCAGAATGTCCCCTCAATGACGATTTGCTAGATGAACAAATAATGAATCTAGAAGACCCTGATGATCGACGTTGGGAATTATATTTCGACGGAGCATCTTCAGCACACAAAGACGAAGAATCACAAGTGATAGTGCCCGGTAAGGCAGGAATCGGGCTAATCTTTATAACACCGGAGCGGGGATGTTAAGATACTCCTACCACTCGACGTAACCGTGTACAAACAATGAAGCGTAAAATGAAGCCCTCATAACGGGACCGGAATTAACTATTTAAATGGGGATAACAGACATCAACATCTACGGGGATTCGCAGTTAATCATTCAACGGATCGCGGACAAGTACTGAATTTTAAAGCCAAGACTCGAGCAATACTTCCAGGATGCCATACGAACTGTTGGAACAGATTCCAAATGTGACAATCTACAAAATTCCCGTAAAAGAAAATGCTTTAGCAGATGCTTTAGCCCGTCTCGCAAAAGAATTTGCTCGTTTGCAAGATGAATCGATGGAAGTGTCGGCTCACGGACGTCGGTCCTATCACGAGCTCGACATAGACACAATACACAAATCGAAAAAGAAAAATCAGTTGCAACAAGTGATGTGAAAACACAGAAGATTGGCGACAGCCATTAATAGACTACCTACAAACAGGAAAGCTACCAGAAGATAGGTCGCTAGCCCACCAGATCAAGAAAAGAACTCTGTCCTACGCATTAATAAACAAAACATTGTACAGAAGGTCTTTTGATCAAATGTGGCTAAGGTGCCTAAGTGGGTTCGAGGCCCGTGAAATTGTTAAAGAGGTGCATTCGGGACTGCGTGGCGCTCACCGGCCGGGTCCGAAGATGAAAATGAAAATTAAAAGACTAGGGTACTACCGGCCCTCGATGATGACCGACCGCATGAAAATCGCCAAGAGCCGTCACCAATGCCAAGTGCACGGAGTGGTTCTACACCAACCTCCAAATGTGCTACATCCGACAATTGCGTCGTGGCCATTTGAATGTTCGGGCACGATATAGTGGGTCCGATAGAACCACCATCTTCAAAAGGACATCGCTTCATTCTTGCGGCTACGGATTACTTTTCCAAGTGCGCGAGGCGGCTCCACTTAGAGAAGTGAAAGCACACCACGTGCTACAGTTTTTCAAGAACCAAGTTGTCTACCATTTCGGAGTGCCGCGCAGGATCATCTCAGATAATGGGTCAGCATTCAGAAGCACGCAAATCAATAATTTTTTCCGGAGACACGGAATCGACTGGCGATACTCAACAATTTACTATTCAAGAGCAAACGGCCTCGCTGAGGCTTTTAATAAAATTCTCGTTCAAATCTTAAAGAAAACCTTGGATGATAATAAGAGAAATTGGCACGAGAAGTTGTTAGAAGCCTTATGGGCCTACCGGACAACCTTCAGAACTCCTACTCAAGCTACACCTTACACTCTGGTGTATGGGTCCGAGGCAGTGTTACCTTTAGAGGTTCAACTTCCTTCACTTAGAATTGCGACTGCAAACAAGATCACGACAGAAGAGAACGCCAAATTACGACTAGAAGAATTAGAAAGCCTGGAAGGGAAAAGACTTGCAGCGCAACAAAATTTAGAACTATACCAAGCTAAGATGGTTCAAGCCCATGACAAATTGGTCCGTCCAAGAACCTTCAAAGTTGGTGACTTAGTTCTCGTTCTCAAGAGACCTATTCTTGCACACCGCAAGATAGGAGGAAAATTTGAACCCACTTAGGAAGGACCATTTCGTGGTTGAAGCGATATACTCGGGAGATTCCTACCGGCTAGTGAATTGCCGGGGAGAACGACATATGCTTCCGATCAACGTACGATACTTGAAAAAGTATTACGCTACCCGATGTTTCGAAGGAATGAATTCTTCATCCCTAAGAAACACGGCGAAGTAATTACTTATGACTCGGGTCCGAACCCAAAAATAATAAAAAATGTGCTAAAATTAATAAAATCATGATAATAAAGTTTTCCTTGTTTTCTTTTCCAAATCAAAATCTCTTCCCTGATCTTATCCTACTTCATTCCTGTTAAATTTAAAAATATAAAAAATAAAAAGAAATAAAAAAAATGTCTTTAATAAACATTTTCTTAATGTTCTTGTTCTTAGTACAACCCCTGATCCTTTTCCTTGTCTTTTCGCAGGGAAATGTCGAACGGGCGGTTGGTCTTGAACTTTAAGAATGGCGTAAGCCTTGCACTCGATGAAAAGAGGGTGAAAGATGGAGCGATAATCGAGATTGACTCGGATTTTGCACCAGCAGGCCTACAGTACGAGGAAAGTGACCGGGTCCCGACTGACCGAGAAGAATCGCCTGGCGAGACAGTGATGAAAGTGGGTGGCCCAAGCCACCAATCCAGCAGCAAGAAAAGAAAAGCAAACACTGAAGAAGATAAGAAAATGAAGTCTGTAGTCGCTACAGCAGAGGGCAGGCTTGTCAGCGCCGCGCCCATAGAGATTCAAGAAGTTCGAAGAGCTACTCTCACAGCAACGCAACGAAGAAATAAGAATCGCCGTATCCGTAAGATGTTAACAAAACTAGCTGCGGACCAGCGCGACGAGACAGTTGCTAATGCCGCACATACACTTCAAGGACGCCGCTCACCAGAACCCGAAGAAAGGAGGCCAGCTCCTAGGATAACGTAAAGGACCGTGGAAATCTCCGTAAGATCGAAGAAAGAAGGCTACCACGCCACCGGATAGAACCACCAGTTGATGCATGACCTTGTTGCGTGAAGCAACCCCGGGGATGTCCCGACTGTGCATCATCCCCGAGGAGCCGAGGTATGCGGGAGAACGTGAAGGGATTAAACCGTATATCCCACAATATGTCACCGAGCCTCGCCATCCGCAGATCATTCCGAATACGAGCCGGAGAGAATGCAGAATGTTGAAAAGAAAACCTTTGAATACTTCGAGAGAATTAAAGGCAGAAGAATCAATATACTAGAGGGCCTCGAGTTACATGCAGATGTATACTCAGAGTATGAACAATAGAAAATCGTGGATTGCATCCTGGATTTGAAAAGAATGGGCCGAGCAGGCCGCCTAAGGGAAAACACATACTCAGAACCCCGGAGATGGATGCCAGGGAAGGGAAGAATCACAATACAATGCGGATGCTGCTACAACTTTGCGGAAGACGAGAAGGGAAACCCACCGGAATACTCCGTCATGGGCAAGTGGATCCGATGGCATTAGTCATCAAGGGAATGGTAAAGAGATTGATAACATGGAGGGTACTGCCAGCAGATTGCATACCCAATAGCTGCATTATCAACAACTACAAGCAGGGTGACTGCATACCCCCACACATAGATCACCACGACTTTGTCAGACCTTTCGCACGATCTCTTTCCCGAACGAGTGTAACATCATGTTCGGATCTGACCTCCGGATAGCAGGCCCGTGTGAGTTCCGAGGGACAGTGAAGATACCTTTACCGGTAGGTTCCGTCATGATACTGAAGGGAAACGGAGCAGATATCGCTAAGCATTGCATACCAGGAGTACCGAAGAAGCGGATCTCGCTACTTTCGAAGGATGGACGACGAGAAGACACCTTACCATTTCCGACCGGACTCGGAGCTAGAGAGCCTCCAGCCTTACGAGCCGTGAGTTACATGGAAAATATCACACCTCCAACGTACATCCAGTCGGCATCCTTGCCAAGGATGGCTTGGAAGGTGATGTTATTGACCATGTAACCCACTATTTAGACATGGATTTTTGACAGATGCTTCTTTTGATGGATCAACGAAGATCATACATAGTCCGTTTTGAGTCTACATGGATTGTATGAAGTATATTCCAGATCAAGTTGTATGATGTATCTTCGACATGATTGGAATGAAAGTGACCATGTCACATTTTTGGCCTTCACCTCTTTTGTGCAAATTGACTGGGAAACGCCATTAAAGTTAAATGAACCTCGAACAAAGAACAGAAAAAAAATAAAAGAAAAAAAGAATAAAAGAAAACTTTCCTTAAAAATCTAAAAATGACGAACACCAAATTCACATGAACATTAAACAAACGATAAAATAAAATTTGAATCATTAAAAGACAAATGAAATGAACATAAATTTCAAATCAAATCAAATCTAAATCAAATCTCAAATTCAATCTTTCTAGATTTCAAATCTCAATCAAATTCAAACTTTTGGGTCGAGGATTTTACATCCAAGACTGCATTGCTTTAGGATCCTTTCCCTATCGCAATGAAGTACATCAAATTCAAACTTTTGGGTCGAGGATTTTACATCCAAGACCGCATTGCTTTAGGATCCTTTCCCTATCGCAATGAAGTACATCAAATTCAAACTTTTGGGTCGAGGATTTTACATCCAAGACCGCATCGCTTTAGGATCATTTCCCTATCGCAATGAAGTACATCAAATTCAAACTTTTGGGTCGAGGATTTTACATCCAAGACCGGATTGCTTTAGGATCATTTCCCTATCGTAATGAAGTACATCAAATTCAAACTTTTGGGTCGAGGATTTTACATCCAAGATCGCATCGCTTTAGGATCATTTCCCTATCGCAATGAAGTACATCAAATTCAAACTTTTGGGTCGAGGATTTTACATCCAAGATCGCATTGCTTTAGGATCATTTCCCTATCGCAATGAAGTACATCAAATTCAAACTTTTGGGTCGAGGATTTTACATCGAAGACTGCATTGCTTTAGGATCATTTCCCTATCGCAATGAAGTACATCAAATTCAAACTTTTGGGTCGAGGATTTTACATCTAAGACTGCATTGCTTTAGGATCCTTTCCCTATCGTAATGAAGTACATCAAATGCAAACTTTTGGGTCGAGGATTTTACATCCAAGACTGCATTGCTTTAGGATCATTTCCCTATCGCAATGAAGTACATCAAATTCAAACTTTTGGGTCGAGGATTTTACATCCAAGATCGCATTACTTTAGGATCATTTCCCTATCGCAATGAAGTACATCAAATTCAAACTTTTGGGTCGAGGATTTTACATCCAAGATCGCATCGCTTTAGGATCCTATCCCTATCGCAATGAAGTACATCAAATTCAAACTTTTGGAGTTGAGGATTTTACATCCGAGATCGCATTGCTTTAGGATCTTTTCCCTATCGCAATGAAATACATCAAATTCAAACTTTTTTTGGAGTCGAGGATTTTACATCCGAGACTCGCATTGCTTTAGGAT
This sequence comes from Papilionanthe hookeriana x Papilionanthe teres, assembly GCA_022702705.1. NCBI lineage: Eukaryota > Viridiplantae > Streptophyta > Magnoliopsida > Asparagales > Orchidaceae > Papilionanthe > Papilionanthe hookeriana x Papilionanthe teres. The sequence goes on along the minus strand of CM040423.1, from coordinate 91,873,905 downwards.
CTTTTCCCTATCGCAATGAAATACATCAAATTCAAACTTTTTTGGAGTTGAGGATTTTACATCCGAGACTGCATTGCTTTAGGATCCTTTCCCTATCGCAATGAAATACATCAAATTCAAACTTTTTGGAGTTGAGGATTTTACATCCGAGACTGCATTGCTTTAGGATCATTTCCCTATCGCAATGAAATACATCAAATTTAAATTTCTTGGGGTTGAGGATTTTGCATCCGAGACTGCATTGCTTTAGGATTTTTTCCCTATTGCGATGAAATACATCCAATTCAAATTTTTGGGGTTATGGATTTTACATCTGAGATTGCATTGCTTTAGGATTCTTTCCCTACTACGATGAAATACATCCAAATCAAACTTTTGGGGTTGAGGATTTTACATCCGAGACTGCATTGCTTTAGGATTCTTTCCCTTTTGCAATGAAATGCATCAAAATCAAACTCTTGAGGTTAAGGATTTTACATCCAATACCGCATTACTCTGAGATCTCTCCTCATTGTAATGATCCAATCCAATCGATTCAATTTTCTTTTGGGGTTGAAGATGTTACATCAAAAACCACGAAATTCCAATTTTCATTTCAAATCAAATCCCTTCAAATTAATTTTGACAAACTTCAATCTAAATTGAAACTCCAAATTGAAATCTAAACTTACACATCAAAACTTAAATTGAAACAAAATGAAATCTGAATCGAAATTTCCCCAGATCATGTGATTTGGAATTCACCTCCTTTTTCCCGCCGAGAGTTCAGGAATCTCCAGTTTCAGAGATATGCTTGAAACTCCCCAACGGAAACTCTTCTAATTCGTCCTAAGTTTGTCACTTGGACATCTGTGTTGGTTTTGTTGATCGCTTCAGTCAACACCAATACGTGCGGTGTGCTCCGTCAGCTCACCACACCTATTGGGGATCCATTTGTTGACCTCATTTTTGATGAGGTCTTCTCTTCTTCTTTTAATACTTAGGATCTAGCCTTAGGCTTTTCCTTCGACTATCTTAGAGGACTAGAATTAGGATCCACCATCTAGAATTTCAAACCACTTCTTAACTCCCCGCAAACTCCACAAACTCGATCGTAGACCCCTAATCACCTAGAGGGTTGAAATCAAATGTGGAAGTTTAAAGGATGAGTTCCTATAGGACTCTTTGGCCTTAGGACTGCCCTGGGTGGCCTGGTCTGGTGAAGGGGCTAACTTACACACACACTACACTTTCACACACCTCCTAAAACCACACCCATACCCAACTTGACCTCCTGACTCATGTAGGTGATTCACATGGATGGTCCTTAACCCCTAAGCCCTTGGCTAAGAGGGTTAGGAACAACATAGTGAATGCCTCAAATGAGTCCCTTCATGGCTCATGTGGGCTTGATGTGGCTTTATGACTCAACCAAAATGATTTCATTCCACTCAAATTTACCCAATCTTCAATTTCCCAAATTTTTAATTTTTGACCCCCGGGACCCTACACCCGCTTAGCCTACCCAAAACCCTTGAAACTACCCAAATTTCTCAAAAATTTCCAAATCACCCAAGATTCCTCAAAATCAATCCCAAACATTTCCTCTCCACTCAAATTGATCATCCATACCCAAAAATACCAAAAATTCCAAAAATACCTCCCAATACCCTCCAAATACCCAAAATACCCCTCTTGACCCAAAAATCCAAAAATTCAGAAAATTCCCAGAAATTTCCAGAAATTCCCAAATATTCCCAATTTCATTTTGTCCAACTACACCATGGGCCAATTTTGTCAATTTACCCTACTTTTATCAAAACCCCCAATTTGACCCATTTTAACCCTAAGTGAACCCAATGTCAAACCAAACCTACCCAATTGACCCAAATTCTGGTCCAATTCAATTCTAAAATTCAATTCAACATTCCCAACACCAATATAGATCAAATCCAAGTCCAATTTGATTGACATTTGGATCCAATTTCACTTTTGGTCTTAAAGCCCAATTTGGACCCATGACCCAAACCTAACCCAAACTCACCCAATTCAACTCCAATTAACCCCAAATCTTTTATAAATCTTCCTTAGCATCCCCACGAGCAAAACACTAACATGATTTGCCCAAAATTTAGACCCAAACCCACTCAAATTCAACCCAAAGCTAAAAGGCCCATTTTCGACCTAAACCCAAACCTAACCCAAATGAGCCCAAACCCCAAAATCAAAGCCCAACCAAAGTCAAAACCTCCTTGAAACACTCCCATAAACTTTTCTCAACAATAATTTTACATCAATTTCAACCCCAGCCCAACATTGGCCCAACTTGGCCCACTTGGACCTATATTGGCCCATTCACCAAAAGAACCCAAATTCAACCAATTCAAACCCAAATCACTCCCAATTTGCTTCAAGTCACTCATGATACATCCATGAGCTAAACCCAACAATTATTTGGCCCAAACTCTTTACAAAATTTCATCCCAAAATCCATTTTAAAATTTAAAAGGCTCATTCCTTAAACCATTTTAAAAGACCATCCTTCACCACATCCAAAGGCCCAAAATTGGTCCCAAAGCCCACATGATATTTCTCTACATCATCCATTCAATTAAAATCATCCCTAAGTCATAAACCAATGATCAAATAATTCTAAATGAAGCTTCATCCAAATTTTCACCAAAATATCCAAAATTCTTAAAACCCTTTTTTATGAAATTGACTTGACTTTTCCCAAGCCAAAGGTGAGCCATGAAGCCATGCATGAGCAACATGGAAGCCATGAGAGCCTCTTTACATGTCACCATGCCATTAATGGCAAGAAGAGGGGACCCTTTCCTAACCCTTCATTAAGCCTTTTTAACCATACTCATGCCACACTCTAAACCATGCTTTGCCGACTAATCCTTGATGGAGACTCCACCACACATGGGAGGTCGACCCACCCGACCTCCTCAGCCTAAAACCGAGTCTTGGGGAGGTGCACCCAACCCATTTGCATGGGTTGACCAAAATAAGCCAAAATGACCCCTTCCCCTTTCTACTTTGATTCAATCACTTTACACATGTCAAACCTCAATTGAATGTACCAAACCCCAGCCCTGACCCACCGAAACAAGATGGTGAACAATGCCTGGCCGGCCAGCCACCAGGCCGCCGGAAAACACCATGGCCGAGAGCTCACATGTGAGCCAACCTAGGAATTCTCCCTCGCCGAGCCGCCCCATCCCCGGTGGCCATTGGAGCTGTTCTTCTCTTGCCAAGAGCAGCTGATCCCAAGCCCTAACTCTCCCTGGGAGGCCCTCCACCCTCTCCTATTTAAACACCACCCCTCTCGGACATGAGAGGTGCTGGAAACAAACCTTAAGGAAAATCTGACAAAATTGTTCCAGACTCCTCTCCATACACAGAGCACTTGATCCCCACTGAGATCCCCCTGCCATTTCTTCTCTGTGAGCTCAATTTCAGAGTTGAAATATAGGCCCAAAACCAGGACACTTCTCCACAATGAGCCAATCCCCAAATTGATTGGTTCTACACCTTCACCAGACCAAGGGAAGGTGTCCACCAGCAAAAGCCCCATCTCCAGGCCACCCAATTGCTCCAACCTTCAAGCTTTGTGATCGGGCTTGGTCAAAATCACACCTAGACAATTCACTGGACCGGGAGACTTCATCCGGAGCTTGCCGGGATCCAATCGAAGGTGCAACAACCCTCAGATCGAAGCCACACTTCTCTGAGCAAATGTATGAGCTAATTCTTCATCCCGAGCTTCTGGAGATTCTCCATTTCAAATGCTTTAATTTCAATGCATGATTACCGTATAGATGTGTTCGTCTCTTCAAGACGAATCCATAGAGCATAAGAGCATGAAAATCCATTGAGTATCAAGTGAGATCTTAGGGATTTAGTGTGGACGGCTCTCGGGTGAGGACGCTCGGGGATGATGAACGGATGCCATCCATTCAATACACGCGCAGACGGACGACTCAGATGGCGTCGGATCAGGAGACGGTACGAGAACCGCGGAGCTCGTGCTGCTGACTCAGATAGCGGCGTCGAATGGGAGCGCGACACGCGGCGTTTCGGAGCTGCCGAGGTTGACGCGGCGCCACGTGGATAAATAGAAAATTAGGGATTTTTCTGATTTATTTAATTCCCTAAACTTCAAAAATTCATAACTTTGTGTAGAAAAATCATAAAAATAAAATAAAAATACCCTCTTGCTCAGTGAACAGAGGGTATTTTATTTAATTTCATCAAGTATTTTATTTTTAATCAAGTATTTTATTTTTAATAATTTATTTACTCTCTGCATATTTTTAATTCTCCATGCATGTATACAATTCACCATGGCATGAGACCATAGGGCTTTTGAAGCCTCCGAATCCGAGAACATTCCCCGAATTTTCCAAAGTCGGAGGCCATCCCTATGAAAAGTTATTGATTTTTCAAATTCATGTTACTATTTTGAGTATTTTCATTCCAATAAATAGCATGTTGTGAAATAAATTCTAGGAAAATTTGGTGATGTTCCTTATGACCGCAGGACCCTAGGAAAAATAGGTTTTGAGTTCATTTAAAACAACCCTAATCGGCTTAAACACCCAAAATGGATCTCTAATTAATTACAGCTAACCATACATCAAATTGACTTGAAATCAATTCTCCACTCGACCTTTAGGATCGGAGGAACCCACCATAAAAATTTGAGGTCAATTGGACTTGGTTAGCCCTACTAATCGGGTTGATTAAGCCATTTAGCCATTTTAAACTTTAAAAATTCATAACTTTCAAAATATCTTTCAAAAATTCACCAAATTGGTTTTGGAGCCTCTCTGATATCAGGGAAATTTAAGAAAATTAAAATTTCAATTTTCTAAAAAAGTTGATTTTTTAATATTATTTTAATATTTTAATAACTAAAAATAATAAAAATCTCAAAAATAATAAAATTCACCAAAATGTCACATTTTGAATTTTAATCACTTAGGAACAAACCCCATATTTTTCTTAGGTCTATTTAGTGAGATATTAAATTTTAAAGCTCTAGGGTAATTTTAAAATTAAAAAAATGTATTTTCTAGCATTTTCACTAAAATAATTATAATAAATCATATAAAAATCAGAAAATTGCAAAATTTGAATCTCTGATTTCCTTGATATCAGAGAGATTTTTGAAAAATATAAAATTCATTTTTTAACATTTATTTCATTTTTAAATTAATTAACACTCCAAAACTAAAAATAATTATAATAAAAATAATATAATTCAAAAAACCACCAAAATTGGTCCAAGTGGTCCTCTGGTCATTAGGAATGTCCCCCAAGTTTCTTAAGGACAGAAACTTTCCCTTGGTCATGTTATTAAATTTTCCTTGGAAATCCCTATTTTCCACCAAAAAAAATTATATAAATAAATTAAATACAGAAAAATCACATTTTCTCCTCTCATGTCTTTATTGACATATGAGTGAAGTCACATAAAAATTTCAAGTTCATTTGAGTTCAATTTAGTGAGTTATGAAATTATTAAGCTTAAAGGGTAAAGTGGTAATTAAAATTTTTAATCCTTAATTAAAACTAGGTTTAATAAAAAAATAACAAGTAAAATATTTGATCCTAATCTGATTTGGATGATTGAAATTTAAATAATTAAAGGGTAGAAACCCATTAAGCAATTTAAAATGATTAAACCTTAATTAAATAATTGATTAAATTTGTAAGAATAGTAAAATTGGAATTATTAAAATAGGGATATTATTAGGAAGAGATTTATTCTTTAATTTAAAAATCACTAAATTAATTATCTCATTAATATTCAATTCTTAATTAAAATGATAACTCAAAATTCAAAATATTAAAAGACAATCATTAAACTAAAATTAAATTATTAAACTCTTTTAAAATTTCAATTAAAATTAAAAATAAAATTAAATTAAAAATTAAATTAAATTAAGTAAATTAAATTGAATTGAATTAAATTAAATTAAATTAAAATTAAAAGTTGAATTAAATTAAAGATTAAATTAAATTAAATTAAATAAACAAATTAAATTAAATTAAATGAATAAATTAAATTAAATTAAATAAATTAAATTAAATTAAATAAAATTAAATTAAATTAAATTAAATTAAATTAAATTAAATTAAATTAAAGGAAATTAAATCAAATTAAATTAAAATTAAATCAAATCAAATTAATTTAATTTAACATCAAATCAAACTAAATTGAATTAAATTGAATTAAATAAATTAAAAACTCAATTAAATTAAATTAAATTAAATTAAGTTGAATTAAATATAACATCACCAAAGACATAAAAAATTCAAAATAAATCTAAAATAACTTGAACACTATTCCAAATTTAAACCCATTAATGGAAATTAAACTAAATCACAAACCCTTTGAACATCAATTTGCCCTCGAAAGCTTTTGTTGTCATAACTCCTAAACAGAACGTTAAGTGAAGTGTTACTTCCCTCATAGGATATTCAAATGTCCTAGTTCACTGAGCAAGATAACAAAACTTGAACTCCTGGATGATTGATTCATTGTATAATTAAATTCCCCTGGACTTAAAATAATCCTAGAAGTATTGAAAAGATGTTTAAGATTCGTCTTAAGCACTTCCTCAATACGATAGGATGTTTATAAGAACAATTGAATTTAATTGCCCTTTGATGAAGAAAATCATCCTTAACAAAACACAAGACCTAGACTTCATAGGAAATGACTAGCTATATGATTAGGAATTTGGTAGAAAACCATAACCCTTACCTTAGCTTTACCTAGGAACTTGCTTAAATATTCTAATTGTGTTTTAAGTGCAACTTGGGATGACGGGAAGACCCTCCGAGTACGCTTTTTATTGCAATTTACTTTCTTGCAATTTACATTATTGCAATTTCATTAATCGCATCGCACTTACTTTTCTTGCATGATAAACAACTCGTTGCATGAAAACCCACACCTTTAGGGTAGTCCCTAAAACCGAAACCAAAACTAAGTTAAAAGTCATTGCAAGATAAAATTCACTCGCCACAACATTTTAAAATATAAAACAACTCAAAATTTAATCACAAACGTAACATAAAACTACAATTACAATTAAATTAAAACGTCCCGTTGGATGATCGGGAATACCTCGGATGATGTAACCTACGTGTTGCTAACGGGATTTCCCACGGTCTAAATGAAAGTGTGGAACTCATTCAGTTGAGTTTAGCAAATTCATCCGGACTAAGTGAATCCTATAAAAATAATGATGCCGAAGGATGGAACCGTGGGATCTTAACCGGTGTCGTTATAATCAACTTTAAGATTTGTTTTAATTAAAGTATTGAAAACACTTGGAAATTAAGATTTTCTCTAAACCAAAACACTTTTCTCATCCCCTGATTTATGACTTCTAAAACTAAACCTCTGGAATAACAAGAAGCTCGGAGCATGGTGGGCAGCATGGCCATCGTCATCAGCAAAACCTGAGTCTACTTCAGCAAAACTTTCTTAGAATTAAACAACAAAGCCATAGGATTTCGAGATAGTTTGCCTAGTGCAACATAAATCCTCAACTCTTTGTTAGGCATTTGCATAGCAAATTAAGCCCTAACCGGTCTTAGGATTCCGAGGTAGTCGTCCGGTACGACAATAAACCCTCACATCTTTGAGGCTATTTGTATGATTCTATCATATAAATATAAGCCCTAATTAATTAAAATTGGCAAGATCAAAACATTTAAAGAAATATTAGGAATTTCCTAAACTCAAGCCAAACAATAGGATAGTCGGGAAATTACTGAAGTTCGCTTCGAATCTGTGATTTCTCCTACTTTTCTTCCTTTGGATTCCCAAAACAAAATGTTCCAAATTTGATCCATTCCCTATTGAAATTCCAAAATTCAATCCTTTGAAAACTTAAACTTTGAAATTCTTGAGAGCAGAATTATTGATTATTATCGAGAGTTTTCTTAGGTGATTCGCTTCACTTAAGATGTAATTAACTATAGGGGCTTGCCCTTATAGGGAATTTTAAAGAACCCAGGTAATATAAACCCTATTTAATACTTTCATGTTAAGCAGGGGAATTTGTCGGCTTATAAAATTGGTTCGCAGACCAAACGGATGTCACAAATCTTCTAGTTTATTTAATCGAGCCCCGCCGTCAAGCAGTGTGTCTATCCTTAGGGATAGATACACGGTTTGTTGTGCGGTGCTCGTTTATATAAACTATTTGGGATGTGAGACCGATTTAATCTCATATCTTAAAACTTTCAAATTTAAAATTATTTTCAAAGTCAAATACTACTTTTCAAAATTATTTATTTAAATTAAATTAAAATTCGCCGACAACTTCTGTTAGGCGACCCCCATTTTAAAATAAAACACACAACCTAAAAAATATGCCGACAGGGTACTAGTGGCCCTCAATGGTGACCGACTGTATGAAAGCTACCAAAAGTTGTCACCAGTGCCAAGTGCACGGAGTGGTTCTACACCAACCTCCAAATGTGCTACATCCGACAATTACGTCATGGACATTTGAGTGTTGGGGCACAGATATTGTGGGTCCGATAGAACCGCCTTCTTCAAGAGGACATCGCTTCATTCTTGCGGCTACAGACTACTTTTCTAAATGGGTAGAAGCTATACCACTCAGAGAAGTGAAGGCACATCATGTGCTACAGTTCTTCAAGAATCAAGTCGTCTACTGTTTTGGGGTACCGCGCAAGATCATTTCAGATAATGGGTCTGCATTCAAGAGTACAAAGATCAACAATTTTGTTAGATGACACGGGATCGATTGGCGATACTCAACGATCTACTACCCAAGAGCAAACGGCTTGGTCGAGGCTTTTAATAAAACTCTCATTCAAAATTTAAAGAAAACTTTGAATGACAACAAGAAAAATTGGCACGAGAAGTTGTTAGAAGCCTTATGGGTCTACAGGACGACTTTTAGGACTCCTACTCAGTCTACGCCTTATGCTTTAATGTACTGGTCCGAAGCCGTCTTGCCCCTGGAAGTTCAGCTTCCGTCACTCTGAATTGCAGTTGCAGAAAAGACCACTACAGAAGAAAATGCCAGACTACAACTGGAAGAATTCGAAAGCTTGGAAGGGAAAAGACTTTCCGCACAGCAGAATTTGGAACTATATCAAGCCAAGATGATCCAGACCCATGATAAATTAGTCCGTCCCAGGACATTCAAAGTCGGTGACTTAGTTTTAGTTCTCAGAAGAGCTATTCTTGCACATCGCAAGATAGGTGGTAAATTTGAACCAACATGGGAAGGGCCGTTTGTGGTCGAGACAGTCTACTCAGGAGGTTCCTACCAACTGGTGAATTGCCGTGGAGAACGACCCATGCTTCCAATCAATGGATGGTATTTAAAGAAGTATTACACAACCTGATGTTTCGAAGGTTGGCCTCTAAAATAGAATCTTATCCCTAGAAACACGGGTGAAGTAATCACTTTGTGACTAGGTCCGAACCCTAAACAAAAAAAAATGGATGATAAAAAAAATTCTCATCAACGAAAATGTTAAAAAGAAAACATGGGAAATCGTAATAATAAAAATGTCAATCTTTCCTTTTAAATCCATTCATTCCGGATATTTTCTCCTCTCTTCCTACTTCCTTTAATTTTAAAAGAAGTGAATAAGAATTTTTAAGAGTTTTTCTTATTGTTCTTATTCTTAGTACAACCCCTGATCCTTTCCTTATTTTTTTGCAGGGAAATGTCGAACGGGCGGTTGGTTCTAAACTTTAGAAATGGCGTGAGTCTAGCACTTGATGAAAAGAGGGTGAGGGATGGAGCAGTGATAGAGATTGACTCAGACTTCACATCAGCCGACTTACAATACGAAGAAGATGATTGGATCCCAGTTGATCGAGAAGAACTTCACAGACTGACATAGTGATGAAAATGGGTGGCCCGAGCCACCAATCCAAAGAGCAAGAAAAGAAAAGCAAACACTGCTCATGCAACCAGAGAAGATAAGAAAGTTAAGTCCATGGTTGCCACAACAGAGGGTAGACTTTTTAGCGCCGCGCTCGCAAAAGTTCAAGGAGTAAGAAGAGCTACTCTCACTACTACCCAGCAGAAAAATAAGAATCGTCGCATTCGCAAAATGTTGAACAAGTTAGCAGAAGATCAATATAAACAGACAGTCGATACCGTTAGTGCAAATGCTCCAAGGAGACTGGTTCGTCAGGAACCAGAAAGAAGAAAGTCAACTCCAAGAAGGTCAGAACAGATAAAAGAAATACCAAGGAAAGCAGAAATAGAGTCGGTACCTCGACGCTGAGCATACGTATAGGATCCGAAGAGTCTTGTTGTGAAAGCAACCCCGGAGGATGTCCCTACAAAGACTATTCCCGAGGAGCTGAGACATGCAGAAGAATGTGCTGGGGTTGAGCCATACATCCCGCAGTATGTCACTAGACACTGAGGACTTCAGATAATCCTAGAATACAAGCTGGAGAAAATGCAATTAGTTGAGAAGAAAACCTTTGAATACTTTGAAAGAATTAGAAACAAGAGGGTCAACATCTTGGAAGGCCTCGAGCTGCATACAGATGTTTTCTCAGATTATGAGCAACAACAAATTGTAAATTGCATCCTTGAATAACAGAAAATGGGTCGAGCTGGCCGCTTGAGAGAAAAGACATACTCAGAACCCCGAAGATGGATGCTAGGAAAGGGAAGAGTTACAATCCAATGTGGATGTTGCTACAATTTTGCCATAGACAGAAAAGGAAATCCATCAGGGATACTCCGTCGCAGTGAGGTGGATCTGATGACAAGAATCATGAAGAGAATGGTGAAAAGGATGATAACATGGAGGGTACCGCTCGCGTATCGCATACCCAACTCGCCGCATTATTAACATCTACAAGGAAGGCGACTGCATACCTCCGCATATAGACCATCATGACTTTGTTAGACCCTTCTGCACAGTATCATTCGTCAACCAGTGCAACATCATGTTTGGATCTAACCTCCGGATTGCAGACCTCGGTGAGTTCCGAGGGCCGGTGGAGATACCACTACCGGTAGGTTCCGTCCTGGTGTTAAAAGGAAACAGAGCAGATGTTGCGAAGCATTGCATTCCAGGAGTGCCTGTGGAGTGGATCTCAGTTACTTTTAGAAGAATGGATGACTGAAAAATGCCTACCACTTTCAGAAAGATACAGAATTGGAGAGTCTCCGGCCCTACGAACTATGAGTTACATGGGAAATAACACACCTCAAATGCACATCCATGCGGCATTCCTGCCAAGGGTGGCTTGGAAGGTGATGTTATTGCTCATGTTTCTTATTATTCAGACATGGATTTTTTGACAGAAACTTTTGAATGGATCAGCAAGAAGTTTACACAGTCTGTTTTGGATTTACATGGATTGTATGAGACAATAAATTTCTGAGGAAAATGTCATCATGACTAGATCAAGTTGTATGATGTACTTTCAACAAGTTGGAATGAAAACGACTACGTCATATTTCGCCTTCACCTCTTTTTGTGCAAATTGACTGGGAAATGCTATTAGAGTTAAATGAACTTTGAACGAAGAACATAAAAGAAAAGAAAATAAATGAGAAATTTTCCTAAAAAAAATCTGAATATTAAAATAAATTTTAAATTCACATGAACACTAAATAAACAACAAAAATAAATATGGGATCGTTAAAGGACAAACAAAACAAATCTAAATCTCAAATTGAATTCCAATCTGAATCCTCTGATTCGAACCTTTCAGTTCTTTCTTCAATTGAAATCTGTTTGAAACTCTTTTGAAATTTGAATATTCTCTTCGACTTGTCGTTAAGTCAAGTCTTTGTAGCTTGGTACCCTTACCAGCTCCTTTCAATTCTCTTGCTGCTATGTCTTAGAGGATCAACTAGTTCTATTGACACGGAGCCACGAACTTTGTTCGATTTGGTTCTGATGGCATGAGACTGGGTCCCTCTTCATATAGATAAATCTTCGATATTGGAGCCTAACTTCCGGTTCTCTTTGAGGCTAGAGCCTAACATCTAGTCCTCTTTCAAATTTCCAAGACTGGTACCTAAATTCCAGTTCTCTTCCATCGAGGTCGGTACCTAAATTCTGACTCTCATTCGAGATTGATACCTAAATTTCGATTCTCTTTCGAATTGATACCTAAATTTCAATTATAAATTCTGAGACTGGTACCTAAATTCCAGTTCTCTTTCTTTCGAGGTCGGTACTTAAATTCTGACTTTCATTCGAGATCGATACCTAAATTTCGATTCTCTTTTGAATTGATACCTAAATTTCAATTCTAAATTCTAAGACTGGTACCTAAATTCTAGTTCTCTTCCTTCGAGGTTGGTACCTAAATTCCGACTCTCATTCGAGATCGATACCTAAATTTTGATTCTCTTTCGAATTGATACCTAAATTTCAATTCTAAATTCCAAGACTGGTACCTAAATTCTAGTTCTCTTCCTTCGAGGTCGATACCTAAATTCTGACTCTCATTCGAGATCGATACCTAAATTTCGATTCTCTTTCAAATTGATACCTATATTTCAATTCTAAATTTTCGAGACTGGTACCTAAATTCCAGTTCTCTTCCTTCGAGGTCGGTACCTAAATTCCGACTCTCATTCGAGATTGATACCTAAGTTTTGATTCTCTTTTGAATTGATACCTAAATTTCAATTCTAAATTTCCGAGAGTGGTAGCTAAATTCCAGTTCTCTTCCTTTGAAGTCGGTACCTAAATTCCGACTCTCATTCGAGATTAATACCTAAATTTCGATTCTCTTTCGAATTGATACCTAAATTTCAATTCTAAATTCCAAGACTGGTACATAAATTCCAATTCTCTTCCTTCGAGGTCGGTACCTAAATTTCGACTCTCATTCGAGATCGATACCTAAATTTTGATTTTTTTCAAATTGATACCTAAATTTCAATTCTAAATTTCCGAGACTGGTACCTAAATTCCAGTTCTCTTCCTTCGAGGTCGGTACCTAAATTCCGACTCTCATCTGAGATTGATACTTAAGTTTTGATTCTCTTTCGGGTTTGATACTTCAATTTCAAATCTCACTCTCTCGAGATCGGTACCTAAATTTTGATTCTCATCATTTTTTTGTCGATACTTAAACTCTGATTCTCACTCCGAGGCTGGTACCTAAATTCTAGTTCTCTTCACAATCCCGAGATTGAAACCCATGTTTCAATTCTTATTTCAAATCCAAATTTCAAATTAAAAATTTCCTTAAATTGATTTTAAATTAAACTTCAATCGAAATTGAGACTCAGAACAAATACAAATCTAAACTCACACATTGAAACTTGAAATTTAAAAGTAAACTGAATTCTAAATTGAATTCCCCAGATCTTGTGATTTGGAGTTCACCTCCTTTTCCATTCCTTAGCGAGAGTTCAAGAATCTCCAGCCTTGGAAATATACCTGATACTCCCCAGCGGAAATTCTTCTACTTCGTCCTAAGTTTGTCACTTGGACATCTGTGTTGGTTTTGTTGATCTCTTCGGTCAACGCCAATACGCGTGGTGTGCTTGGTTAGCACACCACACCTATTGGGGGTTCATTTGTTGACCTCATTTTTTATGAGGTCTTTTGCTTCTCTCTTTAGTACTTAGGATCTAGCCTTAGGCTTTTCCTTTGACTAATCTTAGAGGACTAGAAATGAAACCCACCACTTAGAAATTCAAACACTTCTTGACTTCCTGCAAAGCCCACAAGCTTGATTGTAGACCCCTAATCACCTAGAGGGTTGAAATCAAATGTGGAGGTTTAAAGGATGAGTTCCCTATAGGACTTTTTGGCCTTAGGAATACCCTGCGTGGCCTGATCTGGTGAGGGTTGACTTGCACATACACTACACTCTCACACATATTACAAGTCCTAAAACCACACTCTCACCCAACTTGACTTCCTGACTCATATAGGTAATTCATATGGATGGTCCTTAACCCCTAAGCCCCTGGCTAAGAGGGTTAGAAACAACTTAGTGAATGCCCAAATGAGTCCTCTCATGGCTCATATGGGCTTAATGTGGCTTCATGGCTCAACCAAAATGACTCCATTTCACTCACACTTAATCAATCTTCCTTTTTTTAAAATCTCGACTTTGACCCAGGGCCCCGGACCCACCAAACCTACCAAATACCCTTGAAATGACCCAAAATTTGCAAAATTGCCTAAATTACCCAAGATCCCTCAAAATTAATCCTAAACACTTCCCACCACTCAAATAGACCATCTTTGGCCAAAAATACCAAAATTTCCAAAAATACCTCCAAATACCCTCCAAAATTACCAAAATACCCTTTTACCCTAAAAATCCAAAAAATCAAAAAATTCCAAAAAATCCCAAATATTCCTAATTTCATTTTTTCCAACTACACCATGGGCCAATTTGGCCAATTTACCCCACTTTTACCAAAACCCCCAATTTGACCCATTTTTAACCCAAGTGAACCCAATGTCAAACCAAACCACCCCAATTGACCTCAATTTTGGTCCAATTCAATTCTAAACTTCAATTCAATATATCCAATATCAATTTAGACCAAATACAAGTCCAATTTGATTGAAATTTTGGCCCTATTTCAATTTGAAGCCTAAGGCCCAATTTTGGCCCATGACCTAAACCTAGCCCAAACCAACCCAACTCAACCCCAATTGGCCCCAAATATTTTCTAAAGCCTTCCTAAAATTTCCATAAACAAAAAACTAACTTGATTTGCCCAAAATTTGAACCTAAACTCCACCCAAACCTAACCCAAAACCAAAATCCCTTAAATTGACCTAAGCCCAAACCTAACCCAAATGGGCCCCAAATCCCAAAATTAGAGCCCAACCAAAGTTGAGAACTCTTTGTAACACTCCCATAAACATTTTTCAACATTAATTTTACATCAAATCCAACCTTAGTCCAACCTTCGCCCAAGTTAGCCCAATTTGGCCCACCTTGGCCCCTTTACCAAAAAAGCCCAAATTCAACCCAATACAATTCAAAATCACTTTAAACTTGTTCCAAACCACACATGACACATGCCTAAACCAATTGCAACATTTACTTGGCACAATCCTTTACAAAAATTTTCATCCTAAATTTACTTTAAATCCAAAAGCCCACTTCCTTGAACCACTTTTGAAAGCCCATCCAAAATGATTTAAAAAAAAGCCCAAAATCAATCCAAAGCCCACATGACAAATTCTTCTCATCATACCTTTAATTGAAATCATCCCTAAGTCCTAAATCAATAATCAAGTCATTCCAAATCAAGCCACATGCTAAATTACCCCTAAATACCAAAAATCCTTAAAATCCTTTTTCATGAAACAAGCCAACTTTTCCTAAGCCAAATGTGAGCCATTTGCAAGCCATATGAAGCCATGGGAGTCACTTTACACCTCACCATGTCATTTATGGAAAGTGGAGGGGCCTCTTTCTTAATCCTTCTTTAATCCTTTTAACCATACTCATGTCACACTCTAAACCAAGTTAGCCACCTAATCCTTGATGGAGACTATACCATTTCCTCTTGGCCGACCCAAATGAACCTTTTCAGCATAAATCCAGGCCTTGGTGGGTGCACCAAAACCAAATCCATGCCTTTGACCAAACCAATCCCAAAATGATCCCTTCCCCCTTCCACTTTAATTCAACTCCTTTACACTTGGAATTTTCCAATTTTTGGCACCAAACTCAAGCACTGACCTCCCTGACCCCGAGGGTGACCCATGCCAGGCCGGCCAGCCACCACAGCTGCCGGAAACCACCAGGTTGAGAGGATTGATTTGAATTAAAAATTCAATTTGAACTTGCTGAGCTGTACCATGCTCAGTGGCCACTGTGGCTGTTCTTCCCTTGGCCAAGGCAGTTGATGCAAGCCATTAAACCCCCTGGGAGGCCCTCCAGTCACCTCTATTTAAACCCACTCACCTCTCGGCCAAACGAGGTGATGAACCAGACCTTAAGAAAACTCTGCCAAAATTACTCCAGGACCTTCTCCTAGCCCAAAGCAGTTGATCCCCAATGTTCCTTAGCCCTAATCCCCATTAACATAGCTCAATTTCTGAGTTGAAAATCCACCTAAAAAACTGGACACTTCTCCCCAGTGAGCCAATCTTCAAATTGATTGACCCTACACCTTCACCAGACCAAGAGGAGAAGATCCCCAGCAAAAGCCCCCTCACCAGGCCAGCCATTGCTTCCAGCCTCAAAGCTTTGAGATCAGCCTTGGTCACTTTCATACTTAGACAATTTCCCAGAGCCAGGGACTTCATCTGGAGCTTGCTTGGACTCAATCGAATGTGACACAACCCTCAGATCGAAGCTTCACTTCTCTGAGCAAAGGTATGAACTCATTCTTCCTCCCGAGCTTCCAGCAACTCTCCATTTTGTTTGGGTTAATTTCATAGCCTATAAACCATTTGGATGTGTCCGTCTCTTCAAGACGAATCGATAAAGTATAAAAACTAAAAAATCCATCGAGAATCGAGAGAGATATTAGGGTTTGAGTGTGGACGGTCACGGGTGCACACCAGTCGTAGACGATGACCAGGAGCCGTTGGATCGCGCGTGTATCGAGCGGACGGTCGAGATCAAGCCGGACAACGGAATGTTACGTGAACCGCGGGCCCCTGGAGCGCTGAGTCAGATGGCGGCGCCGAATCACAGAGTGACGCATGGACTTTCAATCCGCGAGAGGATGACGCGGCGCCGAGTCAGATTATTAGAAAATTCAGGTATTTTTGAATTATTTAAATACGAGAACTTCAAAAATTCTTATCTTTGCATAAAAAAATCACAAAAATAAAATAAAAATATCTTCTTGCTCAGTGAACAGAGGAGAATAATGTGGAAAAGAAATCAAGTTAACTGGATGAGTATTTTATTTTTAATAATTTATTTACTATTTACAATATTTTGATTCTCCATTTGCATAGATAATTCACCATGACATGAAACCATAGTGCTTTTGAAGCCTCTGATCTTGGGAACATTCCCTGAAATTTTCAAGGTCAGAGGCCATCTCTGTGAAAAGTTATTGATTTTTCATGTTCATGTCACTGTTTTAGGTATTTTAATTTCAATAATTAGCATGTTGTCAAATAAATTCTAGGAAAATTTGGTGATGTTTCATAGGACTAGGGGACCCTATGAAAAATATATTTTGAGTGAATTCATTCATAATAACCTTAATTGTCCTAAACCCCTAAAATTGAATTTTAATTAATTAGGGTTAACCACACATCAAATTGACTTGAAAACAATTCTTTATTTATCTTTAGAATCAGAGGAACCTTTCATCAAATTTTGAAATCAATTGGTCTTGATTAACCCCACCAAGTGAATTAATTAAGCCTCATAAGCAAAATGGAACTTTAAAAATTCATAACTCCAAAATACTTTCCAAAAATTCAAAAAAATGGTATTGGAGCTACTTTGATATCAGGGGAGTTTAGGAAAATTAAAATTGAAATTTTCTAAAAAAGTTGATTTTTCACAAAATTTTAATATTTTAATAATTAAAAAATAATAAAAATCACCAAAATATTAAAAATCATAAAAATGTTACATTTTGATTCCTAATCACTTAGGAAAAAACCAAATATTTTTCCTAAGTCCCTAGGATAAGATATTGAATTTTAAAGGCTTAATGTAATTTTTAAAACTAAAAATATGAATTTTTAACCTCGTCACTAAAATAATTCTAATAAATCAAAGAAAAATTAGAAAATTATAAAATTTGCTTCTCTGGACTCTTTGAGGTCAGAGAAATTTAGGAAAAATATAAAATTTATTTTTCAACTTTTCTTTTATATTAAAATTAATTAATACTCTAAAACTAAAAATAATTATAGTAAATAAAATATAATTCAAAAAAATTACAAAAACTGGTCCAAATGGTCCTCTAGTCATTAGAGACATCTCATAATTTTCTTAAGAGCAGAAAGCTTTCCTTGGTCATGTTCTTGAATTTTCTTTGAAAATCCCTATTTTCTACTAAAAATTATTATATAAATTAATTAAAGTCAGAAAAATCACATTTTCTCCTCTAATGTCTTAATTAACATGTGGTTGAGGTGACATAAAAATTTCAAATTCATTTGTGCTCAATTTAGTGAGTTATGAAATAAATAAGCTTAAAAGGGCATGAAGGTAATTAAAAATTATAACCCTTAATTAGAACTTTAGGTTTAATCAAAATGGGGGGTAAAATATTCGATTTTAACTTTCTCTTGGATGATTGAAACTTAGGGAAATTAAAAGGGTGAAAACCCATTAAACACTTTGAAAATATCAAAATGAAACTCTAATTAATTAAATAATTTAAATTTTGGAAAGAATATATTTAAAATTTGGATTATTAAAATAGGGATATTATTTAGAGGATATTTATTCTTTAATTTAAAAATCCCTAAATAAGTCACTTAAATAATATTTAATTCTTAATTAAAAAAAATTATAAAAAAAATAAAATAATTATCCAAACTAATTAAATTAAAAATTAAAAGAAGATAACCATTAAATGAATTAAAGCTTAAAATGTTAAATGGTCTAATAATTAAAAATCAAATTTAAAATCTTGGAATTAAGTTAAATTAAATTAAATTAAGTTAAGTGAAATTTTAAATTAAATTAAATTAACACCTTAACAATTAAATTAAAATTAAAATATTGAAAGTAAAATTAAATTAAATTAAAATTAAATTAAATTAAATTAAATTAAAATTAAAATAAAATAAAATAAATTAAATTAAATTAAATTAAAATCACTTAACAACAAACCTAAATGAAATCATTAAGAGTTAAATCAAAAGATATCAATAATCTCAACACCTCTTTCTATCTAAGAAAATTTAAAACATGAACATTAATCTGAAATACTAAGATAATTGAAAGTGTAAAGATTTAAATTAAATCTAAAAAATAACTTGAACACTGTTCCAAATTTAAAATTATGAATTAAAACCTCATAATTAAATTAAATCACTTTAAATCATTAACTCAAAATTTTAATTAAGGATGATTAAAATTCTCAATAAATCAACTTTCCCTTAAAGGCTTTAATTATTATAACTCTTAAATAGAGTATTAAGTGAAATGTCACTTCATTCATCAGGTAATCAAATACCCAAGTTCATTGAGCAAGAGACAAAGTTTAACTAAACTCCTGGATGATTAATTCATATGTGCAACTATATTTACTTGGACTCAAAATGATCCCAGAAGTATTGAAAAGATGTTTATGACTCGTCCTAAACACTTCCTCAACATGACATGATGTTTTAAAAGAACAATTGAATCTAATTGTTCGTTAATGAAGAAAATCATCCTTAAACCAAACCAACAACCTAGACATCATAGGAAATGACTAGTTATAGGATTAGGAATTTGGTAGACAGCCAAAACCCTTTCCCTTAGCTTTACCTAGGTATTTCTTGCAAAATATGTTTAAATGTTCTAACATGTGTTTTAAGTGCATCTTGGGATGACGGGAAGACCCTCCAGGTACGCTTTTATTTTATTGCAATTTACTTTATTACAATTTACTTACATGCACTGTACTTTACTTTTCTTGCATGATAAATAAGACTGTTGCATGAAAACTAAAACCTTTAGGATAGTCCCTGAACTGAAACCAAAAATAAATTAAAAGTCATTGTAAGATAAAATTCACTGCCACAACATTCCAAAATATAAAACAACTCAAAATTTAATCACAAACAGAACAACAAAACTACAATTGTAACTAAATTAAAACGTCTCGTTGAATGATCGGGAATACCTCGGATGATCTAACCCACGTGTTGCTAACGGGATTTCCCACGGTCTAAATGAAAGTGTCATTCAGTTGAGTTTAGCAAATTCATCTGGACTAAGTGAATTCGATGAAAATAATGGTGTCGGGATGATGGAACCGTGGGATCTTAATCGGTTCTGTTTAAATAACTTTAAGATTTATTTTAATTAAAATATTAAAAACACTTGGATTTTAAGATTTTCTCCAAACCAAAACACTTCTCTCATCTCCTCGATTTATGACTTCTAAAACTAAACCTCTGCAACAACAAGGAGCTCAGAACATGGTGGGCAGCTCGGCCATCGTCATCAGCAAAACTCAGATCTACCTCAGCAAAACTTTCTTAGAATTAAATAACCAAGCCATAGGACTTCGAGGTAGTTTTCCTAGTGCAACATAAATCCTCAACTCTTCATTAGGCATTTGCATGATCAAGTCATGTAAATTAAGCCCTAACCGATCTTAGGACTTCGAGGTAGTCGTTCGGTACGACAAAGGACCCTCATATCTTCCAGATTAATTGTATGATCATGTCATACAAATATAAGTACTAATCAATTAGAATTGGCAGGATTGCAATATTAAATAATTTCCCAAATTGAAGCCAAACAATAGGATAGTTTGGGAAGTTGCAAAGATTCTTCTTGGATCCTCAGCTTCTCTTACTTTTCTTCCTTTGAACTCCTGAAATTAACTGTTCCAAATTTGAGCCATTCCCTATTGAAACTTCCAAAATTCAATCCTTTGAAAACCTTAAACTTTGAAATTCTTGAGACCAAAACCACTAATCATTATTGAGAGTTTTCTTAAATGATTCCCGTCATTTAAGATGTAATTAACTATAGGGGCTTGCCCTTATAGGGAACTTTAAGAACCCAGGTAATATAAACCCTACTTAATTCCATTATATTAAGTAGGGGAACTTGTCGACTTATAAAATTTGTTCACAGACAAAACGGATGTCACAAATCTTTTAGTTTATTTAATCGAGCCCGATCATCAAGCAGTGTGTCTATTCCTAGGGATAAATACACGGGTTGTGGTGTGGTGCTCGTTTATATAAACTATTCGGGATGTGAGATCGGTTTGATTTCATATCTTAAATTTTTCAAATTTAAAAATTATTTTTAAAATCAAATACTACTTTCTAAATTATTTATATATTTAAAATTAAATTTAAAATTTAAAATTTGCCGACAATTTCTGTTAGGCAACCCCCTTTTCAAAATACAAACTTACAACCTAAAAATATGCCGACACTTGGTTGGCCCTCTCTTTGCTGTTAGTTGATGTGGTTAGTTATGGTGTTGTTGTTGTCTACTGTTGTTGGTTTTCCTCCATGATGTTGTGATATTTACTACTACTTTTTAAGCAGTTGATGTTGATATCTCTCTGCTAGGTTGTTTCACTACTAATGTTGGTATCCCTCTATTGGGTGGTTTCACTGCTGATGTTGGTATTTCTCTGCTGGGTGCTTTCATTGTTGATGTTGGTTCTCTCTGCTTGGTTGCCTCACTGGTGATACTTTTGGATAACTGCTGTTAGACAATTATTGAGAATATAACCCGACCTGCTTCAGCAATTGGTGTCTGGGTCTCCGCACTACTTCTTGGCTGCCACATCGATCTCTATAGTGTATAAGTTTTGGTATTTTATTTATGATTTTTTTGGTTAGTATACTTATTGGTTCTTTTTGGTTTACTTGTATATGTTCAGATATATAGGTGTTTTAGGTATACTTCTCTCTTTTTATTTTCTTTGGGTGAAGTTGTATGTGGATGAGGATCCTCATTTTGAGTGAGTTTATTAATGTATTTTCATTTCTTTCTTGCGGATCCTCTCCCTTCCTTTTTCTAATATATATACATAATGGTGACTCCTCCTCTATGTTTTGCTCTACTAGGGTTTTGATGGCCTCACTGGCGGCGCCATGCTGGTACTGGCTGTGGTGTTTCAGTGGAGTAGGTTGTCAGAGGTCAGGTAAGCTTGGTTCATGTGGGTGTTTTGTGTTTGAGTGGTGATGGTTCGTAGTTTGTTTTCCTGGCTGCTTCCCGAGATTTTTACTTTCAAATTAGTTTTACTGATCCATTAGTATTTGTTGGTCTCCTGTGGGTGTTGGCTTGGGCATTCTTGTTTGTGAGGTGCCTTAAGCTCTTTTTTGGCTTTTCTGGTGGTTTCTCATGGCCACCAGGTTTCCCATTGATTTGGAAATCAATGCCCAATAGGCAAAAAATACATATGCTGCTGTGGTGGGAAGGGATAGGACTATTCACAAGAGCATTGAGTACCTGGTTTTCCCTCAGAAATTGCATGATGTTGCAGCTGGAAAGAAAGAGTGTCGCTATATTCGACCATTATGCATTAAAGACGGAAAGCTTGGTGTTGTCTTTACTTCTCTGGAAATGAAAACCCTCAAGGAAGCTATAAAGTTCACCTTAGTTGAGAAGTTTCAGTTTGTACATCCAAAATGGAATTTGTTAGAAAATTCTTTGACGAGCTACAACTTTTGGGCACCTGGAAACTTGGATTGCTAGATGGCAGACATTTAGTTATTAGATTGGCTAATGAGGAAGAGTATGTAAGGATATTTGCCAAACAATCCCTTGTGATTGCTGGAACCCAAATGAAGATCATAAAATGGACTCCATATTTTGATCCATCTAAAGAACCCCCCATTATTACTATGTGGTTTAAACTCCCTGGCCTCCCTATCTAGGTATATCACCCCAATGCTCTTTTTAACATCAACCAAGCACTTTGTACCCCTCTCAAAGTAGACTTCCCATCTTTTGATATGGCCTGACCAGCCTATGCTAGAGTGCTGGTAGAAAGAGATATCACCCTACCAGACTTAGACAAGGTATGGATCACTGATGATTTTGGCAGGAGATTGTTGTGGAAAACCAGCCCCTCTTTTGTCAACACCACAAAATGTTTAGGCACATCCTGGATACTTGTTATAGGCTACATACACCTTCAAGGAAAAAGACTAATGGGACACCAAAAGTTGATGCTGAGATGGCATCACAAAACACTGAAGTTCCCTCTAGCCATCTAGACAGGAGGACTACTGAAGCTGGAGTTGTAAGTTCTCCTATACCAGGAGATCGGGTCACATTATTATCTCCTTAGCATGATCCACTCATCCAGGTTCAGGCTGTGGGACTGCCCTCTGAACAAGTTACTCAAGTTAAGAGTCCAATGCTTTTGATAGATACAAATAATCAATTACAACATACTGAAAAAAATGAACTTGGGCAACAGGAGGTGGCAAAGCCTAGCTCTGAGTCTTCTCCTTTAATTGCAGATAAAACTATAAGTAGCTTATAGGAAGTGATCACTAATGATTGGAATGTACAAAAAAATAGTAAAAGAAGGGGAAACAAATCAGAAGTTCATACCATATTGGACACTCAAAATTCAAAAAGCTCTAGCAATCCTTACCCTAGGACAAGGGGGAAGGAGAGAACCCTTTCTCATTGACCAACTTCATGTGTTAGAATATTAGAGAGGTGGCAAAACTCTCTTCTGTAAGAAGACTCAAATATTTGGTTAAAAAACATAAATTGTGGTGCTTTACTCTTTTAGAGCCTATGATATCTAAGAACTCCCAAACTATCATTAAGAAGTTCCTTTCTTTCTCTCATTATGCTAATGTTAAAAACAAAATCCTGTTTTTAGCGAGGACTAATATGCAATGGTCTGTTCTCCAGGATCATCCTTAGTTTATTCACATTCAATTTCATATAGGTGGCCAGATGGGGTATGCAACTATTATCTATGCCAGCTGTATTTACTTTCAGCAACAACTGTTATGGAAAGATTTATTAGTGCTTGACAGCTCCATTGATTCATTTTGGATATTGGGTAATGATTTCAAATGCCTCACATCTCCTTCTAAAAAAAAAGGCAGCAATCCTCCTTTGTTTGCCTCTCTGAATAAATTCAACCAGTTCATAAATACTACAAAACTATTTGATTTGGGCATCCAGGTCCCAAATTTTACTTGGAGGAGGGGCACCTTTGTGGGAGAGGCTGGACAGTTTTTTGGTAACTTCTTGTGGCTTCGAATCATTCCTTACACTATTATCACTCACTTGAATATGGCAAGTTCTGATCATAGTCCCTTATTGTGCTCTATTAATAATTTTCCTACCAATGGTGGCAGTTCATTCAAGTTTCAGAATATGTGAACTCTACATCCTGATTTCCTTGCAGAGATTGGTAAAGTCTGGATATCTGACCCTGAGGCTTCACCTTGGGTTAACCTCTGGCATCTTCAAAAACATACTGCGAAACATCTGAAAGACTGGAATTGGGCCAAGTTTGGTAATATGCATGATTGATTAAAAGTAGCTGAAGAGGAAATACTTAAAACAGAAGTTGAAATTCAATTGTGCACCAAATCTTAATATGATCTCCATTCAGCTCAAGAGAAGTTACATTATCAAATTCAGTGTTATGAATGTTCTCTCCAACAAAAGTCTATCATTTCTAAATTTGTGGATGGAGACAGAAACTCTAAATATTTTCATGCTTGCATAAAATACAAGAGGAAATGCAATATGATATTATCTATCATTAATACTACTGGACACAAATTTTCTACTGTAGAGGACATTGCTGATGATACTGTAGATTACTTTCAACTCCTATTCACACATGTGCAGCTCACCAGAACACCTATTTAAAATTCCCTCTTTGTTGATAGATTAGATTTTGTGCACAGGCTGGTGTTACACCAGGTACCTTTGGAATCTGAAATTAAGACTGCTTTAGACTCTACAGATGGCACTAAATCTGCTGGCTCAGATGGATTTACTGCAAAATTTTACAAGAAGAGCTGGGAGATTATCAGTATTGATGTTGTCAAAGCCATACAATGCTTCTTTATAGGTGTTGATCCCCCCAAGTATTTCATTGCTTATTCCATTGTTTTACTGCCCAAGAATCAAACTAGACAGTCTTGGGGAGATTTTAGACCAATCAACCTCAACAATGTTATCTCCAAATTAATTTAAAAAATCCTTGTATTCAAGCTTCAACCACACACAACACCTTATTCAAGCTAATCAAGTTGCTTTTGTCAAGGGGAGGAACATTTCTGACAATATTTTGCTATCATAAGAGCTTCTGTTAGATCTGGACAGGAATTGTAGGGGGGACAACATTATTTTCAAATTTGATATAAAAAAGGCCTATGATACAATCAGTTGGGGTTTCCTTTTAGATACACTTGCTGCCAAAGGTTTCAATCCAGCATTCATTCAGTTGATTGAGAGATGGCTTAAATGTAATGCTCATTTAGTTTTGTTCAATGGGAAGAACCATGGATTTTTTAGTTCCACCAGGGGTATTAAGCAAGGTGATCCATTATCTCCTGCAATATTTATTTTGGCTTTGATTACCTTTCCAAGCTTCTGAATAACTTGGTGGAAGAATCCCCTCATATAACCTACCAAGAAAAGTCCAACACAGGGTTGTCATTAATCTTATGTTGATACATCACTCTTTTCACCAATGCCTCCAAATCTGCTGCCAAAGCTGTTTTCAAGTGTCTACACCAATTTCAAATTACCTCTGGCCTAGAGTTAAATCAACAAAAATGCTATTACTATGTCAGTGACCATGTTCAATCTCACATTAAACACTGGATTTCTGAGTACACTGGTTGTACTCCAGCTTCTCTCCCGATTAATTACCTTGGGGTGAAACTGATTAAAGGCAGAGTTAACAAACACAATTCAATGAGGTCATAAACAAGTTTAGGAGCCCACTCACTTGTTGGACTAATTCCTTCTTGTCCAATGGGGTAAGAGTAACGTTGTTGAGAAGCATATTGACTGCCCTCCCCTCTTATGCCCTTCAAATGTTCACAATGAAGAAGAGTACTCAGGTCACTTTTGGGAGGCCTTTTAACAAGCTTTTATGGACTGGGCAACATAAACAATATTACTGGCTACCTTGGCACAAGGTTTGTAAGCCCATACAAGCTGGGGGTTTAGGTTTCAGGAGTTTTAATCACCTTAGTCTTATCAACCTTTACAAACTATGGATGGGATTCAGAGCTCAAGACAGTTTATGAGCCATTTTTATGAAGGGGAAATACTGCAGAAACATACATTCATCCCTTGTCTTTCTAAGTTGAGGGATTCTAGGCTGTGTCACAGTTTGGTGTAGATCAGAAATCAAGCTGAAGAATTATTTATTTCCGAGCTGGGGGATGGCAACATCAAATTCTGGTTGGATAACTGGGTATGGACTGGGGCGAAACTGACTTGTTCTTAGCATAATTCTAATTATAACAACCTAGTCAAGGATTTTTGGGTAGATAAAAAATCAGTGGAACTGCAGATTACTTGATACCATTTTATCCAGAGAGCAGGTCCAATCTGTCCATCACACTGTTTTCTCTCCTGAGCAAAGGGACAAAATTATCACAAAACAAGGTTCTTCTCTGAAACTATCAACTTTCATTTATACTAAATTTTTCCATTGGCAGCAGGTTGAGTGGGGCAAGGTAATTGAGGCAGACTGCTGACCCCATCTAGGTCATTTTCCAGTTGGAGACTCTGACATAGGCTTCTCCCTACCGATGATATTTTGAAATTAAAAGGCTTGAGAGGTCCTTCATGCTGTCCTTTATGTCACAATGCTAAGGAATCTATGGAGCACCTATTTTTCAGCTGCCCTACTTCTCAGAAGATTTGGGTCAATATCCTAGCCATGTTGACCTTGGATACTATCACTTTGAGCTAGCACTCTTTCTTTAATTGTTGGGAAGATTGGCATGCAATGAAACTCCTATTTGTGCCATGTACTGTTGCATCGTTCATCTGGATGTAAAGAAATCAAGCAAAGTATGATGTAAAACCTCCTTTGGTGCAGACTGTGACCACCAATTGCATTTCATTCTTCCATAAGCTTGTCCAGCACCAAAAGGTCACTAATTTTTGCAAAGGTTGGAGGCCAATGTTAGCCCCTCGTAATGGCAGAGCCTTCACACTTATTTGGTGGATACCTCCTCCTCCATGTTTGCTGAAAGAAAAAAACTGATGGAAGCTTTTGCCAGGGGGCTGCTGGTTTTGGTGGCATTTACAGAAACCATCAGGGGAAATGTGTGCTCTATTTCTCTTCACCTGCTTTAGCCCTGGATGTTTTGGAAGTTGAATTCATTGTCATATATTAGGCATTATTCATTGCTCATAGATGTAATTTTGGAAAGATATTGGTGGAATCTGATTCTATAACTGCATCAGAATTTTAGAGGGCCTGGAACAACCACCTTGGCATGTTAGTTGATGGATCAACAGAATGGGTGTGTGGTACAACACTTCTCAGACCAGATTTTTGCATACTCCGAGGAAGGGAAATGGCCTGCCCACTGGTTGGCTTCTGCAGGGTATCATAGTGAGTCCATTACAATGGGTACTGTTCCTCCACCACAATTAGCTCTTTTTCTACATAGTGATAGACTATCTCTTCCCCATCTCTAAATTTTCTAATTGTAATATATATATATATATATATATATATATTTAGTTGAAACCTTATATATATATATATATATATTTATATTATATATATATATATATATATATATATATATATCATTCAGCAAAAGTCAACAGTTTACATACATCTAATATAGGGAATATCAGTCAAATCCCCAAAAAGTAAAAGCTTTAAAGGATCATCAGGTTTAACAGAAAAAATAATCCTTTGAGCTGCAGTAGCATGTTTGGCCAACCAGTTAGCAGGTTGGTTACCTTCTCTAAAGATATGAGACCACTTGAGGGTGAGAGAGCCAAATGTAGAGAGCAATGTTCTGTAAGGGTATACCAAATTCCATGGAGGAGGGGATAATCCTTGTATTATATTAACAAGCTGCTGAGAGTCAGATTCAATCCAGACAAATTGGTAGTTCAAAGCTTTTGCAGTAATCGGGGCCCAATAAGCGGCTTGGAGTTCGAGTGGAGAGTCGACGGTGAGATGATAGGTACTTGGAAATACCACAGTAACTTACCTCCAGAATTTCTACAAACTGCCCCATTTTCAGCAACAGAGTTAGTGAAACTCCCATCTATATTTATTTTTATCCATGGTGGAGGTGGAAGGGACCACTTCAGCAATGTAGTTTTTCTTTTATTAGTGGGCTCCAACAGTGGCTTCTTACTCAGAAAACTGCAGCAGTTAGCCACCATATGATTAATATTGCAAGTTCTGTTGTCAAACTTCACTTGATTCCTATATATATATTAAAAAAAGGAGCTACAAAGGCTCCCTACAGGTTGAGATAAAATAGCAAATTACAACAAGGTTGGAGGAACCCCGTCTATACTAACAAAAAACAAAAAGTTCCCATGGGTATCTTTCACAACACAAAAGAAAATACATATGTCAAGAAGGGGATCCATCAAATTAGGCTTGAGTTAATTCTGAGGTGTAAAATTGCCACCTGATCTCTAGTAAGCAAGAAGGAGAGAGGGGGAGGAGGTGAAGTTGAGATTCTGCTTATACTAGAAGACCTGGCTTCCCTTGCTAACCAATTGGCTGGCTTGTTACCTTCTCTGAAAATGAACTGAAAATGGTGGTTGCAGCTGCCTTTGAGGTTGATAATTTTATCCATCCACTGTTGGAGGTGCCATGGAAGGGTGCCAACAGATTCAATAAAAGTTAATAAAAGTGGAAAAGTTAACTTCAACAATAAGTGAGGACCACTGATAAAAAGTTGCAATCTTGAATGCCCAATGTACTGCAATGAATTCTGCCTCTAATGCATCAATAACAATAGCAGGAATCTGGAAGAAGAGAAAACACTTTCCCTGATTATTCTTGAAAACACCCCCACCCCAGTACATTGCTGTAAGAAGTTGCCATCAGTGTTGGCCTTAATGAAGGGATAAACAAGAATTTTCCAATCCACAAGGGAGAAGACATGATGGAACCTCCTTTCAACAGAAGTGAGAGAGTAGATATTAGGAAAACCTTTCAAATAAATCAATTTGGAGATGTAGGATAACAATTTCTAGCCACTTTAGTAGCACAAGGGGTGATGTCTTCTAATGTGGAATGATTCCTGCTCATCCAGATAAACCAGGCTATGATATGAGGATCTTCCCCCACCTTAGCCTCCATCAAATCTCCCCAGAAATTTAAGAAACTCTTCCAAGAGAAACAGATTAGATTTAGGTGAAAAAACCTAACAGAGTTAGACCACACCTGCTGAGAGAAAGAGCAATCAAAGAAAAGGTGATTGAAAGATTCCTCACTGTTCCTATAGAACCTGCAGCAAGAAGGTCCCCTCAAACCTTTTAACTTGAGAAGGTCATCTGTTGGGAGGACTTTATGAAGCAGCTTCCAACAAAAATAGACATAGAGGGGGAGAGGTACTTGTTCCAAATAGCTGTATCCCAGGGAGAAGTCTGCCAAAGGAACAGTTTGGAGTAGATAGCTTTTGATATGCTTTGATTTTTAGAGGTTGCCCAAACGATTCTATCAGGTCTGGTGGTATTCAGAGGGATGGTAGCTACTAACTCAGCAGAAGGAGCTTGAAGGAGGGAGTTGAGTTTAGGGAGTGACCATTAACCATTGATCCATCAATCTGTTACTTTCAGATGAGGCATATGTTCTACATTATGAGCTAGCTGCAACCAGTCATCAGGGCACTAATTGTCTAACCAAAAAGGCAGCTGGCCAGTGCCTAGCTCCCCAGGGAACATGGTGTCAGCTTGTGGTTTAACCCTTAGCATGCAAGACTAGATTTTAGAGTCACCCATTTTCTTGGTAACCAGTGAAGGGTGTATGTCTTTGCAATACTTGCCTTTCAGGAACTTAGCCCAAAGAAAATTTTGAGATTTAAACTTGATCCAAAGTTTACAATGGTTCACCTGGGTAATGTACTTCAGACCTTTGAATCCAATACCACTTGCCCATATTGGTCTAGCTACCTTTTGCCAAAATGCCCAATGAATTTTCTTCGTCTTCCCTGACAACAGGAATCTGTTAAAAATTCTCTCCATCTGCAGCTGGGTGGATTTGGTCATGGAAATCATCTGGAGAATGTAAGAAGGAAATGTAATGAGGATGCTTTTAAGAAGGGTGATCCTCCCTCCACTAGATAAAAAGGAATGAGACCAACTAGTAAGTTGATTTTGGATTTTTTGAAGTATGGAGTCAAAATGAGTTTGTTTAACTCTACCCTTAAGGAGAGGGACCCTAAGGTAGATTAAAAGGCCAGGAGGACAACTGAATCCAGTGAACTCCATCATCCAAGTCTTGTGGCTAAGGGACATCTTGCTTGACAGATTAGTTGACACTTCTCAGCATTAAAGCTCATGCCTGATGAGGATTGAAAATGTTGTAGACATTTCAGAATGTTCTTGACTGATTTCTTCTAGGGATTAGAGAAAATCATCACATCATCAACATATATGAGATGTGAAATATGCAAATTGGATCTGTGGTGGTATCTATGATAATGTTGGGAGTAAGAAGGAGAGTTAAGTAATCTGGAAAGATAATCCATAGCCAAAATGAATAAAGTGGGAGACAATGGATCTCCCTGCTTTAATCCTCTATTAGCACTGATATTACCCCAAGATTGTTCATTGATGAGAATAGAGTGGCTAATAGAGTGAAGCCATCTACTTATGAGATTATAGAATTGATCAGAAAAACCCCTGGCCGAGAGGACATCCAGCAGAAAATCCCAATTTATGGTAACATAGGCTTTAGTTATGTCCAGCTTGTAGATGAGGCTTCCCCCTCTACAAACCTGTTCTAAGTCCATCAACATCTCTTGGGCAAGCAACACATTATCAGTAATAGATCTACGCTGTACAAAGGCTGATTGATTAGGAGAAATAATTTTTTCCAGATGAGGCTGAAGTCTAGAAACAAAAATTTTACTTATAATCTTACTAATTACAGAAGTAAGACTAATAGGCCTGTAATGATTCTAAGAGTTAGCAGCATCAGATTTTGTTATTAAAACAATGGTGGAATGCCTGAAGTATTTAGGAATGCTCTGACACAGGAAAAATGATTGGATGGGTCGGACCACATCCAGTTTAATAAGATTCCAAGACTTCTTATAGAAATCTGCAATGAATTAACCCGACCGAAAATAATGCAGTAATTTATGCTTCCAAAAATATGTTATAGCCAATACTTTGACCTAAAAAATAATAGTGGCTAGTGTATATAAATATAATTTTATGAAAAATATTTTACACACTAGAGGTACTACACAAATATACGTATCGTTTCAATTAATATAAGGCTTTAAATAAAGACCCCAGTATCGATCCCACGAGGAGTTTTATAGATTTATAAATATTTTAATTTTATTTTTATGTATTTCTTTTAAAGTTTTAATATTTAATTTACTAAATGCAGAAATTAAGCTGTGCTAAAATAAGGAGTAATGTAAATAATAATAAGCAAACAACTTTCTTCCTTCCAATTAATCCAAGACTTTTTAGATGATGTAATATTCGTGGAGAATATAAATTAATGGCATTGTGCTAAATAGAAGCAATCCTATTCTTTACCTTCGCTCGATAGTATAAAGAACATTGACTAATCTATAGATCAGGTCTGGATGTATTGTTAGTAGAATGGGTTAAACTAGGCTCACACTACTATATTCCAAGGGTGGCTATGGTCGGCCCTACTAGTGCCCCGTTCCCTTTCTATAAACCAAATTAAAAGAATTTAGTCTGTCACTCTAAAAACTTATTAATTCTATGCCCATTGAATAATATTTTCCAATTTATTTGTACTTCACCTTGAATAACCCGCACAAGGTCTTTTACTACCCAAGGATTCATGTGATATCTACTAGTTAAGAATTCATCTCCTTCTAGGTCTCAAAACTCTTCAACAGATTTTAACAACTTAAATGGCCAATTTAAATAGTAAATTAAGATTCGGTATTAATATCATCACAATATTTAAATATATTTAGTTTTTAATTCTCCAATGAATTTTATTTTATCTTATTTATCATTTCATAATTGAAGGAGAAACTAAAATAACTACTCAGAACACATTGAATTTAAATAACAAAACATATAAATAAAAACTTTGAATTAAATTACAAATACTTATCTCAAGTGTTTCTCCAACTGAACCTCTGATTACCACTGACTCCAAAGCGAATTAGACTTCAAAAGCACCAACACTTCCAAACTCTCAATACAAACTCTAAATAAAATAAACTCATTAATTTATGAAGGAAAGTAAACTAAAAGTGTGGCCCTAAAATTTCTCTATAATTAGAGACCTCTTTGATTTGGGGCTCTCTCTTATTGGGGGCCTCTTTTTTTGTAGAAATGGCCTCCTATTTATAGGCTTCAAGGGTTGCCTAAAGCATCTCTTCAAAATGAGTCCAAGTTCAGTGAATCTTCTAAAACTGTGTCTAGCGCCTAGGCGCCGGCTTCTGGCGCCTAGGCGTCAGACTCCACATCTAGTTCTTTGAACCTCTTCAATTTGGATCGCACCTCTTGGCGGTCCAAACCATTTCCAAGCATCTAGATACAATGTATCACATGTCCTATAATCCAAGAATAACTGCCACTCTTCTAGAAGGTCCAATAACCGCTCTAACCATCAAAATAACTGCCCAAAGCGGTTAGAAAATTGTAACTGTTTTGGTATCAAGCTGGCGCTTAGGTGCCGGATTCTGGCGCCTAGGCGCCAGACTCATTATTTTGGCAATTTTGCATTTTTGCTCCATTTTTGCACCTTTTTGCTCCTTATTCATCAATTTTCATCTTTTTTTCTTTTTGAACATTTTTGCATCATCTGCATCCAAAAACATAAAATACCTTTCATTAAAGCATAATATCCTTAAAATTTTAATAAAAATCAAGGCATAAAAATAGGTATTTTTTTCATGGATCAAAATCCCCTTAACTTAAACGTTACTTGTCCTCAAGTAACCCTTTTACTATATAAAATGTATAACAATTGGAATAAAAAGTAAATATTTAAGATCCTTGTAATTTTTTATTTTATAAAGGCGTTAGTAAATTATTAACTAAATTTCAGTAACTAAGTTTAATTTTAAGAATTTAAAAAATATTTAACTACCAAATAGTAAGACTTCAACATTTTTCATTCATTTCAAAAATAATTGTAGTTTATTATATTAAGATCACATTAAATATTTACAAGAAAAAGATCTTCAGAAAAATCTTTTCTAATAAAGATGCATGCATAAACATTAAGTAAAATATGTAATTAGTTTTCTTTTTATAAGATAATTCATTTGAAGCCAATTTTTGATTAGGCATCTCCTCAAGCTTCTCCTCACCCTTTTTTCTTTTTTTAACTGTGAGAATTATTGTATCTGGATAGCATGTTAATGATTTTGAACTTCACTATCCTTAACTTATATTTATAAACTTATACATCTTCACTTAGTTATATAACATGAATACTTTTCAAAAAGACTTTCAATCTTTTTCTTTTTCAAGTTATAATTCTTGATTTCTTAATACTTCTAAAAGTCAATTATCTCTACCATGAATAGAAAAATTTCTTAATCTTACTCTTCTTTAAGTTGAATAATTCTATTCTTAAAATTAATCAAATTTATTAAAATTTTGGTTAAGTCTACTAAATTATTTATAATTTAAAAAATTTAAGTGATCTTAAATAGATTCTTCATTCCTTATGTTATGTTAATATTTTTTAG
This sequence comes from Papilionanthe hookeriana x Papilionanthe teres, assembly GCA_022702705.1. Lineage (NCBI taxonomy): Eukaryota > Viridiplantae > Streptophyta > Magnoliopsida > Asparagales > Orchidaceae > Papilionanthe > Papilionanthe hookeriana x Papilionanthe teres. The sequence goes on along the minus strand of CM040423.1, from coordinate 91,840,398 downwards.
AAAATATTATCACTTAAGGAAAAATAAAATTTAAATTTGCATGTATTTTCCCTTCCCCTAAACTTAAGTATTGGTATATCATGAAAATTTTTTTTAAAGTATGAGAGAAAGAAAATAATTTTAAAAAGGAATTTTATAAGTTTGTAAAAACAGTCTAAGAAGAAAAATTTACTTCTACACATGCTTTTTATAATTATCACTGAAATAATGAAGCATATATAAAAGTAAGCAGGTTCAATTTTTATATCAGTAGCTAAATTAAAAGACTATACTAATCACAATAACAAAAACAGAACAACATCAATAACTAAATAGTACTCCAATCATCAGAACAGCTAACATCAAAAAAACATCAAACAAACATAAACTAATCATACTACTAAGTCTAACACACAGACAAACAAAACAAGAACGTAATCTCGACACTCTAATCATCACTCGTAGTCTCCTCATTATCATCATCATCATCACCAAAAAAAAATCCTCAGTCCTCTTTGGATCAAAAGGTGTGAATCTAGGACAAGTAGGGAACTGAATAGAGTGTTCTCCCTTTCGGAATCTAACAAGAGCTTCATCATATTCAGCATCAAAATTGCTCTTCTTGTGGGTAAATCAGCAAGATGATCAAATTTTGCATCGATCGTGTCTATTCAAAAATGAGCTAAATGTAACATATTCTGCTGCTCTGAATACCTCTCATCCATAGTCTTCCAAAAACTAGGTGGTGGTGTAGCAGAAGTAGAAGGTCTAGAAGTAGAAGCACTACCTGGAGTAGGTACAGAAGTAGAAGGAGCAGCAGATCTCTTCCCGCGAAGATGATCATAAATACTAACACTCTCCTGCCCAATAAGTTTTTTAGTCTTCAGCTTCTCCTCAGAAATATCAGCAATAACTCCATCGCTCACACATAAAGAATATATCAAAGATGGGAATCCTAATCCCACAGATGTGTTGGATCTTGCAATCGACTCCACAGAATCATAGATAATGCTGCCAACATCTATCGGCTTCCTCTCCTGAATGCAGTAGTTCGGGATAGCTCTATCTCTGGTAACTTCACTTAGGAGGTTGGAAGGAAGTAGTCTAGCAGAAATAAAATAGTGTCAGGCCTTTGAAATACCATTCAACATAGAAGATTTAAAGTTTACCCGTTTGTCATTCCAGATCTTCCAAGCTCCAGTGCTGTCAGTCAGATATGAAATAATCATCTCCAAATCTCGATCAGATGGAGATAGACCAGAATAGTAGCACTCGATAGTTGGTGGTAGGCCGTAGAAAATATTGATCCGCTCCGGAGTGAATCCCACTCTGACACCTCTAACGAAGACTTCATAGTCTTCCGCATCTACAAAGTTGGCGTAAAATTCTCGGACAACAGGAATAACAGCAACGGCAGTGAAATAACAAAATCGCTGCTTGTTGTGTGCAAAAATCGTGTTCTCGATCATCTCTCCAGGATTGTAAAAACTGCGTTCCGAGATAAATTTTCTTGATGTCATAAACTCGTGGTAACGAAAGTGCTCTGCCACAGTAGCGAACTTGCTGTGATCAAATTTTCTTTTTCTTTTTTGTGCTTAGATTTAGGTGCCATCTAAACGTGAAAGAAAATACAAATAAATTAAGGAATCAAAGAAACTAAACTCTTTTAAGGTTGAGAAACATAAAATGAGTTTAAAAATCCATGGAAAAATTTCTAAAAATAAAAAATTTTCTCCAAAATTTTGGTTTTTAGAAAAATAGGAAAATCCATGGTAGAAATCAAAAATAAATGGATTATAAAGTAGATCTGACCTCAAGATGAAGAAATCGAGTGATTTCGGGCTCAAAAACGTGAAGATTTGGCCTCTAGATGGATCTATGGGGTAGGTTTTCGCGAAAAAGAGGAAGGGGATGAAGCTTAGGTGTTGGCAATGGCTAATGAGGGTTTAAATCTTGATTTTCAATTAGCAGGCCAAACCGGCGCCTAGGCGCCGAGATCTGGTGCCTAGGCGCCAGACTTGCCTTTCATAAAAATCATTTTAAAAATTTAATTTTTCATCAAAACTCACAACTTTAACTTTCAATTACTCATATAAGAGTATTGCTTCAGTTTCCAACTTCCAAAAGATTTTCCAAAAATTTTAAAAATTATAAATTTAATCCATCAATCCAACACTAGTTTAAGTTAAAATCTTCTAATTCCATTTCATAATATTCAATCTCGGGCTCAATACATTACAAATAAGTATAATAATAAGATTCAAGTCTTAACTAACAATCAAACAACACAATTTCAAAGAAAATACAACACACACTGAACAATAAAACAAACACACAAACAACACAATCGATTTACCAAATCGATACAATGACACACTAGATAAAGTAACGATCTAACCACATTTACTATTTAATCTTCAAATTTGAAATTTCCATTCTCGTCGCAATGAAGATTACTCGGCCTACTTGGGAAGAACACTAACGCCCTTGGAAAATCCGCAGCCTTTTCTCGTCGACCCATTTGTTCTTTACATACATCTCCACTTGACAGTCTTGATAGGCCGCTAGATGATCGAATTAAAGCTTTGCCCACCATTCCAGATGCTCGATTTGATGATATATCTCATGGAGGCGATCTACAATACTTTTGAATTCCACTTCAAACTTATCTAGGCGACTCGAAAACTTCTCCAAACTAACAGCAATAAAACCATTGAAGAAAGGTTGAGGATCCTTAGAACACTTGTCTCTAGCCTCTTCTCCATGATTTCTTCTCCCCATTTCTTCAAAATCTTCTCTTATCTCCTTAAGAATGAAGTGTAAAGGTCATATCTAGGGTTTCTTAGGGATTGGGGATGAAGATGGGGTAGTTTATAGGAGAAAATCATGTGCAAAACTGAAAATTTTCTGTTTTTACACAACTTAGTAACTGTGGTGCTTAGGCGCCAAATCTGGCGCCTAGGCTCCGGACCCATCGATACATAGTCTACTCTAGCGCTTAGGCGCCAAATTTCGGTGCCTAGATGCCGAAATCATGTTCGACTCCGTTTCACTTAACATCAAATTTTAATGTTTCGATCTAAAAAATAGGTAAATTAGAATGGAAAGATCAATATAAACTCAGTAATTAAAAGTAACTCAAATTATAAACAATCATAATGAAGGTTAACTTGATCTCCTTTTTACTCACATACAAAATGGAGTGATCCAAAGTCCAAACTTTTTAGAATTTGAGACTGAGGCATAAACTTTAGCTTAAGTCAATAAAGACTTGTTATCATTCAATTTTCTAAAGTTATATAAAATTTAGTCAAGACTAAGGCATAACCTTACATTAAAATTGTAAAAACACAAAAAATAACTATGGGTTGCCTCCCACAAAGCGCTTGGTTTAACGTCGTCAGCCCGACCTAATTAAGTCTTTAATCAGGTAGACTCAACTCGTAAGCCTCTTTATAAATCATTATATATGTCTCCCAAATAAGGCTTCAGTCTTAATCCATTAACTTTAAATATTTTTCAGTTTTGCAGTCTTTAATATCCACAGCTCCATAATGGTATACTTTCTCAATTATATATGGTCCCATCTATTTAGATCTTAAATTTCTAGGAAAAAGTCTTAAACGAGTATTAAATAATAATACTTCTTGTCAAGGCTCGAATATATTTCCTGAAATCTTTTTATCATGTAATATCTTCATTTTTTCTTTATAAATCTTTGCATTTTCATACGACTCATTTCTTATTTCATCCATCTCATTTAATTGTAATAATCATTGTTCTCCTGCAGTATTCAAATCAAAATTAAACTCTTTTATCGCCCAATAAGCTTTATGTTCAAGTTTAACAGGTAAGTGACAATATTTACCATAAACTAACCGGTAAGGTGACATATCGATTGGTGTCTTATAAGCTGCTCTATAAGCCCATAATGCAGAATCAAGTCTATCAACCCAATCAGTTCTTTTAGGATTAATAGTTCTCTCTAAAATTCTTTTAATTTCTTTGTTTGATACTTCAGCCATTCCACTTGTTTGTGGGTGATAAGCAGTTGCAATTCTATGTTTGATTCCAAATTTTTCCAGTAATGATTGAATTCTTATATTTCTGAAATGACTTCCACCATCTGTGATAATTACCTTAGGCATTCCAAATCTTGAGAAAATCATTTTCTTTAAAAGTTTCGAAACACTTTTGGAATCACTTTTAGGTAAAGCTACAGCTTCAATCCACTTTGAAACATAATCAATTGCTAATAAAATATAAATTTTTCCAGATGGTCCCATAAAGTCTAAACCCCATATATCAAAAATTTCAAATTCTAATATAAAGTTTAAAGGCATTTCATCTTTCCTAGATATATTTCCCATCCTTTGACATCGATCACATGTTTTCACATATTGTCTCACATCTTTGAACAAGGTAGGCCAATAAAATCCTGAATTTAAAATTTTAAATCAAGTTTTATCTACTCTAAAGTGTCCTCTAAATTCAGAATCATGACATTTTTGAATAATAGCAAAAGTTTCTTCAAAAGGTACTCATCTTCGAATTACAGAATCTCTTCCCAATTTAAATAAATGTGGATTTTCCCAAATATAAGATTTAGCATCATTGTTAAATTTATTAATATATTTGTTATTCAATCCATAAGTTAGAATATTGCTAACTAAATAGTTAACTATATCCGCATACCAAAGTGTTTGGCATCCTTGAATAACATATAACTCTTCATCAGGAAATTTCTCATTTATATTTTCTTCAATAATATTATCACTCTTAATTCTAGATAAATGATTAGCAATTTGGTTATCAGTTCCATTTCTATCAACTATTTGAAAATCAAATTCTTGTAGAAGTAAAACCCATCTTATCAGTCTAGGTTTAACTTCTTTTTTTTACATTAAATATTTGATAGCGGAATGATCAGTATGAACTATGCATTTGGTACCAAGAAGATAAGGTCTAAATTTATCAAATGCATAGACTATAACTAAAAGCTTTTTCTCAGTAGTAGTGTAATTTCTTTGAGTTTTAGTAAGAGTTCTACTAGCATAATATATAACTTTGAAAATTTTCTCATATTTTTCTCCCAATACAGCTCCAATTGCAAAATCACTTGCATCGCACATTAATTCAAAAAGTTTATTCCAGTTAGGTGCAATAATAAAGGTACAGTTATTAATATTTCTTTTAAAATATTGAAAGCATTAACACATTCTTCATTAAATTCAAATTTAGCTTCTTTTTCCAATAAACGACAAAGAGGTTTAGCAATTTTAGAAAAATCCTTTATATATCTTCTATAAAATCCAAGATGTCCCGAAAACTTCTCACATCGATAATGATAGTAGGTGGTTGCGGTTCAAGAATAATTTTCACTTTTTCTTGATTAACTTCCATCCCTTTTTGTGAAATTTTGTGACCAAGTACAATGCCTTCTGTGACCATAAATTAACTTTTTTCCCAGTTAAGAACGAAATTTTTTTCTTCACATCTTTTCAGAACTTTGGAAATATTTTCTAAAAAGGATTCAAAAGAAGTTCCAAAAACTGAAAAATCATCCATAAATATTTTAATTCCTTTGTCAATAAAATCAGAAAATATTGACATCATAAATATTTGAAAAGTTGTAGGTGCATTACATAAACCGAAAGGCATTCTTCTAAACGCAAATGTTCCGTAAGGACTTGTAAATGTTGTTTTCTCTTGGTCCTCAGGAGCGACTTGTAATTGATGATAACCATAATATCCATCTAGAAAATAGAAATATGAGTGTCCAACTAATTTATTAAGCAATTGATCTAAGAAAGGTAAAGGAAAATGATCCTTTCTAGTGGCATATTTAATTTCCAACAATCAATATAAATTCGCCATCCAGTAACATGTCTTGTTGGAATTAGTTCATTTTTATCATTAACAATGACAGTTACTCCTCCTTTCTTCAGCACACAATGAATAGGACTCATCCATTGACTATCGAAATAGGATAAATAATTCTAGCATCTAACCATTTTAAAATTTGTTTTTTAACAAACTCTTTCATAATAGGATTTAATCTTATTTGAGGTTCAATAGTAGGTTTAAAATCTTCTTCCATTAAAATCCTATGCATACAAATGGAAGGTCTTATTCCTCTTATATCAACAATAGTCCAACCAAAAGCTTTCTTATAATTCTTTAATACTCCTATTAATTTTTCTTCTTGATCTAAGCTTAGTTTAGAAGAAATAATAACAGGTAAAGTTAATGAATTTCCAAGAAAAACTTACTTTAAATGTGCAGGTAACATTTTTAATTCCAGTTCAGGGGCTTTTTTAATCGAGGGTTAAAGTATATCATTTTGAGTTATGTCTAAAACTTCCCAGTTATCTTTAATATAATGAGTTTCTTTAGATAATTCTTCTTCTTTTAGTTTTTCATTTTCTTCAGTTATTAATTCAATTTTTTCTTCAGAAATGACTTTACATTTTTCTTGATAATGTTTTTCAATTATATAATCAATAATATTCATATGATAGCATTTTTCTTTATCAGGGTACTTTATTGATTTAAGGACATTGAATTTAATCTCTTGATCATTAACTCTCATAGTTAATTTTCCTTTTTGTAGATCAATCATAGCCCGTCCGGTAGCTAGAAAAGGTCTCCCTAAAATAATAAGTATTTCTTTTTCTTCTTCCATATCAAGTACAATGAATTCCACAGTGAAAATAAATTTATCCACTTTAACAAGAACATCCTCTATAACTCTTTTAGGGTAAGTGATAGATCTATCAGCTAACTGAAGAGTTATAGTGGTGGGAGAAATCTCTCCTAAATTCAAACTTCGAAAAATAGAAAAAGACATGAGATTAATACTTGCTCCTAAATCACATAAAGCTTTTCCACAAAATTTTTCTCCAATAGCACAAGGTATAGTGAAACTTCCAGGATCTTTAAGTTTCTGAGGTAATTTCTTTTGAATTATTGCACTACATTCTTTACTTAATGCAACAGTTTCAAAAGCTTCAAATTTTTGTTTCTTACTTAAAATATCCTTCCAATTTTGCATAAGTTGGCATCTGTTCCAAAGCTTCAGCAAAAGGTATGTTAATGGTAGGTTTCTTAAAAATTTCAAAGAACATAGAAAATTGTTGATCAAGCTTCTGCTGTTTTAGTCTTTGAAGAAAAGGTGGTGGTGGTTTTTCAACTTCCACATTAATAGGAATAACAGTCTGATCTCTACTAGGAGAAGGAGTTTCTTTAGGTTTTTCAATCTCTTCAACCTCAATCTCTTTTTCAATTTCATCCTGAATTCCTTCTTTTAATTCCTTTCCTCTTCTAAGTTGTACAGCTTTAGCATGTTCATGTTCTTTTCTAGTTTCTTTTGGGTTGATTTCAACATTACTAGGAAGTGTTCCTGGAGGTCTTTAATTAATTAAATTAGTGATTTGTCACATTTGATTATCAATATTACGTATATCAGTGTTTTGATTTTGTAATTGATTCCTTAGTTGTAAAATTAATTCTTCTATAGATAACTCCTTTTGTTGATTATTAAATCCAGGAGGTTTATAGTTTGAATTTACTTGATTGTTCCAATTTCCAGTTGGATGAGATTGATTACTACCTCATTATTGTTGTGAATTATTCCAGTTAAAATTACGGTGATTTTTCCATCTAGGATTATAATAATTTGAATAAGGTTTATTTTTACTAGCAACAGCTTGTAAATTTCAATAGTTTGACAATCTTTAATATTAGCAGAGTTGTTATGTGATACATTGATAGCAAAATTATCTAATCCTTTAGATCCAGAACTACGCATAAAAAGTAAGTAAAATAAAATAGCAAGGAATAAAATCTCTTCTTCTTCTTCTTTTTTTTATATTTTGTTTTTATAAAAGTTTTTGTATTTTATAGTTTTTTGTATTTTGACAATAAAAGAAATAAAAATAAATAAATAAATAATTAAAATTTAAAAATTTGCCTCCCCAACAACAATGCCAAAAACTTGACCCGACCGCAAATAACGCAGTAATTTATGCTTCTTTAAATATGTTATAGTCAATACTTTGACCCAAATAATAATAGCGCTAGTGTATATAAATATAATTTTATGGAAAATATTTTACACACTAGAGGTACTACGCAAGTATACGTATCGTTTCAAGTAATATAGGGCTTTAAATAAAGACCTCAGTATCGATCCCACGAGGAGGTTTATAGATTTTTAAATATTTTAATTTTATTTTATGTCTTCTTTTAAAGTTTTAATATTTAATTTACTAAATGTAGAAATTAAGCAGTACTAAAATTATGAGTGATGTAAATAATAATAAGCAAACAACTTTCTTCCTTTCAATTAATCCAAGACTTTATAGATAATGTAATATTCGTGAAGAATATAAATTAATGGTATTGTGCCAAATAGAAGCATTCATATTCTTTACCTTCGCTCGATAGTATAAAGAACATTGGCTAATCTATAGATCAGGTCTGGATTTATTGTTAGTAGAATGTGTTAATCTAGGCTCACACTACTAGATGTCCAAGGGTGGCTATGGTCTGCCCTACTAGTGACCCGTTCCCTTTCTATAAATCAAATTAAAAGAATTTAGTCTGTCACTCTAAAAACTTATTAATTCTATGCCCATTGAATAATATTTTCCTATTTATTTGCACTTCACCTTGAATAACCCACACAAGGCCTTCGACTACCCAACGATTAATGTGATATCTACTAGTTAAGAATTCATCTCCTTCTAGGTCTCAAAACTCTTCAATAGATTTTAACAACTTCAATGGCCAATTTAAATAGTAAATTAAGATCCGGTATTAATATCATCACAATATTTAAACATATTTAGTTTTTAATTCTCCAACGAATTTTATATTATCTTATTTATCTTTTCATAATTGAAAGGAGAAAGTAAAGTAACTACTCAGAACACATTGAATTTAAATAAGAAAACATATAAATAAAAACTTTGAATCAAATTACAAATACTTATCTCAAGTGTTTCTCCAACTGAACCTCTGATTCCTACTTACTCTAAATTGAAATAGACTTCAAAAGCACCAACTCTTCCAAACTCTCAATACAAACTCTAAATAAAATAAACTCACTGAATTATGAAGGAAACTAAACTAAAAGTGTGGCCCTAAAATTACTCTCTAATTGGAGACCTCTTTGATTAGGGGCTCCCTCTAATTGGGGGCCTCATTTTCTGTAGAAATGGCCTCCTATTTATAGGCTTCAAGGGTTGCTTAAAGCATCTCTTCAAAATGTGTCCAAGTTTAATGAATCTTCTAGAAACTGTGTCTGGCGCCTAGGCGCCGGCATCTGGTGCCTAGGCGCAGGACTCCGCGTCCAGTTCTTTGCACCTCTTCACTTTGGATCGCACCTCTTCGCGATCCAAATCGTTTCCAATCGTCTAGATACAATGTATCACATGTCCTATAATCCAGGAATAACTGTCAATCTTCTAGAAGATCCAATAACCGCTCTAACTGTCAAAATAACTGCCCAAAGTAGTTACAAAATCGTAATTGTTTTGGTATCAAGCTAGCGCTTAGGCGTCGGATTCTGGCGCCTAGGCGCCAGACCCATTATTTTGGCAATTTTGCATTTTGGCTCCATTTTTGTTCCTTTTTTTCTCCTTTTTCATCCTTTTTCATTTTTTTTCTTTTTGAACATTTTTACATCATCTGCATCAAAAAGCATAAAATACCTTTCATTAAAGCATAATATCCTTAAAATTTTAATAAAAATCAAGGCATAAAAATAAGTATTTTTTTCATGGATCATGAATCCATCAGGGCCTGCAGCTTTTGAACTATCAATGGTAGAATGGGTTGTCCAAACTTACTTCTCAGTGGGAATACCAGTCAGATCAAGGGTGCTGACAAACTGAACCTCCTCCTCAAATAAAGAATCATCAATCTGGGCTCTCTCCACTTGGGGTTGTTTAAGTAGGGTGTTGTAAAAGGAAATAACATCTAGAGCAATGGCAGTATTTTCTTTAGAGAGCGTTCCATCAGCTGACAGGATGGTGTGAACTGTGTTACATTTCTCTTGTACTTGATATGAGCATGAAAGAACTTAGTGTTACTATCTCCCTTTGTAAAGATATTCACAGCTTCCTTTTGTTTTAAAATTTGTTCCTGTAGAGTACTTACAATAAGTAATTCCTCTTGGGCTTGAAAAGGAAGTCCTTCAAGAGACTCATCCCCAGTTACCTCCTCTTCCAACTGAGCTACCTTTCTATTAGCAGCCTCCACTGCAATAAACACATCTCCAATCTTATCCCAATTTCATTTCCTTAGACCCTTTCCCACCATCTGATGCAGCAGATAGAGTTGAGTCCAAGGGTCAGGGTGCTGTAATTCAGTCCAAAGAGAGGCCACTACAGCCAGAAAAGAAGCCTGGGAGGACCAGAAATTAAGATATCTAAAAGGAGAATTCTGAGTAGTGGTGGGAGGGCCAATGATTGTAAGTAATAATGGTCTGAGATCAGAACCTGCAAGAGGGAGGTGAGTAACAAAAGTAAGAACGAATTGGGACTGCCAACAACCATTAACTAGGAACCTGCCAAGTATCTCCCACAACTTCCCCCTTTTCCAGGTGTATTCAGGGCTTATAAAACCCAAGTCAAAAAGAGACCAGCCTGAGTGATGTTGTTGCAAAAAGTATTATTTTAGAGAGATTTGGAGATCTCCCCCCTAACTTCTCTGCAGAGTTGGTGATGCAGTTAAAGTCTCCCCCCACTAACCAAGGGGAATCCAGATTATTCCCAATGGAATGAAGCCTTAGCCACAGTTCTTGTCTATCTGTCTTGGAGAACCATGCATAGATAAAAGAAGCAACTCCTTTTTGACCATTCAGCTGGAAGGAGATGTGAATGAACTGCCTGTGATCCACCAGTATAGACCAAGAGAGTTTGAATCTGTAAAAAATCCATATTTTATTACTAATGTTAGAATAGTGGGAGAAGCCATGAAATTTCCTTTGGATATTCTCAGGATGTTTGTGGACCATTGGTTCAAGAAGGACAATACACCAGAATTTATGTTTTCTGTTGAGATTGAGGAGTCTTTGAAGAGACAAAGGGTGGGTTATTCCTCTAATATTCCAGCAAAGAAAGTTAATCATTAGGCTTTATGGAGTGAAGGTAAATGGATGAATGTGACTTAGATCTGGTTCTCCCTCTAGTAATCATTTAGGGAGCAGCAGCAATGAGGGTCTCCACCTCTTCAAAAGATGGAGTAGATTGGAGATTTAGAAGTTCCTTATTGCTTTTCCTTTTCTTTTTGGAAGTAATGACATGCCACTCGCCCCCCCCCCCCCCCCCCACAAGTTGATCCACACAGTGAACATCATCTTGTGGAGGGACATCAACTACAAGAACTAGCTCAGAATCAGTGGAGGTAGAGGGAGTGATAATAAGCACTGGGTTAATTTCTTCCCTCACCCTTAACAAAGGTGAGTTTCTTGAAGGAGGGGGAAAAATAGGAGGAGAAGTGATCACCGTAATTGGATCAGGCCCATGTAAACTAGCTGTAAGTGAAGGAGGGGGAAGAGGAGAAGTGAGCACTAGAACTGGAGCAGGTCCAGGTAAGCTAGCATTTGGAGAAGATATGCTAAGAGGAGTACAAAGACCAGCAACTAGAACAGGCCCAGGTAAATTAGTTGTAAGTGAAGGAGGGCAAAGGGGAAAGTGATCACAGAAGCTGGAACAGGCCCAAGTATGCTAGCAATTGGAGTATTGGCAGCCTGAGAAGGTTGAGGTTCCCCAGAATGTAGAGCCCTCCTTGAAGGGGGGTGAAGTCTGAAGCATCTGCTTATGGTGTGCCCAAACATCCTACAATGATTGCAATAATATGGTTTCTACTCCATCACCACCTCCTGCCAGGTAGCATCCACATCAGATTCTACCCAAAGTTTTTTCACTTCAGGGAGGGTGGCATCTCTTTCCACCAGGACCCTGACAACTGCAGGTCTTGCACTATTCAAGGTGGGATTATCCATCCTCAATTGGGTACCAAGGGCCTTGGCAATATTAAAGAGGGCATTTTGGTTAAAGTACCTATAAGGGAGCTCAGGGAATTTAAACCAAATGGGTACTACATATGGCTCACTATTAGGATTGAAATCAAGTGTCCACTTAATGAGTCTCATCTCTAATCCAGCAATGGAAATAGGCTTTTTAGTAAGCAGTCTAGAAAATTCTTCCTCTGTTGACAGTTGGATTAGGTGGTGCCTACCATCCAGTATCCCAGCTGCCAAGTACCAACAAAATGGAAAGATTCAAAGTACTGCCTAACCAGCTCCATCCTAGGGTGACCCAGAGCAAACTTCCCAAGGAGAGTTAGTTTGACTTCTTCAATTAGTTGATTAAGTTCTTGGTCAGTAAAAAACACTGCAGGTTCCCCATCTTTTGTACCAGTGGGGTGAATAAAAGGACATGATGTCCTGCCAGCAGCTGCATCATAAAGGTGCTGAGGAAAGAAAGTCTTCTCAGGGTTAGTCTCAACATTGCTTCTATTCCCAACTACACTTACGAAAGTGGCCTTGGTCTATTGGATATTAGTTTCCATCTCCAGAGGTTGTGCCATGGGTAAATGAGAACCACAGGGAGCCCCAGTCCAATTGAGCAGCCACCACGAAACACAGAACCTTAATCCAACAGTAACTCAGCCCAAAAATTTGAAAAAGCTGAAACCGGGAAGAGAGAAAAGGAACAACCACCACTTAGAACCACCACCACTAGGGAACTTATCCACCAAAGTCACCCACACACCAACAGAGGCCAACAAGACAGTCACCGCCGCCATTGGAGCCAGGGAAACCCTAATAGAGCACCACCTCTCGCCTTTATCCTCCCGTATATATATATATATATATATATATATATATATATATAATACTCCCGTCAACCCAAGCAGTAAAGACAAGCTCATCCCCAAAAACCCCCATTCTCAAAAACTCACCACCTTCATTTATAATCATTTCAACTCTTGGCCTATGGTTCCTTGGGGTCCAACACTATGGGGCAAACTCCTTATCCCATCAATGTCCTTCTTTGGCTGGAAACTTTGGCACAGGATCCTCCCTACTGATGACATCTTGAAGCTTAAGGGCTTGAGAGGTCCCTCCTGCTGTTCATTGTGTCAAACTGCTGAGGAAACTTTGAATCACCTTTTCTTTGCCTGCCCCTTCTCTCAAGCTGTCTGGCAAGGTTTGTTGCAAACTCTTCATGTCAACACTCTCCTCCTTAGTTGGAATTCCTTTACTGGTTGCTGGGTTGAATGAGCCAGAACTCAACTTGAAGACATTCCTTACACTGTGGCATGGTTCATATGGATGTCTAGAAACAATGTCAGATTCCAAGCTTCAATCCCTTTGGCTACCCAGGTAGTTAACAACTGTCGAACCTAACTACAGAAACTTGTACTTTATCACAACTTCCCTAACATCTGCAAAAATTGGAACCCCCCCACTACCCCAAACTTCCTTAGTGAATCTAACCAATTGGCTACCTCCACCTGCCCCAAACTTTAAAGTTAACATTGATGGCAGCTTCAACAATGCTGCTGCTGGTTTTGGATGTCTTTTTAGAGACTCCAATGGAAAATGCTTATTATTCTTCTCCTCTCCTGCTGATGTTGCTGATTCCTTTGAATCTGAAATCATTGCTATTTACTGGGCACTCTTGATTGCTCAAGTGTGTAACATCAATCCCCTCTTAATTGAATCAGACTCCCTATGTTGCATCAACTTTCTGCAGAGGCTTGACACTCATCCCTGGTACATTCTGTTCGCTCAACAAGATGCTTCCTCTAATTCAGTACACTGAATGCAATTTTGTCTTCACTCCAAGGGAAGCCAATGCACCTGCTCACTGGTTGGCAACACAAGGAAGATTTCTTGAGACTCCAAACATTGCTGTCCACACTCCACTTCCCCTTGCTAGGCTTATCCATGGTGACACACTCGGTTTACCTTATCTCAGAGCTACTTAACCTGACACAACACCTCTACACTTTCCTGTTTTGGTTATACTCACATATATACACTTCTATAGTTTATATATTACAGTATACTTTTCTTCTTCTTTTTGAAAGAACTCCTGTAAGAGAGATCATTTGGTGAGTGATATTATGCTTTGTAATCCTCTTTAAATAACATGTAGGGAGCCCTTCGCTCCTTTTCTTTTCATATATATATATATATATATATATATATATATATATATATATATATATATTTAAAAGAGCTACTCGGCTCCTAACATGTTCATATCAAATGGGCATACAAAAGTGAGGGGAATAGGATCCCCACAAAAATAAGGGTTCCTATTCCAAGATACCAAAACTCCACCCAAACCAAAATAACTAAACCAAAAATACAAGTGTGCTAATATATATATAAATATGAATGGGCAATTGCACCAAATATATATATATATAAACAGAATTCTTGGACACTAGTTACATGTATACCCCAATCTTCAAGTGTTCCTCAATCAAAGCAAAATGGTCGCTAGAGCGAGAATGCGAGCCGGACTACTCCATAATCCCGAAGTGAGGAGCCCGGAAAATATCGGCTTCCTGCAGCAAAAATAATTGAGGAGGAGGCTTTGTAGAAGCCAATATGTTTTGAGAGCCGACAACGGTCCTTGCTAACCAGTGGGCTGGTCGGTTGCCCTCCCTTAGAGTGAATGAGAATGTAGTATGCAGATTTTGTGTAACCACCTTGATTCTGTTCTTCCACAGTAAGTGGTGCCAAGGTGGGGGAACAATATCATTCATATATTGCAAAACCATCCTAGAATCTCCCTCCACAATTAAGTAATTCCAGTTATTGAGTCGAGCAAAGGAGACTGCCCGAGTAGATAGCGGACGGTTTAGCCTCCGGGGGTCGACCACATGAGTAGGAGAATAGAAATAGCAAATACATTTCCCATAATTATTCCTGAAGATCCCCCCAAACCCAGCATCATTTCCAGAGAGTGCTCCATCAATGTTGACTTTGATATATGGGGAACTGGGGGCTTGCCATGTAACTTTTAGAATCCTGAACTTTATGAGTGGGTCTTGAGAGGAATCTTTAAAGATGTTGCGGAATTTCTGAATTCTGATAAGTTTAGATATGTATGAATGGAAATTAGCCACTACAGTAGGGACACTACTTTGGAGTTCATCAAACTTCACACCATTCCTATGCGACCAAACAAACCGAGGCCACAATAAATGGTACCACCCCAAGTTTGAGCTTCTGCCATGATCGCCAACAACTGAAGAAGTCCGACCAGTCTAAGTTCATAGTATTTAACTTAAATAGGTTAATCGGCATGGTCCAAACCCGTTGGGAGAAGGAACAAGTGAAAAAAAGGTGTTGAATTGTTTCAGCTTGCTGGCCACATAAAGAGCACTTAGATGGTCCTCTAAGCCCTTTAAGTTTGAGAATATCATCAGTGGGTAAGTGATGGTGGAAGATCTTCTAGTTCAGAAAAGACATGGATGGGGTGAGAAATTTATTCCAAATTGCAGTCCCCCAGCCAGTAGGGCACCAGTTGTTAATTTTCAGATAAAGTGTTTTAGTGAGGCTCTGATGCTTCCCATTTTGCCATATGATCTTATCAGGCTGAGATCTATCAAAAGGGATCTTTACCACTTGCTTTGCAGAATGGTCCTGAAGGAGTAGGCTGGAGAGCGAGAGGGATCCCATTGGTCATCGGACCAACAATCGGCAACGGGAAAATGAGTCTTGGTCGGGTTTGGCGGCCCACACGAGCATATCATCGGGACACCAATGATCCTGCCAAAAAGAGATTTCACCTTTTCCCAGTTCCCAAATGTACATAGACTCAGCCAGCTCCCTAATCTTCACCATTTGTTTCCAGATTCTGGAGTCCCCAGGTCTGACCTGTATTGTAGCTGGGTGCTTCCCTTTGCAGTACTTGCCATTCATATATTTAGCCCAGATGGATGTCTGTTGCCTGAATTGAATCCAAAGTTTGCGAGAGGTTTACTCGTTGTAGTTGTTTCAGCCCTTTAAAGTTCAAACCACCAGCACCATAGGGTTTAGCTAACTTTTGCCAACTTGCCCGAGTGTATTTGCTTCCTATTGCCAGCCCATATATATATATATATATATATATATATATATATATATGTATATGTATATATATATATATATATGTATATGTATATATATATATATGTATATGTATATATATATATATATGTATATGTATATATATATATATATATATATATATATATATATGTAAAAATGGCGGCTGGCTCCTTTGCTCTGCTAGGGTTTGGTCGGTGATGGCTTCCCGGGTGGCGGTCGGGCACTTTGGCCGTTTCTCCAAGGCTGGGGGTGCTGTTTGGAGTTCAAGTTTGCCTTCTCTGGTGGTGGTAGGTGGCTGGTAAGGCTTTTTCAAGGGGTTTGGATCTTTCCCGGGCAAAGTTTTTTGAATTATTACTGTTCCATTGGTTGAGTTCAGCTGCTTGCTGCCATTCCCTCCCAGTGTCTTCTTCCTTTGTTGTGCTCTCTGATGTTACTTTAGCTCTGACATTCTGCTGTCATGGTTGGGATTAACATCTCCACCTCTTATGCATCTGGACTAAGTAAAGGCTTGCCTACTACTAATGCTGCAGAAAAATTGTTTTTCCCCCAAAATTTACATGATGCACAACTGGGAAGTCTGATTGCCCTTTCATTAGACCTCTTGGCTCTAAGGAGGGCAGACCAGCCATTATTTTCACTTCTAAGGAAATGGAATCTCTTGCTGAAGCAATTAAGTTCTCCATTGTGGGTCAATTCCAATATGGCCACCCTAATATGGAATTAGTCAGGAATTGTTTTGACCAGATCCCCTTTATGGGTCAATGGAAACTTGGAGTGATGAATGGAAGACACCTCCTTATCAGACTATCCAGGGAAGAAGACTATGTAAGATTAATTGGAATGCAGATTTTGCAAATAGCTAACACCCAGATGAAACTCATCAAATGGTACCCTGGTTTTGATCCAGCAAAAGAACCTCCACTTAAACCTATGTGGTTTAAATTTCCTAATCTACCTATTGAACTGTTTCACACTAATGCTCTATTTCAGATTAGTAGAGCATTAGGGACTCCCCTTAAAGTTGACCCCTCCACTTCTAATTTGGGGAACATTCATGGAGCTAGAGTGCTGATTGAGAGAGATGTCTCTCTCCCTGAGTTAGATAAATTATGGATTACCACCTCAGACAGTGGTGAGGGTTTCTGGCAAAAAGTCCAAATGGAAACTAAACCAGTGTTACGTAAACACTGTAGAATGTTCGGTCATTTAATGGAGAACTGTTACGGATTAAAACCCCCTTCCAAAAGCCGGTCGGACCCCAACCTTTAGTGCAACAAACTAAAGATACTGCTTCAAGGGAACTTATTAGAAGAAACTATTGCTCTAGACTCTCCGGTTGATATCTCCAGATTGCACAGAGATGTGAACCCAGAGAATATCCCAGAGGATCTGATAAATCTTGATCAAGAAGACACCTCTACATTACCCCCTGAACTCCCAATTAAAGCTCCAAAAGACTCACACAGTCAAGATATCATTGAACAGGACATTACACCCTCCATAGATATTATAACTATTTCCCAGAATAATATTTAAGCTGCCTGGCAGGAACAAAAGGCAAAAAAGAAGAAAAAGGTGTTATCTGAACTTCAAAAACTGACCCAAGGTGGGGGAAGTGTCACTACCCCCCCTGATAATAGAAGTGGCAGAACTAGATCTAGATCCAGATCTGCCCCAGCTCACTCCCCACCCCAGCCTAAACCTCCAGATGCTTAACTTTTTATGTTGGAACATTAGGGGTGTGGCCCACCCCTCATCTCTTAAAAGGCTTTTGCATCTCTTTAAGAAACACCAACTCTGGGGTATTGTGCTTCTTGAACCTTTGGTACACAAACACAAATCCAAACTGTTTTCCAGGTTTGTTGGCTGTTCCATTTTTACTAACTCCTCAAATAAAATCTGGGTTCTCAACGAGCGGGAACTCCATTGCAAAGTTATTGTGGACCATCCTCAATTGATTCATTTACATTGTACAGTTAATGGTATTACTTTTGCTACAACTTTTGTATATGCAGGCTGCACTAAAACTGCTAGAAGAGATCTCTGGCAAGAAATCCATCTAATCAGCTCAAGGGAGTCTCTTAGCTGGATTGTGGGTGGAGATTTTAACAACATTTCTTCTACTATAGAAAAATCGGTGGCGGGCCTCCTAATCTCAACCAACTTACTGAGTTTAATGATAACATCCAGAGAGCAAATCTTTTTGATTTGGGGTTTCAAGGGAACCCTTTTACTTGAAGGAGGGGTAAAATCTGGGAGAGACTTGATAGATTCCTGGCAAATAACTCTTGGCATCATAGTTTTCTTCACACTACCATTTCTCATCTTAATTTTGCTGGGTCTGATCACAGACCATTACTTATTTCCATTTCTACTCCCCCCAACTAAACCAGTTCACCCCATTTCAGATTCCTGAATTTCTGGTCTTCCCACCCTCAATTTCAATCTATTATCTCTAAGCAGTGGACTGGTTGTCCCCACTCCAATCCTTTTATCAGACTTCAGAATCTTCAACTGAAATTGGCTGCTGTCCTCTCTCACTGGAGTTGGGAGACCATTGGTGACATCACTCAGAACATTGTACAGGCTGAGAAGGATCTCTCTTCTCTGGAAGTTGCTGCCCTTACTGATGATACTAAATACTGCGAGATGGTCACTGCTCACTCTTATTGACTGGCAGGACCAATTCCTTAGACAGAAAGCTGCTACTACTAAATTCAAAGATGGAGATAGGAACACTAAATTCTTTCATGCATGGATAAAATTCAAAAGGAAATGTAATGCTATACATTCCATCTTAAATGATCAAGGTCTTCTACTCAATGAGGAAGCTGCTATTGCCAATGATGCTGTCAAGTATTACCAGGAACTTCTTACTTTTAAGCCTGGCAGCAGACCTCCTATTGATGATAGCCTGTTTAATAAAGAATATAATTACACCCAGTCTCTCCAATTAGCTGATATTCCCTCAATTGAGGAAATTTGGGTGGCACTTAACTCTATCGATGGCTCTAAAACAACAGGACTCGATGGGTACAAGTCTTGACTTTTATAAAAAACCCGGAACACTTGCAAAGCCGAGGTTACCACTCGCTATCCAAAGCTTCTTTTCCGGAAGGGACATTCCCCAATACTTCCATGCATCTACTATTATTCTTGTGCCTAAGACCAATGCCCCCAAGTGCTGGAACCATTATAGACCAATTAGCCTAACCATCGTTATCGGTAAGGTGATCGATAAAATCTTGGTAGGCGGATTGCAACCTCATCTTGCTCAAATTATCGGCCCAACCAATCGGCTTTTGTTAAAGGCGGATCCATTGTCGATAATGCCCTCCTTGCTCAAGAACTTTTGTTGGATTTGGACGAGACCTTGTAGGGGTGGTAACTTGATTTACAAACTCGACATCAAAAAGGCTTATGATACTATTGATTGGAACTTCATTCTTCAGGTGCTCCATGCTAGAGGTTTTTCTAATACCTTCTGTTTACTCATTAAGAGATGGCTTCAGAATAATAACTACTCTATCCTCATTAATGGCAAATGCTGGGGTGATTTCAGAGCTACTAGAGGGCTTAAACAAGGTGATCCACTCTCTCCCACCATTTTCATCATTATTATGGACTATCTCTCAAGGCTGCTGGATACTCAAGTCTCAAACCACCCTTATGCTCAATTCCACCATAGGTCAGATATTAACATCTCCCACCTTTTATATGCTGATGACTTAATGATATTTTCCAGAGCTTCTAAAGCTGCTGTCAATAAGGTGATGTTCTGCCTCAACAAGTTTCAACAGATGTCTGGCCTTCATTTCAACAAAAACAAGTGTGAATTGCTATTCCCCAACAACATCCACCCTAACATTATCCATTGGACCACTGAATTCACTGGTTTTGTCAAAACTAGCCTTCCCACAAAGTACTTGGGGTTCTTCTTATCAAAGGCGGATCTAAGCAAACCCATTTTGAGGAGATTATTGCCAAGCTGAATACTCAACTCTCAAATTGGTCCAATTCCTTCCTCTCATCTGGTGGCAGAATTACACTTCTGAATAGCATATTAACCTCTTTCCCTTCTTATATCTTACAAATGGCTTGCTTAAGGAAAAGTTCCGGGATTCGGATTGAAAGAATCTTTAACGCATTTCTTTGAGGTCCGGTCAAAGAAAACAATTTCATTGGGCTAGGCGGCAAAGAGTAGCCCCGCCTAAAGTTGCTCGGTGGCTTAGGCTTTAAAGGCTTGAAAAATCTACAGCAAGTTAATTTCTGTGAGCTATGGATTCATTTCAGGGAGCAGAATTCTCTTTGGGCTCAATTCATGAAAGGGAAATATTGTAGAACCACTCATCCCTTATCCTCTCAAATCAAAACAGGTATTTCTAGAATCTGGAAACATATGCTCATTAACAAAGATACTGCTGAATCTCTTATTTACTCGGGAGTTGGGCAAGGGTGACATCCTGTTTTGGCAAGACAATTGGTGTCAAAGGGAACTATTGGTTCCCCTACCTAATATTAACAAAGACCACTTCCCCATTTCCTGCTGTTGGGACAACATGAATTGGTCCATTCCTAAACTGAAACTTTTACTGGCTGAATCTGTTGTGGATCAGGTGGCTCAAATCCCCTTTGATAGGTATCAAGATGATAAACTCAGATGGATTAATGGTAAAAATAGCAGCATTACCAAGCATATTTATTCTACTATCAACTCTTGGAATCAGGTCAGCTAGGGCAATAGCATATGGAGCAAATATCTTACCCCCTCCATGTCCTTCCTCATTTGGAGAATCTTCCATGAACTCCTCCCAACTGATGATATTCTAAAACTCAAAGGTTTGAGAGGCCCTTCTAAATGCCTTCTCTCGTGTCGTTAATTCGAAACTCGAATCATCTTTTCTTTAAAAGCCCCTTCTCCCAAGAGGTTTGGTCGGGTCCGATCGATAGAATTGAAAGTTAATCGGCTTCGTTAGATTGGCAAGATTTTAATGCTTCCTGGAATTCTCGGCGAAAGTTAAAGTCTGGGGAGATCCCTTGTATAGTGGCTTGGTTCATTTGGATGCACGAAATGGAGTTAAATATGATGGAGTGCTTCATAAAGCCGACGGGGTTGTTACCCATCGCCTCACTTTTATCTCAAAATTGATCTCTGTTAAAAATTTTCCAAACATTCTTCAGTCTTCCTTGTCTGCCAATAGACCTATGCTTCACAAAGTTATTATGATCTCTTGGAAAGCTCCCAGCCCTCCTTTTATTAAAGTCAATACTGATGGTGCTTTCAATAATCAGGTTGCTGGCATTGGAGGCATTTTCAGAGACCATACTGGGAAAGGTTTGCTATTCTTCCAGGCTCCCACTACTCGCTGCTCGATCCATTGGATGCTTCGAATTGGTCGTTGTTTTTTGGGCTCTTCACATTGCTATACTCTTTCAATGGTCTTTTATCATTGTGGAGGGAGACTCTTCTACTTTATTACGAGTACTTTCGAATGACCTTCTCCCTCCTTGGCACCATTCCATTTGGGTTTACAAAATCGGATCTTTCTTGCCCTGACTTCATTGTTTAGTTTAACTTTATTTTCGGAGAAGGTAATAGACCTGCTAATTGGATTGCTAAAAAAGCTTTATCTTCCCAAGAGATAATGGTCTCCTCTACTCTACCTCCCCGGCTTCTTCACCTCATCAAGGTCGACTCTTTCCAAGCTCCTCATTTCAGAATTTTGGAGTGATGTCCCAGCAATTGTTACTTTCCCTGCACCTGCTAAAAGCTGTTTATAGTTACTGCAGGAGCATTTTGTGTCCTTTTGTTTTTCTTGGTTATTTGCTTTTTGGGTATTTTCTTCTGGGCTGTTCTCTTCTTTTACTGGGAATGGCCGACTACTCTCTAGTTTATTTCATTTACTTAGTCTCTTTTCCTTTTGGTGTGGAGTTGTACTAGGTTCTTCTTCCCTGTGGGATCTCTCTTTTGTAACTTCATACTTTTTAATCAACATGTAGGGGGCCAAGAGTAGCCCCTTCCCAAAAAAAAAAAAAAATATGTATATATATATTTAATAAAATATAATTAATAAATAAATTACTAAAAATAATAATGGTGGTTAAGGAGGGAAGTGTTTTGCTAGGGCTTCCATGGAGCTTCTAGCGGCGGTGCTAGCTTTGGCGTTGCTCTCTGGTGGAGGTAGGTGGTTTGGTGGAGCTACGGCTAGTGGTGGAGTGTTTACATGCTTGGTTTTTTCTTTTAAGCTTTCCTAGGCTTAACTATTTTTGAATTCTTGGGATTTTTCTACTGCTCCATTAGCTATGGTGGGTGGTTGGCAATGGAGGTCTTGGTTTTCTGCTCAGTCCTCTCATTGTGATTGGACTAGTTGTTTTGTTTTTTGCCTAGTGACTGTGGAACTGGAGGAAGCATCCTACCTTCCCCCAGCTCACTGGTTTTGAGTTAATTTGGTGTTCTCTCCTCAATGGCTTTCCCCATTGAGCCTGTTACTAATTTACAATGGACGAAGGACACTTTTGCTGGAGTGGTTAGAAACAGCAATAATGTTGTCACAAATCCAGATGTCCTAGACTTTCCCCAAAAGTTACATGATGCTGCTGCTGACAGGATTTTCTGCCCTTTCATTCACTCCTCTGGAGTCAAAGATGGGGAACTAGCTGTCTTCTTATCTGACCAAGACTTATATTCTCTTAGTGATGAAGTGAAGTTCACACTTATTGGAAAGTTTGCTCTAGGCCACTCTATAATGGAACATGTTAGGCACTACTTTGATTCATTTCATTTAACTACATCTTGGCAGCTGGGTTTTTTGGATGGTAAGCATCTCCTTATTAAATAATCAACTGAAGAAGATTATGCCAGATTGTTTGCTAAATGGTCTGTCTCTATAGCTGGAACAAACATAAAAAATTTGAAGTGGACACTTGATTTTGACCCTAGAAAGGAACCCCCTGTGGTCCCTATCTGGTTCAAATTCCTAGGTCTCGCCTATAGATACTTTAATCAAAATGCCCTCTTTAATATTGAAAAGGTGCTTGGCAACTCTCTGAAATTAGATGCTCAGACTCTCAATAAGGCCAGACCAGCAACTGCTTGAGTTCTTATTGAGAGGGACATCACTCTTCCTGAAGTTAAAATAATTTGGGTTGGGTCTAATGCTGAGCCTACCTTGTAGGAGGTAGTCATGGAGCAAAAAACATATTATTGCAGTCATTACAGAATTGTCGGCATATTTTTAGGTTGTGTTGTATTTTGAAAAGGAGTCGCCTAACAGAAGTTGTCGGCGAATTTAAGTAAATAATTTGAAAAGTAGTGTTTGATTTTAAAAATAATTTTTTTTAAATTTCAAGATTTTAAGATATGAAATCAAACTGATCTCACATCCCAAATAGTTTATATAAACGAACACAACACCACAAACTGTGTACCTATCCCTAAGTATATACACACTGCTTAATGGAGGGGCTCGATTAAATAAACTAGAAGATTTGTGACATCCGTTTGGTCTGCGAACCAATTTTTATAAGCCGACAAATTCCCCTGCTTAATATGAAAACATTAAACGGGGTTTATATTACTCAGGTTCTTTAAAATTCCCTATAAGGGCAAGCCCCTATAGTTAATTACATCTTAAGTGACGGGAGTCACCTAAGAAAACTCTCGATAATAATCAATAATTCTGCTCTCAAGAATTTCAAAGTTTAAGTTTTCAAAGGATTGAATTTTGGAATTTCAATAGGGAATGGATCAAACTTGGAACATTTTATTTTGGGAATTCACAGGAAGAAAGGTAGGAGAAATCACAGATTCGAAGCGAACTTCGGCAATTTCCCGACTATCCTATTGTTTGGCTTCGATTTAGGAAAGTCCTAATGTTTGTTTAATGTTTTGATCTTGCCAATTTTAATTAATTAGGGCTTATATTTATATGATAGAATCATACAAATAGCTTCGAAGATGTGAGGGTTTATGTCGTATCGGACGACTACCTCGGAATCCTAAGACCGGTTAGGGCTTAATTTGCAATGCGAAATGCCTAACAAAGAGTTGAGGATTTATGTTGCACTAGGCAAACTACCTCGAAGTCCTATGGGTTTGTTATTTAATTCTAGGAAAGTTTCTGTTGAAGTAGACTCGGATTTTGCTGATGACGATGGCCGTGCTTTGCCCACCATGCTCCGAGCTCCTTGTTGTTGCAGAGGTTTAGTTTTAGAAGTCATAAATTAGGGGATGAGAAAAGTGTTTTGGTTTAGAGAAAATCTTAATTTCCAAGTGTTTTTGTGTTTTAATTAAAACATATCTTAAAGTTGATTATAACGACACCGGTTAAGATCCCACGATTCCATCCTTCCGGCATCATTATTTTTATCGGATTCACTTAGTCCAGATGAATTTGCTAAACTCAACTAAATGAGTTCCACACTTTCATTTAGACCGTGGGAAATCCCATTAGCAACACGTAGGTTACATCATCCGAGGTATTCCCGATCATCTAACGGGACGTTTTAATTTAGTTGTAATTGTAGTTTTGTGTTCTGTTTGTGATTAAATTTTGAGTTGTTTTATATTTTGAAATGTTGTGGCGGTGAATTTTATCTTGCGATGACTTTTAGTTTAGTTTTGGTTTCAGTTTTAGGGACTATCCTAAAGGTGTGGGTTTTCATGCAACAGTTGTTTATCATGCAAGAAAAGTAAGTGCAATGCGGTTAAATAAATCGCAGTAATGTAAATTGCAAGAAAGTAAATTGCAATAAAATAAAAGCGTGCACGGAGGGTCTTCCCATCATCCCAAGCTGCACTTAAAACACAATTAGATTATTTAAGCAAGTTCCTAGGTAAAGCTAAGGGAAGGGTTATGGTTTTCTACCAAGTTCCTAATCCTATAGCTAGTCATTTCCTATGACGTCTAGGTTCCTTGTGTTTTGGTTTGAAGATGATTTTCTTCATCAAAGAACAATTAAGTTCAATTGTTCTTCTGAACATCCTATCATATCGAGGAAGTGCTTAAGGCAAATCTTAAACATTTTTTCAATATTTCTAGGATTGTTTTAAGTCCAGAATGAATTCGATTACACAAATGAATTAATCGTCCGAGGTTTAGTTAAGTTTTATTGTTATCTTACTCGGTGAACTAGGATATTTGAATGTCCTATAAGTGAAGTAACATTTCATTTAATATTTTGTTTAGGAGTTATGACAACTAAAGCTTTGGAGGGTAAATTGGTGTTCAAATGATTTGTGATTTAGTTTAATTTCAATTAATGGGTTTAAATTTGGAATAGTGTTTAAGTTGCTTTATATTTAATTTCTTTCTGTTTTAGGTGATGTTATTTAATTCAATTTAATTTAACTTTAATTTAATTTAATTTGATTTTAATTTTAATTTAATTTAATTTAATTCAATTTAGTTTGATTTGATGTTAAATTAATTTAGTTTAATTTGATTTAATTTCCTTTAATTTAATTTAATTTGATTTAATTTTAATTTAATTTGATTTAATTTAATTTAATTTAATATGTTTTAATTTAATTTAATTTAATTTAATTTAATTTGTTTTAATTTAATTTAGTCTAATTTAATTTAATTTAATTTATTTATTTAATTTAATTTAATTTAATTTATTCATTTAATTTAATTTAATTTGTTTATTTAATTTAATTTAATTTAATTTAATTTAATTTAACTTAATTAATCTTTAATTTAATTTAATTTGATTTAATTTAATTTAATTCAACTTGATTTATTTAATTTAATTTAATTTTTAATTTAATTTTATTTTTAACTTTAATTGAAATTTTAAAAGAATTTAAAAATTTAACTTTAGTTTAATGATTAAGTCTTTTAATATTTTAAACTTGAGTTATCATTTTTATTAAGAATTAAATATTAATGAGATGATTAATTTAGGGATTTTTAATTTAAAGAATAATTCTCTTCCTAACAATATCCCTATTTTAATAGTTCCAATTTTATTATTCTTCCCAAATTTAATCAATTATTTAATTAAGGTTTATTTCAATTATTTTAAATTGTTTAATGGGTTTCTACCCTTTAATTATTTAAATTTCAATCATCCAAATCAGATTAAGATCCAATATTTTACTTGTTAATTTTTTTAAACCTAAAGTTTTAATTAAGGGTTAAAATTTTAATTACCACTTTGCCCTTTAAGCTTAATAATTTCATAACTCACTAAATTGAGCTTAAATGAACTTGAAATTTTTATGTGACATCACTCATATGTCAATAAAGACATGAGAGAAGAAAATGTGATTTTTCTGTATTTAATTTATTTATATAATTATTTTTGGTAGAAAATAGAGATTTCCAAGGAAAATTTAATAACATGACCAAGGGAAAGTTTCTGTCCTTAAGAAAATTAGGGGATATTCCTAATGACCAGAGGACCATTTGGACCAATTTTGGTGATTTTTGAATTATATTATTTTTATTATAATTATTTTAAATTTTGGAGTGTTAATTAACTTAAAAATAAAATAAAGGTTGAAAAATGAATTTTATATTTTTCAAAAATCTCTCTGATATCAAAGAAATCAAAGAATCAATTTTTGTAATTTTCTGATTTTTCTATGATTTATTATAATTATTTTAGTGAAAATGCTAGAAAATACATTTTTTTAATTTTAAAATTACCCTAGGGCATTAAAATTTAATATCTCATTAAATAGACCTAAAAAAAATATGGGGTTTGTTCCTAAGTGATTAAAATTCAAAATGTGACATTTTTGTGAATTTTATTATTTTTGTGATTTTTATTATTTTTTAATTATTAAAAATATTAAAATAATATTAAAAATCAACTTTTTTAGAAAATTGAAATTTTAATTTTCTTAAATTCCTCTAATATCAGAGAGGCTTCAAAACCAATTTGGTGAATTTTTGAAAGGTATTTTTAAAGTTATGAATTTTTAAAGTTCAAATTGACTAAATGGCTTAATAAACCCATTTAGTAGGGCTAACCAAGTCCAATTGACTTCAAATTTTTATGGTGGATTCCTCTGATCCTAAAGGTCAGTAGAGAATTGATTTCAAGTCAATTTGATGTATGGTTAACTCTAATTAATTAGGGATCTATTTTGGGTGTTTAAGCCAATTAGGGTTATTTTAAATGAACTAACTCAAAACCTATTTTTCCTAAGGTCCTTTGGTCATAAGGGACATCACCAAATTTTCCTAGAATTTATTTCACAACATGCTAATTATTAGAATTAAAATGCTCAAAACAGTAACATGAATTTGAAAAATCAATAACTTCTCATAGGGATGGCCTCTGACTTTGGAAAATTCAGGGAATGTTCCCAAATTCAGAGGCTTCAAAAGCCCTATGGTCTCATACCATGGTGAATTTCCTATATGCATGGAGAATTAAAAGAATGCAAACAGTAAATAAATTATTAAAAATAAAATACTTGATGAAATTAAATTATTTCTTTTTCAAATTATTCTACTCTGTTCACTGAGCAAGAGGGTATTTTTATTTTATTTTTATGATTTTCCTACACAAAGTTATGAATTTTCCAAGTTTAGGGAATTAAATAAATAGAAAAAAAACTCTAATTTTCTATTTATCCGAGTCGGCGCCGCGTCATCCTCGGCATCTCCGAAAGGCCACGCGGCGCGCTCTCATTCGACGCCGCCGCTTGAGTCAACAGCCTGGGTCCCGCGGTTCACGTACCATCTCCTGGTCCGACGCCATCTGAGCCGTCCGTCCGCGTGTGTATTGAATGAATGGCATCCGTTCATCGTCCCCAAGCCTCCTAACCCGAGAACCGTCCATCTTCTAGGCCTAAGATCTCACTCGATACTTGACCAAATTTAACGTTCTTATGCTCTATGGATTCGTCTCGAGAAGACGAACACATCCATACAGTTTATGTGGGATGAAATTTACTCAATAAAAATGGAGAGTGTTCGAAGCTTGGGAAGAAGAGTGAGGCCATACCTTTGCTCGAAGATGTGTGGCTTCGATCCGAGGGTTGTTTCACCTTCGATTGGATCCCGACAAGCTCCGGATGAAGTCTCCTGGTCCGGTGAATTGCCTAGGTAGGATTTTGACCACGCTCGATCACAAAGCTTGGAGGCTGGAGCAACTGGGTGGCCTGGAGATGGGGCTTTCGCTGGTGACACCTTCTCTTAGTCTGGTGAAGGTGTAGGACCAATCAATTTGAGGATTGATCCACTGTGAAGAAGTGTCCTGGTTTTTAGGCTAAAGTTTGAACTCAAAATTGAGCTCAGCTGGAGGGAATTGGGGCTGGAATTCAGTGGGGATCAAATGCTCTATGTATGGGGAGTAGTCTGGAACAATTTTGGCAGAGATTCCTTAAGGTTTTTTTTCAGCACCACTCATGGCCGAGAAGGGGTGATGTTTAAATAGGAGAGGGTGGAGGGCCTCCCAGGGAGAGTTAGGGCTTGGGATCAGCTGCTCTTGGCAAGAGAAGAACAACTACAATGGCCATTGGGGATGGGGCAGCTCAGCAAGGGAGAATTCCAAAGTTGGCTCACATGTGAGCTCTCGGCCATGGTGTTTTCCGGCGACCTGATGGCTGGCCGGCCAGGCATGGGTCACCCTCAAGGTCAGGTGGGTCAGGGCTGGGACTTGGTGCAAGCAATTGGAAATTGCCATGTGTAAAGGCTTTGATCCAAAGTTGAATGGGGCATGGCTAGTTTTGAGGGTCACCCATTTGGGCTTGGTGCACCCTTCAAGGTGGCTTTGGATGCTGTGGGGGATCAAAGGGATCAGCTGGTTTGGCATGGAGAAGTCTCCATCCAAATATATTTGGATTAAATTTAAGTTTAGGTGAATCATGATTAAGGCTAATGAGCTTTAGGGATTAAGGAAAGCCCTCCCTCTTCTTACCCAATATGGCATGGTGGAGTGTCCAAGGCTCTCATGGCTCACATGTGGCTCATGCTTGGCTTCATGGCTCACCTTTGGCTTGGGGAAAGTTAAGTCAATTTCATGGAAATGGGTTTTTGTGAATTTTGGTATTTTAATGGGAATTGGCATATGGCTTGATTTGGGATGATTTGATGATGAATTTAGGACTTAGGTATTGAGTTTAATTGAATGTATGATGAGGGGAAGTGTCATATGGGCTTTGGGACCAATTTTGGGCCTTTGGATGTGGTAAAAGATGGGCTTTTAAAATGGTTTAAGGAATGGGCCTTTAAGTTTAAAAATGAATTTATGGATGGGAATTTGTAAAAAGGTTGGGCAAAATAATTGTTGGGTTTAGCTCATGGATGCGTCATGAGTGACTTGAAGCAAATTGGGGGTGATTTGGGTTTGAATTGGGTTGAATTTGGGCTCTTTTGGTGAATGGGCCAATATAGGTCAAAGTGGGCCAAGTTGGGCCAATGTTGGGCTAGGGTTGAAATTGATGTTAAATTAATGTTGAGAAATGTTTATGGGAGTGTTTCAAAGAGGTTTTGACTTTGGTTGGGCTTTGATTTTGGGGTTTGGGCTCATTTGGGTTAGGTTTGGGTTTAGGTCAAAATTGGGCCTTTTAGCTTTGGGTTGAATTTGAGTGGGGTTTGGGTCTAAATTTTGGGCAAATAATGTTATTTTTTTGCTTGTGGGGAGGCTAAGGAAGATTTAGAAAAGATTTGGGGTTAATTGGAGTTGAATTGGTTGAGTTTGGGTTAGGTTTGGGTCATGGGTCCAAATTGGGCTTTAAGGCCAAAAGTGAAATTGGATCCAAATGTCAATCAAATTGGACTTGTATTTGGTCTAGATTGGTGTTGGGAATGTTAAATTGAAGTTTAGAATTGAATTGGACCAGAATTTGGGTCAATTGGGTAGGTTTGGTTTGACATTGGGTTCACTTAGGGTTAAAATGGGTTAAATTGGGGGTTTTGACAAAAGTAGGGTAAATTGACAAAATTGGCCCATGGTGTAGTTGAACAAAATGAAATTAGGAATATTTGGGATTTTCTGGAATTTTCTGGGAATTTTCTGAATTTTTTGATTTTTGGGTCAAGAGGGGTATTTTGGGTATTTGGAGGGTATTGGGAGGTATTTTTGGAATTTTTGGGTATGGATGATCAATTTGAGTGATGTGGAAATGTTTGGGATTGATTTTGGGGAATTTTGGGTGATTTGGAAATTTTGAAAAATTTGGGTAATTTCAAGGGCTTTGGGTAGGTTAGGCGGGTGTAGGGTCCCGGGGGTCAAAAATTAAAAATTTGGAAAATTGAAGATTGGGTAAATGTAAGTGGAATAAAATCATTTTGGTTGAGCCATGAAGCCACATCAAGCCCACATGAGCCATGAAGGGACTCATTTGAGGCATTCACTATGTTGTTCCTAACCCTCTTAGCTAAGGGTTTAGGGGTTAAGGACCATCCATGTGAATCACCTACATGAGTCAGGAGGTCAAGTTAGGTATGGGTGTGGTTTTAGGAGGTGTGTGAAAGTGTAGTATATGAGTGTAGTGTGTGTGTAAGTCAGCCTCTTCACCGGACCAGAGCCACCTAGAGGCGATCCTAAGGCCAAAGAGTCCCATAGGAACTCATCCTTTAAACTTCCACATTTGATTTCAACCCTCTAGGTGATTAGGGGTCTACGGTCAAGTTTGTGGAGTTTGCAGGGAGTTAAGAAGTGGTTTGAAATTCTAGATGGTGGATCCCAATTCTAGTCCTCTAAGATAGTCCAAGGAAAAGCCTAAGGCTAGATCCTAAGTACTAAAAAAAGAAGAGAAGACCTCATCGAAAATGAGGTCAACAAATGGACCCCCGATAGGTGTGGTGAGTCGACAGAGCACACCGCGCGTATTGGTGTTGACCGAAGCGATCGGCAAAACCAACACGGATATCCAAGCGACAAACTTAGGACGAAGTAGAAGAGTTTCCGCTGGGGAGTGTCAAGTATATCTCTGAAACCGGAGATTCCTGAAGTCTCGCTCGGGAAAGGAAAAGGAGGTGAATTCCAAATCACATGATCCGGGGAATTTCAATTTAGATTTCATTTTGTTTCAATTTAAGTTTGGATGTGTAATTTTAGATTTTGATTTTTAATTTAGATTGAAGTTTGATTTAAAATCAATTTGAGAAAATTTAGATTTGAAACGAGAATTGAAACCTTGGTTCCAATCTCGGGATTGCAAAGAAAACTGGAATCTGAGCACCAGTCTCGGAGTGAGAATCAGAGTTTAAGTGTCGATTGAAAAAGATGAGAATCAGAATTTAGGTATTGATCTCGAAAGGGATGAGAATTGAAATTTAAGTATCAATCTCGAAAGAGAGTCGAAATTTAGGTAACGACCTCGAGAAGAATGAGAATCAGAATTTAAGTACTGATCTCAGAATGAGAACTAGAATTTAGGTACCAGTCTCGGAAATTTTGAATTGAAATTTAGGTATCAATCTCGGAAGAGAGTCAAAATTTAGGTATTGACCTCGAAAAGAATGAAAATCAGAATTTAAGTACTGATCTCGGAATGAAAACAAAAATTTAGGTACTAGTCTCGAAAATTTTGAATTGAAATTTAGGTATCAATTCGGATGAGAATCGAGATTTAGGTATCGATCTCGGAATGAGAACTGGAATTTAGGTACCAGTCTCGGAAATTTTGAATTGAAATTTAGGTATCAATTCG